>OY728157.1:1972758783-1975258783 GCA_963277665.1 Viscum album | reverse complement strand
GGCCTTTAAATGGAACATAGGGATTGATAGATGGAATAAGATAATAATCGATAGTAAATTTTTGAATTATGAATTAATTATATTTATTTTATATAAAAAATCATTTTATTAAATTATTTATTTTTATGTTTTTGTGCCTTTTCCACCTAGAGTTATTTAGTAGTGGTGCCTCATCTAACATTGTTATTTGGTGTCAACTCATCCACAAAAAGTGATCTGGTGATTCATAATTTTCATTTAGTCCAATAAATTGGTGGGACCTCATCCACTTTGAGATGTTTTAATATTGTTATATCTCCCACATGATGTTTTGTTTTGGGGAATAGTTTTCTATTTATGATAGTCTATAGAGTGGTATTTCATTTAATTCAGGTAATAGTTTTAGTGGTATACTTTATACTAATGATTTATGTCTAGAGTTATATCAACAACATGTGTTTTGATACTATAGTTACACCATCCCACAAAGGGTAGTATTGGTGTCACATAATACACATATATAAGTTTTTTTAGTGGTTCATTTCACACAAGGATACTTAGTATGGTGGTATTATGGGTACCTTAAGAGTGATATTGGTTGTATGTATTCTATTTAGTTAAGAAATATTGAGGGTTTCGCATCCACCAAAGGTATGAAATGGTTTTATATCATCCACTTTAGCATGTATGGTGGTGTTCAATCAATACCAAAAGTTCTATGATTCACCATTCATTAGGAAATTCTTTAATCTCTACTAGAGGTTTTATATCATCCACTACTATTATTAGGGATGAGTATTTCATTACATAGTAGAATTTATGTAAATCTCGACTCAGAATTACAAATTATGATCTAGTCTAAACCAATTATCCAAGTCCATTTTTGAATAAAATTGAAATTCTATAATTTAATATGTATAAAACCATCAATAAGGCATACTAAATTCCAGGTATCCTTAGTATAGAAACCATATTTCTAGATATATAAAATCCCTATATATTTATTACATAACCATAAATCTATAACATATTTAATCACAATAAATATTTAATTAATAAACCATGTAATGATTCATAAGATAAACCTACTATGATCCTGATGCACTAGTAGTGAATTTCTACCCACCCATATGAATTATTAACAGCCTTTAATACATTAATGTGACTATTTCCATCCATTAAATATGGTTAATAAATGGATTTTTGATTCTCACATGTTTATCATAGTTTTAAAGAAAAATATTTTAATAACTATTTTTTTCTAATATTATTATAATCAATATACATAAAAATAAAATCCAATTTATAAAAACTAATTAAAATTAATAAAACGCCATGATTTGAAAACCCATCAATTTTTATTTTAATTAAAAATTATAAATTTAAATAATCATTTATTTAATGAAATCAATTGATATAAAATATTAAATAAATTGTTTCTTGAAATAAAGAATCTAAAAATAACAAAAATCACAAGAAATTGAATAATAATCTATCAAGGAAATATATATAAAATGACTTTATCCAAGAATTTAAAATCCAATGACTTTATGTAATGATTTATATAATGATTTTGTTTATTAGGAGCTATTATCAATATCTGGTAATTTCATTAATATGACTTATCACAAATTAAACAAAACCCAATCCCATGGTAGATGAATCTCTCATCACATACCATTAAATAAGTTCCTTGAATGAACTTACATAATGTGATATAATATGATCCATCCATATCTATACTTGATAACTATTATTATATAAAATTTCTTACAAAGTAATATGATCATCACATTATCTACCCAAATATAATATACATGTTCAAATCATGTCCTCAAAATTTTGTGTGGTCTATTCTAATTTCCCATCAATTTTAGGATTATATAATTTACTCATTAGCCACCAAGTACCCATTTCCATTATAAATGTTTTAAGGTTAATTATTTGATATAATCGATAAAAAAATCCATTAAACCTCGCTAATTGATTTACATACAACATAATGAAATCATACACTAAGGCTATATCCTTAGTGGGTAAAATTTTTTATGATTTTATAAGATGATATATAATATAATAGATAGTGGTAAGATACTATGGTGACTTCATTAAAGAAAACAATAATATTTCATGATAAAATCCCATTACAATGTTGGTACAAGTAAAGGTTTCAGAAGTCCCATTAGTCTCTAATTCTTGAATTTTAACTAATGAAAAAAAAATTTCACAATAAAAACAAAATTCTATTAATATTTATACTTCCCAAAATAATTACCATATGACCTCATGATACATCTTCATCGTCCCAGGATAAAGTTTCCATGTACAGTTTTGAAAATATTTCATAACCTCTTTCAACAAAATAGAGGGAACCATAATATTTTCCATGTGAGAAAGCATCAAACTAACTACTAGGGACCATTATTAGACATGATTCCCACCATTTCAAGAAACAGACATCCTATTACATTTAGTGTTAGTTATTTTTATTTCCATTAATTGGTATATAATAATAAAAGTTATATTAATTGTAAATATTATCATAGTATCTCAAATATTATAAGTTTACAGATGAATATCCATCATAAAAATCATTACATTTCACCTATGATTTGATATTTAATATCAACATTGTGTAGCTGAGGAGAAAGATCATTACATACTTTCTTGCTCTCATGCATGAGTTGTTTATTCTGAACAGGTGAGATTATATCCAATTTTTTGCTACTATATTATTATTACATTATTAGTAAAAATAAATCTAGAGTAAGATATATTCTATGATAATAAATAATCAAATTATGATATTATTGTTTTATTCATCCAAGTTTAAGGAGGAAAATTGAATTCTAGGGGTACTTGAGTAAATAATTCCCATTTAGTTATTTATATAGTGAATGTTAAAAGATGTTTTAGGCCCTTATATTGTATTATCCATTAGAAAATATATGAAGATAAAAGGATGTAAACTTGACCTTTATTTTGAAACTTATATATTAGTGAAAATATTATTCTCAGGTCTCACCCTCAATCTAGAAGGGATTAAGATCTCTTATTAATGTTGAACCTTGTAAAATTTGTATATATTTTGAATTCTATATTTTAGTAATACACTTGATGTGGGTAATAGATTAATCTAAGAATATTAAGATTTTAATTAGTTAGATACGTTCAATTCAAAATAATTTATAAAATATACATCACTAATTAACAACCCCCTTCTTAGTAGTTTTCGAACTGGCCTCTGAATTTTAGTTGGTATCAGAAAAAATCTTGGTTCCCTTTGAGATATATTCTCTAAAAAGTATTTATAATGCATCCAGGTTCAATAAATTGTTGAGTAGTTTATTTTTTTATGGAATTTATTTTCATGGGAGGAAGAACTAAATATTATATTATTTATATTCTTAATGATTAATGGTTTCAGATACTATTAATTTGGTTTTCCTATATATGAAGTGGAATTGATAGATTCCCTTTACAAATAAGAGGAATTTTGTGCATGATGGGAATGTAAAAAGTGAAAATCTACCAGCCATGTATGAAAAAGTATACATAAATGATATAGGGATTTAGAAATCAAAAAAAATATATGAAAATTTTTAAAAAATGAGGGGAATTATAAGATCAAATATTTCAAATTATAGAAAAAGAATGAAAATTTTTAGGTTATTAGAATAGAAGAAAATGAAAAGGTGTTTAAAATTTTTATTGTTGTAAAGGTAAGATTAAGTCATATCATAGGATTCGGTGACAATATGGAAGGCTCTTTAGCTGTTAAAAAAATAATGTGAAGTTTTCAAGAAAAAAATAAATTTAAATGTTACAGTAATTTAATATTAGGTATATTTATCTCCTTATTAACATCATAACAATCATCTTAAATATTATAATAGAAAAGAAATTTTTTTCATGATTAAGGATAAATAATATATGGAATTTATTGAAATATATAAGATGACTATCAATGAGAATGGATTTTATTCCCCTTTTATATCAGAGGATGATGATGAAAGTGATTAAATATAGAATAAAATTATACATTTTTTTTAAAAAAAATTTATAAAATGATGTAAAAGAAAATTATATTGTAATGATTCTATGGTTGTATTTTAATTGTGGTGTCATAAAGAATTTTCTTATAGTTTTTTCTAGATAGAAAAAAGATTATAGAGTAACATTAGGTTGAGGGTATGGAGATGATTCAAAAAAGTTTAAAAGGAAGTTCATTAAAAAACATAAAATTTCAAAGAAACAGAGAAGATGAATACACATTACACCGAGAAGAATATTTCTAAGAAAGGATGATGGGGAAAATTCATCATTAGGTATTTATTCTGAAAAATATTATGATATAAATGATGAAAATTTTATAGAATTTTTCAGAAAAAAGAACTTTAGTTATCTTGTGAAGAATTGGAAGAATAATATATGAATTATATGATAAAAATTTTGGAGGTTGAACATTAATTATGTCTTCAAATAAACACTCAACTTAAGAAGAAAGTTAAATATATTAACAAGGACATGTGAAAAATGAAGAAAAAATGAAAATGATATTTTCATTTCATAAAATGATTATATTTAGGATATCAATCATCTCAATGTAAAATTATTATAATAATGTAGAATCATAAAATATTTTAAAAAGAAGATGATTGATCAAGAAGAAATGCCCAACCGGGTTATATCATAGTGTTCAAAATTTGGTAAAAACATTAAAAAAATAATGTTTTTGTATGTTAATTTTTTTATGTGAAAGATGATTCATCCCATGGTGTTGGGAGATATTATGAATGAACTCATATAAATCCTTTGATGGTTGTATTTGAAATTTTAAATTTTAGTTCAACAAAACAGAAAGGACCAAAATTCCAATTAGGGAAAATATGAGATGATAAAAACACACAAAATATGGATATTAAATCTATGGATGTTGAGAATGTTTAAAAGTTGATTTTTACCCTAAATCCATGAAAAGGTAGTCCAATGTAACACCAAAACAAATCATATTTTTCAATACAGACTTAGTTGTTTCATGGAATAAATAGTTTAATGCGATACATTTGGTGTTTCGGATCTTATAACTAGTGAAAAAACATGGTTTAACATTGGTTTTTTGAAATTTAACATTTGTTTTTAACTGAAGTCTATAAAGGTGATGTTAAAAATCCAGATCTCAATATCAGTTTTAGGGAAACTAACATAAAAAATGTTAGTTATCTTTATTTTTCGTGTCAGTTTCTTCAACAAACTATTGAATGAAACCTTTAATTTTTTTTTATTTTTTGGCATTAGTTTTAATGAAAACTGATGCTGAAATTACAAAATTAAAAATATTGAATATTACACCAACAAAAAATCAGAATTTAAGTAATAGTAAAAATAGTAAAAATAAATCAAAAAACATGTATCATTAACTAAAAAATACATAAAAACAAACACACCAAAACAATTTAATCAAAAAATTATCTACGTATTTGTATTAAAAATAATATTTAAACAACATGTACATGGAGTTTACAACATGATCATTTTCAATTGATGTTGAATAATTACTTTTAGATTGTTATGTTAAACACATTTACAATAAAATAATTTGTTTTTGAACAATTTTTATTATGAAGATTTATACTAATCATAAAAATTAGACTATGCATACCATTAATCTTAATCATACTTAATAAATAGTTTTAAAAAAATGATCAAATATGTGTATGTTCATTTTTTATATAATACTTTGAATCAATGAATTTTTTTTAAAATTGAATTATATAATATTAAAATACAGAATATGATGAAATAAAATATAAAATAATTAATTAAAAAACTTTATCAAATTTAGTAGTTACCCCAGTTTTTATTATCTCAAACATGAATCATAGAATATAATAACCACGATAAATGTATCCTTTTTTATGATGACATTTTGGTTATAAAACATTAACATGATACTAAAAACCAATGAATTTATATATATCAAAAATTATAATATTATCTAATATAAAAAATAATTCTGGTTACCTTCATATATTGGATTTCATTGGGGGTATTTATCAACATGTGATCATTGTTAAAAATTTTCCATGAATTTTATTTTTATATATATCATATAATGAAACATTTATATACAATAAGTATGAAATATAATAAACTTATAAAAGAATATATGTCTAACAAAGTGGTATATTTATTATGAATATCACCTAATAAAGAGAAAAACCAATATAATGTGCATTCACTTGGGTAGAATACACCTTACATCCAATTCCCCCTATAATAATAAAAGTTCACAATTAAGGAAATTATAAATAAAATTGGTTCCAAATTTTGTTTATGTTCTTACCCATCATGAAATGTAAAAACCCAACACCTAATATCCATGTTTGATAATCTATCACATATATATGTAACTCTATAAGTGGTATTCTGATATTTCACAGTCATTGAAATGAATTTTTGTTCTATAAAACCATAAACATATTGGGCCACAATCTTGATTAAGAAGCATATGTAGATACCTAATTTAAAATCTAATATAGTTAGTTAATTTAATCCATATTTATTTGATGAAATAAAAATTGAAATGTAAATTTACATACATTGAAAACAAATGCAACACAGGCACACTGAGCTCTTTAAAATAAATTAGGTCCACGATATTTTTCCTAAATATTATCAATGGATGGTCTCTACTGCATATATCAGATGCCATCTAAAAATCATAGTTATTATCAATGGAATAATTCTCCTGATATAATCTATGTATCCCATCATAAATATCAAAATCATGTATAGTTTTTTGTTCAGGAACATTTTCCCCTTTGTTCATTGTTTTTTAATTTTAGATACTCATGTATATGTTAAATGTGAGAAAACATTATTACTAATTTTAAATTATGTTTAATTAATGTTAAAAAAAGAGTACCTCATATGAAAGATAACATTGAAGGCCAGATGTCCTAGGTAAAAAAATGACCCATAAATCCCCAGATCTTGTAACCTTCTGAGTAGGAAATGTTTGTAGACTATTAGGAACAATAATATCTTGTATTGATACTCTAACCAAACCCATATGTATTGGCTGTTGATGTTCAAAATTCCCCAAAAAATGCATGACTTCAAATTCTGAAATATATACGTGAGGATCTCAAACATACAACTCACAATATAAGGTTGTGTTTAAGTATAGAGGTGGAGGATTGGAGTAGGAAGGCTTAGTATGATGGTCTGGCCATGAGGGTTATATAGGTTGTGCAACCAGCTAAAACGGATAGAGAGGCTGGGAAGGCTGTGAAGACTATGATTGTATCATCAATTTTTTAACATAGCCTATATATTTTATTAAATTTGATTACCCATGGACCGTTTCATATATTTCATCTCATCTTTCAATGATTCAATTTCTAGATCTCTTGATTTCTTACCTTAATGACAAAAATAATTCTGAATATTAACACACTCCTCATATCCTCTTATGTTTCAAGGGTGTTATGGCTTTCCTAAATAAGTGGCTAGGATTTTCATATTGTCCTTAGGGATAAAAGTTCTCATTGATGATTTCTTTTGATTTTCATCCTTAAATGAAAAATTAAAAAGGTATATTAGTGTTGTAAATTTATAAAATAGAAAAATTCATTAAAAAATATTACAATTCATTCAGATACATTTTTAGATTTCTCTACAATATTATTTCCATTTTCTCTTCTGCTCATAGTTTTCCATTTTTAATGGAGGGTTGCATAGAAGGAGGACCTAATTGGGCCTAATCAGAACAACTTGTAGATTGAGGTATTAAGGCTTCAAAAATTTCCTCAATAATTTTTTATCCAATAAATGACACCCTCCATGTGGTAAAATAGGATGGTATAGATTATGAAACTGGATGTCTTAATGGAATTTCTGGGAGGAATGTTATATAAAATGTATATTAATAAATAATTATATACATATACAAGAAATTTTACTATAAAGTATTATTATCATACCAAAAATGCTTCATCATGTCAAATGGAATCAAATTTCATCCATGTCTATGCATCTAAAAACTCATACATGAGGCATTGGAAATAATGTTGTCTCGTCTGAAAAAAATATTCTCTAACCTTTTTTTGTAATATCATTATCAAACCACTACTAAATAAAGACATATTTTCTTAATTTATTTTGTTTCTTAAATATTTAATGTTATTTGTAATTGAATAAAATAAATATTAGTCATTTAAAATATATCATATTCAAAAAATGGGATAAAATAAAACAATTAAAATATTTTACAATTACGGCTTCCCAAAGATGATTTATCACCTTCTTGTCAATGAAATTATAATCATGATATTTAATAATAATCCTGCAATGACTCTACATAGAGATATAGCTGATTATTTCCATTTCATTTGGGCTAGATTTATTATTATATCATCAAAACTAATATTAAGTGGTCTGTCTCCAAAATAAAGTGATAGTTTTGTGAATTTTTAATGCCACGTTTACTAACTTGAGAACATTATTTGTTAACAATAAAAATTGGAGACTCCACCAATGAATTCTAATCAGTTGTCCTGAATTTTTTTTTTGTAATTTAGTTTTTTTTAATAAATAATTTTTTTACTCGATATTTAATACTATAAAAAAATGAAAATACCTTGGAACATGTTCCTATATCTCTATATCATCATCCATCACTAAAATAGTAAAATGTATTGAAATTATTGTGTAGTTTCATATTATTAGACAAGTAAATAATTAGAAAATAAGAAAATATAAATATATAAGTTAAAAAAGTGTCACACATGTGTATGTTTAATAAAATGACGTTATTATTGTTAAACACAAAAAATGTACATGGTAAGCTATCAAATATAAACATTACATCTAAATTGATAGAATAGTTATAAATTTAAATATATATGTTCCAAAAAGTGATCTCATATGCATAACATTAACCAAAATATAATCATTTTTGTCTGGTGATTATATGAAAAAATGTTTAACCATAACCATAGAGTATCCAAATTTGTAATAAAAACATATAAATAATCATATATATGTATATATATAATTAAGTATACAACAGTTATTAAATAATACATTTTTTACAAATATAAATTTCAAAAATCATGTAACAGATGAAGAAGGATCGTATAAATTAGTAATATCATCATCATCCTCATAAGCTATATAAATTCTTTTCCCTTGAAAACCCACATACCACAGATCATTCAATGGATCAATGATATATAGTTTTTTATTTTCCTATATGTCCATGATAGATAGTTACTCATTGCAACTATTTTCAATAGTACACTTTTCATCCAACATTTTTTTGTAAAATGTGTACCCATTAATATCATAACCAGACCAACTCATTGTATTAAGAGATAGTCCCCCTTTCAACCATTTTAATATTTCTAGTCCAGATATAATTGTGATGACTTTATCTTTAAAGCATTTAATAAATGTGTTTTATACTCGATCATTAGCCAATGTTCATATATTTTTAGGTATCGTAACTTTAATTCAGCAATATGGGATGATATATATGATTGAATCTCTAATGTATTTTTTAAAATGAATAAATGAGCCTTTATCAGTTTTTCACAAGAAATAATCTTTATCTTTAAGCCTTGAATCCCTGTAACATCAATATCGACTATCATATATCAAGTTATAAGGAGACCAATATACTTCACATCATATAAATAATCATCACATAAATCAAACACCTCTTTCAGTAAATATTTTTTAATAAGAGACTCCTCTTATCGATAATTATTTTCATCAAATCCCTCAAAAAAATTCATATATCTTTTAAAAGGATACATCTATCACAAATAAATAGTCTTGAATATTCTTATATCATACACCAAATGAACCACCAGATGAACCATTATATCGAAAAATATAGGTTGGAAATAAATTTCTAGTTGAAAAGTAATAAGTGTAGCTTCATTCTCTAAATAAATATAAAAAAATTTATTATTGAATTTTTTACAGATGGATTTGAAAAAATTAAATAACCAGATGTTATTCATTCATACAGTTTTCTAGAATATACCACACACTAGGGCTAGTAGATTTTTTTCATCAATACATGATAATCATGGGATTTCATGCTTATTAATTTCTAATTGATTAATGACATCGAATTATTCTCATCTGAGTAATAACCACTAGGTACTTAAATAACATGAAGACACCTAAAAAGATTCATCTTCTCAATCTTCATTAATGTGTAAAAAGGTAGAGGTAAATTTGTTATGTTTCCTTTCGATAGTGGAAGAAAACACTAAAAGTATTCCCCTTGATATCATGTCCAATCTAGTGTTAAATCCATATTTTTTCATTAATTTTATGTCTAAAAAGGTCCCAATAAAACTATCACATTTATTTTTCTGAACATTCATTACATCAATGTTGTGTTTAATCTATAAAAATATTCAATAAGGTAGTCCAAAAAAGATAGATTGTTTCTTCTAGATATTTTTTGAATACGAGAACATATTTTCTTTCTAAATGTCGAATCAATATTTTTCACCCAATCATAGTATACATCAACTTAAAATGGTTGTGGTGGAATATTTTATTCCTATAAATCATTAAATTCTATTTTCAATCTTTGATTATGATGATCTAAACATCAATGTCCCATATATACTCTCTATCTTCCATTCTGCAATTGATCATGTGAAGTCTCTTCTTCAAAAAAGTGGAAACACTTTATATCCCTTAACACTATATCCAGATAAGTTTTCATATATTGTAAATTAATTTATAGTGAATATTATCATAGTATGAATAATAATATACTCTTTCTTCTAGGCATATAAAACATTAACACATGTCTCCCATTGTAGTTTCAAATCAACAATCAATGGGAAAGGATACACATAATTATCTTTTCTTGGTTGTTTTTCTCCAAAAATCATCAATCAAATAGTAATATATTTTTTATTCATATATATATGTTGATAAAAGTTGTAAACTACCAATAAAAATCCATAAAATATGATTTCTACTTAGACTCCGATAATGATTCATTTCATAAGTACACATTCCCATTCTAAGATTTCTAACTTTACATTAATAATCAATAAATTTTTTATTAAATCTACTCAATTATAGTGAATAAGTAGGTTTACATATGTTACTAGTAGAGATGCACTCATCTAAATGATATATTAACCTTTTTTCATCAAATGAATTTGAATATAGATTCTACAATGAGAAATTATTGGAAGGTTCCTAATTGTTTTAGAAGGATCTATGTATTTGGTACCTGAGAATGAATCATAGTTGAATTATCAGAATTGTATTATGGAATTATAGGATGAAATTATTAGAATTTATAAAAAAATTAATTTTTATGAGGTTAGATTCCAATACATGAGAAAGTATCTGATATAACTTTTTCATCCATCTTATAGTGTGATTTCCCTCATTTAAGGTAGTTTTAAACAAATTAATATTTGATCCTATAAAACAAAAAATCATTGGGGAGGGAATGTATCTTTTTATACCCCAATACTAATGGAAATAATATTTCCATTGCCTCAAATTTGAATCTAGAATCCCATTTTCTCTTGGAAGTATCTCATTTAAAATATAATTTAATTTAGATAAACTTTTATCTCTTCACCTATTTATTTCATTAAAGTTTACCGAACACTAAACTAGTTATAAAACAATATATATTTACTTAAACCTAGGAATAATTTTTTTTATCATATTCTCTGTAATATCAATCAACAATTTTATTTTTTTTCCTTGGTTTTAACCCCTAAATAATGAATTAATTCTTCAATATGACCCTCTTTTTCATTATGAATATTACCATCAATATTAGATGTGGAATTTTGAGTTATTTCACCATTATAGATCCAACACGTATAATTTAGGAAAAAACAAATGAAATTAAGATGATCCCTGACTTATGTAGAGTTTAACTTTATCATATTAAAACACTTCACATATGGAAATAAAATTGAATCTATGTTTTGAAGATTTTAATTACCATATTCCAAAAAATCATCAAATATTTTTTTATATTAACTATTGGTTCTTCATAAATTTATCCAATTATGATCCAATAAATACATGATATTGCAATATAATTGGTGAATATATTAAAAAATATAAATTTATAAATATATATTCGAAAAGATAAATTCTAAACATAAAAATAGTCAACAAAAATCATTGATAATAAAATAAGAAATATCAATGATTAATAAGAATATATTAAAAAATAATCTACAAAAGGTATTTATTTTATGTGATGTGTTTCAAGATGATCCAATGGAAATCACATGTAATGACTCCTGTAGAATTTCCTAGTTGAAAATCATGAATTTATAAACTAATCTATTTTTTGGTTTTAATTTTTTCATTTTATTTATCTATATAAATGTGATATTCCTTGTAGAAAATCTTGATTTCATCACTATAAATATGTTTTACACTCCACATATTTTAATATAAATTTTTTTATTTAATTCCAACCCTAATGTTTGTGGGTTTTTATGATAAATGGTTACTTATTTTACTAAATAATATTCTAATATAGTGGTAGAGTCACCCCATTGTATCTCCTTAGACCCCCACTACAATTGAAAACCTATTTTTAGTAAAAACACTATTTATCTTTGATTACATGAAAATACATTATTTCCAACAAAAATACAAAAAATTATACTATGATAATATTGAAATTATAAATCAATAATTGAATTCCATTTTATGAAATTATATTTATATAATTATATTTTCTAATGGAATTATTATATTTAATGAAAATAGATTGTATTGAAATATTCCCATTTTAAAATTAATTAATTTGTAATATTATTTTAAAATAATACGAAAATTATTTAATTTTAATATATTAGTTCATATACGGTAAAATTTTATAATATTTAAATCAATAAAAAGTGGTCAATTTAATTTATTATGGATAATTACACAAAATGTTAACATATTTTAATTAAAAATATCCTATTGTAGTATAAATTATATATCTTCAGAAATTAAAAATAGAAAAAAATTTATATTTATATTATATACATGTAGTTTATTGATATTATAATTTATTTATTTTCAATAATTTAACATTTATTATATCATTTTACAAATAAATTACATTAGTTCAGAGTCACGTGTGTCAAAAGGTATTGAAGGTTCTATTAATTTAACCGGTGAAAAATATGGACTCATTACATGTGATGTACATTATATTGAAGAACTGTGATACTGTATATCATTATTCAATGCATAATTTATTCAAGACCGTTTGATAATTTCATCAAATAGAAAAATTAATCAAAAATAAAAAAACATTTATAATAATATTTATAATTAATAATCGACTACATACAAATAATTGAAACAATAACTAAAAAATATATCAAAACGATTTCAAATTTAACTTCAAAATAAAAAAATTACTAAAGTTAGAGTTCAATAAAGAAAAATGGATCTTTAATCTAAACTTTATCCCTCTAATTCATTGGGAGAATAAACACAACAATATTTGGAAAAAATGTTTTAATAAATGAACAATAAACATGAACAAAGCAGTAATATCAAACGGTGGTTGATGGTTAGCCAGAAAATGGTTCTCAAAGAGAAATAATTTTGTGGATATTGAAACAATGATATTGGATGAAGAATCTAGACCACAGATATGATGATAAAAAGAAAATAAAATTAACAAAACAGACATTGAGGATCAACGAATCATCGTCACAGATTCATGATTTGAGAAAGAATTTTCAAAGATCCAAAAAAATTAGGTGTAACACCCCAGGTAAATAAAGAATATGAAATCTTTATATTTATCCATATTTGTGAATAAAATTTCAATATTAATTTAAATTGAATGCTATGCTCGATGGCTTACCCAATACGCAACAATGAGTTCCTTTGAAATCCTACGTTGCACTCTAATAATGAAATAATATTATTTTAAATGGTAGTTAATGCCTAGCATTTGTATTGAAAAGAATGAATAGAAATAACTAAAATATGAGTATATATGTTTGTTAAATGTTTTTACTTTTTTCCAATAAATTTTAGAGGCTTAAAATACAAATGAATCCCATCTTAAGCATTGAATACACTAGTATTTTTAAAAGATTGTTTTACTACCCTTTGATGGAAATCCATTTTTTTAAATCAAACTTTTGACAATTTTATTATCTATATTTTTCAAAATAAACATATTATTTATGATTGGGACATTGAAATTTACCTTGGGTTAATTTTTGGTATTTTTCTGACAATGTTCATTTTTCAATGAATAGTGAAAAATACTGCATTTTACATCAAAACTGCTTTTTCATATAATTTAATTATATGGTTATATTATCTTTTTAATTTTTTTTAAGTGTAATTAGAATTTATTTTCACCAGGTAATTCAATGATGGTCATTAGGATTAATTTCACTTTGGAATTGGTCATAAACTAATCCCAAACTTTTCATAGATATTGTTTCAAAAAAACCCGCTATTTGTTTTGACAACGAGAATTATTTTTAAATAAATTATTGAAATTTATGTGTTTGGAATTTGGTAAAATAGATTTCATATTTGGAATCATAATTTCCAAATTATGTAATCAATACTCTTTTGTTTTTGGACATTATGAATAGTAACGACGGTAATTATCATTAATTATCTTGATTAATGAGTAATCGGGTAGTTAAGGATAATAAAATAATATCATAATAATAAAATATGACTAAAACATGTGTCCTAATTCTACTGATTGTCTCATGTACGACCATGTGATGCCTTGTGCCAAACTTGGGGGCCCCATGGAATCACTTTTGTGAGAAAGTGACTTTTTATCTTTTTATTTTTAAAGAATGTTAAATGTAACAAAGAATGTATCACCTAAGTAAAATATTTTTAATTTTTTCTACATAAATGATATTTTGTACTATAAATATTCATTAGAAATTTAAAATGATTTCCTACATCATGATATTTTTTTTATAACTTCTAGACATTAAATTTATTAAATTATTTATGACATCCTGATGATGCAGCGATTACCTCATTAATAAAGGATCTAAATAAAATTGAAAGATAATGTAAAATATAAGACCTACACATGTCAAAAACCTATTGGATGGGTGGATTTCGAATTCATATCTCCTTATCCTCAAAACACATCAAAGTGGGACCATTAAAATCCGATAATCATTTGAAAATAAAGTTACATTTTATACCTTTCCAAGAGTGCCCCTCCTCTGCTCTTATAAAAGGCCCCCACCTCTACCTCCTTACCCACACTTCCAAAGCCTTTGGCTCGGCCAACCCCTGCCCATTTTGTCTGTCCACATCCCTCTATAACTCTTTGAAGCCTCACTTTGGGCAGAAGTCTTCCTAAGGAAGCCTTTGAGCTCAAACCAAAGGGAGTTACCCGGTTTTAAGGTAATGTCTTCCCTTGAGTCCTTTTGTTTTATTTTGCTTCTCCAACCCCCTAAACTCTTTTTATTCATTTCCTTTGTAACAAATACAGTATCTTAAATATACTAGGATGTTGTTATAATAAGGATTCGAGCTACACTTACACACACCTACATCTAATTGTTAAATAACATATTGTTTCTGCGGATGGCGAATTTTTGCCTCCCGAAACGATGATTGTTCAACATTATTCTAACACCTTCAAAGGTGGCCATTAAGATGACACTATATTTATATAGGATATAAATTATGTTAATTTTTCTTTATTTTTCTTTTCTGGCATACCTTTATGGTTTCCATTGTGGGTAAACACGATAATTTCATTTTAGGAAGTGCGGACTACCGCCCCCTCAAAATGATTTGATTCGTTAATACCATATGTGGGATGTATAAAGGATGGATTTAAAGTTATTATATATGATTTATGTTACATATAAATTATTAATATAATTATGTAATTAAAATATACATAACTCTCATTCGGTTTTAATTTCATTAATATGACATAGAAATGAAAGTAGCATTCATGCGTACGTACGGCTTATCGTCTCCATGAACGGTGCATTTCATTTCTTACCTCTAAATGATTATGTAATATTATAAATACATGTATATTATGGATATATAAGATATATATGATATCCAAATCATGAATATAATTCTGCATATAATGAACATTTGACCACATGAACAACATGTAATTGTAAGAAGTCCACTTTCGACTTAAGAACCAAATATCGACAAAACAAACATTATTAACTTAAATGATTACATAATGTTTAAAACATGGAAATAAGTTATATAAAAGTAATAATGAACTAGAAAAAGGTTGTTAATAAAGTGTAAATTAACTAAAGTTTATTATTCAGGATGTTAAAGAACGATCGAGTCAAGTCGGACCCGAGGTAAGGGATTCTACTCCTCTCTTTCTTTTTAAGTACACTCTTTTATGTCATTCCTTCTAAGCTCATCTTTCTTGTTATTGGGATGTTCTTTTATATTACTCTTACTGTAATTTTTATGTTCATATGATGAGAGACCCTATTCTCTCTCATCAATCCATTTTGGAAGTTTTGAGTGGCGCCGTTAGGCTGCTGAATTTTCGTAAAAGATCTAACCTCTCTCTTTCTCTTTAAGTACTCTCATTTATGTCACTTATTTTAAGCTACTCTTTGTTATGATGGGGGATGTTCTTTTATATTCCTCTTTATGTACATTTTATTGTAATGTGATGAGATACCCTATTTTATCTCATCAATCCATTTTTGGAAGTTTTAAGTGGCGCCGTTAGGCTGCCGAGTTTTCGTAAGGGATTTTTCATCTCACTTTTATTCCTGTGAGATTTATGCTACATTTGCCACAATTTCCTTTTAGTGGTGTATGTAGTGACCATTATTTTACTCATTGTGTAATATTATTTCATTTACGAGTATTTACATCAATTTTGTATTGTCCTTCTTTCACGGGGCGTATGTTTCGAAAGATACCCATGTCGGTAAGGGAACCTTTCACCCTCCTCTTTTTAAAAGACATATTTTGTTATGTATTTTCATTCACATAATATTATTTTGGTATATGTTCTTCTATATCCTTATTGATGTAAATTTTATGTCCAAGTGATGAGATACCCTTTTTATCTCTCATCAACTCTTTTTCTAAATTTTGAAGTCACGCCGTTAGGCTGTCTAATTTTTGCAAGGGAACTTCTTAACCCAATATAGATTCTTTGGGATAAAATTGTACACCTTGAATATGTCGTTCTATGATTATGTGTGAATGTCCTCTAATTTTTTTACACTTAATACCCTCTTATATTTCGTGTATTCTTTTGTCACACATAGTTATGTAACTGATTTATACTTAATCCAAGGATATCGTCTTTGTATGGGACTTCATCTCAATCTCCTTTCATTGAGGAATATTTTGTTTTATACACAAATTTATTTTATATGGTGTATAAACCCCTTTGACTTTTATGTTTATCCAAAACGAATCTTTTTATACGAAGCATTTTACTAAAAGACAAAAGGAAATGTTTTTTTCGTACATATGCAGCGAACAATGAATTCTCCGCTGCCGTGACCATTATTTGAGTTTCGGCATCCTCTACAAGCCATACCTTCTTTTTAAAAGAAAAATAAATATCATGTTTTACTTTTATTTTATTTTGGTATTGAAAATGGTTTTCATAATGTATTTATATCAATGTGTTGTATTGATATCTTGTTATTGAAAGGTGGAAATGTTATGTTTCCTTTATGCATGTTTTATGTGATAAGATTATGTTATGGTTCTTGGGAATTGTTATGAAGACGGGTGGTTCCGTGGTAAAATAAGGGCGGGTGATCCCGATATAGCTCTCCAATGCATTGGGTAACGCGAAGGAGTGAAACGTTAAGGTTTCTCCGAAGAGATTTAGGGAATATATTGTGGTCGGTATTCCAAACGTAACCAAGAGGGTTACTCCCTATGTAAGAATGTTATGAATGCCTCAAGTTACCTTTTATGTATTATGATTTCTATGATTTATTCATGATTTGATGAGGTATGTTAAAGTGCCTATGTTTTATGGGTAAAGTATGATTTCATTCTTATGTGTATATGAACTCATGTTTCCTTTCAATATTTTTATAACCCTTACTGAGCTTTTTATGCTCATCCCAAGTTTTTGAAATGTTTTTCACAGGTCAAGGGAAAGGTACATGATGTGATTATATTGTCAAGGATGTGTCAAGAAAGAATCCATGTTTTATTTTAAATATGTTTCTGTTGATGGGAAGAATGAATACTATCTTTTATGTAACCACTTTGTTTAAATGTGGAATGTAATGCAAGTTTCATGATCTAATTCTCTAAAACTCCAAACCTGAAAAGATCCTCAATGTGTAATCTTGTAATAACTCAAGATTAAGTAAGGTTTAAGGCTGGGGCCTTATAGTTGGTATCAAAGGTCGGTTTAGATAACTTTAGAGGTTGGGGTATTCTTTAAGCATAAGTGACATTACCATAATGGTTAAGATTTTAGAAAGAGTCCTAGTTTTAGATAAGGTTAATGAGTAAGTATATCTTAGTCTTTATCTTCCTCATTAGTACATGATGGTTTTGTTGATATACTCACACTGACCTTTTTGGTTTTAGTAAATGGCTGGATCTAGCAGGCACCAAAGTAACAGTGGATGTGAAGGAAACTGTGACAGTTTTTTGAGCAAGAAACTGAATGATATGGGAGCTGCAATGAGAACTCTTGTGATTATCCTCAACCAAATATATGGAGTCATGATTGACCACCTAAACCTTGGTGATTTCTCCAAGGCATCATATATGCGAGAAACAAATCCCTACAGAACTACAGGTAATAATCATAAAGGTAAGTGTGTTCAAAAACCTATGTGTTAAAAATGTGGAAAGAAACACCTAGGAAAATGTTTCAATGGGACAGAAATATGCTATGGATGTGGAAATGAAGGTCATAAAGCAAGAACCTTCCATGGAAAAAGGAATCATCCAGTTGACTCGAGGAAAGTGAAAGAAGTTATTTCTGATGGATTAATTTAATGTTTTAAATGTTGTGTGCATGGTCATTATGGAAACACATGTCCTATGAATAAGTTTCATGAATGGGATCACCAAGATCGTACAAATGTTCGTTTACCAATACCTAATTCCATTCCGATTGAGGATGAAGAAACTGACAATGACCAATCAAAGGTATGGATTATTTCATAACTATTGTTTTCCTATTTTGGAATCTTAGGATATGATTCATGATTTTGTTTGTAGGAAAGAAGTATTTCAGAATAAGTTGGAAAGGAATGGTTAATGGATCATGAAGAATGTTGAATGAGTAAGAAGTCAACATATAAGGGCTTCAAGAGTTATGGTGAAATTCTTAAGAGTATTAAGTCTCTTTTGATATTGGGGTAACATTAGAATACTTTTTATAGTATGTGTAACCCTGATGTTTAATATATGAAAATTTTATTCAAGGAATAGTTATCTGTTCTTTTGTGGAAATAATTATAAAGAACCATTTGGGTTTATATGATCCTTACTTTTGAGGTAATTATGGGTTACTATATGTTATGATTGAAGTGAAAGGAATGAGATTAAATTTTGGTTAAATTATGTTATGGTTATTTTTGATGATTTTATCTCTTTTTAAGAATGATTTGAGAATTATATAGTTTTGGAAAAAGGACAACACGCAGTCCATGTGACAACCCGTCGCGTCGGACAAAGCTACGGGAATCGAACCCACAACTAAAGTGCGACTGGTATTTATCACCTACCACTGGACTACGTGAAGTCGCTGGTTAGTTTGAATTATTCTTTTTAGTTAGATGATTTTATTAATTAAGATTAAGTTGATTTTGGGTTATCTATGGATATTTATTAACCTATCATGGAGGATATGTGATTAGGTTAATTACTTTTCAATACAATACATTAAGAGAAAATGATGTTGTTTGGAGATAAATGTTACGATTTAACTTGGAAGACTGTGTGATTAAATCCTTCAAATATTTGGGTTTCAATATTATTTTGGTTTAGATTGAATAATTTTTATGGAAAAATTGTTTATCGAATGGTCCTCGTTGAACTTTGGGTTTTGTTGGACAAATTTTGGAGATTAAGAATAGGTTTTCTTTTTATAAAGGGTTATCTTTTTCTGTATTATCTGATCTTGTACTAACCTTTTTGGTTTTGGTTTTGGTTAAAGTATAAAGACAGGAGAAGTATATAGTTCTCTTTTTTGGATTAGGTGATTATCTATAAGTTGATTATAGTAATCTTAATGTGAACAAGTCTTTCTAAATACTCGTCTTTTGGAGAAAATATGAGTTTGTGTAAGGAATCTAATAAAAGTTGAAAGTCAACATGATAAGTGATTATATTTCCTTGAATAAATTCCTCAATAAAAAGTATCTTAAAACAAAAATGTTATCTATTAACTTTTCCTACTGTGAAATCTAATATCGTTTAACTCATCACAAGTTTGTGATTTTCTTGTGGTTAACTTTCTCCTAAACATGTTTTCTATCACTCTCCATCAGAACATGACCCTATGTTTTCTTCGCCATGTCCATGTTTTTCTACATGGAATCCTAGTATGGGTTAACTCGGGTGACCTCTATACTTATCTTCCTTTATTTTAAAGTGATTGTTTTACGGACTCTTGTTCCGATGTGGGACTTTCAAGGATGTTTCCAAGCTCAATTTTTAAAATTGCGAGGACGCAATTCCCAAAAGGGGGGAAGGATGTAACACCCCAGGTAAATATAGAATATGACATCGTTATATTTATCCATATTTTTGAATAAAATGTCAATATTAATTTAAATGGAATGCTATGCTCGATGGCTTTCCCAATACGCAACAACGAGTTCCTTTGAAATCTTACGTTGCACTCTAATAATAAAATAATATTATTTTAAATGGTAGTTAACGCCTAGACGTTGTATTGACAGGAATGAATATAAATAACTAAAATATGATTATATATGTTTGTTAAATGTTTTTACATTTTTCCAAAAAAATTTATAGGCTGAAAATACAAATGAATCCCATCTTAAGCATTGAATACACTAGTATTTTTAAAAGATTGTCTTACTACCTTTTGATGGAAAACCCTTTTTTTAAATCAAACATTTTACAATTTTATAAGCTCTATTTTTCAGAATAAACATATTATTTATGATTGGGACATTGAAATTTACCTTGGGTTAATGTTTGGTATTTTTCTGACAATGTTCATTTTTCAATGAATAGTGAAAAATACTGCATTTTACATCAAAACTGCTTTTTCATATAATTTAATTATATGGTTATATTATCTTTTTGATTTTTTTAAAGTGTAATTAGAATATAATTTTACCATTTAATTTAATTATGGTCATTAGGATTAATTTAACTTTGGAATTGGTCATAAACTAATGCCAACCTTTTCATAGATATTGTTTCAAAAAACCCACTATTTGTTTTGACAACGGGAATTATTTTTAAATCAATTATTGAAATTTATTTGTTTGGAATTTGGTAAAATGGATTTCATATTTGGAATCAGAAGTTCTAATTTATTTAATCAAGACTCTTTTGTTTTTGGACATTATGAATAGTAACGACGGTAATTATCTTTAATTATCTTGATTAATGAGTAATCAGGTAGTTAAGGATAATAAAATAATATCATAATAATAAAATATGACCAACAAATGTGTCCTAAGGCTATTGTTTGTCTCATGGCCGACCATGGGATGCCTTGTTCCAAACTTGGGGGCCCCATGGAATCACTTTTGTGAGAAAGTGACTTGTTATCTTTTTATTTTTATAAAATGTTAAATGTAACAAAGAATGTATCACCTAAGTAAAATATTTTTAATTTTGTCTACATAAATGATATTTTGGACTATAAATATTAATTAGAAAGATAAAATGATTTCCTACATCATGATATTTTTTTTATAATTTTTAGACATTAAATGTTATAAATTATTTATGACATCATGATGATGCAGTGATTACCTCATTAATAAAGGATCTAAATAAAATTGAATGATAATGTAAAATATAAGACCTACACATGTCAAAAACCTATAGTATGGGTGGATTTAGAATTATTATCACCTTATCATCGAAACACATCAATGTGGGACCATTAAAATCCGAAACTCATTTGAAAATAAAGTTACATTTTATACCTTTCCAAGAGTGCCCCTCGTCTCCTCTTATAAAAGGCCCCCACCTCTACCTCCTTACCCACACTTCCAAAGCCTTTGGATCGGCCAACCCCTACCCTTTTTGTCTTTAAACATACCTCTATAACTCCTTGAAGCCTCACTTTGGGCATAAGTCTTCCCAAGGAATCCTTTGATCTCAAACCAAAGGGAGTTACCCGATTTTAAGGTAATGTCTTCCCTTGAGTCCTTTTGTTTTATTTTGCTTCTCCAACCCCCAAAACTCTTTTTAATCATTTATTTTGTAATAACTCCAGTATCTTCACTATACTAGGATGTTGTTATATGAAGGATTATAGCTACACTTACACACACCTACATCTAATTGTTAAAGAACATACTATTTCTGTGGATAGCGAATTTCTGCCTCCCGAAACGATGATTGTTCAACATTCTTATAACACCTTAAAAGGTGGCCATTAAGATGAAACTATATTTATATATGATATATAATATTTTTATGTTTCTGTATTTTTCTTTTTTGGCATACCTTTATGGTTTCCATTGTGGGTAAATATGATAATTTCAATTTAGGAAGTGTGGACTACCGCCCCCTCAAAGTGTTTTGATTCGTTAATGCCATATGTGGGATGCATAAAGGATGGATTTAAAGTTATTATATATGATGAATGTTACATAAAAATGATGAATATAATTCTGGAATTAAAATATTCATACCTCTCATTTGGTTTTAATTTCATTAATATGACATAGAAATGAAAGTAGCGTTCATGCGTACGTACGGCTTACCGTCTCCATGAACGGTGCATTTCATTTCTTACCTCTAAATGATTATGTAATATTATAAATACATGTATACTCTGGATATATATGATATATATGATATACAAATCATGAATATAATTCTGGATATAATGAACATTTTACCACATGAACAACATGTAATTGTAAGAAGTCCACTTTCGACTTAAGAACCAAATATCGACAAAACAAACATTATTAACTTAAATGATTACATAATGTTTATAACATGGAAATAAGTGATATAAAAGTAATAATGAACTATAAAAAGGTTCTTAATAAAGTGTAAATTAACTCCAGTTTATTATTCAGGACGTTAAAGAACGATCGAGTCAAGTCGGGCCCAAGGTAAGGGATCCTACTCCTCTCTTTCTTTTTAAGTACACTCTTTTATGTCATTCCTTCTAAGCTCATATTTCTTGTTATTGGGATGTTCTTTTATATTACTATTACTTTAATTTTTATGTTCATATGATAAGAGACCCTATTCTCTCTCATCAATCCATTTTGGAAGTTTTGAGTGGCGCCGTTAGGCTGCCGAATTTTCGTAAGAGATCTAACCTCTCTCTTTCTCTTTAAGTACTCTCCTTTATGTCACTTCTTTTAAGATCCTCTTTTTTATGATGGGGGATGTTCTTTTATATTACTCTTGCTGTAAATTTTATTGTAATTTTATGAGATACCCTATTTTATCTCATCAATCCATTTTTGGAAGTTTTAAGTGGCGTTGTTAGGCTGCCGAGTTTTCGTAAGGGATTTTTCATCTCACTTTTATTCCCGTGAGATTTATTCTACATTTGCCAAAATTTCCTTTGAGTGGTGTATGTACTGACCATTATTTTACTCATTGTGTAATATTAGTTCATTTATGAGTATTTACATCAATTTTGTATTGTCCTTCTTTCACGGGGCGTATGTTTCGAAAGATACCCATGTCGGCAAGGGAACCTTTCACCCAACTCTTTTTAAAAGACTTATTTTGTTATGTCTTTTGATTCACATAATATTATATTGGGATATGTTCTTCTATATCCTTATTGATGTAAATTTTATGTGCAAGTGATGAGATACCCTTTTTATCTCTCATCAACTCCTTTTCTGAATTTTGAAGTGACGCCGTTAGGCTGTCTAATTTTTGCAAGGGAACTTCTTAACCTAATTTCAATTCTTTGGGATAAACTTGTACACCTTGAATATGTCATTCTATGATTATGTTTTAATTTACTCTGATTGTTTTACACTTAATACCCACTTATATTTTGTGTATTTGTTTGTCACACATAGTTATGTAACTGATTTATCCTTAATCCAAGGATACCGTCTTTGTATGGGACTTCGTCTCAATCTCCTTTCATTTAAGAATATTTTATTTTATACACAAATTTCTTTTATACGGTGTATAAACCCCTTTGTCTTTTACGTTTATCCAAAAGGAATCTTTTTATATGAAGCGTTTTACTAAATGACAAAAGGGAATGTTTTTGTCGTACATATGCGGCGACAACGACTTCTCCGCTACTGTGACCATTATTTGAGTTTCGGCTTCCTCTACAATCCATACCTTCTTTTTAAAAGAAAAATAAATACCATGTTTTACTTTTATTTTATTTTGGTATTGAAAATGGTTTTTATAATGTATTTATATCAATGTTTTGTATTGATATCTTGTTATTGAAAGGTGGAAATGTTATGTTTCCTTTATGCATGTTTTATGTGATAAGATTATGTTATGGTTCTTGGGCATTGTTATGAAGACAGGTGGTTCCGTGATAAAATAAGGGCGAGTGAACCCAATATAGCTCTCCAATGCATTGGGTAACGCGAAGGAGTGAAACATTAAGGTTTCTCCGAAGATATTTAGGGAATATATTGTGGTGGGTATTCCAAACGTAACCAAGAGGGTTACTCCCTACGTAAGAATGTTATGAATGCCTCAAGTTACCTTTTATGTCTTATGATTTCTATGATTTATTCATGATTTGATGAAGTATGTTAAAGTGACTATGTTTTATGGGTAAAGAATGATTTCATTCTTATGTGTATATGAACTCATTTTTCCTTTCCATATTTTTATAACCCTTACTGAGATTTTTATACTCATCCCAGGTTTTTGAAATGTTTTTCATAGGTCAAGGGAAAGGTACATGATGTGATGATAGTGTCAAGGATGTGTCAAGAAAGAATCCATGTTTTATTTTAAATATGTTTCCGTTGATGGGAAGAATGAATACTGTCTTTTATGTAACCACTTTGTTTAAATGTGAAATGTAATGTAAGTTTCATGATCTAATTCTCTACAACTCTAAACCTGAAAAGATCCTCAATTTGTAATCTTGTAATAACTCAAGATTAAGTAAGATTTAAGGCCGGGGCCTTATATTAGGGATGTGTGATCATGTTTTTTATACTATTTTTTGGGGTAATTTTTTATAGAACTTGAAAAAAACTCTATATTTCTGCCAGTTTCCAAAAAAAACCAGATAATTATTTTTTAAAAACATTTTCACCATTAGTTTAAAAAAAATATACCTTAAATCCTTTCAATGGTAATTTTTTACATCAGTTTTTTAAAAAAACAATGAAAAAAACTCTATATAAAAAATTTCTTCATATGTTAAAACTCATGCCAAAAAAGTAACTTCATATGCATTTTGCAAATTTTTATTTAAAACTGATTCCAAAGGTTCAACATTGAAGCCACTATTTCTAATTGTGAATCAGAATAAATCCTACATATATTTCTATAACATGTTATACACTAGGAATTTAATAATGTTTAAATTAATGGGGATCCACTCAAAAAATAGAAGTGATATACAAATGAGATGATCGATACTGAATGAACTCTAATATGTGATCCCTATCTATAACAGGTTTGACTGTATTGATAAATTTATACCATGTATAATAATTAAGGTAATTATACAAGGGAAGTATAGATATGATTATATATCATAAATAATTTTTTATAGAATGAAAACTAACCTGAAATAAAATTTTGTTTGAGATGTCACAAAATGTTGTGGTGGATATGAAAGCTAGTAAGAGGAATCATTCGTGGATCCTTGATTATGGGCGATTATCACATGTGAGTAGAGATAAAAATAATAAAAATATATATATATATTATAACATGATTTCCATAATGAAATGTTTTGAAATTATAATCTATAATTATTTAATTAGTTGGAAGAGATAAAAATGAGTTCCAAAAATAAGTTAAAAATGTTTTTCTTGTTAATCGGTCCATATATATCACTTCAAGTGTATGTTAGTGGTTTGATGAATCCAATGAGGTCATTTCTAGAAGAAATGTTTTCTCATAAACATAAATAATGGTTTAAGGAAAATAACAATTGGTGAGATAATTAGGGGTCACATGTTTTATTTTGGACACTCAGACAATTCATGGAATAGGATTTGAAAACATGAAAATAAATTGTATAATATAAGGTTTGGCCATCTAAATTTGATGAGTTTGATTACTATATCTAAATGAGATTTGGCGAAATAAATTCTTCAGCTTAAAATATATATATAAATGATATTTATGAGAACTTATTGGAAGGTAAAATCAGTCAATGTAGTTACAAAAGAGTAAAATTTAAATCATTATGCCACATGAGTTGATTTATATTTTTATAGAACCAGGACACACAAGGATAAAAATAGTCATCTTTTTTAACCACATTTATAGATGCAATATATATAATTAATAATGTGATGACTATAAAAAGGAATCTATATATAGTGGACATGTTGATTATTTATTGAATATAATTCAAGGAAATTTTTGTATATGTATCAATAAATTCATATATAACAATGGAATAAAATCAAGAAGAATAACATTTGAATCATACCTGAAAATGGTATAAATTATGAGTAAATAATCCATATATAATTGAAAAAAATATGTATATTTTTAGAGGGAAAAAACATTTTTATGGAAATGGTTATAAATATTTTAGCATAATATAACCTATTAATATTTTTTATATAAATGGTGTTTTCAAAACTATCCACAATCCAAACAAATGTCTTTTGATGTCAAACAATAATATGACTTACTATGAGTTATGGTAGAAAATAAATCCCAAAAAATACTAGCTTAGGGTAATAAGTAGTCCTTCATTAATTAGGTTTAAAAATTAATATATGGATAATTTTTATGGGAAAAAATATTAGTGTATCTTTCGGGATATTAGTCAAGTGTAACTGGGTATATATGTTGGAACAAACTAATTCAAAAAAGTGGTTAACCATTGTGATGTAAAAATAATTGAAAATAATACCCAAGTTATTGTAAAAAATATAGTATATTTTGATCATAATGTTGAATTAAGACTATATATTGATAGAAAATATGGTGTTTTACATCTTAAAATTGAACAATTTCCTATTGAAAATTAATTTTACAAGACCCATGATGAATATAAGATTAATGAAAAGGAAAAAGTTAGATATCAGAAGTTAAATAAGAAAGTAGAGACATAAAATATCATTTTAAGTGAATATAAACTTATTTAAACTAGATGGTGACTAATATGTGAAAAACAAAATTATTTAATATATCAACATAATTCATGAAACACTACGAGATGTTAAAAGAACCTGGTTTGATAACATATAAAACACACAACACCAAGCTTAAAAACAACAAAATAATACTATTTAAATTATAACATCATTATTTGGATATCAAATTTTAAGGTATTAATTGAGATAACCACATTATGAAAACATTTTCAATGTTTTAATATAATATATTTATAAATAATAAATAAGTATTGAATTTCTAGTAAAACCATTTTTACTTCAATAATTATATTTCAATAAAAATGGTTTAATTTTCTATTTTGGGAGAGGAAATTATAATTATTTATTCCAAATTTAGAAATAAATTTTTGTTTAAAGCATAAATTTTTTGAAATCATCTTAACAATGTAAACTCATGGTGAAATTTTAGAAATGTTTTGAAGATATTGATTTGTCAATAAAAATTAAAAAAAATTAATTATTCAAATACTATCATTTACTTTCAATGAATATTCACCATAAGATTTTAAATTTGATGATAAATTAATATAAGTATACTTAAATTATAAAAAATCATGTTAATTACATATGAATCAATGTTATACTTGATCTTAGTATAAGAATACTTTCAAACATAGAAAATGAATTTTTTTTAGAAAAAACATTATTTTCATAGTATATTAATGGTTAATTATAAATTTTTTCAATTATATATATTTAATTTGTTGAAATGGATTTCATATTTTAGATATTCATAATTAATAATTTTTTATATGGAAATTTTATATTTATTCATAAGGAATAATTAAAATAGAAATTAAAAATTATTAGTATAGTAAAAGTGTATATCTGGTTGTTAACATTAAAAATAATACTATAAGGACAAAAATGGATCATCAAACATTTATTTTCACTATTTTATTAGAATAATTACTCAATTTACTTCTAATTATTCAATATATAGCCATATGGTGCCTTATTTCTTTGATTTTGACCTTTATAACATTTAAGTAAAAGATAAAGAATAAATTTCTTTTTATTTCTTTTAATAACGATATTATTATATAATAGGGATAAAAACATAATTTTAGTTATGAATATTTATTTGAAATATAAATTATTGGTTTTAACAATTTTAGTTTATTTAAAAAATTTTATAGTGAAATAAATAACTTAAATTCTTATGTAATACGGGTATAATATTTATTCAATTAATAGAGAAATAAAATAAATGATTTTAAAAATATTAGAAGTAATAACCAAGAAAGTTAGTCAGAGGCAGGCCTCTGACCATTTATTAAATAAAAGAAAAGTCCACAAGCAAGTACACCAAAATGCAAGGACAAGTGAAAAGCATCTTATTCTGACCCATCACCACACCCATGATAAATTTCACCCTCTACAGTAGCCGATTCCCATTCTGAACTGTCGTAATGTTGCAAGATCTTGGCGTACTACCTTCTAAGGTTTATCTTCTCCAAAGAGATAAGCTCCTTAGAAGACTGTGCATCCCAACCTTTCCCCCCAACAGAGGACCTGGTAATCATTGGCTTTGGCAGATAAGAATAATCCCTCCTCAGCCTTCTTGGTGGTGGGGTCGTCATCACTTCCACGTTTCTAGACACCTTGTCTTTTGCACCCTGAACAACATCGCTATAGGAAGTCCTGACCATTCCACCTTCATTTTGTTTGTCACTATCGAGACAATCCCACCATCTCCAAAAATGTGCACAACATGATATTCCTCCTCCAGACCTCGTTCCTACTGAGGTTGAGAGTTAGAATCCGGAATAACAAGACACTTTGACTGACCTGCAAGTTCACACCCAACATTTCCCCCC
The DNA here is from genome assembly GCA_963277665.1 of Viscum album. Lineage (NCBI taxonomy): Eukaryota > Viridiplantae > Streptophyta > Magnoliopsida > Santalales > Viscaceae > Viscum > Viscum album. The sequence goes on along the minus strand of OY728157.1, from coordinate 1,975,229,457 downwards.
TTCTTTCCAACACTATCACCAGCAACAGCCTCCAGTGGGATGCTTCCAACTTCTTTGACAACCCCTTTCCCTTGCAAAGCTATAGCATGACCTCCTATATCCAAAATGCCTTTCCCCTCTGCACCTTTTTCACCCACAGACACAACCCCATCATAGTCTAACACCAAGTCTTCCATCGCCAAACCTAAAAAACTATTGTTTATCTCAAGATCCGCCCCCTGCTTCTCAGATCGGGATTGCAGCCCAACTGGATCCTTTATCTGTACACCAACCTGTTTTGCGGACCCATGTTCAGCATATGGTTCTATCACTATCACCTCCTCCACAACACATTCTCTGTTGGTAGCAACATCCTGCAATGTAGTACTCTTCATCATTTGGCCCACAATACTAGGAGCCATGTCCATATTATCTTGATCACACTCCAAAGTGGACAAATTTCCCTTAGAAAATGCCGAATTGCAAACACTATTTTTAACCAAAGTTCGTGAATCAATTCCAATATCACCTTTCAGTCTGTCAAACACCTGCATAACAGTTGGGTTTCCAGGCATCTGCGCTGCCTTCAAACCACTGGCAGGGCCCGAAGCATCATCATTGTGAGCCTACCTCATCCCCCTCTCTGCATATCCAACAGGTTTTGAACCGGCCAGATCACCTTCAGTGCATAGAGGGTCTAATCGATCTCCTTTCCCAAGAGAAGTTCCAGATTTGAGATACACAAGAAGCTTCCACAGGGCCATCCATCACAGCCACCTGAGTCGACCTCATAGCATCACGCACCGCACAACTATCCGCAATTTTTCCCTCCATCCCTTACGAGTGAGCATCCATCCCTCCCCTACGTAAAACATCCTCCAAATTCCCAATCCATCTGCATTTCACACAAAATTTCATCCATGACTGAAAAATAACCTCCTGTATCCATCTAAACTCCTTCTCATCTGTGATCCAGAAAAAACTCACAGGGGTTCGCACAACGTCTACCTCAATACATATCCACGGGAAAACCGGGTGAGACACATATTCAGTCTGTTGATCAGAGCAAAGAAATCACCCAATCATATTTCCAATTGAAGAGAGAATCGAAGGGTTTTGGAAAGAAAGGGGGAGACCGGGAAGACTAACCCATATAGAAATAAACAAAGGGTTATGCTTCATATGAAAATAAAAATCCCATCGAAAGAAATAGAAAGAAGAGTCGCCGCACCTTCTTGAGGCCCTGGACCAAGCGATGATCAAATCTTTCTCCGACCCAAACCGAACCATAATCTCTCTTCAATCGAGTAACCCAACGATCGGACGCTCATGACTCTCCGAAGATTTTGTGACCTAAGGAAACGCTTCCACTGACAGCTGATGAGGATGGAAATGAGCCACTAGTGTATTCTTACACAGATCCTCAGCACAAATTAGCTCATTTAGGAGCAGCGAAAACTGAGGCGCTTCTCAAAAAAGACTAGAAACATTTGGGGTGATGGAGATTTTAGGAATGAGAGGATAAGGTCTGAGATGTGAGTCTTCCTTCCCATGAGACAGTGAGCGCAAAACTCCCCCCTCTGATACGGAGGGGGGAGAAGAACCCGACAGCATAGATCTAGGTCATCAGGGAGGGGGGAGAAGAACCTGATGGCATAGACTCTCAATCCTTCTCCAATGTTGCACAATCAATCAATTAGAAGTAATATATATTGAATGAATTCTTGTGTTATAAATTTTTTTATATAAATATAACATCATATTGATGTGTGAATTTTTTATATTCAAATTCAATTTATGTCATGTTTCTTTGAAATTCAAATTGAATGAATAGTTCAAAAATTGACATTAATGATATTTTATAAGAAATAATATTTTTTAAAATGATTTAAAAATCCTAAAAATTGTATATTTGTCCATTTGATTCATAGATTATTTAAAATATAAAAAATTCATATATAATATCAATGTTATTTATAGTAATTGTCTTGACCCTAAGGAGTAAAAACATTTTTATCAAAGTAATTGTCAAATATGTTTAATGAAGGTTAAAACAAAAAGATAAGTGTAAAACCGTAATCTAATATTGTCAAGATTTTATTTTATGATATCATTTTAAACTATAATAATCATATATTGTAATAATCTCATGTTGGATCCATTTCTCTAGGAAATTTTATTTATATTAATTTAATATTTTAAGAAATCGTAAAACTTCCACTTCCCACACTATTAATTGGTACCTCCTCTCCACTTTTCCTAAAACATATAATTAATTTTAGTTGGGAAAATATTTACCCAAATAATATATTTAATTCCATTCAAAAATTATATATTCCTTGTTTTGATTATAAAACCCTCCAAGGAATGACTTTAGCGTAATCCTAAAGAGGTTTTCTAAAGAAGAGGTGTTGTTCTTAACTGAGTAATTTTTTATTATTTTGTCTTCCAAATCATTAAAATTTTATTAAAACATGAATACATTAAATTAAATTTCCCTAATACACATATATTATGTTATGTTAATATTTTAACCTTCTTCTATCTTCTCTTCCATGCAATGTAAAATGAAACCATTATTCATGAGTACGGTGAACTATCATCGTGCAAACTGATGTAGTTCGTTTTCCATCACCACCTCTCATTTATGGTTATAATGATATATTTAATGTATATATTTATGAAATTAATTAAATATTTATAATTATATAAATATAATATATTATTTATATTTTTATTGATCCACTCACTAAAAATGATAATGTTGTTCATGTGTACAAGTGGACTGACACCTCCACAAATCAATGTTCGTTTTTCATCACTGAATATTTTTAATGATATATATAATTTAATTTAAATAAATAATATCTTATTTATGATTTAATTATTATCCACGGATAAAAAATAGTACTTACCCTCTTTCAGATAATATCATTCTAAAAATGGAAAAGTTGGGCATGCGTAGGTACTACATACCCTCTTCATTATTATGACTTTGTGCATTTATCATAACCATTAATAAAGGATTGTTTTAAAAGCATAATTTTTTAATAAAAAATATAATAATTTTGTTTTTATTATTTTATGGTGGAGAATTACCCTTTTTTGACCGTAGATGACATAATGATGTCATTTTAGAATTATGAGCCAAATATAATTAGTAGTTTAATATTAACTTAATCGGTTAAGTAATTATATAAAATAAGGAATAAAATAAAATAAATGGAATAATAAACTTAACAGGATTATTAAATAACTAAAAAATTAACATAAATTGTTTATTTAGTATTTTAAGGCCAAACGTGATGATTTAAACTCGAGGTAAGAGATTTTATATCAATTTCCCTTCATTGAGGAATATTTCAACTTTATTCACCTATTTTATTCTATATGGTGTATGTAAATCAACGTTTACTTTTTATATCATGAATCATTCCTTATTCATGGTACATTATGTTTCAGATCAAATTATATCATCCTAGGGTATTTTAATTTAATGTTTTCATGTGGTAAATATTTTTATAAATCAAATTATTTTCATTGGGTTATATTACTTCTTCATTGAATTTAATATTTTAAGATTATTTGTGAAATAAATTATTGTTACATTATTTTTAATTTAAATGAGTTTTATTGGTATTTTAATTTCATTATTATATTCAATAAATTAGATAATTCTCACTTTAATGGTTTGACCTCTGAAAGATATTTCATCTAAATCTCAATATCATTGAGATATATTTGGTATTAAGAACCAATTTATTTTAATGTGATGTAGTTACCAAAAATTTGATATATTATATCATGAATCTATTTATATTAGTGGTATTTAGTTTTTCATTTGATTTTATTTAATTCATGAGGGTTATGATTCAAAAGATACCAATGTGGTAAGGGTTTATTTCTTAATCCCATTATTGTTTAAAATAACTTATGATTAATTACCTAATGGGGGAATTATTTCACATTTATATCTTAAATTAAAACATTTTATTATATTTTATGGTTATTTCAAGAAATTATATTTTTCTTTTTTATCTTCCACTACATAAGTACTCAAGATATCCAAATCATGTTTTTAATGAAAATTAACTTGTTCTTCTACTCGGTCTGGGATATTATTTTTCAATATAAACATTTTCATTAAAGTTTTTAAAGGATATTTCTAATATTATATATATATATATATATATTTAATAATGAAATTTTTACTCTTGGTATAGTTTTTAGAAAATGGTTTAAAAGGAATATTCGTTTCATTTTCTAAAAAAGGTTCTTTTTAAAATTTTCCCCAAAATGTGAATGGTGTCTTTATTTTAACATACTCGACATAAACAGAATTTTACTATGTTCATTAATTATCATTAAATTTTGGATTCATTTAAAATTTTCTATGATTCTTTTGAAAGATAATATTTTCCCTAATATTCATTAAATTATTATTTTCTATAATCGAATTTCTAAAAAGAATGGGTATTTCTCCCAAGAATGATTTTGATTATATTTTAATGTTATATTAATTAATCAATAACAACCTTTTTATTCTCTATTGGGTATATTTTGTAATGATACAATATTTATTCATTGTAAGGATGGTTTATGAAAAGTTTTACTATGGAATTTATTTGTATTTTTTATTCAACTACTTTCTATAAAGACATATTTTGTATAAGAAATGTTGATTATTTTTTATTGTTTATTCATATTAATTCATTTCAATTATTAATTAATGTTAAGGGATTATAATTAAATATCCCCTATATGTGTCAATAAGTCATGTGAGACAAATTAGTTGGATAAAAAAAATTTAAATTGGATTTTTTGTATAATTAGCCATAGTTTAAATTATATTGTATGAAGTTTATGATGGTATGTTTCATATTTCAAACATTATGAATTCCATCATTATAAGATTATTAATTGATTTCCATTCGATTATTTAATTAGTTATGACATTCATGAATAATTTTCAAGATCATGTGACTATTTATATGGAATCATTTGATATTTATTTAATAATTCCCAACTATTATTCATGCTCAAGATATTTTTTAATGAATTTTGTTTTTGTTATTTAACATTCTTTATTGATGATATTTTATTTATTAGTGATACATTCTAATGTGTGTAACCCTTACTGGTCATCAAAGCTCACTCTTATTTTATTTTACTTTACCCATGATCTGGAGAGTTAATCATTGAGTGATTTCAAGAATGTAGAATACATACTTTCATTGTGTTATATTCTATATATTCAAATGCAATGTGAGATTCTAGTATGTATCTAGTTGAGAAATACTACAAAACTATTCATCCCTTTTGGGTGAGATCACCTCTATCTTATTTCGATGAAATAAAATGATCATCATATTGGGGCTACTAGGGTTGGGTTCTTTATAAGTTATATTAAGTAGATGAAGAGTCTCAGCACAAATAATTAGATGATTCTATAGAAGAGAACAAATTAAATTTATTAGAATCCTGTATGGGACCTTTTTTGAAGTCCTGATGTAGAAGCTATTATTGGAACCAAGTGTGTGCTTTGAAAAAAAAATGAATGATCAAGTAAAATTCATTTACAACACTTATATTTTATTTTCATTTAAGGATACTCTCATGTTGATGGTAATTATTTTGAAGATGTAATTTATCCTTTTTCTTGATCTGAGGCTATAATAATGTTCCTTTCTATGGCAGCTATAGGAAGAATAAAAATTTTTGAATTTATGTTAAATCTCCCTCCAATCACTGAGATATATAGTATATGGTTTATGTTGAGAATAAAATAGTTTTTTGTGATTTAAATCGATGAATTTAATGTATGAAAACTAAATAATGCATTATATGTTTTCAATTTGTCCACATGGGCCAAATTTTCAAGGATTTAAATCCAATTAAAAGACATTTGATTTATAAATGGAAACATGTATATACAATTTTCTTTAAATTAAGTGAAATATATCTATTATATATCGATTCATCAATTTTATGACATTATATTTGAAGGTGAACAATAATTTGTGTGAAATAAATTTTCAAAAAAAATTAATACCACCGCTGAGATATCTATTTAGGGTGAGTTGTGATACATCATGAAATTACAAGAGATTCAATTTTTTTTATTTTACCATGAGAAGTATTCCTCTGAATTAATAAATAATTTCAAGCTTGAGGACACAAAAACAAATCTATACACATTCATGTGGAATGAAGTTTTTAATAGATACTTATGGTGTGAGTTTTAATCATTATGAATTTATTAAATTTATTTGTAACATGATTTATCTAACAACGTATTGGATAAATATTTTATATTTTGTGATTCTATATCAAAAATATAATAGTTACACAATTTTTTCATTTTATGGAAACTAAAACATTCTATAAATATATCAAGGGAAATTTGAGTTTTCGGGGATGTGCAATAGAGGAAAAAACATAAATCTGTCTTAATTTATATATACGTATTGGGTTGGTTAATGTGGTTATATGAATCAAATTTAGGTATAATTTTCCAATTTATAGATGCCTTTTTATTTAAAATTTAATGAAATAAAAAACTATCTCACTATGTACTAAAAAGTCCACACATATTTTTGTTAATAGTGTATATACACCAATGATATTGATATAGGATGAACTAGATAAATTAGGTTGAAAATGGGGAATAATATCTAGATTTAATGGCATAATCAATAATCCATTTACCTTTTTAAAGATCATGACAATACAATAGATCTATGAACAATTATTTTTTATTATACTTCTTCATGGAGGGGGTTACCAATTTTGATATTAAACACGAATTTATCCCATCACAAGAGAAATTTTCTAGTATTTCCTCAAAAATTTATCCCTAAATATATATTTTAGGAATTAAGGATGAACATGAATTCTAAATCACTCCCACATAATTTAGAATATTAAAAAACTACCCTAATGAAAATTGTATTATATTTTCAAAATGGGAGAAGTAAATTCACAATACTTTTCTTTTATTTTAGAGAAGATAATTTATTTAGAGGTATGTTATTTGGTGCATTTAAATTACATTATATTTTATCATTTACTTTCTATTATTATTATTAAAATTGGGACTAATTTAAAGAGGTATATTCCATTATTGAGGGTGGATGTTTTATCACATAATAAAAAGAATATTGTAAATAAGAGATAGAGTTCTCTAAAATAATACTACTCAAACCAATGATGTTAAGTTCAAATATTCAAAAAAAAATGTTTATCATTAAGCATATCTAGAATTATAGATTGAGTGTTATAAAAGATTTACATGAGTTTGAAATAAATCCAAAGGGGTATATTGATGCTCCCATGGAATTTTTGATGTAGTTTTATTTGTTTTCATATATGTGATTGAAAGTTGAAAAATGAGTTGTTTTAACTGTTTAGCGGTTGTATGGAATTATATGAAAGGGTTTTGAGACAATTGGAGTATAATTTGATAATTGGTAACTTATAGATTCCCATTATGGTTTCCATGAAAAGGGTCCCATAGTGGAGTGATCCATGTAAACGACTCCACACCAAAGATCTATATAATGGTATCTATATAAAGGGATCCACAATAGTATGAACCACATAGAGGGATCTGTAACAGAGCTCCATGTAAGTATATCTATGTATAGAGATCCACAATATAGTGGTACACATAAATGGATTAATGAAGAAACCACCTTGAAATGGTATTAAAATCTAAAATACAATATAAAGGGATCGATATCTCAGTGTTTGATGTAAAGGGATATATAGTTAAATATCAACATATACAGAATCATGTAAGTTGATCATTTATCCATTTTTAACTACCTATATTTCCAAAAATAGTTTTATAAATAATAAAATTAAATTAATAAATTAAATAATATTTTATTAATTTCAAAAATATTATAGGCCAACTCAAAAACTATAATTCAAGATTATTTTGTTAGAGTATTTAATGAAGTGATTTTTTAATATACTTGGAGGAATTTAAATTAAAATTAAAATTTAGTGTGGTAGATAAAATAAGAATATTTGAAAATTTTATTCCTGTGATATACTGTTTTTCTTTAGGTATTTCAGTCTCATACAAAATTTAATGGAAAGTCTATCATATGTTATGAAATTATTCTTTACTGAATATTTATAATATATAAAATCTATAAACTATTATAAATGAGTTATTCATGTTGTGAGAGAGAGACTTTGATACTATACTATATTGAAGTAATATAATATTCTAAAGAACAATACCTTCACTCCTTACAATTATAATGAAGATGAATTTGGATTACTATATTTCTTTATATCTATCTTTATACAATTGAGTAGGTTGAGAACTATCATATACATTCATGATCTCATGCATGATTTGTTCCTTCTTAACTGGTTAGAGGAAGGTTGATTTGATATTATTGTTTTCATGTGGATCTATTAGTCAATTTTTTCGTTATAACCCAGTTAATTTTATATCTAATATTTTAATGAAAATTTAATATTCATTAATTAATTTTTATAGTTATATTAATTATTAGAATATTACATAATTATTTATCCAAAAAGTATAATACTTTTTTCATAACAATTTATTTACATATATAGTTTTATTTAAATACATGATTTCAAAATTTTAGAATTTGAATTTGGAAAAATGAAATTCATCTTTTAAGTCAGCATATAAAAATTATCTTAGGGTAAATTTTAGATTTTTTTTTGAAATGATTGATTTTTTAGGGAATCTTGAAAAATACTTCTATTTTTAAAATGGGTTATTACTTGAAAAAAATCATATTATGATAATATTTTGATATCAAATTAAAATATGAATTATTTGATTAAATATAATCTAATTTGGGTGATTATTATCTGTTATTTTAGTATAACTTCATGTAGTGTATTATGAAATTTCTAAAGAATATGGTCTCCATTCATTTTTTATAATTAGAAATTATTTTCTTCCACCTCTAGAATTGAAATCCAAAAAAATATAATCTATATTTGGAATGAGGATATAAAATATTTTAAAATATTCCCTTTTTTGTTTTGGTCAATATGAATGGTAACTCTAATAAATAATTATCACTATGGAATGGGTAAATCGGGTAATTAAGGTAAAAAATAATAAATTGAGGACTACAAATTGAACCTAAAATTATTATTTATCTTATTTAATGAGTTTAGGTTATACATTTTCATAAAATTTTGAATATATGGTAATATTTTTCAATATACCATTGATTTTTACCTTTATAATATTTAAGTAAAATATAAAGTTTAAAATATCATTTTCTTTCATTCAATATATTTAATATGTTTGTACATGGATAAAACAATTTATGTTCGTTTATAAATGGTTATTTGAAACATAAATGATTTATTATCTTGGTAATTTAATTCTAATTTTATGTGATCAAATAATTAAATTAAATTCTTACGCAATACAAACAAAGTTTTTATTCAATTAATAGAAAAATAAAATAAATGTTTCTAAAAATATAAAAAATAATAAAATTTTAATGATTTATTTTATTCAATTTAATATTTAAATAAATATAACATGGTAAGGAATGTTTCACATTATTATATTTTAATTACTTAATGGTCAGGTTTTTTTAAGATATATTAAATTAATTGTTTTAAAAATGTCATCAATGATATCTAATATAAATAAATAATATAGAAAATTATTTTGAATTTCTCAAATCACTTTAATTATCCATTTTATTAGGATATTTTTAAAATTTTCAACCATGTTATATTTATGGGATCAATATTCATTTATTGTAAATATCATTAACCTGAAATAGTAAAAAGGTTTTTTATCATTATAATTGTCAAAAAGTTAAAATTAGTTTTAACAAAATAATAAGGGTAAAAATTAATATAAAATCATGAAAAAAAGTATTTGTCGATTATTTTAAAACCTTATACTATTATTTTTTAATTTTTTCATTTTATATCCATTATTCCTTATAAAGTAGTTTTTAATGATTTAACACTTTATGCAATTCTAAAAGGACCCCTTCCTACACTTATAAAAGGGAACCCACCGTCCTATTTTATTAACACTGAAAAAACATTTTGGATAGGAAAATACCTACCTTAATCCCATCCTTACATCCCTCCCCACATCCTATATTCTTTATTTCGATCTGAAATAAAAATGCAAAATGATTTAATTATAAAGTTATTTCTTTTTTTAAGGAAGAAGTATGGTTTTTAGAATGTTTTTTATTTAATTTATTCTTATACATCATTAAAATATTCTACTTCCACGATGAGATAATTAAAAACTATATTCCATAAAATGTGATTTTATAATTTCAATTTAATAACTTATGTCAATCTCCTCTTCCATCAAATAGAAAATGAAACCATCATTTGTGTGTACCATAGAGTACCATCTCATGACCCCATTTAATTTGTTAACATAAACGGATCTCATTAATAGTTATAATAATTTATTTAGTCAATTAATTTTTTTCATGATATAATTAGCATTATAAAAAATTAATATAGCATATATTTTGTTACATTTCAATTCATTGAAAAATTATGTTATCGTTCTTGCGTACATGTGAACTACCACATCCAAAAAGTGATGTCTTTATTTTTCCATCACCACATAAATGGATGATATATATAAATATGTTCAAATAAATAATATTATATTGGTTATATAAATTTTATTATTTATGGATAAAATAATTTTAACCTTTTTTCATCATGATCATTGAGAAATGGAAATGTTAGTCATGCATACACATGGCCTACCATCTCAATGATCACATCATTGTTAATTTCTCATAACCATCCTTCATGATTGATTTTAAAATTTTAATTTATATATAAAAATGATAATTCTTTCATTATTATTATTCTATAAGATATATATTAATTACCACTTTAACTATAGTTGACCTACTGATGATATTCATGACATATAAACCTGATATCATCAAAACGTATAACCTGAATATTAATTGTTATGTAATTGAATAAAACTTCTTAATAAATAAAATGAAACTTATAATAAAATTGAAAATGGTTATTATTTATAAAAAAATAATTTCATAATTTAGGAAGATAAATAAGGTATGTGATGATTCAAACTTTAGGTAAGCAAAACTTTATCTTAAAACCCTATTTTCAATGTTTAAAATATTTATTTATTAATATTGTTTATTACACGCCCATATTATTAAATTTGGTTTGTGGTTTTATTTGTAATGATATAAAAGAATAATAAAGAACATTTTATGTAACTTTTTTTACTTCCCTTAAAATGTTTTCAAAGGATATGCCTTGTACTATTTTGAAAATAAGAAAAAAAAGAATGTTTTATTTTAGAATATCTGGTGTCAAATAATTTTCTCATTTCCATAACCGTTATTTTATATTTGGATTCTATTATATGATTTCATGATTTCTTAAATAAAAATCCATATTTATATTCTTTTTTCTTATTTTAGTTTAAAAATGGTTTTATAAAAGGAAAGGGTATTTGAACATCCAAAAAAAATTATATGGGTTTAAAATAATTTTTCAAGGGTTTTATAATGAGAGGTGAAAGATTGTTTTTTGTTTGGATGTATCACATGAATAATATAGATGAAGAGAATGTGATCTTAATAAAATATATGTGAATGGGTGATCCTAATATATCTTACATGAATTAGTGAGGTTGATATATCATATAAATGGTTGAACACAATTATAGCTCTCTAATGTACTATATAATGTTCCTTGTCTTAATAGTAAAGAACGAGGAAGTTATCCATTGAGGTTCGTTGAATGGATTGAACTGAGACCTAGTTATTTCTCACTTGTTTTATGAATATAATTTTCTAATACCCCAAAAATTAGATTCTATTTTCTTGCAATGAGTTATAAATTTTTTTATTTGAGAATAAAAGTCTATATTTTTCAAGTGCATTTGATTTATATCATATTCTCAAATAATATTTTATAAAGGTAGTAGCTTTTCAAGTTTTCAGGTTTTTTAATGGAGTAATGTATTTAATTCTTTTTTGTTTCTTACTGATATTTTAGTTCTCGTCCCACATTATCAAATTTTTTCATTGGTTTTTGGATGATTTGGGACATTAATATGGCCAAGATAAAAATTATGATGCTATGTCAATGAAAGAAAATTTGTTTTTTTTAAATGATTAATATTTTGATAACATGGATATTTAATAAAATTGTCAACATTTCAATAAATAGGTGTTTAATTAAAGAGTTATGACATAATTATGAGAAACTTTAATTCATAAAGATCTTCTAAATTTATGAAAGTGAATTATTCACTAGAACTCAATTTTATTAAATGTTTTATGGTTAGGTCCCTATAGTTGAAATCAAAGGAATTTTTTAGATAACTATAGAAGCTATGGTAATTGGATAAAATTGAGATATCCTTCTTTATTGTTATTTTATCAGGATATTACATTTTAATATTACCATGTTTCTTTGTCTAACCTATGTCTATTTACGATGGTCTTCCACATATTAAATTGGGAAGATGATGTGGGAAGGTCTCAGGGGAAAGAGATCCTCCAAAATCAATAGCTATGAAAAATTGGAATTGGAATCAGTTATATTGTATTTGTGACATATTAGTTTACTCATTCTAAAACTGGTGGTGGAATCAAGTTATAGAAAAAAATAATTTACCATAATGAACCATATTGATAGTTGATCATTTTATAGAACAACACCTAATGGATTTTAGTGGAGTATCATATCAAGTTTTAGTTGAATGATGGCCCACTACTCTGAAAAGATATATAAAGTCATGATATATTTTTAAAATGAGAAGATAATTCTTTCTATTATAATTTAGAAGGTTAAACTGATCGGCGGTGGTCATTGGATAAGAATACCAAATTGATAAAATATCACGATGCAATGGAATGGGATAAATTTAATAACATTTTCATGGTGAATCATTTCCTTAATATATTTATAATTTGTAAGGGGATAATTCTTAGAAATGAGGAAAAAATATGATGATGGAGAATCCACACATGAAGTATGTTTTACAAGATTTTCCAGGTATGTAACTAATTTTTTTCATGAAATTGATAATAATTTTTTTTATATTTTACTCAAGATTGAAACTTATTATATAAATTTATTTTTTCACATTAAAATTATAAAAATATAACAAGTTTTTTCATTTTACTAAGAAAGATGATATAATTTTTTATCAAACTTGTGTTCCTGGAGAGGACCAGAGTAAGAAGTTTTCAATGTGGTGTGAAATTGAAAATCATTCAACATCGTTGTCTATAGTTAAGATCCAAAAATGTTCCAAATGTGTTAAAATAATTTCAAGGAATGTGTTAGAGGATCTAGATAGTGTTACATGTGTGGTTTTTTTGTCTCTAGGGAATGTTTTTGAAAATAAAAGAGCACTGAATAGTCTAATAATGGGGTGATGGATATCCATCCAACCGTGAGATATTTTAATTTAAATTAGTTATTAATTTAAGATTATTTGTGTCTAATGATAGTTAATTAGGGTGGAAATCATTAATATTGAATTTATAAAGGAGCGAAGAAAAATCAGTTTCTACCACTAGGGTCATTGTAGGCTATCAAATGAAGGGTTGTAAGATCCTGGGAGATAAGTATTATTCAAATATTAATCTCAAGTCAGGGTGTCCTCTATTGATTATATAAAATTATGATATCCTAAAGGATTTGATAATAACTATATATGCTTATTATGAGATTTTTTTTATTCTGTTTGGGTTATCTAATGCACCATCTATATTCACGAAACTTATCAATAGAGTTTTTCATGACTATTAGGATATGTTTCTCATTGTTTTTATTAATAATATATTGTTAATTACAAAAATTCAGGAGGATCATGGATTAAAAATAATGATTGTTTTGATAACATTAATTGAAAATAAACTATATAGTAAATTAATAAAAATGGAATTTTTTTTCAAATATTTTTTTATCATATCATTATTTCCAAAGATGAAATTATAGTTGACCCTACAAAAAAATGTTTTAAAATAATATAAAAGGCCTAAAAATTTCATATATATTAATAGATTACATTTATTAGTGGGTGACTACAAGTGTGTTTCAAAACAATATTCTCAATTATATATTCCACTAACTATGCTAACTTTAAAATAATTTATACTCATCTTGAAGAAAGAGTGTCATGAATGTTTTTAGGATAAAAATAATTGATTGGTGAATGTTCTATTTTTGTTCATGTCCTCTAGAAATGGTGATATTTTCATCAACAATTATTTTTTTAAGTAACATGGTTTAGTCCTAAGGAATAAGATCGGTGACCTTAATATGCTTCACATCAAGAAAAACCTCATGATTAAAATATCCTAAAATTGATTTATAATTAGCTGGTACAGTTTTTAATTAAAAAATTTTGTAACATCTTTTATATGGAGTAATGTGTGAAATGTGTAATTATTATAAAATTTAGAAGTATATATTCACTTAGAAAGAGATTAACATGAGCCGGAGAAACTAGTAAGAACGAATCAAGCATTATGACTATATGATTCATTACTATCTTAAAAAAATAAAAAAAAGTACTTGATGTATTGAGTTTGAAAAATAATGCAACATTAAAATTTTTATGAATGGATTGTGATCCTTTGGTTAATTATCTTTGGAATATTTTCCTAGAAGTTGTGCAAGTAGGAACATCCTCTATTTTTTTAGATGTTAGTAAAATATTCTATGTCATATAGAATAAGGAAATAATAATGAGGATCATGTTTTACAATAAAATGTAGATTCTATTATGATGGGTAAGTTTCTAGAGTTTAATGTTCATAAAGAAGATATTTTTTTATTTTTTAAAAAGGTAATGTGTGCCTTTTGATTCATAGTTGAAGTGAGAGTTTCTGAGTGAATCTAATAACTACTCATTCCACATTCATAATTGAAGCACTATTTTGTATTGAAACATTCAAGAGTATTATGAGTGGGTAGGGTTGAAGTTAGATATTATTGACTTTACAGTTAAAATATTCACGTTTTTATATGTAAAAAAATTATAATAATTTCCAAAGGGGATGATTCATCCTTTTACTATTCCATATTATAAGAGAGAAAATATATCCACAAAATTCTTTTTATTATAACCAAACATATCTCTAGTTCATAATGTCATTTCTATTATTGTTAAGGAAATAAAAAATCCAAAAACATTCTTCCCATTCTAGATACTATGTGTTTATATCAGATTTATTCACTATATATCAATGATATGGTAGGGTAAAAGGTATTTTATATTTTATTTGTATATGGTCATTATTCTAGGTTCAGTTATAAATTTTTGTAATAGGCTTAAAAGTTGTTTTTTATTAAATTAAATTTTAGTAAAACCTTTCATCCTGAATTTGAGGTATAATGTGAGTGAATGATTCAGAACTTAGAATACATTAACATTGGGTTTTAAATGGATTAATGGGATATTGGGATCACTATCATTCATTGGTTTAGTTTTCTTATAATAATATATTTCATTATATGGTATATGCAGATCCATTTGAGGGATTATATGTTAATGAATGTCAGAATCCAACTTTTTACGATGAAGTGAGATAAGGGATGTTTTGGGTCTATATATAGAAGAGGAAATGTTTGTGAAGGTGAAAAATATTATATAACATATGGGGAACTCTTATAGTAAGAAGAAAAGGTATACAGTTAATCTATGGAATAATCTATCATTCATGGTAAGTGATCATGTATCTCTAATTGTATCTCTATGGAAAAATTTTATGAGTCTTGGTAAAAAATGAAGGTATATCAATAATTTATTAAAATATATTAAATCATTTTGAAATTTGGATATATTTCCAACTGAGTGGCCTTACCTCCAAGTTTAACTAAGATACATAACATATTTCCTCTTTCGATGTTAAGAAAATAATTTTCGAATTCATCCCATGTTTTTTGAGTTCTGATGTAGTTCAGTTGGAAGATTACCATTATAATGAGGGAAATCCTTTTTATATTCTTAAATAATGAGAAAATTTATTATAGAATAATATAACTGTTCAAGTTAAGGTTTTTTTGGAAAAACTATATGTTTGAATAAAAAACCTGAGAAACTGAAAATTATGGGAGGGAAATATATTCCCACTTGTTTAAGTAATGAATTAAATTTAAATAAAGAAAATTAAAAAAGGTGTGATAATGTAACAACCCTAATAATATTCAAGTAAATCATATTCATTACTTATAAATATTAATTAGTTATATTTTATATAGTTATATTCATTGTAATATATCACGTAGATTTACAGCAAAAATGGAAAAAAGTTTTATTCTTATAAAGTTTTTTATATTAATTATTTCATGTAAAATAATAAATCCGATATTTCATAATTTCAACTTTAAAATATGAAACTATTCTTTTTAATCATTGAATAAATATCATATTAGGTTGAAATGTTTTTATTTTTCTAAAAAAATTTATTTTTCTATGAATTGTGAAAAACAAGGGTTTTTGTAAAATTGTCAATTCCTTTAAAAAAATTCCCACTAATCATTAATTTTGATAAGAAATTAATATAATAATTATTTAATTGTAAAAAAATTACTTTGTAAAATTATTATACCTCAATTTGGTTGAAGTTATTTTTTGGGATTAAAATGAATTTTTCAAAAAAATCCTTTTTTCATTCATCTTTTAGTTTTGATATTAAATTATTTTCATCCATTTCCTGAAATTAACCCTTGAAAATTGATTCTATATTTATAATATGGGGCTTCCTATTTTTTAAATATATACATTATATTTCTATCATTATTTATAGATACCATAATATATATTTGTCAACATGGTAAGGATAAATCTGGTAATTGAGCTTAAAAGTAATATGATAAAGGAAAAAAATGACCTAAAACATGTCTTTATTCTATTTTTTGAGTTTATTTTCACCAATTTCATCCATTTTTGGATAATATGGAAACTTTATTCCATATTGCATTGATTTTTACCTTCAAAATATTATAGTAAAAAATAGAATTAAAAATATCACTTTCTTGTTTTTAATATTTATAATATTTTTTAACAGGGATAAAACCACCTAATTTTCAATTATAAATTATTATTTGAATTATAAATTATATTTTATCATGCTAATCTATTTTTAGTTTTTAGTGATGATATTATTACAATAAATTCTTACTCCACACAAACACAATATTTATTAAATTAATAGAATAAATAATTAAATTATTATAAAAGTTTTTAAAGTATAATAATTTGAATGAATTTTAATGTTGCATGAATTTTCTAGTTAAATATAAATTTTTACAAAAAAAATTAAATTTATTATATTTAAATTTATTTGTATTCTTCCTATTTTCAAAGTCAAATTAATTGAGTACTTCTATATATGACATTAATAATATTTTATAACAAATAATAGTTTATCAAGTGATTTAAAATTCCTAAAAACCATATATTTGACTTGGAGATTTGGATAAATATTAAAATATAAACCATGGTCAATTTATGGGATAATTTTATTTTTATAGTAACTTCCATGACCTCTAAATAGTAAAAAACATTTTTGTCATGGTAATCCTTAAAACGGGTTAACATGGGTAAAAAACAATATTAGGGTAAAATCATAATATAAAAAATGAGAAAACTTTATTGGATGATATTATTTAAACCCATACTCATAATATATGAAAATTAAATCATTTTGGATCTATTTTCTATTTAAAATTTATTTATATTAATTTATTACTTTATATAATTCTAATAGTTTCTTTTCCATTTCTTATAAAAGGATACCTACTGTCCAATTTTATTAACGCACAAAAAAACATTTGTCTCATCCAATACCAACCAAAATCCCTTAATTACATCCCTACCAACATCCTTGATTCCAAGTATTAATCATAAATATTTTCTAGTGAGGCTTTAGGTATAAACCTAGAGGTTGTCTAAATAAGATGTATTGTATATAACGTAGTGTTTTCATTTTATTTCATCTTCTAAATCCATAAAATATTCTACAAACATAGAAATATAATAAAATCAATTTCTTAAATATAATTTTATTTAACTGAGTAAATCAAATTAAATATATCCATCTCATTATCCATCAAATGGCAAGAAAAACAATCATTTATCTGCACGGTAAACTACCTACTCCTGAACCGATATAATTCATTTTCTAACACCACCGATCACATATAGTTATAATGATAGATATAACTATTATATATATACATATGATATTCACTTCATAAATTTAATTCTACAAATTAGTTATATCTTATCTATTCTTAGTTTTCTATTAATTGAAAATGATAATGTCATTTATGTAAACATGTGAACTACCACCACCATGAAGGGATGTGATTCATATTTCATCAGCACATCATATATATGATATATATATACATATAAATTTAAATTGGTACTATGTTATTGATTATATAAATATATTTATATTGTGGAAATATAATACTTACACTATTTCCATCATGATCATAAAATAACAGAAACGATACTCATGTGATTAAATAATCCAAATATCATAAAAAAGTTACACTAGAAATTAAATTATTATGTAATTGGTTATAACATGGTAAAAAATACTATAAATGTAATATTAGACTTTAAAAAGGTACTTATGAAATTAAATAATTAACTTAAGTTTATTATTCCAGAATACATCAAATGTATTTGATGAGTCCGACTGAAGGTAAGGGAAACATTAACTTTAAACCTCGTTTGAAATGTATTAAAGGTTTATTTTCTAAAAAAAATAATCCATGTATATATTATTAAAATTATTTTATAGTTTAATTTTTTTCATAAAATAATTATAAGAATAATTTAATGTTTCTTATTTTTCTTCCTTTCAATGGTTTCCCATATTTAATCATTTTATGGAATGTTTTGACCAAAGGAAAAGTAAATGTATTATTTTAGTGGATACGATTTCAATAGTTTTTCCTGTTGTCATAACCATTATTTTAAGTTTGTATTAAATTATATTATTTCATAATTTAAAAAATAAAAACAAAATTTCTCTTTTTTTATTGGTATTTTAGTTTTTAAAATGTGTTTTTAAAAACAAAGGGTGTTTCAATATCCAAAAGTGATATAAATATATAATTAAAAGAGTTTGTAATGGGTTTTATGATAAAAAGTGTGAGGATAAAAATTATTTATTTTCTATATAGTTCATGAGAACTATAGATAAATAGTGTGTAATCCTAATATATTTTATTTGATAGGTGGTCCGGATATAGAATATATTAATTATAGAGGTCAATGTTGATTATTTGATAGGTGAGCCTCATTACATATCTTCAATACATTGTGTAATGTTTTGTATTCTTATAGGAAAGATTGAGAGAGAAGATTGGGAAGGTTTATCATCAATAATTAACTGGGATCTAGTTGTTTCTTATGTGGGTTAGGAATATAATTTTTTAATCCTCCTAAAATGGATTTTTATTTTCTCTATATGATTTTTAGTTAATTTTTTTGAAAAAAATGTCTGTGTTTTTCATTTGGATATTATTTATTTAACATAATAAAAAAAATTTGATAAAAGTATACATATTATGGGTGTTCGTGTTTTTTACTAGACTAATTTATTTTCTTATATTATGTTCTTTAATTTAATTTTTGTCCTTATCCATCATTTTTAAATATTTTCCTTAGGGTTTTAAGGATGCGTGAGGAAAATGATAGGGAAAATTACAAAATTTTGAAATACGTCAGGAAAAGTAATTATTTTTCATTTTAAAAGTTTTATATTATAGGAAAAATTGATATTTTGAATAATTTTCCTATATTTTACATATAGTTCTATTATATTAGAGTTATATATAAATTCAATAAAACTATAAATCATAATGATCCATAAAATGTAAGAAAGTGAATTGTTGACAAAAACATAAAATTTATTAATATTTAAAGGGTAGATACTTACAGTCGTTATTAATAAAGATGAAATATTTGATGATAGAGAATATAGTAAGTATTTTAATTTCTAATTTGAATAATAGTTAGGAGGATTATTGAAGGATAGTTGAACTAGTGTAAGGAACACCCATCCATTTACTATTGTAGTAATAATTAATGTATACATTCCACCCTAACATTTTACTAAAAATTTAATATATTATAAAGTGTTGAGGATATATGATACCACTATCCTATATTCATAATTTTTTTACTAATATTCCATTTTTCTAAAGACACCCCGATCGTAGATAGGATTAGACTCTACTACTGATGCTAAAATTTTAAAGTCCTTATGTGTTTTAAATTCTATTTTTTATACCTCACTCATGATGAGGAAGATTTTATATTGATATTATTAAAATTTTAATCTTTTTGGGGATTAAAGTTTAAATAATTAATAAAACACACAACACTAACTTACTCTCCCTTATTAGTGTTGTTCTAACTAACCTTGTAATTTTAATAGATTTTTATAGAAATGGGATGAAACATGGTTTTGGTATTACTATCCATGTTAGAAGATCAATCCATGATATTTTTTAGCCTATTATAGTAGAGTAATTTTATAGGGGAAAAGTAAAACTGATAAGTGAACCCATATGGGTGAAAATGGGTGTTCATGACCGATAATAAAATCAAAATACCATATGATGAAAAAATTATGATATTATCATCGAACCATTGATATTTAGTCCAAGTGGAGGAGAATTATTCTTCAACCTAAAAAGTATAAGAATTTTTCATAAGTATATCGACTATACTATAACATGATTCTTCAAAATACATGATCCATTGACTGTTATATATATGGAAGCCACTGATGGTCTTCCCCAGTCGAAATATGATACCAATGAAATTTGGAGAAGCACTGAAGGTTTTATAAACTCCATAAGAGAGACAAAAAACCTTAGTATCCCAATGATAATAGAGTTGAAATTCATGCAAAGAGAGGTACATGGGAAAATATTAATTGATTCTTAAAGAGTAGTAGGTGTGAAATATTTTTTGTTGAATATATCTAAACTAGTAGTGATTCCTTTCACACTTATATAAGGGTAGGGATGGAGAAGGTGGAAATCAAAACTATGTAATTTCCAAAATAATGGATAGAGCAGTATTATCTTCATGTTATAAAATTCCTATCTCAAATTTTAAAATACACTACAACTATCTATCCTAATATGTAATGTCTAAAATATATAATAGAATAAATTACTACTACTAGTTTTAATTCATTGATTGGATAATTACCCTCTTGTGGTTTTAATTTCTATGATTTACATGAAACTAGATTTCCCTCTTATATGAGAAAATATCCCAAATGGGATATAAATGTATCAAATTACCCAAAAATACCATTTTTAGCTATAGGTATGATTAAGGAAATAATGTTAGTCAACCTAAAATTTAGTTTTTAATAGGCCCCATGGATCTTATAAATACATTAGAATATTACATTATTATAATTCAATGTTATGATCATTTTTGGTCTTTTCATAAATTTTAATGAAAGTACTAATAATATCCTTATAATTCGACAAAACATTATAGGACAGAAAACCCCTTTCATTATCTATCTCACATTGCCTCCTTCCCACATTATATGTATTTTATTTCTATTTCTTCAGTTTATGCTTCCTTTCATTTTTGAAGGACATTCATATCTTTATGGTTCCCTTTGTATCATTTCTTTATGTTAATAGTAATGATGTTTATAAGACGCTATTTTCTATTTATTATCTTCCTCTTGACACATATTCTACTTTTACTCTATTATTTTCTACAGTCTTATATAATTTCATCTCATATTTTTAAATATTTCCCATTTGTAAAAAATAATTTTTAAATTACACTAATTCAAAGTCACTTATTTTATATTCTCCTTTATAGAATCATTTCAATATGTTTTCTATGGTTAAATAACTCCTTTATTATTTCCCCAAATCCTAATATATCTATAATATTATGTAATGGAAACCTACATGGATGGATTTACCCAACACTTCCTTTATCTATCTTTACCTTTAGTCATATATAAGGATAATATTTCTTCTAATACCATTCCATTATGAATACTTGACACCAAATTTTCTAATAGATGTCTGTTATTCTAGATATACTTACCATTTGATTGAATATGTAAATCTATTTAAATGATAGTATAAAATTTTATTATATATGGTGTCATTACCCTATAATTTAATATTATGATAAAGTGTATTTACCTTGATATTCATTTTATTTTCTTATATTTCTATTTCATTTCCATGATTTAGGCTTCTTACAATTTTTATAAGTTTAAAATTTCCTTCAATTTCATATGGAATTCATATGTATGGATATGTTATAATGTAATGGTTGATCCTATAATGTTATATCCTTTTAATGAATTTTTAAAATATTTAGAACTCATGATATTTATATGTTATGAGACACTAGTGGTTAGCCTAGTACACAGTGTTATAGGATATGGTTGGTGTTCCTAGTGAACATTTTTGTGGGACATGGGTAATTAACCCAGTTCCCTATGAAATAGGCGTTGGTTTGTTAGCCTAAAAGATTATCTAATGAAAGAAAGTGGTTATCCTGGTATACTATGACATTAATTTCTCATAATTTTTCCCTGATATGTGATTATTATATTCAATGATAACATATATGTCACATTATAATAAAATGAAAAATTCCTTTTATATGTTCCCATGGTTCATGATTATTGTCTTGTTATTTCACATCACTTGACTATAGAATATGTAATTTTTTTCGAATAATTATTTTGTAGATTTTATACATGAATTTTGGATTTTGATATCATGATTAATGGTAACATATATTTATTTTTGGATGTTATTACAATAATTACTCTATTTATCTAATAGTCATACCTATCACTTATTTAAAATTTACTGATAAATCATTTGTGTCTCATTATAATTTTTTTCTCCCTTACTGAGCATTTCATCTGATTTATTTCTTATGTTTCTATTTATTCATCATCGATGGAAGGTGTTAAAGGGAGCTTTAATAGTTTATTTAGTGGTCTATAATATACTAATTGATTAAATTTTATATGTTATTGATGTAATATTTACATAGTCCCCATGAAACCAAATAAGTTTTTCATAGATTTTAGTCAAAATTCATGTCAACTAATTTTTCTAAATACCTGATTCATATGTATTGTCCTTTGGGAACCTCATTATTGTAGTTATGGTTGTCAAAATTTTTGTATTTTTATATATAACTGATGTTTCTATAACAACCTCATGAATTTTTAAAATTTATTCCATGTTCTTCAATTATTCTAATTTAAATAACGATATCCTGCACAAACACCGGTGTGGAAGATTCAAGGTGTTTTTGATAGATAATATTCACTAAGGAAATAAAAATCATAATAGTATTATTGGTTCCAACCAAAATCAACAACAAAATATAATGTTTAAGGTAACTCTTAAAATCTATATTTGGAATGTTCTCACTCCTCACCCATAACTTTTGATACCACAACTATATAATAATTTTTAAACACGATGTATCTCATTTTTTTTCAACGAAATTTTAATCAATGTAAGGTAAAGCACACCTACTCCTATTCATTACCTACATTATACTTTGATAGTTAATTCATAAGATTAATCAACCATCAACATTCTTAGAAAAAGTAAGTAATTATAATAAAGATGAAATTTTTCCCAAATCCTATAATTTATTATTCGTTACATTCTTCCCTATATGTTACACATGATATAAAGGATTTAATTTTATACTTGTTTTAACTATGAATTTAATCAATAACTCTATATATCCCTCTATTGGTATTTAGAAAAATCATTAAGAAATACTTATAATAAATCATACACTACCACTTGAAACTATGGTTTATATAATGAATCTATTTATCAAAAAATCAATACTACTAGTTAATGAGTTAATTCTATATAAGAAATATTAAAAGAATATTTTAAATTAATTTTCACCTAGATCTCTCTCTATGTTCTCTCTCTGTAATGTAATTTTTTTCCTTTCTCTTTGATGGTTATCATGTTTTATCTCTATTTTTATTATACCCCATGTCTCTTTAATTAATTTTACTGCATTAATTCAATCTATTATATTTTGAATTCCACTTTTATCACTGGATATACTTGTAATTAGATTTGGTAATAGTTTCTTTTCAAAGAAATGGAATTTCTATGCCTTACCCATCCATTCATCCTACCTATTTTTGATTCTCAACTTCAATTTTCTAGAGGTATATACCTATACCCTTGGAATATAACCCTTATTGTGGACATATCTCCTAATATATTTGTAATAGATTTTAAGAAATCATTATCTTATTTTCTATTTTTATTTTTGATGAATGACTTAATTTTGTATGGTTATGCATGTCATGTGATGGGTGGTGAAAATCTGTGTCAGTGAAAGTTTTTTTAGTGGTAGATCATGTTACTGGGGACTTTCAAATGTAGTATCGTTCAGTGAATATGGGTCTATTATTGTTTTATTAGGAATTTATTTTTCCTTCTTCATCCTAGTGGGTCCTCAAAATTACCTAATCACATTCTGCTTCAGTGTGGCCTCTCAGGATTTCCCTATTTTTAATAGATTCTAAGGATATGGATTCGTGTTGTTGATGGGAATATCCTCTTTGACATAAGTAGTATAGTTTTTTCATTAAAAAATTTTATATTTGGGAATAATGTGAAGTGGCGGTTGTGGGCTAGAAATCAGGTTTTGGGATATGTAATCTAGCATCGGTGTTATCTTATGGTTTTTAACAACTGATTCTCAATTTGTAATTTTTTTTCTTTAGTAAGTGGTTATAAAAAATTAAACAATGGTGGGATATTTTTAAGGAATTGTTCTTAAATGACAATACTACATAATCATGATGTTTGGTGGCCTTTTAAATGGGTGATTTTTCTTGGTTGGAGCATTTTGTAGTCTCAAGGTTTTTTGGGGTAACGTTCTATCATCCTGATATGTAGTATTCTCCTCTCCATTACATATTGGACTGAGTCACCTGAGTTATCTGATATTGTTATGGTTTGGTTTTTTTATCTTTGGTATTTTTAATGGGTTTATTATTATATGTCATTATGTAATGTGATCTAGTAAGGTTTCTCCACCGAAAAAACCACTTCTAGGTTAGTCCATCCAAAAACAATTATGGGTTTCAAATGGACCTAAAAAATTTGATCATTATTTTATTGTAACATCCCATGTAAATAAAGAATAAGACATATTTTATATTTACTAATATTTGTGAATTAAATATTAATTTTACTTTAAATGTGTTTATATGTTTGATAGTGTACCCCATACATAACAACAGGTTTCTTCGAAATCTTACGCTGCACACTAATAATATAATATTATTATTTTAAATGGTAGTTAACTCCTAGCCGTTGTATTGAATGGAATGAACAAAACTAACTAAAATATTATTATAAATGTTTGTTAAATGAATTTACAATTATCCTATTAACGTTAGGGGCTTAAATTGTGAATTAATCTAATTTTAAACATAATTAACATTAAAAGGTCGTTATACCACCTTTTAAGAGAGAACCCCCTTTAAATATAGTTTTGATTACATTAATACGTTTTATTTGACCAAATAAAATTCTTATTTATAATGGGGACATCAAAATTTACTTTGTCTACATTTTTGGAATTTTTCCGATAAAGTTGGTTTTTTTAATGAATAATGGAAAATATTGTATTTTAATTCAAAACTGCGTTTTAATCTAATTTATTTATATTGTTAGATTATATTTTTAATTGGTTTTAAAGTGTCATTATAATATATTTTTACCATTTAATCCAATTTTGGTCATTGGAATTAATTTCACATTGAAATTGGACATAAACAAGTGTCAACATTTGGATAGTTATTGTTTCTTAAAAACACGCTATTTGTATTAACAACGAGAATTAATTTTAAATTAATTAATTCCACTTATATGTTTTGAATATGGAAAAATATACATCATTTTTTAATTTTTAATATCAAATAAATCTTTGGCTGATTTTTTGTATTTTTCTAAAAAACATCAATTTTTTATAAATAGTGAAACTACTTAGTAGTAGTTAAAAAACTGACTTTTTCATTTAAATGAAATTTTACCACTTCTGTGAATTGAATTTTAAAAATATTACATACATGGTTGTTATTAGTAAGAAAAATTTGTCTCAATAAGATGAAAATAATTTTTCATTAATGGTAACTGTTGACTTTTATTTACCGCGGTTAAAGGTAAATGGGGTAATTCAAGTTAAAGAAAATATTATAATAATTCAAAATTACTTTAACACTTTTTAATATCATATTGGTTGAGTCATTTACGACCATGGGCATCTTTGGGTTGATTTTGGGTCCCTATTGAGCCACTTGGGAGTGATAATGACACTTTAGATTAATTAACATAAAGTAAAGGCAAAAATGACAAATACAAATATCTTTTAGTAAATTAATTTTTAAAAAGGGTTATATAAATTATCTCTTTGACTATAAATATTCATAAAAAATATGAAAATATTTCATACATCATGGTATTTGTTTTATAATTTTTAGACATAAAATAAAATAAATTATTTATGACACAAAAATGATGCAGTAATTACCTCATTAATGATAGATTTAAATAAATAAGATTATAAATATTTAAAAAATATCCAAAACCTGGCCAATTATTATTGTATGATTGTATTTATACTATTTTTCATCTTTTCTTCTACTTTAATTAATTTTGGACCTTTAGAAAATGAATATCATTATATAATAAAATAATATTATCAAACTTTCCTAAAGTGCCCATCCTCCCCCTTATAAAAAGCCCTCACATATAACTAATTACTCATACCTCTAAATCCTTTTGGCTATTCCAAAATCTACCCAGTTAAGCTCCCTAC
The DNA here is from genome assembly GCA_963277665.1 of Viscum album. Classification (NCBI taxonomy): domain Eukaryota; kingdom Viridiplantae; phylum Streptophyta; class Magnoliopsida; order Santalales; family Viscaceae; genus Viscum; species Viscum album. The sequence goes on along the minus strand of OY728157.1, from coordinate 1,975,202,546 downwards.
ATCCCTCTACTCCTCCTAGAATCCTTATCTTAGGTAGAAGGCACTTCAAGAAGTCCTTTTGGTTCAAACTAAAGGAAGTTACCCAAATTAAAGGTAACAATTTCTCTTAACATCTTTTATTTTATTTTACATCTCCAACCCCTAAAATATATTTATTTATTAATTTTATAATAAAACAAGTATCCTCAATATACTATGATTTTTTATGAGAATTATTCTAACTACACTTACACACACCTCAATCTAATGGGTGAAGAACATACTCTTTCTGTGGATGGAAAACTAACGCCTCACGAAAAGATGATTGTTCGATTATCCCCTACCGCCTATCATGTCGGCTATTAAGATGACACTATATTTATATATGATATATATTATGTTTATGTTTTCTTTATAATTATATATTTTTTATAGCATATGTTTATGGTTTCCATTATGGGTAAACGCGATAATTTCATTTGAGGAAGTGCGGACTACCACCCACTCAATGTGATATGACTCCTTAATGCCATATGTGGGACATATAAAGGATGGATTTAATGATATTATATATGATATTATACTGTAATTATAATATACCTATGTATCATTATGTTTTAATTACATTAAAATAAAAAATATAAATGAAAGTAGCACTCGAGCGTACGTACGGCTTACCGTCTCCATGAACGGTGCATTTCATTTCGTACCTCCAAATGATGTGTACTGTTATAAATATATGTATATATACTTAATATATATGATATATATGATATCAAAATAATTAATATAATTCTAGATATAGCAGACTATTGACCACATGGACAACTTGTAAATATAAGGTGTTCATTTTTTACTCTAGTTCCAAATATCGACAAAACAAATGTTATTAACTTAAATCATTACATAATGTTTATAACATGGTAATAACTGATATAAAAGGAATACTAAACTTGAAAAAGGTTCTTAAGAAAGTATAAATTAACTTTAGTTTATTATTGGGGAGATTAAATAATAATCGAGTGAAGTCAGACACGAGGTAATGGACTTTATCTCAATCTTTTTTCATTGAGGTATATTGTGTTCTAATAAATGACTTTATTTTATATGCTATATAAACAAATTTTACTTTTCATTTCATTAAAATTAGATCTTTATCTAAAAATAGTTTTACTAAACGACAAAAAATTCTTTTTTTAGTGTATGCGATGAAAATGACCTTTCTGCTGCTGTGAGTATTATTTGATCTTTTGGCTTCTTTTACAGGACGTAATGATTTTAAAAAGGAAAATAAATACCATATACTCTTTTTACGTATTTTTTTATTGAAAATGTTTTTTATAATGGATTTTTTATGTCAATATATTTAAATGATATATTGTTATTGGAGTATGGGAATTTTATCTTTCCTTTATGCTTATGTTATGTGTTATGATTATGTTATGGTTATTGGGAATTGTTTACGTATACAGGTGGTTCAGTGATAAACCTAGGTTGGGTGAGCTCGAGATAGCTCTCCAATGCATTGGGAAACATGATGGAGGTAAACATGGATGTTTCTCCAAAGTGATTTAGGGAATACACTGTGATGGGTATTGCAAAGTAACTCCCTATGTAGATGTGATAACTACAATGTAAGTTTGTTATGGATTCCACAAGTTACATTTATGATTTATGATTTTTATGTGTTATTCATAAATATTATGATTTCATGAGGTAAGTAAAAGAGTTCATGTTTTTTAAGTATTTATGAACAAATGTTTCTATCTTTGTTTTATAACCCTTACTGTGCTTTTTATGCTCATCCCATGTTTTGAAATGTTTATATAGGACTTAAAGATGAAAAGGGTCAAGGATGGGATCAAGGAAACATCATGTTGTCTAAAACATGGAACTGGACATGGCTCTTTTTTTCAAGAGTTTTTATTTTATGAAAAAATGGAAACTGTGTAGAAGTGTCTAACTTGTAATCTTTTGAGACATAATAGTTATGTCCTAATTATATAAAAATCTAAACCTAAAAAGATCTTCATTGTGAATTATTCATTTAATTGTATATATTTTAATGTTTAAGGTTGGGTCCTTATAGTTGGTATCAGAGTTCAGTTTAGATAACATTAGGAGTTAGGGTATTGTTAAATTAATATCCATAATTTAATTTATGTTAATATTTAAATAATATAGCATTTACAGATTACCATTTTTCTTCACATAAGATATTTCTGTTTTCAGAATGGTTTTCCATAGAGGAAACATAGAAGGTATGTCGGGACGACATCAGGAGGAAGACAACCATCGAAATCAGCAACCTGAGATGGTCAGAATCGGAACTAAACAGTTTGTTGCAGTGATGGCATAATTGACTCAGGCTATAAATGGTGGTGGTATCCATGTACGAGATCATCCAAATCAACTACAGAGAAACATGTCATTATTGGAGCATTTCATGAGGTAACATCCCCCATAATTTAGTGTATCATCTATCCCAGTTCTATTAGAAGGGTGGATTAGAGCACTGGAAAAAAAATTCAATGTCTTGGGTTGTCCAGAACATCAAAAGGGTAGTCTCATTGTTTACCGTTTTGAATGTGATGTTGATCAGTGGTGGTCGATACTGAAAAATATAATGGATAGTGAGGATATTGTTTCTCTCGATTAAGATGAATTCAAAGGAATTTTTCTTGAGAAATATTTTCCTAAGGTGTTTCATCATATAATGGAAAAACAATTCCTCATATTGAGGTAGGAGGGTGACTCAGTGGCTGATTATGAAACTAAATTCACTCGATTAGCAAGGTATGCTCTAAATTTCATATGAGATCTTGATAGTAAAATAAATCATTTTTACTCAGGATTAAAGCCAAAGTATTGAAGATATTTAGCTTCTCGTGAGTTCAAAAGTTATGAAAAACTTGTTCATTGTGTGGAGAAGGTGGAAATGGAGTTTTCTGATGATCAGGTGTTCTTTGAAAAACCAAAGAATAAGGGTTCTAGGTGGCAGGAGAAATGGAAGAACTCTTCCAAAAAGTATGATGGTAAGAAACTTAAGTATATAATTTGTGAAAATTGTGGTAAAAATCATGATGGGGAATGTCTTCTGAATTATTTTAAGTGATACTGATGTGGTAAAATGGGACATAAGGCTTGTAATTGCATTGAGAAATATCAAGATAATGGTAAAACAAAATATGATTTATAATCAGTAAAATGTTTTAAGTGCAATGAAATGGGTCATTATGAAAATGAATGTCCAACAAAGAACTCAATTGAGGGAAAGAATCAAGAATACAAGCAGAAGGGGGTGGTTAAATCCTCTCCAACTACTTTAGCAGATGTTGGGCCACCAAATGAAGTAGTATCAGGTACACTGTTTTTTTTTCAGATTATGACAATGTGTTGTTTGATTTAGGGTCTACACACTCATTCATTTCTGAGATGTTTTCAAGTAAATTGGTAATTCCATCTCAAGATATGAATACAGAACTTACGTTAAAAACACCTGGAGGAAATGTTGAGACAAAAAGAAAACATAAGAACACTCATGTCCTTCTTTGCGTAAAGAATCTACCTACAAACCTTATTGGTTTTCCTCTAGTAGAGTTTTATGTTATTTTGGGTATGGGTTGGATTTATATTTATCATGCTAAGATTTACTACAGAGCTATAGAGGTTTATTTTTAGAATGATTTTTTGTTTTTATACAAAAATGAACACTTTATTTTGATAACATATCAGGAAATTGAGAAACTAGTAAAAGATGTAAATGAATGTTACATTGCACATATTGTTGAAAACAAAGGAACTATTCAGATTAATGATTTTCCATCGGTAAATGAGTACCTTTATGTTTTTTCTAATGAGTTTCCTAGTATTATACCTGATCGAGAAATTGAATTTACTGTTGATTTAGTACATGATGCTAAGCCAATTTCAAAACCCCCTTATCAAATGGATCAAAATTGAACTTTTAGAGTCAAAGAAGCAATTAGAAGAGTTATTAAATAAAGGTTTCATTCGACCTAGAACATCACCATGGGTTTCCCTTGTCTTGTTTGTTTAAAATAAAGATAGTTCAAAGAGACTTTGCATTGATTATATAGCATTGAATAACATTACTATTGAGAACAAGTATCCTTTGCCTCATATCGATGATTTTTTTGATCATCTCCAGGGATTTGAGTATTTTTCGAAGATTTATTTGAGGTCGGGGTACCATAAATTGAAAATAAAGGAAGCAGACATTCCGAAGACTATATTTATACTTGATATGGCCATTATGAATTTTTAGTTATTCTTTTTGGTTTAACCAATGTACCTGATGTATTCATGGATCTCATGAATAGAATTTTCTATGAGTTCTTGGATAAGATTGTGGTTGTGTTCATTGATGATATTTTTTTATTCAAAAAGTAAATAAGAACATTAAATTCATTTATGGGTTTTCTTGGAAACCCTAAAAGAAATGAAACTGCATGGGAAATTCAGCAAGTGTGAGTATTGGTTGTAATAAATTTCTTTTATTGGTCACATTGTTTCAAAAAACGGCTTAACGGTTGATCTTGCTGAAAAAAAAGTTTTTGAAGAATGGAAAAGGCCATAAAATATAACTAAGATTTGTAGTTTTCTTGGTTTGGTAGGTTATTATAGGAGGTTTTTTAAAAAAAATTACGGTTATCTAGTCCAATAAATAAGTTAACTCAGAAATGGGTTAAGTTCATTTGGACAAAAGAATGTGATGATTGTTTTCAAGAATTGAACATAATATTGGTGAATGCTCCAGTTTTTGCACTACCATCCAAAAATGCTGAGTTTTTTATCTATAGTGATGCTTTGTTGAAAGGACATTGTTGTGTCTTAATGCAGAATGATCTGGTAATTTCTTATGCTTCACTTTAGTTGAAACCACATGAGTTAAATTACCAAACACATGATTTGGAATTAGCTGCTATTATTTATTCTTTAAAAATTTTGAGGCATCATTTTTATGGAGTAAAATGAGAAATATATACTGATCACAGAAGATTAAAGTATATATTCACTCAAAAATAATTGAACATGAGACATAGGAAATGGCTGGAATTAATCAAGGATTATGATTGCGCAATCTATTACCATCTGAGAAAATCAAATAAAGTGGTTGATGCTTTGAGTCGAAAAAGTTATGTTTCATTAACCATGATTACATTTGGAATAATATCCTTTGGTTTTTGATTTGTTAAACCAGGGCATAGAAGTTATTGGTGCAAAAAATTCTTCTATTTTGTATCAGGTGTTAGTGAGATCATCTCTATCAGGAAAAATTAAGAAAGCACAGAAGGAAGACTATGAGTTACAGAAAATTGTAGAGTTGGTTCAAAAGGGTATGTTTCCTGAATTTAAGATTGATAATGATGGTGTATTGAGTTTTGGAAAGAGATTATGTGTGCCTTGTGATTCAGAGTTTTAGAAGGAGTTTTTATGTAAAGTTCATAGTTCCCCATTTTCAGTTCATCCTGGTAGTACTAAGATGTACAGAGATCTTCGAGAGTATTACTAGTGGGATGGAATGAAAAGAGATATTACTGATTTTACTATGAAGAGTTTGAATTTTCAGTAGGTTAAAGAAAAGTGGAAGTTTTCGAAAGGGATGCTTCAGCCATTACAGGTTCTAGAGTGGAAATGAGAAAATATATCCATGGATTTCATTATGGTATTACCAAAGACATCATGGGGTAATAATTCAATCTGGGTTATTGTTGATCTATTGTCTAAATCTGCTTATTTCTTTACTATTCAAGATAAATTGTCTCTATTTCAACTTTCTCAGTTGTATGTTAATGAAAAAGTCAGGTTGCATGGAGTTCCCCTCTCCATTGTATCTGATCTTGATCTTAGGTTTACTTATAACATTTGGAAAGGCCTTCAGAAGTCATCGGGTACTGAATTAAACTTTAGTACATCTTTTCAACCTCAATCAGATGGGAAATCATAACGAACAATTTAGACATTAGAGGATATGTTATGTGCTAGCTTGATGGATTATCAGGGGAGTTGGGACCAACATCTTTCTTTGGATGAATTTTCATATAATAATTGTTTTCATTATATTATACAGATGGCTCCATTTGAGGAATTATATGGAATATGCTATCAAACTCTATCTTTTTCGGATGAAATAGGTGAAAGGAAGCTCATGGGACCATAATTGGTAAAAGAGATGGAAGAGAAAGTTCAGTTGATTCGGAATCACATGAGAACAGCTCAGATTAGACAGAAAATTTTTGTAGATAACCGGAGTAAGGATCTTTCTTTTGAGGTAGGTGATTATTTCTTTCTCAAAGTTTCTCCATGGAAAAGTATGATGCATTTTGGTAAGAAAGTAAAGCTGTGTCCAAGGTTCATTAGACCTTATGAAATCCTGGAGAAATTTGGACCAGTCTCATACAGAGTGTCTTTACTTCCAATTTTATCCTTGGTACACAATGTTTTTCATGTTTCGATGTTGAGAAATTATATGCTAGATCCATCTCATGTTTTGAGCCCAGAGGTAGTTTAGTTGGAAGAGAATCTCTCTTATGAGGAACTACCAGTCTAGATTCTTGACTGAAGAGAGAAAGTGTTGCAGAATAAGGTAATTCACTAGGTAATGGTTTTGTGGAAAACCCATATGGTTGAAGAGACAATGAGGTAATCAGAAAATCCTATGAGGGATAAATACCCCCACTTATTTTGATAAGTAAAATTGTGAGGACGCAATTCTCCAAAGGGGGGAATGATATAACATCCTAGGTAAATAAAGAATAAGACATATTTCATATTTATTAGTATTTTTGAATTAAATATTAATTTTACTTTAAAGGGTTTGCAATGTTCGATAGCGTACCTGATACGCAACGACAGTTTTCATTGAAATCTTACGTTGCACACTAATAATATAATATTATTATTTTAAATGGTAGTTAACTCCAAGACATTGTATTGGCAGGAATTAACAAAACTAAATTCAATATGATTATACATGTTTGTTAAATGTATTTAAATTTATCCAATAATAGTTAGAGGCTTAAATTGTGAATGAATCTAATTTTATGCATAATTTACATTAAAAGGTTGATTTACCGCCTTTTAATGGAGAACCCCATTTAAATATAGTTTTGGTTACTTTAATACATTCTATTTGACTAAATAAAATCTTTTTTTAGAATGGTGACATCAAAAATTACTTTGTGTAAATTATTTGAATTTTTCTGATAAAAGTTCATTTTTAATGAATAGTGAAAAATATTGCATTTTAAATCAAAACTGCATTTTTATCTAATTTATTAACATGGTTATATTATCATTTTAATTAGTTTTAAAGACTTATTAGAATATATTATTAAAATTTAATCCAATTTTTCTCATTGGATTTAATTTCAATTTGAAATTGGATATAAACTAGTGTCAATCTTTTTATAGTTATTGTTTCTTAAAAACATGCTAATTATTTTAACAATTGGAATTAATTTTAAATTAATTCATTCCACTTCTATGTTGTTAATTTGGAAAAATAGACATCATTTTTTAATTTGTAATATTAAATAATGCTTAGGCTTAATTTTTGTTATTTTTCTGAAAAACTTCAATTTTTGATGAATAGTGAAAGCACTTAGTAGTATTTAAAAAACTGAAATTCTCATTTAAATGAAATTTTAAAACTTCTGTGAATTGAATTTCCAAAATTTGACATAAATGGTTGTTATTAGTAATAATGATGTGGTTCAATATGATGAAAAATATTTTTATTGAATAGTAACTTTTGAATTTTATTTATCGCGGTTAAAGGTAAATGGGGTAATTCTAGGTAAAAAGAATATTATAATAATTCAAAATTACTTTTAAACTTGTCTAAAGATTATTGGTTGAGTAATCTACTACTATGGGCATCTTTGGGTCGACTTTGTTGTAACACCCCGACCCCAGCTACCCAGAGTCGGTGCATTACTTCGTAACATTGGCATGATCACAAAAGATAAAGTCTCGAAAGACCGATTAGTTTAGTAGCCTTGGAAACACTAGATACATTCATAAATGTTGCATTACATCACAAAGTGAAAAACTATAATAACATAGTCTTCATAGTCCACACTCATATCCTCTTTTGACTATCCCTGCAGGTCATTCATAAAATACTTCTTCACATCCTGGAAAATATTAAAACATTGAAAGGGGTGAGCTCAGGTGCTCAGTAAGGATAACAAAATAGCGGAAGCTTTCATAAATAAACATTAACATTTAAGGCAATGTATAACTAAAACAAAAGCCTTTTCAACATGAACTTCAACATAATATGGAAAAAGTAAAATGAGATAATGCCATTTACTTCTTCACATGGATATTCTACTGGTCGAATAATCACATGCAATATCAATAACCACTTTAATAATGATGGAATGCATAATACCAGACTCTCATAACCACGTAGTCAAGGCCTCGTGCCAAGACCAAAAATAAGATTTTGTCAAGGCCTCGTGCCAAGACACTAGTTTGTCTCATGAGACCTGCCGATGCATCGAGGAGCTATAGCGGGCTCCACCCGTCACTTATTAAGTCCAATGCATTCCTCATATGAATAGGTTTAAACATATCATAAACCATAACATAATTGTATCACATAAAACATGCATAAAGGAAACATAACATTTCCACATTTCAATCACAAGATATCAATACAACACATTGATATAATAAAAATGCTTTCAAAACCATTTTCAATACCAAAATAAAAGAAAGTTAAAACTTTGTATTTATTTTTCATTAAAAAAATGAGGGCTTGTAGAGGAAGCCAAAACTCAAATAATGGTCACAGCGGCGGAGAAGTCATTGTCGCCGCATAAGTACAGAAAGAAAAACATTCCCTTTTTGTCGTTTAGTAAAACGCTTCGTATAAAAAAGATTCCTTTTGAATAAACGTAAAAGTCAAAGGGGTTTATACACCGTATAAAAGAAAGTTGTGTATAAAACCAAATATGCCTCAATGAAAGGGGATTGAGACGGAGTCCTTAAAAAGATCACTTTTAAAATAAAATAGATATATTATGTGTATTCACTATAGTTACACATAAAGAATACAAAATAAGACATAATAATATCATGACATAATTTGAAAGTAGGAGATTAACCCAAAGAATGGAAGTTGGGTTAAGAAGTTCCCTTACCTCGTGTCTGACTTGACTCAACCGTTCTTTAACATCCTGAATAATAAACTAGAGTTAATATATACCTTATTAAGAACCATTTTCAATTTCATTATCCTTATTATATCACTTATTACAATGATATGAACATTATGTAATTATTTAAGTTAATAACGGTTGTTTTGTCGATCTTCGGTACTTGAGTCAACAATAAACTTCTTATAATTACAAGTTGTTTATGTGGTAGAATATCCATTATCTCCAGAATTATATTCATGATTTATATGTCATATATATCTTATATATCCAGTATATACATTCATTTATAATATTACGTAACATTTAGAGGTAAGAAATGAAATGCACCGTTCATGGAGACGGCAAGCCGTACGTACGCATAAACGCTACTTTCATTTCAATTTCATATTTAATGGAACAAAATCATAATGATATAAATGTATAATATAATTCCAGTATAATATAGTGTATAATACCATTTACTCCATCCTTTATACATCCCACATATGGCATTAACGATTCAAATCACTTTGAGGGGGCGGTAGTCCGCACTTTCTAAAATGAAATTATCGCGTTTTACCCATAATGGAAATAATAAAGTATTCCATAAATGAGAAATATAGAAGAATAAGTAATAAATAAACATATTATATATCATATATAAAAATAGTTACATCTTAATGGCCACCTTTGAAGGTGTTATATGAGTGTTGAACAATCATCGTTTCATGAGGCAGAAATTCTCCATCCACAGAAACCGTATGTTCTTTAACCATTAGATGTAGGTGTGTGTAAGTGTAGCTCTAATCCTTATTATAACAACATACTAGTATATTGAGGATACTGGTGTTGTTACAAAAGAAATTAATAAAAAGATTTTATGGGGTTGGAGAAGAAAAATAAAACAAAACAACATTAGAGAAGACATTACCTCAAAATCGGGTAACTCTTTTTGATTTGAGCCTAAGGCTTCCTTGGGAAGAGTTCTGGCCAAAGTGAGGCTTCTAGGAGTAATAGGGGGAAGTTGGGAGAGTATTTGGGCAGAGTTTGGCCGAGCCAAATGGCTTGATGGTGTGAATAAGGTGGGAGAGGTGGGGGCCTTTTATAAGTGGAGAGGAGGGGATCTTTTGGAAAGATTGAAATGTTACATTATTACACAATGCTTTTCGGATGCTAAAGGTCCCACACTTATATAATTCGTGGATAAGGTGATAAGGGTTCGAAATCTCCTCATCCAATAGGCTTTGGACAAGTGTAAGCCTTGTATTTTGCATTATATTTTCATTTTATTAAAATCGTTAAATAATGAGGTCATCGCTGCATCATAATGATGTCATAAATAATTTAATTTATTTAATGTCTAAAAATTATAAAACAAATACTATGATGTAGGAAATATTTTTATCTTTATAATTAATATTTATAGTCAAAATTTGGACTTGTGTAACCCCACTTAAAAAACTATTTTAGTAAAACAACTCATGTTTGTGTCAATTTAATTTTAACATTAAATAAATATATATTAATGTCATTTTCCAACTAAAGTGGCTCCATGGGGTCCCCAAGTTGACCCATGGGTTTTCTTGGTCGTACATGACTCATCCAATAGGAGTAGGACAAGTTTCATGCTCATCTCATATTATTAAAACATTATTTGTACCTTAAACTACCCTAATTACCTCTAATCGCGATTAAGAACTTAAAAGTTACTATTCACCAAAAATTTATTTTAATCTCATTGAACCACATTTTACTTTTTAACGACAACCATGTATGTCGGATTTTTGAAAATCAAATCACAGAAGTGGTAATATTTCATTTAAATGAAAAATCAGTTATTTAACTACCACTTAGTGGTTTCACTATTCATCAAGAATTGAAGTTTTTCAGAACAAAGCCAAAATTTCACCCTAAGCTATAATTGATATTCAGAATTCAAAAATGATGTATATTTTATAAAATTCCAAACATATAAGTTTCATTAATTAATTTTATAATTAATTCCCGCTGTTACGATAAATAGCGTGTTTTTAAGAAACAATTTATATCAAAAGATTGGCAATTGTTTATGTCCAATTTCAATGTTAAATTAATTCTCATGACCACCATTGGATAAAATGGTAAAAATATATTCTAATTATACCTTAAAACCACTAAATAGTATAATTTATCATAGTAAATTATATTGATTAAAAATTTGTTTTAAATATTTTTCACTATTCATAAAAAATTAGAAGTTCTCAGAAAATACCAAAAATTCAACATAGGCTAATTTCGATATTCCGAATCCAAAAATGAAATCCATTTTGAAATATAAAATTTCTATAATTTTAAAAAGTGGTTATTACTATTCATAACGGCTACTTTAATTGGTTGTGGTGTGTTAGAACTCGATGTTGCGTACAATGCAAGCTATTGCATTATTGAATGAGATGCGTATCATGGAAGCTCAGGGTGTTACATTCTCCCCTCCTTCAATAAATTGCGTCCTCGAAATTTGAAACTTTTCTTTGAAAATAAAAGGTTGAAAATAGAAAATACCTTTGTGGAAAACCCACATCGGAAATAAGGTTAATAAATATATAACATTAAAAGAAATCAAGATAAGTACAAAGGTCACCCGATATAGCCCATTATAGGATTCTATGAAAATATGGATATGGAGGAGAAACAAACCATCAAGGTCTGATGGAGAGTTATAGAAAACAGGATTAGGAGAAAGTTTAACCACAGGAAAATCACAAACTTGTGATTGGTTAAACGGTCATTGAATCCCCAGTTGGAAAAGTTAACCGACAACATTTTTGTTTTAAGTTACCTTTTATAATGTTGAGGAATTTATTTAGGAGATTTACTAAGAACGTAAGGGAATATACATACTTGTTATGTATACTTTCATTAGTTAATAAATTTTTACCACAAACCCAACTTTTACTCCAAATGGTAACGGAACTCAAAAATATTCTATTTATCCTAATTGTATAAGGTTCCAAATGTTAACACATACCATTTAGATTAGTAAAACTATTTTGTAATAACCAGGGACTTCCTATAGGATAGTGGTAGGAAATAAAGGCTTGTCGCACTATGGTTGTGGGTTCGATTCCTGCAGCTTTGTCCGACGTGACAGGTTATGCCCCACCCTGCAGGTTGTCCTTTTCCTAAAACAATAGTATTACAATATTCCAAAAATAATCTTCAGAAATGCTTTAACCTTAAACAATACTATCCATGGTTCAACTTAATCCATTCCAACCTTAATAGTTATCCAAAATACCTTCATCCATACTTTCATTAAAAGGTCTCTAAATTCCAAAATCAATTGTAACATCAGATTCCCCAAACAAGAAAAGTTTCTCTTATTGTCACATACTAAAAATATGATTACCTTAATGATATTAAAACCTTACTGAAATCAACAAGTACTGCAGTACAATCCTTATATATATCAAATTATTCTTATAACCAGAATATAATCCTTGAGTCCAAAAGCACCAATACATTAATTATTACGCTTCAACTGTAGTCACAGCATAAGAATGGCCTTGATCCCTTGGCCTTTCCTGAGGTAAGTTTCATTGACACTTAGGACATTCATTTGCATAATGCCCCATTTCCCTACAATTGTAGCATTCAACTTTGATAGCCTCTTTCTTTCCCTTGCAATCACGAGCCTGGTGACCCTTTTCTCCACATTTATAACAAACTCCCATTCCTTTTAGACAAGTACCAGGGTGATCCTTCCCACAATTATCACATAATGTAAAATCCTTCTTTCCCTTTTTCCCTTTATCTGTCTCTTGTTCCACCGTTCTCTTCTTCTCTTGCTTTACTTTGTTGTCATAAGACTTAGAGAATTCCTTTTCTGTCTTGATAGCACACGAGACAATATCTTCGTATGATGAGAAGGATTGTGATACTAAATCTCGACAGAGAAATGGTTTTAACCCATCAAAGAAACGATCAATCTTACTCCTTGGGTTACGTATATAATCAGAATCATGCCTCGCTAACCTTGTAAAGTTAGCCTCATACTTTGCGACATTCTCATCCTCCTTCTGCCTCAGACTTAGAAATTGGCTTTCCATATCTACTCGATGGTCGCGAAGAAAGTATTTTTCTAAAAACAGATCTTTGAACTCCCTCCATTCCATATTTGATACTTCATTATCTTCCTTCATGTTTTGAATTAATGAACACCATTGATCAGCATCTCCAGTGAGGCGGTAAACTGCCATGATAACTTTTTCCCTTTCACTGCTCCCCAAAGCCTGAAATATTTTCTCTAGGGAATTTATCCATTGCTCGGCTACTAAGGGATTTGTAATCCCATTGAAAGTTTGTGGTTGTTGCCTCATGAATCTATCTAACATTGATCCTCCACGCTGTGGATCAGGGTGCTCCATACGGGTAAGGTTATTATTCATAACCTGAGTAAGTTGTCCCAGTATGGTGGTTAGCTAATCGGCACCAGTTGCATCACCAGCCCCACTATAATTATCTTGAGCAGGAGGGCAATCCCTACATGGAGTGCATGCATTGATACAGTTTCCATTCCTTCCACTAGGTTCCATTTCTAAACAATGGCATAAAATATATTAATTTATGAATCAAAATACATAATATCATACTTATAAAATACTTAACATAAATTGAACTATTTATGGATATAATCCATAATCATAAAAAGGTTTTCTTTGAGGAATTATATACTCATAACCCTTCATAGTGGTTTATAAATAAAATGAAAATTATCCAAAGCATATCCCCCAGGAGTGTCGTAACCAAGAGTGCAGCAAGGCCCGTTGTCGTGCACCAGTTCCCGTTCGAGTCTAGCTCAAAGCGGTGTTTTCAGGTTTTACCCCTAGGTACATCTGTGCCAGAGCCACCTCTACCTGCTCGTATCCAGACAGGGATGTATTGCTCGAAAAACTCACAACATCTCTACAATAACAAAAGTCTAGGAAGTTCTTCTATACTAATCCTCAAAGTTCATCTTAGGTCGACGTGATCTAATCAGAGTTTGTCTAAATCTAGCTTCCAAGGTTTGTACTAAACTTCCTCTGATACCAACTGTAACACCCCGACCCCAGCTACCCAGAGTCGGTGCATTACTTCGTAACATTGGCATGATCACAAAAGATCAAGTCTCGAAAGACCGATTAGTTTAGTAGACTTGGAAACAGTAGATACATTCATAAATGTTACATTACATCACAAAGTGAAAAACTATTATAACATAGTCTTCATAGTCCACACTCATATCCTCTTCTGACTATCCCTGCAGGTCATTCATAAAATACTTCTTCACATCCTGGAAAATATTAAAACATTGAAAGGGGTGAGCTCAGGTGCTCAGTAAGGATAACAAAATAGCGGAAGCTTTCATAAATAAACATTAACATTTAAGGGAATGTATAACTAAAACAAAAGCCTTTTCAACATGAACTTCAACATAATATGGCAAAAGTAAAATGAGATAATGCCATTTACTTCTTCACATGGATATTCTACTGGTCGAATAATCACATGAAATATCAATAACCACTTTCATAATGATGGAATACATAATACTAGACTCTCATAACCACGTAGTCAAGGCCTCGTGCCAAGACCACAAATAAGATTTTGTCAAGGCCTCGTGCCAAGACACTAGTTTGTCTCATGAGACCTGCCGATGCATCGAGGAGCTATAGCGGGCTCCACCCGTCACTTATTAAGTCCAATGCATTCCTCATATGAATAGGTTTAAACATATCATAAACCATAACATAATCGTATCACATAAAACATGCATAAAGGAAACATAACATTTCCACATTTCAATCACAAGATATCAATACAACACATTGATATAATAAAAATGCTTTCAAAACCATTTTCAATACCAAAATAAAAGAAAGTTAAAACTTTTTATTTATTTTTCATTAAAAAAAATGATGGCTTGTAGAGGAAGCCGAAACTCAAATAATGGTCACAGCGGCGGAGAAGTCGTTGTCACCGCATAAGTACAGAAAGAAAAACATTCCCTTCTCGTCATTTAGTAAAACGCTTCGTATAAAAAATATTCCTTTTGAATAAACGTAAAAGTCAAAGGGGTTTATACACCGTATAAAAGAAAGTTGTGTATAAAACCAAATATGCCTCAATGAAAGGGGATTGAGACGGAGTCCTTAAAAAGATAATTTTTAAAATAAAATAGATATATTATGTGTATTCACTATAGGTACACATAAAGAATAAAAAATAAGACATAATAATATCATGACATAATTTAAAAGTAGGAGATTAACCCAAAGAATGGAAGTTGGGTTAAGAAGTTCCCTTACCTCGTGTCTGACTTGACTCAACCATTCTTTAACCTCATGAATAATAAACTAGAGTTAATATATACCTTATTAAGAACCATTTTCAATTTCATTATCCTTATTATATCACTTATTACAATGATATGAACATTATGTAATTATTTAAGTTAATAACGGTTGTTTTGTCGATCTTTGGTACTTGAGTCAACAATAAACTTCTTATAATTACAAGTTGTTTATGTGGTAGAATATCCATTATCTACAGAATTATATTCATGATTTAGATTTCATATATATCTTATATATCCAGTATATACATTCATTTATAATATTACGTAACATTTAGAGGTAAGAAATGAAATGCACCGTTCATGGAGACGGTAAGCCGTACGTACGCATGAACGCTACTTTCATTTCAATTTCATATTTAATGGAACAAAATAATAATGATATAAATGTATAATATAATTCCAGTATAATATAGTGTATAATACCATTTACTCCATCCTTTATACATCCCACATATGGCATTAACGATTCAAATCACTTTGAGGGGGCGGTAGTCCGCACTTTTTAAAATGAAATTATCGCTTTTTACCCATAATGGAAATCATAAATTATTCCATAAATGAGAAATACAGAAGCATAAGTAATAAATAAACATATTATATATCATATATAAAAATAGTGACATCTTAATGGCCACCTTTGAAGGTGTTATATGAGTGTTGAACAATCATCGTTTCATGAGGCAGAAATTCTCCATCCACAGAAACCGTATGTTCTTTAACCATTAGATGTAGGTGTGTGTAAGTGTAGCTCGAATCCTTATTATAACAACATCCTAGTATATTGAGGATACTGGTGTTGTTACAAAATAAATGAATAAAAAGAGTTTATGGGGTTGGAGAAGAAAAATAAAACAAAACAACATTAGAGAAGACATTACCTCAAAATTGGGTAACTCTTTTTGATTTGAGCCAAAGGCTTCCTTGGGAAGAGTTCTGCCCAAAGTGAGGCTTCTAGGAGTAAGAGGGGGAAGTTGGGAGAGTATTTGGGTAGAGGTTGGCCGAGCCAAATGTCTTGAAGGTGTGAATAAGGTGGGAGAGGTGGGGGCCTTTTATAAGTGGAGAGGAGGGGCTCTTTTGGAAAGATTGAAATGTTACATTATTACACAATGCTTTTCGGATTATAAAGGTCCCAAACATATATAATTCGTGTATAAGGTGATAAGAGTTCGAAATATCCTCATCTAATAGGCTTTGGACAAGTGTAAGCCTTTGATTTTGCATTATATTCTCATTTTATTAAAATCGTTAAATAATGAGGTCATCGCTGCATCATAATGATGTCATAAATAATTTAATTTATTTAATGTCTAAAAATTATAAAAAAAATACTATGATGTAGGAAATCTTTTTATCTTTCTAATTAATATTTATAGTCAAAATTTGGACTTGTTTAACCCCATTTAAAAACTTTTTTAGTAAAACAACTCATGTTTGTGTCAATTTAATTTTAACATTAAATAAATATATATTAATGTCATTTTCCAACTAAAGTGGCTCCATGGGGTCCCCAAGTTGACCCATGGGTTTTCATGGTCGTCCATGACTCATCCAATAGGAGTAGGACAAGTTTCATGCTCATCTCATATTATTAAAACATTATTTGTACCTTAAACTACACTAATTACCTCTAATCGCGATTAAGAACTTAAAAGTTACTATTCACAAAAAATTTATTTTAATCTCATTGAACCAAATTTTACTTCTTAATGACAACCATGTATGTCGGATTTTTGAAAATCAAATCACAGAAGTGGTAATATTTCATTTAAATGAAAAATCAGTTATTTAACTACCACTTAGTGGTTTCACTATTCATTAAAAATTGAAGTTTTTCAGAACAAAGCCAAAATTTCACCCTAATCTATAATTGTTATTCCGAATTCAAAAATGATGCCTATTTTAAAAAATTCCAAACATATAAGTTTAATTAATTAATTTTATAATTAATTCCCGCTGTTACGATAAATAGCGTGTTTTTAAGAAACAATTTATATCAAAAGATTGGCAATTGTTTATGTCCAATTTCAATGTTAAATTAATTCTCATGACCACAATTGGATAAAATGGTAAAAATATATTCTAATTATACCTTAAAACCACTAAATAGTATAATTTATCATAGTAAATTATTTTTATTAAAAAGTTGTTTTAAGTATTTTTCACTATTCATAAAAAATTAGAAGTTCTCAGAAAAATACCAAAAATTCAACATAGGCTAATTTCGATATTCCGAATCCAAAAATGAAATCCATTTTGAAATATAAAATTTCTATAATTTTAAAAAGTTGTTATTACTATTCATAACGGCTACTTTAATTGGTTGTGGTGTGTTAGAACTCGAAGTTGCGTACAATGCAAGCTATTGCATTATTGAATGATATGTGTATCATGGAAGCTCAGGGTGTTACATTTGTGACCCCATTGAGCCACTAGGGAGTGATAACGACACCTTAGATTAATTAACATAAAGTAAAGGAAAAAATGACAAAAACAAATATCTTTTAGTAAATTAATTGTTACATGGGGTTATATAAATTATCATTTAGACTATAAATATTAATTGTAAATATAAAAATATTTCCTACATCATGGTATTTTTTTATAATTTTTAGACATAAAATAAACTAAATTATTTATGACACAATAATGATACAGTTTTTACCTCATTAATAAAAGATTTAAATAAATAAGATTATAAATATTAAAACAACATCCAAAACCTGTCGATTATTTATTGTATAATTTTATTTAGACCATGAGTCATCTTATCTTCGTCTTTAAGTATTTATGGACCTTTAGAAACCAAATATCATTATATAATAAAATAATATTATCACACATTCTTAAAGAGTATCTCCTCCCCCTTATAAAAATCCCTAACTTTGAACTAATTCCTCACACCTCTCAAGACTTTTGAATCATCCAAAATCTGCCCAATTAATCTCCCTACATCCATATCCTCCTCCTATAAGCCTTAACTTAAGAAGAAGGCACTTCAAGAAGTACCTTTAATTCAAATCAAAGGAAGTTACCCAAATTAAAGGTAATGGTTTCTCTTAACTTCTTTTCTTTTATTTTACATCTCCAACAACTAATTTCTTTTTTCCATTATTTTATAACAACACCAGTATAATAAATATACTAGAAAGTTGTTATTAAAATGATTGTAACTACACTTACACACACCTCCATCTAATGGGTGAAGAACATTCTGTTTCTATGGATGGCAAACTAACGCCTCACAAAACGATGATTGTTCGATTATCCCCTACCACCTATCATGGTGGCCATTAAGATAAAACTATATTTATATATGATATATATTATGTTTATTTCTTCTTTATGACTCTATTTTATTCTTTTATATCATACCTTTATGGTTTCCATTATGGGTAAACATGATGATTTCATTTGAGGAAGTGTGGAGTACCGCCCCCTCAAAGTGATATGACTCATTAATGCCAAATGTGGGACTTGTAGAGGATGGATTTAATGATATGAAATTATACTGGAATTATAATATACCTATGTATCATTATGTTTTAATTCTATTAAAATAATAAATAGAAAGGAAAGTAGTGTTCATGCCTACGTACGGCTTACCATCTCCATGAACGGTGTATTTCATTTCTTACCTCTAAATGATATGTGATGTTATATATATATATATACTAGATATATATGATATATGTGATATCTAAATAATGAATGTAATTCTGGATATAATGGACTATTTACCACACGGACTACTTGTAAATATTAGGTGTTCATTTTTTACTCAAGTACCAAATATCGACAAAAAGAATGTTATTAACTTAAATGATTACATAATGATTATAACATGCTAATAAGGGATATAAAAGGAATAATAAACATGAAAATATTCTTAAAAAATTAGAAATTAACTTTAGTTTTTTATTCAGGAGATTAAAGAATGATTGGGTCATGTCAGACCCGAGGTAAAGGACTTCATCTAAATCTCCTTTCATTGAGGAATACTTTGTTCTAATGCATGATTTTATTTTATACACTGTATAAACACCTTTGACATTTCATTTAATTCAAAGGGAATCTTTATCTACAAATAGTTTTACTAAATGATAAAAAATGTTTTTTATCGTACATGGTGATAATGACCTTTCCGCCGCCGTGAGTATTATTTTATCTTTTGGATTCCATAACAATCTGTAATGTTTTTAAAAAGGTAAATAAATACCATATACCCTTTTTAAATATTTTGGTATTGAAAATGGTTTTGATAATGGATTTTTTATTTTAATATAATTAAATGATATATTGTTATTGCAAAGTGGGAAATTTATCTTAGCTTTATTCTTATGTTATGTTTTATGATTATGTTGTGGTTCTTGGGAATCGTTTACGTATACGGGTGGTTCCGTGATAAACCTAGGGTGGGTGATCCGAGATAGCTCTCCATTGCATTGGGTAACATGACCACGGTAAATTTGGATGTTTCACCAAAGATATTTAGGGAATATAATATGATGGGTATTCAAAATTAACTCCCTATATAGTTGTGATAGCTACAATGTAAGTATGTTATGGATGAAATAAGTTACCTTAATGATTTATGATTTCTATATGTTATTCATAAAGCTTATGATTTCATGAGGTAAGTAAAAGAGTTCATGTTTTATATGTATATATGAAAAAAAATTTCTTTCTTTGTTTTATAACCCTTAAAGAACTTTTTATGCTCATACCATGTTTTGAAATGTTTACACAATATTTAAAGATGAATAGGTTCAAGGATGGGATCAAGGAATAGTCGTGTTGTCTAAAACATGGAACTAGACATGAATCTTTTTTACAAGAGTTTTTATTTTATGATAAAAATGGAAACTGTGTAGAAGTTTGTAATTTGTAATCTTTTGAGATGTAATAGTTATGTTCTAATTCTCTAAAACTCTAAACCGGAAAAGATCTTTAATGTAAATAATTCATTTAATTCAATATTTTGTAATGTTTAAGTATGGGTCCTTATATTTATAAATCTAAAGAAAAAAATATGATAAGAGATACAAGTAAAATATCTATTTTTCTTAAAGAAAAAGTTCCATATCATCAAACATTAATGTCCCACTAACCTTAAAATGATGAAAATTCTTCTCAGTTAAGGAAGAAGAAACTACTTAACAAAATATATCAGTATAAGGTTTGGTTTCCCGCATATTTATTAATAAAACACATATATATAACCCTTAAAGTGTTTTTATGCACTGGTTCACATATCCTTTGCCTCATGTATTCACAATGAAGGACTTAATTCAACCCAATATATAATTATCTTTTATGGTTGAACCTATTACTTATGTTCTTTTCCACTTTACTTTCTCTGAGTATATCACTATGTTTCATTTACTTATCCTTCTATAGTGTCCGTGAATTGCGTCAACTTCTAAGGGATGAGTGTATTTTTTGAAAATTATAATTTTTATCACATTCTACCAAAGTTTCTACAAATAAACAATGAGATATATATTTTATAGTTGGTCATTGATCTCATTGAACATAAAATCAACATTTTATTACCGAATTACTCATTTTAGGATAATTGGACCCTAATATTAATAATTACTCTATAAAAATAAAATATTAAAATATTATATATTTAATATAATATATTGTTTATTTATAATGGAAATTTATACAATATTTATATATATATATAAATGAATAAATTTCCCCACACTTTATTTTCTTCTTTTCATCATTGAATGTCTCACAATAAGAAAATTCAATTAAGACATAATTCCATCCCATTTCAAATCCTTAAAAAAATTTTGTTAATGGTTAAAAAAATATTAAATATTAATGTTAACATTAAATTACCTATTCAAATCCATCGATTCCATGCTCGTCTCCATACATCTTAATTTCATAAAAATGATTCATTATAATTAAATAGTTTAGATAAATCCAATTTAATCCCATTTATCCATGTTTAGTTTTCATCATCCCATTAATCTCCCCTAAAAATATTTAACTTATTCACACTATTTTTTTAAATCCATTCATGTTCATATAAATAATTTATGATTTTTGGGAAAATATTGAGAACTAAGTCATTATAAATAGCATACATCTTTAATGATTTTTTTATAATAGAGGAATGGAAGTAATGTCAGAATAAATGACTCACAAATTTATATTTTCCACTAATTTAAAAATTTTGATCATTATATCACACAAAAATAAACACACACAAACTCAAACTTTATTTCATAATCATAAGATATCTTTTGAAGATGTCGACTACTAAAACTACTTCAATTAAAATGAATTTATCTTGTTGGTTCATTAATGGTGAATAACTGGATTTATAATTTTATTTATAGTGTGTGTTCCTAAAAATCGAGATCATTATCCCAATTATTGAATAAAAAATTATAGTTCACATAATTATTTTCCAATTAATATTCATTTTTCCAATTTAGAAACAAGTGAATATATAAATTTCAATATAAATTATGTATCATTGAGAATTAAGGAATATAATTCACTCATAAATGGAAAACAACAAATATCCTTTAATAAATGAAAAATAGATAAACAATATAAAACACACATAATATTTATAAAAGGTACAAAATATCCAACACTTAGACTATAATTCAACATTTAAACCACATAAATATAAACATAGGTAATGAACCTTCTAGTGGGGTGGATAAATGAAACCATATTATTCAATCCATAGTCTGGATTTAAGATCCCATCTTCCTAGTTATTTGAAACCTACCAATAATATAATATAACCATGGTAAAATTATTTAATTAAAAGTAAGATAAAAATATGAAATGGAGAAATAATTAAAATTCTCTGTTTAATGACAAACAGTGTACTAGTTTCAGGTTTCCCCAATTAATCTATATAAACTATCATACCCAATTCAAATATGTATGAGGCATGTGTGATATAAACTAGTGCATGTACATTTTTTTATGTTCACAAGTGGACACCATATAGTGACCCTAGCATTTGAAATTTAATATTTCATGATTTTAAGCATAATTATACATGAGAGTATAAGCCAAGGATAGTAAAGTCTAGTGTCTTGGAACACTAGGTACATGAAACTAAAAACATAGAAATAAATATAAAATTTATTTCTTTAGTATTCATAAATATCCTCTAACTTCCATTGTGCTTATACCTCTTTATAGGATAACCTGGTAATAACATGAACAAAGGGATGAGCTAAAAATTCTAGTAAGGGAATAACCATAAGAACAAATCATTAGAATATGGGATAGAAGGAATGAAACAATGATATAAAAAGTCATGTAACATAGGTAATAATAACATATAAACATGTAATAATATAAACATGGAGTTCTAATAATGTGACAGTAACATAAAACCAGACATTAGCATGATTCAAGTCCAACCTCCAAGACCATTGAACATGGTAGCACAGGCCAAAGAAAACCACCAAGACCATCACACATAACGCCTCATGAGACTAAACATTACCCAATGCATAGGATTTCTATCTAGGAACACCCATATTAAATTTTCATGAATATATTTTATAACTAAAAAATCATACATAGTCAATCATATATATACATAAGGGTTACCCATGAAAAGAATTGGGTACCACAATCATGTTATAAATCATACCAAATAGTCATATCATAAAAGTGTCCATGAAAGAAATGAAATAAAATATAAAATTAATTTACTAAGTCAAAATTCGCATGATTCATGGTAAGTGGGGTCAAATATAAGTGACAACATGTAAGAAATGTATTTTTGAATTTTTACATTAAAACATTTTCTAGCGGTTTTAAGGAAAAAACTACAGAGACTTTAAAAAATAAAAGGGAACAATCTTTTTATAAAACTACATGTGAATCAAGAATTTTTAAATAATAAAGAAATTATTTAATAATGATATTGGTGGCTTAAAATAAAAGATAGAATGCAAGACAAATTGGGTAAGAATTCAAGAAGTTCCCTCAAAAACAAGTTTTCTTGTCAGGTAGTATTGAGGAGGGAATCACATAAAACCACGTATATACCATAAATATAATGAGTTATGGATCTTGTAAAATGATTTTTTATTATATAAAAAGTGTTTAGGAGTTTCACATAAAAATAAAATGACAAAATAATTTTGGAAAAAAGAAATATAGAGCAACACGCGGTAATAAAGGCAGTTCGGGTAGAATCTATTACTGGATATTGGTATGGTATCGAGTAAACTAAAAAGAGCTTAATGAGAGAGTAAGGAATTTTTTATCTTTTATAAATAATTAGGTAAGTACTGGGAAGTTGTAAAAGCATACCCCATCATTACAAATTGCCCATAAAATGGCATAACATAGAGGATATTCATGAATAAATTTGAGGAAGAGAGGATAAATTATAGTAAGTCTGATGGTGTTCTCCCCATGATATTAATGAACTGAATAATAAAACTAGGTTCATTAATTAAAAATTACAGGACCAATTTTACATTTAAATTATTTATTACAACCTTTTTTAGTTATTTCATAACCTTGTTGATTTTTTTAGGTTCAATTTCATTCATTGGGTTTGTTTTTTTCCTTGGTTTTAATGATTGGTTCACTTATACTCATGTTCAGATACACATGTATGATGAGATTGGTTTCCTAGAATGCAATTTATATTTTTTTATTTAACATTAATAAGGTTACATGGTGGGAAAATGAATTTAATTATTTGGAGTGAGGGGGATCATCATAAAAAACATTAATGATAAACCCTTGAGTTAACCTGGTGATTTTTCTCACAATTAACTTGTTTTGTAATATTAGATTACATCTTGTTTCAAAAAGGATTCCATAGCATCACATAAAGTAAAATATAAAACTAGTCTATTTCAAAAAAAAAATGGTTTCATGACCAGAATTAAAGTTGGCAAAAGAAATTGAAACCTCATAGTCCTTGAATGTGGTAAATTAACACATCTCAGATGGTGTCTTTTCTACTATTATAAAGAATAATAAAGGAAAAATGATAAATAATTATCACATTACCATAAAAAAATTCTAGTAATTTTATGTTACTAGATTTATCATAAAATTTTGGTGATGGGATTTGAGAGAAGAAAAAATAATATAAAAGAACTCTGAATGAAAAAAATAAACAGAAAGATGACTTTAGCTCTTGAATTTGTCTCCTTTGTGAACCTCTTTTGGGGAGAGGATTCGGTATTTTGAGGAGACCAAAGGCTATTACACCTGGGGTAGGATATTGGAGAGGGATGTGGGGAGAATTTAAGTGAGGCACAAGGCTTGAGGGGAGTGAAGAGAAGAAGGGAGTGTGGGTGGTTTTTATAGTGGAGGGGAGGAGAGTTTTCATAATATTTTAATCATTAGTTTATTATTTTTCCATAATACGGGTAATTGTAATGATTATTTTCACCGAAAAATGTATTATGTTTTTGTGAGATTGAACCAATGTCCATTTACATCATCCATGACTCAAGCATGATACAGAAATTCATGTCTTAGCATTTATTGTGAATTAACATGTTTTACTATACATAAAAAATCATATATTTTAGAAAATTTCATCAAAATCACCCTAGCCATTTATCAATGTGAAGAATTCAAAAATGAAATCCATTTTTCTAAAATAATTTTCTAAATATCATTAATTTCATTAAAATGATAATTTAATTGAAAAATATGACTTTTAAAACTATAACTGATTTTATAATGCTTTCAAAAATTACATAATGTGTTATTTAATTTTCATTAAATTAGAACACATATAATTTTTTTTTATGAACACATTTTAGGAAAATTAAATTTTATTTTAAATTAATTCATTAATTATAATTAATTATTTATGACTAACAAAAATACAAATAATTTTAATATTGTCATATTATCACATATAGGATACCTAAATTTTATTAATACATTCAAGGGTGAGGTAACTATTATTATGGATGATTTACTATTCATAAGGCTTATATTACTATTCATAAGTGTATGTTACTATTCATAAAAGTAGGGTACTATTCAAAATTAAATTTTTCTTACCGGACTCCAACCATCTTACAGATCACAACCGTGTATGTCATATTTTCTAAATTCAAAATATAGAATTGTCAAAAATATATTTAAAGGTCACATTATACTTAGTAGTTCATTTTTTTGTGATTTCAATTGATTATATTACATAATTAAAATAAGGTAATTATCATTGACAAAACATTGGGTCATTACATTATTCCCCCTAATGAAAATTCACCCTCAAAATTTCATTTTACATTCTAAGACATAAACAGGTGCGAGTACATTTCCATCATTACCTCCTCCAGTTCCCATGTTGCCTCTTGGTGCTTATGGTTCTTCCACAGTACATTGATTAGGTGAGTAGTCTTGTTACGTATAAATTTATCTCTATGATTGAAGATCTTCACTGGATTCTCCTCGTATGAATGATCATTCTCCAACTCTACCACCTCTAAAGAGAGTACATTTGAAGGGTTTGGTATGTACTTCTTTAAGAGGGATATATGGAAGACATCATGTACTTTAGATATGGTAAGTTGAAGTTCCATTAAATAGGCTAAAGATCTAACATGATCATGAATATCAAAGGGGCTGATGTACCTAGGACATAACTTTCCTTTCTTCCGAAACATCATGAACTTCTTCCATAGAGATATGTGTAGAAATAAAATGTCACCAACTTTGAACTCAGGATCTCATCGATGATTATCTACAAAAATCTTTTGTCAACTTTGGGAATAATTGACGTGCTGCTAAATGGTTTTCACCTTCTTTACCATTTCATCAACCATTTTAGAACCTATAAACTTACGTTCACTGACTTCATCCCAAAACACCAGTGTTCTATACCTTTTCCTATAAATGGCTTCGTATAGTGACCTTCATATGTTTGAGTGGAAACTATTGTTTTATGAGAATTATACAAGTGGAAGATGTGGATCCCATCCTTTTTTGAATTCCATAAAACATTCTATCAACATATCTTTGAGTTTCTAAATATTTTTCTCTGATTGGCCATCATTTTGAGAATAATAGGCCGTATTAAAATTTAGTTCAGTGCTAGAGCATTTTGAAGTCTTTTCCAGAACATCGAGGTTAATCTTTGATCTCAATTAGATATAATAGATAGTGTTACTCAATGTATCCTTACCACCTATCTAAAATATATCAATGAAATTTTATCCAATTTAAAGTCTTCTTCAATTGTGATAAAGTCAGCTTTATTTATAAGACAATCCACAATGACCAATATAGCATTGTTTCCAGTGGATGTCTTTGGAAGTCAAGTGACAAAGTCCATGGTGATGTTCTGCCACTTCCATGTTGGTATGTGTATTGGTTGAATCATCCCCTTATACTTCTATATTTCATCCTTCACTTTTTGACATACTTGGAACATTAATATATACTCAATAATATCCTTTATTTTTTCCCACAAAATGTTCTCTTGGAGATCTCGATACATCTTTGTGCTCCATGGGTGAATATAGAAGGATTAGATATGTTCATTATTAAAAATCTCTTTCTTTATCACAAGATTTTATGGTGCACATAATCATGAAACAAATCTTAAAACTCATTCTTCATCTATCTTTAATTCTGAGGATTTTTTATTTCTAATAGCTTCCACCCTTTTCATAATTTATAATCCTTTTCTATGAGAAACATTAATCTTCTCCAAGAGAGATGGTTTATCAATCATTTGATAATAGATTGGTGATGTTCCTCTATTAATTATTCTCATTCCCATCCTCACAAAATAGGATATGATCAGATCCTTTTCAATTCTCATCATTGATAATGATGCAGGATCCTTTCTTGTTAGAGTATCTACCACCTTGTTTGCCTTTCTTGGATGGTAGTGGATTGAGAAGTCATAATTCTTGAGGAGCTATATCCATTTTCATTGGCTCATATTATGTTATTTTTGTGTAAATATAAATTTGAGACTCTTTTGATAATTATATATCTCACACTTCTCCCCATAGAGATAATGCCTCTATATTTTCAATGTAAAGATCACAGCTTCCAACTCCAGATCATGCGGAGGATAAATTTTCTCATGGGGTTTCAGTTACATTGAGGAGTAGGATATCACTTTATCTTTTTCAATCATCATAAAACCTATACATTTATTTTAAGAATAACTATACTCTAAAAAGATTTATCTACTTATTAGCAGTGTGAGTACCGGCATAGTTAATAGCCTCTTCTTCAGCTCCTTAAATCAGTCTTTACATTCTTCAGTCCAGACAAAATTCACTCATTTATATGTGAACCAGGTCATCGGGTTTGAAAATAATGTAAAGTGATTCAAAAATCATCGGTAAAAACTATCTAAACCCATAAATCTGTAGATATCCATTATATATGTTGGACTCGGCCACTCTTAAATTGCATTTGTCTTGGATGGGTCTACAGGTATCCCTTTGATGGTGAAATCATTCTCCAAGAATGATATTCATCGATAAAAAACTCATATTTAATATACTTTTCATACAACTTCTCCATTATCAATGTCTTTAACATAGTATTCAAATGCTCCTCATGTTCCTACAACCTCTTGAAGTATATCAGAATATAATCAATAAAGACAACAAAAAATTTTCCAAGGTTATATCTAAAAAAATGTTCATTAAATCCATGAAAATTGTGGTAGAAATAGTGAATCTAAAGGAAATCACTATGAACTCATAGTGTCTATACCTCATTCGAAAGGTGGTCTTGGGAATATCTTCTTTCCTCTCCTTTAATTGGTGATATCCTGACCAAAGGTCCACCATAGAGAAATAAATGGCCCCATGAATCTGATAAAACAAATAATATATCTTTTTAGGGGATACTTATTCTTTATCATGATTTTATTGGGCTTACAATAATAAATGAAATGAAAAATTGATATATTCTTCTTCTTGATGAAGAGGACTAGTTCACCCCTTGGTGAAGCACTCTGTCATATAAAACATTTCTCCATATTCTCCAATAACAGCTTCTTCATCTTTTCTAGCTCTATTGTGGCCATTATATAATGTGTTTTTGATTTATGAAGAGATCCAGTATTAATTTCAATTTAGAACTCAACCTCCCAGTCAAGAGGAAGACTAGGAAACTCTTCAAGGAATACATCAGTGTAATTACCGATGATGGGAATATCATCGAGTGATATTATTTTATTTGTCTCAATCACCTGATCTAGAAATGCATTCTCATATGGAATTAATATCCACACTTGATACAATGATTCTAAAGGACATTCATATTCCTCCTTAAATTTTTATAGAATTTTAGGATTCTTTTGGATGTGTAGAGGGATATCCCTTTCCTAACAGTTGATGTTGGATTTTTATTAATATAGTCAATCCATTCCCATGATAACATCAAACCCTAATAAAGGACGTATGATAGTATTTTCAAGGATTTTTAGTCCACAATAATCTACTAGGGAGATGTTATAAACCATAGATGAAATAATTTCCCCATTCACTATTCTCACAAATAAAATATCATTTAAATTTTGAGGTGGTGTTTAAATAGTTCTACTAAATTTGAAAGATATGAAGGAATGTGTAAAACAAGAATAAAATAGTAAATTTTCTATTATTTAATGAATAAATAGCATACCTATCACCACATTGTTGTTCGACTCCACCTCAGTAGTATTGATAGTATAAGACCTTTCTTGTTTCCTTGGATGATGTTGTTGATTGGATCTAACAATCCTCATCTTAGGAAAATTGTTCTCATAGTGCCCATGCCCCTTCTAGTTGTAACACTACAATACAGGTTGAGTGTTGATCTGAACCTTACTTCCTTTTTCAAAATTAGAGGGAATTATCATATCTCTTCGGTGGTTTATAACCAGATGTCCCAACATTCCATATTTGAAGAAATTCTTTGTTCCTTTAAGAAATTCCCTAGATGCTTCTTCCCATTACTTTTACATGTGGGATTGTCGAGCTTCATTCCTTCATGGAATTTATTTGTGGGACCACCCACTTTAGATTCCATATTCCTCTTCTTGTCATTGGGCCCATGATACGACTAAGAGTCTCCGATCTCCATTTCAACCATGATGGCACAACATAAAATCTCCTCATAACTATCAATGTCTCAAATTGTGAAGGCTTTCACTACTAGAAAAACAGGCATTTGTGACGGGTCATTTGCGACGGGATCCCGTCGCAAATGGCCCGTTGCTGAAAACGGCGTCGCAACAACACTTATTTGCGACGGGCCCATCGCTAAAGCCTTTTTTTGCGACGGTTATTTTCCCCGTCGCAAATAGTACTCCGTATATTTGTAAAAAACTTTTAAAATAGTATTTGCGACGGGACCCGTCGCAAATAGCTTTTGCGACCGGTCCCGTCGTAAAAACTATTTTTTTAAAAAAATAAAAAACTATTAATAAATTATTTTAATTCATATAATAATACTAGTATTTGCGATGGGCATAGTATCCCGTCGCAAATACTATAAAAAAATAAAAATAAATAAATTATTAATAAATTATTTTAATTAATAGAATTATAATTCACAAATAAAAATAATAAATTATTTTAATTAATATAATAATAATAGAATTATAATTCAAAAATAAAAAAAATAGAATATTAATAAATGATTTAATTAATATAATAATATTAGAATTATAATTCATAAATAAAAAAAATATTAATAAGTTATTTTAATTAATATAAAAATAATAGAATTATTTTACATTCAAATATTAAAATAATTCAAGTATTACAAAAAATATAATTAAATAATAATTTTATAAAATTTTAATATATATATATATATTTTAATATTATAAAATATAAATAATATTATTATTCATATTAATATTGTTATTTAAAAATATAATATTATTAATATTTTATAATGAGACAAAAACTAAGAATAGAAAAAAAAATTGATTTCCCAAATTTTATAACATAAATACAAACTCTAATCTGAAGGAGGGGGAGGTGGGGGATCTGCAGATGGTGGTGGAGGAAACTCCATTCCTAAAGCATGAGTGAGTCGGCGCATGTACTCCATCTGCTCCTGATGCTGCTGCTGCCACCGACTCGTCTGCTCCTCGTACAACTGCTGCTGGCGTCGACGCTCCTCCTCATGCTGCTGACGCATCTGCTCCTGCTCCTGTCAGAGAATCTCTATCTGTGCAGTCTGAGATCGCAACTGATCTGCATACTGTGTAGTAGAAGAAGATGCACGAGCTCCTCTCGAGCTGGACGCCGACATCGCAGCACTGCCATAATAATCTCCGGGAGTCAGTCGAGAGCCGATACCAACTACCCGGCCCTTCTCGAAGGCATACTGGGTGGCCTGCATCCATGCCGCCTCATCAAACGGACGGGCAGTGGTCTGATCTGATGACTCGTCCTGACTCTCAGGCCGGGCCTGTGACGCTGTGGCCTCATATGACTCCTATAGTTGCAATTTAAAATTAAAATTGTGAATATATTATATGCAGTTAATTTTTAAACTTGAAAAAAAATAATACTGACCATGATATGATGCTGACGATCACCTCTGAGCTCCCCAGTAGCAGGATCACTATACATCCTCCGATATACGTCGTACTCAGTAATATCGGGGTGCTCGACAGCCTATAAGAATAAAAAATAAACTGTTAATATTTATAGTTATATAAAATATTTATAAATAATGTACGTACCAAATGTTGTCTATGAGTACTGAAAGAACGACTCCCAGCTCGATGAGTCACCTCCTGTCTCCCCCGATTCTGCCTCCCCACCGATGATCTCCTCTAAAATGCACCACTCAACCAGTGCGCACATAATCCATCCTATACATGGGATGAAATATACTCTGGTCGGTGTGCTCTACATGACTCCTCAAAATCTGACACTCATGCTTTCTTCATCGCATCTTTTCTTAAATTGTGCAAAAACTGACGAAGGCGATCACGCATGGCCACCTCCCATGCCTCGTGGATGGCGTCACGCATGGTATCCTCGATCGGATACCATAAACCCTACAAATAAATCAAAATATCAAGTTAGAAATGAAATAATTTTCAAAATAAAAATTATTTATTTACGTACGTACCAACCAATGGCCGAACATGGCCTGCTGCACATCAATGGGAATCTTCTCCCATGTGGTCCACGGCTGAGAGAAATAGTTGCGCAAAATAGCATTTCCCTGTCCGACTGCTATATGCAGAAAACTGAAAAAATAATAAACATTTATTATGTGAATAAATTAATGAAATCTTAGTCAAATCCACAGGTTATCACACAGGTTATCACACCTCCGTGTGCGTGGATCAGACCCAAGACGTGGACGTCGCTTGGGGACGGGGTCAGGAATCATCAATCGTGCAAGACTGCGCCCCCTCCGCGTACTCCCTAGAGCGCCTGCAGGCTAAGGGTCATCTGTCAGCAACTCATCCGCATCGAAAGTCAGGTCAGCATCCGCCAACTCACGAAATGTGGCGTCGTCCATCTGAAACAGAAAATGTTAATGTTAGCAAATAATTGATAATTACTATTATATATACATATATACATATTATGATTGTATATAAATACCATGGAATGCTATCAGTGTTCATCTTCATCATCATCTTCATATATGTCAATGTCATCTTCATATTCCTCCTCAACATCATCGATATCCATTCGAGTTACAGTTTCTTCATCTCTTACCATTTCAAATTCATATGTGACATCATTAACATCATCGTCATCACCGACTCTTAAATGTGGGGTGTCGTCATCGATACTCATGTCTCTTTGTAAAAAAGATTTATTTTGAGTACTCTCTTGAAAAACTTCAATTCTTTGCACATCAGTGAAAGCACATTCACTTTGACTAAACTGATTGTCTCGAATTTTGATTTTTATTATACTCCACCAATCATTCAAGTCTCTTGATGTTGCACAGTACTTTTCATAATAAACTTGATATGCCTGTTGAGCCAATAAGAATGGTTCATTTACTGCGAGAACACTTTTACATTTAATATCGATGATTCCATGAGTCGGATGAACACGCACGCCTCTCTCTGTATCCAACCACCGACATTTGAACATGGTTATGTAATGTTGTCCAAGATAACAGAGTTCAACGATTTCATCAAGTATTCCATAAAAGTCAACTTCATTTTCTCGATGATGAGATCCTCTCAAGCTAACTCCACTGTTCATTGTTTTTTTCGATTCCCCATATGCATGTGTGTGGAATCGAAATCCATTCACCACATATGCATTATAAGTTTTAACAAGTTTGGAAGGTGGGTTACTCAATACACACAGCCGTTTGTCAATTTTATCAGCATGTCGAGACACCTGAAAGTTTGTGAAATAATTATCAATATAGTAAACTATACATTGAATGAGTTGCTAAAAGATAAAGAATTTATGTTACCAGTTTTTGAAACCACTGAGAGAAATTTTTCAGTCGACGTTTTTCGAGAGCAGCTGCTGTAATTTGTGGAATTTGTTTCTTGATTTGATTATCATACAACCTATAAAAACCAAAGTTATTTACTGTAACATAAATGATATAATAAGTGATATAAACACTTACAGTACAACTGATGTCATCTCTTCACAGTTGAGCAGAACATACGTATGAGCTCTCTGATGTTCATCATCTGAAAGCCAGCGTTCATAAACTCCACCAAAACCAAGCTCTGACTGGTTGAAAATAGATAATTGATTGTCGATTTCATCAATATTCCTCTCGTTCTGTCCCATTCGGTTGTGTTTTGAAGGATACTCAGATTCAAAATAATGGGAGTAGAAAAAAGATATTTCTTCTTGCAAATAAGCTTCTGCAATAGATCCTTCAACAAATGCTTTGTTACGTACTTTTCTTTTCAATTTTTGCATGCATCTTTCAAATGGGTACATCCATCGAAACTGTACCGGACCTCCACATTTGGCTTCATATGGCAAATGTAACATCAAATGTTCCATTGAGTCGAAGAAAGACGGCGGAAATATTTTTTCCAGTTTACATATAATTGCAGCAACATCTTTTTCAAGTTTTCCTAGAGCATCATAATCTGCCGTAGCTGCACAAATTTCCCGAAAAAAATGAGACATGTCTGTTATGGAATCCCAAATCACAGAATTCAACAGACCTCTTAATCCAATGGGTAGAAGTCTCTCCATTATAACATGACAATCATGACTTTTTAATCCAGTAATATGACCATTCTTTACACATCTACCCAAATTAGAAGCACAGCCATCTGGAAGTCTCAAATCTGCAATCCACTGACAAAATAATAAAAGGTTTTCTTTAGACAGTGTATAAGCTGATTTTGGTTTCAGTAACCTTTCTGTTCTGACATTCTCAAATAGTTCCAATTCTGGACGCCTGCAAATTTGTGCAAGATCTAAACGTGCATTTACATTCTCTTTTCTCTTTCCTAGCGTATCCAAAAATGTATGAAACAAATTATCAAAACAGTTCTTCTCAATATTCATGACATCTAACATGTGTCGGACCAACAGATCAGACCAATATGGAAAATCCCAAAATATGCTACGTTTAATCCAATTGTGTTCTTTCCCGAAACCAGAAATTTTCTGTTGGTTTATTGTTGGACCAAAAGTGATGGGAGGTAATGAAAATACAACTGATTTTAACTCCTAACCTGATAGAATTTTTGGAGGTCCATCCCTTTCAATTGTTCCTTTTCTGAAATGAGATCTGTTTCTGTGAAAAGGATGATCAGCTGGAAGAAATCTGCGATGACAATCAAAATAACAAGGTTTCTTTCCATGAATGAGCATAAATGCTTTGTTCTCTCCCATACAGTAAGGACATGATTTCTGACCATGTGTACTCCAGCCAGATAACATCCCATAAGCCGGGAAGTCACTTATTGTCCACATCAATGCTGCTCTCAGTATGAAATTCTGTTTCGTTGCAACATCATATGTACTGACACCAGTACTCCACAATAAATTTAATTCATCAATCAATGGCTTCAAATAAACATCAATATTTTTTTTCGGATGTCCTGGAATTAGTAAAGTCAAAAAGATATATGGCTCCTTCATCAACATCCATGGAGGTAAATTGTACGGAGTTAAAAAAACAGGCCAACATGAATATTGACTACCATAAGATCCAAACGGACAGAAACCATCAGTGGAAAGGCCCAGTCGAACATTTCTAGCTTCTAAAGTAAAGGATGGATGCACTCTATCAAAATGTTTCCATGAATCACCATCGGCTGGATGATTCAAGCTTTTATCGGTTGAAATATTCGCTTTATTCCATGACATCATTGTCGCTTTATTCTTAGACATGAATAAACGATGAAGTCTGGATGTAAGCGGAAAATATCTCAACTGTTTTACAGGAATCAAACCAGACTTCCCATTTTGTCCTTCTTTATATCTCAGTTGCCCACATGTAGGACAACTATCCAACGACTCATTTTCCCCAGAATATAAAATGCAGTCATTTGAACATGCATGAATCTTCTGACAAGTAAGTCCCAAATTTCGAACCAGCCTCTTACTCTCATAGTAATTTGCAGGTAAAACATTTCCTTCGGGTAACAGTGTTTTCAGCAAAGAAAATATCTGGTCAAAACAGGTGTTTGACATTCTGTTATCTGATTTGATAGCCATAAATTTTGCAACTGCTTCTAATTTTCTCATCTTGCAGCCAGGATATAATGCATCCTCAGCAGATTTCAACAACTCATAAAATTCAGACGGTGCCAACTCAAAATTTGAAGCTATATCAGCCGGAGTTTTTGTATGTTGAACAGATGAACCTGCAACATCATGTACTAAATCTTGAAACCGGGATGGATCCGGAATCAAGTTGGTATCACCTACTCTGGAACTGCGTTCACCGTGTTGATACCAAAAAACATAATCTGGTTGAAAACCAAAACGCAAGAAATTTTCTCCCACTTTGTCAAACGTGTCAAACGTTCTCAATGCACATTTTCAGCAAGGGCATTTTATTTTGCCTTCTGAAAAAAATTATGAATTTGATGCCGCAAATGATAAAAAAGTGTCCACACCCTCAACATATAGTGGATTTAAACCAGAACCGTTTGGATTTCTATGTTGATTTATCCATATGCGGTCACCTAATAATGATTTTTGACCACCTCGTTGTTCCATATTTCTCTATAAAATATAAAATCATTACTGGTTTTGAATAATTTGTTAGAAAAAACACTCAAGTAAAGATTGAATATATTGAGAATAAAGCAAAACATGTTACAAATATTGATAATTTTAAAATTATATTGATTTTTATTATTTTAATAATACTAATATAATTTTTTCATAAACATTAATCATATAATAATAACATTATTACATTATTAGTATATTTTATTATTAATATTAAAATAACATAATTTTTTATATTATATACAATTCTCCTTTCATATGTGTGTTTAACATTCTGTCTCCACATGTAATATTTGCATTCACTTTCACCTCTCCATTGGCGAGTAGGTTGATAATTTTGAAAAAGAATGCGAATATTACATGTGGAGACAGAAAACACACAGATGAAAATAGAATTGTATATAATATAGAAAATTATATTATTTTAATATTAATAATAAAATATACAAATAATTTACTAATGTTATTATTCGTAAATATTGGTAATTATTCCAAATTATTGGTAATTATTTCTAATTATTGGTAATTATTTCTAATTATTGGTAATTATTTCTAATTATTGGTAAATATTGGTAAATATTGGTTAATATTGGTAAATATTGACCAATATTTGGTAAATATTGGTAATTATTGGTAATTATTGGTAACTATTGGTAATTATTGGTAATTATTACTAATTATTGGTAATTATTACTAATTATTGGTAATTATTACTAATTATTGGTAATTATTACTAATTATTGGTAATTATTACTAATTATTGGTAATTATTAATAATTATTGGTAATTATTACTAATTATTGGTAATTATTACTAATTATTGGCAATTATTGGTAATTATTGGTAAGAATTGTTAATTATTACTAATTATTGGTAATTATTACTAATTATTACTAATTATTGGTAATTATTACTAATTATTACTAATTATTGGTAATTATTACTAATTATTGGTAATTATTACTAATTATTACTAATTATTGGTAATTATTACTAATTATTGGTAATTATTACCAATTATTGGTAATTATTACTAATTATTGTTAATTATTACTAATTATTGGTAATTATTAATAATTATTGGTAATTATTACTAATTATTGGTAATTATTAATAATTATTGGTAATTATTACTAATTATTGGTAATTATTACAAATTATTGGTAATTATTACTAATTATTGGTAATTAATACTAATTATTGGTAATAAATACTAATTATTGGTAATAAATACTAATTATTGGTAATTAATACTAATTATTGGTAATTATTGGTAATTATTGTTAATTATTGGTAATTATTACTAATTATTGGTAATTATTGCTAATTATTACTAATTATTACTAATTATTGGTAATTATTACTAATTATTGGTAGTTATTACTAATTATTGGTAATTAATACTAATTATTGGTAATTAATACTAATTATTACTAATTATTGTTAATTATTACTAATTATTACTAATTATTGGTAATTATTGTTAATTATTACTAATTATTGGTAATTATTACTAATTATTGGTAATTATTACGAATTATTGGTAATTATTACTAATTATTACTAATTATTACTAATTATTACTAATTATTGGTAATTATTACTAATTATTGGTAATTATTACGAATTATTGGTAATTATTCCTAATTATTGGTAATTATTACTAATTATTGGTAATTATTACTAATTATTACTAATTATTGGTAATTATTACTAATTATTGGTAATTAATACTAATTATTACTAATTATTGGTAATTATTGATAATTATTACTACTTATTGGTAATTATTGATAATTATTACTACTTATTGGTAATTATTACTAATTATTGGAAATTATTACTAATTATTGGTAATTATTACTAATTATTGGTAATTATTACTAATTATTGGAAATTATTACTAATTATTGGTAATTATTACTAATTATTGGTAATTATTACTAATTATGGGTAATTATTACTAATTATTCCTAATTATTGATAATTATTGGTAATTGTTCCTAATTATTGGTAATTGTTCCTAATTATTGTTAATTAATACTAATTATTGGTAATAAATACTAATTATTGGTAATAAATACTAATTATTGGTAATTAATACTAATTATTGGTAATTATTGGTAATTATTGTTAATTATTGGTAATTATTACTAATTATTGGTAATTATTTCTAATTATTACTAATTATTACTAATTATTGGTAATTATTGTTAATTATTACTAATTATTGGTAATTATTACTAATTATTGGTAATTATTATTAATTATTACTAATTATTAATAATTATTACTAATTATTCGTAATTATTATTAATTATTACCAATTATTACTAATTATTGGTAATTATTATTAATTATTACCAATTATTACCAATTATTGGTAATTATTGATAATTATTACTAATCATTGGTAATTATTGGTAATTATTGGTAAGTATTGTTAATTATTACTAATTATTGGTAATTATTACTAATTATTGGTAATTATTACTAATTATTACTAATTATTGGTAATTATTACTAATTATTGGTAATTATTACTAATTATTGGTAATTAATACTAATTATTACTAATTATTACTAATTATTGGTAATTATTCCTAATTTTTACTAATTATTACTAATTATTACTAATTATTACTAATTATTGGTAATTATTACTAATTATTACTAATTATTAGTAATTATTGGTAATTATTGGTAATTATTGGTAAATATTGGTAAATATTGGTAATTATTGGTAATTATTACTAATTATTGGTAATTATTACCAATTATTACTAATTATTACTAATTATTGGTAATTATTACTAATTATTGGTAATTATTACTAATTATTGGTAATTATTACTAATTATTGGTAATTATTACTAATTATTACTAATTATTGGTAATTATTACTAATTATTGGTAATTAATACTAATTATTGGTAATTAATACTAATTATTGGTAATTAATACTAATTATTGGTAATTAATACTAATTATTACTAATTATTGGTAATTATTGGTAATTATTACTACTTATTGGTAATTATTACTAATTATTGGTAATTATTACTAATTATTGGTAATTATTACTAATTATTGGTAATTATTACTAATTATTCCTAATTATTGATAATTATTGGTAATTGTTCCTAATTATTAGTAATTAAATGAATAATTACTAATAATTAGGAATAATTACCAATAATTACAAATAATAACATTATTAGTATATTTTATTATTAATATTAAAATAATATAATTTTCTAATTTATATACAATTCTCCTTTCATCTATGCGTTTCCTATCTCCACATACAAATAATACATGTGAAGACAGCAAACACACAAATGAAAAGAGAATTGTATATATATAAAAAAATATATTATTTTAATATTAATAATAAAATATACTAATAATTTAATAATGTTATTATTCCTAATTATTGGTATTTATTATTAATTATTAATATTTATTCTTAATTATTAAAAATTATTACTAATTATTCCTAATTACCATTAACTATGAACAATACTAATAATTTAAATTTATTAAGTAACAAAACAATGTAAACATAATTAAATTACAACTAATTAAGAATAATTGAATCTAGTAAAAAATTAAAAATAAATATTAAATTAAAATAAACATAAATACCTTGAAAATTGATCTGCTCTGATCGTTCTTCAGATCTTTAATATCAACTCCGGAGAAAAAAATTAAACTGGAGAAAAAATGAACTTTAGAAATACAACTTTGAGAGAAGAAGAAGATGGAGTTTGATAATGATTTGAAAAAAACGGATGTGGGTATTTATAGGTTAGATTATTTGCGACGGGTCCATTTGCGACGGCAATCCCGTCGCAAATAGTGTTATTTGCGACGGTACCCGTCGCAAATACCTTAGCCAACATTTATTACGGCCAACGGTTAAATAGTTATTTGCGACGGGACCCGTCGCAAATAACCACCTGCCGACATACTATTTGCGATGGGGGAATATTCCCGTCGCAAATACCTTTTACCGCCGACGGTTATTTGCGACGGGAATATTCTCCCATCGCAAATAGTTTTCCCGCGATTTGGCGCGCAACGCGCGCCAGTTCTTTTGCGACGGGGAAAGCAATCCCGTCGCAAAAGCCTACTTATTTGCGACGGGTAAATACCCCCGTCGCAAATAAGTTTTTCACGGGGCTATTTGCGACGGGATTTATTCCCGTCGTAAATAACCCGTCGCAAATACCCATTTTTCCCGTAGTGTTTTCATATAATTGGCTTTAGTCAGCTAATTAAGTGATCCACCTTTCAACGGTGTTCATGACAGTGCCAGAGCCATACCATCCAAGCATTGAAAATGTTTCTTCATACACCCTAATTGACTCATCTTCCTTATTCTTGAGTCTAAGTAACTCTCTTTCTATCTTTAGATGGATGGTTCAGGTAAAATATTTATTGAAAAACATTCTCTTGAATTCCTCCCCATACATAGAATCAATTTCTTCTTGGGGCTTCATATTCATGATCAATGTCCACCACTTATCTGCTTCCCCATCAAAATAATAGACCGCTTATATGAGTTTCTGTTCTTCTAAGAACTAGAGCATAAAGAATATCTTTTCAATGGATTTAATCCAATTTCCCGTGAGAAGGGGATCAAAATATCCACTAATCATGTAAGGTCTTTGACACATGAATGATTCAATTGAAACTTGACCTTTCCTTGTACGAGGTGGGTGTTCCACATGATTTAGGTTATTTTCCATAACTAGAGCTATCTGAGCAAGTACTTTCATGAAGTTATGAGAACCTGTTCCCATAATATTCAGTATATAATTAGGGAAATATTCACATTCCCAATCACATTTATTATTGAAATGTGTTCTTATATTTTCTACCATTAACTAAGAAAAATAATGTTCAATTAGAGGGCTTGAATACTTAGTTGTTGATCAAAAAAATGAAACATTGAACATAAGAGGATAAACTTGTAAAGGAGAATTATATCTTAAATTGTGTCTCCTTATGTTTAAATCTTGGTCATACTTGATCTATTTCTTGACTTATATTATTATAGGATCCTTTTTATTCTCTTAATAATGTTTTATACCAAGCTCGTTATTTTACCAAAGCATATACTCTGGGAGTGTCCAACCAAGAGTGCAATAAGGCCCATTGTTGTGCACCACTTCCCATTCGAGTCTAGCTCAAATTGGTGTTTTCCTGTTTTACCCCTAGATATATATGTGCTAGAGCCACCTCTATATATTTTTATTCAGATAGGGATGTATTTTATTAATAAACCACTTGCTCCATTCGTACCAAAATTTAGTGGTGTTTTCTTATACTTAGTCTCATCCTAAAGGTTCTTAATAATGTTATCTATTCCTTATCTCAAAAAAATGAGACGATCCTTTGATTCCAACTACAGTGACCCTACCTTTT
Source organism: Viscum album (assembly GCA_963277665.1). Taxonomy (NCBI): domain Eukaryota; kingdom Viridiplantae; phylum Streptophyta; class Magnoliopsida; order Santalales; family Viscaceae; genus Viscum; species Viscum album. Next base: position 1,975,161,414 of record OY728157.1, on the reverse strand, counting down.
CACATTCAACATTTCATGATTTTAAGAAAAATTATACATCAAAGTACATGCCATGTATCCTAAAGTCTAATGTCTTGGTAGAATAGGTACATAAAATTGAAAACATGAAACTAAATATAAAATTTCTTTATTTAGTCTTTATAAAGATCCCCTAACTTCCATTTCTCTCATATAACTTCATAGGATAACATGGGGATAACATGAAAAAATGGATGATCTAAAAATCCCAATAAGGGAATAACCATAAGAACAAGTTAGCATATGGGATAGAAGTCATGACATGATGATATAAAAAGTCATGTAACATATGGAATCATAACATACAAAAATGGAATCATATCAACATGAATTCATAATAATGTGGCTTCATCATAGAAAATGGCTTTAGCATGATTCAAGTCCAACTTCTAAGACAGTCGCACATGGTAGTAGAAGCCAAGTCTAACCGCCATGACCATCGCACATAACATCTCATGAGACTCAACTTTACCCAATGCATTGAACCGCTATCAGGGAACACTAATATTAACATTTCATGAATATGTTTTCCACGTATGTAATCATATATAATCAATCCAATATAAAGATAAGGGTTACCCATGGAAATAATTGGTTATCATAATCATGTCATAAAGCACAACAAATTGTCATGTCATAAAAGTGTCCATGAAATAAATGAACTAAAATTTATATGGATTGTAATAAGGTAAAATAGGAATGTATCATGGTATGTGATGTAAATTATAAGTGAAAACATGTAAGAAAAGTATTTGAGGAATTCTATTATTAAAACATTTTCTATGTTTTTAAGGAAAATACTATAGAGCCTTTAAAATAGAAAAGGGAACAATCCTTTATATAACACCAGAAGTGAACAAAGATTGTTTTCATAATAAAATTACTGATTTTATAAGGACAATGGTGGCCTAAAACTGAAGATATATTGATCTTTAAATCAAGTATAAATTCAGGATGTTCCCCTGAAAAATAGGTTTTATTTTCGTATAGTATTGAGGAGAGAATCACTTAAAATCTTGTATATCAATAGAATGAGGTGTGGATTTTGAAACCTGAGTATGGAAAATGTACACAGTATTTAGGAGTTTTACATACAAATAATAGAAAACTTAATTTGGGTAAAAATAAAGATAGAGAAGCCTAAGGTAATAAAGGAGGTTCTGGTATAATACCTTTCAGAATATCGGCATGGTATCAGGTGTTCTTAGGAGGTCTTAATGAGAGAGTAAGAAATTTATCATCTTTTATAAATAATTAGGAATTTATGGGTAAGGTTAAAAATCATACCCTATCATTAGTAATTAAACATAAAAGGGCATAACATAGAGGAGATTTTATAATAACTATGAGAAACATAGGATCCCTTACCTTAAGTCTGATGGTGTTCTCCACTTGATATTAATGACATGAATAGTAAAATTAGTTTCATTCATTAAAAATTCTTGAACATATTTTACATTTAAATGATTTATTATTTTATTTTTAGGTTCATTGAAATCCTTTTTTTTTTGTTATGAGGTACAATATCATTGTTCGAGTTCATTTGTTTCCATGGTTTTAATGATCGGTTCACTTATATTCATGTTCGGATACACATGTATGATGAGAGTGGTTTTATATAATTGAAGTTATATTTTATAATTGAATATTTATATGTTTACATGGTTGTAAACTTCATTTAGTTATTTTGAGTGAAGGGGAAGCATTATATAAAACATTAATGATAAATTCTTTGATTTACATGGTGATTTTTTCTCACAATTAACTTGTTTTGTATAATTATTTTATATCCTTTGTGAAAAATGATTCCATAACATCACATAAGGTAAAAATATATTTAATAGTTTGTTTCAATAATGAAATTGGATTCATGACCCGAATGGAATATGGTAAACAAAATTGAAAACCCATCATCCATGAATGTGGTAAATTAACACATCTCAGATGGTGTCTTTACTAGTAGTATAAAAAATGAAAAATGGAGATATGATAATGAATTATCCAATTAGAATAAATAAATTACAAAAAATTTATGTTACTAGAGTTATCATACCATTTGGGTTATGGGAGTTAAGGAATGTAAAAAAATAAATGGAAAGAACATAGAAAGAAAATAAAAGAACCGGAAAAAGGAACTTTACCTCTTTAATTTATCTCCTATGAGAACCTCTAAAGGGGATTGGATTTGGCCTTTTGAGGAGACCAAAGTCAATTGGACGTGATGGGGGATATTTTTTAGGTATTGGGGAATAATTTATGTTAGTAAAAAGTCTTGATTGTAGTGGAGGGAAGATGAGAGTGTGGGTGGTTTATAAGGTGGAGGGGAGGAGAGTTATCTTAATATTTTAATAGTTAGTTTTTTATTTTTCAATAAGACAAGAAATTGTAATGATTGTTGTGACCAAAAACATTAATATGTGCATTTCAGTTCTTACCAATGGCCATTTATATCATCCATGAATGAATCATGATGTATAAATTCTGTTTTTATCATATTTGGTGACTTATCGTATTTTTATATTCATAAAAATTTCAAGTATTTTACAAAAATCACAAAAAAACACCCTAACCATTTTTAGATGTGTAGAATCCAAAAAAGAAATCCATTTTTAAAAAATATTTATATATATATATATATCTACGTATGATTAATTTAATTAAAATCGTATTTTACCTGAAAAATACAAATTTTAAAAATATAATCGATTTTAGAATGCTTTCAAAAATTATAGAAGGACTTATAAAATTATCATTAAACCAGAAGAAATAAAATTATTAATTTATGTACAAATTTTAGAAATATTAAATTTTCTTTTAAATTAAATAATTAATTATAATTATTTATTTAGGACTTACAAAAATACCAATACTTTTACTGTGGTCATATTATCACTTATAAGATACCTAAATTTTATTTATACATTCATGGGTGATGTTACTATTATTATGGAAGACTTAATATTCATTAGGTTCTTATTAATATTCATAAGTTTTGGTCACTATTCATAATGGTAGTTACTATTCACCAAAAAAATATTTATCACATCGGACTCCAAACATCTTACTGATCGCAACCATGTATGTTATATTTTCAAAATAAAAAACACACAAGTGTCAAAAAAATTAAAGGTCACATAGTACTTAGTAGTTCATTATGTTGTGATTTCAAGTGATTATATAACATAATTATAATAATGGAATTTCCATTGATAAAACAATGGGTTGTTACACACCATGTTTGTAAACATCCAAAAGAAAAGAAAATTTCAAATTCACATAATGTGAGAAATGAAAATAGTTTTAAAAGAGTAGGTAAGAGAGAGAAAGAGTAATATGTGTAGGTTGAGGTTTCATTCCCTATATATTATGACTTTTGTTGTTGTGAAGGTAGTGAAATCCCTACATGTTCCTTAGGATATTATTATATGAAACTTCAACCTATCCAATTTATTCTATAAATATAGGGGACTGTAGAGGATTCTTTTATTACTTGAGTGCATGTTGATAGAATTCAGGAATGTGCTGTGAGAACTCTATGAGCTCCCAATGAAGGATTTTAGTCATGGGTACTCAAGGTCTCCCTTGATATACTCATCAATATCTCTAAAAACAAACTCTATGAAATTTTATATTTTAACTCCCCAATCCTATCTAGATAATAATGAAATAGTCTCAATCAAGTGAGTGGGTGAGTCCACAATTCCGTATTTAATTTTTTAAAAACATTTTCTCTTAATAGAAACAAATATATATATATATATATAATAAATAGTTGGGGGACTAGGCTTTCTAAAAATATTCTTGAATTTATTTTTAGGTTAATTATGAACTCTAATCATTATAAATTTATTAATCCCAAGAATGGATGCTAATAACTGGCCAGTTTTATCTCATAATCAGATTTTCCAGTCACTCATCAATCTTATTTTATTATGTATTTTTATTTTTTATAGATGAATATTGTATACAAAACAAGGGAAATAGGGATTGAGTATTTGTGTGGTGTGAATGAAATTGAAATGAAAGCATGAAATGAAAACATAGAAAGTTATCACAAAAGATGATGAATCATGGGTTTGACTATGTGGTATATACATTTTTTCACTTCATATAAAAATTATTTTAGTTAAATAAATCAATACTATTCATTTATGAACACATATTATTCGTTTTTTGGTTATATAGTGTATTTAAAGGATCATCAAAGCAATAAATCCATTAACATCACCATTAGAAAATATTTATAGGCACACCTAGACTAATTATGTGACTCCATGATAAATTCAACTCCGTTATTTTTTATTTCTTCTCCAACCCCAAAAAATTACATTGTAAAAATTATAAACTATTAAAAGGGAGGGATAATGAATTATAAACAGTAATTATAAGATAAGTTCCTGATATAATTAAGTATCTATCATCAACGCTTCCCCTAATGCCTTCATTTCACACCATGAATGATGAAAACAAAATTATAATTGAAGGGTTGAAACTCAAGAAATCATTATCCTCCAAATGGGTCAACTACTTGGGTTTCCTACCCAACTTCATAGGTATAGAGAAGGAGAATAATAAGAAAGAACATAAATAAAATAAGGAAATAAAAAATATATAAGACATTGTAAATGAAAGAAACCATATATAAATTAAAATTTTGAATGGTGTGTAAATTATAAATAAAATTAAAAACAAGAACTAAATTTTTATAAAATATTGAAAAAAAATTAGAACCCAAAAAAAGGAAATTATCCATAAATTTAATGGTTTAGGATATTAGTCCCCAATTCTCCATCCTGTACAGTATAAACCCCACATGTAAATGGATAAAGGTAATATGCTTACATATACAGTATTTATCACTTCATCTTATGGTTATCTATTCATTTTAAATTAACAATTATCCAATTTTTCCTATTTATTTTAATGATAACCAAATATAAATTTTGTTCAATTATATTCGGATATGGTGACACACATAGTACATTATGGTATTGTTATTAAATGGAGGCCACGTGAACAATAAATTGGATGGAATGTATCTATTCAACTAGAATGGGATAAATTGAATGAATTATTTGGAGATTGTGTTAGAGGGAAACAGTAAACTTAGTAAAAATTACTTACATTGGTTACGGTAAAAATTGGTTTATAGTGGGGGTTCTACTAAAAATATAAGGGTCAAAATGAAGAAACATGTATATAATTACTATTATATTTCAATATGAAAATATTTTACTTCCAAATATATAATATATTATTATTTTGAAGCTTTTCGAATGTGAATGAATTTATCATTTTGGATTATTTTTGGAAATTTTCAACTAGTTTCAAAGTGGGTTCCTTTTTCCTCTTATAAAATGAATTATCTTTTCCAATTACCTTTTCACATAGAAAACACATTGGATTAGCTGATAACTTGTCTATTTAAATCCTTATTTCCATACTCTCATCTTATAATCATTATTTTGGTCAAAAAATCAACCTAAGAAGTTTTTTGTACAAACCAAAAGAAATTATTTTGAAGAAAAGGTAATGATTATAACCAAGAATTTTATTTTATTTCTTACTCAACCTCCTTAAATTATTATTAAAACATGATAATATAATAACATAAATATATTGAATATAATTATACGATTTTATGTTATGGTAATGACCTACCAAAATCTCCACTTATATCAAATGATATATGAAATCATCTTCAATATTTACAACGGACTACAACTATGCAAACTGATTTTATTTGTTTTCTATCTCCACCTATCTTTTATGGATTTATTGATGGATTTATTTTTTATATATTATATTTATGAATTTATTATTATTCGGGAATCATGAAATCCCATATAAACTCTTTATTTATATTCTATGTGAATATAATAACATCGATCGTGTGTATGCAGAACTACTGTTTCATTCAGCGATATGATTAGTTAAAGATTTATTTGTATGGTAATAAGGATGTATTTAAGGAAAATATGTGATATATATTAAATAAAAATCATTCTAAAATTATAATATATTCTTTTCCTGTATTTCATTCATTCCTTAGAAAAAATGGAAAAATGTTCATGTATTCAAACACTCTACCATCTCAATGAATAATGTGTTTAATATTAAATATATATATTTAATGGTTTACTATAAGCACATATATAAATACATTAATAATATTTATATCATGGTTAAAATTATAGATATTATAGAACCATGATTAATGAAAGAGGACCAAAAACTACACATCAAGACTTATAAGAAAAACAAACCAGTTTTTTGGGAAAACAAGACTTTAACATGAAAAATATTTAGAAACAGGTAATAAAAAGTTCATAAGTAAATAATATATGTAATGATATATATAGTTATGGTTATATAATATATTTTTAATAAACATGTATTTATTATATAAGATTTTTTAATGTGTATGAAGGATGTTAATATGTAAGGTGATGGATTTCCCTCTCACTTTTTACTTCTATGAGAAACATGCCATATTCACCACCTATTTATTTTATGTGGTGAATATTCTAACAATGATTTAATTATAAAATTATTATCTTTAAAATTATGGGTATTTAAATATAAATTTGAGGATATTTATTTCAAGGGTTTTATAGTTCAAAAGTTACTAAATCTATAATGGATTTTTGTCTCAATGTTCCATCTTTTGGATATATGTTTTGCTATGAAATGTTCTCTCACAATGAAGTGTATATACTACCCATTTTAAATTTTATATCATGAATATAATAAATTTAATGTTATAAAATGTTTCATTTTATGTATTCTTTAATGGTTCCTATAATTTAAAATATACCAAAGTCATAAAGTATTGATGTTACAAAGTCATTATTTTTTGGATTTGTTTTTTTGTATGATCATGTTGATGAAATATTTTAATATATGAATAAATATACTGATGATTTTTAATATACAATTGTTATTTCATGAGAATAAATGAATTTAATTTATTTTTCCCTCATTATGTACTCAATATTTTAAAATAATATTTTTAAGAAAACTTATTTTTATTTCTCTATTCGGTAGAAAATACTTTTTTCATATAGAATATGGTTTTCTATTTTTTTTTAAGAAATGTTATTAAATTTATAAAAGGATTTTGTAATGATATTTTTACCCATTTTTTAAATTATAAAAAATGTTTTGAAGGGAATATTCATGTCATTTTATGAAGAATTATCATTTGAATTGTAGTGAAAATGTGAAAGGAATATATATTTAATGTGAAAGACATAAAAGGGTTTTTATACTGTTTGGACCAAATAATTATTTTAAATAAAACTTTTAGAAGTTTCAAATTTTATTTACTGGAAAATGGGTTTAAATGTTTTTATGAATTTTTTTAAAATTTTTTTACAAAATTGAAATGATATTTTCCAGAAGAAATGTTATAATTTATTTTTGTATATTATATTATATGTTTTCAATGTTAATTTAGAAGAAATGAATTTTTAAATATTTTTAGTTTTAATTTTTTTTTTAATTTGGAAGGGTTATTTTTCATCGTGACATTTTCCAAGTGATTTTTCTATCAAAATCATTTTCCATCTAACATAAAATTATTTAATATTATTTATGATTTACTATGGATATGATCCTATGATACCATTATAGTTATTTATATGAATAGTTTATATTTATGATGACAATGTTTTTATGAAAAGCATTTTTATATTATGGTTTATACCATGAAAAAATGATCATGAAGCTCAAGGGTTATGGTTTAATAAAATAATGAACTGATTATGAATTCTATTTATTTTCCATGGGTTATGTTATTATAAATGTTTATTAAATCCATTAATTTTAATTAGTTCTATTATGATGAATGTTTTATGATCTGGTGGAAACTATATGTATCATTTTTTTTATGTGATGGTGGTTATGTTATAACATAGGGTGGTGGTAATGTTATAAACAATATAGGTGACACCCACATCTCTATCCAATTCATTGGGTAATTATTGATATATCAGGAGATAAATAGGGTTTAATATGGAGTGTACACGATTTGGTAATGAAAAGTTTCCACTAAGATAATCTTGAGAGTGAGCCTTGACTAATACAATGGTTTTGGGAGTAAACCCATCCCATTATGATATTCATAGATATAATCTGTCAAATACTAATGAAATGATTTATTTTGATTAAGTGTATTCCAAAATTCCATGTTTTAATACTATATTATGATATCAAGGACTATTCTATTTTATTCATTTATGATTTAGGTATTTTTGAACTTTTAATATTTATTCCATGTCTCAGGATTTTGATATTTGATAGGTAATTTATATTTTTAAAATGCCATGATCATGTTGTCATAGCCTTATTCTCATGTTATTTTTATTTGATCATTGATATATTACATTATTACCATTACTGAGTATCTAATCCAAAACATTATTATTTTTATTTCTCTACGTTATGAAGGTAGTTATTCTCAATGATATATCTTAGAGGAGCACAATTTTAGAAGAACATTTTGGGAGATGTTGATGTTATTTTATAAAATAATAATAATTTTTATCTTGTTTTTGAAGAAACTAAACTTTTATAATCTGTGAGAGTGTATTTATGTAAAATATTGAATATTAATCTATAAAGATAACATATTTATGTATGTAAAGCTAGGGTTTCACAATTTTGTATCAAAGGAAAGGATTAGTTAACCTTTGAAACAAGGAAGAAAAAACATTAGTGATATCCCTAGGGATATTTCTATGTATATGTCTAGGGATATGTCTAAGGATTTGAAAAATCATATTTAAATTTCCTAGAGTGCTTGATTCAAAAGAAATTACCTCCCTGATTGGATTCTATAATTTTATGTGTATTTGGTATTGAGGAAACTAGGGGTAATAACTCTAAAAGGGGCATATTTAGCTTGACTCAATCATAAACTGATGCATAAATATTGTATTAAAGGATATTGTGATTATTATTAATTAGTTGTCATGATATATTATTAAAATAATTATCCTTAACAAACTATAAGACTCCCCAAAAAATAGATGGATAGAGTTTATTGAGATTTTGGGTAGTGGAGACCATGGAGGATAGAATATTCAATTTCCTCTTTATAAATCATGTGAGAAGAATCACTCTAGTGAATTTTTCAAATGAATAAGAATATTTTTTAAGTGTGGATAAAGATATAGAGTATAGAATTTCCAAGGATAAAATGATAATTTCAGTTAATGTTGTGGATTATAATAACTTTTTCTCAAATGCTTCATCAATGGTTGAATGTTATAAAAGTGGAAATTTGATGAATTATAAAAATAGATTTCCTAGGGAGAAGTCTCATGAAGGGGATAAAAATGAGGTAAAAGTATAGGTTTTTTTTGTTTGTGATGAAGAAACTACAAATGAAATTTTAAAGGAAATAGGTATTAAGGAATATGATGAAGAATCATCATTTATGGTTTAAAAATGAATTGTAATGATAGATTTTTTTATATATTATAATTCAATAAATTTGAAATATATAAAGATTGTTCCATATAATTTTAATGTTAAAGATTTTGAAGAATATATTGATTGGAGATTATAAACTTGAAAAGGAATTTAATGTTAGAGTGATATTTAATAAAAAACACATGAATATGGGAAATATAACCCATAATATGTTCCAAATGTTAAGATAATTATGTTGGGATAAATAGATGACTGAAATTGATAAAGTAAATTGGATAGTACTTATAACACACAGAAAATTCCATTACATTATTAATTGTACTATTATTTTATAATGAATAATTTATTATGAGAATATAGAAATACTTCTATTTTATAAAAATAAAATTGCCCCTTATGTTTTCTTAAATACTAGTAAAACTATGAAAATTATAGTTATAGAAAAAAATACAAGAAACCAACAACACTTTATTTCATTATTTAAGAATGTTATATTTAGTCTAAAATAATACCAAATATCATAGAAAATATTACAATAGGAAGATAAATGGAGGATAAATATAGTGAAATATAAAAATTTGTTCCACATAGATACCCTAGACTCATTGCACACATGAACATCACTATAATAGATTAAAAGTGAGTAAATAATTAAATATTAATTTCAGATATGATATTAAACCACATTTAAAATGGGATTGAATGGTGATGATTAAGAATTATTATGTATTAATAGATAAATATGATCATTAGAATTTATGTCTACCAACTAATAAAGTTGATAAGTATTATGACCATTAGTTAATAAAATAGTTTTTTTGTATTATTTTTTGTTACATTGACGCATATAAATTATTGCCAAAATTACTAAATAAAAAAATATATTATTGTTTGGGAAAATAAACATGGAATATTAAAATATATTTTTTTGTAATATTTAAGTAAAAATTTATTTCATGAAATCATGTTTTAAAAATATTTTTAAATGAAATTATAATTTAATAAAGCCCAAATTATTTTTTTTATTGTTATGATTTTTCTATTAAATTGTTAATTTTCATTCAAATAATAATTTAGTTAAAATTAAAAATTAAAATACTTACAATTTTATTTTCTTGATTGATATTTCATATTTTTACTCATCACATCAAATTTATCTTTGAGTTATTTTTTCAATATTTAGAAAAATATGAATTTTGTACAAAAATTTTAAAATTGCTGCTTTCTGAGCATTGTGTTTTTAAGACATTGATATTATATCAGTATAATTATAATATTTATGGACAATTGTTATAAATAAAAATATTATTTCATATATATAAGAATGAATTTATATATATCAATTATAATTTAATAATTTATTCTTTATTTTTTGAAAACAAAATTTTAATTTTAGAAATAAAATCCATTGTTTGGATTTTGCACGTTTATTAGGTTGGATAGAAGGTATGGTTCAGTTTTTTATGTCCTTTAACATCCATAAACACTTTAACAATAATTAATTATCTTTAAAATTTTTTATAATTAAATTTATTTTCAAGTGTATGGATCATATGATAAAATAATTGATATTTAATTCTTTAAAACCCACTACTCCTCGTGTATAAATACCACCCATTATCCATTACTGTCCACTTAATATTTTTAATCCAAAAATTACCATTAATATTAAAAGCCAAATATTCCTTACATAGTTCTCTAAAGGTTTCATGGTGCCACCTATGACTTTTTGGAAGAAAATATTCAAGGTAAGGGATGTTTCCCTCTATCTGATTTTCCATTCAAGCACCTTCTCTATATTTAGTCTTTTGGGAATAAACAGGTTATGTTTTACAAAATTTATAAAATTCCATTTATTGTCACATTTTTTTCATATAATGATATCTCATTTATCTTATCTCATTATAATTTTTACCCAAGATGTTGCTATGCTGAAATTTTGTAAAGTTTCATCTCTTTCTCTTCTCTATTCAAGAACCTCCTTTGTGTTATGCCTTTTTTACATTAGATCATACTCATGTATGTTATCAAACATAAATATTACCAAAATTATGATATAAATGTTGTTATATACATCATTAACTCTCATTAATCCTTCCATGGATTAATTATGTACACTTGTTATGCTACAAAAATTACCTAGTGATTTTCCATGATAAATTTTTATTCAAGAACCCTTCTTGTTTTATTGATTTTAATTCCCAAATTTTCATATTTTATTATGATATAAAATATCCCTAATGTTGTATTTTTGACATGCAAGTGATTAGATACCCATTTCTATCTCATTAAACAATATTATGAATCATTAAGAACTTTTTTTATGCTGTCAAAATTTCATTCTGAATTTCCACACCAAAAATTTGTGAAGTGTATAACCATACCCGTTTTCACTCAAGGGTGTTCCTCAAGTTGTACATAAACTTCATTTATAGGGTATATTAATGTATGTAACCCACGTTCCTTGATCAGGCAATTAAATGTGATTAAAAATTTCCTAATATTGAATATACTATGTGGCACTCATATACTTATACATGAAATTAGTGTGACAAGTGTTCCCTAAATTATATTGCACTCCAATGCCTAGATTAAAATTTTAGTCTCATGATATTACATATATGGTGAATGGGAGGATATCCTAAGTACATTATGTTACAACTTTTTTGGTTCCTAAACTTGACTTATTCTTATGATGTCATGCTTAATGGTATTTCCATATTCTAATTTTACCTTTATGTTTTCATGTTATACCATGACCCATTGTTCATGATTATGACTATAACCTCATATATTACATCATTAATACTCTGGAATCATATGTATTTATTTAACTTATTCCATGAATTTTTATTCCCTTACTCTGCTTTATAGAAATCCTCTTTCTTATTTATATTCCTAGGTTATCTGGTGTAGTTTTAAATGGAATGTTAAATATTATAAGTTGGTTACAAAAGTTTTTGATATTTTTTTTTCAATGTTAAAAGATGATATCCTATATACCTAATTCCCAAAGACACTACTCTTCGTTATTTTCTTGGTTGTACCTGCTCTAATTTTATTTAAAAAATCATGTATTAAAATATAAGAAAGGAATTTTTTATATTTGGTATCAAAGGAAAGTATAATTATTTTTGGGATTTGGATTGTAAAATAGTAAATAATGATTAAGGGATAAGAATAAACGTATGAATACATTCATAAGATTTGGTAAATATTAGTGTAAGTTATTTCCAATAACATGAATCCCTTCCTAGATACTAAAATTAGATGTGACTCTGATAGATATGTAACAAGGGTTAACATGCCAAAAATACCACATTGAACTAGAATATATTGGGAATCACTGTATGAAAATAAGCCTTGTTGCACACCTCATTTGACACTCTTGGCGGACATAATTTTTTAAATTCACAAGGTCCTTGTAATCCATTATTAATGAAAAAAATTCTAATAATTGTTTACCTTAGAAAAAATGATCATTGCTAAAATTGATTAAAAAATTCAGTTTTAAAATTTCAAAAATAAATTAAAATATTTGTACTCTTGAGGATGAAAGATAAACTAAATTTAAGAGCATATAATTTAATGATTTTTGGGAAAGTTCAATATAATTTTTGGGATATTTATTATAGTAGTTGGGTTAAGAGTATGAGAAACCCCATCCTAAAGATATATAAATTGATCCAAGAGTGATATAAGTTGACATGAGAGTAGACTATTAAAAAAATTGGGAACATCAAATGTAACATCTTGGACTGTGTTCCACACATCGGTTCCCCAAGTTGATTCTCTACGTGGCCTTAAGAACTCCTCCACGTACACTAAAGGCTACCAACTCGCAATGAGGGTCTAGTGTCGATCTTGAGGAGACTATACCCACTTTTATAAGAGTAATACACTAGTGGAAATAAATAAAAAATAGTAGATGTAAATCCAAATGATACCATAACTAGAAAATTAACAATATAATAAGATAACCAAAATAAGAAATACAATATCAAAAATAAGTTGTAGATTTTCTATGCTAAGATATGTGTCCAATATAACAATTAAAACTCAAGATAAAGAAACTAATGACTCCCAAGCAAGTCCCCAAACACTTCTAGTTCAATCATCCATGCCAAATAATCAAATAATCCATCAAACATTGGACCTTTTACCTTAACCTTTCCTCCAACCCTAAAATATATTTGGGTACTGATTAGGAATCCTGAGTATGGTGTGAGTACAACTAAGAAAGTCACCAACAATGGAGTCTAAAAAAATATCTATTCAATAAAAATATATGCAGATGTATAAAGAAATAGACACAATGCATATGTAAATATTGATCACAGTATCAATTATTATTTATTTAACCACATAATCCTCCAGGTTCTTGATGACACCCAACAACAATACTTGGTTTGGACCATGCTAGAGTCTACCAATCCCCAAGGGATATTATGCCCTATAATTCCATAGATACCATTCTATTTCGCATGTCACGTCTCATAATTGCATTATTACCATTCCATATTTTATTTTGATTCTCATAATTCCATTGTTACCATTCTCAATCTCTTTAATTAACTTAATAATTAATTAATCTAAACAATATCATTAATTAAATAAAAAATTAATTAATCTTCACAATATAATTATTTAAATCAACAATTAGTTAACCTTTTCAATCTAAGGCCTTCGGGACATTCAGGAATTAATTAACACAACAATTAATTAATCATATCATTCTTACTAATTAACTCAACAATTAAGTAATCTTCCCAATGATATTAATTAAATCAATCATCAATTAATCATCTAATTCTCCTTAATTAACTCAATAATTAATTAATCGTCTTATTCTTTTTAATGTATTCAACAATTAATTAATCTTCAAAATTAATTACTAGAACAAAAATTAGTTTATAAACGCAATTCTATTAATTAATTTATCCAAAAATTAATCAAAATCCACCATCTCAATAATCCCATTATTAATTCATCAATTAATTATTCAAATCACAATATGATTAACCTGTAATTAAATCATCAATTAATTATGCAATTTCAAAATCTCAATATCCCATAGTTAATTCCACAGTTAATTACTCTATTCAACAATCCCAATATCCCCTAATTAATTCGACAATTAATTCTTCATAACCTACAATTAAAATATCCCCAATTTCCCATTCTCCCTTAATTAATCAATTTGATAATTTAATTAATTCAATCTTGAACTCAACTAATAAAAATACATTAGAAATTTTACAATTTCATAGACATTATTTCAATCATTAATTATTGATTTGAATTTTATACCACCTACCTCAACTATTGATGAACGATAGTCCCATGGAAATCTCCAAAATTTATGCGGTATAATGATGTAGAACAAGATCTAGATATAAAACCCAAAATCAAGATCAAACAAATCAACATACAGATATTCTAGATCTAGATCGACAATCTTGGATCAAGATTGAATCAAAATAAGAAGAACTACCCTTTCTAGGATTGTATAAAAAAGGAATTCGAATAGGAAACCAAGAAGGATAAGATTACCTTACCAAGAGGGGTGCAGAGCTTCGATCATGGTTTTGAATAGAAATTAACAGAGGTCAGAAATCCTTGGAATCCCTACATTAGGATCCAAAATTGAGATAAATAATTTATGGGTCAAGATAGGGAATTTGGGGGTGTAAGAAGGGGGAATGGAAATATTTTGTTAATTTTTGTATGATTAAAAACCCATACACAAAGTTTTCTTCCCTACACGCATGGTTTCTCATAAAAATTCTCCTCAATAGTTCACCTCTTCTATAGGGGTGAATGGTTTATCCTTTAGGTATGAATGATTTAAAAACCCTGTTCTAGCCATGAAAAATCACTCTATCCAAAGTTTCACAGTTTTTTGGGCCAGGGTGCAGAGATAGGGAAAATTGTGCACCAATAAAAAATACCCTCTTTAATCCATTTTTCTTAAATTTTCACCCAAATACACCACAAGGTAAAACCCAACTAAAATATACTTCATAAAGGAATAAAAGAATACTGAAAATTCATCTTAATTAATCTCTATAATAGACCGAGATCTTACAATCACTCCACCTTATAACATCTCGTCCTCGAATTGCAATCCTAAGCATATCTAAGATTCTAAGACAAACATATTGGGCCACAGATCCCTCATATCATCTTCTATTTCCAATGTATCCTCCTGCACACACCCATTTCTCTACAATACATGAATAATTATCATATACTTTCACTACAAAACATTCTCACTGCGATCCAACACACATATAGGATTTTCCTCAACAGACATGTTTTTCTAAATCTCTTCATCATCCACACTAATCACATGATAAGGGTTGTGGTGTTACCACCATAGTTTTGATACATGAAAAATGTTATTTATTGCACTATATTTTTGTGGAAAATCTAATCAGTACACCACCTACCTGATTCTCTCCCCAACCTCAAATAGTTCAACAAATCGGGGCACCAGCTTTCCCTGTCTCTATATACTGTGGTGACACAAGCTATGAGACACCTAAAGGAAAACATTACAATACTCTATAAAATATATAGATCATTTACATCTATCATCATACAATAGTTTTTTACTCTGTGCCGTATCCATATGCTTCCAAATAAACTTAACATGCTCTGACATCTCGTACATGACACTTAGTCCCAATAACTCTTACTCACCATCCACTATCTAGGATAAGGGTGATCTACATTTCCAACTATAAAAATCCTAGTATGGTTTCATTTAAATAGTATCTTCATAACAATTGTTATAAGAAAACTATAATAAATACAAGTGTGTCTCCCAACCCCCATTGAAGTCTAGAACACTCACTCACAGCATATCCTCAAGCACATATAGAGTATTATCTGACTACCCTTTTTTTATGGGTTAAAATCCATTATAAAAAAATCTATATACCAAGTGCCATCTATATTTTCTAATAGAAGTTTGAATTAGAGAACGATTCATGGACTATAACAATAGTTAGTGGTACCCATTATAGATACAATATCTCATAAAAATAAAAATCTCCCAACTAGACCACTGATAAAGTCTCTCGTATAGAAAAGTAATGTTATACTATCATTAGTATATCCACAATAACACAAATGAATAAAATATTCAAACATTTACTTGAGAGACCCACTAGAATTTCCATGGTAACATTGTCCCATTTCCATTCTAGACTGGGAAATGGTTGCAACATACCTCCAAGACATTGATGCTTTTTCTTCACCTACTGGTACGTGTAGAATCATGTCAAAAACCTCTCTATCTAAATTTTCATGCACAGAAACAAAAAATTTCATCATATGTCACGATAAATTTTGGTAAAACCTGGATGTATTGTCTACATTGAGGCATGAAACTCCTAGATCAACTCCTCCCACATACACGAAGGCACAATAACCAAATTATTAATGTAGATGTTATCTTCCTCATCAATTTACAAGTGTAAAGGATTCTCTAAAACTTCAAGAATTTCTATCAAATATAAACAATCTTGATATTCATATTGCATGTCTCTAATCCATATCAACAGAATAGAGGCCTCTTAAACTAACACTATATTCATCTTCTCCTAATTCTAGAAAACCACCATATACATCTAATATTGTATAGCCATCATCTTCCATTAAGAAATAGACTTTTTAACTACCTGATTTTGAGTTTTTCTACTTAAACCATCAATAACATTTCTTATTTTCCAAGGTTTCTATTATAGGTCAATATAAAATGACTGCATATACACAACCCATCCCTTTTTCTGAAGACTTGAATCTCATTGTGAAATGATTTAACTCAATCTCTTGTGATCTATAAACATATAAAACTTCTCAACCAATAGATAATGATGCCCAAACATCAAATCATAAACCATTATATCCAACATGATGTCATGTTTTGGGTAATTCCATTCATGTATCCTTAATTGATGAGACACATATGCCACAACTTGATATCACTGCATCAAAAATGCTCCAATACCTATCCCATAAGTGTCACAATATATCGTATACTGTTCATATGGATCAGGTTAGATCAAGATTGGTTTTGATGTCAACTGCATCATTAACTCCTAAAAATCATCCACACAAGATTCTGACCATTCAAACTTTATCCCCATATTTATCATGACTAAATGTAGTTTTACCAATTGGGAAATTTAGTGTATGAATGTCTGATAATATGTATCTAACCCAATAAAGATATGGACATAAATCAGATTCTTTGGCTAATCCCATGATACAACTGCCTACAACTTCTCTAGTTCCAACAACAACCCATCCTCTGAGATTATGTGACCCATAAATTTTACCTACAACTCAAAAAATAACACATAGATATCTTGGTGTATAGTGAATTCTATCTCAGTATACTTCAATGTTAATTTATTGGGGATGACATTCAGAAGTCTTGGAGTACACCATGTTTTCAACCACAAACACTATCATAAAAATATTTGGGTACATATTGAATATTTTTTTCCATTAATTCAACAATGACTTTTGGTTCATTAATTAAACCAAATAGAATTATGATGAACTCATGTTGTCCATACCTACTTTTGAATGCAGTCCTCGGTATATCCTAAGTTAAAAATCTTAACTAATGATATCCTCATGTCAAGTAAATCATAGAAAATACATAATCCACTCTCAACAAGTCAAACAGATCATCAATTCATATAAGAGGATACATTTTCTTCACTATCATCCACTTTAACTTACGGTAATAAAGACATAAGTGGAAACTCCTATTGGACTTATTTACAAAAAACATAGTTGATCCCCATGGAGAAGTTCTCAAATGGCTAAACCCCTTATCATTCAACTCCTCCAGCTAATTCTAGAGTTCTTGAAGCTTTATCAGTGCCTTTTCATATAGTGGAATAGAGAATTGGTAAACTCCTAGAATGATCTCAATTATGAAATCCACATCTCTCTCAAGTGGAAGACCAGGAAAATATTTTTGAAATAAATCCTCAAATCTAACTACTACATGTGGAAATAAATCCTTCTTTAAAAGTCCACCATCTATAAATAGAATAGTGACCTCACCTCCAAGATCTCTTAGTTACTGATGAATTGGACCTAATCAACCCATCTTGATATCCCACTCTCCAAGGTGAATGTACTTGTCACCCTCAGGAAACGTAAACACCACTATCCTATGGTAACAATATTTATGGGATATGTATGCGAAAAAACTAGTAAATATCTAGAATTAGGTTGAATCCAAACATGTTGATAATATAGAGATCCCATAGAAAATGATACTTTCCAAGGGAACACCCCTTTCATAAGTAGATGTCCCAAGCCCATACTCCCAATAGTGTATCTATTGTTAACATCCCACTCACGAACTCCGTCTCTAGTGTCAAATTATTAAAAATTTGGGCATAAATAAATGAATGAGATTCCCCAGTATAAAATAAGTCACTAGATAATGTACAGACTATAATAATAGTACCTCTCACTATTGATGGTACATCCTCAATGTGGATACATGTAGGCTATATAACATTTAATTTTCCAACCCTTAATCCATGTGATGTTGTTTAACTCCCCTATGTTGCACCACTCTTCTAATATGAGTTATCATTCCGAGATGTACTATTTAAAATGCAACTAACACCACAACTGGTAGAACTTTGGCTTATAGAATGAGAAGGTGTTGAAGATCCCCTACATACACTCTGATTCTAACTAGATTCTCCATCGTTACCTCTCTTCCATAGGTTCCTATAAAACATTTGCAGATGTCCTATCGTGCTGCAAGATCGTCACTCCACTGATGTTGGGGGACAATGTCTATGAAAGTATCCTAGACTATTGAACTGGTGTAAAATCACTAGAGAAAGGTCATGTGCAACTGGTTTTTTCCATTGTCCATTCATTTTCCCACTACTCTAACTAAATTTTTTTAATGAAACTTCCAACACATAGATGATGTACCTCCTGATCATCCAGAAATAACCATATTCCATACACTTGAAGACACATTCAGGTTCACCTAAGCTATGAGAGCCTAATTCACCACTTATGAGAACTTCTTCAGCCTGAACATGTTGACTAGGGACATTTTTCCAGACTTAAGTCCTTTCTAAAATTTTCTCATTGATATAGCCTCATCTACTTCCAATGCAGGTAAAAAGTGCTAAAACCCATAAATAATCCAAAACTGTACATTATAGACATACTCCCACGCTTCAATCTCATGAAAATAGCTACTCTCTCCTATATTAATATCTCTAGATAGAATTTATCAAAGATCCTCTCCCAGAAATCCTTCCATTACATACCATTTTTATGTCCAGTCAGAGTATGAACGTCCCACCAGTGTTTCACTGATCCTCATAGCATATAATCATCTAGCTTGACCCTCTTCTCACTATAAGTCTCCAAGTGGTCATGTACAGTCTGTATAGACTCAATCCATATCTCAACTCCCATTGGTCGACCCTCTAAAGTAAAACTTAGTGAATGCTACAACTATGACTCCCTCATCGAGTTAGAAATTCTCTTCAAAACCAACCCTAGGTATATTTCAAGGAATTCCATGAACCTATCAAAGTTCTCCCAAAACTACTATCTAACATTATCGCATACCACTATTGGTGCCTCAGGTTACACTAGTAGAGGTACATCTCTATAGATGTATTCATTTCGTCCTCTCAATAGTTGTAATCATGGAGGAATAATTCTAAAATACAAACACACACCATAAGAAATAGTTCAAAAAATTAACATATTTTCAAGAAACATAATATGTCACGAAACATCATTTCCCCAAACCCTGGTACATGGTCCAAACCAATGCAATAACACATCCCTTAACCATCCTACATCTTGATCAAGGTTAACAATGTTTAACACATTTTCATTTTTCGTGTTTCTCATTTAGAAATAGAGTTATTATCATATTGCATCATTTTACAATATTTCTCAATTTTAGGTTAGACACCATTTTCAGTTCAATTTCAAAATCAATGAAAAGTATTTAATGTTTAACAACTTACCCAAAACTTGTTTTCTCATGCATTCCTAAAATGATACATGTCACAAAATAGCACGACGTGCCTATAATGGTTCATACATACTCAACTCTCAAGCCTTACTAGTCTATGAGTAAAAATCCCGAAATATTATAAAAATATCTAAAAAAATAATGACATCACACAATAAGTGGGTCACCCAAGGTGAAATAATACTCAACAATAACAACAATCACACCCTGGGTAATTAGGTTCACCCCTGTTCATGGATAAGATAATCCCATGCATGAGCTCATATCCAAGGAATGAATATTTTTTGTATCATGTCTACCTTTCCCAAATAGTAAGAAAAAACGAAAATAAATGAAAATTTGGCTCTGATACCACTTTCTAACATCACAACATGGGTGCCAAACATTGGTGCACCTAGCTAGTTCACCACGTTCCCTCAAAAATGCCTCCCCATGTGCTAGAGGCTTATGAATAGCAGTAAGGGTCTAATGTTGATCAAGGGGAGACTATACCATCTTTTATCAGAGTAATATACTAGTGTAAATAAGTAAACAAAACAACTGTATTGAAAATTTATATCATAAACTGAAAAATACCAGTATAACAAGATAACCCAAACTGGAAATTCAATATCAAAACTAAGAAATAGATATTCCATGCCAAAATACTTATCCAGTTTTAAAATAAAAACTCAAAATAATGACACTAAACACCCCCAAGAGGGACCCTAACCATGTTTGGTTCCATCATCCGGGATCCATCCCCAGATCATACCTCAAACATATAGCCTTCTCCCTTAACTTTTCATGAAACCATGAACTATTTTATGGTACTGATTAGGTATCCCAAGTTGGTTGTGAGTAAAACTTAGTAGGCCACCACCAATGGAATCCAAAATAGTATCAATTCAATAATAGTTCATGTATTATTATAATGAAATAAAGACATTGTATAAGTAAATAGTAATCACATTAAAAATTATTCTTTATTTTACCCCATAGTCCCCCAGGTTCATGAGGACACCAAAACCCCAATAAATTCTTTGACCTATTCCAATTTATTACTATCCCCAAGGGATATCATCTCCTATAATTCCATAGATTACATTATCTATTACATGTAACATCTTTGAATTCCATTTTTTACACTCTAGATTACATGTCTTATCTTATAATTCCATTTTAATTATTCCCTATCTCATTAATTAACTCAATAATTAATTAGACTTCTCAATACCATTAATTAACTCAGTAAAAAAATTAATAATCTCAATATTATCTATTAACACCACAATTAAAGAATATTCTCAATATCATTAATTAAATCAATAATTAATTAATCATCTCAATCTTATTTATTAACACAACAATTATTTAAACTTATTACTCTTATTAATTTACTCAACAATTAATTAATCATCTTAGTCTCATCAATTTACT
Source organism: Viscum album (assembly GCA_963277665.1). Lineage (NCBI taxonomy): Eukaryota > Viridiplantae > Streptophyta > Magnoliopsida > Santalales > Viscaceae > Viscum > Viscum album. The sequence continues at coordinate 1,975,139,480 of OY728157.1, read as the reverse complement.
CAACAATTAATTAATCTTCTCAGTATTATTAATTAACTCAGAAATTAATTAATCTTCTCAATTAATTTATAAGTATACTATTGTTTTATCATATAAATTCCCTCAATTAATTTTCTAATGTATTAAGAAAAATCCACTATCCCAATAATCCCATAATTAATTCAATAATTAATTATTCAATTCACAATCTCACAACCCTATAATTAATTTATCAATTAATTATTCAATTTCACAATATAAATATCCACTAAATAATTACATTATTAATTAATCTATTCATCAAACCCAATATCCCTTAATTAATTACACAGTTAATTATTCAATATCTAAAATTCCAATATACCATATATCCCAATTTTCCTTAATTAAAGAATTCAAAAATTTAATTAATTCAATAATAAACATAATTTATAAACATCCCATAGAAATTATCTAATTAAAGACCCATAATTGCAATCAAGACTTTGGGATTTTGAAGTATAGACCACCAAACACAATTGTTAATGAATGGTCGCCCAACAAAAATCACTAAAATTCGAGTGTCATAGAGACATTGAATGTGATCCAAATCTAAAACCTTAAATCTAGATGGATCAAATCAATATCCTTTAATTATAAATCTATATCCACAATAATAGACCTATATATAATAAAAAAGGGATGAAGAACCCTTTCTAAGATGAGAGAACATTGGAATAGAAATGGGAAACCATGTGGGGTAGCATTCTCCTACCTGAAGGTGTACAAATCATTAATCGAAGCTCCGAATCAGAAATAATATAGATCAAAAATCCTTAAAATACCTATGAGGGGATCTAGAATTTGGTATAAATTGGTTATGGGTCGAGATAGGGTGTTTGGGTGTATAATACAGATGCTCAAGATATATTTTAACAAATTCTTCGAGAGTAAAAACTCATATGAATGGTTTACTACTTGGGGTGCTAGGTTTCTCCAAAGTGTACACCTTAACTATCTTCCCATTATATTTGGTGTATGACTTACCCTTTTTGGGTGCACTATTTTACTAACTATTCTTCATCCTTAAAACCCACCTCTATCCAGGGTTTGCTAGGATAGGGAACATGGTTAGGGAAGACTGTGTGTCAATCATGCACTTCCCTATTTACTCCATCTTTCACACATTTTCACTTGAACACATCCCAAGGTAAATTCCAAAAAATAACTAATCAACCAATGAAAAAATAATATCTAAAATCCAGATCAATTCATTTATAAAAAAGGTCTTTATCATAAACTAAACATTTATAATATGGATTTTTTCAAATTTATTTACATTATTCTCTTGAAATATTTTTGAATAATCATTATTAGACATATTGGTTTTAATTTTAGATTTTAAATAAAACTTAGTTGATTTTATTATAAGGTGGTAGTTAGTTCATTACATTTCATAATTAAATTATTTTAAAATAGATTAATTTTCTTTTCCAATATGGAAGGAGAATGATCAAGAACAACACTTATCTCTCTTCCAGAGGATCTAATTACATGGATTATGTGGAAAGCTCGATCATATGACTTTTCCACTTTTTTAAATATACATGTTATTTGAAAATAAAATATTATGAGGCATTTAATACCCTGACTATTCCCTGTGTATTTCATTTATTTTGGTTTATATATGGAATAATATTCTATTCTCAACATTCAAAGCATACTAGGATATGAAGGTACTATTAGTGTATTTCTGAACCCATCACCAAAACTAAGGCATATGAAGAAATTATTAATTTTTATGTAACTATGAATGGTAGTGACATATATGTTACCTATATATACCAAATTTTAAATTTTAATACTTTTTAAGTATCATAGAAAATTTTGAAACCATTGAATAAAACAAAATTAGGTCATTCTACAAAAATAAGTTTCAAATGGATTTCCTAAAATTATATTTTATTAATAATAAAAATTATGTAATTTCAATGTTTTCATAAATATGACCCAAATAGAAATAGTTTCATTAGGTTAAAATAAATAGTATGTTTTGAAAAATCCATGAAATAACATTTCAATTCTTATACCCATTCTCTTCATGAGCGATACCAAGAATGAAGACCTTATTCGTGGTATGAGTTAATTCAAGAAAACCATTAAATATAATTTTATTGATATGTGAATATAATAAATTTATTTTTTAGGGACTAAGAGTCTCATGATTTTACCTTTGAAAAACATATTTAGGGTTTTCTCATGAATATAAAATAATAACAAATTCAAGGAAGAAATTTCTTTTTGGACGGAAGAATGTAAATCCTTGAAAATTATTTTATTTTATTAATATAACTCTTTTTTTATTATGAATATTTTATTTTGATCACATAGAAATATTCTTAAATTTTATAATCAAAATTACATCTAATCTGTTGTTATGAACTAGTGAAACTTGGAAGAGTAAAGGGATTGAAACCCAATGCTAAAAACGAGGAACACAAATTTCATTATCTAAGAATAATACATTCAGTTTAAAACAATACCCAATATCATAAAAAACTATTAAAATTGTGTGAAAATGTTGGATAAATACATTAAACTATAAAAATATGGGAGACTTCAATCCCCTAGAATCATTTTACCCATGAACATCACTATAATAGAGGAACAAATAGTCAATAATATAATATTTATTTTGGAAGAAATATTAAACTTTATTTCAAATCGAAGTGAATTATAAAGAGTAATAATCATGGTGTATTTATATGGAAATATGATCCTATTACTTTATATTTTTTAAATAATAAATATGTTCAAAATTATGACCATTGTTCAATAATTCAGGTTGTCATTATTGTAGTTGGAATTGTCATTACATTTAAATGATTGTCAATATTATCTACTAAGAGAAATTGTATTATTTTTTAATACTATAAACATTATCTATTAAAATATTATTTTTTTAATATTTAAATAATAATATATTTCATAAAATAATATTACTAAATTATTTTTAAATGATTATTTATTTTTATGAATCCTAAATTAATTTCTATAATAGCCTGATTGTTTATTTTTCAATTTAATTATAAATTTTCATTAAAAATGATTTATTTAAAAGTTAAATGTCTCACACATATAGAAATATTCTTATAAGATAAATTCCATATTTAGAATCAAGACAAAAAATTTATCTTCTGGTGATTTTTGGGTATTTTTTTGAAAAAGATGATTTTTTGGCAAAAAAATGGACATTGCTGCTTTTCGGTCATTGTGATATTGTTAAGTAATTACTATGTCATAATGATTAAAAAAATCTTAAACATTTTATTAATCAAAATTTATTTTAATAAGAATAAAAATGAATTTATTGATTTAAATTTGAAAAATAAAATTTATACTTTATTTTTTAAAAACTAAATATGTATTCGAGAAATAAAATTCAATATTTAGATTCCTCACCATTATTAGGTTATGTAGAAAATTTGGATGGGTTTCTTAAGGTGTTTTACATAAAAACACTATACAAAACATTAATTATCTATAAAATAGGTTCAAATTTAATTTACATAGAAGTGGTTGTCATATATGATAAATAATAAATATTTAATCCTTTAAATCCCACACTTAATCAAGAAAAAATAACACCCATTATCCATTACTCTCCATTAAAAATTTAGAATAAATGAAGTTATTATCATTTACCCTACCAAAATATTCCATATATGTTTCCATCAAGGTGTTAATGTGTTACCCTCTTGTATTGGGAATCAAATCATCATGGTAAGGGATGTCTCCCTCTTTCTCACTCTCTCCTTCTCTTCTTTTCCATTCAACCATATTATTTTTATTTAGATTTTTGAATATCAATTGGTTATGTTTTCAAGACTTTATAAATTTACCATTAATTTTGAATTAAACATCTTATAATGATATATCACTTTACCCATTTCATTATAACCATTTCACATGATGTTACTATGTCGAAATTTATTAAGGGATCGTCTCCTTATCCTCTTTATTCAAGAGCCTACATTTTTTAATGAACTTTTTTCAATTTGATAATGTTGGATTATGATATCTAACATTCCTGTAACATCCTTTATGATTTTATGTTATGAGTTACCCCTTTCACTCATATTAATCCCTCCCATGATTCATTATGTTCCCCCATTATACTACCAAAATTACACTATGACTTTTCATGATAAATTTTTATTAATAAATCCTTCTTAACAAATACATTTGTATTTCTAAATGTTAATGTTGTATTATGTTTTTAAATATCCCTCATATTGTCCATGTTATTTCCAATTTATGAGATACACCTTTCTCTGTTGTTAAAACACTTTTTAAATCGTAAATTAGTGTCGTTATTCTATAGAAATTTCATTGAGATTGTCAACACAAAATATTTCTGATGTTTATAGCATTACCCATTCAATAAAGTGTATTCAACTTGTTGTACCAATACATCAATTATTGTGGACTTACAATTATGTAACATGGATTCTTTAATAATGGGATTAAATATGATAAAAAGTGATCCTATGTTGAATGTTATATGTGGAACACTTATGCGTGTACATTATATTAAAACCACGAGTGTTACTAGTATTTTATAGAATACCAATAAATTGGGTAATTTTTTAGTCTCATGATATTTCATTTATGGTGCATGTGAGGTTATCCTAAGAACACTATGTTATGATGTCTTTGTGTTTAACCATGAAGTATATTACGATGTAATATTTAAATTTTTTTCCTCAATCCCATGTTACCTTTATACAATCTTGTTATACCATGCCTCATTTTTCATGATTATGAATTTCACATTCTATGTTATGCCATTAAAATACCCCTCTTAGAGAGGGATATTTTTAAGTTTATAGGGGTGTCTTAAACACCTCTAAACACATTACCATTGGTTGTTATAAACTACTGCTAATGTGGATTCCCCATATTGTTAGGGGTGTTAATGAACCATTGGTAATGTGATAATAAATTAGAGCTGGTTACTTAGAGGGATTTAAAACCCCCTATAAATCAACCCCGAATCATTCATCCCTAGATGAATTAGTTACAGTTTCAACCACCCATTATTAGTTTTCTATTTTTGGGGTAGTTCTGAAATGGCCCCAAATTTATTTTTAACACAATATTTGGGGTGGTTTTCAAACTGCCTCTATTTGATGATCATTTTAGGGGAATTTTTTCAAAATACACAAATTTTTTATCATTTTAAACCCCAATTTTCCCTTCCCATACTCACACCCCCCATGCCCCTATAATTCACTATGTCCATGTGTCCCTCTCTACCACTCCTATCCATCAAGTTCCACGATCCCATCACCCCATGTCTACCTCTGCCGCCTTCACCCTCATATCCACCCCTTAACCCACCTAGAGCCTGTAAAATATGAGCCTGACGAGATTTGAATCCATCTTTATTACATTCCATGTAATTTGTAAGTGTATAATATCACTTTGAGGATGTGGTAGTCCACACGTCCTTAAACGATGTTATTGTATTCCCAAAAAATGGAAATCATGATAGTACGTGTTATATAAAAATGAAATAAAAATAAATACATAATAAATATTATATATATCATATAAAAACAGTGCATCTATCATAATTACCAATAGTGATAGGTGGTACGTGAAAAATGAACGACACCATTTCACAAGGTTGTAGTCTTCCATACACACGAATGGAAGATTCATTACCCATTTTATGGATATTTGTGTAGGTATATGTCTCAAAAAACAAAATATCATTATTTTTATGATAATTAGTTTATTATATAATCATGTAATATTAATATTGTAATGGTTTTAGAAAAAAATAACACATTGGTGTTCTTTGAAGAATGTTACCTCTTTTTCGGGTAACCCCTTTTAGTTTTTACCAAATGGAATACTTAGATTTATTTTGTTAAAAAATAATTATTCATGGATTATGTTAGGGATTTATTGGGATTATTTACTATATTTTTTATGATCCAATGTTTTTTGACAGGTGTGAAGAAGGTGAAGACAGAATTCCTTTTTATAGTATAGGAAAACTAAAATTCATATAAATACAAAAAGGTTAACACTATAGGGAGGTCTTTGTTACCTCATGTTCCTAAAAATTGGAAAAATAAAGTATTAAATATAAATTATGGTTGATGAAAAGCTCTACCATAAAAAAGTTAATTTTTATAACTTTTTCCCTTATTAATTATTTTTCGTATATTTTTAATTTTTGTTTTCTATTAAGGTAACTAGTTTTCTTACCTTTATAATTCATTTATTAAGAATTAATTAAAGTGATAATTATTATAAAACATTGACCCGTTGAATTATAAATATTATATAAAATTTAAAAAATATAAATACCATGTGTGTTGGAAATTAATTTTAACAGAATTGCATGTGACGTGGAAAAAATGATTCTTTAACCACAATCCTGCTAATAATGTTTTTACTACATAAGAGATAATATGTTCATTATAAAAGAACAATTAGTATATTAATATACCATATTTTATATTTATTATCATTTAAAAATAAATTTTAAAAATATTATATTTTTTAATAAACTTTAAATCTTAAATAGAATAACCTTTATTATAAAATAACATCAATGTAGATTTTGAAATTATTTACATAATTGAAATTTAAAAAAAAATTAAAAACAATAATGTAATTCAATGATATTAATTTCAAATATATTTAACATTACATATTAATATATAACAAAAATTGAACATAATAATTCATTCAATTTTCTTCACTTTTAATATTTTTAGCATCATTATTTTTATTTAATTATTAAAAAAATATTCACTACTTTGGTATTTCATAATCCTTTTAAGTAACTAATTCATCTCAAAATATTAGTGATAAAAAATTATGAAAAAACAACTCTTTTTTGTTGGATAATTGTGTGTATTACTACAAAAATTATTATTTTTTAAATTTTCAAGGCTTTATATCTATTGAAGGTATGGACAGTTCCTTTTTTGACTTTTTCATTACATAACATATTATATGGGTCACATTCATGATCATGTATCCCCATAACTCCTAAAATAAGAACCCATGGTAATAATAGTCAAAATAGTTCTAGAATTTGAGTGTTTAATAAGTATTGGGTCATTTTTACACCTTATATTTTAAGTTTAATCATTAAGTATTCTCGTTTTTACCTAAATCACAAAATTAATTTTAACTATTTTCAATAATATTTTCAATCAGAAACTATTTTGATATTTTTATACTAAAAATATTATACTTATTCCAATCATGTATATCTATTTTTCCAAATTTAATTAAAAAATTGTAAAAATTAAAATGAAATCTAATCCCATGGATGTGGCGAGAATGCAGGTTTTTAAATTGAAATTGTTTAAAAAGTTCATTTATTATAAATAAATGAATTATTAATATTAATACTATGACCTAAATTGGATTAATAGATTTATAATTGATGAATTTTTTCTTTAAAATCAATTTAAAATATAATTTTCCATTAATAATTATTTTAAAAAGGAAGTTTTCAACTAATATGTAGTATTTTTTCTATTCATCAAAAAAAAATTCTTATAAAAATAAAAAAAACATTCATTGATTTAATTTTATATTTTAAAATTCAAAAATTAAATTCATTTTTTACATATGTAATTTATAAAAGTGTCAAAATTTATTTTTATAATAAGTTCTCCATTAAAAGGTTTAAAAACTCTATCTTATGTGTAATGCTAGTTAAATTAGTGTTTTGTGTAGAGTAATATTAACATAATTTTTTTAAAAAAAAGAAATATAGAAAAAAATGTAACGAAATGAAAATATTATAAAGTATTGCGATGTTAGATTATGTGAGTTTTAAAACATGTGATGAAAATATTTGATTAAATTAATGTGGGAAAATAATAACTGTGTAAACGAAATATTAATGAAAAATTAAAAGATTAAAAATTAAATACAACCTAATGATGTTAGGAAGAATGAATTAAATCATATGGATAAATCCTATAAATTCCTTTATCGATACTCTCATATACTTTACTTCTAAAAAAATATACTTTATACATAGCATAAGTGATCATAAGATAATAATTATTTTATTTGTTTTCAATAATTAATACATTCAAGGTCCTCAAGAGTGTATTAACTGAAAAAAAAAATCATGCTTAGTGGGATACATTAAAAATTCAGCAAGAACATGTTGTTACTCACCTTCATAGAAACAACCAACAGTATATTTTTCATTCAATTCATCAGTTCCACTATGTGAAATGTTTTATGTAATGGAAAGTAGTTATAGCTGTGGAATTTTAGAAATAGATCATAAAAAATATAATGGACACTTTCAACAACATTCAATTGGAACCATAGACAATTAAAAAGATAAATTAAAAGTAAAAAAACTAGGATGTAATGGATATGGCTCTGGTAGGATCATAACAATCCAATAAGGAGTGAATCCTCAAATTAGTTCTCCATGTCCAGGGATAATAAAGATAATAATAAAAATATAATTCATGGAGTTAAAAAGATAAAAAAATATATATATGGGTCTTTTCCCATAATATGTAATTCCCCTTATAAAACTTCCCAAATGATACCCCAACCCAAGCACTACTGGACGAGAGGCACACCTCCTCACACAGAAGATGCTACTAACTAGTGGAGGGAGTCTATATGAATTTCGGGGTGGCTAAAATCTTCGTACAACCACATAAAAATAGGTAAATAACATAGTAAATATATAGTATTTGAGTAATAAAAAGTAATTACAAATAATATACAATTATCAAAATAATATAAAAAATAGCATGCTATAGTAATAATATAACCCATTCTGAGAACAAAAATGTACAACAAGGTTCAGTCTATAAGACAATAAACTAAATATAAATAAATAACAAAATTAAGGAAGAATCAAATATAATATTTTTGTCTGACCTTGTAGAAATATCCTAAATTTATCTAGTTATCCCTAATAGATCCTTTATATGACCTATCACAAAAAATACACTGTGAGGTCCTTAAACACACTAGACTGATCATACTGGTTATTATCATATAACTCATTTGGGATCCCCAAAAATACAACCTATATACATCATTATATATAGTGTATTCATGTATGAGAACATAAATTATTTAAAAAAATAAAACATGCAAGAAATCATATGTGGTCATCATCTATTAGAAAGGTCTCCATAGCTCCATACCCCACCTACTTTTTCCAATGATGGTAATCATTCCAATTATAACCACATGTCTTTAAAAGATTTGTTGGGAAAAGAATATCAATAGATAGTCATGGGAATAAAATATAATCATATGAGGAGGAGGGCCATATTACCCAATATAAGGAATATAAGAATCCCATTGGGTAAAGGAATCACAATATCCAATCTTTGAAATACACAATACCAATGGATCCTCTAACATGATAGTTATCCTCTAAGAAAATACTAATAATGAAAAATTGGGTAGTGTAATATATAAACCCTGATTCATAGGTTCCATGACAAAAAATATATCATACTACCATATATTCATCAATATTACTATAAAAACCTCTATGAAAAGGAATAATTTTACATGTCTTGTGTTTTAGAGAAAATAGAGGTCATGTCGCTTTGGGAATGATCCTCCCAGAACATGGAAAAAATGATAACATTAGAGTTATACTCCTTAATCCCTAGGTCTATGGGATGCATCCTCACCCACTTTAGTAGAAACAATATGAACATACACTACCCTATAATAAGAGAATCCCATAGCCTAGTCTCATACCACCATAGATCCATATTTTAATCTAAGTTAAATGATATTTATCCATTACAAATTAGTAAAAATAACCTTGAAAAACCTCATCATCCACATCCATAAATCAAACCCACATCATGAAAATTGTCACGATGATTTTATGCCCATATACCATACCTAAATCATAGCTTGAACAATATTTTAAACATTGAAACATTGAACGCAAAGAGTTTTTTCACTCATGAACCACCTCATAGGGTCTCAAGAAAACACCAATAAATACCTGCTCTATCCCTATAATACATATAATACTCAAAAACACCCTGAGGTATTTCACTGGATGATTTTCCCACTCTCTCATCACTTCTCTTCTCTATCTACATAGATATACACCACAAAATATAAATTGATTCACCCATAACATTCCACTTTAAACATTACGCAAGCCCCACATAGCTTCCCATAAGCTATTCACCACTATCATATACTATGATCCCCATCCCATAGAAGTTACATACCCAATTATTCTGAATGCACAATTTTTCATCACAAAGTTCTACTATGAACTCTCAAGAGAGATTAGTTACACACCGCACTAAATAGTCACAATAAAATTCCATTTCTTAATTATTTCCATGAATTTAAAAGCTCATTTCCATCATCCCACATCCTTTCCTCAATGGTTTATAAGGTTTTATAGATATTACCGTAGCCTCTAATGAAATTACAATGGAAGAAATTGGATGGTCCCTCCTCCAATTTCTACCCACTTATAATCCCATCCACTAACTTATTAGGGCTCACCCTAAAAAAATCTACTAAACTCAAAAAAATAAAACTTTTAATTCCTTTAATAAAATATATACAATTTTCCACTCAGTGGAATAGATAAAAAAAATCCCTTAAATATTGACTCATGAAAGAAACAATTAGTCAAAATTTAATGTCTTAACAAAATATTATCCCACCATTCTAGGATCACTTTACTCTCTTTTCATAATCCAAAACTAAAACCCATAGAGAACATATATATGTTTATACATAAATGTATATGGTTACATTTTAAAGGAATAACCTACTCTGATATCATATTTTCCATCCCATTTTATTCCTCATCCAAGCCCACACCAATATAAAAGAATATTTAAGCCCATATCTAATATCACACAGATCATATATTTTTATACAAACATTTAATTACTAATTATAAAATTTTATTCAATGAGAAATAATTTCTAAAAACTAAAAAATATATCCAAAAATAATAAAATAATATCCAAAAAATTTTGGAACACTCATACCATTCCTCTATAACTCCTGAGAAAAAAATAAGAAGGAATCCATTATCATTAGAATGTTGACCCCATGTCAATATTTTTAAATCACTAGGATAAACCACATGGTGGAATAAATCCATAAAAATAGTAAGAAACATGCGATAATACTCATTTCATTATAACTTCAATCCAACGAACCATGAATCCACAACATATTAGTTTTCATACCTAATTACTCAATAAAATCCTACATAAAACCAAGTTGAATATTCCATAATTTAAAGGGGATAATAGAAGTTAAGACAATGGAAAGAGATGATGATTTACCTATCTAGGGTTTGGTAAAATAACACCCATTGAAATAAAAACTAAGGGGTAATCATGGGGTCTTTAGGGTTGAATAGGAGGGGCTAGAAAATATCTTTTCCTGAGATCCCTCTCATATAAGAAAGATTTGCGGTCTGACCTAGAAATGAAATATTTTTCATAACATTAAAAAACTATAAAAGGGAACATTAAGGGAAGACCCTTGGTGTTATAGAACAGCACCAAAACCAGGTTAATGTTGTGGTATTACTGAAATGGTCATGAAACAATTCTTCTCCCCTCATCAATAAAAATACTATATTCACCCATTTGTTTCTAGACCTAGTTCTTCACAACATAACTGAAAACCTAGGAGAATCAAAATAATATTATCTCCTAATAACCCTTTACTACATTTCCCTATGGTTAAGAAGTAGTAAATTGTCTTCCAAAGCATCTTTCATGTCTTAACACTTGATTAGTGACTCAATACTCCCCAAAAGGGGCTTCATATGTGCATGCCCAAAGGATCATAACATAATTCCCTCATACAAGTAAGAACTAAGAACTCTCAACTAGTAATTTTTGTGGGATTTATGGATTCACAACAGAACTATGCTCTTTATACAACCACCATGGCCCAACCCCCAATGGTTTTAGCATGGAAATCCATATACAAAATTTTTCATACACCACAATAAGATTAAATCATCCAAAATATTCATGAAACATCCAAAAATCACCGAAACTCTTGAACATAGAAACAACATCCCCAATATTTATTATAATACTCAAAGTTCTCAAATAAATCCAAATTTTCAAAATTCTCCAATCTATTGCTAAATATTTAAATTCTATCTGAATTGCACATCCCCTAACAATGTGGACCATTATACAAAATTTTTCACAATTATATTTTGAGAAGATGGTGTGAACTAGGAAATTAAACAAACATATATAGAACATCAGCCTCTAGGTTGAAAACCAATTAAAAGGATATCAACATTCACCTTGATTAAAATAATCACTATATACTATATCATAAACCAAAATGATTGTAGAAAATCAAAAATAAAAAACAATATTGAACCCAATTATGGTTGAATATCATTATTTAACTCACCCGATTTATTTTTTTTCTATATAACAAACCCTAAATAATTACCTTAACACTTGTACAATAATTGAAAACTTTTCCAGTATTTTAAACACATCTTTTTTATTGAATCATCAAGAATACATATATAATTTGAATTCAATATCATGTAGTCAAGCCATACGAAATATATATTTATCATGATAATCACATATCATCATTCTTACAATCTACATAAAACCAACCCACTAGATTTCAGCTTCATATAAAAATTGACACCATGATTTTGAGTAGTGATCTAGTAACACACATGATATATAATTTCTTAATAAACATCAAATATAAAACTGGGTACTCATATATATAATAATTTATGATAAATCGTTAATCTACAATAACTCAATAACATATTTGGATAACCAACATTACAACCCTACAAATTAAATCTATACAACAGTTTTTCCCCTAAAAACCATCACTAAATATTTGCACATCATATAATTTTAAATATAGTTTGAAAGAAGGGTTATTGGATCTCCCTTTGTGATTGTTTTGGATATACCTTACGGTTTACCTCATATTTTGTGGAAGTAGTGAAAATTAAATGAAAACCCCTTCATGTAGTCATTATTGATAAAATCAAACCCCTATTAGTCAAACAAGCATCATGTATCCGACCAAAATATCAAATCAAGTCTCTCAATAATCGATAAATTCCCAAGAATAATATTCCCTTATATTTTCCAAAAGTATATTTAAAACCTAAAATTTAATTAAATATAAAAATAAAATTTCAATATTACCTTATTAATAACCTTATAAAATATACCCTAAAATACATTAATTTTGTAAAATATAAATTTTATTATCCAGATTAATTGATAATTATAATTTTATATTCAATTTCACATCAATAAATATCCTACATGTGAAAAAAACGCATATTTCTAAATTAACAAGTATATTAAATTTAGAAAATGTTTATAAATAAAAATAAAACTATAATGAATTTCTAATTCTCACTAAAAAGAAAAAATAATTCTTACAATTTATATTTGTGTTTATAAAATAATATTTTTTTCATTAATATTAATGTTTTATGTTGAATTTAATTAAATTACAAAAATAATTATTTATAAATAATTTTTTTACTAAAATAGGTTTTATCCCTTCACCACAATTATGTTCACTCGAAGAAAAATAAAAAACAAAAATAAAAAATTATGAAAAAATCAATTGTGAGAAATTTTAAAGATTTTTTTCTAAAATATATACATCACGTCTAGTTTTTTAAAAAATCACATTGCATATTTTCTCTTGAATTAAAAGTCACCCAATTTTAATTATCCATCATTAAACCCCTTAAAACATACCTTGTATTGAAATTTTTAACTTATTAGCCAAGTTTCAAATAAATTCAAATATTTTATTATATTAGAGTTATTCATTTCAAAAATTCTGCTTGATAAAAGTTAAACTTTTCTAGAAAATTGATAAGGATTAATTTTCCCAAAATTAGGATTTTCTAGGTTTTCATAAAGAATTAGCATTGGTGGGAGTTATGTAAAATATTTAAGGTCCAAATCAATATATATTTATCTGAGAAAAAATAATTAATAGATCAATAAATAATGATTAATATTTCTCACTCAATGTACCCACACATGAATCACCTAACTCTATTTCACCTTCTCATTATCAAGGTACACATTCTATGATTAGAAAATAAACATGAAGAATTATTCGCCTAATATAATCTTTTTCTTCACTCCCTCTTATATATATAATATTTAATTAATTTTTTTATCATATTTTTGTAAGTGGAAAAAAAGAATCATCAATTTAATATTACTTTTGGAAATTCCACTCAAATTGATAACCCACCACAAAAATTGTAACACCTTGACCCTAGTTACCCAAATTTGGTGCATTACTACATAACATTGGCATGATATAAGTAAATCAAGCCTCCAAAGATAGGCCAGTTTAGTAGACTTGTAAATACTAGATATATTCATAAGTTTTAGATTACATTATAAAATGAAAAACTACAACAACAATGATTCCATAGAACACACTCATATCCCCTCATACTATCCATGCAGGTCAGCCATAAAATACTACTTTACATCCTGGGAAAAAATAAAACCTAGAAAGGGGTGAGCTCAGATGCTCATTAAGGATAACAATATAGCAGAAACTTTTATAATTAAGAATAAACATTTAAGGCAATGTATAATAATAAAACAAAATCCTTTTAAACTTGAACATCACCATAATATGGCAATGATAAAATAAAATAATTCCATTTACATATTCACATGGATATTTTACTAGTCAAATACTAACATGTAATATCAATATCCACTTTCATAATGATGGAATGCATAATGCCAAACTTCATAACCACATAGACAAGGACTTGTCCCATGACTACAAATAAGATTTTATCAAGGCCTTGTGCCAAGACACTAGTTTGTCTCATTAGACCTACCGATGAATCGAGGATTTATAGCAGGCTCCACCCATCACATACTAAGCCCAATGCATTTCTTATATGAAAAGGTTTAAACATAACATAAACATTTATATTAAAACTAGAATATGAAATGTCAATAATTTATCCATTAAACATGAATGGTGTAAAAATAAAACATCCACAGTCAAACATATCACAAAACCTTCAATATAGTTTGGAAGTTTTGTATCATAATAAATCAACATCAAATAAGCTTAAAATCCATCAAAGGATGTTGAAATAGATTAAATTAAAACCTTTTTTTAGAGAAATATCTCTTTCTATTTTGAAATCATTTAAAATTAATATAATTATAAAAGAAAATATTTATTTTGGAAATATTCATATAATCTTGTAAGGGAAGCTTTGAGGATGTTATAACGGTGGAGAATAATCACAACCGTCGTATAAGTTAAAAATCATTCTTACCTTAATTTTGTCGAAAAGGTCGTAAAGTACCTTTTTTCCAAAATGACTGAAAGATTCCTTTAAAAACATATATGTTCAAATAAGTTTCTAAATGACTTTAAACCATAGTCTAGTAAATAGTAAAAACGTTTTGAAATACATTTTTATGAAACATGGATGTGGATGATAAAGAGGTCCCAGTAGATATTTACGTAAAAACAACCTCAGATAGTGAAGAGATTGTGAAATTAACCCTTAACTTATTATTTTCCTTGGTTGAGGGTAGTTTAACCTCCTGTATAATGGTGAAATCATTGTTATTAAATTATAAAAGAACCATATACATTAATATGATATCATATATGATCCTCTAATATTTCTTTGTTAATGATATTTCAGTAGTATCATCGTTTCAGGAGTTAACTGACTCGTTTTTCTTTATATGATTTGTTATGTAAGTAATGTTTGTTGTGGATATTATGTATCTTATTCATATTCATAATTATATTATGTATTTAAACATTATTTTTAATCATCAAATGAAAATTTTTCTTGAATAGGTACGATGGGGAATGGATCGCATCATGTTGGTGGAGACGATAATCCGTACATATGCACGAGTGACAATATCATTCTTTTGATATTAAATTAATAAATAATTGGATGGTATATAATATATATAGAGTCATTATCATCTAATATTTATTATTTACATCAATTATAAATAATTATTATACCCATCCAAATAATAATGTATTGAATAAAAACTACACCATGACGTTGAGATGGGAAGTCTTACGTACACACGTATGGTGACACATCATTCATAGGATGGATAAAATAATGAATATGGTTGTACCATTTTTATAATAACATCACGGTATGTAGAAGATACTGGAGATATTATTTTAGAATGCAAACAACAAAGAAAGACGAAGTGGAAGAAGAAAAGAACTTGAAAGAGGTGATGAAATATTTACCTCTTATTCGGGTCCTTCCTTTTGATTTGATCAAAAGGGCTCCTTAGGATGGTATTATGACTAAATGAAGGCCTCTAGGATAAAGGGAGGATATTTTAAAAGATATTTGGGCAGTGTTTGGCTGATCCAAATGGCTTTGAAGGTGTGAATTTGAGATAAGGGGAAGTTTCCATTTATAAGAGGGGCGAGGGGAACCTTTGGAAAAGATTGAAATATTATTTTGTAATAAAATAAATTTTGGGTTATAATGGATCCAAAATGATTTATTTCGAGGATAAGGTGGGGATGGGTTGAAAAAAAAGTCAACTAGTTGGTTTTAGACAGGTTTGGGTCACTATATTAACCTTATCCTCCAGATTTAACTCTTAGATAATTAGTTTGACATTTACCATGTCTCTTTATATTTTTATATTATATGGTTGAAAAACATACTATAAACTTTCAAGATAACCTCAAGTGGTTCATTAATGACATGTATAATATTATTTAATACCTTATCCCAAAACATTTTTTTTAGGAATAGAATATCAATAATAATATAATATTTGTTTTAAAAACTCTTTTTTGTCAATTTTGACACTATTTGATATTTTGTTTTTGCTAAATTCTTAACAGAATTATTAATTTGAAAAAAATTCATTTAATCAATCATAACATGCCATGTTAACCTATAAAATTCTTGGATGGTATCAAATCTTTCGAATTATATTTATTTTAACATCTATAATATGATTTATTTGATTCATTCATTAATAAGGAAAATACCACATCATCATTGGGTCATAAATAAATTTAATTATTCCATGAAAAAAAATTATAAATAAAATACCATTATGTAGGAAATATTTTTATATTTGTAATTAATATTTACAGTCTAAGATATAACATATATAACCTTATGTAAAAAATTTTTTACTAAAAGATATATGCTTCTGTCATTTTTGTATTTACTTTAACTTAATTAATATAAATTGTCATTATCACTTACTATTGGCTCCACGGGGTCCCCAAATCGACCCAAGGATGACCATGTTTGGACATGTATCATCTAATAGGGTTAGAACACATGTTAGGGTAATTTAATATTATTATAATATTTTTTTGTTTTACCCTTATTTACCGGATTCACCCTTAAACCATGGTAAATAAAATATTTACTGAAGTAATTATTAAAAATGATTAAAAATAGATGTTACCTATTTATATATTTTGTACCTACTGATTATAAATATGGAATCCATTTTTCTAAATTCAAAACATAGAATTGGTAGAAATTAATTTGAAATTAATTCTTGTTGTCAAAACAAAATGTGTGTTTTAAAAAATTAATAACTATTAATAGATTGACACTTCCTTATGTCGAGTTTAAATGTGAAATTACATCCAATGACCAACATTGGATTAAATGGTAAAAATATAATATAATTTTAATTAAAAACCACTTAATAGTATAATTTAGCACTACAAATTATTTGGATTAAAAAAGATGTTTTTAATTAAAATTTAGTATTTTTCACTATTCATAAAAAAACTGAATGTTTTCAAAAAAATACCTAAAATTTACCTTATGAGAATTTTGATATTATGAACCCAAAAATGAAGTCCATTTTGAAAGATAAAATTGATAAAATTTCAAAAACTGGGTATTACTATTCATTATGGCTAGTTTGATTGGTCGTGATGTGTTAGAATCTCGAAGTTTCATACAATGAAATCTATTACATTATTCTAAGGGAACCGTACCGTGGAAGATTGAGGTGTTACATTCTCCGCTCCTTCAAATAATTTCATCCTCAAAATTTCTAGAATAATCTTGCATAAAAATATTTGGGTGGTTCTTCATCATAAGTTTCTCAAGTTCCCATGTTGCCTTTTCCATCTTATGGTTTCTCCATAGAACTTTTACTAGACGAGTCATCCGGTTTCTCAACACTTGTTCTCTTATATCAAAAACCATGACAGGATATTCGTAATAAGACAGATCTGGTTCCAATTCTAATTCGTCATTAGAAAGTACATGCGTTGGGTCAGACATGTATTTTCTCAACACTGATATGTGGAACACATCATAATCATTGGAGAGACTTGGCGGCATTTCCAAACGGTAAGATACAACCCCAATTTGTTCAAGAATTTCGAAAGTTCTGATGTACCAGGGACTCAATTTAATCTTTTTACCAAAATTTATAACATCCTTCCATGGATATACCTTTAAGAAAACATGATCTATTACCTGAAATTCCAAATCCTTCCTTTTGTTATCGGCATAACTCTTCTTCCTGCTTTGAGATGCTTTGATGTAGGTTTGGATTACCATCACCATTTCCATCATTTCCTCAACAAGTTCCCAACCTATGAGTTTTATTTCACAAACTTCATCCCAATAGGTTGGTGTGCAACATCTCTTTCTATATAACAATTCATATGGTTCTATGTGAATAGTTGAATGTAAGCTATTGTAATAGAAATATTCTACCAGAGGTAAATATTGATCCCACATACCTTGAAAGTCAATTGAGCAAGACCTTGACATGTCCTCTAAGTTTTAAATAGTCCATTCTGATTTTCCATCAGTTTGAGGGCGGTATGAAGTGCTCAAATGAAGTTCAGTATCTAGGGATTTCTAAAGACGTTTCCAGAATCTTGATGTAAAACAGGGATCATGATCAGAAAAAACCAATAGGGGTACTCCATGAAGTCTTACAACTTCTTTATGTTGGGTCGGAGGTGATGGCAAGAGGGGGGGTGAATTGCCTTTTTAAAATTAATTAACAATTTAAAACAAATTTAAATGCAGCGGAAAGTAAAATGGCAAGACACAATTGATAACGGAGTTCGGCTTTAAACTCAAGCCTACGTCTCCGCTCCCAACTCGACCGTTGGGAGATTTATACGACCGCTTGCTTTTTAATGGTTATAGCAAGAAACCCACTAGCCGTTTTAAGGTAGGCTAGATCACCCTCTTACAGCTTGCTTTTTTATATTGGTTGTAGCAAGAAACCCAAATTGAAAGAAGAAAGAAAACGGGTGGTTTGTTTTAATACAAACCCAATTAAGAACTAAACAATTGAAGTAAATAAGTTAGAACAAACTAGAGGAAGCCTTGAGCGCCAAGAAGTGAGTGTAGTTGATGTAGAGGCAGCCCAAGCTTCAAGGGTGGCAATTGAATCCCAAGTGGCCTTTGAGAATTGTCGTAGGAGCCTCAAATGATCAAAATAGCTTTGGTATGCTTTGGTATATGATCGGTAGTGTTCCCGGCATCCATGGACGTCTATTTATAGGAGAAATACTCCCAAATGCTTCAATATGGCCGTTGGAGGGCTTTTGGAGCCGTTGGGGATCAAGTAGACAAGTCTGGTCAAGCTCCAACGGCTAGTTTGACTTTGCTCACCGGCTGGCCGGTGCTTGTCCACCGGCTGGCCGGTGCCTTGGAAGGTGGAGAGAGCTACTGCCCAGCAGCCACCGGCTGGCCGGTGAGAAGCCCACCGGCTGGCCGGTGGTGAGACAGTAGGTCTCACTATTCCAAGGGGTTCCACCGGCTGGCCGGTGAGGAGTCCACCGGCTGGCCGGTGGTCTGGACAGAAGGCTTCCCATTCTGTCTGGACCCACCGGTTGGCCGGTGGCCAGGCACCGGCTGACCGGTGGCACCTGGCAGAGTGCAAGCCCTTCTGCCTTGTCCACCGGCTGGCCGATGGGCTGGATCCGGCTGGCCGGTGCCCTTACCGGCTGGCCGGTGGTCCTACACCGGCTGGCCGGTGGACTTGAAATCAGTCCACTTTTCCTTTTTTTGCCACTTCTTGCTCCTGAAATCATGCCTATTAACAAGAACACTTGAAACAACATTAGATCACGATGAGAGTGATTGTGATCATTAAAATCCAAGAGAGTGGGGTACAACAATCTCCCCCTATTTTGATGATCACAATCACAAAAAAAGAAATCTTTGAAAAAAGGTATGAAAGCTTTAAAAAAGGGTATGTCAATTGAAAAACTTGAATAAACAATTTGAACTTGGAAAATATAGAGACGTGCCAAAAATAATGATCTTGAGAGCTTTGAAATATTGAAATAGGATCATTTTGTGAAATTGCAACCAAATGCCATTTTTTAAAGAAATTGAAAACAAATTTTGATGACATCAATAACTTAAAATAGAACTTGTAAAAAGAGCATTTTAATAAAGAACTATGTAAAAAGAACCTTTTAAAAAAACTAAGTAATAGAGAGGTTTTCTCCCCCTTTGGGATTATCAAAATAGGAGGAAAAGTACGAAAGAAAAAAATTAGAAAAACACTAATAAGCAATGGCAAAAAAGATGAAAGATATGATAACTTGAATTTTATAAAAGACGAACCGTTACATAGAAAATTCAAAAAACAAATACAAAGACAAGCCAAAAACAAGAACGGCTCTATTCACTCCTAGAGGGCCGAGAGGGACGGCGGCGCCTGGAGGTCGGAGGAGCCGGAGGAGCCTGGACCGCCTCAAAGCGACGATCTAGAGAGTCAATCCGTGAGTGAAGCTGATCAAACTGAGAGCTGATGTAGGAGAACTGTAAGTCCAGCCGGTTCTCAATCTGATCCTGTAAGCGTAGGAACTGGTCAGCCGTCACCGGCAAGCCACCAGCATCAGTAGGAGGGGGCACAGCCTCGGCAGGCTCAGGTGCATCATCACCCTCTCCAGCCTCCTTATCAGCAGCAGCATCAGCCTCATCTTCGCTGTCACCACTGCCTTCCTCTTCATCATCATCACTATCCTCACTGTCGGAAAGAGGATAGGCAGCGGCTATAGCAGGAGGCATGGCATTGGCAGGAGGATGGGAATGAGTTTGAGGAGAGTAGGCCTTGAGAAGACCGTCCTTGTCCACAATCCATTCCTGACGCCAAGGGTGCCAACGGATGTGCATTCGTTGCACCATCATAAAATTCACTATGCTATCCTTCGTTGGCTGCTCGAAGGAAGTGGCATGAAGAGGCACATCAAGAAATGAAAAGATTTTAGTCAAGAAGCGTCCGTAGGGTAGAGTTTTGGACCGGCGCGGGTGCTCAGCCACATAAGACATGGCCCGGAACAGAAACCGGACCAAATTGAAGTGTATGCCTCGGGTGATAAATGAGAGAAGATAAATATCAATGAATTTGACATTATCATGATCCCCGATACGGGGCGCAAGAGAAGTTTGAATGAGGCGCTCAACAATACGATGATTAGGAGAAAGCTGGGAGAGCTTGACAATAGGATTTGTGGGCTGCCCTGTGAGATGCTCAAGGGCTTCAGCTACATCAAACTCACGGTCCCGTGGAAACTCCCCCTGAGCAAAAGCATGGGGTCCAACATGAGGAACCCCGAGCATCCGGGCAATCTCCAACGAAGTGATAGTGATGGGTTGCCCAAGAGCAGTGGAGGAGATGGTATCAATGTCATCAGAAACGGACCACGTCAAATGAGCATAGAACTCTTTGACAAGAAGAGGATAAATGACATCCTTTTCGGGTGGCTCAAAAAAAGAATGCCAATGTTGATACTCAATAATCGAGAAAAGCTCAAGACGAGCAGTAGACAGCCAAGGATAATCAATTACTCTACCCGGCAAAATGACTTTGTCATGCCAAATGTCCGGGAGTTGAGGGATTGAAGGAGGAGGAGGAGCTTCTTGAGCGATTCCCTTCCCTTTACGTGTAGAGCGAGGACCCATGATGGCAAAAGAAAGAAAAAGAGAGAGATTGAGAGAAGAAATGAGGTTTGAGAGGTCAAAAATCAAGAAAGGAGGCTAGGGTTTGGAGGACCTTCGGTTTTAGGAGGAGCAGCCCGAGAGAGAAGAGAGAAATGAGGGAGGAAGGGTTTTAAAATTGATTTTAACCCTTCCTTGGGTCGGCCCAAAAAGCAAAACCCGACACCACCGGTTAACCGGTGGTGTACCACCGGTTGACCGGTGGTTCCAAAAGTCATAAAAAATATAAAAAAAAGAATTAAAAAAAAGTTTAAAAAAATTCTAATAATAAAAAAAATATAGGCAAGCCAAGAAAGTCAAATATTTAATAGTGCTCATTGACGAATCATTCCTAACTCCCCTTTAATAAAGTCAAAACGGTCAACTGGGAGCGGTTTGGTAAAGATATCAGCTAGTTGGAAATCAGTGGAAATGAAGTCCAAAGTGATATCCCCTTTTTGAAAATGGTCACGAAGAAAATGATGCCTTAAGTCTATGTGCTTTGTCCTAGAATGTTGTATTGGATTCTTAGAGATACTAATGGCACTAGTGTTGTCACACCGAATTGGGACATGATCATAGGAAAGACCATAATCCAAGAGAGTGTGTTGCATCCAAATAATTTGGGCACAACAATTGCCAGCGGCTACATACTCGGCCTCGGCAGTAGAAAGAGCAACACAATTTTGCTTCTTGCTACTCCACGAAACAAGGGACTTGCCTAGCAGATGACAGGTTCCACTAGTACTCTTACGATCTAATTGACATCCGCCAAAATCAGCATCCGAATAAGAAGATAGTTCAAAAGAAGTATTTGAGGGATAAAATAAACCAAGATTTTTGGATCCTTTTAAATACTTAAAAATTCTTTTGACCGATTTAAGATGGGATTCTTTAGGATTGGCTTGAAAACGAGCACAAAGGCAAACACTAAACATGATGTCTGGACGGGTCGCAGTTAGGTAAAGTAGACTCCCGATCATACTCCTATAAAGCTTGTTATCCACCGGTTTCCCGGCTTCATCTAACGTAAGCTTACATGAAGTACTCATGGGTGTACTAATTTCCTTTACTTGATCCATACCAAAACGACTTAGAAGCTCGTTTGTGTATTTTCTTTGGCTTAGAGAAATACCATTTGAATTTTGTAAGATTTGAAAACCAAGAAAAAATTTCAATTCTCCCATAAAACTCATTTCAAATTCTTTTCTCATTAAATCTGAAAAATCAGTACAAAGAGATTCTTTGGTAGAACCAAAGATAACATCATCAACATATATTTGGACTATTAAAAGATCTTTTGAAGTGCGTTTTAAAAAGAGGGTACAATCGGCTTGACCCATTTTAAAATCATTTTCTAAAAGAAATTTTGTTAACCGCTCATACCAAGCCCGAGGAGCTTGCTTTAAGCCATAAAGAGCCTTGGTTAACTTAAAAACATGATTTGGAAATTTTGGATCTTCAAAACCGGGAGGTTGTTCAACAAATATTTTTTCAGAAATAAAACCATTTAAAAAAGCACTTTTAACATCCATTTGAAAAAGCTTAAAATTTAAGTGGGCGGCGAATGCCAACAAGATCCTAATGGATTCTAACCTAGCAACGGGGGCAAAGGTTTCACCATAATCGATTCCTTCTTCTTGATTATAGCCCTTAGCTACTAGGCGAGCCTTGTTCCGGGTTATGTTTCCTTGATCATCAAGTTTGTTCCTAAAAACCCATTTAGTGCCAATAATTGGATGATCATTGGGTCTTTCAACAAGAGTCCAAACATCATTTCTAGAGAATTGATTTAGTTCCTCTTGCATTGCAAGAACCCAATTCTCATCATTAATAGCATCATTAACGGTTTGAGGTTCTAGGTGAGAAATGAAGGCTTGATGTTCAACTTCATTGAGGATAGATCTTCTAGTTCGAGTACCGGCTTGAAGATCACCTATGACATTTTCTAAAGGATGGTCTCTAGAAGGTTTCCAAACCTTAGGCAAGGTGGAAGGCGAAGAAGGTGAAGAGGGTTCTTGATGGTCATCCTCCTTGAGAGGAGAAGAGGAATCATTCAAATGAAGCTTATCAAGCTTATCTTCAACATCCTCAATGACCGGGTGAGATTTTGGAAGAGTTTCATCAAATTTTACATGAGATGATTCTTCGATGGTTTTTGAACATTTATTGAAGACACGATAGTCTTTGCTTGAGTTGGAGTACCCAAGAAAAATACCTTCATCGGATTTGGCATCAAATTTCCCTAGGTTATCTTTTGTGTTAAGGATAAAACATTTACACCCAAACACTTTAAAATAACCTACTTTGGGCAATTTGCCTTTCCAAAGTTCATAGGGGGTTTTCTTAAGAAGGGGTCTTACAAGGACTCTATTGATAGTATAACAAGAAGTGTTAACCGCCTCGGCCCAGAAATATTGAGGGAGGTCGAATTCACTAAGGAGGGTTCGAGCGATTTCTTGGAGAGTTCGGTTTCTCCTTTCAACCACTCCATTTTGTTGAGGAGTCCTAGGGGCAGAAAAGGTGTGATTGTATCCTTGAGAGGAACACAATTCATCGAATTCTTTGTTCTCGAATTCACCACCATGATCACTACGAAGAGATATGATTTTATATCCTTTTTCGTTTTCTACTTTCCTAGAGAATTTCAAAAAGGTTTTGCAAGCATCATTCTTATGGGCTAAAAAGAAAACCCAAGTAAAACGAGAAAAGTCATCAACAATAACTAAGGTATAGGATTTTCCACCTAAGCTTGCTACGGGAGTAGGACCAAAAAGATCAAGATGAAGGAGTTCAAGAGATTTTGAGGTGGACACTTCCTTCTTAGATTTGAAAGAAGACTTGTGTTGCTTACCAAGTTGGCATGGCTCACAAATCAAATCTTTCTTAAATTTAAGTTTAGGAAGGTCACGAATGAGCTTGTTCTTATTAAGCTTTAGAAGTGAATGAGAGCTACAATGCCCCAATCTTCTATGCCAAAGCCAAGACTCATTGTCAAGAGCACTTAAACATTTAACATTTTGGCTAGCTAGAGATTTTAAATCAATAATGTAAACATTTTGAAAACGGGAAGCAGAAAATATCAACTTGTTTTGAAAATCTAACACATTGCATAAATCATTTTGAAAATTGACTGAAAAACCACTATCACAAAGTTGACTAATGCTAATTAAATTATGCTTTAAACCTTTAACTAATAAAACATCTTTAATAAAAGAGGAGCTACCAAAACCAATGGTACCTATTCCGACGATCTTGCTTTTTGAGTTATCACCAAAGGTGACATATCCTCCATCGAATTCTTCAAGTGAGTTGAATTCGGAGGGATCGCCACACATGTGCCTTGAGCAACCGCTGTCGAGATACCATGAGCCTTTAGAGGTCCTGCCCTTTTGGCGTTTATCCTACAAAATCAAGAAAGAAGAGATTTTGGTACCCATATAAGTTTGGGTCCGGAAAGATTAGCAAAAAGAGACTTTTGAACCCATAATGTTCTAGAGGGATTCCTTCTATGATACTCATCCGAGTAGGTAATGGATTTGGGTCTTCCATACCTAGCATTTTTACAATCACATTCATAAATCATGTGACCGGTCTTTTTACAATAATTACAAAATTTGTATTGAGAGCACCCCCTTACAAAAGTAGTGGGTGCCCTAGAAAAAGTGGATTGCTTGTTATAGCCAAGTCCATGTGAGGTTCTAGCCGAACGCTGAGAACCTAGCAATTTAGTTAAGTTTTGTTCACCTTGGGTGAACTTGGCAAGAGATTCCTTCAAATCCTTAATAGTAGAATTTAAATAATCTACATTTGGAATATTTTTGACTTTAAGGGCAAGCTCCTCATTCTCTTTGAGAAGTTTGTCTTTTTCGGAAATAAGAGTTTTGTTTTTCTTTTTCAGGGTCAAAAATTTAGAGGTAAGTTCGTGAAAACCTTCCTCTAATTGATCTCTTGCATTTTGGAGTTCTTCATAAGACATATTATTATCAAAAGAAGAAGATGAGGAAGAAGAGTGAGAAGAAGAGTGAGAAGAGGATACCTCATCAAATGCCATTAGGCATTTTCCATCTTCATCGCTTGAGTCGCTTGAAGACATGGAGTCATCACTTGCACTCCATGTTGATGCTTTGAAGGCCTTCTTGTTTTTCTTTTCTTTTAACCTTTTCTTGAAAATGGGGCACTCAGGTTTGATGTGGCCTCTCTTTCCACATTCAAAGCAGGTGATTTCTTTCTCCGCCTTTGGCTCTTCCTTTCGTGCCTTTTGAAATTTCTTCTTCTTCTTCATGAACTTACTCATTTTCCTTGCTAGTTGAGCCATCTCGGATTCACTATCATCGGAGGAGCTTTCTTCCTTTGCCTTGAAAGCAATGTTCTTTTTCTCCTTGAAGATCTTTCCTTCTTTATCGGCTTGTCTTTTCATGGTAATCTCATAAGTCATGAGTGACCCTATGAGTTCTTCAACCGGCATCTTCTTGACATCTTTCGCTTCTTGGATTGCCGTCACCTTTGGTGCCCAAGAGCTTGGTAGGACCCAAAGAATTTTCTTCACCATTGTTTCTGCTGAAACATCATCACCAAGGGACTTTCTCCCATTGCAAACATCAGTAAAACGAGTAAACATTTCGGTGATTGACTCGTGTGGGTGCATTGTGAAACTCTCAAAGTCTTGACGATACATATCTAACCTAGTGTCTTTGACTTTGTTAGTGCCCTCATGGGTCACTTCCAAAAGTTTCCAAATTTCGTGTGAGGTAGTGCAAGTAGAAATACGATTAAACTCATTACGGTCTAACCCACAATGAAGAGCATTCATGGCTTTGCCATCAAGCTCAAAATTGGCAATATCTTCGGGGGTCCATTTAGATTCATCCTTACTAGAAAGAGTGTAGCCTTGCATAACAATTCTATATATAGGATAGCCAATACTTCTAAGAAAAGTAATCATTCGAGTTTTCCAATATGTGTAATCAGTTCCATCGAAGTATGGAGCCCGAGTCATGGAATACCCTTCGGGTGCTTGTGAGGAAGAAGCCATCACTATGGATTTTTCGTTTGTAACCGGTTAAGGTATTACACAAACGCTCCCTCTGATACCAAATGTTGGGTCGGAGGTGATGGCAAGAGGGGGGGTGAATTGCCTTTTTAAAATTAATTAACAATTTAAAACAAATTTAAATGCAGCGGAAAGTAAAATGGCAAGACACAATTGATAACGGAGTTCGGCTTTAAACTCAAGCCTACGTCTCCGCTCCCAACTCGACCGTTGGGAGATTTATACGACCGCTTGCTTTTTAATGGTTATAGCAAGAAACCCACTAGCCGTTTTAAGGTAGGCTAGATCACCCTCTTACAGCTTGCTTTTTTATATTGGTTGTAGCAAGAAACCCAAATTGAAAGAAGAAAGAAAACGGGTGGTTTGTTTTAATACAAACCCAATTAAGAACTAAACAATTGAAGTAAATAAGTTAGAACAAACTAGAGGAAGCCTTGAGCGCCAAGAAGTGAGTGTAGTTGATGTAGAGGCAGCCCAAGCTTCAAGGGTGGCAATTGAATCCCAAGTGGCCTTTGAGAATTGTCGTAGGAGCCTCAAATGATCAAAATAGCTTTGGTATGCTTTGGTATATGATCGGTAGTGTTCCCGGCATCCATGGACGTCTATTTATAGGAGAAATACTCCCAAATGCTTCAATATGGCCGTTGGAGGGCTTTTGGAGCCGTTGGGGATCAAGTAGACAAGTCTGGTCAAGCTCCAACGGCTAGTTTGACTTTGCTCACCGGCTGGCCGGTGCTTGTCCACCGGCTGGCCGGTGCCTTGGAAGGTGGAGAGAGCTACTGCCCAGCAGCCACCGGCTGGCCGGTGAGAAGCCCACCGGCTGGCCGGTGGTGAGACAGTAGGTCTCACTATTCCAAGGGGTTCCACCGGCTGGCCGGTGAGGAGTCCACCGGCTGGCCGGTGGTCTGGACAGAAGGCTTCCCATTCTGTCTGGACCCACCGGTTGGCCGGTGGCCAGGCACCGGCTGACCGGTGGCACCTGGCAGAGGGCAAGCCCTTCTGCCTTGTCCACCGGCTGGCCGATGGGCTGGATCCGGCTGGCCGGTGCCCTTACCGGCTGGCCGGTGGTCCTACACCGGCTGGCCGGTGGACTTGAAATCAGTCCACTTTTCCTTTTTTTGCCACTTCTTGCTCCTGAAATCATGCCTATTAATAAGAACACTTGAAACAACATTAGATCACGATGAGAGTGATTGTGATCATTAAAATCCAAGAGAGTGGGGTACAACACTTTAATATATAGTTTTTCTAAACTTTAAAGTGGTAAATTTTCTCTTATAACAAGAAAATGTGCTGACTTGGTAAGACTATCAAGAATGACCCATATTGCATCATTCCTTTTAGGAGTACTTGGTATCCCCATGACAAATTCCATTGTAATATTATCTCATTTTCATCAGCATGATAACTTTTTATTCTTTCTAGTAAAGATGGTTTGGAAACCATTTAAAAAAGTACTGATGTTTCACCTTCCATGGTTATTCCCATATCCATCTTTACTAGATCCATGTATATTGGTTCCTTTTCAAATCTCATCTTGTTCAAAATTCCATGATCCTTTCTACTCAAAGAATATTCCACCTTATTTTCCTTCCCCATGTGGTAGTGTATAGTGAAAACATAATCCTTGAGTAGTTCAAGCCATCACCTTTTCCTCATGTTGAGTTCTTTTGGTGAGAAAATATACTTCAAACTCTTGTGATCAGTATAAATCTCACATTTTTCACCATAGAGATAATGTCACCAAATCTTTAAAGAAAAGAATACAGCTTCTAACTCAATATCATGAGTAGGATAGTTTTTCTCATAAATTTTTAGTTGTTTTGATGCATGGGCAATAACCCTATCATTCTTCATATGGACAAAACCAAGTCCTTTCTTTGAAGCATCACTATAAATAACAAACCCATCATTCCTCGATTATAGAGTCAATATAGTAGCATTGACTATTATTATCTTTACTTATTCAAAACATTTTCACACTCTTTTTTCCAAAACAATTTAACCCCTTTACGTGTGATCTTGGTTAATGGGTTATCCAGTCACACAAATTTCTATATGAAATGCCGATAATAACCTATTAAACCAATAAAACTGCATACGTCAGTTATACTCATCGGTGTTGGACATTCTTGGATTGCCTTGATATTTTAAGAATCAAAATATATTCTATTATTAGAGACAATATGGCCATGAAAATAAATGTCTTGAATTCAGAATTCACACCTGCTAAACTTCCCATATAATTCATTTTTTCTAAGAGTCTTCAGGATAACGCACAAGTGATTTTCATGATCTTCGTAGCTTTTGGAGTATACCAAGATATCATCATTAAACACCACTACAAATTCATCAAGATATTCCATAAAAACCATATTCATTCGATCCATGATGACAGAGGGTGCATTAGCCAATCCAAAAGGCATTACTATAAACTCGTAATGCCTGTACCTGGTTCGAAATGCTATCTTGGGAATTTATTCCTACTCCATGCACAACTGATGGTATCCAAATCTAAGTTCAATCTTTGAAAAATATTGAGCTCCATGAAGTTGTTAAAATAAATCATCAATTCAAGGTAGGGTATACTTGTTCCTTATTATTATAGCATTGATCTCCCTGTAGTTAATGCACAACCTCATAGATCCATCTTTCTTCGTAACAAAAAGGACAGGGGATCTCCATGGAGAAACACTAGGGAGAATAAATACCTTGTTACTCAATTCCTCTAGTTGTTTATTTAGTTCCACTAATTCCACAGTGTCCATTCTATAAGGGGTATTTGATATGAGCCTTGAACCAGGAATTAAATCATTGGAAAACTCAATTTATCATTCTAGAGGATTTCCAGGTAAATCCTCTGGAAATACATCAACTTACTCTTGCAAAATAAGTACATCCTCTATTTGAACATTTTTTTCCTCGCCCATAGTTATTTCATTCTCTTCCCTCCTAATAATTGAATTTAGTTGAGCTACTTGGGGTGGATCTAGATAAGAATCAGGTGATTATGTTTTTACTCTAAAGATAAGGTGTTCTTTATCATCGTCCTCAAAAATTATAACCTCTTTCTTCTTAAAATAAATTTTTGCATCATGGTTTGAAAGCCAATCCATACTAATAATTATATCAAATTCAATCATGGGTATGACGATGAGATCAGTAGATAAATAACGTTTATATTCCCTAATGGGAACAGATTCACAAAAAATTGTTGCAATGATACTTCCCTTAGTATTTTTGACTGACAACTCCCTTGTTAAATCAAATTGGAAATATCTAATATTCTTAGAAAACTCAGAAGATATGAAACAATGTGATGTTCCAGAATCTAATAAAGCAGTGGCAAAACATGAGGAAAGCATTAAATTACCTTCCACTATGTCTTTCAGAGCTTCAACCTCAGTATTAGTGATCACATAAGCTTGGACTTGATCCATTGGCCTTTTCTAAGGTAAGTTTCTTTGGTGCTTAGTACATTTATTTGAATAATTCTCATTTTCTCTATAATTATAGCATTCAACATTGACAGTCTCTTTCTTCCCCTTGCAATCACAAGCTTGGTGGCCTTTTTCACCACACTTGTAATAGACTCTCATTCCCTTCAGACAAGTACCATGGTGTTTATTCCCACATTTACTGCAGGATGGATATTCAAATTTTCCCTTCTTCCCCATATTTCCATTTCTAGAGTGTTTAGCAGATCTTGTCTTCTCTTGCTTTTCTTTAAAGTCGTATGGGTTAGATAATTTCTTTTTTGTCTTGATAGCACGTGACACAATGTCTTCGTATGACGAGATGGATTGTGATACTAATGCTTGATGGAGAAATGGTTTTAACCCATCAAATAAATGATCAATATTACTTCATGGGTAACATATATAATCTGTTTCATGCCTTTCTAACCTTGTAAAGTTAGGTTCATACTTTGTGACATTCTCATCCACTTTTTTCCATAGACTCAGAAATTGCATTACCATATCTGCTCGATGTTCATGAGGAAAGTATTTTTATAATAAAATATCTTTAAACTCCATCCATTCCATATCTGATACTTCATCATCTTCCATTTTTTTTAAACAATGACCACTATGGATCAGCATCTCCAGTGAGGCAGTAAACTGCCATGACAACTTTTTCCCTTTCACTACTCCCCAAGGAAAGGAATATTTTCTCTAAGGAATTTATTAATTTCTCAGATACTAATGGATTTGTACTCTCATTTAATGTTGGTGGTTGTTACCTCATGAATCGTTCTAACATTGATCCTCCATACTATGGATCAGGGTGCTCCATACGGGTAAGGTTATTATTCATAACCTGAGTGAGTTGTCCCAGTATGGTGATAATCTGATCAGCACCAGTTGTTTCACCAGCTCCACTATAATTATATTGAATAAGAGATCTATACCTACATGAATTATGTGCATTGATATGGTTTCCATTACATCAACTAGGTTCTATTTCTAAAAAAATTTACAAACTAGATTAGTTTATGAATCGAAATACATAATTCCAAACATGTAAAACACTTAACATAAATTGAACAGCTTATAGATATAATCCATAATCATAAAAAAATTCCATAAGGACGAATATACTCATAAACCCTTCATAATTATTTCTAAAGAAAATTATAATTGTCCTACAAATATCCCCTGGGAGTGTCAAAATCAAGAGTGCGGCAAGGGCCATGGTCATTCACCAGTTCCCATTCGAGTCTAGCTCAAAGTGGTGTTTTCGGGTTTTACCCCATGGTACATATGTGCCAGAGCCGCCTCTACCTAATCTTTTCCAGAAAGGGATGTATTTCTTTAAAACCCAAAAATTCTCTAAAATACCAAAATTCTAGGAAGTTCTTCTATACTGATCCTCAAAGTCTATCTCAGGGTAATGTTCTGTAATCAGAGTTTATCTAAATATAGATTCCAAGGTTTGTACTAAACTTCCTCTAATACCAATTGCAACACCCCAACCCCAGTTACCCAGAGTCAGTGCATTATGACATAACATTGGCATGATACAAGGAAATCATGTCTCGAAAGACCGATCAGTTTATTAGACTAGGAAATACTAGATATATTCATAAGTTTTACATTACAATATAAAATGAAAAACTAAAACAACATTTTTTTCCAGAGACCAGACTCATATCCCCTCAGACTATCCCTACCGGTCAGTCATAAAATACTTCTTCACATCCTGGGAAAAAATAAAACATAGAAATGGGTGATCTCGGATACTCAGTCAGGATAATAATATAGCGGAAACTTTCATAAATAAGTATAAACATTTAAGGCAATGTATATGACTAAAACAAAATCCTTTTAAAATTGAACTTTAGTATAATATGGCAAAGATAAAATAAAATAATTCCATTTACTTATTCACATGGATATTCTACTAATCTAATAATCACATGAAATATCAATATCCACTTTCATAATGATGGGATGCATAATGCTAGACTTCATAACCACATAGTCAAGGCCTTGTGCCAAGACTACTAATAATATTTCGTCAAGGCCTTGTTCCAAGACACTAGTTTTTCTCATTAGACCTACCGATGCATCGAGGAGCTATAACAGGCTCCACCTGTCATATACAATGTCCAATGAATTCCTCATATGAAAAGGTTTAAACATAACATAAACATTCATATTAAAACTAGCGTACGAAATGTCAATAATTTATCCATAAACAATGAATGGTGAAAATTAACACATCCACAATCAAACATATCACAAAAACTTCAATATAATATGGAAGTTTTGTATCATAATAAATCAACTTAAAATAAGCTTAAAATCCATCAAAGGATGTTGATATAGATGAAATCAAAAACCTCTTTTAGAGAAATATCTCTATCTATTTTGAAATCATTTAAAATTAATTTAATTATAAAAGAATACATTTATTTCGTAAATATTCTTATAATATTTTAAGAGAAGGTTTGATGATTTTATAATGGCGTAGAATAACCGCACCTGCCGTATAAGTTAAAAAATACATTATTACATTAATTTTATCGAAAAAATCATAAAGTACCTTGTTAGGAAAACAACTGAAAGATTCCATTAAGAACATATAAGTTCAATTAAGGGTATAAATTTAATTAACCCATTGTCTATTAAATAGTAAAAAAAATTGAAATACATTTTTAAGAAACATGGATGTGGATGATAAAGAGGTCCCAGTAGATACTTATGTAAAAACAACCTCAGATAATGAAGAGATTGTGAAATTAACCCTGACCTTGTTCTTTTAATTAGTCGGGGGTAGGTTAACCTCCTGTATAATGGTAAAATAATTGTTATTAAATTATACAATAACCATATACATTAATATGATATCATATATGATCGTATAATATTTCATTGTTAATGATATTTTACTAGTATCATCATTTCGAGTGTTAACTGATTCGTTTTCCTTTATGTGATTTGTTATGTAGGTAATGTTTTTTATGGATATGATATATATTATTATGATTCATGATGATATTAATTCTTTAAACATTATTTTTATTCATCAAATGAAAATTAGTCTTGAATGGATATGATGGGGAATGAATCTCATCGCGTTTGTGGAGACGGTAATCCGTACGTACGCACGAGTGACATTATCATTATTTTGATATTAAAATAATATATATTTGGATGGTATATCATATATAAAGAATAATTATCATGTAATACTTATTATTTATATTAATTATACATCATTATTATACCCATCCAAATAATAATGCATTGAATAACAACTACACCACGACGTGGAGACGGTAAGCCGTACATACGCATGTATGGTGACATGTCATTCATAGGATGGATAAAATAATGAATATGGTTGTACCATTTTTATAATAACATCACAGTATATATAATATACTGGAGTTATTATTTTATAATGGAAAACACAATGAATGTTGAAGTGGAAGAATAAAAGAACTTGAAAGAGGTAATGAAATATTTACCACTTTTTCAGGTTGTTTATTTTTGACTTGATCAAAAGGGATCCTTAGGTTAGATTTCTGACTAAATTAAGGATTCTAGGATGAAGGTAGGATAGTTGAGAGGATATTTGGGCTGGGGTTTGTCCATCCAAATAGCCTTGACTATGTGAATTTGAGAGAAGGGTAAGTGCCCTTTTATAAGAGGGGTGAGGGGCACCTTAGGAAAAGATTGAATAATGATTTTATTATAAAATCATTTTCAGTTTATATGGGCTAAAAAATAATTTATTTCAAGTCTAAAGTGGGAATGGGTTGGAAAACACTCAACCATAAGGTTTTAGACGGGTTTGGGTCACTATATTAACCTTATCTTCTAGATATTACTCTTAGTTAATTAGTTTGACATTTACCATGTCTCTTCGTACTTTAATATTATATTGTAAATAAACGTACAATAAACCTCCAAGAGAACCAAAAGTGGTTCATTATTGACATATATAATATTACATAAGACATTTTTCCAAACAAAATATTTTTAGGAATAGAATATCAATTAACAATATAATTTTTTTTAAAACTCTTTTATGTCAATTTTGACACTATTTACTATTTTGCTTTTGTTAAATTCCAAAAATCATTATTACTTAGCAAAAAATCCATTTAATCAATCATATCATGTCACATTAACCTAGAAAATTATTAGATGGCATCAAAACGTTCGAATTATATTTATATTAACATCTATAATACCATTTATTTGATTCTTTCATTAATAGTGAAAATATTGTATCATCATTATGTCATAAATAAATTTAATTATTAAATGTCTAAAAATTATAAATAAAATACCATTATATAGGAAATACTTTTATATTTAAAATTTATATTTATTGTCTAAGAGATAACATATATAACCCTATGTAAAAATTGTTTCATTTAAAGATATATGCTTATGTCATTTTTGTGTTTACATTAACTTAATTAATATAAAGTGTCATTATCACTTACAACTACCTCCATGGGGTCCCAAAATCAACCAAAATATTCCCATGGTCATATCTGTATCATAAAATAAGGTTATAACATGTGTTAGGGTAATTTAATATTATTATAACATTATTTTGTTTTACCCTTATTTACCAGATTTGCCCTTTATCCATGATAAATAAAATATTTACCGAAGTAATTATTCAAAATGTATAAAAATAAAAGTTACCT
Source organism: Viscum album (assembly GCA_963277665.1). Classification (NCBI taxonomy): domain Eukaryota; kingdom Viridiplantae; phylum Streptophyta; class Magnoliopsida; order Santalales; family Viscaceae; genus Viscum; species Viscum album. The sequence goes on along the minus strand of OY728157.1, from coordinate 1,975,104,230 downwards.
ATTTACACAATTTGAACCTCCTAATTATAAATATGGAATCCATTTTTCTAAATTCAAAACACAGATATGGCAGAAATTAATTTAAAATTAATTCCCGTTGTCAAAACAAAAAAGCATGTTTTCAAGAAATAATAACTATCAAAAGATTGACACTGGCTTATGTCCAGTTTAAATGTAAAATTACATCCAATCACCAACATTCAATTATATGGTAAAAATATAATCTAATTATACTTAAAAAACACTCAATAGTATAATTTAGCACTATAAATTATTTTGATTAAAAAAGTTCTTTTTAATTAAAATTTAGTATTTTCATTGTTCATCAAAATCTGATTGTTTTCAGAAAAATACCAAAAATTCACCCTAATATAATATCAATATTTAGAACCCAAAAATATATTCTATTTTGAAATATAAGATTAATGAAATTTCAAAAAATGGGTATTACTATTTATAACGGCTAGTTTGATTGGTCACGATGTGTTAGAATCTCAAAGTTGCATACAATGCAAGCTATTGCATTATTCAATGGGAAACGCACCGTGGAAGCTTGATGTGTTACAACATTCATATGAAATTTAAGATCATCCCGAAATGAACAAATTATGTAACCAAATTTTCTAACACTTATAATAAAATATGATTATACAATGTACGCATGATTAAGGATATGTAGGGAAATTTGGATTATAATGTTTCTATCCTATATTGTATTTCATCACTTATAAGGTTAAATAAAGGAAAATATAATGGGGGTCTCAAACGTTAAAATAAATACCCACTAAAACTAACTATAGTAATCAACATAACAAATATCATTATTCTAATAAATCATTAATGGATAAAAATTATCATGTTTTATAAGAAATGTGACATCTGATGTCAACTTATTAAAGTGAAGGTATTATAAAGAATTTTTCAAAAGTGGTTAAGAGTACCGCTTAGAATGGGAAAATAATATTGATTATCTTTTAATGGGAATGGATTTGAAAAATAGATTTAGAACATATGATTTTTTTTGAAATTAAATTCTATGTTATAAAATTTCATATCAATAATATATTGAATCTATTTTTAAAAGAAATCATAGAAATTCTACACAAGATAATAAAGTTGAAGAATGATTTAATATATTCCATTTAATCTCAATGTATTCCAAAAAACTCAAAAATTTAAATGAAAAAAATTAATAAAATGAATATTATAACCTACAAACATATCTAAACCTCCCCCATAAACATATTTTACATTTCAAACCCTGAAATTGTTATATAAAACTTACAGATCTAAATATTATATGAAAATGTAAATTTTTTAGATAATAGGATATAAAGATATGACTTGAGTTTTATTTTCAATGATTTAAATCCATATAAATATTCCATGTAATAATTCAAATGATCATAATATGTTTTCCTCTTATTTCTTCATTAAAGGAAAATAAAAACACATATTATTATGTAAAAATGTATAGCAAAGAAAAAAATTGAAGGTTTTTTTAAGAATATAAATTAATAAATTTAGAAGTCTTATGGTATAATATTCTTTTTTTCTCAAAATATATAAATAAATTGAATAAAAAGTCATTAAACTATGTTCAAAAAAATGAATAATATAAATAAACAAAAATATATGATGTACTGGGTTAAACACCCAAAATATGTTCTGTGTTTTAGTAGTCCAAAACTAGACAACACCAGTTCCCTATCCCATTTATAAAAGGGGTTATGTTTTCATAATAGGAACAATAACATTTTATTCCTTATATATTCCTTTATTCTCTATTTTTTATGTCCTCTTATTCAATTAACTTTCTTTCCACTATGCCTCCAATATAGCACTTTTAATGTATATGTGGTGTAATAGTGTGGAAGCCTTATTCCATTTAAATTTAATGGGATTTCATGATTTCAACATAAACATTATCTACAATAGTTACAAGAACAATTTTCATAATTTTTTCAACTATTTCTTCTAAGAAATCCATAACAATTATGGATTTTTCTTATTATTTATCTATGTTTTACATCAATAAATATAGTTCCGAATAGAAAAATGTAAGGGTATTCCATTTATAGAACTGCTTCAATATGTCCAAAATAAAAGGAGTTTAAGATTTATTTATACCCCTTTATATATATATATATATCAAATTTAATATTTTTTCATTATATAGTGCCTTTGTAAATCCATTTATAACAGGTGTTGTAAGAACATGATTATTCAAGTTCACCTTAATATTAACAATCTCAAATATGTTATTTTCATCACTATCCTATTTATAAATAGAATAAAAATGTTGTTTAATCTACCCCGTCAAAATTTGTAGAATCTAATTTTACCTCCTTTTCAAAATTATTAAACCAAGATGATCTCATAAGTGTGTTTTCTACCACTAAAAATTATTCTAGCATGTTTATTTTTTTGATATCTTTTTTGTAATGAATAGTAATGAGTTGAGGATAATAATTTCAATAAAATTCATCCACCTATAGTATCTCGTTATAAATTTTTGTGGATGGGACAACCTCTACCATGTGTGACAGTATTGATTTCTCTATATAAAAACTAGAAAATGTTATGTATATTTCACTGAGTTCCTTGACCAAAGGCTCAAGGAACTCACCTTCAAATATTTATTAGAAATTACAAATGTATTCTCCAAAATTTTATTCTTTAAAAATTGAATTAGAGTGCTCATTTGTATCAAGAACACCTACTATCTCAATGAAACATGGAAATTTTTTATTTTTTTTATTTTTATATATGATTTTTTATATTCTTAAAATAAATATGAATAACTGTAAAATAAAATTGATGCACTCATTGAAAATAGTTCAACATTTATGAGAGGTATATTACATGAATTTAACATCAATATTTTGTTCTTATTTATCAAATTAATAAAAAAATATCATAATTTTATGGTCATTATCGAGGGGAAGTTCATTTTCAGTTTACATAATCGTGATGTAAAATTTATTAAGTGATAATAAAATCATATAATTAACTTTTATTGATTGTGTTCTAAATGATGGGTTGAAAATAGTAGACTAAATTAGAGTGAGAAAATATTCATTATACGAATAAAATACTAATATAAAATTTAAATATGCTATTTTAAATTGAAAATATGGAAGTCTGAAAGATAGTATTTAGTACTGGGGTAAAATTTTATTAATTACTTAATTGATAAAAAATTTTGATTTACTTCCATCCATTTATACTTTAATCTAAACTTCACTAATCATATCACCTTTCATTAGTCGAATAATTTATACATCTAATAATGATAATAATAGAATAATTGGAACCTCTATTGCTGTTAGAAGATGACCACACTACATAACCTAAAAGATGTTATTTATAACCTAATTAAAATCATCCAACTAATCATTATTAATTCTGGTCAACAGTTTTAAAATGTGAAAATGATGATGGAAGGGAAAATATTTAATGTAGAGAAAGTGGAAAAAGATAGGATAATTAAAATGAATACTATAATAATATCTCTTCAAACATGAAAATAGTATGTAAATCCTATAATTTAAAAGTTAAATATAGGTATATAAATGTATATTAATTATGAAATATCACAAAACTCCACCTTATAATAAATCAGAAAGTATGTTCTCTATATCAATAAATAATATAGTTCCTAGCCACAGAAAAAATAATTAGCATAGTATAAAATAATATAGAAAAAATAGTATAAATGATAAATCACATAACAAGAGGTAAAAATGCAATGTAATTTTACATCAAAAAATGAATATAGAATGGGAATGCTAAACTATATAAAGAGTAACAAAACAAAAGGGAATTCCTCAAGCAATTAAATATAAATGGAATGATTCTATAAAATTTATTTAGATAAAATTTATAAGAAAATAATATATATTTTAAATTCCAATTTATATTTTAATCCAAGTATAAATAGATCTAGGGATTAGAAATATTCTAAATATATTCATTAAAGAATGATCACACAAATTCCACCCATCCCATTGTATAACTAAATAAAAAAATTTGTCCAACATTAACCAAATTATACAATAAAATCCCACGAACCATTAATACCACTCAATAGTCTAAGGATGTATATAACTTAGTCTAGAGATTCAAAAAATTAAGAAACCATAGAGGGACATGTCGTTAAATAAAGACATCAACCTAAGATTAAACTATCCACCTTTGGATCTCTATTTAGCTACATGATTTAGAAGGAACAAATATTGTGTATATGGTGTTAATTATCCATGAAGACCCAACCAAATTGGTACCACTCCTAGGAAAATAGTGAATATGGTTGTGTCCCCCTAATCCTTCCTCCAATAGGCCTTGATTTTTAAACTACCATTGTGTGTATAGAACCTGAACATATGAGACGTATTAGATGAAAAATTCCTATGAGAAGATAAAAAGGTATAAATAAACTCCATAATAAAAAAATATTAATAAATTTAATTTCATTCAACAAATTCTATGAAGGGAAAATAACTATGAAAAATCCTTAATGTATTAATTCATAAGCACCAAGAACCATTGATCAACATCTATGAGCTAGTAACATCTAACTTGTCAGCAACTAAATTTTGTGTTCCTGAAGAGAATGTATATATAGGTGTTAGAAAACAAATTTACTAAGTAGTATCCTAAAAAAACACTCTTATAAATTTTTAGGATGAATACTAAATCTATAGTGATCAAACAAAAAAAACAACTCATTACTTAAATAGATAATTTATGTTCCCAATCGGGCCAAGGATCACTCACCAAATATTATAGATTAGAATGTAACATATCAATAAAACCAAATATACATATATGAAAGGCCTCTTAAAATTTCCCATTAAAACAATTTTCCTAAATCTGATCATCTGACTTCTCGGATCTCCCACCAATTATTGAAGTCAAATAGAACATCCATGCAACCAAATTTAATAACAACTACAAAACCACATAGTAAAGCCAAAATCTATTAGAGTACTTATAAATTCACATTATATCATAATCCATTACAATATGTGTATAAATACACAAATATAATCATAATAAATTACATTCTAGATAACTTTGTATAATATAACCATAATTATTCGTAGACTATATGTACTAATATGTCGTAATTGTGGTCCACTAAATAATGTATGAGTATATATTCTACAATCATATGCCACTAAAACCCAAATATACCTCTGATAAATTTTATATTAAGTAGATATGGTAGGTTGGGGGATTAGTCAAGAATATATATAAATGATATTATAGATTTAGGGAAAACACATAAAACCCATGGCCAATAATGGGCATAAATCGTGCTAACTAAATTGTTTGGTGGAGCATAAGAAATAAAATCAAAATTAATATTAAATGAAACACCACTATTCAAAGGGAAAATATCAATTCTAAGACTCAAAATATTGGTAAAATCATGTATGACATCCAAAAAACAAATAATATAATTGGGCAGCTAATAATTTTATAAGCACACAAGAATCAAGGTTCAATACTATCACTTATAATTAATTGTTAAACAAGAACCATCCATTCTATGATATGTGGTTATCATTTCTAGATTAAAATCCAAATTAATATTCTTATACTAAGTAATATTTTATTGAAATTATAAATTCCAATAACTTTATTTATTCTTTAATAATCATTTAACCAATAAACAACTTCTATTTATTGCAATTCATTATCCCACCATATTAATCATTAATCAAATTCAATTTTTATACATATATTATTTAATATATAATATTTATATCTACAATATCCATCTGAAACTATTCAAATTTTCAGCCATTTACTATTCTATAATATTAGTGTACAAAGATATATCTTTACCTACTTCAAGTAATGAAAATACCAAAGGAAAAAAATAAGAAATCATTAAAAATTATAATTCAAACCAATAACAGAATTGAAGTTGTCCAATAGGTAAGTAACCCTTCAAACACAACACAATGACTACAAAATCACCACAAGAACATTTCTTTACCATATATACCTTCCCATATTTAACTATATGAATTTTCTAGTAGTAAAATATCAAAAAATATCTAGCCTTACCATATCAACCAACAATACATGGTTTCTATTCAAATAATATTTGGGGATAACAGATAATAGAAACTTTAGAAAAAAAGTTTCAAAAATAATATACTTTCAAAATATCACCCATGTTTTAAACCGTTGAATTAAAGCTTATAGAAATAATAAATATCCATAAATATCCCCAAACATCAATTCTTAATTTCAACATATTACTTTACCATATAAATTTTCTTAAAATTTTAAAATCTAGTTTATGAAACCATAAAATCTCAATATTTTAGAAATTACTAGTAGTAATATCCAATAATTAAACATGTCCAATTGAAGCCTCATTCATAAAAGAAAATTTTACAGATGAGTATTGAAAATTATTAGTTTTATGATGATTATCCCATTCATTCACCATCAGTAAATTTCTAATCATTTTTTAGGAATGATAGTAAAAAAATTCTAATTTCTACAATAATAATAAGAAACCACATAATCTATAAAACATAAATATAAAATATATTTAATATAATATAATCGCTTGGGAAGTAAAAATACCACCCATTCCAATTTCATTGATTATAGATTATTTACATATTTATAGTGATTTTAGCTCTTTATTTATCCAGAACAATAGATTTATAATCCCACATTTACAAAAACATGAAATATGAAAAGATTAAAATTGAGAAAGTTAATATTAAGTGTTAATGATCAGAAAAAAAGGTGGAATGATTCATAATTAACATCAATGTGAAACCTCGTGATGAACCCATTAATCCTATGTATTCCATCCATCATGAAACCTTCATTAATTATCACTAAGAAATAAATATAAATTCATTATATGTCCCTTTTTATGACTTTTAAGGAAGGGTTATGGGAAAAATAATAATTAAAGAAGGAAAAAGAGGTATTATTGATCAAATATATTAGTTGTATGACGAAAAGTAATAAAGATCATTTACTGGGTAAAAAAATCCCAATTATTTCCACTATTTTCTGAGTTTGATAAGATAAGTAGGGGATATAATAAATTTGATAGGCACTTAATATTTAAATAAATACATTAGAAATGTGTATTATAGCGTGAAAAGTATTGATCATGTCATAACTATCCTAAATCTAAAATTAGGATGCAATTTCACCTTGTAGACCTCCCTTTCCCTCATGATCAAGGACAATTTCATCATTTGAAGTAATAAGGTTCAAATCTTTGGTAAGGGTCACACGGTTCAATTTTAAAACCCCTAAAAATCATGTCTCAACCCCCATCATTCTTCCCTAACCCCCATACACTCCAATAAATTCTCATGAATTATCCCATACACCATGATCCAATGACACTTACATAGACAGAACCAAGGAAATCATCCTCTAGGACTTTATTGTAGGGTTCCGATAATCATGTAATGAGAGGATCCAATATAAGGGTTCATTGATATGTATGGATTATTTATGTAGTATTAATCAAGATGTAACCAAAACAATTACTTACAACCAACTCTTCATGATTCAACACTAATATCTACATCATTTAATAACCCCCTCATTAAATATCTTGAAAAGTAATGATAAAAACAATAAAGTCCCACTTAAATAGATAAAATTACAACTCTCTTGGAAAAATACCCAATTCAGGACACAAATATCCATTTTGTGAGATAACCCTTGTATCATGATCCAATAATTAGGGTGTGAAACGTTATAAAATTATCTTGGATCATTCCTTCACCCGAATTGAATAACAGTAAACATCCATATACTTGATCAATGCCTAAGAAATGAAAAACTAAAGGCTTAGTAGAATCCTATGCCTTATATTATATAATTTTTAAATTACTCACATACTTGATAATCAAAACAAACCTAGAGAAATAAATAGAAAGGGGTTGTTAAACAAACACCTCAAGGGATACCTCTCAAACAGGGATCTCCAAATAATAAGAGGATGACCAGCCCATCATAGAAACATAAAAAGATAAAAAACATCATAAATAATCTCATAATTCAAGATAATTTCATACATATCATATCAAAAAAAAATCCTAAAATAACTCACAATAATTAGTGTGTATCCAGGACACATGTTTCTATGTATTATATTTTAATCCATTATACCACCATAGGAGATGAACCAAAGAATATAACACCCCCAAAACTCTATCTTCGGGAGGACCTGAATCTATACAAGGATTTTATATAAATATTACATCACCCTCAATATCCAAATAACCTAATATAATGACATGGGTATCATTATTAAGTTATTGATGAAGTTACGACATGTGGAAGGAATCATATATTTGATCCATATATATGGGAGTTCGTATTGGTACACAACCTCACAAAATGATCTAGAATATAAAAAGGACCAAAAATATCATGGAGAGTGATTACTCCAATTAAAAAACCTTAGATTCCTATGATGAAGAGATACTTACAAGAAAACGTGATCACAAGTATAAAATTATACACCATCTTCATATGGTAAACATTGGACTTTTGATAATACTAGGATATTAACATCCAATCTTGAATCATCTAAACCCTCTCTTTCATGATCTATACTAATCTTTTCCTGAAAATGGAATATTATATAGGCTTGGTCAACCAAAATAGTGATTAGAATGGTCATCCATATAACAGATTAAATTTTTTTATACCAATGGTTGAGTAATAAGTAATATTATTGTAAATCACAACCCTGGGTATGAGGATCTCCCATGATTCCAAAAAATACATATTACTATTATGAAACCATTATATTAAATTCTAGTTGTTTTATGCTTTCTAACTATTTTTTTGATGATGTAATATTGTTCTAAGTCATAAAAATGGAAAAATCGCTCTTGACACCCATCTATACATGATATGTAAAACAATGACTATAATAATATATGATCATCCATGAACACACATGTTTCTTTGCAATCTCATCTAAATTGTTCCTTGATAGGGATTCCACTGCACTAAAGACCTTAATGTCTAATAAGTGAGACAACCTTTTCAAATAAACCTAGATCACCCAAATTGAGTCATATCTATAATGATCTCATTGTAAAAAAATCCTCAAATCCATTAAATTGTCCACCCACTTTTACTAAGGGACATCAAGTGGTTCAAACAACCCATTGAGGACATAATGATTGGTCTTCATCATCTTTCTAACCAAATATCGGTATATGAATTATTTAAATGTCATATTTTTCCTTTCCACAAAAACTAACACCTTAATGAATAACACATCATAGCCACAGTAAGATACAAAACCAAGGGTGATCTATGAAACTCAAGAAGAGTAACTTGTTTCATTTTAGAGGAAATGAATAGAAACCCATGTAATAACACAAAATGTATACTAGCTTTATACCATTACTGAGGGGAATCCCCTCAAATGAGAATATCCAATAAAATTTTAACCTTAGAATACCCACACTAAAATTTTTCTTTATAATGTACCAAGTATTCCTACACTATAATCTAGTAAAGAAACCTATACCATTGAATTATCCTATAAAAATATGCTTCACTACAGACTCCTCTATTAGTATCCAAGCATTCCCATACTCAATAATAAAAAGACCACGAGACTTCTAGATCCTCATGTCACAAACAACATTACTATTTCTCTGTGTAAATGAAATCATGAATCCATATTCCTATAATAATTTCATCTATAACTTCTTTTACACATTCACATCATGCTAGGAGAACATATATCACAAACTCGTATAATTCATTAAGAACACAATGTTCTTACCAAGGAGATAGTGTCTATAAAACTTATAGGAAATCATAATAGCTATAATCACTTGATCATAGGTATTTTAGTAACATTTATATGGTTTTAACTATCAATTTCCATTATATATGACTACTCTCTACTACATTAGAGTAAAACCCAATATATTGTCAAAATCCTTATCAGATGGTGATGATGAATTATTATATTTCTTATCAATAATAGTTATAAAAGACAGAGAACTGAATATTCCAATGGGTGTTTCACATGTAATATCATTGATATTTCACACTCTAAAAGGTTGAACCATAGAATGAAAGAACTCCATAGGTAAAAGTTATATTATCGTAAAATGACATTAAAAGAAGACAAGATAATCTTACTAGATAATAAGATGAACTAATGTTACCAGATGCAATAAAGATAATTAAAATAAGTACTGTTGATATAATGATGATTAATTCTTCGAAATTAATATACCTGGAATCAACGTAAATATATAATGTTCACTAAAATATTATTCATATTAAAAACAAAGTGCTTAATGATGAAGGAGAACTGTCTAAAAATTATTTTGAATATAATTAGATATTAAAAATAACTCATTGAATGGTGATGTTATAATATACATAAATTGAATACTAGATTAGAGATATACAGGATCTGGGCCCAAACTAGCTAAAATGAGTTTAATTGGTGTTAAAAAATCTTATTTTCAAAGAATAATGCTTTTTTGGGATATAGTGAATCTAGATGGTGTAAATATTAAGTGATAAAAATTCGAATATTAAAGAATGAATATGAAAAGACAGTTATGAGATGATCCTTGATGATGAATTATAACAGTTCCTGATTTTCATCCCTAAATAATTTATTGTGAAATTCACCTTATGAAGATATTTTATTACAAATAAAATAGAACATTCATGAACTGAATGATAGAGATTGAAGGGTATTGGATATAATTTTCACATAAATAAAACATCATAGGTCATAACCTGTTAGGATAATTATAATAAGTTGAAATTTCATAGGATACCTGGGACATCATCATGTATATGATGATCATATGTTAAAATGAAACCTATGATGAATCCAATAATACATGTAACCCTATATAGAATGAGAAATCAGGTTACATCTATGAAATCAATATCACCCAAAATACACTTATGATTATTAGATAGAAAATATCTAGAAAATGAAGATGATATCTCTATTTTGTCTTTTAATTTGACTAAACAGATCAAAGAGAAGTATATTGATGTTATATTGTAAATTTATTGGAAAACGTGTAACAATTAATTTTTATAATTATAATACAAGAAGATATGGTCAAAGATTATCTTCATATAATGATTGAATAAAGTAAGGATCCCTACACACATTATAAGGGACAACACTAAAACATTATAAGGTATATATTTTGTTGGATATTTAGAAAATATAAAAACGATTGATTACAAAATAATAGAATGTTTATGTAGAATCATGGAAATATAATATCATTATAAGAATCTAACAGGAAGGAATGTAAATTTATGAATTCACAAAATGATAGACCAATTTAAAAAGAAGCTGAATTCAATGTAATAAAAGATAGGATATTTTATTAGGTGATTGATATAAAGTTAAATTAGAAGTTATAATATCAAAATAATTTAAATAATTATATTTTCAATTATTTATAAATTTTTATGACCTTGAGTGAGGATAATATTAAGTATTAAAGGTATTTATAAATAAATAACTCATTCATTGAATGAAAATAAGGAATCTCATATACATAGAAATAGAATGTATCAGAAGCTATATTTTATGGGAGATTATATATTGAGGATAAATAATTAGTAATGTTCATATCACTCAAAAAAAAGGAATCCAATTGTGATGATAACTTTAACAGATAATAATGCCAAGGAATCAATGTATAAATTATTGCTACAGTTGTAAAGGTTAGATGATCGAATGTTGAGTTTTTGAGAATCTTTAAAAATAATTTCAAATAGCATGTAAGAGGAATGGATGTTTAAAATTGAAATATAAATGGTAAAGTAAATGTTAAAGTCCATAAAGGTTATAAGAGTTTGGAAGATATAGAAGAAAAAGGAAGAACCCGATGAAGTGTAGAATGACTTCTTATTGGTGTCTACAAAGGTGAGTTAAACAGATGATGTTGGGTGACTTTACATAATCACTTTAAAGTTGATCATTTTAAATACATTTAGTTGAACCCTTAATGCTATGAAATTAATAAAGGGATGTTTTTTATTTTGAATAAAATTTTATATTGATTTTAAAGGATTGTTAGCATATAATTTGGAGAATATTTGACTTGAAATAGTGTTCATAAAAGATATTTTTAAGGAATTAATGAAATGGATACAAGACATATATTTTAGACTTTTCAAATCCTTTAACATAAATTCAATGGTTGATAATTTAAAGGATTTTGAGGAAATTCATAATAATTTACTAAGAATCGTAATTTTATAGACCCTCGTAGAATAAGTGAAGAAAATATGTTTAATTACTAAAAATTAAATACATAAAGATATGTTGGGTCAAATATTTTGAGAATATTATAATCTGAATGAAGAAGAGTAATATCGCTAGATTCTAATGATCAAACTTTAAGAATCAGTTTGTTTTCAAGTGTTAATAGTTAAATGTTTGGGGTGTAAAATTTCTTGATAGTTTGAGGGATTCCAAAATTTAGTTTATTGGAAGAATAAGTCTACAATAAATGTATCTAATTCTAGATTAATATCAATAAGTATTTAAAGTTTCATCCATTAGGATGTTCATTAAAACACATGAAGACTGGTGGTTCTAGTTTAAATAATACCTTATTCATACCTGCAGGTAGATGTACAATTTTTAGAGATAGATCAACCACTTGATAAATATAATGGTATCAAAGTATGGAATAATAAATATTATCTGGGTATTAAGATTATAAATTGAATCATTGTAAAAGTTATGGAAAAAGTGAAATTCTATAGATCAGGATAATAACCTGATATATCAAGGAATAGGTTTCCCATAGTGGGACTAAACCATGTAAAAATACATGTGCGTTGTTTCCTATATATTATATATTTTTTATTAGTGATAAAATTTTGAGGTCACATATCAAATATCCATAATCCTAACCAATGATAGAGTTTTGATAAACTTAAAGGAAGAAAAAGTTTACATTGAACATAATTGGTAAATGTTTGTCACCCCTTATTCACCACCTTTTAGGGTGCAGTCACAATCCACTAAGAATTATAGGTTTTATCAAAGATAACTAGTTTCCCCCAATTTGGATCTAATATTTGTTCCTAATTTGTTTCCAATGACTCCCATTAAGTGAATATTTCCATAATGTGCCAAGATGCCTTTATCATAACATAAAAAAGGAATTATTGAGCTAAATAAATTATATATTATTCTTAGTACTACATATTTTAAGGATTTATCCATAAATTTGAATAATTATAATAATAAATAATATCACAATAATTAGATTTTATCCTATAAAAATTAGTAGAATGTGGTTCTTCTACAAACCAATAGAAAAAAGATTTGATGTTATAATGATAAATCTATCAAAAATAATCCTCCATAATAATATGCTCATGTTGTGAAGAACATGAATCTATTTTTTTTGGAAAATTAATTCTCTCTTGATCTTTTATGATGATCAAATCTAGTCAAAAGCCTATGGGGATTAGGAACACCCTTTAGGATATGTCAGATCCGGATCAGGTATTAGGTTTTGAGGGTATCTAGGTTGGTTTGTTAAAAAAAGGAAATACACTTATATAAGGAAAAACATTGAAATTCAAGATTTTATATTTGGTCTTATCTTAAAGTTAGTGAAACTATATTCTAACCGTGAGATGGATTCTTGATTCCAATTGCATCACATTCTCGGTTTGAAGTACTATGTTCCAACTATACACAAGCCTCAGGACTCAAACTCCCCCCTTACATGGTTTGGGAAAAGAGTTTAAACTAACCATGAATCCTTTAATTCCCAACCATTTTTCATATTTTAAAATTTAAAACTCTCAAAAATTAATGAAATAGATAATTTAAAGGATTAAATATCACCTTATGACATCAAGGGTGTCAAATAAAGTGACATTCTTATTGCATATTACTAGATTAATCTTCTATTTTTTTATAATTTGGACAATTATATGTCCAAAAATACTACCACTATCCTATTAGAAAATATATTTTATATAAAATATCACATAATGGTTCAAAAAAATATTTTTATGTTTAGAAATAACACTTATTTTATCAGTGGTAATATTTAACAAATAAATTATTATCAACAATATCTTATATGGTATTCAATGTTTGGGATGAAATATTTCAAAAACAAGATTTTACTCTTCAAAATATACCATTATTTTGGCTTCGTAACTCATTACCTCATATTTTAACATATATCTTAGAAATAATATTTTATTCTAAATAATACATTTTTATCCTTATCTTCTTTTCAATCATGTTAAAAAACTAGATCAATCGCAACCAATTGTATCAAACAATCATCTCATTTATTGATAAAAACACATTATTTAAAGTTAAAACTCTTATCACATATGAGGAAAAAATATAATAATAAATGATCATTAGTCTAATACCATATAGAATTAATGTTAAAAAATACATCCATATCCATGATTTAGCAACCCTTTATACATTATTTTACTGCATAATTTATGATTTAGTCAAAAAATCCTTATCAGTTTTGATCTCCTATACAAATTAAAAAAAACTTAATGATGAGTATATTGTATTTCATATCAATTAAAATTTAGAGTTGAATTCTGTAGCATCAATATATCACATAGAATCTCTATGGGATTTCTTATACCAATTTAGGTATTCTAGGTAATTTATGTAATGACACAAACTTTTGTAAATAAAATTCCCCAAGAAATTTAATTAAATACTTTATTATATATTATGAAATGTAATATACATGAACTTATTTAGTTTTATTACAACCTATAATATTTAAAAGACTATTAATCACCGTTTTCGTTGATAATATTTTCATTGAATATTGATTGTATGATTAGTATAACTTTATGCATTTAACAAATCCAATTGATAAAGGAAAAGGAATTGATGGAATAAAATAGTAGAATCATACCCTATAAATTAAAACTATTGAAGATTACAGGGGATATAGAATCACTAGGATTTTCCCCTTACCAAACCCCAAGCTAATAACCAATAACTAAACCATGTGAAAAAAATTTATGGTAGAATTTGAAGCTCATCAAGATCACATCCCAAACCATGTATATCACATCACCCCATGAAGTATCACCTTTTTTCACCTTACTCTTAGGGAGTGTTCTAGTTTATTAGAGGGATTTGTATCGAGACCCTAATAATAAGAATATTTATATTATATAGAATAATGAATATATTTTCATTTAATTATTGTTACATTATAAATGATTTTGGATTTTGATACAATAAAACAAAAATTATATTTTAGTTTAATATTTAAATTCAAATTAAAGAATTTATGAATTAATTTATTTTTGAAATATATAATATTCTATTAAGACAATCTTATAAAATATTTTTTATTAAAAATTATTTATTAAATATAATTTTTAATATAATTTTTATGAACTTAAATGTAAAATTTTATGAAGGTTCAAAAACCTTTACTGTCAAAAAAACCCAGAATCCATCAATAAATGTCGATTATTATCTTTAAAGTGAATATTAAATTATTTAGAAATTTATTTGGATAAATTAAATATAATTTTTGGAATTAGAATCTCAAAATTATCCTTTTGTGATTTTTTTCATAATTTTCTGATACTATTGAATTTTCAAATAAAAAATTAAATATTGTATAAATATATCAGATGTATTATGACATAAAAATGACACAAAATAATATAATAAATACTATAATTGGTAATTAATACCAAATATTTATTTCCCTTTAGAATAATTGGATTTTATTTTGTTTTATTAATTTTATATAGTCATAATGAATCCTCCAAAATCGATAATATATTTTATGGTTTTAAAATCTTTTTTGTGACATTATAACTCACCTCCACATCGCCAAGGGTAATATTTAAATAATTTAATCCCTTATCCCTATAAAATAATGAAATAAAACCCCATTTTGTAGAAACCATGGAAACGTCCTTGGGAAGTTTTTTGGTTTTTATTGTTTTATTATATATAGTCCAAAACCTAACTTTATGAAATAATAAAGAATTCCCCAACAATTTATTATATAAAACCACTCATCCACTCATTTCCCTTCACTAAAAAATCTTTTAGCACTCCCTTAATCTTCCCTAAACTCCCTATATTCCCCCCATGGTTCCCCTTATCCCTCAATAATCTCCTCCGAAGCTTTTAGAACAACCCTTTCAAGGTAAGGGATACCCTTCTCCTCTTTAACCAAGTTTCTTCATTATCTTATTTATTTTATATCCAATTTCTAATGATGTGATATGTTATTACATATTCCCATTACTGTATATTTTATGTCTGAATTATTATATACCCCTTTCACTATAATTAACCCCTTATCTGAAAATTTATATTCCCACGTGTTGCTATAAAAACACTATTGTGATTTTCCATGCCAAATAATTGTGTAATGAATTCCCGTACCCATTTCATATCAATGGTGTTAAAATTAACACACCTATACCTATTCAATTTTTGGCTTACTTGTATGTATTCCATACTCATTTTCATGGAATAAAATTTGATGATAAATGATTCCATGTTTTATGATTTATGTAGAAAACTTAATCATAAGAATGAAATGAAAATGACTTGTGCACCCATAATTATATAGTACTCCAATGCATTTGTGTAATATTTTAGTCGAATGAGATTTCATGAAAGGTATTATGGAGTTAGGTGAATCCATCATGTGAATTAATATATAATGATTTCTTGGAGGTTATCCCTTACATATGTTTATGATGTAGTGTTTTAAGTTGTTTCTACATTTCCTTGGTTTCCATTATGTTATCATGATTTATCTTGCCTCGTTTTTCATGTTTTTGGTTATCACCCATTTTAAGTCTCATTGATATGCCTATCTGCTAACATGTATTAATTTATTCATGTTATTGATTGTTTTTTCAATTCCTAATCTTTTATAGCTGACCCCTTTTCTTATGTATGGCCCCAGGTTATCCCATACTATTGTTAGTACGATGGAATATTATGATAATGTTAAGGAATGTTTTACTAACTATGATGTATTACTTGTTTTATGTTGTTATGTAATGTACCTAATTTCCAAAGACACTAGACATATCAATATTTTGGGTTTTTTATGTGTAATTTTATGTAATAAATCATGAATTAATGTGTAATAAGGAGTAGGGTTGTTACAATTGGTATCAAAGGAAAGTTTAGTTTTAAATTGGATTAGGATTAAAAAAATCTTTATAAAAATCCTTAGGGATACAACTAAGTATATTAATACAACCCTAAATTTTTTTAAAGTATAGATTAAGTCTCTTATAAAGAAAATAAATTCATGTCAGGATACTGTAAGTGTATTTTTCTATAGCTTGAATACAGATAATGGTAAAACCTAAAAACCGTATTGATCTAGACTTGATCAAGAATTACTGCAAGACAATGATCCTTACTATACACCATGTTTGACACCTCCAAGGGATATTATTTGGTAAATTGAAAAATTCATTATGAATCATTATTAAGGTAACAAAAATTTCCATAAGAGTATATCTTAGGATATAGATCATGGATAACACATATTGAAACCTAAATATTCTAAGTCAAATAATAAACATCATTTATATGTTATCCCTTTAATTTCATTGGATTCAAATTTATTTGTAATAGTTTAAAAATAATCATCCCTAATTTTTTCTTTATTCTATGTAACTGTGAGAAATGGGAGGAACCGGGTAAACAACCAATTTGAAAGAAAATTTGATGACTCCCCAAACAAGATTCTCAACCTAGTAGGAGCATGAATAAAAAACTTTATGAAGATACTCTCTAATCTAACTGAGGTTCCAAATAGAATCCTAGATCAGGGGGAGTGCCCAAATCCCCAATGAAAGAAAAATCTACAATTAAGAAATTTATGTGACAAAGCCCTCCAAATTTCAATGGTTTATCTAATCTCTTAATCAGGGAACAATGGATCAGCTCCACTTAGAAGATACTCTCCATCATTTAATGTTCCATGAAAGGGAATTTTATACTAGATGTTTATCATATAGATTTATTAGGTGACCAATGGTGTACATTGATAATGAATATGAAGTCTGTGGAAGATATTGAAGTGATTGGGTGGAAGGAATTCCAGTAAATATTTTTAGATAAATATTTTCCCCAAACTATATATCTTAAAATGGAAATGGATTTCATTAACCTCAATAAAAAAGAATAAAAATATTTTGGTTAATATGGGAAAAACTTCCCAAGACACTCTTGATACACCATTAGAATTATCGATACCCCTGAATGTAATGTTAAACAATTATTTGGTGGGAGAAAACCTTGTCCTCAAAAATCCCTACTAATCTGAAACATTGATAACTATGAGGAAATTATCTAATTTTCTATCAAAGTCAAAATGGGGATCAGTGAATCTCAATAGTATCTTGGTGATAAGAAAACAAATGTGAAGATTAATTCTCTTGGTCCTCTGGACAAATCAAATGATGTCAAGAAATTTCAATATCCCACTTGTAAAAAGTGTGGAAATAGGCACCTGATAACTTTTTTAAGGGTGTTGAGGAAATGATTTAGGAGCAGGAAGGATAATATCACTAATGAGATGGATGAAAGAAATGCTCTAGTCAACACTCAGTGCATTGTTCATTGTTTCAACTATAAGGAACTATGACACTTTTCAAACTAATTCACTAGGAAAAAGGGTTTTCAGTGACAACCAACAATATCCACTGTAGATAGGGAGATACTTTTCCATCACAACCACTGAGTTGGGTCCAAAAAATGAAGTGGTTATAGGTATGCTAGTTATTAATTAAATATTATTAAACGTAGTTTTTTATTATAGTTCTATACATTCTTTCATATCATGCTTGTTTAGTGGTACTATTCAAACACCACCTCAACGCTTGGATGTAGAGCTATAGATAGGGAAAAATGGTGAAATTATTTCATCGCAAGTATAGAACTCTTCCCCTACCAAACTTTGTGGGATGAAATTCCCGAAAAATATTGTGATACTCCCTTTAGTTGGATTTAATGAAATTATGGGTATGGATTGTCTTTCCCTATATAGAGCCAGTATAAATTATTGTGAGAAGGAAATCACTCTCTGTATTTAGAATAATCCTATGATTTTATATTAGTGTATCAGGGAAGATGAATCTTCTTTAGCACCAACTTCTCAAGCATCGATATTATTGACCTACGAGAAAGGATATCTAGTTCAAATGATTTAGAATAAGTAAACGATCATCATGGAATACATTTCGGATGTGATAGATTATGCTGAAGTTTCTCCCAAATAATTTTCTAGTCTTCCTCCTAGATGAGAGGTTGAATTTTCAAGAAATTTTATACCTAGGGTATTTTCATTATCCAATACTCAATATGGAATGGCTGATGTGGACCTTGAATATATGAATATATAATTATTGGGGAATCTAAATTGATTGTTCATACACCCATTTACTTCACTATGGTGATCACCAATCATATTCATCAAGAAGAATGATGGGGAAATGTGCCTTTTCATTGATTATCATGAGATAAACAAGATCAGTATAAATAAAAAGTATCCTCTGCAATGGATTGATGAATTGTTTGATCAGAAGCATGGAGAAAAATACTTCTCCAAGGTATATCCTTGATCATGGTATTATCACGTAATTGGTAATAATGATTATATCTCTAATACTACTTTCCAAACAAGGGATGGACATAATGAGTTCATAGTAATTCCATTTGAACACACAAATTCTCTAGAAATCTGTATGGAATTAATGAATATATAATTTAGATATTACCTCAAAAAATGGGTGTTAGTATTTATAGATTATATTATAATGTACTATAATATGAATGAGGAGCATGAGGACCATCAAACCACTTTCATGAAGACCTTACGAAAAGATAATATTTATGAAAAGTATAGAAAATCTATGTTCTTATTGAAGGTAGTCACATTCTGGGTCATATTATAACCAATAATGGGATATATCTATAGACCATTCAAATATATAATAAATTGAAGGATAATCGAGGCCAACATATGTGATAGAAATATATATCTTCCTTTGGTTAGCTGGGTATTATCATTAATTTGTGAGAAATGTTTCATGATTCTCAAACCCTCTAACAATGCTTACCTAGAAGGGAGTAAAGTTTTATTTGAATGTGGAATGTAAAGGGAGATTCATGAAGTGGAAAAAAGAGACTTATCATTTTACTTATAGTCACACTACCCAGAAGTAGAGAAAATTTTATGGTATTCATTGATGCTTAGAATAAAGAATTGGCTATGTGTTAATGAAAATAGTTAATTTATAGAATATGATTTGAGTAAATTGAAATTTCTTGAGTGGAACTTCCCAACGCATATCCTGGATTTGACTGTAGTGGTATTCATATTGAAAATATAGAAAAATTATATCTTTGGAGAGAAGTGTGAAATATATACGGATAAAAAAGCAACAAGTATATATTAACATAGTAATATCTGAATATACACCAAAAAAGATGGTTAAAGATGATCAATTCATATAAATTCTCAATCCACTATTATCCTAAGAATAAAAATAAAGTGGTAGATTCTCTAAGTAGACAGTATCCCGCAATTTTATCATTGAGGAGAATTGAGAAGGATCTTCTTATCCTAGACTTGATAAAAAATTAAAAATGAATCATAAAAAAAAGAATATCATCAATCATTTCACAAATGATTTCTGAACCATCAATTTTTGAGAAGATAAAGGATTATCAAATGGATGATGTGGGAATTCCAAAGGAATTGGAAGCTATGAGAAAAGGGAAATCCTTGAAGATCAATATTAATAAAATAGGATTTATGAGATTTAGTTCAATACTATGTGTACCATCAAATGTTAATTTAAAGGAGTTGTTGGATAATGTGCATAACTTGACATTCTCCCTCAATATAGGAAGTGAAAATATGTATAGAGATCTCTAATAGAACTATTTTTGGACCAATATGAATAAGGGTATCAAGGAATATTGTAACACCCCGAGATTTTATGAAAAATATTCTTTTAATTTCAGTAATGTCTTGTGTTGTATTCTACACCAAGATTACCTTGCACTATACGCAACACCGTATTAACTTGCAGTATACACAACACTATTCTTGGACCGTGTTACACAAAATTTTGATAATAGTTATTCTACGCAACATTGAGTATATATATATATATATATATTCACTGTATAAATAAAATATGGTTGGATTCTGTTATATGAAACAACGAAGGATTTTTTTCACAACACGCAACCCTGACATGGCTTGCATTACATGCAATCACGACCTTCCCCGATAGCGTGTGTTGTGCGCAATAGTGGGTTTTAATAAACAACGATATATTATTATAATATTGTCATGAACTAGCAGTTATGAATAGTGTTAACTAAATTTTGAATTTTATAACATTATTATTCATCTTACACATTTCTAGAACATGGTATAAGAACAAAATAAATTTTTCGGGTAAAATAAGTATTTTTCAAAAAATGCAGTTTTGCCGCCTTTTGATGGCGCACCAAATTTAAATGTAGTTTTTGACATGTTTATATGTTCAATTTGACAAAATAAAATTATTCTTTTGAATCAGGATATAAAAATTTACATTAGATAAAGTTTTGATATTTTTCTGCTAACTTTCATATTTTAATGAATAGTTAAAACACGCTATATTTTAATTAAAAACAACTTTTTTCATTGTAATATCTTATGTGGTTAAATTATAATATTGAATGGTTTTAAAGTACAAATAGAATATATTTTTACCATTTAATATAATGTATGTCATTAGCATTGATTTTACCTTGAATTCGTAGGTTAAATCAATTCAATCTTTTGCAATGTTTTAAAGAAAAACCCGTTTTCTTTCGACAACGGGATTAATTTTAGTTTAATTTATTCATCTTTTGTGTATTGAATTTGGAAAAATGGATTCCATATTTGGAATCAGTGGGTCCAAATTATGTTAATAAGCTGCTTTTTATTTTTGGGAATTATGAATAGTAACTACGGTAAATTTTATTTACCATAGTTAAAGGTAAATCGGGTAATTAAGGGTAAATATAATATTTTAAAATTACCCTAAAAAATGTAAAAATCCTATTGGATGACTAAAAGTCGACCCATATCACCTAAGGGTCATAATAGATTCATTTAATTAAATTTTTTCAATGAAAATAATTTAATTATTAATAAAACCAAAGAATGTGACAACATGTCACTTTCTTAAATTATATAAGTATAATAATTTTAATCTAGTCATAAACTTCATGAAACTTCGAACCTGAATAGTATCCAGAAATATAATACAATTATCTACATCATAGGAATTTATTTAGAATTTTTAGGGATTAAATAATTATCATTTTTTATGACACAAAGATGATGCAGTAATTATCTTATTAATGAAATATTGACATAATTGATGTTATAAATACCCAAATAAATGTAATATGAGACTTTTTATGAATTACAATAATTTTCTAGGTTACTATGACATGTTATTATTGATTTAATTAACTTTTTTAGAATTTATCATTCTGTTATGATTTTCACAAAAATCAATTGCTAAATAGTGTCAAAATTGACATAAAATATTTTTTAAAACAAATATTATATTATTAATTGTTATTTTATTCCTAAAAATCTAAGGTTCGGACAAATAACTTAGATACGGTTTTATATATTAATAATAAACAACTTGGGGTTCGTTTGGCTTCTTATAGTATGTTTATTAACCTTATAGTGTAAGAACACAAGAAGACACGGTAAAAGTAAAATTATTAAACTTAATGTTAAATCTAAATTATAAGGTTAAAATAGGAACCTAGACTTGTCTAAATTCTATTGGATGAGAGGATTTCGACCCATCCCCACCTTATCCTCGAAATAAATCAATTTGGAGCTATTTAAAACCGAACTTGACTTTATAATAAAATAATATTTTTAGTTATTCCAAAGGTGCCCCTCTCCTCCCTTATAAAAGGGAACCTCCTCCCTATCTTCCTCACACAACTTTGAGCCTTCAATCTCGGACAAACCCTGCCAAATTCTCTTCTCCAATTCCCTAGAAACATCCTAGAGGTTCTGGTCTTCCTCAAAGACCAATTTTAGTGCCCTAAAAGAAGGTCTCAAAGAAGCACTTCAAAGAAGAGGTAATGTCCGTTACCGATTCTTTCATCTTTATTTCTTCTTCCACTTCTTCTTCTTTAGTTGTTTCATTATGAAGTAATAACATAAGTATCACTCATATACTGATATGTTATTATAAGTATGAAACAACCCTATTTCACCATCTATCCATCCTACGGAAAAAGAAATCACCGCGCGTGCGTACGTACGGAATACCGTCTCCACGCTGTGGTGTAATCTATTTTACACCACCACCTTACTTGGATGGGTATAATGTTGTAAATAATGACTATATATGACTATTATAAAGTTATATTGATTCTAAAATAGTATACATACACTCCAATATAGTCCCACGATCATGAGAACGATATCATCGCTCGTGCGTACGTACGGACTACCGTCTCCACGACGCGATTAGATTCATTCTCCACTTTAACCATTCATGAATGATTATAAAGTATATATAATAAGTAATCATGAAATATATGACATGGTAAATCTACTATATTTATGTATATATATATGTCATCTACTTACTTCCATTCAAGACAATAAGGAAAGGAAAACAGCGTTCATGCGTACGTACGGACTACCGTCTCCATGAAAGGTGTGTTTCATTTCATTTATCTATCTATTATATATATATATATATACTGAATATATATGATATATAAATCATATTTTATATTCTTGAAGTAAGTAAATCATGATATAAGTAATAATAATGTCAAGAACAATAAGTCCAAACAACTATGATAAATGAAACAATTTTACCCAAAACGCTCTTTAACATGGAATTTACAAAAGAACGGGTAATATAAAGTCATAATTGAACCATATATGATATCATAACAATGAATATGATTCTGTAATAAGTAAATGACATTATTTAAATCATTATACAGGAGGTTAGGACACTTACAAAGCAAATCGGACCTAAGGTAGGGGAAATATCACAATCTCATTTTTATCCGAGATTGTTTTTACTTTGGAATTTACTGGGGTGTATTTTATCATCCACATCCATGTTTCTTCAATATGTAATTTTATTTCCATCCACCTACAATTTTTTAAATCCAATTTTACCATTCGGTGAGTTTTTAGTAAAGGATATGAAAGGAATCTTTTGTCGTTTTTTTCGTACGAGGTACTTTTTGACTTTTCCGACAAAAGTACGAAGAATGTTTTTTTTAACTTATACGGCATGAATGGATTTTTAAAACATTATTTCCAAAAATATTCCTTTACAAGTTTTCAAGTTTATTTTTAATCAACTTCTTTTAGTTTAAAATTTTATGACATTTTAAGAAAGGAAAAGTGTTTTTGATGTAGAAAGGATATTTTCCTCAAGAATGAAGTTCAAGTGTTTTATAAAAATTATTTTCCATCTAAGATAATAAAGGGTTATGTTTTTATCCCTATTATTACATTGATTTGATTATGTTGTGATGGAATTATTTTTTTGAATTCATTTATCGTATATGAATTGTTTTATGATGTCATGATGTTTAAGATTCCCATTTTTATTACATGGGTTATGCAATGATGTATGGTTTATGATTTTGTGGAACAAATAAGAATGGTATCATTATGAGATGGGTGGGACCTATATCTCCCTCCAATGCATTGGGTAAAGATTTTATATCTCATGAGATAGACATGGCTGGAATGGTAGGTTATACCGGTTTAGTGAAACAGGACTGAAACGAGGGTGACTCGGTTCAGAAAGGGACTTTGTCCACTAAGATAGTCTTTTCAATGAGTCTTGACTAACAAGAAATGATTCTATATGATTATGTGTGTATGCCACAATGTTTCATGTTTTATGTTATGATTATTGGGATTTCATATCACTACTATGATTTATCCCATGTTATGAAATTATGCTCTCTTTTATAGGTTAAGATTTCCAAAATGATATGTTCTTATGAATATGATGTGATTGATATTTCTTGACTAATAAGAAATGATTCTCTATGATTATGTGTGTATGCCACAATGTTTCATGTTTTAAGTTATGATTATTGGGATTTCATTTCACTACTATGATTTATCCCATGTTATGAAATTATGCTCTCTTTTGCAGGTTAAGATTTCAAAAATGTTATGTTCTTATGAATATGATGTGATTGATATTTCTTTTGTCTACCCTTACTGAGAATTTGAGCTCACCCTTTTATGTTTACTTTTCCCCAGGATATAAAGAAAGGTTTTAGGTATAAAAAAAGGGAAGATCTTTATGGGAGATGTTGAAGATCTTTCACCAAGATTAGAAGATTATGTTCCAAGTTTCCAAAGACACTAAACTATTACGATCCTTGTGTGTGTGTTTTTTTTATGTACTAAGTATTCCGCAAAAGTAATGTAATGTCAATGTACGTCAAGCTTCAGGTCTCTACAATTGGTATTAGAGGAAAGGTTTAGTCAACCTTTGGAAACTAGGATGCGAAAACATTAGTGAGATGCCTAGAGATATTTCTAAGGTATGTATAGGGATGTCCCTAAGGATAAGTATACGTATAGGATATAGTCCTAGAACTATTGTAATGATGTTAGGTTAAACCAAAGATGTTATATATTGAAGTTACTCCCCCTTTATTATGATTTTTGCCTCTCACACTATTCTTTTTGGGTTTTAGAAAATTGCTGGAAACAAGATGATTCACGATAATGGAGGATATTATGGACAATGGAATGATATTCTTCATGAGAAACCAAATGAAATGGGATTTGGAAGTCTAAACATCATTATTATGCTGAATCAGCAATCTCATAATATGATCAATAAAGTAAAATTTGGTAAGTTTCCTGACTCAACTAATAAGAGAAACATGGAGTTTCATGATGATCATAGAGGAAAGAAAGTTAAATTTCCCCTATGTAAATCATGTGGGAAGAGGCATCAAGGAGAATGTTTCAAAGGAACTGGAAGATGCTTTGGGTGTCGAAAAGAAGGACACAAAGCCAGTAAGTGCAAAGGAAAAGGTTCAGTTAACACCAGGGATGAGGATAATGGTATTGCTACGACATCAACAATGGTTAAATGTTTTAAATGTGGAATGTACGGGCATTATGCAAACCAATTCCCTAAGAGAAAGTCTCATGAAGAGAATCAGTATGGTCGTATGGGTAGTATTTATGTTGATGATGATGAAGAGACTACAAATGATATGTGAGATGAAAGAATTGTTGAAGCTCGGTCAATGGTTTAAGAATGTAGTGGAATGATTACATGTTTATCATGTGTAATGTTGTATAACTAATCTCATGCTACTATGGAATAAAGAGACATTTATGGATTGTTACACTGTTGTCTTTCCATGAGTTTTGAAAGTGTAAGATTAATGTTACCAGTATCCATGAAAGGTTATTCAGATATTTTTGTAATGTAGATGATATGCGCATAACGAAGGGATAAGACGATAATGAGATGTTTGATTGTATTCATGAGCTCATGATTGATATAAGGACTAAGTGATATCATGGTTTGAGTATATAGAATTTTTGGATTTTGGTATGTGGAAAGAGTTAACTTTTGACAGCATTCATGTTTTCACTAAGGTTTAATTGGTATTCATTTTTCAAGAGACTACATGATTAAGGTATTCACATGATTGGAATGTGACCAACAAGACATATCTTATGATATATGGGGATCAACGATGGTATTAAATCTCTGGTAGTTGTTTTCACTATATTATGAGAGTGGACTGCAGTATTATGGATAAGCCTAAAGATTGGAATGGATTATGATGGATTTAAGATAGTATTGTTTAAGGATAGAAGTTTTTCGATATTATTGATGGGATGTTATAGTAATATAGTTTTAGAAAAAGGACAACCTGCAGGACGGGCGACAACCCATCGCGTCGGACAAGGCCGTGGGAATCGAACCCACAACCGAAGTGCGACTGGCCTTTATCGCCTACCACTGGTCTACAGGAAGTCCCTGTTTAGTAGAAACTAGTTTTATTTTATTAAGCGGTATGATATATGAAGTATAAGTCCATTTTAGGAACCATATATGATTAATCTCACTAAATAATGACTTATGTATATTTAATAACTTTTGATAACCTTTTGTTTGAGACAGATGGAATGACTTGTCATACTAACACTTCACAAATAAAAAATTCAACTTCATTTATTTAAGAGATGAAGTGGAAATTTTTTAAGGCACGAACAACAGTGAGATTGTACCAAAATAAAGTAAGTATTTATTCTAATTCAAATTCTTCAACTTTAGGGAAACGATCTTGAAAACCAAAAATGTTGTCCTAGTGCTCTTATATCTGATTAATCAGATGGTACCTTAGATCGTCACAAATTTATGGATTTGTGATTGCTAGATTTTCCATAGCCATGTTCTCTACCACTCTCCATCAAAACATGATGGTTAGATTTCTCTTCCATATCCATATTTTCACCTATGTGGAAACCCAGTGATTAGTTTATTTGGGTAATCGTTAC
Organism: Viscum album; assembly: GCA_963277665.1. Taxonomy (NCBI): domain Eukaryota; kingdom Viridiplantae; phylum Streptophyta; class Magnoliopsida; order Santalales; family Viscaceae; genus Viscum; species Viscum album. The sequence goes on along the minus strand of OY728157.1, from coordinate 1,975,076,565 downwards.
GTTTCATACTTTTGTTTTTAAAGATTGGTTTTGGTATTCCTTTTTATGATATGGGTTTCTATTAAAGAAACTTTCGAATAGTAAACCATTTATAACCCCAACGAATTTCGAGGGCGAAATTCATTTTAAGGGGGGTAGAATGTAACACCCTGAGATTTTATGAAAAATATTCTTTTAATTTCATTAATGTCTTGTGTTGTATTCTACACCAAGATTACCTTGCGCTATACGCAACACCGTATTAGCTTGCGGTATACGCAACACTATTCTTGGATCGTGTTACACACAATTTTGATAATAGTTATTCTACGCAACATTGAGTATATATATATATATATATATTCAATGTATAAATGAAATATGGTTGGATTCTGTTATATGAAACAACGAAGGATTCTTTCACAACACGCAACCCTGACTTGGCTTGCATTACACGCAATCACGACCTTCCTCGATAGCGTGTGTTGTGCGCAATACTGGGTTTTAATAAACAACGATATATTATTATAATATTGTCATTAACTAGCCATTATGAATAGTGTTAACTAAATTTTGAATTTTATAACATTATTATTCATCTTACACATTTATAGAACATGGTATAAGAACAAAATAAATTTTTCGGGTAAAATAAGTATTTTTCAAAAAATGAAGTTTTGCCGCCTTTTGATGGCGCACCCACTTTAAATCTAGTTTTTGACATGTTTATATGTTAAATTTGACAAAATAAAATTTATCTTTTGAATCAGGATATAAAAATTTACATTAGATAAAGTTTTTGATATTTTTCCGATAACTTTCATATTTTAATGAATAGTAAAAACACGCTATATTTTAATTAAAAACATCTTTTTTCATTGTAATATATTATGTGGTTAAATTATAATATTGAATGGTTTTAAAATATAAATAGAATATATTTTTACAATTTAATATAATGTATGTCATTAGCATTGATTTTACATTGAATTCGTAGGTTAAATCAATTCAATCTTTTGCAATGTTTTAAAGAAAAACCCGTTTTCTTTCGACAACGGGATTAATTTTAATATAATTTCTGCATCTTTTGTGTATTAAATTTGGAAAAATGGATTCCATATTTGGAATCAGTGGGTCCAAATTATGTTAATAAGCTACTTTTTATTTTTGGGAATTATAAATAGTAACTACGGTAAATTTTATTTACCATAGTTAAAGGTAAATCGGGTAATTAAGGGTAAATATAATATTTTAAAATTACCCTAACAAATGTCAGAATCCTATTGGATGACTAAAAGTGGATCCATATCACCTAAGGGTCGTATTAGATTCATTTAATTAAATTTTTTCAATGAAAATAATTTAATTATTAATAAAACCAAAGAATGTGACAACATGTCACTTTCTTAAATTATATAAGTATAATAATTTTACTCTAGTAATAAACTTCATGAAACTTCAAACCTAAATAGTCTCCAGAAATCTAATAAAATTATCTACATCATAGGAATTTATTTAGAATTTTTAGGGATTAAATAATTATCATTTATTATGACATAAAGATGATGCAGTAATTAACTTATTAATGAAATATTGACATAATTGATGTTATAAATACCCAAATAAATGTAATTTGAGACTTTTTATGAATTAAACTAATTTTCTAGGTTAATATGACATGTTATTATTGATTTAATTAACTTCTTTCGAACTTATAATTCTGTTATGATTTTCACAAAAATCAATTACTAAATAGTGTCAAAATTGACATAAAATAGTTTTTAAAACAAATATTATATTATTAATTGATATTTTATTCCTAAAAATCTAAGGTTCTGCCAAATGACTTAGATAAAGTTTTATATATTAATAATAAACAATTTGGGGTTCGTTTGGCTTCTTATAGTAAGTTTATTAGCCTTATAGTGTAAGAACACAAGAAGACACGGTAAAAGTAAAATTATTAAACTTAATGTTGAACCTAAATGATAAGGTTAAAATAGGAACCTAAACTTGTCTAAATTCTATTGGATGAGAGGATTTCGACCCATCCTCACCTTAGCCTCAAAATAAATCAATTTGGAGCTATTTAAAACCGAACTTGACTTTATAATAAAATAATATTTTTAGTTATTCCAAAGGTGCCCCTCTCCTCCCTTATAAAAGGGAACCTCCTCCCTCTATTCCTCACACAACTTTGAGCCTTCAAGCTCGGCCAACCCCTGACAAATTCTCTTCTACACTTCCCTAGAAACATTTTAGAGGTTCTGGTATTCCTCAAAGACCAATTTATTTCCCTAAAAGAAGGTCTCAAAGAAGCACTTCAAAGAAGAGGTAATGTCCGTTACCGATTCTTTCATCTGTATTTCTTCTTCCACTTCTTCTTCTTTAGTTGTTTCATTATGAAGTAATAACATCAGTATCACTCATATACTGATATGTTATTATAAGTATGAAACAACCCTATTTCACCATCTATCCATCCTACGAAAAAATAAATCACCGCGCGTGCGTACGTACGGAATACCGTCTCCACGCCGTGGTGTAATCTATTTTCCACCACCACCTTACTTGGATGGGTATAATGGTGTAAATAATGACTATATATGACTATTATAAAGTGATATGGATTCTGAAATAGTATACATACACTCCAATACAGTCCCACGATCATGAGAATGATATCATCGCTCGTGCGTACGTACGGACTACCGTCTCCACGACGCGATGAGATTCATTCTCCACTTTAACCATTCATGAATGATTATAAAGTATATATAATAAGTAATCATGAAATATATGACATGGTAAATCTACTGGATTTATGTATATATATATGTCATCTACTTACTTCCATTCAAGACAATAAGGAAAGGAAAACAGCGTTCATGTGTACGTACGGACTACCGTCTCCATGAACGGTGTGTTTCATTTCATTTATCTATCTATTATATATATATATATACTGAATATATATGATATATAAATCATATTTTATATTCTGGAAGTAATTAAGTCATGATATAAGTAATAATAATGTCAAGAACAACAAGTCCAAACACCTACGATAAATGAAACAATTTTACCCAAAACGCTCTTTAACATGGAATTTACAAAAGAACGGGTAATATAAAGTCATAAGTGAACCATATATGATATCATAAAAATTAATATGATTCTGTAATAAGTAAATGACATTATTTAAATCATTATATAGGAGTTTCGGACACTTACGAATAAAATCGGACCTAAGGTAAGGGAAATATCACAATCTCATTTTTATCCGAGATTGTTTTTACTTTGGAATTTACTAGGGTGTATTTTATCATCCAAATCCATGTTTATTCAATATGTAATTTTAATTCCATCCACCTACAATTTTTTAAATCCATTTTTACCCTTCAGTGAGTTTTTAGTAAAGGATATGAAAGGAATCTTTTGTCGTTTTTTTCGTACGAGATACTTTTTGACTTTTCCGAAAAAGGTACGAAGAATGTTTTTTTTAACTTATACGGAATGAATGGATTTTTAAAAAATTATTTCCAAAATGATTCCTTTACAAGTTTTCAATTTTATTTTTAATCAACTTGTTTTAGTTTAAAACTGTATGACATGTTAAGAAAGGAAAAGTGTTTTTGAAGTAGAAAGGATATTTTCCTCAAGAATGAAGTTCAAGTGTTTTATCAAAATTATTTTCCATCTAAGATAATAAAGGGTTCTGTTTTTATCCCTATTATTACATTGATTATATTATGTTGTGATGGGATTATTTTTATGAATTCATTTATCGTATATGAATTGTTTTATGATGTCATGATGTTTAAGATTCCCATTTTTATTACATGGGTTATGCAATGATGTATGGTTTATGATTTTGTGGCACACATAAGAATGGTATCATTATGAGATGGGTGGGACCTATATCTCCCTACAATTCATTGGGTAAAGATTTTATATCTCATGAGATAGACATGAATGGAATGGTAGGTTATACCGGTTCAGTGAAACAGGACTGAAACGAGGGTGACTCGGTTCAGAAAGGGACTTTGTCCACTAAGATAGTCTTGGCAATGAGTCTTGACTAACAAGAAATTATTATCTATGATTATGTGTGTATTACACAATGTTTCATGTTTTAAGTTATGATTATTGGGATTTCATTTCACTACTATGATTTATCCCATGTTATGAAATTATGCTCTCTTTTGCAGGTTAAGATTTCCAAAATGTTATGTTCTTATGAATATGATGTGATTGATATTTCTTGACTAACAAGAAATGATTCTCTATGATTCTGTGTGTATGCCACAATGTTTCATGTTTTACGTTATGATTATTGGGATTTCATTTCACTACTATGATTTATCCCATGTTATGAAATTATGCTCTCTTTTGCAGGTTAAGATTTCCAAAATGTTATGTTCTTATGAATATGATGTGATTGATATTTCTTTTGTTTACCCTTACTGAGCGTTTTAGCTCACCCTTTTATGTTTACTTTTCCCCAGGATATAAATAAAGGTTTTAGGTATAAAAAAAGGGAAGATCTTTATGGGAGATGTTGAAGATCTTTCACCAGGATTAGAAGATTACATTCCGAGTTTCCAATGACACTAAACTATTATGATCCTTGTGTGTGTGTTTTTTTTATGTACTAAGTATTCCATAAAAGTAATGTAATGTCCATGTACATCAAGCTTCGGGTCTCTACAAATATACATCAAGTTGTTTTCTATGTCATCAAGTGAAGGTGAAATGAAAAAAATCCCTGGGGATTATGCAACCATTACCCATACCAACATGGAAATTGAAAAAACATAAACATGGACTTTGTAACTAAAATTATGAATACATCAAGAGTAAATAATGAAATATGGGTTTTGGGGGGGTATTCTTATAAAAACTACACATATAATTGAAATTATAGGGGAATTATCACTTGATTAACTAATAAGGATATACATTACATTAGTGGTGAGGCTTCACAGAACATCTCTATAGATTATATCTGATTGAGACCTAAGATTTACCTCCATGTTTTGGAAGAATCTTCAACATTCTATAAATATTGAGTTGAATATAATAACATATTATCTCCCTTAAACTAACATAAAATCTATGTAGACTATACATACACCTAAGGAAATGTCGAGATAATTCTCAATTGACATCAAAGAAGGATGGGATCAACATCATTTTATGGCTAAGTTCTCATACAATAATAGTTCCCACTTAATCATCCAGATGGATCCCTGTGAAGCACTTTGTGGAATATGTGATGAACATCTTCATTATATGATGACTTTGGGGAACAAAAACAACTTGGACCTATAATGGTCATGGAAATGATGGAAAAAGTAAAGACCATCAAGCAGCACATCAAGGCTACTCAGATATGACATAAGATCTATTCAAAAAAACATCAATGATGCCTATAGTTTAATATTAGAGATATATTATTCCTTCACATATGTTCATGTATAAAATTCATGACGTATGGGAGGAAGGGAAAAGCTTAGTCAAAGATACATCGATCCCTCTGATATCCTTGATCATATTGGAGAGGTGGTCAATCGACTAGCACTCCCACCTTACCTATCTCAAGTACATGGTGTATCCCATGTATCCCTATTTAAGAAGTACAAACCAATCCACTCACATGTACTCAATCCATAGGTGGTACCATTATATAATGATCTCTCATATGAGAAGCATTTGGTGATGATATTATATTATAATGACAATGTTCTACATAATAAGACAGTGCATCTAGTCAAAGTGATGTGGAGAAACCAAAAAATTGAATAAGCTATGTGGGAAGTGGTGGAAGTGAAGAATTAAAAACACCATCATCTATTTTAGTTTGTGATGTGAAAATATTTAGGGTGAAATTTCTAAATGGGGGGAGATTTTAATGGCCATAACTTTTATAAATAAAATTCCCCTTGCAATTTAATTAAATGAATTATTATATATTATGGATAAAGAAAACACATGCATTTATTTAGTTTTAATAAATACTATAAAATATGAGAGACCATTAAAAATAATTTCGATTGATTATTTAGCCATTGAATAGTGATCTTACGATTATTAAAAATATAGGGTTTTAACAAATCCAATTGATATAGACAAAGAATATAGTGGCCTCGACTAGTAGAACCATACCCTATGAAACCCAATTATCAAAGATTACAAAGGATATAGCATCATAGGGATTTCCTCTTGACGAATCCCAATCTGAGATCCAATAATTGAAGCATGAGTGAAACAATTTATGGGAGAAGTTCAAGCTCATCGAGATCATATCCAAAACCTTATATGCTGAACTACACCATGAAAGTATCATCATCACACACCTTACTCATAGAAAAAAATTAGTGTATTAATGGAATATGTATCAAGACCCTAAAAATATGAATATGTATATATTATAGAATAATACTTATGATTTCATTTTATTATTTTTTGTTGATAAATGACTTGAATTTGATACAATAAAACACAAATTATATATTTTGGCAATATATGGATTCAAATTAAGGAATTTATGAATTAATGGATTTTTTAAAAAGATAATATTTTAATGAAATAAAATTATTAAATAATATTTATTAAATATAAATTATCATATAATTTTTATGACGTCAAAGTTAGTATTTATAGGGCTTCAAAAATTTAATTGTCAAAAAAACATAGGATTTTTAAATAAAGATGGATTATTATTTTAAATGTGAAAATTCACATAATTAGTAAATTATTTTTATAAAATATATATTATTTTTGTAATCATAACAAAAAATTATCCTAATGTGGCTTTTTCTTAATTTTCTGAGATAATTGAATTTTCTGGAAAAAAAATTAAATACGGTATAAATATAAGTGGAGTATTATGACATCACAATGACCCAAAATGAAATTATACATACTATAAATGTAATACATGACCAAATATATGTTTAATGTTTAGAAAAATTAATTTTATTTTATTAATTTTATTAATACTTTATGAATCCTATAAAACCTATATTATATTTTAAGGTTTTACAATCATTTATTTAAGAGTATGACTCATCTCCACATTAACAAATGAAATATTATAATAATTTCGTCCCATGGAATTAAAAAATAATTAAAACCACACCTAGTTGGTAGAAAACATTAGTAAAAACCATTTTAAGGTTTGTAGTTTTTTTATATAAAGTCCAAAACCTATGTTTTAGAAGTAATAAAGAATACACCACACATTTCCTATATAAACCCACCCAATATCCCATTTATCTTCAAAAAAAATCATTGGACCACATCATTACTCTTTACTCCGCCCACTAGGGTCCCCCAAGGTTCCCCCAAGCTCTCAAGAAGCTCAAACCACGAATTTGGAATCAACCTTGAAATTATGATATACCCCTTTCACTCTCATTAATACCTTCCATGAACATTTATACACCCCCATTATGATGCATAAATTTCACCACGATTTTACATGGCCAAAAACTATGTAGGGATCACAAAAACCCAATTCTTATAAAGTGTGTTCACCTTCATTCACTTATAGAAATTTTATTGTGGAATTTCATGTATTTATTTCGCACTAATTGATCATGGAATAAAATGTGATTATAAATTATTCCATGTTTTATAATTTATGTGGAACACTTAAACAAGAGATTGTAATGAACGTTATGGTTGTGCTTGAAATTATATTGTAATCCAATTTATTAGGTAATGTTTTATTATCATGAGACATATTTAAAGGTATTATGTTGTGAACCTAATATATCATGAGTCTTTTTCCATCATGATTTCATGGAATTTATCCTTAACCTTTGTTTATAATGTAGTATTTTAAGTTGTGGACACATACTCAGGTTGACTTTATGTTATAATGTTATATCATGCCTCATTGTTCATGTTTATATTTATCAACCCTTTTAAGTCTCATTGATATCCCTATTTCATAACATGTATTACATTATTCATGTCACCCCATGTTTTTCACTTACTCAGATTTTAGATCGCCCCTTTATTGTTTATCTCCCTAGGATATCCCACGCAGTTTTTTGTATGATGGGATACAATGATCATGTTAACGATTTTTTCAATAATGAAAGTGTATAACTTATTTTAATTTGTTATGTAATGTACCTAATTCCAAAAGAAACTAGAGTAACGGATCTTATGGATTGTATTACGTGTAATATTATGTAATAAATCATGAATTAAAGTGTAATATTAGAAGGTTTGTTAGAATTTATCCTCCAATGTCCAATTTTTCTATACTAAAAACATTTCCCTTACATAGAATTTCTTTTATTCATATTAAAAGTTAATATGGACTCTACAAGGAATATTTTATCCTCCTTAGAGCCAAAACCATTACCTTTTCCTTTATATACCAACCTCATTCCACTTTTTCTTGGACCTATAATGTACTTATCAAAAATCCTCAACATATTGAGTACATTGGATAAACATTTATTAAGATAATTATTATTATAAATCATTATAAACTATTGAATCCTTTATTTAAGTAATTTTATAAAGAGGTTTGTGTCTAGATAATGCCTGATCAGTGACCCCAATATCTCGAAAACTTTTATTTACCCTATCATATTGAGTACATGAGTTGAGATAGGATTACCCTCATATATATTATAATAAAATAGTTCTCTTGAAACTTCATATCTTTTATATCTGTATTTTTCTTGATAATACCTCTTCAAGAAATCAATAATATGAAAATCCTTCATATTTTAGGTTTGTTTGGAGGATTTTAATCCAATGAAACATGAATTATTGTATATATTTCAAGATATTTCTTATCAAAAATAATATAAGAATCGTTTTTCTACAAACTAACTTTATCAGTATGAGGTTAACGAGGAATTTTTTCTCCAAAATTTTGAACATTATAAATTTCTTAAGTTTTATTCACAAGTATTGATTCCATTATTAGATGTTTTTTCCACTAATCCTTTATTTTTCAAGGATTAATCTCAATTAAAATTTTTGCAATGATGATGTTATTTTATATACAATAGAATATTTCATCATATGATTATAATGTTTTACAATCATTTAATAATGAATTTGATTAAAATAGCTCCTACTAAAATGATAAACATATTTGAATTCCATGATATCCATTAGTGAACCATGATCTATATTTAACAAATTAGTGGGTCTTATTTTTAATATCTATCACATCTTATCTATTTATATGGGATATTATTCCAATAATATCATATATAACTCTTGGATGGTTCAGTGAAAAAATCTTTTCCAAATATATAATATGGAAAAACTGAACATTATTCCGTTTGATTCCTAACCACTATGGTTTTGAAGATAAGTGTAAACTAAATTATATGAAAACTATCGAGGCCTAATCCTACTGGTTTTACCCAAAAAATTCTTTCCTTACACAAGATAATCCATGGAAAACTGAATTGGATTGAACCTACCTGATTGGAAAATTGATGTCATAACAAGTGTTTTTAAAGGAATAAATGTAATAGTATTCGAAGGGAATATAAATTTTTCTCCCTATTATCCCATGTATTAAATTAATATATATTAATTATTCCAAGTATGTTTTTTTAATATATATTACTTCCACCAAATAGATATATTCCAACCATATTTATGCATAACTCTTTACACAACTCATAGGTTTTGTCACAAACCCAAATTAAAATCTAACTATTCATACTAAAATATAAATTTATTTAATTCATAAGGTATAGAAAAATCATTAATTTAAAATACTAGAATCATACAAAATAAAAAAACTCCACAAGGGTAAGCATGGAAAAACAGGTGGCTAACTCCAACTTTTCTAGATATTTCCTAACCTCCCAAGATAGTGAGCAGTCTAACCCAAAGTGCCTCTAACCAGGATTCTCAACATAATAGAGACTTAAATTGTTTCAAATATAATATTAATAAAATATATATATAATAATAAACTTAAAAATTCAATATTGTAACCAAATACTAGCTAAATGCAGTGTAATGCCTTGACCCCAGTTACCTAGAGTCAGTGCATTATTACATAACATTGTCATGATCACAAGAAAAACCAAATCTCGAAAGACCGATTGGTTTAGTAGCCTTGGAAACACTAGATATATTCATAAGTCTTACATTACATCATAAAGTGAAAAACTACTACAACGACATATTGTCTCTATAATCCACACTCATATCCCCACATAATATCCCTGCAGGTCATTCATAATTTACCTCTTCGCTTCCTGGGAAAAATAAAACATAGAAAAGGGGTGAGCTCAAATGCCCAGTCAGGATAACAATATAGCGGAAACTTTCATAAATAAGAATAAACATTTAATGCAATGTATAACTAAAACAAAAGCCTTTTAAACTTGAACTTCAACATTGTATGGGAAAAATAAATTGAATTAATGCCATTTACTTATTCACATAGATATTCTACTAATTGAATAATCACGTGAAATATCAATAACCACTTTCATAATAATGGAATACATAATTCCAGACTATCATAACCACATAGCCAAGGGCTCGTGCCAAGACTACAAATAAGATTTTGTCAAGGCCTTGTGCCAAGACACTAGTTTGTCTCACGAGACCTACTGATTCATCGAGGAGCTATAGTGGGATCCACCTGTCACTTACTAAGTCCAATGCATTCCCATATGAAAAGGTTTAAACATAACATAAACATTCGTATTAAAACTAGCATAAAAAATGTCAATACTTTATCCATAAACCATGAATGGTATAAAAATAACACATCCACTGTAAATCATATCACAAAACCTTCAATGCAATACAAAAGTTTTGTATCATAATAAATAAACTTCAAATAATCTTAAAATCCATCAAAGGATGTTGACATAGATGAAATCAAAACTATTTGAGAGAAATATCTATTTTCTCGAAATCATTGAAAAGTTATACATTTATAAAGGAAGTAATTTAAAAGAGTTTTTTGAATCAAAGTGTCCCATATCACATTGAAAATTTTGAAAAGAAATATCATTTAAAAACCTTCATGTCCATATAAATAAATCGTTAAAATAATTTTTAAAACATGGATGTTAATTAAAAATATTTAGAAAGATAAATCTTTAAAACATTTAAAATTATGATCTTGATAAAGAGTACCTTCCAAATATTCATAAAATATTCATTTTGAAATCATTTAAAAGTCACATAATTGTAAAATAAAACATTTAATTTGATGATATTCTTATAATCATGTAAGGGAAGCTTTGACAATTTTATAATGGCGGTAAATAGCCGCACTCGTCATATAAGATAAAAAAACATTCTTACCTTAAATTTTTCGAAAGGTTAAAAGTGCCTTGTTTAGAAAATGACGGAAAGATTCCTTTAAAAACACATAAGGTTATAAATTACATTAACCAATATTCTTTGTAAATAGTAAAAATGTTTTGAAATACATTTCAAAGAAACATGGATGTGGATGATAAAGAAATCCCAGTAGATTATTACGTATAAACAACCTCGGATAATGAAGAGATTGTGAAATAAACCCTTACCTTGTACTTTTCCTTGGTTGGGGTAGGTTAACCTCATGTATAATGGTGAAATAATTGTTATTAAATTATTCAATAATCATATACATTAATATGATATCATATATGATCTTTTAACATTGCTTTGTTAATAATATCTTAGAATTATCGTCGTTTCGGGTGTTAACTTACTGGTTTTCTTTTATATGTTTTGTTACGTAATCCATGTTTGTAATGGATAGGTTGTCTCTTAATCATATCCAGAATGATATCAAGTCCTTAGATACTATTATTAATCATCAAATGAGAATTATACTTGAATGGATACGATGGAGAATGAATCTCATCGCGTTCGTGGAGACGGTAGTTCGTACGTACGCACGAGCAACAATATCATTCTTTTGATATTAAAATAATATATAATTGTATATTATATCATATATACAGAATCATTATCATGTTATATTTATTACTTACATGAGTTACTAATCATTATTATACCCATCCAAATAATAATTTATTGAATAACAATTACACCACGACGTGGAGACGGTAAGCCGTACGTACGCACGTATGGTGACATGTTATTCAAAGGGTGGATAGAATAGTGAATATGGTTGTACCATATTTATAATAACATCATAGTATATATATGATACTAGAGTTATTATTTTATAATGGTAACAACAAAGGAAGAAGAAGTGGAAGAAGAAAGGAACTTGAAAATGGGTGGTGAAATCATTACCTCTTCTTTGGGTTCTTCCTTTTGATTTGATCAAAAGGGATCTTTATTTTGGATTTATGATCAAAATAAGGACTCTAGGTTGTAGTGAGGGAATCTGGGAGAGTATTTGGGCAGAGTTTGGCCGAACCAAAAGGCTTTTAAGGTGTGAAGAAGTGAGGAGGATGAGTTCCCTTTTATAAGAGGGGTGAGGGGCACCTTTGGAAAAGCTAGAAATATTAATTTATAATAAATTCATATATCGGTTTCTAATGGCTCCAAAGTGTATTATATAAATTTTAAGGTGGGGATGGGTCAAAAACCACTCAGACAATAAAATTTAGACAGGTTTGGGTACTTATATTAAACTTATCTTTAAGTATTAACTCTAAGTTAATTAGTTTCACTTTTACAATGTCTCTTTGCATTTTTATATTATATGGTTAATAAACATACTATATACATCCAAGAGACCCTAAAGTGGTCCATTAATGATAAAACTATCATGATATAAGTCTCTTGGCCTAACCTTATATTTTTAGGTATTTAATATCAATTAATAATATAATATTTGTTTTAAAAACTCTTTTATGTCAATTTTGACACTATTCAATAGTTGATTTTTTTGAAACTCATAACAGAATGGTTACTTCAAAAAAAGTTAATTAAATCAATAATAATATGTCATATTATCCTAAAAAATTATTTTAATTCATTAAAAGTCTCAAATTTTATTTATTTGGGTATTTATAATATCAATTATTTTAATTTGACACAATTATGGTAATTACTGCATCATCATTGTGTCATAAATAAATTAAATTATGTCATCTATAAAAATTATAAATAAAATATCATTATGTAGTAAATCATTTTATCTTACTAATGAATATTTAAAGTCGAATATCCAACATATATAACCCTATGTAAATATTGTTTTTCTAAAAGATATATGCCTGTGTCATTTTTGTATTCATTTTAACTTAATTAAAATAAAGTGTCCATATCACGTACAAGTGGCTCCATGGGGTCCCAAAATCGACCCAATGATGCCCATGGTCGGCCATGTATCAACCAATAAGGTTAAGACACGTTTTAGGGTAATTTTTATTATTATTATAATATTATTTTTAACCTTTATTTACCGTATTTACCCTTTAACCATGGTAAATAAAATATTTACCGAAGTAACTATTCAAAATGTCTAAAAATAAAAGATACCTATTTACCCAATTTGAACATCCTGATTCCAAATATAGAATCCATTTTTCCAAATTCTAAACACATAAGTGGTAGAAATTAATTTAAAATTAATTCCCGTTGTTAAAACAAAAAGCGTGTTTTTAAGAGATAATAACTATCAAAAGATTGGAACTTGTTTATGTCTGGTTTAATTGTGAAATTATGTCCAATGACAATAATTTAATTAAATGGTAAAAATATATTATAAATATACTTTAAAAAAACTCAAATTTATAATTTATCAATATTAATTATTTTGATTAAAAAAGTTGTTTTTAATTAAAATTTCGTAATTTTCACTATTCATCAAAATATTAATGTTATCCGAAAAGTTCCAAAATTTCACCCTACGCTAAATTCGATATTCTAAATCCAAAAATGAAGTCCATTCTGAAATATAAAATATATATAATTTCAAAATTAGGTATTACTATTCATAACGGCTAGTTTGATTGGTTGTGGTGTGTGTTAGAACTCGAAGTTGCGTACAACACACGCTACTGTATTATTCAAAGGAAAGCATACCGTGGAAGCTTGGGATGTTTCATTTTAAATTTTTGTTGTCCCCATTTAATCAAAACGTTTAGAATATTGTATTTAAAAAGGGTTCACTATTAAAAGTTGATAAAAGTGCAATACTGAAAATGAATTTGTTCTTACATTCTGTCTAAGAAACTCATAATATGGATTATAAAATTATAAGGATTATATAATGTTTAAAATTTAGTTAATACTATTAATAACCTCTTTTTAACGTCTTGTTTGGTAAGTCATGGTGTGCGTGAACTCATTGTTGCGTGTAGTGCAAGTTAATGAATTATTTTGAAGAAATAACACACTATGAAATCTTGGGGTGTTACATTCTCCCCTCCTTCAATAAATTTCATCCTAGAAATTTGAAATTCTTCTACAAAAATAAAAGGTTGAAAATAGAAAATATCTTTGTGGAAAAACCCACATCAGAAATTGGGTTACTAAAATTTAGTCTTAATATGGGGAAAAGAGAAATGAAAGGGTCACCACCAAATTATGATCTCGATTAGGAGAACATTGGTGGAAATTAGAGACATATAATTGGAGTAAAAACATAAATATCAATAGGTAGTGATTGAGGTCATCAATCACAAACAAATTTAAAATTGAGGTACTTAAATTCATCAATCTATGATGATTTGAAATACCATCGGTTCAACAAAACATAGGGTATTAGGATAACACATTTTTGGTTTAAAGATTCATTAAATAAAGTATAAGAATTAATTTCTTCATAGAATAAGTGAAGAAGAAATATATACTCTTGACAAGTATAGTTCCATCCTTTAACTAATTTCTACCACTAACTCATCTTTCACTCTAAAAGATAATAGAGCGAAAAAAACATATTCTATTTATCTTATTCGTATAGGGTTCCAAAAAACGAATTTATAATTCATATTACAAATCTTTTAAAAAAAACTACAATATTTAATCCTGGACATCACGTGGGTCAGTGGTTGGTGATACACCCTTGTCGCCCTTCGGTTGTGGGTTCAATTCTCGCGGCCTTTCCGGACGCGACGGGTTGCCGCCCGACCTCCGGGTTGTCCTTTTATGGCAATTGAAAATAATCCAAACTAGAACTATCCAAAATACTTCAGTCCAAAATTTATAAGGAAAGTAAACACAATGAAGATCCTTTTTTTGCCGCGTAATAACATGTGATCACCTTCATCATGTATTGTTTTAAAAAACTGAAACATCCTAAATTATCATAAAACCTTATTGATTACATTCGTGATCCCTTATTCCTTATAGAATAATAGATATACTCCTTCAATCCAAAAATGTTGTAAACCCCAACAATGATGGAATATACCAATCATTAATCAGTTTCAAGGTAGTCAAGAATATCCAATATAATTTACCCAAAACAATCATGTATTATTCTAAAATCACTACCTTGGTATCAGAACCATATTATGGTTTATCTTTCTCTCAACCATATATTTTCCAAAAATTTAACCTGCTATTGAGTCACTTTTCATTGTTCCACACAATCTCAAGTCCATAATAAAATAGTACTGCAGTACAATCCTTATATACTGCATAATTATTATAACAAGTACATTGTTGATACAACACTCAAATGACATAATCAACATAAGAACTCTAATAATTCCTCTTCATCTGTGGTAGTATCATAACTTGATTATTATCTAATAGCATCATTTGCGGCATAGTTTGATGACTGAGACATAGGTTCATGTAGTGTCCAAAATCCTTGAAAAAGAATCATTGTACATTTGAAACCATTTTCTTACCCTTGTAGTCACGTACTTTGTGCCCTTTCCCTCCACACTTATAACAAACTCTCATTCCTTTCAGGAAAGTTCTAGGGTGTTTCTTTCCACAGTTATCAAATATGGGAAAATTCTTCTTTTCCCTCTTCCCTTTAACCATATTTCTCTCTTCCATACCTTTATTCTCCTGCTTCCCTTCAAAGCCATAGGACTAAGTAAACTCTTTAGTTATCTTATCAACACATGATATTATTTCTTCATATGATGATAATACATGCGAGACTATTTCTCTTATAAATTCTGGCATAATACCATGAAATATATGATCCTTCTTTCTCTTTGATCATGTGCATTGCTGGAGTTATCATTCCTTCTACTGGGCGCCATTTCTAAACAATAGCATACACTAGATTAGTTTATTAATAACAATACCTAATCCCAAACTTGTGAAACACATAACATAAATAAAATAGTTTATGGATATAATCTATAATCATAAAAATGTCTCTTTTGAGGAAGTATATATTCATAAACCCTTAATAATGGTTTGTAAAGAAAATGAGAATTATCCTAAGCATATCCCCCGGGAGTGTCGTAACCAAGAGTGCAGTAAGGCCCGTTGTCGTGCACCAGTTCCCGTTCGATTCTAGCTCAAAGCGATGTTTTCGGGTTTTACCCCTAGGTACATCTGTGCCCGAGCCGACTCTACCTGCTTGTATCCAGACAGGGATGTATTGCTCGGAAAACTCACAAAATCTCTACAATACCAAAATTCTAGGAAGTTCTTCTATACTAATCCTCAAATTCCATCTTAGGTCTATGTGCTCTACTCAGAGTTTATCTAAATCTAGCTTCCAAGGTTTGTACTAAACTTCCTCTGATACCAACTGTAACGCCCCGAACCCAGTTACCTAGAGTCGGTGCATTATTACATAACATTGTCATGATCACAAGAAAGATCAAATATCGAAAGACCGATTGGTATAGTAGCCTTGGAAACACTAGATATATTCATAAGTCTTATATTACATCATAAAGTGAAAAACTACTACAACAACATATTGTCTCCATAATCCACACTCATATCCCCACACAATATCCCTACAGGTCATTCATAATTTAACTCTTCACTTCCTCGGAAAAATAAAACATAGAAAAGGGGTGAGCTCAAATGCCCAATCAGGATAACAATATAGTGGAAACTTTCATAAATAAGAATAAACATTTAAGGCAATGTATAACTAAAACAAAAGACTTTTAAACTTGAACTTCAACATAGTATGGAAAAAATAAAATGAATTAATGCCATTTACTTATTCAAATGGATATTCTACTAATCAAATAATCACATGAAATATCAATAACCACTTTCATAATGATAGAATGCATAATGCCAGACCATCATAACCACATAGCCAAGGCCTTGTGCCAAGACTACAAATAAGATTTTTTCAAGGCCTTATTCCAAGACACTAGTTTTTTTCATGAGACCTACCGATGCATCGAGGAGCTATATCGGGCTCCACCCATCACTTACTAGGTCCAATGCATTCCCATATGAAAAGGTTTAAACATAACATAAACATTCGTATTAAAACTAGCATACGAAATGTCAATACTTTATCCATAAACCATGAATGGTATAAAAATAACACATCCACTGTAAAACATATCACAAAACCTTAAATACAATAACAAAGTTTTTTATCATAATAAATAAACTTTAAATAAGCTTAAAATCCATCAATGGATGTTGACATAGATGAAATCAAAACTATTTGAGAGAAATATCTCTTTTCTCGAAATCATTGAAAAGTTATACATTTATAAAGGAAGTAATTTAAAAGAGATTTTTTAATCAAAGTGTCCCATACCACTTTGAAACTTTTGAAAAGAAATATCATTTAAAAACCTTTATGTCCATATAAGTAAATTGTTAAAATCATTTTGAAAACATGGACGTTAATTAAAAATATTTAGAAAGATAAATCTTTAAAACATTTAAAATTATGATCTTGATAAAGAGTACCTTTCAAATATTCATAAGATATTTATTTTGAAATCATTTAAAAGTCAAATAATTATAAAATAAAACATTTAATTTTAAAATATTCTTATAAGCTTGTAAGGGAAGCTTTGACAATTTTATAATGGCGGTAAATAGCTGCACTCGCCGTATAAGTTAATAAAAACATTCTTACCTTAAATTTTTCGAAAGGTTAAAAGTTACTTGTTTAGAAAATGAAGGAAAGATTCCTTTAAAAACACATAAGGGTATAAATTACTTTAACCAATATTCTTTTTAAATAGTAAAAATGTTTTGAAATACATTTCTAAGAAACATGGATGTGGATGATAAAGAAATCCCAGTAGATTATTACGTATAAACAACCTCGGATAATGAAGAGATTGTGAAATAAACCCTTACCTTGTACTTTTCCTTGGTTGGGGTAGGTTAACCTACTGTATAATGGTGAAATAATTGTTATTAAATTATTCAATAATCATATACATTAATATGATATCATATATGATCTTTTAACATTGCTTTGTTAATAACATCTTAGAATTATCGTTGTTTCGGGTGTTAACTTACTCGTTTTCTTTTATATGTTTTGTAACGTAAGACATGTTTGTAATGGATAGGTTGTATCTTAATCATATCCAGAATGATATAAAGTCTTTATATACTGTTATTAATCATCAAATGAGAATTATACTTGAATGGATACGATGGAGAATGAATCTCATCGCGTTCGTGGAGACGGTAGTCCGTAGGTACGCATGAGCGACAATATCATTGTTTTGATATTAAAATAATATATAATTGGATATTAAATCATATATAAAGAATAATTATCATGTTATATTTATTATTTACATGAGTTACACATCATTATTATACCCATCCAAATAATAATTTATTGAATAACAATTACACCACGACGTGGAGACGGTAAGCCGTACGTACGCACGTATGGTGACATGTTATTCAAAGGATGGATAGAATAGTGAATATGGTTGTACCATATTTATAATAACATCACAGTATATATATGATACTGGAGTTATTATTTTAGAATGGTAACAACAAAGGAAGAAGAAGGGGAAGAAGAAAGGAACTTGGAAAAGGGTGGTGAAATCATTACCTCTTCTTTGGGTTCTTCCTTTTGATTTGATCAAAAGGGATCTTTAGGTTGGCTTTCTGATCAAACTAATGCCTCTAGGTTGTAGTGAGGGAAGTTGGGAGAGTATTTGGGCAGAGTTTGGCCGAACCAAAAGGCTTTTAAGTTGTGAATAAGTGAGGAGTAGGAGTGCCCTTTTATAAGAGGGGTGAGGGACACCTTTGGAAAATCTAGAAATATTAATTTATAATAAATTCATATTCGGTTTCTAATGGCTCCAAAGTGAATTATTTAAATTTCAAGGTTGGGATGGGTCGAAAAGCACTCAGCCAATAAAAGTTAGACAGGTTTGGGTACTTATATTAACCTTATATTTAAGTATTAACTCTAAGTTAATTAGATTCACTTTTACAATGTCTCTTTGTATTTATTATATTATATGGATAATAAACTTACTATATAAATCAAAGAGACCCCCAAGTGGTCCATTAATGATAAAAATATCTTGATATAAGTCTATTGGCGTATCCTTAGATTTTTCGGAATTTAATATCAATTAATAATATAATATTTGTTTTAAAAACTCTTTTATGTCAATTTTGACATTATTCAATAGTTGATTTTTGTGAAACTCATAACAGAATTATTACTTTGAAAAAAGTTAATTAAATCAATCCTAATATGTCATATTATCCTAGAAAATTAGTTTAATTCATTAAAAGTCTCAAATTATATTTATATGGGTATTTATAATATCAATTATTTTAATTTGTCACTATTATGGTAATTATTGCATCATCATTGTGTCATAAATAAATTAAATTAGGTAATCTCTAAAAATTATAAATAAAATATATTTATGTAGGAAATCCTTTTAACTTTCTAATGAATATTTGAATTAGAATATCCAACATATATAACCCTATGTAAATATTGTTTTTATAAAAGATATATGCTTGTGTCATTTTTGTATTCATTTTAACTTAATTAAAATAAAGTGTCCCTATCACGTACAAGTGGCTCCATGGGGTCCCCAAATAGACCAAAATATTCCCATGGTCATCCATGTATCAACCAATAAGGTTAGGACATGTTTTATGGTAATTGGTTATTATTATAATATTATTTTTAACCCTTATTTACCGGATTTACCCTTTAACCATGGTAAATAAAATATTTACTGAAGTAATTATTCAAAAGGTCTAAAAATAAAAGTTACCTATTTACCCAATTTGAAAATCCTGATTCCAAATATGGAATCCATTTTTCCAAATTCTAAACACATAATTGGAAAAAATTAATTTAAAATTAATTCCCGTTGTTAAAACAAAAAGCATGTTTTTTAGAGATAATAACTATCAAAAGATTGGCACTTGTTTATGTCTGGTTTAATTGTGAAATTATGTCCAATGACAATCATTGAATTAAATGGTAAAAATATATTCTAAATATACTTTAAAACAACTCAAATTCATAATTTATCAATATTAATTATTTTGATTAAAAAGTTGTTTTTTATTAAATTTTCGTAATTTTCACTATTCATCAAAATATTAAAGTTATCCGAAAAGTTCCAAAATTTCACCCTAGGCTAAATTCGATATTCCGAATCCAAAAATAAAGTCCATTTTGAAATATAAAATATATATAATTTCAAAAGTAGGTATTACTATTCATAACGGCTAGTTTGATTGGTTGTGGTGTGTGTTAGAACTCGAAGTTGCGTACAACACACGCTACTGTATTATTCAAAGGAAAGCGTACCGTGGAAGTTTGGGATGTTTCATTTTAAATTTTTGTTGTCCCCGTTTAGTCAAAAAGTTTAAAATATTGTATTTAAAAAGGGTTCACTATTAAAAGTTGATAAAAGTGCAATACTGAAAATGAATTTGTTCTTACATTCTGTTTAAGAAACTCATAATATGGATTATAAAATTATAAAGATTATATAATGTTTAAAATTTAGTTAATACTATTCATAACCTCTTTTTAACGGCTTTTTTGGTAAGTCATGGTGCGCTTGAACTCAGTGTTGCATGTAGTGCAAGTTATTGAATTATTTTGAAGAAATAACACACTATGAAATCTTGGGGTGTTACATTCAGGGCATAATAAAACTCAATTTATTATCATACCAAGATTGTAAGTCCTTAAATGTGTGTGTGATAATTTTAAAAAATAATTTATTCACTTAGAACTAAATCATACATCAATTGATCTTACAAATAATTTATATATATTAATCAAATAGGGAATAATGTAAATAAATGAAAAATTCATAAATTTTGTCATTAGAAAAAAAATTATGAACATTAATTAGAAAAACATTATCATATATTCATTCCCTTGTGGAAATTCAAAAACATTAATAAATAATATCATTTTAAATTTATTATAAGGTTAAACCTTTTATGTAGTCAATATCATGGAATTTAACATAAAATATTTCATATTCCTGAATATGTTATATTTTGGAAAAGTATTAAAATCATATAAAAATTTTATATTTTAGTTAAAAAAATTATATGAACTAAATATAAAATATTATTTATTAATTTTCTCTAATATAAAATTCAAATATTTTTATTTATGAACAATTTATAATTCATTATAATCAATTTTATACTTCTCCTTATTTTCAAATATAAAAAAATTAAATATTATTTTACCATGAAAAAATACATTAAACCTAGACCATCCATATAAAAAAAATTGTTTATGTTATTTCCCCCTTTGATTTGGTGTGGGCCCTTTGAGTCGGAACCCATATTGTCTTTTGAAAATTTTGACAAAAAACTATTTTTCTTTAAAATTCTTTATACTAAGGCCATTTTACATTTTGACCACATCATGGTCTACTCCCAAGTAAAAAATCTTTCTAAGGTCAAGACCAAATTTTTTTTAGAATCAAGTTATTTTATGGAATATATTTTGCGTAGAAGTAATTTTGATTTAGACATACATTTTTTGGAAGATTTTGGAATCATGGACTTGGATATATCATGGTGGTATTATGAAATCCCATTTTATACGAACCAAGATTTTTTCTACCCCTGAAAAAAAAAATTACCCATATATTTTTTTCATCTACTATAATGTGGTGTATTTTCATGGTTTACATAACCACTATTGAATGTTTTGATAACCACAACTTGGTCATATTGAAAAAATAATCTATTTTTTCCAAAACATTTCCATGTTAACTTTTAATAAACCATGATTTTTTCTAATGAATTTAACCATAACACTACTTTTTTTATAATATTTATGCTTTTTCAAAAATTTATTTCAAATACACCCTCGCTAATATTTTCTTTGTATTTTTTTCCAGAAATTACAATGAATTGTTAAATTTGTTAATAGAATGAACCATAAAAGTAGATATTATCATCTTACTAATTTATTTATCCCATCAATAATTCAATCCAAATGAGATGGACATGGATCATAAATAACTAAATTTTTTTGGACGAAATTTCAATTATCCAAATGCATTGTAAAACATTCACAAAAACCTATTATTCCAAAAGCGCTATACATTACAATAGACTTCAATAAATTAAATAAATAATGGTGTTCCATTTTACTTATTGATCTATATTATCCAAGATCATTCACATGATCTTCATAGTGACCACTAAGAATTAAACAAAATAATCCACCTATGGGATGAAAAAATATCACAATTTGTGGGAGGTAACCCTCATTCCTCATATATTTTAGAACCTTCAGTTAAAGGGAAAGGGATAGGGGGAAGGAGGGGGAGGGAGAGAGCATCATCTTGATAAGAATTTAGAGCATGATTCTCATACTTGAATTCCACACACATACCAAATTATGTAACCATTTATATATTCATATAAGGTATATATTTTCCAATAAAAAACCACCCATTTATAGAGAAACATTTAATAAATTATTTATGAGTTAAAAATCACTATACCTCATTAATCATCATTGAAAATTCATTTTTTAAGAGTTTACAAAAATGTTTTTTTTGTTCAAATCCATATAAATATTTATAATTGTATGATCAAAATGAGTATCATAACATGACATAGGATAAATTATTCATAACTTGTGATATCAAAAATCACATAAAACTACAATTTATATCACCACATTGTAGTAACCCTCACTATGTTGTATTTTACCCAAGTATAAACCGTTATGTCGCTTAAAACACCACATGGTGTTGAAAATTTTTATACACATTTCTAACAATTATTCCTCATGATATGAGGATATTATACAAATAAATAAAGGGTAATAGTAATAATTATTACTTTATCATTAGAATAACCTATCTCTATATCTTATTATTCCCTAAGAATACTCATAGGGAATTTTGTATCATATTATTCTATAGGATCTTCTACTGGTGGGGAAAGCTCTACTTTAACCTCCCCGACCTCTTCAGAAATCCACTTTATAATAATATTCTACAAAATAAAACATTATGTTAGCTATAATTTCATATTAATTCATGAAAAATCATACAAAATTAATAATGTAATAAATTAATCCTATAACTCATATAGATTTGGTTAATTAAGTCACCCTTAAAAAGAAATTCAAAAACCATCAAATAAATTCACAGTGAGTACTAATTTGTCAGAAAAATATATATATTTAATTGAAAAAAAATTCTCTCACAATCACAAATTTTTTATCATCCTACCTGCTAAAAAAAATTCATCCACAAGAACCCTGTTTCCATCCTGAGCCAATATTAAATCAATAAATCATGAAAAATAATGTTATTTTAAAATCAATAAAAACTTAATTCAAAAAAAATTAAATAATATATAATAATCAATGGTTACTTGGTGTTACACTATAAATGTGCTGAATAGATGTAGACATGACTTTTTTCACATAATTTGGAAAACCTTGATCCTTTATACTAATATTCCCAATATAATAAAATAATTTAAATAAAGTTAATTCCTTGATACCATTCTAAAACATCTAAACTCCACCTAACTATGCAGCCTAGGTTAATTTACACAAGGCCTCAATCATATTCTCCATCTCCAAAGGATAATGACTATACCTGGATATATATTTTAACCAACAATGAATTAATTAAAAAAATAAAATAAAAACATATAAATAATGACAATCAAAATTCATTATAATGAAAAGAAACTAAAAAAATACAGTGAAAACTATCAACTATAAAATATGTATATCATTTCATAAGGTCATAAATTAGAGAAAAAATTATTATAAATTAATATCAAATTTCAAAGAAAATAAACATTATGAATAAATAATCTCTCAAAATGAGTGTTGGACCCTCTCGATCCACTAAGTATTTTAATCACTATTAGTTATCAAATATCATTTATCTAACAAAGGTAACCCACCATTACTTTTTCTAGTATACATATAATATTCACTTATATGATATTATGGTCATACAATGCACAAGTGTAACCCTGTATAAATTTAAAAAAAATACCTAAAATTATCCCACAAAATTACCAATATAAATGTATAATTTTAACAACAATATGTTTATTGTTTATTTAATTGAAATTATAATATTATATATCTCAATTAATTGAGTACTAACAATGTACCTTTAATTATTATAATTATGTGCATCATCTTTATCCAGAAATTAGAAAAGTAGTATCTCATATGAAATTAATATCCAAGGTGTAACAGTACAAATAGAAATAACCCATAAAAATTATAACATATATCATATAATCACTCATCATCTTTAGTGTTCTATATAATCAATGGATATCCCATGAATCCATGGAGTAACATATCCTATGAAAATCCCTTACATCCCACGCATAACAAAGCCTATGGAAATATTATTTATTTCAATGGTGTAACAAATCTAATGGAGAAACCATATGTTCAATATAATATATTCATAAGTAATATAGTATAACAATTTTATTAGATAAAAATTATTATTTAACCAAAAATATAACATATATTATAACTAACTCATATTATATAAATAACACACACTGTATGAAAACACCATAAAAAATATTTTATTTAATCAAATGAAAAATAATTCAAAACCCCATTTCTCAAAATAAATCATTTTTATATAATTAAATGATTATTTATCATATATATATGATGTCCTGATGAGTACTTCAGTTTCAAAAAAAAATATTCATATCACCTGATGTTGGATCAATATTATAGACATTCAATTTTATATCTACAACTTTATTAAAATTTAATCACATTTTATGTTCATTCATACTTACAGTGTTAATTTTTAAAGAAATGAACACATGAATAAATAGTAAATTTTATGTTGATCTTGTAGTATAGTTTATGTCACCTAGAGAATTATTAATTAATCTCATTCATGGATAATTAACATCAAATTCTTAAAAAAAATAACTAAAAAATATTGAAATCATAAAAAGAGGAAAATGAGTGTTTTTTAATTAACTATAAAAAATAAAATGGGGAACATTTGGGATTAACTTATACTCAATCCAATAACTCCAAAGCACTAGATGGATACAAATACATTATTTAGTAATATTTTTATTAATGTATAAATTGTGTACAAAATGAGAGATGATATTCAATTTTATGATATTTATCTGGATGAAATCAAAAGTAAAAGATGGTTAAATCAAATCCCTAGTTCTCAAATTTTAAAAATAAACCTATTGAAAAAACACAACACAATTAGTACTAGTTTGAATTCTTCTAGATACCTAGTTTTCACTAAATACCAAATAGTAACTCAATAATAATAGGTTGGTCCAGACAGATGGTCTTATTCCCCATGCATGAGTCATTGAGAACCAAATGGAATCTTTATTGGTACTCAATATCCTATATAGCATAACAGTAACAACACTAACCCCTTAGGCACTTCAAAAACTACTCCATATTCATTTAAACTCTAACTCATAATGAAAATAAACATAAAAAAATGATATCATATTTAAAAATTTAAATATATAAGAAAATCTGTATTTATTATGAGTACTATTTTAGTACCCTCCCCTATACAAATTTAATGGGTTTTAGGTTAAAATATATCTTATATTAGCTACCAATCGTAGTATTTTGTTGATGGTAAGAAGGATTCATTTTTTGTGTAACTATTTTGTGTCAAAGTTTTCTAAACACTAACATCGTTAGAATTATTAAATATAAGTTGTGTAAATCCCCCTAACATTCACTAAAACATTACATTAATACATTTTCTATTAACCCATTTTTTTATACATTGGTAATTTTTTATGAATAATTTAGTATTTCATGATTTATTAACTCAGGGAATAAATACAAAATTTATTACCAGAGAATTTATAGTTAATAGGGTTATGAGTTAATGAAAAGGGATATTCAAGTATTTGAGTCTAATAAAACAAAAAACATAGTGAAATTAAGATAAATAAAGGTTTAAATTTATTATATAAGTATATTCAGTATTACATAAAAATTGGTTGGATTCATCAAGAACTAAAAAATATTATTAGTGATGAATATATTCAACCATGCGAAATGAATTGATTTTTGTAAAAACAGTATTTTAATAGATAAAATAATTTTTATTCATATTTGAATATCCATTGTTGTAATACATCGATAATTTTTTGATCATAAGGATGTAAATAATTTAATTATTCTTACAAATATTGAAAATAAAGTCTACATGATGTTTATTCTTGGATTTTGATCTTTAAATCGTGGATATTTTTCTAAATATGTAATATAAATATGTTGACTTGGAAAAAACTATAAATTACTTCACGAAAATTATCAATTTTGTTTGTATTTTATAGATCTATTCTTTCATTTATAAAATAATAATTATTCGATTACAGAGAAGATGAAAATGTCTTATGATTTATTATTTTTCTTAATTATGTGGTTTTAATTCGGATTTATTATATACAATAACTTATATTCAATATATATATCCAATAGTGTTTCATTACTGATGGATTTTTATTTTTAAAATATTTATAGGAATTAGAGAAGAAATATTTCCAAAAAGGATCTTTTATTTTTTAGAATTTATAATCCTTGAATATTTTTTAATATATTTTATTGAATTTAATTTTTATTGTGGATATTTCCATTAATAAGTTCTATTCACTAGCTTTAGCCGAGGGGTGATCATAGTTTAAGTGTTATATTGATGTCTTGATAACTATCTAATTTATCTTATGGTCACTAGATTTTTGACCCCATATACAATCTTATTTATTCAAAACATTGTATATAATAAACATGTGAGAAACCTATTTGATAAAGGTTTGATATTTTGGACTATATTAAGTATAATCTAGGATATAATTTCCTTCATCGTATATATTATGATATAAAATTGTTTTTATCTATTTCAATTGGGAATGTTTTCCAATCGCATCATTATATGTTGTTGTATATTTCACCATGATAGGTGGTTTATATTCATATCTAAAAAATTATGTATTTTAATATATATTTTTCTTAAATGGAGGTACAATGTAGATAAATGACAATAACCAAGAGGGAAATAATTATAAAAATACACTCCTAGAGTCTTTATGAGATCCACTATGAACTCAAATTCCTCTATTATGGGATAATCAATTTTAAATGAACAATAATATTGGATTTGTTATTATTTTTATTAAAATTTAATTTATTAGTAGTTTTAAATTATTTTCAGTTAATGGGAAATAACACCACACCTTTTATAATTTATCAATAATATTTGATAAATGATTCCTTTATTTATTCTACATTAGTGATGATAATGTTCGGCCTTTGTCCGAAATTTTATGAATTGAAAATGTATTTTCATTTATTATTAATAAAATTTATCATTGAGAAAGGCCTCATTCATCTAAATTAGTATGAAATCACATTACATCATACTATGGGAAAAAATTCAAAAAACTATTCTTAATATATAATAAATGTATTTTCCTTTAAAAAAGATATGTCATTACATTACAACATATTGTAAAATTTAAATTATCTTTAATAGTCATATTAATTACAAACAATAGTGTAAAAATAATTACAATGAATGTTAATTTTAATATATTATTTATCATTTGAACAATTTGAAACTACTCAAAAATTACAATTTATGAAGTTGTTCATTTTTCCATGGATCAAACATCCAAAAAAATTATTTATACCAAATCATTATTATTATTAAAAAAATTACATATAAATAATAATTAACGTAAATATTTTATTCACTCTATATAAAAACATTAAAATAAGTAATTATTTTAAATTCACTAACTTGTTTTTTAGTAAAATCCGATAACAATTTGATGTAATTTTATTCCAAATTTTCATAAATTAATCAATGGCCTTTTTGTTAGATTATTTATAATAATCAGATAATTTTATCAAAGTTTTGATCATTTTACACACACTTATAAAATATAAAACATTAATAATTAAAAAAATTATTTTTTGATCCTCTTGGTCACTTTTTCAGTAAGATAGATGTATGGTTTAATTAAACAGGTCAAAAATAAATAATAATATACTTTCTATGATTTTATGAAAATAAGAGATCATTTATATAGATTGGATCATTTGAAATATGTTTTAAGTGAACATAAAAACACATATAATTATAAAAAATATACTTTTGAATATTTTAAGAAATCATAGATTTTGTTGATAAAATGTTGGTTCTTATGGGATATAAACTCATCGATGATAATTTTCATTAAGATTGTTGAAAATATAATCACTTTTTATTATTTTTGATATTTTGAAAAAAAAAATTGTATAATATAAATTTTTTTTTATTGCAAAAATTAGATTTAACTCATTTATATCAATTTTCAGGTAGGATTAATATATGATTAGTTCTTACTAATCACAAATGAATTGATAATTATTATCATAAATTTTAACAAAAATATAATGTAATCTTGTAACTTTTTATTACTTGATATAAATTTAGACATCTTAAAAAATATTAAGATTATATAAATAATCATTTGATCATTCTATAAAAATCATCCATAGTATTTAAAATTAGTTTTTTTCCTATAAGTCACAAATGAATCAATAATCAACTTCCAAAAAAAAATTCCATCACCTCAATTAATATTTTCAATTTTTTCAGTTGATGTATTCTTATAAAACATGAAATAATTGTAATTATGAAATACAGTTTTAATCATTCAATTCAAAGAACATGTCATATTGATCTGATATTTGCTTCTAAATGTCACAAATGAATCAATTATCAATTTCTTAATTTTTTTTTGAAAATATTGTTGCATTTGACTAAAATTAATCATTTGATGTGTGTTTATAAAAATTAAAAATAAAATATAAATTAAAAATTAAACTTTGTATCATTCTAGGAATATCACATGTCAAATTTTGGAACAGTTCATTCCTATAATCCAAAAATGAATTGATGGTAATTTTTTTATGTTTTTTAAAAATATGAGATAATTTTATCAGTTTTAAAATTTTATTCATGTTTTTAGATAATAAAATACATTTAATCATAAAAATTCCCAAATAATAATTTTATTTACAGCTCATATTATATAGATTATTTATTTATATTATTGTTCACAAATGATTTAATGATCGTTTTCCTAAATTTTTACAACAATCTTTGTTTTTTTAGGGTTTAGAATGTTTAAAATATATTCATACAACATTAAAAACCAATGTATTTTTAAAATGAAATTATGGATCATTCTAAGAAAATAACATGTTTTGTTGATGTGAAGTTAGTAAAAACACATCTAAAATAATTTAGTGATCATTGAAACTACCCATCCCAAAACATTGGGTCTGAATCGAAGTGTCGCATGACCACATGCATGCCTCCTCATAAACAAGAGGTAATTGACTAGTTCAGAGGGTCTATATCCATCGTCAGGGAGACAATAACTTGAGTATCATATCACATCACAAAAAATATATAAATAGAATATATAAAAAAATATACAACATAACACAAAAGAGATAAAATATGATGTGTGTGTCATATAACAAATTGATAATGGGATCCCTATGTGGAAATCCAATGAAAAGTATAAAAGTACAACATATAAATAAATAAGTAAACAATGGTGTCTCTTGGATTCAGTTATGGTCCTTCCATCATCTCCATGATTTACTGTTTAACCATCAGCTATATGCCCATATCCCTCAATCAAATCACTATACAATAAATCTACACATGCATCGAGATTATCAGGAATATAGTGAGTAACAACACCTTGTAGGACCCCAACAATGCATCATTAACACACGTGTACTTGTATAAAAAGTGTATAATATGATAATGATAAATGTAAAGGCAATAATAACAATAGATAATCATGTACTATGCTGTTGTGCACTAATAAAGTCTCCACAAAATTTCAGACATTCCTACTTTGTCTCCACGTATGAACTTTTATCAATGATATCAAAAATTATTCAAACTATTCGGAATGTTGGTGACATGTCACCCAATATCCACATGGATTATCAAAATGGCCAATTTACTTGGTATATAAATGGTTAATTAAGTAATGGAACATTATTTTATATTCACACATATATCAAGTAATGGAAATCGAAAAGGTTATCATACTACATGGAATCCATAATGTGAATTGAGTAACAATTGGTTTATAAGGATACCATGCACCACCATCATCATTATCTCCCATCATTCACACTCCCCCTCTAAATGGTAATCATACAATAATGATCAACTATCAAGTATACCAAGATCGAAACCTCCAATGAAAATATAATACATAATTAGTTAAATCTTGATAAACAAATATAGCATGAAACCTTGAGAAATATAGTATAAATAAAAACAATTACATGTGATAATAATCAAACATGGAAATGAAATACTCTAATAATACACATGTATCATGGATCATATATGGGTAACAAGACATTGCACACACTCACAAGTAATTACCATCAATGGAGAACACAAACCCTACTAACAAAAGAATCAAATGATGGAAACAAGTGTATCTTAGATCAAAAAATAGTAACAGACTTCCTACCTAAAAGTTGATGAATTCAATATCAAAGTTACCCAAGGATTATCAATTAAACTATTTCTATGTGTTTTTTGGATGAAAATGATCTCCAAGGATCCCTGGAATCAATTATATCATTTTATTTAAAAACTAAATAAAACATCATATGGGAAAATGGATTCAATATCCTAGAAAATTTATAAATTATCAACTTAAACCACATCATGTGTTAACCATTATAATTTCAAATATGATAATAATTCTCTCTATCCAAAATAATCCTATATAAACTTGATATTATAATTATTTATCATTCATGGATAACTTATAGATTATTTCCATTTAAGATATCTTGAAAAACATTTAATGCTTTAGAAAAAAATTTATCCAAAAATAAAAGGAAAGTAGAACCCACCTAGAGTTATCCATTCAAAATGAGGCACCCAAGAACATATTAGGAAGAAGGATCAAATACCCCTAGAAACTAGATTAATAATTTTTATTGTTTGAGTAAATATTCACTAATATTGAACAAAGGGATTTATAGACTACTTGGACTTAAGAGAATAAGTAAAAATGATTTCATAAAGGTTGGGATATTTTTTAGGAAGGAAAACCCAATGTACAAGTTCACGACATTAAGTTCTATTTATTTAATTAAGAATTTAATTTGTATTTTTCAAATTTAATTATTGTATAGCTTTTAAATTCTTTTATAATGGGATTAAAAACATCAAACGGGTCATTATAAAGAAATTATAAGAATTAAGTCATTTAAAAACACATGATATGTGTTTTTGGTTCAAAACATGGAAGAAGTATACAAAAATAATATTTTAAAAAAAATTTCTAAAAAACGAAATTGTGTAAGGGTAACATGGTTTACCCTTAAAAAGCTCATAGTTTTCAAACAATAGTGAAGAATATTATCCTTATGCGGCTCTACTAACCATATTAAAAATATGTCTATCACATAACTGTAAGGATTTTTACTTTAATGGGGTCTCCTACCCATACACAGCCTATGGAAAAGCCTAATTACCCTTACACAACTTTGATTTCACCCTTATGTATCCTTTGAAATTAAAAAGCTAACCTTAAGTACATACATGGTTACACTTACATAATATTTGATGAACTTAACTTACCCTATGAAACCATGGAGGTACCATTATGTAGTACCTTAATTACCCTTATAGAACTCATATAAAGAGGGTCTTACCCTTATGAAACCAATATACACAAGGGATTACCCTTACGTAGATCATAGAAAACCCACTCCACCCTTATGGAATGACATTTTACCCTTAAGTAACACTAGAAAAGTAAGGGATTACCTGATGTATCCAAGGAAAACTCCTCTATACCATTACACAAGGTCTTAAAAGTCATCTTACCCTTATTCAAGGCATTGGTACTGTATAAGGGTCTGAATTTACATGACAATTTTTTATTTTTATTCGAAAGTCTTATAAACTATATTTAGAAGAGTGTGTTAAGGGAATTTTTTATTATATATAATGTTACAATCCTCACCTTCAAAAGATTTTTCATCGTTGAGAACTGTGTTTAGAGGTTGTTTTAAAAAAAATCAGACCAATGAGCTCAAACATCTAACTACCTCTACCACATCTCTTTATGGATCCATCCATACTAACATAAGATCTAGAAAAGTGGTGTAAAATTCCCCCACAATACCATCTCCCCTTGTCCTAGAATATACCTCAGGAGATATTTATATGATGTTTTAGGCTCTAACTCAATATACTCACAGTTTTTGACATGTTTAAGATTGGTTATGTAGCTCCAGAGCTGAGACATATGAAACATATCATGCATACCTTAGCAATATGAAGTATGATCTAGAAGGTATTCCACAATCCCAACCTGCTCTATAATCTCAAATGGTCCAACATATTGTGGTGTTATATTTTATTTCTTCCTCAAATACTAGTGGCCTAATTGAAGAGTTGCTATCAATAAAACATGATCATCCATGGAAAAATCCAAAGGTATTTCTCTATAGTCAGAATATGATCTGCTTGTATTCTAAGTGGTGATCACATGCATAATAATTAGTTTCACTCTCTCTATGGTCATTAATAAAAACTATGACCAACCAAAATTGACTCACCCACATTATGCAAAAAGATTAGTGAAATCTAAGGAATCAGGTAAAGATCTTCATAATGTGGTATTTGAATCATGTGTTGGAAACTGTTGTTGTATGTGAACTCAAACAAAGTTATTTTCTCATCCAAAGCTCCACCAAACTCAACAACATAATCTCAAATTATATATTCTAATATGTGAATCCTTCACTCGGAAAATGTATCTTACTGGGGATGTACATTGTACTCAACCTCAATAGATTCCCTGGGACCTTATAAAATCCCTTCCATAAGCCTAATGTGAATCATTCATACCTATTGGAAACAATTCTCAATGGAACTCCATGTAAGTATTTTATCTCATGGATAGACAACTTTATCATCTCATCTACTAAGTGAGTTTCTAGGATCATTAAGTAGTGAGAAACCCTCCTCCTCTGATCAAAAAGAACCTAGACAGCATCATGAATCATTGGGGTCCTGGGTAACCAATTGCAAATTCCATCATGATTTCCTCCAACTGCCACATAGGTACTCAAAATGGAAATAGAAAATCACCAATATTCTAGGGATCGTCATTTACCCTATGGAGGGTAAGGTATCCGGAAACAAAACCATTGATCTCCCTCTTCATACCAGGCCACCAAAACAATATTATAATGTCATGGTAAATCTTCATTACATTAGGATATACCCCCTATATAGAGTAATAAAATTAACTCATCGAGTCCTCTCTGATGAAGTTAGGGGATACTACTCATCTATACATAGTGATTACCTCATCATCTCCCAATGACCACCCAGTCATCAGTTCACCTCCATATAGTTGTTCCTACATCATGACACACATTGGGTCAGTTTCATGTTCATTCATTACATTATATTTGAGAGAATATGTGACTAGTATGGGAGTATAATTCATTGATCTCTTATCCTTAGAAGCATTTATCCTCTAATCATACAGTAAGATCATCATGTGCCACTACTCCTTTGAGGGTCACTCATTAATCTACTACTCAACCAGTGTCTTAAATCTGTGAGTATATGAAATGATGTTACCTTTCCCATGTGTATAATACATCTCTAATTCAAACATTTGAACATACTCTCCTCATTGCCTCTAACTCAACATTAGGTCACACTTTGTGAAGATGTAATGGAGGATCTTTTGGTCACTGTAGATAATAAAACACTCACTAAAGAGATGGTATCTCCAAAAATTTTGAGCGCAGACGATGAATACCCTATCCAAGTCATGAGTGGGGGAGTTATTCTCATGGGGTTGCAACTATGATGACCTATAGGACACTTCCAACTCTCTCTACATCAGTACCTCTCACAAACATATTCTTTGTACATCATAGTATATTGTATATATTATTGCACTATTAAGATGTATCAGTACATGATATATCTTCAACCTCTTATTCAGCTTAAGAAATGAATCTTTACACTAGTCTAACCACTGGAACATTACACCCTTTTTAATCAACATGTGCATATGTGATGATAGATGGGAGATTCCTGGGATAACGTGTCAGTAGTATTTTGATAAACCAAATATGATATTGATCTTTAAAACATCTTGAGGATGTTTTTAGGACCTCCTTACCTCCACTTTATTCGGGACCATGGATATACCTATCTTAGACACCACATGCCCCATGAACATAACCTCCTAAATCTAGATGTTACACTTTGACATCTTGGTGTAAATACAATGTTCTAGAAGTATAATCAGGACTATATTGAGGTGTCTGACATACTAATTTGTCATCATTCAGTAAATGATAATTTCATCAATTAACACAATGATGAATGAGTCTTGGTAGGGTTGGATGATCTTGTTCATGAGATCCATGATGACTGTTGAAGAATTCATCAATCCAAATGGAATAACTAAGTACTCTTATAGCCCATACCTACTCTAAAACACTATATTCAAGACTTCCTCAACTGTAATCCAAAACTATTGATATCCCCATTGTATATAAATCCTATAGAACCACTTATCTCCCCCATAGTTGATAAAAAAGATCTCCAATCCTGTGGAGAGTAAATTTTTTCCCTATCGTCAACTAGTTCAGTTTCCAATAATTAAAGACTATCATATTCCTTATTGTTTAACAACATAGTTTCACCACTAAATGAGGAAATAAACTCGATAAATCACTTCTAATACAAGTCACCAATATAAACTTTGAGCTCCTCTAATTCAACTGATACAATACAATAAGGAGGTCTCGAAATGGTTTGTTCACCCGGTATAAGCTCTGTCCCAAATTAAACTCCTTTACCAAGGGGTATGTCTTATAAATTCATCTATTAATACTTTATTATAGAGATTTATGACTACATGAAAATTCAATGGGGATTAAAATGATCCAAAAAAGGATCCAATCCCACTATATGTGTCATGATTGTCCAAATATCACTCATGTCTGGACCAACTCTATATTATCCAAATTCCAAAACAACATTCATTATAGATTCATATCCCTTTGGATATGTAAAAAACACCCATTTATAATAAGAATCAATGTAATCTTAGAATATAGTAAACAATTTTATTCCAATAATCACATTAAAACTTTTCATATCTAGAATCATGAAGTACCATAAATATATATAATTTTTATTTAATATAATACACTCTTGGAATTACTAAATATGGTTAACTTTAAATCCCAATAGTGTATAAAGGAATGTAACTCAGAAGATAACATGACAATATATCTTGTACAATAACTATTTATATAAATATGAAGGAATGGAAAGTTCCAGTATCAAAAAAGGGGGTTGATAAAGTTGATGAGATGGAATCAGTGCCATGTACAATTGATAGTTCCTCACCACCATCTAGTGGATTTTGGTCTACTGTATAAATATATCCTACCTAAACTTTGTGTCCCAATCCTTTAGATCCATTACTAGTCTATGAAATCACATATAACTACTTCTGAGGACCCTTGATGGATCCCTAATTCATAGATCAATTCTCTCACCAACCTATGTTGAACCAATATATTGAATACTGAGAGTAAAACTGCTAAAGATACCCAACATTCTTCACTATCATTATGTGTCCTTATTTTTTGTACATTACTTGTGATAGTGACTTACCTTTCCACATTTAAATGACTATGGATCTCCACTTGAGGGGTTTGATGAAGCCATTCTCTTCTCAACCAACATTCCACTATCCTTTTTCATGTCCCAATCTTCCACTTCCTATTATTAGTGGTGGCACTAATCATAGTAGTTGGTGGTTTTCCAGTCTCTGTGACTATGGGTTCAAGGAAACTAGCGGCTTGAACCTATTATAGTACCTTTTCTACCATCAAATATTTTTAGAGCACCTGAGTATAAGTCATTATATCAAAGCTCCTAACATGGAATCATAACTTTTGTTGAAGCCCAATCTTTAAATTCATGTATTTAGAAGCCTAATATTCATCCAAGAGATGAACAATGCGAAGAATCTGGGTGAAGTGTGTCGACTAAGAAGATGTTTTAATCACTCCCTGGTATACCTCCAAGAACTCTTATGATCAGTCCAAATTCAATTTTCCTATAAATAACTCCTTGAATAAGATTTTCTTTAATGTGATCCATGTGATACCCTCTCACCTTCTGTCCTAGAGCATACCATCCCACCAAATCCTAGAAGTTACCTAGAGTACTATAGTTTCAAGATTCAACTTTTGATCCTATAAGGTCTCTACCAAGTAAAAAATCCTCTAAAAAATATAAATCTAGTCCTCAAAATCCAAAGGTACTATAGTTCCCTAGAAATATGGTGGATATTTGAGATGAATATATTGGGCATAGTCAACTATAGTATTGTTGACTCCCTCACCATGGATGGGGATTGGGAAGAATACTATTAGATGAAGTGGTCTTTCCACCTTGACTACTGGAATATGTGTAGGATCATTCTTTGTAGTACCGTCTAACACAGTTGGAAGTCCCCCCATTCATCTATATGGAGGAAACTTTTATAAAATGAATTAAAGCATTGAAAAATAATCTTGTATATCATAACTACTCTAATGGATCACATAAGGGTTTCCCTAGGAGTATAGACATAACTGAATATATAGCCTTCCTAGTATTAACAAAAGTTCTCTATCCATACACATTAGTTATAGTATTATATATATATATGAACATAAAAACATGATTATTTTAAATAATTACGGCCCACTAATATATTTCACAATATCATTGTAAATATATATATCCCATAATAATATATACTAGTCTTTCCAAAATATATAACACATGTTATGGAATTAAATTAATTAACTACGATATAGCCTAACAATAATTATATATATGTAATGTCAAATCATGAATCATAAACACAACTAATCTATCATAAAAATAGTAATAGTGATCCCTTTAATTGTAACTCATAGGTCTATTACACAAGTGTTGGTTAGACACATAGGAACTCAACTACCCAACTCCCACACAGTTATCTCCATTCTATATGTTACGGGTTATTCCCAAAAGAAAATAAGAAATGATTATCTAAAACAAATTTTAAAAACTGTAACATAAACCACTGAGTCCAAACTAGAGAGTCGTAGGGCCTCATGTGTGCCTCCCCACAAGCAAGAGACTACTGACTAGCATCAAGGATCTAATTCCTTCAGTGGCAAGACTACACCCTCAGTATCACGTCATATCAAAAATAATAAATAAACATTGTAATATATAGAAACAAAATGGGTCATATAAGTCATAAAATAAATTGATAATGGGATCCCAATGTGGAAAGACAATCCAGAGTATAAAACTACCACATATAAATAAACAAGTAATTTGAAATTTCTCCTATATTCTATCTTGGTCCCACCATCAGAACCATCCTCCACAGATCAGCCATCAACTATGGGCCCCTTTCCATTACTCAGATTCCTATACAT
The DNA here is from genome assembly GCA_963277665.1 of Viscum album. Classification (NCBI taxonomy): domain Eukaryota; kingdom Viridiplantae; phylum Streptophyta; class Magnoliopsida; order Santalales; family Viscaceae; genus Viscum; species Viscum album. The sequence goes on along the minus strand of OY728157.1, from coordinate 1,975,038,656 downwards.
GGAAATATTATGTTCAATGAGATTTCTATGGAGTGTTTGAGTTATAAAAACCATTAAGACACCATCGATACATCCATAACAAGTGTTCACATATATAATAGGTACATTCCATGATAATAATAAATGCAATTGAATCATTGTAACACACAATAATATAATGATCGGATTTGTATTAACCAATCTTCCATAAACCCCAACAATACCTTCTTCATATTCATGATAGAATAATGATCAAAGTTGTTAGAAAAAATCATCACTAGCCACAAGGATGGCGATGTGTCATCCTTTATTAAGATGGTTCATTGAGATGACCATTCTACTTGGTATCTACTACGTACATCTAGTAGCTTCATGTTACTCATTATCCACAAGGTTCATTGAGTAACATCATTTCATAACACTATAATGCTACTTGATATCCACAATGTGAATCAAGTAATTGTCTATCCATTGGGCTATCATGATCCACTATCATCATTTTTGTTCATTATATACACTCCCCACTAATTGGTAATCATACCATGATAGTCACCTATCATGTTTACCAAAATCTAAAACTCTAAAGGAAATCTAGTACACAACAAAGTAAATCATGATAAACAAACATAGCATAAAACCATGAGAAATATAGTTGAAACATAAACAAGTACAGATGAGAACTGTAAAATTTGGAAATAAGTTACTCTAAAAATACTCATTAATCAAGGATTATATGTGGGTAACACAACCCCACACACACCCAAAAGTAATCACTCTAAATATAGAACACAAACAATGAGAAAAAAAGAATAAAAACATGGAAAAAGTGTATATGATAGATGAAAATTATATAGAACTTATTAACTCGTGGTTTTGACATCAAAATCAAGGTCAACCAAGGAATCATCACCAAAATCACATCCATTTGTTCAATGGCTTAAACTAATCTATAATGATTCCTAGAACTAATTATAACATTTTATATCCAAAATAAATAAACAACCACATGTGATAAAATATTTTACATCCTTTATAATTTCCAAAATATCTTTTTAATGCAAAGAATATGTCAAATATTATAATTCCCCAAATGATAATAATTATCACTCTCCAGAATTGTCCTAGAAAAAATTCATGTAATAATTATTTATCGTTCTTTGATAATTTTAGATTATTATCATATAAGTTATATTTTTAAAATTTATAGAAATATATCAGAAATAAAAATCAAAAAATAAATGGAAAAATAATCCCCCTGGAGTTATCCCTTCAAAACATAGCAACCAAGAATAAAGTGGAGGTAAGGTTCTAATTCAATTAGAAACTCGATGAAGAATAAGTATTTTCTAAAAAAAATATTTCCCAATAATGAACAACGGTGTTTCTAAACTTCCCCAAATTAGTATAATAACTAAAAACAAAGTAAAAATTTGGTTTGGGTAGTTCCCAATATGGAAAAACCACGTATCAGTTCACATCATTAAACCCCACAAATTAAATTAACAATTTAATATTATTTTCTCCGAATGTTGAATTATGAATGTGTTAATTCATTCAATATGAAAGTAAAACATTTAAAATATTCAAAAGAAACAAAACCCATGATTTATGGAATTTAAAATGAATGATACATGTTATAGTAAAGAACAGGTTAGAAGCCAATGAAAAATTTATTTTAAATAATTTTTCCCAAAAAAAGTTCTACGTAAGGGTAACATGGTTTACCCTTACACATCTCATAGTTATTGCGTAAGTTTAAGGTGTTTTATACTTATGTGGGTCTTCTAACCTTACGTAGTGTATGTATGTCACATAAGGTTATGTATTTTTACCCTTAAGTGGGTATCCTACCCATATAAAATGAATATAAAAGTCTCCTTACCCTTACGCAACTCTTGCTTTACCCTTATGTATCCATGGAAACTAAGAAGCTACCATTACATTTAGTAAAGGTTTAATTTATGTAATCCTTGAATAATTCAACTTATCATTACAAAACTATAGAGGTATCTCTACCGGGTTCTATAAGTACCCTTCCACAACTCTTATAAATAGGGCCTTACCAGTATGCATCTAATATACACAAGGGATTACCCATGTGTACAAAATAGAAAAAACACACTACCCTTATACGGCCTTTCAATGTTTTGGAATTTTGTTAAAAAAATTTAAATATATAATGGGTGGGTCTACTCTTTTGTTGTTATGTTCTCTTAGGCCTTTAGGCCCATGTAAAAATACACATACGCCTCTTGGGTTAATAGGTTAGGTAAGGTTCCCGCTCAGCCATTGAAAGGGTATTATCAAAAAAATAATAATAAAATGTGTATCCTTTGAAATTTTAATGGAAGATAAACCACTATTTTCAAAAAAAATCATGATAATTCGAGATAATTTTGTCATTTTGTATCAATTTATGCACGTTTATTAAAAAAAGTACACTTATAATTAATAAAATACACATTTTATCATTTATGGAAAACAATTTCTCATCAATATGCATGTCATATTTTATATATTCATAAATTAATTGACGATTTATTTCTAAATGTTTGGAACTAATATGGGTTCATTTTCTTAGTACTGATAGTTTATTACATATTTATAAAATATAGAATATTTTTAATTTTAAAAATAAACTCTTAATAATTTATTTTACATTTCACATTAAATTGAAATGTAGGTTGTTCACACGTGTCGTAAATGTATAATAATGATTATATTAAATTTTAAAGATAGTCCAAGATTTTTCATTTTATTTTGATCAATTGATGAAAATTTATAAAATTTTAAAAACAAATATAACTGTAAAAATATTTTATTTTTCTAAGAAAATCCAATGTTATATTTATGGATAGTCAAACCCTATATTTAATAAATAAATTTATGCTTCTTTACTATTTTTTTTAAATTAGAATACTTTATTAATTTTTATTTTTTTATTTACACTTATAGAAATAAAAATACTTATAATTTTAAAAATGAACATTAAATAATTTTTCCCACATCACATGTTCAATTAATATATAGTGTAAGATCATGTTCTTCTTTGAGGTATGTTCTTGATTAATATTTTGTTTATGTATCCCAAAATTTGTTAAGGAAATTTTTATTGAGTTTATGACGACTCTTAGGGTTGTTTTTGGGGTTTGGGACATGAAGGAGGTGGGGAAATAACAACCTAGTCCATGTTTCATGGTTGGTACACATTTAGTAGTGACATTATTCCCTGACCATTTTTCCTGGAGGTGGGGTTCATGGTTTATAATTCCGTGCAAAGGGCAATGAAAAACCATGCAATATTAGATAAATCCATCCCATACATTCGATGTATGGTTTTTCAAATTGAGTGGGCTTCCCAAGAAGTCGTGTGACCTAACCCCCTCATAGAAATAAGGTGGCACACATTTGGTGCATGGTTTCACCAACAATTCAAGAAAACCATACACTGGATTAAAAATATGGGCTTTTATCATCCCCTCCCCCCCACATGACTTATGAAATTATACTTGAATTTCTTCCACGTTTCTCCTACAGTAATTTAGGGTGAATGACCCTTTCTCTTAAACTTCCCAAGAATCTATCTCCCATATTTCTAAGACATTTTGAGTGATTTTGGGTTTGGATTGAATATCCAAGAGATTATAACACTCCAATTTGATTCCTTTTACAGATTAGAGATTTTGTAGTTTCCTTTCTCTTTAAGAATCTATAAAAAAACTCTTTTTACACTAGATTGTAGGTAGGGGATTTAAATGTGGGGTTCTTTCCTAAACAAATGATAAGGTTAAGAATGTGTTTCTCTATGAAATCAAGGTGGGTGGTATAAAATGCATACTCGATATTCTTGTTAATTTTATTAAGTTATTGGGATTATTCTTTATGTAGTTGTGTTGTTTTGTTTTCATGGTATAAATTAGGAATTAGTTGATTAATTGATGAATTAATACCCTCATGATTTCCTTGGGAAACATTTATGTTGATTATACCATGTTAAGAGCCACGAAATAGGTTATCCACTTCATGAATATGAAATTAAGATGCTATTTATAGAATTGACTTGTTACGAGATAGATTCCATTTAAATTATGTTGGAATATTAATAATAATTGCGAAATAGGGCAATGAATTATTGTGTTTAATTTTTAACATAGAATAAGGATGTGTTTGGAATAATGTAAATAGGTTAAATGAAATTTGCGAAGGTGTTAATTGTATAAGTAATATAAATGTAAAATGTGTAAATGGGTTAATGTATGAAATGGATAAAAATCAATGGGATTAGGTGTGTAAATGTAAAATGTGTTAATAGGATAAGGGATAAATATGGTATATGTATTGAATAAACCGTGGTTGTAAATGATGAATGTGTTAATGAGTTTTGGGTAGAAAATGGTGTATGTGGTCAATGGTTAAATAAGCCTGTGAACATGTCCTGGTGTTTTTTAGCGTATGATTTAGGATCTATGCCCATCTTTTGAGTTAGACTTATACTCTAAACCAACCCCTAAATTGTATGGATTGGGGAGTTGGATATATGCTCTATACCCCCAATGGATTAATGGGATGTGAATACCTTGACTAAGGCTCCAATGTAAGTGTTATATAATCCAAGGGTTGGGGAGTCGGATTGATTATCTATGCCTCCAATATATTCATTGGATATGATCAACTAGACTAAAGCTTCAGGTAAGTGTTATGTAAAGATTTCGATGGTGTTTTCCCTAGTAAAGTATGTAACTTAATTCCTTCCCCTTAAGTATAGTTTATATTACCATAGTATTATGAGGTGTAATTCATGATAATGTTCTCCCCTTGAACTAATAATAGATTTGGATAAAGTTAACCTTATTAACTAGTGTCACTCTGGTTATATTATGTTTATTTAGTTATTTATTATATACATAAATATACTATCTATTTAGAATGAAAATTTTGTATACACCATTGAGGGTGGACTTATGAATTTTACTCATACCCTTATCGGGCCTCCATTAGGTACCTAAGAAGATGTCGTGGTTTCAATTCTGGACAAGGGTAAGATCCCAACTCTAGATGCTTTATTTGGGAAATGGATGTGTATAGCTGAGCGATCTAGACATTAATTCAAGACCCATTTTGGGATTCTTTAGCTTATCTTTATTTTGGATATTTTTTGTTACACTTGGCACTATATGACATTACATTAAATATTTACTGTTTCATTATGGAATCATACCTTGGTTTGAGAAATGGAATTAATATTCATGTTTTCATTTACATCTTTACTTTATTTCATATTTTATCTATTTTTTCTTACTATAATAAGGTGGGTATAGTGTCCCCATGTGTTCTATTAGACCCTCTCTATTAGTTAGGATCATTTAGAGTACAAGGTTGCATGCATGAGGTCATCTATTAGCCCAGCTCAAGGAACCAAATATACTGGCTACTAGGTCAGGGAAGTTACAAAGTTGTATAAAAGGGTTTTTTCATTTGAATTACTATTTAGGGATGGTATACAGGTGAATATTAAGTGTTAGTTCTTGGAAATGATCTCATTACTGGGAGTAGTTAACCCATGTATGGGGAAAATCCCATGTACCCATTATGGTATTGTTATTGTTGATGTTTATAGTTATAGTTGGATGCTATTTCACCATTGGTTAATGCACTTATTATGCATTGTGACTATTTTATGATATTTTTCTTGTGACCAAAATGGTATGAGGTTGTGAAATCATGCATTAATTCCAGAACCTACGGATATTGGTGGAATAAATCATGGTAGGAACACATGGGGATTATGTATGGGATGTGAAAGATAGAATTCATTCAATTTTCTCTGAAATTTGATGGATGTGGTGTCTAATAAATATGATGCAAATGCGTAAATAGAAAGGTTCCTAAAAGAGAAATCTTTATTTTGTGAGAGTGTAAATGGTTAATATTTTGTTCCCATAAATGGGGATGTGTTTATAAAACCAGTTTTACCCCCTGTGGACCACATCTTATACTAGGGATAGTTGAGGGTATTGTTGAAGAGGTGACAATATTCATTGAGATACTATATGTGAAATGGGTTTTTTATGGCTAGTAGAGACACTTATTTTATGTGAACTATAAAAATTTTATGTTATGTGTTTTGAGATATGTGTTTGGCATTGTATATAGATTCCACCATGATGGTGTGTGCTGGTTTGGTGACAAGATGTTATCACTGATAATGATCCTCTAGTAGTAGAGAAGAAAACCCCATTGATCTAGGGTAATATATGGGAGGAGAAGTTCTAAAATAACTTTTCTCATTTTATATGATTGGTGAAATGGGACCTAGGGTGGGTTGTGTCAATCATGATTAACTAGAATATAGAGTTTCTATTATAGAACCTTCCTAAGTTTGAGAGAGAGGGTGGACTTGAGGAATCCATGATCGAGATAAAGATCATCTAGAAGATTCATAATCACTTAGAGATTCCTTGTGAGAAGAGATTCAAGTTGGAGGATTATATTTTATTGGGACCAAAAAATACTATGTATGATGTTCTAGTTCAGACTGAGAAGGTTGATGGTGTGTTCTGGAAAAATTTCAAGGAAATGTTTCTAGAAAATTTTTAGTCAGAGAACTTGAGGGAGTGGAAGACCATGGATTTTATGAGTTTAACCTAATGGACTATGACAGTGATAGATTATATTTTCGGATTCACTGACTTACAAAACATTCTTCAAGTATTTTCATGGGATGAGGAAACTACAACAAGACATTTTAAGTATGGAATTATCTAATAAATCAAGTTCCATATTAATATCTATTATTTAAATGGTTTTTCTGAGGGGGTGGATCATGCCCTTATTTCAGAAGGTGACCACAAGGTGGATTTTAGTGGTGAGCAAGTGGTTCTTATAGGGTGATCCAATAGTGAAAATTTAGATAGTTGTAAGAATAATTTTGAGGTATTTCACTTGTGAGGTGGTAGGAAGCATACATAGGTAGGAGTTTTTACCTCTTAGGTTGGTGAACAATTTATATGTTATCATTAAAACAAGACAAGACGCGTGTGTGGTAAATTTCAATGACTACCAGTTATGTACCAGCTATGCAAAAGGATGGGGCACGTGCATAGGTTCTATTTTGACCCTTGATAGATGGGTAGTTTCTGAGGATTAAGGTTGGTTAATATTGTAGAATAGTGGTTGGTTACCCCATAACAATTAGGAAGTTGGAGTTCTAATAGACATACTATTTGTAGTGGCATCTATGGTACTTTGAAACAAGGGAGTTCTTATCACTAGGGTAGTGCAGTACCAGGGACTCAGGCTAGAGCCCATGGTGGAGGTATAGGCCTTCTCTATGCTGCTCAACATGTTCTAGGAGGTTTCAAGGTTGTACCATTGATAGTTTTAGGTATTTCCCTTATAGATTCCACACTTTCTAGTACTTTGTTTGAAACAAATGTCTTGCATTATTTTGTATATGATCAACTTTTGAATTCTTTGGGCCAGTTATTGGAATATGATTGTGGGGTTATGTCGGTTGATAAAACATTAGGGGTGTGGGAAGAAAATATCTGGCATTATAAAGAGTTTACCCTTGAGGTTAGCAAGTATTGTTTCTTGTGTAACTCATTTTTTCTTGATATGTCATGTTTTGATATAGTATTGAGGATGGATTAGCTTGGGTTGTATGAGGCCCATATTGATTTATATTAATATAGGGTATTTATTTTCACTTGAGGGGGATACTTATATTCATAGTTGAGAGCAAGATATCCAGGAAGTCCATGCTGGTCATGTTTCCCAGTAGTTGGGTGAGCTCATAGGCTAAGTGGAATGTCTTGTGCATGATGATGGGAGATTAGAGGGGAATGTATTTCCTCCTATGGTGGGTCAGTTTTAGGATGTGTTTTTAGAGGACTTCTCCAAGATACATCCTAATAGGGGTGTTGAGTTTATGATTGAGTTGCAACCTAGATAAGATCTTATTTCTATTCCACCATATAGATTGAAACTAGGAGAGATTTAGAAGATCAAAACATAGCTGTAGGAAATGAATAACAAAGGGTTTATTCGTAAGATTATGTTACCTTATGGATCACAATTTGTTTTCAAGAAGGATGATGAGATTTTATGTTTCTGTGTTTATTATTGGAGGTTGAATCATATGATAGTTAAGAACTGATACCCCCTTCCATGAATCGATGCTCTTTTTTCCCAGTTGATAGGTGCATCTATTTTATCAATGATTGACATGAGATCAGGGTATCATTATGTGAGGGTGAGACCTTTTAATATATTGTTGTCAACTTTTAAAAGAAGGTATGGTTTTTATGATTTTATTGTGATGTTTTTTGGGTTAACCAATGAAAGAGTAGTGTTTTTGACCCAAATTTATTGAATCTTTCACCCGTACCTAGATAAATTTTTAGTTGTATTTGTGTTTGAAATCTATGTGTACTTCAATACTCATGATGATTGTTCTAAAAATCCTGATATCATCCTAGGTACACTAAAGGAGAATAGGCTACCTTCCTAGATACCTAAATTTCATTTTTTATAGAAAATGTACATTTCTTGGGACTCATAATCTATGAGGAAGGTGTTTTAGTGGAACCATAAAAATTGATGACTATTATAACTTGGGAGAATCCAAAAAAAATATTTTGATATTGAATGATTTTTTAGATTTGGATTAATATTAATAGAGGATCATCAAAAACTTTTCTTATTTGGAACCACCACTCTCAGTATTGACCTAAATGTAAATCAAGTTTAAGTGGTCTAGGGAATGTGAGAATTATTTCCATGAGTTAAAGAAGTTATTGAATACTAATCCAATTTTTATCCTACTCATGCTAGGTAGGGATGTATCTTGATTTATGATGCATCCCGTGTTGGTCTTGGGGAAGTGATGAAGCATGATGATTGGGTTTTGGCATATGGGTCATGGAAGTTGATTCGTCATGAACTAAATTACCCGACACATAGTCTTAGTTTTTCCATAGTGGTTTATGCCATTAAATTTTGGTGAAATTACTTGTTCGCTGAAATTTTTACCATGTATATTGAGCATAAAATATTTAAGTGCATGTCTCCTTGAATTATTTTAATCTTAAGCTAAAAATATGGGTTTATTACATTCATTCATTTGGTTTTGAGTTGGATTAAAAAACAGAAAAAGGGGAAAATGTTGTGGATTCTTTGAGTAGAAAGACCCAAAATCATGTGGTTCATGAATCTAGTTCTAAGTGGATGATGATGGGATTTTTTATTGTTATGCATATCAAGGTTCATTATGGAAATGGAAAGATAACCCTTGAATCTTTAGAATTTCATATAACACTTCTAATTTGGAACAAGGAGAGGAAGAATGAGGATCCATAGTGTTTATCCTTGAGTGAAAGCCTTGAAAATGGGGAGTCCCCTTCTGTTTTGGCCTTTTATGATGATGGGATCATTTCTATTTGTGGTCATGTTTTATTGACTACTTGTATGTGCATAGAGATGTTGCACAACTTTCATTCCACGAGGTGGGAGGTGCACCCTGGTTTGACTGAGATGTCTTGTGATCTTTGCAAAGAGTATTGGTCGCAGGGGATGAAGAAATAGTTTGCAGGTTTTAGAATGTAATGCTACACTTGTCAGTTGGTGAAGACCGAGCATCAGATAGCAGGTCGTTTTTTATATCCTTTTTTTATTATGGAATGGAAGTGGGATGAAATCAAGATGAATTTTTTTATAGGTATCGTAAGGATTCCTCATATTAATGATATGATACTGGTTTTTTGGGATTGATGACTAAGGTACACCATTTCTTAATGATTTTATAGACCTTCATCGTTGACCAGTTGGGTGAATTGTATATTCGAGAGATAGTGTGCCTGCATGAGGTTCCATTAACTATAGTTTTGGATCATGATATGTGTTTTAATTCAAAATTTTGGAAGGTGTTACAAAATTTACATGGTAATCAGGTGTTTTTAGTATGTATTTTCACCCATAGACATATGGTCAATTAAATTATACTATTTAGGAGTTGGATGATATGTTTATGGCATGTGTTCTTGACTTTGGTGGATATTGGGATAAGTAATTACCACTTTTTGAGTTATCCTATAACAATAGTTAACTAGAGACTATTTATATGGAACTGTATGTGGCACTCTATGGTAGGTCAAATATATCTCTATTATGTTGAATGGAGGCTGGGGAAATGGTGTTATTGATACCTAGTCTCATAAAGGATTCTTCTGAAAATATTCAGTTGATTTATAAATGTATGGTTGTGACTCGGATTAGATAAAATTTGTATGGTGATTGACTTCATTGTCCTCTTGAGTTTATGGTCAGTGATCATGTGTTTCTTTATGTGAATCCATGGTTGGGACACTGTTATATTTTGAAATAAGAAAAGTTGGCACCCCGATACATGGGGTCATTTGATATTGTGTATAGGATCAGAATAGTGGTGTTCCAATTGGCTCTTCCAAATTGATGTAGTCATATGCCTGATGTTTTCATGTGTAAAAGCTTAGACAGTATCACTCTGGCCCTTCTCATGTAATTTATGTTAACTATTTGGTTCTTGAGGCTGACACTTTCTTTGAGGAGCATCCGGTTCATATTGTGGATAATAGTGATAAATTTTTAGGATGAATGGTTCTTCCCTTACTTTGAGTATTGTAGAATCCTGGTTTTATTTATGACAATACTTTCAAGTGGGTGATAGATATGTGGGCCCAATTTCCTGATCTCTTTACCGTAGTGACTCACTTATTATTAGGAGTTGGTCTCGCCCAAATTTCCCCATGTTTTTAGGGTTAACCGGTCAAATGTAGAGTAACTTGGGTTATCGACTCCTTAGATACCTAAGAAGAGTCCTACAGACACGCACATTCTATGGACTAATTTTGGATATTAAGTGGCCAACGTTGGGTTGATTTTAGATAGGTTTAAGCGAACTCTATGTGAGTTAAGTTAAATAAATTTAAAAAAATGATTTAATCCTAGGTTATCACTTGGGGTGGATTAGATGCATTCCTTTTTCAACTATTTAAATTATTTTTATTTGAGATGGGTTCATTTAAGAAGATAAAACAACGTCATCAGATACTATTTTAATGCCTACACACTTTAATACTAATCACCTATACACTTTAAGGGTCAATGTTTTGAGAATTTCAAGGTAAAGGTTCATATTAGCAGTTGAAGTTTGTGGCCTGAAATTCAACAAGGATGAAGGAGTTTAAAGATCTTCAAACAAAATTCTCAATTTAAAGATGTTATTAGAAATTAATGGAGTGAGAAATAACATCAAATATATCCCCTTGATACTCCATTGGATCAACCACAAAGTGGGTTATACCACTATTGATTATATGGTTTTAATGGAAGCAAAAAAGTAGACTTATGATAGAGGAATTGGAGAAGTAAAAAAGACAATGAAATAAAGATCACTCCACTGTTATGTGATAATTTCACAAGGTTTGGTGTGAATAAATTCACACCTTGAACCAACCATATTAATTTGATATTAATAATAAAAAATAAGAGTATAAGATGAAATTTAATTAAGAAACTATGGTGAATTGAACAACTTACATGAGAAAGACAAACTCAAGGCAACAAAATTGCAGCATAACATTATAATTAAACAATGCACCAAAGATGATTAAATACTCAAACACCACTACCATAAATAGGAATTTTGGGAGGCTTGGGTCAATCCTCTAATAGTGAATGTTATACCACTTTATTATGGTAGGATTTAGGAGGTGGAAAACTTGTGGAACGTAGACTTTACCACTCTTGACCCGAGGTGGCATCCATCTCGCATCCACCGAACAAATAAACCTAACTAAGATTCTAGATGGCTAAATTAGAGTGGCCCATAGAAGAATACAATGAATTGACAAAGGTCTCCTAACAAATTGTAAAGTTTCAATCCAAAATATTTTACGGTTTACGAGATATGTGTAAAATGGTGGGGTGTTCTTCTGGGCCGCAAAATCTTTCCCAGAATTTTATCTCCCATGTGGGCTGCCTGTAACTCTATTTAAACATACGAATTTTCTTTGGCCAACATTTTATTAAATGTTCCCTATTATGTCCTATATCTTCAGATAAATGTTTAGAATCATTTGTCTTGGATCCTAGCCGCTACAGTATTTTTATTGGGATGTTGTCTAGTTTACATTGCCCAGAATGTGTTGGCATGAAAGCCCATTTTGGTGGTCTTCCAATCTGAATCTTCAAGTGATAAAAAATAATTAAATTTTCCTTATATAATGGGATACATGAAAATAAAATATATACATAAAATCAAGACAATTTTTTATTTTAGGAGGTGTTCAAAAATGTACCATATAATAGTGCATTTTAAGAGAGAATTACAATGATAATGTGAATTAATGTTCAAATTGTGAGATGCACTAAAATGGTGTTTATGAATAATAATGTATATGAATATTATATATTTAAAAATGAATATTATCCTCATTAAATGGTTAAAAACACCCCCAAAGTTGAGTATTTCTAGTCCCCAGCAAAATATATCTCAAAAATATGAATTTCAAATTCCATTTTCCAAAAAAACATTAATAAAAAATGATCACCAAGATCCCTTATACCAAACAATCATGAAACCCATCAAAATATTTTAAAACAAGATAGTTTCGTAAGCATATTCCAATCCTAATACATGTCCTTTTTTCAAATTCATTGCCATATTTCAGCCAATTTAAATTAAGCTTGAGGATGTATTGTGTATCACAATAGACATGGGAGTTCATCTTTATTAACGGGGGGAATGTTGGAAGCTCTAGGTGGAATCACATTTCTATAATACAATGAGTATTCTTTTTTTTTGCAATATTTTGATGGTAATTGAAATTTCAATCAAAAGAGTCAACTCATGTAGCGAGACTTTGCCGATGACTCATAGTCTCAAAGACTTTAGGGAACCAAGTGAATCACACATACTTGGACATCATCTCAACTTAACTCCGTAAAAAAAGTTAAATTTCCATAAATAGAGTTAAAATTACAAACTCTAGGCCAGACAACTATGGATTCACAGTCTCCAGGTTCTGAAAGCCACACATTAGGTCATTTTATTTATCTACATGCAAATTTATTGTTTTTATTTATTTATTTATTTATTTATTTGATTTTTTTATTGAATTATCATATTAAAACTGAAATGAACACCAAACCAATGATATTTATTTGGGGCACCCCATGAGCTCATACTAATACACCACTATCCAAAGTATGTGTGTTGTGATGTTTTTTTATTTGGTTGAAAAGATAAACGATGAAATTTTACATTAAACATCCACACCTTCCAAATTCTATGCTCATGAAATTATAAATGGATTAAAATCAGAATCAGGACCTGCTAAATTATTTGATATTAAGTTTCAAAGTGTTAAATGTCTATTATCATGTTCAAGGTTAAAGAAATTTTTCCTTCCACACATTTTTTATGCTCACAAAGTTACTTAATTTTTTTTCATTCCTTTCACCCCCCAAACTTAGAATAACATTGTCCCCAGTGTTTAAAGAAAATAAAATTTAGAAGGGGGTAGACGTAGATGATAGGAGTTATAAAAGTAATTTTAAATATAAAATATGGAACAAAGTCACCTGGTGGTTGAATTTGATGTTCTTGCTACTCTAATTTAGTTATTTGATATCCAAGTCACTTGTAGAGTTTCCTAGTGGAAAAAGGGAAAGAAGAAACAAAAAACATAAAATAATATATATATATATATATAATAAAAAAAGTAAAATATAAGTATATATAAAAAAATTATACAATAAGGAAGCACTATAAGTCATAGGTCAACGGTAAGTGCATGCCCTTGTCTCCCTTTGGCCTAGGGTTTTAGTCCCAACGACTTCACCAGTTATGATTGGGTTTTCCTCATGACCTATGACATGTCCTTATATATATGTATATGATATTATTATTTTTAATTTAACCTAAATATCCAAAAAAACTGAGGATACAATGTCTTCTTTTTAAATTTATTTGTAAGGTATTTCTTAGGGATCACGCCACGTGACACAAATGAATATGGCACTCCCCTTTCATACCCATCCATACTCATAATAGAATAATATTTTAGTAGTCTAATTTTTTTTAAATATCAAAATGATTCATTAATACTATTTAAAAAATAAAGTTGATTCCAAAAGATTGGAAACATGAAAACCATGGGTTGCCTTCCATGCAGCTTTTTTGTTTAATGTTGTTAGCTCAACATGGATCCTAAATCTATCAATTTTTTTCTGGTTCATATTTTTTCTTAGTTAACTCTCCCATTGTTTCCTATTTATTGAATGATTCGGTGAATGGTTTTAACCAATGATTATTAACCATAAAAATGTGACCAACTGTGGGATCCTGAATTTCTACTGCCCCATTGGGGTACACATGATGCACTATGAATAGACCTCACCATCTAGACCTTAACTTTCCTCAGTGTAAATGAAGTTTTGAACTGTACAAGAGCACAAATTTTCCCAATTCAAAGTGTTTAACATTGATATTCCTAGATTGGTAGGCTTGAACTCTAGCTTTATTTATCCTTTTTTTTCATAAGCCTCCATCCAAAGTTCTTAAATTTCATTAAAATATAATTTCCTCTTTGCTTCAGCCAAAGAAATTTCAAAATTTATTTTTTTGATTGCCTAAAATGACTTATGCTCAATTTAAACAGCTAAATTGTATACTTTTATATAAAACATCCTATATGGTGACATACCTAGTATGGTTTTGAATGTTTTACGACATTCTCAAAGGGAATCCAAAAGTTTTTCAGACCAAACAATTCTAGAGGGATTGATTGTTTTTTCAAGAATCAGCTTAATCTCTCTATTATTAACTCAACCTGACCATTGGTTTGAGAATGGTATTTAGTGAAAACATTATGATAACTCCCATACATAGACTTGAGTGGAGATAATGGGTGGTTGCATAAATGGGTTCCTCAATCACTAATTATAGCCCTATAAATTCCAAATTGAAATAATATGTGCTATTTCATAAATCAGTTCACAAAATGATGGTCATTGGACTTGGTGGGAACAGACTCAACCCATTTCGAGATATAATCAACATATAAGAGTATGTAGATGTATCCCCTAGAGTTTGGGAAGGGTCCCATGAAATCAATTCCCCAATAATCAAATATTTCAACAACTAGAATGGTATTGAAGGGCATTTGATTCATTATGTTAATTGATCCTAATTTTTGACACTGAGGACAACTTTTGCAGAATTGGAAGGAATAATTACTGAGGTTAGGATAGTAGAAATCACTTTCTAGAACCTTTTAAGTGGTTTTATTTGTAGGAAAATGGTATCCACATGCCTCTCGATGACAAAATTTTAGAATGGACTCTTCCTGAGACTCGAGAGCATATCTCCTAATGATTTGATCAGGACATGACATGAAGAGGTAAGGATCATCAAACACATAGTGTTTGAAATCTGAAAGTAATTTCCTCTTATCTTGGGTCCCTAGGAATTTTGTAATTTCACCTTTCACCAAATGGTTTGTTATGTCAGTATACCATTGGAAATCACTCACAGAATAGAGGTGATCATCAGGAAGTGAATTGAACACAGAAAGTTGATGTGATTTGTATTTGAATTTCATCCTATATAGGTGATTTGCTGCAACATTTTCAACACCATTTTTATCCTTAATGGTTAAATAGAGCTCTTGAAGAATAAGCACCAACCTAATCAATCTAGCCTTGGAATCTTTTTTTTAGAAAAGGTATTTTAGGGATGAATGGTTGGTGAAGACAATGATGGGTGATCCAAAGAGATAAGACATGAATTTCTCTAAGTTAAATGAAAAATAATTAAAATCTTTATCAGTGGTGGTGTAGTTGATTTGTGCATCATTTTGAGATTTTCTTTCATAAGCAATGACACTTGGAGTTTTCTCACACTGTTGTCCTAAGACTACTTCTACAGCGAATTCACTCGCATAACACATGAGCTCAAATGAAGGTTTCCAATTTGGAGATTTCATGATTGGTGGAGATATAATATCTAACTTGAATGTAGATAATGATTACTCACAGCTTTATGTCCATAAAAATAGAGCATCTTTCACCAATCGAGCACACATTGTTTGAGAAATAGATCTGAAATTCCTAACGAACCTTCTACAGAAACCAGCATATACCAAGAAGGAACTCACTTACATAACATTTTTAGAAGAGGGAAGGTGATGAATGATGTAAACTATAGCTTTATCAACTTCAATTCCTCTACGAGAAAATAGATGGCCTAGAACAAGTCCTTCCTTTACTATGAAATGGAATTTTTCCCAATTTAGGATGAGATTATTATCCTCGAATCTTGACAAAACACTTTCAACATTTATAAGGAATACCTCATAATTTTTCCCAAAGATGTAGAAGTCATCCATGAATACCTCTAAATAATCCACCACCATGTTCAAGAAGATTCCCATCAGGCATCGCTGGAAGGTACCAAGGGCATTACACAACCCAAAGGGCATGCACTTGAAGTAAAAAGTACCGAATGGACAAGTGAAGGTTGTTTTTCCTTGATCCACTAAGGAGACCTCGATTTGATTATACTCTGAGAATCCATCTATGAAGAAATAAAATTGATGACCAACCACTTGCTCAAGGACTTGATCAATAAAGGGCAAGGGTAAATGGTCTTTCTTGGTAAAAGAGTTGAGCTTCCTATAGTCAATATAGACTCTCCATCCACTACTGACCCTTGTGGGGACATGGTCACCATCTGCATTGGTAATCACAGTAAGTCAATCTTTCTATGGGAAAACTGGAATTGGGCTTACCCACTCACTCTCAGCTATGGGGTAGATGATACCCACTTTCAATAACTGAAGAAGTTATTTTCTTACCGCATCCATAAGATTTGGATTGAATATTTGCTAAGGTGGATGACATGGTTTGGATTCAGATTCAAGAACAATACTATGAGTTCCAATGAGTGGGTTAATCCTTGGAATATAAGAAAGGGTCCATCCAATTACTTTATTATGCTTTCTTAGGAAATCCTGATGCATCATCTCTTGATTTGCTTCAAGAGAGGAAGAAATGAAAACCGAAAAGGTTCGATTGTTCCCTAAGAATGCATACTTGAGTGATGAAGGTAAGACATTAATTTCAAGATCAGATTGGTTATCACTTTCCATTAAAGTATGCGACTTTGTATTGAACTCAGTTTGTTTGTTCAGATTTCTTGACAAAATTGGTTCCTTGTGAATAGAAATTTCATTAACTAAATTAGTATGAGGAGTTTCATGAATGGGTATAGACTCAATTTTATTGATTTCACCCATGGTATCATTGATTTTTTATACTATAAAATCATCAATAGAGCTATTTGAAAGATATTCAAGCCAAGGAGACTAATTTCACTCATGTGAACAAAGAAAATCAATCTCTTCTTGACTTAAACATCCATTAGTAAATCCATGATGTCTCTCGAGTTGACTATCAACACTACCAATCCAATTAACCTCATAGATCTCTTCATCATCCCCAATTTGAGATTTTTCATTTTAGATGTTCAAGTATTGACTCATGTTCCCGATAGTTATTGTCATGTTCCCATTTCAGACTTGGATGACTAAGTTGGTCATTGCTAAGAAGGGACAACCAAGGATGATAGTTGTTTTCTACCTAGGACCTAACCTTGGCTGATTTTCAAGGAAAATGAAGTCATATAGGTAAATGAAATTTTCAATTTCACTAAAGCATCCTTTAAGATCCCCTTAGGAACTCGAACACTGCAATCAACTAGTTGAAGAGTGAAAGATGTGGGTTGGAGTTCATAGATCCCTAACAGTTAATACATAGAATAAGGAATGAGGTTCACATTGGATCCCAGATCACAAAGGGCATTGACAACTTTGTTCTCTCCTATCTCAAAATTGATGTATGGACATTTTGGATCATTCAACTTTGGAGGAATGGTCCCTTGAATTGTGGAACTCAAATTAGCATAAAAAAGGACTTGGTTTTTATGTGAAAATTTCCTTTTAAAATTTCACAAGTCCTTAAGATAATTTGAGTTGTTAGGAATGGTTTGGATTGCATCTAGAATGGGGATTTTCAACTTAACCTGAGAGAAGATTTCCCTCAAAGTTTCATTGAGTTTTGGATTATATTTTTCTCTCATGCGTTGAGGGAAGGGAGCAGGTTGTTTGACTATTTGGAGTGGTTGTAGTTCCTTCACATTCTCATTGGTTTTTTTAGAATCTATGGGTGGTTTTCATCATTTGAATGCGTTGTTGAAGGTTTTAATGGTTCTATAATAGTTTATTCATGTTTCTTAATGGATTTCCCTCTTCTTAAAATAGTAACTACATTGAGTTGTTCATGAGATGTTTGTGTGTA
The DNA here is from genome assembly GCA_963277665.1 of Viscum album. Taxonomy (NCBI): domain Eukaryota; kingdom Viridiplantae; phylum Streptophyta; class Magnoliopsida; order Santalales; family Viscaceae; genus Viscum; species Viscum album. Next base: position 1,975,020,278 of record OY728157.1, on the reverse strand, counting down.
GCTGGATTCACCCCTTAAAGTTGAGGATGGTACCGTTTGAGTAGGCATGGGTGCCTTCTAGGTTTTAATTTTTTTTAGTTCATGTTCAATGGGTGAGAATTCTGATTTCATTTTCTCCATTTTTTTACACAACTGCTCCAGGATTGGAAGAGGGATAGATTGAGTTGGGGCTTGTGCTGGTTGGCGTATCCTAGGAGGATACATTGGTTGTTGGATTGGTTGTTGCATGGGTTTCTGGAAGGGTTGTTGTTATTGGACAAGAGGGTGTTGGTATTAGACTAGTTGTGGTTGGAACTAGTTATGGTTTTGTAAATTTTGTGTAGGGTAGGGGTTTGGTCTTTGTGGTTGGCTAAGTTGTTGGTTATCTTTCTAGTGGAATCATGGGTGGGCATCATACATTGGGTTGAATGTGTTTTGTTATTGGGTATTTATGAATTTTAGGACATTGAATTTAGCATGTGGTCATCCTATAATAACATCTTTAGTGGAAGGGATGGTTGGGTGGTTTCCGGTATTGTGGTCATGTTTGTCACAAATTTTGAAAACAGGGTCAACAGTTTGAATTTCATGGACCTTCCTAAGATAGATCTCCTCAAACTTCCTAGTGAGTGGAGAAAGTTTCTACCTAAGTATTTCCTCCTTCCTAAGGGTGTGAATTTTACCATATTTGGGTGGCTTCTCCTAGTAATGTGTTGTTTCTCATGTTAGTTTTTGATCAGCAGGGCTTTCTAGATACTCGTAAGCATCATTTGGGGCTTTGTTTTTACAGGTTCCATTACACATCATGTCAATGAATTGTTTGTTTCTCATACCCAACCCTTCATAGAAAATTTTTACTTGTATAGGGATTGAAAATCCATGGTGAGGTACCATGTTGAGTGTTTCTTTTAAAATCTTCCATGTTTCATTGAATGACTCTCCTTATTTTTCAAAAAATATTTGTATTCTCTTTTTAAGTGATATTGTTTTGTGGCGGGGAAATTATTTTTTTGTAAAATTCTATTTCCAATTGGTTCCATGAGTGTATTGATGTAGTTCTCAGATTATTTAACCAATTCATTGCTTGATCATTTAGTGTTAATGGAAAGAGCCTCATCTTAGCTGACTCAATTGGATGTGGTGGGCACAAGGTTTCAACAATGTCATTGAACTCTTTGACATGAAGGTATGTAATTTCCGAACCCATCCCATTGAATGTTGGAAGGTGGCTTAGGACATGTGGTTTGAAGATATAGTGGGATTATACTAAATAATCATGCAAAATTCAAGAGGGTCTATTGTTCCGGGTAGGTGTGAGTTTGTCATTCATGGTTTGATCGAATGCATTACCCAAGTTTGGGGCTGCATCTTTTGGATTTCCATTTTGGTTCCCACCTGGGTTTATGAGTTGGTTTCTTTGAAGACCTTCCATTGAAATGGGACCAATTTTTGAATCTAGATAATTAGTAAGATTAGGATCTAATGGAATGATATCCCTTGGTGTACTTGACTCCCCAACCCTAGGACTATCCACCCTAACTAATATGTTTGAGTTATCACGGGTGTAGGCTGACATGCACCAAAAAATGAGAAAGGGAAAAAGATTAGTGAATTCGGGTGAGAATAGAATAAATGGAGGAGAATAGAATGGGTGTTGATATAACTTACTTGGGTCCCCAGAAACAATTCCAAAATTTGGTATCGCCAAAATTTACTCTTGATTTTAGGGTTAGGCGGTCAAATGTAGTGAAGCTTGGGTTGTCGATTCCTCAGAGACATGCAAAGAAACCTATAGACACTAACATTATTTGGACTAATTTTGGATATTAAGTGGAAAACTTTTGGTAGATTTTAGATAGGTTTAAGTGAAAACTATGTGACTTAAGTGAAATAAATTTTAAATAATGATTTGATCCTAGGTTATCACTTGGGGTGGATTAGATGCATTCCTTTTTCAACTATTTCAATTTCTTATATTTCATATGGGTTCATTTAAGAAGATCAAAAAACATCATCACTTACTGGTTTAATTCATACAAAATTTAATACTAATAATCTATAAACTTGAAGGATAAATGTTTTGATCACTTCAAGGTAAGGTTTCGTATTAGCACTTGAAGTGTGTGGCCTTAAATTCAACAAGGACGAAGGAGTTTAAAGATCTTCAAACAAAATTCTCAATTAAAAGAAGTGATTATAAATTAATTGAGGGAGAAATAACATCCAATCCAACCCCTTTATACTCCCTTGGATCAACCCATAAGTGAGATATCCCTCCATTTATTCTATGGTTTCAATGGAAGTAGAAAGTAGACTCATGTGGGAGGAATTGGAAAAGTAAAAAAAAGACAATGAAATAATGATCACTCCCCCATTGTATGATAATTTCACAATTTTTGGGGTGAATAAATTCATACCTAGAACCAATGGTATCAAAATGATATTGAGAAGAACAATATATGAGTATAAGAATAAATTTTATTAAGAAACTAATGTGAATTGAACATCTTACATGAGAAAGAAAAACTGAAGGCAACAAAAACACATCATAACATTACAATTAAACAAAGCACCAAAGATGATTAAATCATCCAACACCATTGAATTAAATAATAATTTATTGGAGCCTTGGGTCGAGCCTCCAATATTGGAAGTCATCCCACTTGAGTATGTGAGGATTAGGGTGGTGGAAAGCTTGTGGAACTTAGACTTTTCCACTCTTGATCCGAGTTGGCAGCCAGCTTGCATCCACAGAACTGAACTGCCTAAATGAGCTTCTAGATGGCCGAATTAGAGTGGTACATAGAAAAATAAAATGAATCTCCAGATGTCCCCTAAATATCTGTAATTTGTCTGTCGAAAAAAGTTTATGGTGTACAAAATATGTGTAAAATTGTGTGTTGTTTTTCTGGGCCACAGAATCTGGCCCAAAATTTAATCTCCAATGTGGGTCCCCTGTAACACTCTTCAAACATCCAAATTATCTTTGTCCACTATTTAATTAAATGTTCCCCATGATTTCTGCTATCTTCAATTAATATTTGAGAATAATTGGGCTTGGATCCTGGCTTCTGCAATCTTGTTAATGGGATGATATCTAGTTTACTTTTCCCAGAATGTGTTGGCATGAAATCCCATTTCAGTGGTCTTCTAATGTGAATTTTCAAGTGATCATAAATAATTAAATGATCCTTATAGAATATGATACCTGAAAAAAATATGAAAACAAAATCAAGACCATTTTGTATTTTAGGAGGTGTTCAAAAATGTACCCTGTGATGGTGCATTTTAAGAGGGAATTACAATCATAATGTAAATTTATGTTCAATGTGTAAAATGCACTAAAATGGTTTTTATGAATAATAATTTACATGAATATTATATATAATAACAATGAATATTAACCTCATTCAGTTTATAATTTGGAGTACAGCTCAGGGAAAAGCTGTTATAAGGTTGGGAGGTTGTAAGATACCAGAATTCATTTGAGGTGCCTTATTTTTTTGTTTTGGTTTAAGTCACCCAAAATTGGTTAATGAAATTTTTTCTAGGATAATGAGGAGTCATTGGGGTGTTCATGGTGTTTGGGACTTGATATTTTGGAGTAAATTTCCATCCAATGCATGTTTCATTGTCGGCACACGGTTAGTAGTAACCCATATCCCTAAACATGATTGACTAGAGGTGTGGTGCATAGTTTATAAAACCATGAAAATGGGGAGGAAAAAACATGAGGTCTTGGATGGATCCATCTTTAATGGTCTCCAAAAGGTTTTTTGAGTTTTTTGAGCTCCCAAATATGTTTTGTGACCTGACCCCCTCTTGGAAAGAGTGTGGCACACTGTTGGTGCATGATTTGTCCAACTGTGATTCCAAATCATGCTCCCCATTAAAATGTTTGTTTTTTCCTTTCCCCCTCTCCCACATTCCATAACAACTCTTTCCATAATTTCCTACACATTTCTCCTATAGTGGCTAAGGTTGGGAACCCCATTTACTAAACCTTCTCAAGGATCTATATGCCTTATTTCAAAGCCATTTGGAGTGACTTTGGGTGCAGATCAAAGATTTGGGTGAGTCTAACACTCGTATTTTCTTCCTTTTATAGATTAGGTATTATGTAGTTTCTCTTATCCTTATGAAGCCTAAAATGCACTTTTTCTAATTTATTCTAAGTTAGGTCTTTAAAGGTGGTTTGTTTCCCAATCAAAGTCTCAGTTTAAACGAATATTTGTCTATGAAAGTGAGGCAGGTGGTCTACAATTTATATCACATAGTCTTACCAATTGTTTTATGTGTATGTAGTTATAATTTTATGTTGTTTTGTTGTCCATTTGGTTTTCCATGGTATAAATGAGTAATTAATTATTTAATTGATTAATTAAACCCCTCATGATCCATGTGGGATGCATTAAGGTTTATTAGACTAGGTTAAGGGACACCCATGGGGTGAGATGCTTCTTAAACATGAACACGAGATGTTAAGTGTATAATTGACTTATTATGAGATATATCCCATGGAAATTATGTTGGCACGTTAACAAGAATTATGGAATTGGACAAAAGAAAAAAAAATTAGTTGTTAACATAGAATAAGGGGGTGTTTGGTATAATGTGAATTGGTTGTAAGAAATATGGGATGGTGTTAAAGTGATAAATCATGTAAACATGAATTGTGTAAATGGGTTAAATTATGAAATGTAAAATTTGTTAATAGGATAAGGCATGTAAATGGAGAATATGGTAATGGGATAAGGTATAAAGATGATATATGTATTTAAAAAATCATGGTTGTAAATGATTAGTGTGTTAATGAGTTATGGTTTTTAAATGTTATATGTGGTAAATAATTAAAGAAGCATGTGCACATGGCTTGGTGGTTTTTCGGATATGATTTATGATCTATTCCCATGATTCATATTAGATTGATGCTAAGAACCCACCCCTAAAATGAACAATTTGGGGAGTCAGATTGATTCTATATTCCCCCAATGGATGCATGGAATTTGATTACCTCAACTGAGGCTCTAAGTTATGTGCTATATAATGAATGGTTTGGGGAGTCTGAGTGATTCTCTATTCCCCCAAAGGATGCATGGAAGATGATTACCTAGACTGAAGCTTCATTTAAGTTTTATGTAAGGATTTGTGTTGTGTTTTCCCTAAATATGTAGGGAAATTAATTCCTTCCCCTTAAATATAGTTTATATGACCGACATAGGCCAACATGTAGTTGATTAAAATGGTTAACCCTTTATCTAAATATAGAAGTGGATAAACACAACCTAGTTAACTAGTTGCACCCAGATCATCTTCTGTTAATTTTGTTATTAATTATGTACATGGATACACTATCTATTTATACTTGATATTTTTTTGGACATATTTTTTGGTGGTCTACTAAGTTGGACTCACACCCTACCCAATCCCCCATTGGGTACCTGAGAAGACTTAATGGTTTCAGGTCTGGAAAAAGAAAAGAGCCATATGCTAGATGGTTGATTTGAGCATGGGAAGTGCATGGAGAAGGGATCCAAACATGGCGTCGGGGCATATCTTTTGGATTCTTATGATTTTATTTTTTTCGGGGTTTTTATTCACTTGTATCTATATTACATGACATAGAATATTTACTCTTTATTGGTGGACAATAACCATTTTTTGTAAATGGATTTTATAGGCATGTTATCATTTACATGTTTCCTTTATTTTTTCTTTGATCTACTATGTATTACTCTGAAAAAGAGGGTATAGTCTCCCCAAATATTCTCTTGGACCCTCACTACTAGTCATCTTCTTCTAGAATAAAGTAAGGTACTCCTAGGGTCATGTGGAGACCCAAGTAGGGGCACCAGGTATAGTGTCTATTGAGTCAGGGATGTTACAAATAGTTTTCTATTAAATGGAACAAATTAATCAATGTTTTTTTCTTAACTTTTTTTAAATTTCTTCTTATTTTAATAGTTTTGATCATTTTTATGTACTTTTATGTAATATAAAAACACTTATTACTAGAAAAATGGAACATTGGATCATTCTAAAAATAACACATATTTTATTGATGTTAAATTTTATACTAAATTCATAAATGAATATATAATTAGATACCTATATTTTGGAAACAATGTGTTCTCATTTAATTGTTTTTTATTATTTGAAGCATGGTTGTACATATTAAATAAATTTCACTTATAAAAATACTCTTTGAAAACTTTTTGTCACATCAGATGTCTTATCTATGTGTTTTTTCTACATTCAAGTCACAAATCAATAAAGGGTCATTATTATATATTTTTCTATTAACATAACACTGTTGGGAAGTTGGGTTTTTTCAAAGCTTGTATACTAACGGTTCTACAGAACCATTGGTATAGGGGTACATTACCAATGGTTTATTCAAACCGTTTGTAAAGGTGGTTTAGTGAAGGATTTCCCAACGGTTTGAACAAACTGTTAGGAAATCCACAACATTTTCACCCTTTACCAACAGTTTGTACAAACTGTTGGTAAAGGACATGATTTTCCCAATGGTTTTTAAAAAACCATTGGGAATGATTTCTCCAAATATGATTACATAGAAGCACATAACTTGTTTCCCATGATTTCTCATTTCCCCTGATTTCCAGAAGCCCCCACGTGTAAGTGAACCCTAACTTGAGGTCTTCCATCTGATCGGCTACAACTCCCCCCATCCAGGTTAGACTCCTTAAACCTCTTCCCAAATTAAAACATAGAATCCCTATTCCCCCTGATTTCTCCATTTATTTCAATATCTAAAAAATCACGTCATTATTCCCTATTTCTAGGAATTTTGGAAAATTTTATGATTCACACTATTTGATATTGAATAAATGACTAATACTTGATTGGTAGATGTCTGTGAGTATATAGAAGATGGTTTATAAACTATCCCTTCAAATTATCACTATTTTGTGTTCTTTATGATGTGTATATTATCATTGACATACTTTATTATTAATCCCAATTTTAAAAATAAATATTTTTGTCTATACTTTATGAAATTAAACCACTTTACGATCCATGAACAACCTATTAGTGTAGAAGCCTAAACATTATCCACCCATTGGGTGTGATTGAAATGGGAATGTTTTTACCCCAAATACCCAGTGCACCAAATCCCAGTAGGTTTGATTACAGACCTAATCTAGACCTCCTCCTGATGTATTCTCAGTCGTGAAATACCTTCTAGCCGAAGATCCATCTTCAATGAAACAAAAAAAAATTATACACTTCAAATTAATAAGTGTTATTTTAGTTTAGTGTTTTTCCTCTTTTTTATTTTATTTTTGATGTTTTGATTTCGATTACATTAGATTTATTGTTGTTAGAGTACTGAACCCTTTGTTTGTTTTATGTTTTTTTGTTCTACAATTCATACATTGTAAATGGTCTATTTAGTGGGGGTTTGTTTAGTGAAGGGGGTAAAGGGTTTGTTTTATGTTTTCTGTTTAGTGGGGGGAGGGTTGTCCAGGTGGGGGTGTGGTTTGTCCAAGGGGGTGGGGGTGGGCTATCCGGGACAACTCGTACCCCCTAGACAGCCCCCCCCCCCTCCCACCACCCTTGAACCCCCTCGACCGCCCTGGACAGCCCCGCCACCCCCGTGGATAGCCCGACCACCCCCATGGACACCTCATACCCCCATGGATAGACCCCCCACTTCCGTAGACAGCCAGCCCACCCCCCTGGACACCCCGTACCCCCCTAGACAGCCCCACCACCCTTGTGGATAGCCCGCCCACCAACCTCGTCCCCACCTGAACAACCCCACCCCCACCCCTTGGATACCCCCTCCCCCCCGTGGACAGCGCCGCACCCCCATGGATAGCCCGCCCACCCCTGGAAACCCTGTACCCCCCCCCCCAGACAGCCCTACCACCCCCGCCACCCCTAGGGACAGCCCGCCCACCCCCTAGATACCTCATACCACCTAGAACGCCCCCCCCCCCCCCCCCCCCCACCCCTAGAAATCCCCCACCCCCACCCCATGGACACCCTCGACCCCCTGGATAGCCCTGCCACCCCTGTGGATAGCTCATCCACCCCCCTGAAGAGCCCCCCCCCCCCACCCTTGTGAACAGCCCCCCCTGGACACCCCCCCCCCCGGACACCCCCCCCCGGATGCCCCCAACCCCTGGAAAGTACCCCCACCCACCCACCCCATTGAAACACTCAACCCCGCCACCCCCGTGGACAGCCTGACCACCCCCCCATGGACAGCCCGCCCACCCCCCTGGATAGCCTGCCCACCCTCCTGGACACTCTATACCCCCTGGACATTCCCACCACCCCCATGGGAAGCCCACCCAAACCCCTAGACATCTCATACCCCCTGGACATCCCCATCTACCTTCTGGACACCTCACTCACCCCCTTGAATATCCTTCCCACCCCCTAGACTCCCCCTACCCCCCTGGACTGCCCAACGACCCCCATAGATAGCCTGCTCACCTGGACACCCCAACCCCCTAGATACCTCTGACCCCCCTAGATGGCCCCGCCACCCCCTAGAAACCCCGCACCCCCTGGACACTCCCTTCCCCTTGGGAAATGTATGTGATCACTCAAATTATCTACTAAAATATAAAATTTCTTCGATCTAAAATTTAGTCAACTCCAAAATAATTCTCCTCCCCAAGTGTACATGATCTTGTACACTCATGTATGGTTCTTTAAAGATATTTTTTTATAAATATTTTATTTTTTTGTCTTTTATATTATGATTCTCATATAGAGTTGTGTGTCAGTTATGGTTTCATATAAAGTGAAAAATTCTCGTTTACTTAAATATATTTTCGATGAAACTTCATTCTTATTGAATTAATTTTGAATAAATGACTTATAAAAATTATTTTTTTACAGAATGGATTGAAGTTGGATGTATGAAACCGATCGTATCTCAAGTGATTTCCAAAACAATTTATAGAGATTTTTAGATTTTTCATTTCACAATTCTTTAGATGGTGGCCGCATAAACTACCCATGTTCCATTTTTGTCGGCAAACCTTGGTTGAGTCATGAAGAAGTCATCTACCACATAACCAAATATTGTTTTCAAGAAAACTACTTTGTTTGATATCACAATGGGGATAGAATGAAATCTCAAATTACTGATGATCCAAATGAGAGGACTAGAGTGGATAATTTTTTATATGACCAGTTTTTATTTATTAATCATCATGAAAAAGAAAGGATTACAACCCAATAAGACTTTGATATGAGCACACATGACTCATCTAATGAAAATGATGATGTTGTCAGGGTGAAAAAATTTAATGATGCTTCCATGACTCTAGTATATCGACAATGCGATAAATGAAAAAGCTGGAATTTTTAATCTGATTGTTTCATGGGAAAACTATGTATGGAATTTCTAATACAGTAATCAATTACATTCTTACCTTCTTGAAGGATTTACTTCCAGATGATGTAGATATTCCCTCAAACCACTATATGGCATGGAAGTTAGTTGAGGAACTTGGATTTTCAAGAAACAAAATTCAGGATTTCCTAACAGATTTTAGTTTATTCTAGGAGAAAAACGCTGAATGAAATGATTGTATAAAATGTGGCACATCCTACTGGAAGTCAAAATCTGATGGAACACCATCCCGCGTGCCACAGAAAGTAATGTGGCACTTTCCATTGATCCTTAGACTCCAAAATCTTTTTATGTCTGATGAAATGTCAATAAAAATGAGATGGAATGATACTGAGAGAAAGAAGACTAATGATGATTTGGTTCACCCTGTAGATGTATTTGCATGGAAAAGATTTGATACTCGATATCCTGATTTTGCAGCTGATGTGAGTAATGTGAGGCTTGGTCTTTCATCTGACAGTTTTAATATGTTTGTGTAGATTCTTACATTTCACAGCATATGGCTAGTTTTTATACACATTTATAATCTTCTCCCAAGGTTGTGTATGAAAAAACCTTTCACTTTCATGAGTATACTCATATCTAGCCCTTCGGATATCGACATTGATATTGACGTATACATTCAACCTTTAATAAAAGAGTTGAAACTTCTTTGGGATGTGGGTGTGTTCACATACAATGCATATTCGAAAGACATATCTCAGTTGTGTGTTGTGCTTATGTGGATGATCAATGATTTTCTGGATTATGCAATGATTTATGGATAGTGCACAAAGGGAAAACTATCATGTCCTATTTGTATGAAGATTACATGATCCAGAAGACTGAAATAATGATGTAGTTTCAGTTTTATGGGACATTGTCGATTCTTTCCAATCAACCATCCATATAGAAATAATCTTTAAAGATTTGATAATACCATAGAGACTGATGATCCACCTCAGCGTATGTCTGGAACTGATGTGCTTAATTAATTGAAAGATTTTAGTTTATCATTCGAAAAGGGTCAAATGAAATCTGGAAAGAGAAAGAATGTTTCCACTGAATCCTGTTATAATTGGAGGAAGAGGAGTATCTTTTTTTATTTGCCTTATTGGTCCACCAATTTGTTATGTTATTGCTTAGACGTAATGCACATTGAAAAGAATATATGTGAAATGTTTCTTTTGATACTTCTAAATGTTAAGGGAAAGAAAAAAGATGATTTACAGTCTCGATGTGACTTGGTGGATTGGGGAATCATACCAAAATTGCATCCTATGCGTATTAGTGAAAATAAATGGAAAGTTCCATGTGATTCTTATGTGATGACACCTATGGAAAAAAACAATTTCTAGAATTATTAGAGACTATTATAGTTCCTGATGGCTATTCAAGAAACATATCTAAATGGGTCAATAGAAGAGAGTTGAAGATAAAATATTTGAAGACTCGTGATTATCATGTTCTTCTTCATGAGTTGATTCCAATAAAAATCTGTCATCATTTTCCCAATAATATAAGGGTGACTATTATTTGGTTGTGCCATTTGTTTAGAGATCATTGTGATAAGATTTTGTCCAAGTATTTATTGAAAAAAATGTTGACAGATGCACCATTATTTTTGTGTGAGTTGGAGAAAATATTTCATCCATCATTTTTCACATGCATGCTGCATCTGACTATCCATATTCCTAGTGAAGTTCTTCTTAGAGGACCTGTTTCACTTCATTGGATGTATCCAACTGAAATAAATATGTACACATTAAATTCTTATCTCCAAAATAGGAATCATCCTGAAGGTTCTATCATGAATGGTTTTTTGGATCAAGAATGTATGGATTTCCTTATAATTTATTTGTCTAATCTTATTACAAGAAAGAATAGAAAAATGAGAAATGAAGAAGAATATTATAAGTAAACTGAACCTAGTTTTCCATCACATCCTCAAATAGGAGGAATTCCCGGATCATATACATTGAATAAATTAAGCCTTAAAGAGTGGGAGACGGCACACCGCACAGTTTTGTTCAACTGTGATTTGTTCGATGACTACATCAGGTAACTAAATTGAATATATATATCTTACATATATATCTATTAATCTATTCATATTTTTTATCAACAGTGAACATAAAATAATGATAAATAGAAATCATCGTTCTTTATCATTGAGAAGGGGGGTGTCTTTTCATTGCAAATAGTTTTCAGCTTTGTTAAAATAGAAGGAAAATATATTACTGTTTAAAATAATTAAATCAATAATTAATTAATTTTAATATTCATTTATATTGTAGGTATTGAGTTTTCCTGCTGACTCTTTCTCTGAGGAAATAAGTGCTTTGGCGTTTGGTCCTTATACTATGGTTCGTGACTGTAAATCAATTGTTATCAATCGGTATAAATTTATTGTCACTGAATGAGCAAAGAACATGAGAACACAGCATGATGGTGTTATGGTTACTACCACAATAGGTTATTATTCCAGTGCATTAAATAGTATACCACAATTTGAAAATGTGGGTTATAATGGGGTCGTTGAAAAAATAATAATATTGGATTGTTAATCTCAAGGATGAGTCACGATGATGAAATGCCATTGGTTTGATTTGATGAAGATACATGGAACATTTGTTGATCATTGTGGATTTCAAGTAATTAATATGACTCACACTCTTACTACCGAAGAACCATATGTATTGGCATCAATGGATAAACAATTTTTTTATTTCAAAGACCAAATTTGACCTGAATTTGGTGTCATAGTTGAAGTAATTGCAAGACATATTTTTGATGATGGTGATGATGGAATTGACACTGTCCCTACTGACGTTGGAACCTATCCATTTATTTCTTTTGATGAATATAATATCTCAGTTTTCAGAGTTGATTTTGAACCTAAAGTTGTGGTGGAAAATATATAGAATCATCCATCCATGTTCTCTATTCTTTTGGTTTACCTCGAGTTGGGTTGTTAAGGTTGGTACTATTAAAATTTATTTAATATTGATTACAAATATTTTGTATCTGATTTGACCATTATTTTCATTTTCAATGTTTATTGGTTGGAATTTTTATTTGAATTGAATTTTGTAATTTGGAATTGAACTATATTTAAACCTACGAAACCAACATTTCTAACTTAGTGAACATTTCAATGCTTCAACTGTGATTTGTATAAAATTTCTTTGACTCTAAGACCTCTTTAACATTTTACCAGGTAGTGAACATGATGGTTCGTATTCTTCTACAAAACAAGTATTGAAACTTTCATCATCTACCTGAACTAAAGAAATTAAATTTTCCTTAATTTTGACAATTGTTTCACAACTTATGAATCTGGTAGAATCAATGTTCGATGATTTTAATAGACTAATGACACTTAGTAAATAATCATCCTACTAAAAATAAAATTTTTCCCTCTCATTTATTTTGTTTTTTGGGTTACACATTAGTTATACTTTTCTATTTACTTCCTTATTTGTTTTCAAATATAGGAAAATGAAACCATTTGAATAGAGATGATGAAAACAGATTATGGACAACCGTCATCGCATGGTTGAGCTAGGAATTCCACCACTAGTGCCTGCAGTGAGTACTTTATTAAAAATTTATTTCTTTAAATAATATATAATGTCATGTGAATAATTTTTTTAAACATTGTTTTAGGATCCATCTATTAGGAAACAATAATTTTATGACCATCTCAGTAGTGGTCCCAGTAATTGGGGTGTTCATATGAGGGTGGGTGGTATAATAGCTAAACGATCTGGTCGGCGTACCCAATTAGACCATGCCCCTCCCACTGACATAACATCCATCCCACATTCCGATCCCAGTGTGCCATTAGGGACACATGGGATATTTAGACCTCCCATGTTTTCACCACCCTTTACATCTGAGCCTCCTCACCAGTTTGTACCATATACGATGATGATTTCCACTCCTGATCCAGAATTTGGCCAGCCATCCTTGTCATATTATTTTACTTCTACTTCCTTTTCTCTGTGATTTTATATTTCATCTTATTTGACTGCTGCTCTACCAGATTCTGTCCCAACGGAGTATACATTGGGTCTCACTCCATCTGTACAGGGTGTTCCTTCAGTTTCTGTGGATCCAGCGATGCCCATTGATCAGACTACCATAGGTATACTAATACAACCCTAACAAATTGTAACAAGATTATTCATTTTCATTATAACAAGTATTGATAAAATATTTGTTTTTCTTTCATAACAGATACATCTATTGATTGGAGGTGGGGGAGGGGGCGTACACTTTTGCGTTTGGTGTGGATACACCACACAAATTTGATGCTGGACTAAAATGAAGATATTCAGATGATTGAAAAATCAAGGCAGCATTGTCGAAGTTTTTTGGTGACACTTTCCAAATACTCCAACATTATTCTTGTCAGCCCGCTCTCATGGAGACAGTTGCCAAATGAAGTCAAGGATAAACCATGGGAAGAGATATGGGGAAACAATATTTTGTATTTAATGAAATATACTAATTTTTATTTATTTATATGAATTAATATTTTTTTCAGCTACTGGTTCATTTCCCCGATGGTGAGGGTTCATGGCCAGCACGTCTAAAGGATTTAGGTGAGCTTTAGAGAGATTATAAGCATGAGTTGTACATTGTCTGTCATGATAGAGTGGGCATAGAGTTAGAGGCGGTCCCAGTCATGGATGACTGTCCATTAGAACATTACCGATAGATGATTACTCATTGGGAGACTAGCCAATTTACGGTATTAATCAAATTAGTAGTATTTAAATGAAAATTTTCATGTTTTTTGTTAATATTAATTATTGAATTTTATTTAGGATGCATGTGGAAGAAATATAAAAACATTGATGCTAAGAAATACATCCACACATTGGGACATACTATGATTCCATATCATGAGAGACAACTGGTATGATAGTTTATAATCTCTCTTTACAACTTGAACTTTCTATTACTTCCTCTGTAATTTATTCAATTGCTAAAGTTGTTATATAATTTTAGTTATTAAATTACTATTTTTTGGTATACTATTTTTAATTAAGGTTTTCTACATTCAATGTCATTGTAGAGTCATAAATTGAATATAAAATGACATGTGCCTCAAGCAAAACTGTTTTTCTTGAGTAGAAAGAAGAAATATGGAAGTGCGGTTAATTAACCGACTCAGCAGCAGATTGTAAGTTTAACTTTGTAGATTTAAAATTTTAATCTCTATTTTGTAACTTAATAATCAATTTATATTTGTAATAGGATGATCTAGAGGCCCTTGATTCCTAGGAGGCTAACAATGTTTTTCCAAATGATCACTTACATCAGGTGTTGGGAGATGATCACCCCGGTAGAGTACGTTGCCAGCCTGGGAAGAGTATAGTTCAAACGAGGTATTAGAACTCCTCTGGTACAAGTTTTAGTTCCACTATGTTGCAGCAGGTTAAGGCACGGGTAGAACAGGCCGAAAAAAGGGCCACAAAGACAGCAGCCCAGTCTGCTATGGCAAACACTACATTTATGAAACTTAAGTAAGCTTTACGTCCAACACTTCCACCAGATGCAAGAGCTGCTTGGGATGAATATATTTCAATGATTCATTCTATATATGGTGCAATAGGTGGCAGTTCTAGTGGTAGTAAAGATGATGGAGAGGAAGAGGGTGAGGCGGAGGAGGAGGGCGAGGAGGAGGTCGAGGCGGAGGAGGAGGGAGGGGAAGAGGTCGGGGTAGAGGAGGAGGGCGATGAGGAGGCCGAGGCTGAGTATGAGGGCGAGGAGGAGGGAGGGGATGATGATGGAGACGATGATGACGATGAGGGTGAGGGTGAAGATGACGGTGATGATCATGATGGTGATGAGGGACAGATTGATCCATTATATTTTTTGACTGATATTACTGACCATTGATGTTTATTAATTTTTTGTGCCTGAATATATGTGTGATTAGGTAGGTCACATTATCTTTATATTTTCTCTATAAATAATAAAACTAAATTTGATTATTTTTTTTAAATCCCCCTATTTTAATGAAATTGTAATTTTTTAGTGGAATTTAGAAAATCGGTGGTCTGATTAGAAGTTGATATAATGAAATTATTTTTTTAACCTTGAAAGCATTTGCTTAGAAAATATGTAAATACCATCCCATGAAACCGGGAGAGCCCCCTAGATAGCCCCAACCCTCCTCCCTGGACCCCTGATAACCCCCCCCCCCCCCCCCCACCCTCCTCCCTAGACCCCGGACAACCCCCCGAACAGCCCCCCAGACAGCCCCCCGGACAGCCCCCCCCCCCCATCCGACCTTCCTGGACCCCGGACAGCCCCCCAGACAGCCCCCTTGGCAGCCCATCCCCCACCCTCCTCCCTAGACACCGAACATCTCCCAAAAATCCCCCCACCCTCATTCTTAGACCCCGGACAACCCCCTTCCTTCCTAGACCCTGGACAGCCCCCACCCCCACCCTCCTCCTACCATGCATAACCCTCGCCACATATATCCTCATCCTCCACTAGGTACCTCACACAACTGTGTATCACCTACATCATCACACCAATCACTACATCATAAGGTCCCTGAGACCAATCTAATCTCTCTTTAAGATTCACCCTAAATTCAAATCTAATTAAAATTCCATTACTATTACTTTAGTACCAAGCACCGACCACCTACCTTGATTCTAGATACAATCACACTCTTAATTCGGCGTCTCAGATCCCAATATAAGATCTCTTCAAGATTCAGCCTAAATCCCAATGGAAAATAGGGTTATAGAGCTTCATAAGAAGATGATATAAAAGTGCAAACCCTAATCGAAAAGAGGAAGCAATGATAGGATTTTAAGTAAAAACAACAGACATTCGGAAAACTGACCAAATGCTTTCTGATTGTATTGACCCTTTAGAGCAGGGATCCATGGGTCCATTTTGACATGTATGAGTCAACCCCATATCATTCTGAAGCACGGTATGGCCGGTACCACTCAAAGTGTCTCACTTTTATTTGAATTAGACAACATTTTAAGTGAAAACAACAACTGGCATACGGAAAACTGACCAGATGCATTCGTATTTTGTTGATACTTCTGGAAAAATATCCAAGGGTCATTTTTTATGTGTACTAGTCAACCCCACATCAATCTAAGGCACGGTGTTGCCGGTACCACTCAAACTGTCTCACATTTATTGGAAATGGAAAAAAATTTAAGTGAAAACAAAAACATTCATACAGAAAACTGACCAAAAAACATTCGTATTCTATTGATACATTCAGAAAAATGATCCATGGGTCATTTTAAACATGTAAGAGTCAACCTCGCATCAATCTGAGGTACGGTGTGGCCAGTACCACTCAAATTGTCTCACTTTTATTTGAAATGGACAAGATTTTAGGTGAAAAAACAACTTGCATACAAAAAACCAACCAAACACTTTCTGATTGTATTGATACTTTAGGGAAAAAAATCCATGGGTCATTTTTGATATGTAATAGTCAACCCTATCTCAATATGAGGCATGGTGTGGTCAGTTTCACTCAAAGTCTCTCTCTGTTGTTTAAAATGGACACTATTTTAAGTAAAAACAACAATCATTCAGAAAACCAACCAAACATATTATGATTGTGTTGATACTTTAGAAAAAGTATGCATGGGTCATTGGTGATGTGTAAGATTCAACCTTGTCTCAATACGAGGGACGGTGTGGCTGTTACCACTCAAAGTGTCTCACTTTTATTTGAAATGGACAACATTTTAAGTGAAAACAACAAGTTGCATACGGAAAACTGACCAAACACATTCGGTTTTTATTGATACTATATGAAAATGATCAATGGGTCATTTGTGACATGTACGAGTCAACACCGCTTCAATTTGAGGCATGGTGTGGCCAGTACTACTCAAATTGTCTCACTTTTATTTGAAATGGACAAGATTTTAAGTGAAAACATCAACTTGCAAACGGAAACCAGACCGAACGCTTTCTGATTGTATTGATAATTAAAGAAAACATCCCATGGGTCATTTTTGATGTGTAAAAGTCAACCCCACATCAATTTAAGGCACGTTGTGGCTGGTATCACTCAAAGTGTCTCTCTTTTTTCTAAAATGGACATTGTTTTAAGTAAAAACAACAGACATTTAGAAAACCAACCAAACATATTTTGATTATGTTGATACTTTTGGAAAACGATCCATGGGTCATTTAAGATGTGTACGAGTCAACCCTTCCTCAATCTGAGGTACAGCGTGGATGGTACCACTAAAACTGTCTCAAATTTATTTGAAATGGACAAGATTTTAATTGAAAACAACAACTTGCATATGGAAAACCAACCAAATTCATTTGAATTCTGTTTATACATTATTAAAATGATAAATGGGTCATTTGTGATGTTTAAAAATCAACACTTACTTAATCCAAGGCACGGTGTGGCCGGTACCACTCAAACGGTCTCACTTTTATTTGAAATGGATAGCATTTTAAGTGAAAACAACAACTTGCATATAGAAAACTGAAAAAAAATGCTTTATGGTGGTATTGATACTTTAGTAAAACCATAAATGGGTCATTTGTTACATTTATGAGTCAACCTCGCCTCAATCCAGGGGACATTGTAGCCGGTATCACTCAAAGTGTCTCTCTGTGAGTTAAAATTGACATTGTTTTAAGTAAAAACAACAGACATTTGGAAAACCGAACAAACGTATTCTGATTGTGTTGATACTTTAGCACAAGGATTTTGATGTGTACGAGTAAACTCCATCTCAATCCGAGGGATGGTGTGGCCATTACCACTCAACGTGTCTCACTTTTATTTGAAATGGACAACATTTTAAGTGAAAACAATAACTTGCATATGTTAAACTGACCAAACACATTTGGATTCTATTAATACATTATGAAAACAATACATGGGTCATTTTTTATGTGTACGAGTCAATTCCTCCTCAATCTGAGGCACGGTGTAGAGGATACCACTCAAACTATCTCACTTTTATTTGAAATGGACAAGATTTTAAGTCAAAACATCAACATGCATACAGAAAACCAACCAAACTCTTTCTGATTGAATTGATAATTTTTGAAAACATTCCATGGGTTATTTTTGACGTGTACGAATCAACCCCGCCTCAATCTGTTGCACGGTGTTGCTGGTATCACTCAAAGTTTCTCTCTTTTGTTTAAAATGGACACTGTTTTAAGTAAAAACAACAGACATTCAGAAAACTGACCAAACATATTTTGATTGTGTTGATACTTTAGAAAAAGGATCCATGGGTCATTTTTGATGTGTACCAGTCAACCCCGTATCAATATAATAGATAATGTGGCTGGTACCACTCAAAGTGTCTCACTTTTATTTGAAATGGACTACATTTTAAGTTAAAACAACAACTTTCATATGAAAAGTCAACCAGACGCATTCGGATTTTTTTGATACTTTAGAACAATGATCCATGGGTCATTTGTGACATGTACGAGTCAATCCAGCCTCAATATGAGGCATGGTGTGTCCGGTACCACTCAAACTATCTCACTTTTATTTGAAATGGACAGGATTTTAAGTGAAAACAACAACTTACATACAGAAAATGACCAAACGTATTCAGATTTTGTTGATACTTTAGCACAAGGATCCAAGGTCTAGCCTCACAAAATCCACTTCTCATGTGAGGAACTCCTACCCCTATTCTAAAACACATGACATTTAATACGCCAATCCCATCTTCAAATAGTGGTTTCTAGGACCAAACCAAAGTCCCTTTGGGAACCCAATACCAAAGACATAATTGAATATTCATACCCACTTCCCAAAATGGGGATTCATCTCACATCACACCTAGGAGACCAAATTAAAATTATCCACATACCCCCTTATTCTAATTGAAATGTCTATGAAAAACATGTAGGCTATTCTGGTAACCCATCTCATATGTCAATATTGGCCAATGTTTCCCACTAACACATCAGGAACCATTTATACATGGATACATAGTCATTAGAGGAATAAAAAAATCTCATGCGCTTTCTATAATTCATCTTAGGTCTAAGAACATGACCACTACCATTGTATATCTTATGGGTATCATGATCCTTGTCCACTCTACCCAAGTTTTTCTGTTGGTTTTAAGATATTCAAACCAAGAGCATAAGTAAACATCCCATGTGCTTCCTATAATATGTAGGCTTTTTATCTTCTATGTATTGGTGGTGTGGTTTTAGTGAGGAGTGAATTCTAAATTTTGAATACTGTTATGGGTGTTATTAATTTTCAATTATAAATTTACAAATTCTGAATGTATTGGATTCTGGCTGTATTGGTAATGAATTCTAAATTTTGAATACTGTTATGGTTATTGGATTCTGGATGTATTGGATTTTAATTTTGTATTGGTGTTATGGGTGTTATTTCATTTCAATTCTGGATGTATTGGATTGTGGATGTATTGGATTCTGGATTTTTCTCTTCTATTGTGGTTTGAGTGAGGAATGAAATTTAAATTTCTAAATTTCTGAATTCTATATGAATTTTAAACATCCCATGTAGGCTTTTGGATTCTATCTATGTATGTGTTCTTGCAGGTATAAGGACCGGGCCTTAAAACATAACATAATCTTGAATTAAATGAATAATTCACATTGAGGATCTTTTCAGGTATAGAGTTTTATAGAGTTCGGCCATAACTATTACATTTCAAAATATTACAAAGTAGACAATTCTACCCAGTATCCATTTTTTTACAAAACATGAACTCTTGAAAAAAAAATGTCATGTCTAGTTCCATGTTTAAGACAGCATGAACTTTCCTTTATCCCATCCTTGACCCTATTCCACATTATGTCTTGTGAAAAAAATTTAAAAAACTT
The DNA here is from genome assembly GCA_963277665.1 of Viscum album. Taxonomy (NCBI): domain Eukaryota; kingdom Viridiplantae; phylum Streptophyta; class Magnoliopsida; order Santalales; family Viscaceae; genus Viscum; species Viscum album. The sequence goes on along the minus strand of OY728157.1, from coordinate 1,975,000,048 downwards.
GGGATGAGCATAAAAAGCTCAGTAAGGGATACACAAATAAGTAAAACTGTTAGTTTTTTAAAACAACAAGTAAACCATGAATACTTTAACATAAGTAATAATTTTCACCTTTATAAAGTAGTAAATACTCTTCACTGAATAAAATATCATTACTTAGCCTTTTGTAACCAAAATATTACCATAAAACTCATATAAAGAACACATAACTTATAAAGGTAACATGGGACATAAACATACTTAAATGGAATAACCATACGGTCGACTTCCACACATATCACTAAATGGAATACCATATGGCCGACTTCCATACCCAATGCATTGGAGGTTATAACGTAACCACCCATCTTGGTATTCACAGTACCACCTGTCATTTGGTTTCTCACATAACCACCCATCAATTGTCCAAGTACCATTATAAAATCATAATATATTTCAAATATAAAAAGTTCACCAATAACATTTCATTTTCAATCACAAGAAGTAATTTTGAGATATTGAAATAATCAATCCATTTTAAAATAACATTTAAAAAGGATTTTTGAATCAAAGTGTCCCATACAACTTTGAAGATTTTAATGGAATTATAATTTTAAAACATTAATGTCTATATAAATAAATACTCAAAAAAAATTTAAAAACATGGACATTAAAGATAAATATTTAGAATGATAAATTTGTAAAACATTTAAAAATGATATTTTTGTTAAAGAGTTTTTAACAAAATGAGAGACTCTTGAATACAAATAATTGCGGAATAACATTTAATCATTACTTTATAATATAATGATAAAAAAGGGATTCATGATATAATATGTCAAAGGATAGTATATACACCATATAAGAGTGGATTTGGTGCATAAAAAAAATGAAGTCTCAATGAAAATTTAAATTAAGATGAAATACCTTATAAAGATATTATCCTTAATTTAAGGATAAAACAATCTCATAATTATGTGTGAAAAATATAAATATACCCAATATAAGTGGATATTAAGTGTAAAACAATCAGGGTTCATTCACACATATTCATAGGATGACATATTCAATAAGTACAAGTTGAACCCAAAGAATTGAAATTGGGTTAAGAAGCTCCCTTGCAAAAATTCGATAACCTAACGGCATCACATTACAATTTAGAAACTGAGTTGATGAGGGAGAAACTGGTATCCCATCCCTTGGAAATAAAATTTACAGCAATTAGGATATATAATAACATATCCCAACATAAGAAGATTTGAATTACAAGACATAACAAAAATAAGCCTTTTAAAAGAGGTGAGGGTGAAAGGTTCCCTTACCGATTTGGTAACTTACGAAACATACACCACAAGAAAGAAAGATCATAAAATGAAGATGTAAATACCAATAAATTAAAGTATCTTACACAAAAAATACAATCATGGGAAGTACATACACCACACAAAAGAAAGTAGTGGCAAATATAGCATGAATCTCACGGGGAAAAAAGTGAGATGAAAAACCCCTTACCACGTTGTAATCAATCGAGTCCTATGAACCAAAGTTAATAAACACCAAATGAATCACAGAATAACATGAATATAATGATAGTCATGATAATATATATCAAAAGTCAGTACAGAATACACCACATGCAATAAATAAGTGGCGAACAATGGAAATCTCACGGAATTAAAAGTGAGATAAGAAATACCTTACAAAGATTCGTCAACCTAATGGTGCCACTTAAAAATTATTAAAATTAATTGATGAGAGTAAGAGGGGGTCTCTCATCATATGAAAATACAAATTATATTATGGTGAATATAAAATAACCTCCTCCAACATAATAACATGGATCATAAAAGAAATGACATAAAAGAGAGTACTTGAAATGAAAAAGAGTGGTCGGATCTCATACCGTGTGTCCGACTTGACTCGATCATTCTTTAATCTCCTGAATAATAAACTAAAGTTAATTTAAAATTGATTAGGAACCTTTTTTAAGTTTATTATTCCTTTTATATCACTTATTAACATGTTATAAACATTATGTAATCATTTATGTTAATAACATCCATTTTGTTGATATTTAGTACTGAGTCAAAAATGGACTTCTTATAATCACATGTTGTTCATGTGGTCAATGGTTCATTATATCCAGAATTATATTCATGATTTTTATATCATAAATATCATATATATCCAGTATATACATGTATTTATAATATTACATAACATTTAGAGGTAAGAAATGAAATGCACCGTTCATGGAGACGGTAAGCCCTACGTACGCATGAACGCTACTTTCATTTCTATTTCTTATTTTAATGGAAATACAACATAATGGTACATAGGTATATAATACTTCCATTATAATATCATATATAATATCATTAACTCCATCCTTTATACGTCTCACATAAGTCATTAACGAATCAAATCACTTTGAGGGGGCGGTAGTCCGCACTTCCTCAAATGAGATTATCGTATTTACCCACTATGGAAACCAAAAGGTGTGCCATAAATGGAAAATACAGAAGAATAAAGAAAACATAAACATAATATATATCATATATAAATATAGTTCCATCATAATGTCCACAATGAGAGGCGGTTGGAGATATTTGAACAATCATCGTTTTGTGAGGCGTTAGTTTGCCATCCACAGAAACAATATGTTCTTCATCCATTAGATGAAGGTGTGTGTAAGTGTAGCTTGAATAATTCTCATAAAAACATTATAGTATATTGATGATACTTATGTTTTTACAAAATAAATTAATAAAAATATTTTAGGGGTTGGATAAGTAAAATAAAAGAAAACAATTTAAGAGAAACTGTTACCTTTAATTTGGGTAACTTTCTTTGGTTTGAACCAAAAGGACTTCTTTTAGTGAATTTTTCCTAAGTTAAGGATTCTAGGGGGAGAATAGGGATGTAGGTAGATTAATTGGGTAGAGTTTGGACGATCCAAATGGCTTGAGAGGTGTGTGTAATTGGTTATAAGTTGTCTCTTTTTATAAGGGGGAGGAGGGGCTCTTTAGGAAATTGTGAAACTATTATTTTATTATATAATTATATTCGGTTTATAATGATCAACAAATCACTAAAGATCAATATAAGATGACTCATAGTCGAAATAAAATCATCTAATCAGAATTTTACATGTTTTGGATATTATTTTAATCATTATAATCTTATTTATCTAAATGATTTATTAATGAGGTAAATACTGCATCATTATTATGTCATAAATAATTTAATTTATTTTCTATCTGAAAATTATAAAAAAATACCATGATGTAGGAAATATTTTTATATTTATAATGAATATATATATTTGAAAATATGACTTATATAAGACCATATAAAAATTAATTACTAAAAGATTTTTGTTAATGTCAATTTTGTCTTTACATTAAATTAATTAATCTAAATTGTCATTATCACACCCAAGTGGCTCAATGGGGTCCCAAAATAGACCCAAAGATGACAATGGTCGTTAATGAATCAACCAATAATGTTTGGGCAAGTTTTAAGTTAATTTGGAATTATTATAATATTCTTTAACCTAGAATTAACCTATTTAACTTTAAATGCGGTAAATAATAGTCAAAAGTTACTATTCACCAAAAAATATTTTCATCTTAATGAACCAAATTTTACTTCTTGATAACAACCATGTATGTCTGATTTTTTAAATTCAATTCAGAGAATTGGTAAAATTTCATTTAAATGAAAAATACATTTTTTTAACTACCACTAAGTGGTATCACTATTCATCAAAAATTGATGTTTTTTAGAAAAATACCAAAAATTCAGCATAAGATATATTTGATATTCCAAATTAAAAAATGAAATCTATTTTTTCAAATTAAAAACATGGAAGTGGAATTAATTAATTTTAAAATTAATTCCTGTTATAAAAAAAATAGCGTGTTTTTAAGAAACAATTACTATCAAAAGATTGATACTTGTTTTTGTCCAATTTTAAAGGGAAATTAATTACAATGACCAAAATTGGATTAAATGGTAAAAATATATTCTAATTACACTTTAAAACCAATTAAAAAGATAATATAAACATATAAATAAATTAGATTAAAACACTGTTTTGAATTAAAATACAAAATTTTTCACTATTCATTAGAAAATGAACTTTATCAGAAAAATTCCAAAAAATTTACACAAAGTAAATTTTTATGTCCCCATTCTAAAGAAATATTTTATTTTGTCAAATATAATGTATTAAAGTGACCAAAATTATATTTAATGAGGGTTCTCCATTAAAAGGCGGTAAATCGGCCTTTTAATGTAAATTATGCTTAAAATTAGATTCTTTCACATTTTAAGCCTCTAACTTTTATTGGATAAATGTAAATAAATTTAACAAACATTTATAATCATATTGTAGTTAGTTTTATTCATTCTCACCAATAAAACAACTAGGAGTTAACTACCATTTAAAATAATAATATTATATTATTAGTGTACAACGTAAGATTTCAAAGAAACTCGTTGTTGCGTATCAGGTACGCTATCGAACATAGTAACCCATTTAAAGTAAAATTAATATTTAATTCACAAATATTAATAAATATGAAAATTTCATATTCTTCATTTATTCGGGATGTTACAGCATGTCATGGAAAGTTGTAGGTGGGGGGTTGCTGGCTATTGTGGAGCTACAAGGCTGCTGGTTGTTGTGGAGATGTAGCAGATGTATATAGACGGTCTTCAAAACTGTTGGTATAGCATTTTGATGTATATTATACCAACGGTTTTGTTATAACCATTGGTATAAACTCGTTCCAATAGTTTTAAAAACCATTGGTATATGCTTTGGAAGAATATTGTACACTATATACCAATGGTTTAGAACCATTGGTATAAGGGTACCATATACCAACGGTTTGTGAAACTGTTGGTATATTTCTTACATTAACACATATACCAACGGTTTACATAGAACCTTTGGTATAAGGATTTACCAACGGCTTACTTGACCATGGTTTGGGAAACCGTTAGTATATAATATACCAACGGTTTCCAGGCCTTGACCAATAGTTTTAAACCATTGGTAAAGGGTAGAATTCCAGTAGTGTGATACTTTTTCCTTGGTTTTGGCCCTTTTATATATGTTTATAGATCTTAAACAACAATTATAAAATTTAAAAATATGATTTGGAAAATTCAGGGGAAATTAAAAATCATATTTATATTAGGTTTTTTCTTAAGGTCACTAATGAATCAATGATCTTGTCTTAAATTTTGGAAATAATCCAATATCACTTTAGAGTTTTTTTAACACTTTACAGACATTTCTGAAACATAAAATACTTTTAATTATAAAAATAAACTTTTAATTATTCTAGAAACTCTTAAAAAACTACAAATTAACATTCATAAATTTGAATTCATTATACATGTCATGTTAAATAAAATAAAATAAATTAGTATTTAAAATAGTTTTTAAATCATGTGAACATGCAAAAAATTATCCCTTGTTTCTTGGATTAAAACATACAGATCCATCTATAAGAAAAGCTTCTAGACATTTAGTAAAATAAATGAAAACATACAAGAATTAGATGGTATGGGTTAAAAAATAGAACTTTCCCACATCCATTAGGAAATAATGTTTAAATATTATTTTTTTATTTAATTGGTAATTTATATACATTCTATATAACCATAATGAATTTATTTAACAACATAGTATAACACCATCATATGGTGATGCAGTTGTCTTTCTTCTATTTAGATACCTTTTTACAATATCTCACCCTTAAATCCTTTTTTATGTTAATCCTAAAAGTGGTTACATCAGAAGATATAATGTTTATTTTCTACACCAATTTATAAAAATAAAATAAAATATGTAATCACTATATTCAACCTGATTTATATGTGTATAATAGGTAAAATAAATAAAATAACTCATGGATATCTAGTATTATTATTAAAATATTATTCCTCTCTTTAGTGATTGAAGGGTTTTTCTAGTCCTCCATTTGAATAAAATACCAATCTTTGGTTTCCCTTCTATATAAGACATATTATTTATCGGGGACTTTGTCAAATGACTATAATTTTTCAAGGAAATTATCAACCTATAATTAGTTTTCATTTTATTCTATCATTTCTAAAATTTTTAATATAAAAGGGAATAAAAAATATACTAGAACTGGTAAATAAAATACATTTATTCTTTTTTTCATTATGAATGGATCATAGTTGTATCCTTCATTATTGATATACAATTTTACAAACCTTGATTCAATAAATTTAATAAAAATCCAATTTTCTGCCCATTTTTATTAAAAATTTGTACCTAAAACATCATATTTTCGGTATCTTATATTTTTTCACTGATCTCAATGAAATAAATATTCACATAAATGGTTTTCTATATGACATAAAATATTTTCATCACCACATCCAAAATATTAACTTCACTTCTCTCATCCTACTAGGTTCATCATATTCCTTAGTATAGAACATATAATAATTTACTATATTACCAATTTAAGATAATACATATGCACATTATAATTTTACAAACCATCAAAATCTTTTATAAACTAATTTAGGATTTATAGACATTTTTATCGAGATATATTCTTCAAACCAACTTATAAAATATAAATTATTTGTATTTGAAATAAAAATTTCATCTCTTATTAAATTAAAGTTATTAAACATTTACTCAGCATTTTCAATGCCTGGAACATCCTTTGAATTTTTATTTAAATAATAAAAGTGTGTTTGGTTTTATTTTTATAGATAATATTAAAAAATAGACTCTTAAAATCCCTTCACTGACAATGCACCCCATGTGACAATATTTTGGGAGCCCAATGCTTTCCCCATATATTGGTATTTAATATATAATTTAACAGATTCATTAACAATATATTAATCTATAATACAACCTTCTAGATGACTTTAATTATTAATAAAGCCTTAAAAATAATTATATATTATTTAATGGGGTACATATAGTTTAAATTTATCAAACAATATGGTTTTATCTCACTCTCTAATTGAACATTAATATCAAATAATGAAACTTGGAAATTTTCATCCAATTAAAATAATAATATATCATCTTATTTTTCCATGATTAGATTCTTTTATGCATAAATGTTTTTAGATATTGATTTAAAATTTATGTAAATCTCTAATTTTTCATGTTGAAAATTTAATGGAAATAAAATTTTTAACCATATAAATTTAAGTATTAATAAAAACATTGGAGACTCTTGGTTTTCAACACTTTTACTTCTATTAATTCATTAATAAAAACTTCAGAATATTTTATGAATTACTATTAAATATCATTACACTATGAACTATGTAATAGAACTAAACTCACCATTTTGTGGAAAGAGTGTGAGCTACTAGAAGAATAAAATTTTTTCTTCCCTAATTCACATTCTCCAAATATTCTTTTATCCCCATGTTAGTCAATTATAACATTTCAATTATGTCATCATTAGATTTTCCTTTTCATTTAAAAAATTTGGAATGTCATTATCATATTACTTTTATACAATATTCATGAAAACTAGACAAAGGATAACACATATATATATCAATTAAGGTAGTTCAAAGAAATTTTATATTTCTTCTTCCTAGTATAGTTTTAATTTTAAATAATGGTGTACTAAAAATACTAATGATATCTTTTACATTGAAAAATATTTCATAACATATTAATGGAGATAGTAAAACATCATATCCCTACTTCGCAATGAATTTTTTTCCATGATTGATATTATTTCTATTGATATAAAACATTTGAAGACCTAAAAATATGGTTTTTATATAATGTTTCACATATTCGCACCAAAATAATATTTTAGTATCACACCCTAAAAAATTATCATATGTAGTATATTCATTTATCATCCTAAACAGTATGGATTTTAATATGAAATATTCTTTGTTTTGAGGACCATACACTATAACAACTATATTCCGAATTAATTTAAGTTCACTAATTAATTTCTTCATATAAATTTAAATATTTTTACTAGTTTATTTCAAACTTAAAATAAATAGATAAAATACTGGTAATTTTTGTTATGCATAACCATTATTGTATGTTTTATCTTACAAAAATATATGAACTTGTATTATCAGTGATGATTTATACATCAAATGGTTTTAATTCATCCATTTATAATATACGATGAATATTTCATGTCAATTTTCTAAATTGGATATACTTATTATCAATGTTTTACAATTGAGGAAAATTAATTGGGTGTCATAATTTCTTATATTGAATTATTTTATTAGCATGCCATATTAACTGAATTAAAGTGTCTAAATGTCTATAAAATAATATAAATATTCTAATGATTACAAAGTTACCATACACATTTAAATAGATCTGGTTTGTTTACATTAAGATGCATTACACTTAGGATGATTTGTTATGATTCATTTTCATATTTCAATAACATGAAGTCTTTAGAACTTGAAATTATTTTTCATAAAATCTTCTCCTATAACATAATATTCATTTAGATTCATAAATTTGATATGGAATGTCATTATAATCTATTAAAAGGTTATTTATGAAAGAATGAGCTTCTATAAAATTGATGTTACTTCATTTATTTCTCACATTCAAATTATATTTATTTAATAGTATTTATAGTGTTATATATTTGTTATAAAAATTATACAATAACATATTTGAATAGTTTTTTGGACTCTCAAACATTTTTAGACACTCTCAAAATTCATCTTCAACAACTACTTCCATTTCCATAATATTCTCTATGTCATCATATTCAATGGTACTAATATCAAATAATACATAAAACATACTGTTATCTAATTCAATTGAAACATTTTTCTCTTCTCCATGTTTAATCCAACATTTAGAACTTAAATAAATTCTATAATAGATCGAGTGTGCTTTCATTGCATGGAGCTTTACCTTATTCAGGAATGGTAGCTTTTAATGGATATATTAATGTATTTCCCATATAAAATGGTTATACCTAAATGACTTAAAACTATATGGAGTGTTCCTTATCATATTATATTAAAATAAGTGATACTTTCAAATTTTTCATGACTACATCATAGGTCCTTGAAACGTGATATTCTGTATTTAAGAATCCTTGCTTCCAGGCGGTTTCCATTAGATTTATTCATGGATCTAAAAACTTCCAATAGTTCTTTATCCAAAGAGGACCTACTTTCCAAAGGCATGTGTTCATTATGTTTTGAACTTTTTTATACTTAAGAATATCCTTTGGTCGAGAGGATGGGATGTCAAACTCATCACACCCTTTTGGGGGGAATTATTGTCTACTCTTAGACTCTCTTTGAAATTAAAATATTTTAATGAATCCTTATTAATTCACCAAGTATATCATAAGTATCCCTTGGAATTTAAAATCACTTATTTAACATGTGTAAAATTTTAGAATTATCAGTGTGTATTTGAGTTTTTCCATTAATGGTATCCTCTAATATACTAATAAGAGATTATTTTAATCATCATTTATTATTATACTGGTTTTTAAGCCACTCAGTGGGGCACACAGAGTTTATTGTCATCCAGGGAGATGAAGGATTGTTTTGATCTTGGGATCGTGCTTATAAAATGAGCTACCTACGTATCCTTGTGAAAGGAATCAGAACCCTCATAGTTCGGTTCCACTTAATGGGACACATCATACCTTTTAAGGTCATGTGATAAGGACCTCTAAGTGGAAGGTGCTTAGTTACAAATTAGTGTGGGACTTATGTTAAAACAGCCCAAGGAACTTGGAAAGGATATGGGTTTCTGGGAAGGATATGGGTTTCCAAGTAAGATTATACCCTTTTGTGAATATGGTTCAAAGAGAAACGGTTGATTTTATGTGTTGGGTTTGAACCTCAAGGAGGCTTCCTATGTACCCCATATGGATGGGAATCAAATCCCGCGTAGTTTGATGAATTTCATATGAGAGTATGGTCTCTGAGAGAAATGATTTTGGGCTTACTTCCTGAAAACGATGCCTTGATGATTTGAGGATTGAATTTGGCGCTTAATTCCTAAGTAGGGTGCCCAAATTGGGGAAATTAGGGTTGGATTCCTGAGGAGGATATCCAATGATCTCGGGCCCTAAAAGGGCTTCCAATGTATCTTATTTTGAATAGGAATTAGAGTTCTCATAGTTCTTTCAAATGTAAAAATGTTGTGATCATAACAAATCTCTAAGCCCATGTGAGTCATGCCCGGTTTGAGAAACAAGAGAATGTCAAAGATTCAAAAAATTTATTCACACTTCCAAATTTTTTCTCCATGCTGTTGGAGGAGGGTGCACCTACGACGGTGACGGTGGAAGAGGGTGAGGTGACTAGCCTTCCCTCTGTTCTATTTACATTGGACAAGGGTCCAATGTAAGGAGGAAGAGGTGAAGGTGAGGGGCTTATACAAGGATGGATGCCCTAAAATTGATCTTGGTATGATAGGGAGACTTCCCATGTGCTTTCGAGGAATAGAAAGTGAGAAGTGTACCTTCTCTACTAGAGACCTATGGTTCCGGGTCATCTCTTCACAAAGGAAGAGGTCAAGAGCCAAACTCCCCTCCAAACAAAGAATTTCCCAACACAGTTCTTGGGAGAAAGGCCCATGTGACCGTGAATATATAAATCCACAAACATCCCATGAATCATAACCCTATTGTGGAACAAATGTGGGAAACCTCTGACAGTGTAAATACAAATCCAAATAAAAGATACGTTGTTGTGCCTTACCCAAAGGATTGAAAAATAAGTAGGGTTTGGTGGAGGCTTAAACTTAGAACTTTTTAGATAAGGAAACTAAAGAAAGAGTTACCCTGCCATGAATGGATTTAAATAATGATACTTGAGCTCATCGCGTAGGTACCTCAAGCAAGTATGCCGCGTAGGTACCCTGTCCTGCTCAATCGCGCATGTATGGCATGAAAATGTACCGCGCAGGTGTACTGTGAAGGTATGGTGCACAGGTATACCATGTTGGTATTAATGGTGACTGTTGAATGTCAAGAACTACAAAACATTCCTATTCCCTATAATTATCTCTTCTCTCAGAGTTTAGAGAACTACCTGAGACAATTTGAGAGATCTACGTGAAAGAGCTATGCAATGGGAGCTTCCAAGAGTCTTTCAAAAATTTCAGTCTTCAAATGGGTAGCCCAACAATATTATTTATAGGCAAGGATGGGCCCGGCTAAAAAAACCTTAGGCTGTGTAGGTCATCCGCGTAGCTCCATCGCATAGGTGCTCTATGTAGAGGTCTTTCAAATCTTCTTGCGCGTAACTCGGACACGTAGATGGTTCGCGAAGCTTAGCGACGTAGCGCGCTAGCGAAGATCAGCTGCGTAGCTCGCTCGCGAAGCCTAGACATGTAGCTCACTTTCGAAATTACTGAATGTTTTACTATTATTGAATAGAGTTTGGGAGTATTTTTTATGGTTTATTTGTACTCTTTGAATAATTTTGAAGTAGTTTCAACAAAATCCCCCCTCATGATTGGATCCAAAAATATACAAAAGTGGTTCAAGTCCTGAGGTAAAAAGTCTGGGAAAAAGATCAGGATGGATTAATAAATAGAAAAATTGTGTCGTACAAGACTTTCATGCAGAGATGTTGCGTAGATATGTCTCATAGGTATGGCACATAGATCTTCTGTTTTCCTATAAATAGGTATCAACCTTTCACTTTTTTTCTTCACCTACGCTTTCCAAATTTTGGAGCTCTCTTTGTGTAGCTCGTTCGTTAAGCTGCATCGTGTTGTGAACTCACATAATTCTCTTGAAATTTCTTCGAGGTAAGATTATTTACGTGATAGATCTATGCTAAAAGGACTTCACCGATGGATTTGCGATGAGATATTTATCAAAGGACTTATGTGACTGACTTTGGTGAAGGACCTTGTCAAAGGAACTTGTTTAAGGACCTTATCGAAGGACCTTGTTGAAGGACCTACGTGACAAGTTTCCTTTCCCAAATTTCTTACTTTATTCTTTAGAAATGTGATCTTTAATTTTGGTCATTATTTTGTAGGAAAGAATTAATCATTTTATAACCCATACCGAGGAATCTAAGGCTCGCCAAAGTGAAATGATGAGGATCGTCGGGCCAGATTATTATGACACTATTGAGAGTACTCTTCCTGGGCTATAGAAGGGTCTAATTCTATACCAGTGTGACTATCCACAAAGTCCTTACTTACCTCTGTATGGGCATGGGCTTTTTCAAGATACCAATTTTCCATCTATAAAAAATTACTTTCCAAATATTTGGTTTCTTCAGTAATCCAACTATTACTGCATGAATATTAGTGCAAGGGGGGTTCCAATACAAGAAGGAACAGTCCCTATTAGTTGCATCCTTCATCATAGTAGTTGTACTCTAGATATGAAGGATCATTTTGTAGAACCAAGACCACATTATTATGATTCCACTTTCTGAGCTTCTAAAATAGATCAATCTAATGGTTGGAAAGGAGATTGGGACCTTCGTTCTGGAGGGGGTGTGAAACCCGAGTGGATGTGGGCATTCTGGGTACATCAGACTTTTACAAAATTCCGAAAAGAATTATCAAACATTCAAATTTATGAATCTCTCTAGATGGGGAAAACATATGTTTACAAAAATGAACTCATTCCTGAATTACTAAGCTGATGGAGCCCACAAATAAACTCCTTTCATTTCACGCATGGAGAAGTTGGTATTAGTCTCTGGGATGTTTACCAAATATACGGAATACTCATTCATGGGGAAATGTATGATGAATTCATCCCACCTACTTCAACATGGGGCGATGTTACTAGAACACCACCGCTGGCCCATGAATTATTTAAAATAGCAAATAATTTATCCAAGGATAAAAAAAAGATATCCATACTAGAGTGTGGATGGATGAATTTTTAGAACCAACAACAGAGAAGGGTTCAATCTGAGGACGTCATACTATTTTTCCTTCCGCCGATAACTGAGGAAATTCAGGCACATATTGGCCTGCACTAGAAAGAGGTGATTACAAGCACTGGGGTTATAAAGTCAAACCTGATATATACGCAAAAGTACACTGAGATGCCTTCCTTGCTATGTGGCTAAGTGTTTTTTTTTCTTCCAGTTGGTGAATCCGGTGGTGGTGTAAGATCAGGGACTTTTGTAATTGCCACTAAATTGGTAGACACGAAGTATATTACGTTAGGAACCCCTATGTTGGCCAGAATTTACTATCTCCTTCTGTATTTGTACAATGGGAAGGATCTATTTAGAATTGTAGGGCCATTTCAAGTGTTGTGGGGCTGGATTGCAGCACATTTTTCTTCATACTCAGTATTGAACTTAGTCAGAGTTCTTAATGGTCGATTCACCCCATTTTTACTTAAAGTTTCTTGTATTAAGCCCTTGAACTTGAGACCTGATGAGGTACTGAAGGTATTGAATGTATCAGAAGAATAAAACTTCTTTCCTTTTGGTAATCCGCCAACTAGAACATTTATTGATGATGGTAAAGAAGAGTATGAGCTGAGATCTTATATGATGGCATTCAGGGATGGTGTACTATCAACCAGGATTTATGGTGATATTATCTGTGAGGATTATGTTCCATATAGGTTTGATTGTCAGTTCAATTGTCTTCAACAGTCAAGCACCTTTCCACCCACATATGTCATACATGAGAAGCACCCATTGGTAGCACAACAATTTGGATTCTCGCAGCTTTAGAGGTATCCAAATTGAAAATTATATTACCTCCACCAGATGCATCAATCAGATTGGAAGCTAGATATGCCAAATCTTGGGTTTCTTCATATCCTCAAGGGGCTCTAACAAAAGGAGTATATTGAGGGACGGCTACAACGATTGTTTCATGTGGAGATCGTGGCAAGAAGTCCAAGGCCAAAGATGAAACATAAATTTTAGAGGTTTCAGAGTCCTCAAAATTTCTTCGTAGGAAGTACACCAGGAAGACCAATGATAAAAAATTAATACCTCCAATTACAAGGCCATCAAGTCACCGCTATCAAACCGAGATTCATATTACACCTATTAAATTTTATATGGAAGAAAGGTTTGAAGAATATCTTCAATCAAAAGGTTTCAAACCTCTTCCACAGTCAACCAAGCCAAGATCAAATTAGGTGCAACCTTCGTCTATTCATTACTGGGAGAGTATAACCCGTGATCTCAGGGATGCCTGGGCATTTCTTTAACAGGTCATTCGAATGCCAGATGTTGGTGATATCAAGGCACCCTATGACTACAATCTGGATAATAACTTGGCCAAAGTATAGAATTATATTGAGGGATTAGATACTTTTATGTATGCAACTGATAAAAAAATACCATTCTCTAAATGAGTATCTCATATGCTGGATTTAGGAGTCTGTGAAAGGGTAATTATCGACACTGAGGAGGAGTGGGATATTTATGTTAATACTGAGAATGTATTTCCCTTTTTTGTCTCAACTCTGATTTATCATTTGAAATCATTATTTTTGATAAAAATGTATTTCGGCATTTTGAATGTAGGGAAGGAAGATCTGGACCGATTCTTGAATCGCCTCAGTATAGTCCTGCAGGTTCTCCCATTGGTGCAACGAATAATCCTCCCAAGTCGCTGAAACTTTCTCCAAGAGAAATAATCATGACTGGGGTAATCGTGACAGATAATCCTCAACCATTACCTCAAGTTACCCTTTCTAGGAGAACTGTTTCAATATCTCCTCAAGCTTATGAATAGAAACGCAAAAGAGAAATGAGATTTCATTGAAGCGTTTTCTGAAAGAGTAAGTATTTATACAATCTTAAGAGCATAAAACATGCTAAATATGTTCTGGTAACCATTTTTTATTCTCTTGTAGGATCTATGTTCTTTCTTCTCTCAAGGGATTAAGTGCCGATGCTTCACAATAAGAAAAAGAAGTCCCAGGGGAAACCTAGGTTCATGCTGACATATCTGTACCATCAAAAGATTCATATACCTACTCCTGAATCTATTGAGAGATAGGAAGGTCGTGGTAAGATTAAATACATTTCCTAGTTAATGTTGTCAGAGGATCTAGAAAGTAATCAATACTGATATCCCTATTACTTAAGAAGAAAGGACTGAAGATCCAGGACAATCTGAAACCAATGTTGAGATTAACCCAAACCCGGAATGATCTGATGTTGGAATACCAATTGAAGAGTCAGTGGAACAAAATGTCAGTGGAGCCAACTTGGGAATCAACCAACATTTTATGGATACCTTAAATGGTGAGGATGATGTTACATTTTAGGCTGTATACACTGAAATGATAGACACCCTTAATCCGAATATTGATATTCCAGGTTCTATCAAGGAGTTTGGAGATTTCCATGAGGAATTGCAAGGAAGTAAGTTCCTATTCTTCTATTTTCCATACATAATTTTTTTCAACTTGATTATTTACATCATAATTTATCTTATGCAGATTTATCTACAAAAAATGTCGCAAAGGCTCTTCAGGAACAGGGTGTTCCACTTTACCCTTCGGCTAGTGATGAAGAAATACTAATGGAGGATCCTTCATCAGGAGATATTCCAGAGCCTTCAAATGTCATATCTGATCAAATTGAATGGAATCCCCCCCCCTCAATAAACACCTGCTCAAAACAACGGAGATGAGAATACAGGGGATGAATCCAATCAAGTAGCGGACTTATTGTTGGGTAAATATAGTCAGTCGTCTGAGTAATATTTGTTTCCTCCATTCGAAACTAACAATGGCCATGATTTATTATTTAGGGTTATCATCTCCTAGATTAGACGGTGAAGCTTATACCATCCCAAGAGAAGAAGAACGAAGAAATTCTTTAAGAAACCTATTTCCAAAGCACATTTTTTCCCATGGTAGTGACTTATATTCAAATTTAAAGATGCAATATGCTCTGGGCATGGCATGTAAGAAGACATGGCAGCAGATCTGGAACATAATTGTTGGAAAGCCTTTAGAAGAATTATTGTCCCATTTTCCAAAATTCCCAGCATTATTCTGTGTGTTGGGATTTGGTGGGTTCAATTATCGTCTGGTCTACGATGCCATGAAAGATACAATCCGCCGACGGGAGCAGGAGCATAAGTTGCGACAAGATCTTGAAGAGGCTAAATGACCCGTCAATATTATTTCAAGCTACAGTGGTTGAGTCGAAGTCAAATCATAACATGAAATCACTCGAGATTAGCCAAAAAATCAAAGAATCCAAGAAGGAGTTATTGTCTCTTCAAAATCAACTGGATTTTGTTCATAAAAAGATTGAGAAACTGAATCAGACATTAAGAGAAACCTAATTGGAGAGGATAAATTCCATTTTGATAGCTAAGGAAGCACTTCGTCAGGTAGAGGAGGCTAGAGTTGCTTAATTATCTCAACTTCAATAGGAAGCTGATAGAGATTGTGAAGCGGTTCAACAAATGAAAATTCATGTTGAAAGATTATTTTAAAACATGATAGAGTGGCTCTAGTATGTGGATATCCCTCCATTTTCACATGAATGAAAGAAATTTTGTTTCCAATCATATACATTCCTTCATTCATGTTATTCTTTCATGAATACAATATGAAAGGTAAATGATGATAAGGATTCATTTATGTTAAAAAATCATTATTATAATAACAAGAATGAGGTGCTTAAAATTTTCTTATTAACCTGAGGGATTTAAGGAGAATAATTTGATTATTCCTAGGATTACATGGATAACCCCACAAATATTGTATCTTTTGACTTTCCGTTGCTCAATATTACCTAAATCATACAAAAAATATATATTTAGTGTGTAGGGACTTGACTTTTGTTCATAGTTCCCTTTGCAGGTTCTTAGTCTGATGAGTGTCAAGTCTTTTGTTACTGGCAATTTAAAGTTATGCATATTGGACTATATAGTGCTAATATTTAGGGTCAAATAGCTTTGACCGTTAATTTTGAATTAGATCCCAAAAAAATCTGTGGCTAAGAATTTCTTTAACATTATTTAAATATTTCCAAGGGGAATCTTGGGCCATGATTTTTTTATGGATACCAAATCTTAAAGCCTGTATCACCATAATGTGTGACTTTTCCAGGAACTAAGTTACCATTACTTGAAAAACCCGTTAAGGGGGATACATTATGCAGGGCCAACTAGGGCATATGTGGCATAGACAAATAGTGGCATCTTTTCACTAACATGCTTGTTATATAGGCAACTTTGGCTAGGCTACTTAAGGACACGTGCTGCATAGTTAGGAAAAAGAGATCTCAGAATTTTGACGTTCTATTGCTAAAATTCTATGAACGTTTATAGAGATTAATATTTTCCAAATCGTAGAGTTTGGTTGATGGAGAAAGGTACCTAAATATGGTAAGGTTATTTCTAATCAATATATCCAATGAATCATAGGAATAAGACTTTTACAATGGTCTGACCCAAATGTAAAAGATATGATGTCTGTAGTTTTAGGTCATACAACTAGGACCAGAAATGGAAACAATATATAACATGTGGTCAAGAGATTTCAAGATTATATCATAGGTTATCGATCACATAATGAGGGAAATGTGTAAACTATGGTCTTGAAGACTTTTAGATTGTGAGAAAGATAATGGGAAAAGTATACTTGAATAACTATTTTAAAATATATATTCTTGTATATTGTCATCAAATATTAAAGGGGAAAATGATACTATAACCAAGAATGAAGTTACCATTATTTGAAAAACCTGTTATGGGGGTTATATTATGCAGGTCCAACTAGGGCACATGTTACATAGTCAAATAGTGTCATCTTTTGACTGAAAGTCCTGTTATGTAGGCAACTTATGCAAGGCCGCCTAAGGGCACGTGTTGCATAGTCGGGCAAAATAACTCTCAGATTTTAAAAACCCTGTTGCCAGAAACCGCAAGGAAGATTATGAAAATCAGAAAATATTCAAGATTAAGAGTGTGAAATATGGAAAGAGAGTTTATGTTCAATGTTTATGAAAAATATTTAAATCAATATTATACTATAAATTTTTGAGCCATATAGGGATGACATTATACTATGCAGTTTTGATTCATGCAGTGAGGAAATTGATAACCCCATAAGAAATTTAAAACACCTTATTTATATTAGTAATCCATTTTCCCAATTCCTAACACCACATGAGCTATGCTCAGTGTGAGAAACAAAGAGCAGTAATGGTTTGTTTTATAATATAAAGGTGATCCAAGTGAGAAATAGGGGTTTTAAATTTCCATGTAGTTTAATGTCATTTAGTAAGGTTGAGAATGAACCAATATGAAAGATAAGACACATTGTAATTGGATTAAGGGATAAAACCTAAATTTCATTATGTGTCTTTCTAGATAATGAATCATTTCTTGAAAAGTTCTTAAAACATTTCCTATGTGGATTTGATTCTCATACAAGAAATAAAGGGGGTTTGTTGTAGTTTTTTTTATCATGGTTGGGCCCAAAATTGGAGATTTAGTCGTCCGTTTGTATCTCATTGCAAAAATGAGAATCAATCCGTACGTAGTTATTTAAATAATCATTCCTAATGTTAATCAGATTTGGCATGAAAACTGGGGGCTTTTAACACATTCTAATAGAATGGTAAATCTTAAGACATAAAATGGTATACATACCAAATCATATATCTTAAGGAAAAAAAATTTATAGATAATATTCATATACCGCAAGAGAAATAAAAATAAGAAAATTTTGTGATTGTGGTTGTGCCCTGAATTAGAGATTCAGGCATCTTTACGTATCTCATTGGAAAATGAGAATAAAGTCATACATAGTTCTTCCAATATATTCTTTATGCAGATCTGACTCTGACATAGGAAAGAGAGGGACTCATGTACTACTAAATAGTAATGATGATGTCAATGATGCTTTCTCACAAAACCTTTTAGCATTTTATAGAGAAAATGTTAAATGGTGTCATGCAGTTTAATGTCATGTGACAAGGACAACAATTCTATGCACTTTAACGTCATGAAGCATGGAAGCTTATGGTTATTATGCAATTTAATGTCTTGAAACTAAGACATGGGGGTTGTGTAGTTTTAAATCTTGCAGCAAGTATGTGGTATTGTGCAGTTTAAGGTCTTGCAGTGAGGACTATTTATACAAAACTATACAAAGTATTTATTCAAAAATATTGCATTGCTTAGGGTTGTGATGAGCTCTACATCCATTGAGATTAAGGAATATGCTCCATTTGAATAAACCTTATGTATGGAATAAGGTCCTTCCCACTTTGGCTCATGTTTTGGAGGTTTCTTTCTAGTATCATTGGATTTCTAAGGACTAATACCAATTCTCCTTGAAGGAATGAACGAAGACAAAGTTTATTATTAAAATCTCGTGAAATTCTGTTCTAATATACTTCTAGATGATGAAAATTATGTAATATTTTCTCATCTAATCATTCCAATTCATTGAACCATTTCTGAGACCTTTCATCTGTAGATAACTGATCCCAGATTACAACTCTTAGTAAAGGCAATTGCATTTCAATTGGAAAAAATGCTTCAGTTCCATATACCAATGAATAAGGAGTTGCTTGGGTGGTAGTATAGATAGATTTCTGATAAGCCCATAATGAATTCCAAAGTTTATCAGGCCGTGATTTATTATCTTTATCCACCATCTTTTGGAGTATATTTGATGGGGTTTTATTGAAAGCCTCTATTTGTCCATTGGATGCCACATGATAGCAACATGAATGGTTGGATTTGATCTTATATTCCTGATATAAAATTTTTACTCCAGCAGAACAAAAAATGGTGTCATTGTCCATCAAAATAGTATGAGGGACTCTAAATCTGGTGATGATATTATTTTTTACAAAACTAATGATGTTTTTAGCTCCAAATTCCTTGAGAGGTATTTCCTCAGTCCACTTAGAGAAGAAATTAGTAGTAATGAGAATATAATTTTACTGCTTAGTCATGGCTGGAGGATAAGGCCCTACTACATCCATTCCCCGTGTAGAAAATGGCCAAGAGTATTTAGTTGTCTGTAGAAACTCTGGGGGTTGATGGATGATGTTGACATGCACTTGATAGGGATGACATTTTTTTTGAAGTCTGTACAATCCTGTGTCATTGAAGGCGAAAAGTGTCCAAGTCATTGAATCTGATCCGAGAGTCTGTTCCAAGATTGGTGGGAACCACAATCTCCTAAATGAACTTCTTTCATGAAACTCACAGTTTCTTCTCCATCAATACATCTGAAGAGAATCCCATCAAAGCCCTGCTTATAAAGGATCTTTCGGTGGTTTGGACCATCATAAAGAGTAAAATTAGCTGCTCGTCACTGGATATGCTCCTTCTCAGCCTTATTTGGTGGAAGTATCCCATTTTGAAGATATTACATAATGAATGTTCTCTATCTCGTGAAATGACCATACGGTTCAGAAATAGGGAAAATTTCAACGATTTCCTCCCTCATGGTTTGAAAAAAAGGTGAAACCATGCGGCAATGGGTTATACTGATAATTGTCTCATTCTGATTAGGATATGCCAAGGCTGTAGCTGCATTAGCTTGATAATATACTTGAGAATTAAGTGATTGAAGGACATAGGATAATGTTGGATCTAAGGGAAATTCAGCCATTAATTCTCTGACGTAATCATAGAAAGGTATTAACTCTTCTTTTTTGATATAGTAATACCTATTTATTTGTTTGATTACCAATTCGGAATCACCTTTTACCTTTAAATGATATTTTTTCACTTGAAGGTCCAATTCCAAACCTGTGATGAGAGCTTGATATTCTACCTCATTGTTGGTACCACCTTCTGATAATATAAAATAATAAGGAAACACTGCCTTTTATAGGGAAATAAGTACTATTCCTAATCCAACCTTATTGAGTTTAGGATTTTTCATTCTCTTCCCTTTTGGACTTCTAGAAGCACCATCAAAATACATTTCTCATGTATGGGAATTATCTGGAATAGAGAATACCTCTTCATGAGGAAGTTCAGTATTAAATGATGTATCTTCTGCAGATGGATTATTAGCAAGGAAATCAGTCAGGGCTTGACCCTTTATTTCATTTTGAGGCACAAAATGGATAGCAAACTGCTGCAAAATAACCGCCCACCATGATAGACGTCTTGTAAGCATAAGACGACTAAGGATAAATTTTCTTGGGTTATTACGAGATACCAATTGGACCTCATGATGTTGTAAATAATGCCTCAATTTCTGAACTGCATAGATTAATTCCAGGAAGCACTTTTCAATACTTGAATACCGAGTTTCCACATCAATCATAGTGAGACTGAGATATTAAAGGACGTTTTCACTCCCAGCATCATTCTTTTGGGTGAGGAAGGCTCCTAGTGATCGCTCTAAAGCTGTCACATAGAGAATAAGTGGTCTTCCTTCAATAGGTGGCATTAATACTGGTGTACTCAAGAGATATTTCTTAAGGTTATCAAATTCCTTTTGGAAATCTTTGGTCCATTGGTAGGTAAGTCCCTTCTTCATTAATCTTGTGAAGGGTAAACATTTTCCAACCAAATTGGCGATAAAACACCAAATATAGGCCAAGTGTCCTTAAATTCTTCTTAATTCTTTCAAATTTTGAGGCGGTGACATACGGAGGATTGATTTTTATTTCTCAGGATCAACTTCAATACCATGATGGAATACAAAAAAACCAAGGAATTTTCCTGAGGTTACCCCGAAAGCACATTTCAAGGGGTCCATCTTCAAACTATGTTTCCAAAGTTTATGGAATATGGTTTTCAAATCGGCCAAGTGATTAGAATGCTGTCCAGATTTGACCACCAAATCATCCACATAACATTCAACAATTTTCTATAAGAAGGGTTTAAAGATATGATGCATGGAACATTGATATGTTGCACCTACATTCTTCAAGACAAATGACATTACTCGATAGAAAAACATTCCTTGAGGGGATCTGAAGGCTATAGATTCTTCATCCACTAGAGAAATTCGGATTTTATTATACACAAAATATCCATCCATGAAGAAAAGTGTTTCATAGCCAGCTGTTTCATCAATTTGGAGTTCTATAATCGGGACTGGAAAATCATCTTTAGGAAAATTCCTTTTAAGATCACTGAAGTCAATGAAAACTCTAATTTGTTCATTCTTCTTTTTCACAGGGAAAATATTAGCCATCCATTTGGTATATTGAACTTCTCTGATGATGTTATCCTTGATAAGATTATAAACTTCAGCTTCAATTTTGGTGGCATAAGTTGGGTGTGTTCTTCTAGCTGCTTGCTTGAATCCTCGATGTTAATCTGAAAAACTCAAATGATGAGTGGAAACATCAGGATCAAGAACCATCATTTCTATATAATTACAAGAAAATACATCTCAATTTTTCTTTATAAATGAATTATACATTTCTTGATCTTCAAGAGTCATGGATGCACTAATTAAAGTGGGGCGTGGATCTTCTTTTTTACCCAGATTTATTTCTCTGAGTTCATCCACAGTGGTAGAGATACCCTCTTCAAATGTTGGAGGAGCATCCCTGAGATCTTCCTATTCATCTTCAATATGTGTTACTACTTCTGTTTCTACATGAATAGTATATGATGAAGCAGAATTTCCATGGTTAGGGGAGAATTTAAAATGTGAACATCTTGAAGAAGAGGCTTCCATTTCTGACCCTATTGACGATGAAGGGTCTTCTTGGGGTGATAGAGAGGAGATGATGGATTGAGAATGGACATCATTGTTTTTCGATGGTATTTCTATACCTTCTTCTATTCTGGTTGATGAAGTATAGAATTTCTGGATTTTAGTGGATGAAATGAAGACATATTCATTTAAGCTTTCATCACTCCTTGGCGAATCAACAATTTCTCCCATGTTGTCTAGCTTGGTAGCCATAATTGACATTACGGAAGTTTCCATAAGAGTATTTGGATTTAGGTATATATTTTCAATTTGACTGATAAGAAACACATAATCTATACTCACATGTATGAATGGGTTTACTGGAAACTTTTCCATACCATTTGGATCATTAATTTTGGTGATCTTCTTTGCCGTGGATTTTTCCTTTCCCTCCATGTGATAAAATTCTTCCTCAATGTATTGAGATTCACTCGTTTAGAACAGGGCCTTGTCACCATAAAATGTCCCAATTTGACCATTGAAACAATATTTGAGACATTGATGGTATGAAGAAGGTATGGGAGCATGTTGATGTCACCAAGGTCTTCCAAGAAAAATGTTGAAGGTTGTGTTCTGACGAACAACCATGAAATCTGAATTAGACACAATGTCTCCAAACAGAATTTTGAGTGTAATTTCTCCCAGAGGTTCTTTTTCATTCTTATCATATCATTGCAACATCAATGTAGAAGAAGATAAATCAGATTCGTGGAGGCCCAATCGACAAAGTGTAAAAAAAGTAATGAGATTGACTCCTAATCCATTATCAATTAAATCTCATCAGATGTCTATATCATTGAATTTTCTTGATATATACAGAGGTCTGATATGTCCATGTACAACATCATATTCATCTTCATCTGTAAAAGATATAACTGCATAGAATTATGCAGGATTATTCTCCATATGGTAGACCTCAGCCGCAAAAATTTCAGTTTCGAATTCTTGAGGACTTGACAATGCCTCAATAAGCTCCTCCCAAAGATCTTTTGATAGATTCAAGGAATCCAGAATTGATAACTTGTATAGTACGTGGGCCAAATGTTTCATCATAATTTTGGTCCAAAGGTCTGTGTTTCCAATCATGAAAATGTGGTTTTTCATATGCCTTGGAAGTTGATGATTTGGTAGTAGATGCATCCGGTATCGGGGTAGGAGTTGGAGACACTCCTGGCTTTGGTAGATTAGACCGAATAGGTCTATCTATTTTCTAAGAGGAAGGAGGTGTACCCTCTAACCGGTCCTCCAACATAACTGTGTCAGGACCGAATCTTCCATGCGTGGAAGAACATTCTTGTTCCCGTTGAGCCCGCTGAAGGGATTTTCCATGAGTTTCTGCCACATATAATGTTCTAGCAAGGGTAGGATTGAAATAGTAGCTTCTAGAATATCCAAATCTTCCAATGTATCTAAGACCACTGTCTCTTCCTCTAACTCCTCTATTAGATACAGGGAACTTAGGCTTATTGTGATCGAAACTGTCATTGGCATAGAGATCCGTTAAATGAATCATATTAACAAAACCAAAGATCAATTCTTCATCGGATGAACATTTTTTTTTGATAAACTAGTTTAGTATTTGTCGATTGGTGGGGATGTGCCCATTCTTTTGAAGCAGATGGCATAAAATCTGGCCAAGTCAATGACAAATTAGGCTTTTCCATGAGCTCATCTTCTTCTGACTGCTCTTCTTTTTTAAAATTATACTGCTTATTTGAGGATTTTTCTTATGATGAAGGAGGTTTTTCTGTGGTAGAAATAGCAGAAGACAAAATTGGTTGATTCAATTGTGTTCTTCAAATGGAATGAGTTCGGTTGATCATTTTCTTGATCATCCAATCATCATATTTCTGTGCATTTTTTATTTTAAATTCGTGCCACTCACCCTCTTCCTCTGGATCAGTAGCAGTAACACATGCTACCTGGGATGAATAACCTTTTAGTTTTACTTGTCCAGATTCCACCATCTTTTGTAAGAGGTCCTTGAAGACAAAACACTCCAGAATGGGATGACCCAACATCTGATGAAATGTGCAATAGTTGGGGAGGTCTTCATCTCCTTCCTTGTTCAGCCTTTTGGGCCTTGGCAACTGACCTAGATTGTTTCCCAGAGCTGAGATGAAGTAACCAAGAACTTTTTCATTCCATAAATAATAAACATTGTTCTTTAAATCCTCAAACTATTTCATTCTTTCATTTTTTTGATCATCTGGATGAGGCAGCCGTTGTTGTTGACGCTCAGGAGGTGGAGCCCTTTGATATTATGAAGGTTTTGAAGTGGAAGAAGGTACAGGTGCTTGTTTAAGTGTAACTATATCAGTCTCTACTTTCCCTATGTTCCTTCCCAAAACTGATGGAATTACATGAGTTTTAACCTTATTCTTTATAAGAGAGTCTTCTATCTAGTGAGCAATTAAAGTAAGGTCTCGAAACCCTCTTGTGTATTTCATAGGGATCAATAGTTTGTATAATTCATCATGTATATTTTCCACACAGATTGGCAGTAACTCTTCCTGAGGGAGTGCTAAACTTATGGAATATGTTAATCCCATCCAGTGAGTAATGAAATCCTAAACTCTTTCATTCCCCTTTTTTTACAATTGGTAAGATCAAAAATTATCGTCTTTGGTAATGTTGAGCTAAATTGAAGAATGAACCTTTGACAAAGATCTTCCTACCCAGTAATTGATCAAGATTGCAAACTTGTATACCAGACAAAATCAGGTCCTTGTAATGACAGCACAAAACACCAGAGCTTAACTGCTTCTTCTTGTTGAGGAGTTCCCATCATAGGATCACAAAGAGAAACAAAATGTGTTAAGTGTTGTTCTAGATCTCCCGAACCATTAAAAATTTGGAATGTGGTATTCACAAAATTTGATGGGGGGATTACATCCACCAATTCAGGGTAAGCTCTTTTTTCCAGTCGAACATGTGCACGTTGACCTTACATAGCTTCCATATGATCTATTAATGACTCAATGATAGTCATTGATTTTTGAGAAACATATGGTTGAGCTTGGACCTGATCAGGTTCAATAACTGGAGTTTGGATGGGTGTGGTGACTGGTACTGCCACTGATGGTAGTATTACTTATTGTTGTCGTCTATGACCCATAGGATTGGACCTATGAGGGTGTACTTGTAAATGGGGATATTCTCGATCCATCCTAGAAGCTGCAACAAATTCCCCTGATTTATTAACTCCAGCATGCTTCAGAGGAAGACTTCATTGAAGTAGTCCTGCATTTAACCTTTTTAATTCCTTCATTTCTTCTTCTTGTTGTATGAACCTTTCCTCTAATGAGAGTGATTAGACTTCTCCAAAGGTAGGGTGGGATATAACTGGACTTTTACCCTTTTCTTGGCATGTTCCTTTCTAGAGTATGGAAGGAGTTGGATATTTTAAGGCATGCCTAAATTCTGGGTAAGCCTTTGATTTCAGGTACGCACACCTTCTTCATTTGCCTCAATGTGTACCGCATTGTGGACAAGAACTTCATCTTATTATCCCTTAAACTTGACATATTTTCTAGAGGATCTTCTGTAATGGTATTGATAACATTTACTGACGCATAATTCATTGATGGAATTCTGTTAGTTATTCTACTAGATTGTCACCCTTTGTGTCTTCTATGAGACTTCATTATCCTACAAAAGAAATTCCCTATAACTATTTGGCTGACAGAAATCTTAAGGGAATCATTGGATAATTCAGTTATACACTTTACTTGTGGATTCTTCCCTAATCAGGAGAAAACTAACTTCCGCTGAGGAGGGGATTACAAATGTGAAAAATCCCCCAGCCTTGTAGGATGGGGTTGTTCTTGTTCTTCTTCTTCAAATCGTTAAAAATTGTTTAAAGAATTCAAATATTGATTTAGATGAGCCCCTTAACCTCGAAAGATGGGGTGATTCTTGAACTTCTATAGCTGAAATCCATGTATCTACTCTTATGATTTTGAGGATTTTCATTCAGATATTAGTTGGCTGTATTATCTGGCCATCATTTACACCACCTGTTTCAGAATATCGTTGTCCTATTTAATACATTTCCATCCTATGACACCTGAAATCCTCTAAACGAGATGCCTTCTCAAGATTCTCAGAGGCTTGATGTAAAAGTAGCTCAATAACTTCTTTTCATTTAGCCTAATTTTGATGAGAACTGGTTGAGGCCTGTTCTCGAGCATACATTTGATTACATACAAAACCTATTGATTGGGGCTGGTTGTGGTCAATAACATTGCATGAAACCACTTTTGGAGGACTTTGTTTATTTTAGAGTGCAGTGAAATGAAATTCTCCATATGAACCCCATCCTATGATGTGAACATTATATGGGGAATCAGAAATTAATCAGTGTAGCCTCTTCATAGCATTGAGACATGCACACTGAAGGGTTCTCTGTGGATTTTCAACCCTTGGATGTTGGGAAATAGAAATAGATGCCAAGTCAATTTGGCACGACAACCCTTTTATTACCTTTATATGATTTGGATATTCATCATATGGTAAGAATTTGGTTTTCAAATGACCAAGAGTTTTCTATAAGTTGAGACGAATGTCATGAATACAATCTTTTGTCATCAATTCTGGAATATCAAACTGAGAATTTTCTGAAGGCCAGAACATGACTAGTATTTATCCATTAGCTAATTGTTTCCTCATGTTCAAAACATCTTCATCATATTCTACTAGAGTTTTCTCCACTTAGTCTTACCAAAGTTGATGCTCTACATTTGAGGATAAATGACCCAATGGAGTTTTGGAGAAAGATTTTTCCCTTAAGATGTATTCTGACTGAGAAAATGTTTCACCTGTAAATGACAAGGCATCAGACATGATTGGCCTTGTGTTTGCAAGTTCCTAGAGATAGGAGGGATTTCTTGTTACTGAATTTTCTGTTATATAATTATTTTGACAATGTTAAATACTAATGCAGAGAGGACTTTCGTAGCGAAAGCCATCACGGGGAGGATCACCATGTTGGATTACAAAAAGGGATAAATATTCTTTCTATTTGGTCTTCTGGCCACATGGAGGGTTGTCATGGCTCTCATCCAAATATAGGCACTCTAGATTGATAGAATTTTCATGAATCAAGTTTTCATGATGATGTTTTGGATGAGAAGCTTTAGAATAACAACTACCACTCCCAAAATTTGGTAATGGGAGGGTAGGATCTTGAGCGGAAACAGATAAATTTCTGAGGGCTTCAAGAACTACAACATTAAGAGGGGCTAAATTACAGCTTGACTATTGATTTAACGATGGTATTTGGTGAGATTTCTTCTTGGATGTTATATTATACTTATTTGGGGACACTTTTGGGGAAAAGTGGTTATCATGGGTAGGTATATGTACCTCTCTTGGATTATTTACCAGAACAGACCGGTTACCTCCAATTTTAAAAGGTCTATGTTCATGATCTTATTGTCTTTATGATATGGGGGAGTATACCCTATGACCCTCTTGTATTGGAACAGATGTTTGTATATACTTTGGGATGTCATGTTGATGTATTATCCCACATGTGGGGACAGATTTATATGTATGTTCCCCTGATACTGCTGAAGTAGTTGTTAAAATATCCTGACATTCTTCCAGAATACGGGCAGGGATATGAGTCTTCCCTTTCACCATTGACAAGATGTGTTTGGTGACTTCAGTAGCTGGAACAGGAATATACCACAATTCCATATCTAGAGTAGTTTTATGTTCCTACTCCTGTCCTCCTTTTCATGTCAACGAATATTGATAGTACTTATAAAAATGGGTACAGATTTTAGTCTGCTCTAAATTTTTCATCGGATCTTTCTGACTAAATTCTCAGGGTGCTACCAAACGAGGCTGTTGGCAGGCTTGATGAACTTTGGTAGGTGTATATTCCTGCTAGATATTCTCCGTCAAGTATGGTTGACAAGATTCCTTCAATACTGGAAGATGAGACTGCTGATAGAATTTTTGATTATGAATAGGTTTATGTTCCTGTTTAACGGTTGCCACCATATTAGATTGGTGGGTCTCTTTAAATGAAGTCAGATGAGCCTGTTGACTGGCTTATAACATGTAAACAGGTGTATGTTCCTGTTCACAGTACTCCACCAGGATTATCTAGTGGGATTGGTCGGTTTCTGTCAGATGAGACTATTGAGAAACAAAATTAGGACAAACGGGTGTATGTGCCTACTCGTTTTTTTCCATCAAGTTTGATCGATGGACTTTTCTGGGGGGTGGTAGAGGTGAGAACCTGCTTCTTGGTAACCGAATGTTGTACCTAGTGGTTTTTCTTGCATGCCCGAGTCTGAGAGACCTAGGCCAAACGTCCAGAGGCATCATCCTCATCATGTTGTGGATATACTACCGCATTATTCTGGCGGCGATTGCTAGTGGGAGTCCTCAAGAATGACTCTTGTATTCTTAAAGTGAGTCCTTTAGTGATCTCTTGATCTACCTACCAGTAGTATGAGAGAGATTGATTGTTTTGTTCTGGGGATAAATACCTGAAATAGTTGGAAATGGTGGTTGTCACCTTTTTCTTCTTGATCATTGGTCGTTGCTGGCCAGATGATCGAGGAATATTGTTGACCTGGTGGGCCTGTTGAGAAGCCTCCAATGTCGGAATTGTACCGTTTTGGAAATATTCCTTTATCAACACATTAGAGACCCAACATTGAAGACGTTGGGTTGTTGATAACGTCCTTCTCATGGATGGAGATCCAACTTGAGCAGCAGTCATGAAGTTCACAGATGTTTGCTTTTAGAAAGCCATTCTTTGGATTTAAGGGAATTTTGTGGAAAACTAAGAACAACAACAAGATATATTAAAGTGATGTATTTTTAGATAGATACATGTTTGATTAATTACTTTGTCTGGACTTCCTTTATCAATTGATAGGGGCCTAACATGTGGGTAACATTATTAACATGGTTAAGGATTCACATTGGGTTCACCATTTTTGTTTCGTAGGTCCTTGAAACGTGATATTCTAGATTTAAGAATCCTTGTTTCCAGGCCGTTTCCATTGGATTTATTCATGTAACTGGAAACTTCCAACACTATGTTATCCAAAGAGGACATGCTTTCCAAAGGCAGGCGTTCATTAAGTTTTGAAATTTACGATACTTATGAACATGCACTGGTCAAGAGGATGGGAGGTCAGACTCATCACACCCTTTTGGGGGAATTATTTTCTACTCCGGGAATCTCTTTGAAATTAAAATATTTTCTTGAATCCTTATTAATTCACCAAGTATATCATAAGTATCCCTTGGAATTTAAAATCACTTATTTAACATGTGTAAAATTTTAGAATTATCAGTATGTATTTGAGGTTTCCATCAATGGTATCCTATAATATAATGATTAGAGATTATTTTAATCATCATTTATGATGATACTAGTTTTTAAGCCACTCGGTGGGGCACTCTATAGTTTATTGTCATCCAGGGAGACAAATGTTTGTTTTGATCTTGCGATCATTCCCATAAAATGAGCTACCAACGTATCCTTGTGAAAGGAATCAAAACCCTCATAGTTCGGTGCCACTTAATGGGACACATCATACCATTTAAGGTCATGTGATAAGGACCTCTAATTGGAAGGTTCTTAGTTACAACTTAGTGTGGGACTTATGTTAAAACAACCCAAGGAACTTGGAAAGGATATGGGTTTCTGGGAAGGATATGGGTTTCCAAGTAGGATTATACCCTTTTTTGAATATGGTTTAAAGACAAAGGGTTGATTTAAAGTGTTGGTTTTGAACCTCAAGGAGGCTTCCTACGTACCCCATATGGATGGGAATCAAATCCCATGTAGTTCAATTAATATCATATGAGTGTATAGTCTCTAAGACAAATGAGTTTGGGCTTACTTCCTGAAATGGATGCCTTGATGATTTGAGGATTGAATTTGGGGCTTATTTCCTAAGAATGATGCCCAAATTGGGGGAATTAGGGTTGGGCTTCTGAGGAGGATATCCAATGAGATCGGCCCCAGAAAGGGCTTCCTACGTATCCTATTTTGAATTGGAATTATAGTTCTTATAGTTCTTTCAAGTGTGAAAATGTTGTGATCATGACAAATATCTAAGCCCAAGTGAGTCATGCTTAGTGTGAGAAACAAGAAAATGTCAAAGATTTAAAAAAGGTATTCAAACTTCAAAATTTTTTCTCAATGCTGATGGAGGAGGGCGTACCTATGATGGCGACAATGGAAGAGGGCGAGGCGACTAGACTTCCCTCTGTTCTATTTAAATTGGACAAAGGTCTAATGTAAGGAGGAAGGGGTGAAGGTGAGGGGCTTATACCAGGATGGCTACCCTAAAATTGATCTTGGTTGGAGAGGGATACTTCTCCTATGCTTGTGTGGAATAGAAAGTGGGAATTGTACCTTCTCAACTAGAGACCTATGGTTCCAGGTCATCTCTTCACAAAGGAAGAGGTCAGGACACAAACTCCCCTCCAACCCAATAACTTTCCAACACTGTTCTTGGGATAAAGGCCCATGTGACTGTCGATATATAAATCCACAAACATCCAATGAATCCTAACCCTATAGTGGAACAAATGTGGGAAACCTCTGACTGTGGAAATACAAATCCAAATAGGAGATACACTGATGTGCCTTACCCAATGTTTTGAAAAATCAAGAGGTTTTGTTGGAGGCTTCAACTTAGCCCTTTTTAGATAAGGAAACCAAGAAAGAAGATACCCTTCCATGAATGGCTTTAAATAAAGATACTTGATCTCATCGCATAGGTACCTCACAAAAGTATGCCGCATAGGTACCCCATGCTTCTCAATCATGCATGTATGGCATACAAATCTACCACGCAGGTGTACTATGCAGTTATGGTGTGCAGGTATACCGTGTTGGTATGAATGGTGACTGAAGAATGTGATGAACTTCAAAACATTTCCAATCCCTTTAATTATCTATTCTCTCTGAGTTTAGAGAAATACCTAAGACAATTTGAGAGATCTAGGTGAATGAGCTATGCAATGGGAGCTTCAAAGAGTCTTTCAAAAAAATTCATCCTTCAAATGGGGAGCCCAAGAGTTTTATTTATAGGCACACATGGGCCTGGCTGAAAAATAAACCTTGGGCCATACAGGTCATCTATGTAGCTCCATCGCACAGATGCTCCGCATAGAGCCATCAAAAATATTCTCTCGCATAGCTCGGACACGTAGTTGG
The DNA here is from genome assembly GCA_963277665.1 of Viscum album. Classification (NCBI taxonomy): domain Eukaryota; kingdom Viridiplantae; phylum Streptophyta; class Magnoliopsida; order Santalales; family Viscaceae; genus Viscum; species Viscum album. The sequence continues at coordinate 1,974,968,203 of OY728157.1, read as the reverse complement.
TTCTTGAAGCTCGGTGGCATAGCGCGCTCGCGAAGCTCGGATGCATAGCTCGCTCACGAAGCTCATCCGCATAGCTCGCTCGTCAAATTGTTGGATGTTTTACTATATTGAGTAGAGTTTGGGAGTATTTTTTGATGGTTCATTCATACTCTTTGAATCTTTTTCAAGGACTGTCAATAATTAAATTAAACTACAAGGAATGGTACTTATCACACTACCATGAAAATGGAAACAAATCAATCCTCACTACATAAATTTTAAATATTATGGAGTACCATAATTCTATTATGATGTTCAACTAAATGGTATAACTAATTAAATATATTTAACCTTGTACCTTCAGAAAAACATTCCACTAGCAGAAGTTGAAACTGAATCAAAGATCTTTCATGATGCAATGAATGGCATGTGCACTCCCCCTTGGTCGATTACCTACATCATTCGAAAGTGCAGAGGCTCCCTCAATAACAACACCACAGTGCTTCACTCCAGGAGAAAGAGAAATAAAGTTGCGGATTATCTTGCGTCTCTTGATGTCCTCGGCTCTGACCCTATCTGCATTCACAATGTGCAAACCTTGAAACCCGAGGGGGTGGATTCGGTTAGAGGGGATGCCCTCAGCCTTCACTTTTTCGGCCTCCTTAGCTGAGCGGTTGTGGTTGGCGATCTTTTTTTTTTGTTTTTTATTTTTAAAATAATAAAAATATAATGTTGGATGTAGGATATAAATCATGTACAATGAAATGTTTAATTCCCTCCTAATATATGTTTAGAATTTTTATATTACATCATGTTCATCCTGGAAATATAAGCTTCATTTATAAGGGATAAGTGGCATGCCCTATCACATGGATTTAAAATATGACCCTAAACTATGTGAGTTTTGATTCCTTGGATAGGGATATATAGGAATCATTTTTTTGTTCAATTACAAAACCATTATAGTGCCCTTATCCAAACTATATTATAGATGGCTAAAAATTCCAAAGTGTATTATTATATAGATTTAGACAATAGTTTTTCCAATATTCTTCATGTGATAAATATGAGATGTGTAGTTCCCAATGAAAAGGATGATTTAATTTTCTTTAGTGTAAATTCAATTTTTTTGTATCAGTAATTACATTTCATTAATTTCAACAATTATTATTATAAGTAAGGACTTAATGAATATTATTAAATAAATAAGAGAGTCCTATACAAGATAACAAGATCTTTTTTGGTTTTATTTTTCCTCACATCCTATTAATTTTAGTATAAACATCACAACATGTCATAATCCACCCATTGTAAGGATAAATCATAATTTGAATATGAAAATATCAGGAAAAATAGAATATATTTCATTAAATCCTTTACCTTCAAAAGAGATTTATTGACTACACATATATGTTTATGATATAGCCTTATTGGTTTGTTTGTTTGTAATTCCCAGAAAATAGAAATGGTATATTTAACTAATATATGATAATTTTTTATGATCCTTAACCAAGATAGGGGAAATGAAATGGTGATAATTTTTTTTACTATAATAAACATGTGACATTCTCAAATACATATTTTTTTGGTACTACTACAAAAGTATTAGACCTATGGAATTGATCACTTCTCTCCTTGATGAAACAAAATTATCACCAATTGATGATTGTGAATGTGTGTGATTATATCCACTTTAGTGTGTTACAAACCCTAACCTCTTCCTTAGAGAAATTTAATGTATTAAGAAATTGTCGATGGAACAATGTTGATAAGTGAGTAGAGGAAAATTGGTCCCTTTAGGATTTAAACCCTCTTTGAGAGTCTCTCCATTTGGTAGCACAATGTTTCACCATATTATATAGAGGGAAACAATTTAGATGATATATATGCTATTGTTTTTTCGTAGGAGTCTCCTTGGAAGAATCTAATTCAACATATCATTTTATATAATTTTTCAAACCCAACATCCTTTGAAATTTATTAATTAGTCATTTCACTAGTCTTTATGTTTTGATCGCTAATATGATTGGTATAAATGTGGTAAAAAATAACAATTACCTAAGAGTTGGTTAGTTTCCTTATCACTAATAATTCCTCAAGATTCGTTATCAAATCTTGATGACAACCCGGGGATAGAACAAGCTTACTCTAAGATAAAAGTCTGAACTTTTTTCTAAATGGGTGTTAACGGACCCATCAGCTAATTTTTCTCCCTTAGGGGAAAGTAACAATCATCATGAAGGTCCTCCCAATAGATAAAATTAAAAATGAAGTTGAGGTACTTCTAACTACTATAATATCAATCTGTGGGGATTCCTGCCCTATCCTAAAGAAATAAATTACTATAGAATTCTTTCCAATGGTATAGTCAGAATCCATCATAGATTTATTCCTTGTAATGATATGTCAAATCAATACATGTTTCATACATGTATAATAGTGTATTTTAACCATACAGTTCCTCCCCAATATATACTCTATGTAATTATTGTCTAAAATTGTACTTAGATCTAATATATAAATCCTCACCATTATAAAGAAGATGTGGACCATGGAGGTCCTCCCTATGAAAAATCATTAAACGTAAATGATGGTCCTCCACATCCCAATAAATATACTATGTAGTTAGGTCATCGCTATAGTAATTATTATGGTGGTCCTCCTCATGATAATACATAAAACCAATGAGAATATCTACCACATGCTTAATATTATTTTAACTATTGAGGTCCTCTCCATGGCAACCACCATCAAGGTCCTCTATATAATGATACTTTAAACCAATATAAATGTCTCCCATGTGTTGATGAAAACATTAACCATGAAGGTCCACCCCATGGAATCTTCCTTGGTGTTCCTCCCGTAATTATGTATTAAATATTAATTGAGATCCTCTATGTGCTGAAGTAACCTAGCACTATTAAAGAATTTCCCTTAATAATGAATAAAACCACTATAGAGGTCCTCCTCGTGATAACCCAACTATAAAACACAAAAAATTAACTCCATGAAAGTATGATAAATATACATAGAATGTTAAAGTCCTAAAAATATCTACCTTAGAATAGATTCCCTGATTCATTGAGCTTATCATATCAAAGTGGTGATACAATCCATCCCCAAAATCCTTAAGAAATATATATCGATTAGAATTTAAAGATTATATTCCAATCAATGTAATACTAAACCTGGGTATTTTTCTATAATTTATATAGATATATACACTACTGTAAAAATTACATATACCCACAATTCCAAACCATTGGTATAGCCCCAAAAACTGTGGGTATAGGCTATACCCATGGTTTTCAGGATCGTGGACAACCGAGGCATCAGTATAGCTCCATGGAATATACCCATGGTTTTCAAAACTATGGGTATAGATTTTTTCCATGTGTCATATCCATCGTGTCAAAGCTACTTTCCACATCATAGCCATATACCCACAGTTTTAAAATTGTGGGTAAAAATAATAGTAAAATGAGGGCCAGAGGTTTCAAACCCATGACCTGCACATCTACCATGAAGAATCTCACCAACTGAGATACTTGACTTATATATATATATATTAATCCCAAGTGGATATATAGAAAAAATTACATCAGTGCATTTCGACAAACGGTCTTCTTGAGTTATATATATGTATACCTACCATTAGAGTATGACACATTCTTTAAATACATGATTGATCCAAAAAAATATCATAATTGTTTCATTCACTAGATCATTTTAAACTTTGGAGTACATTAAATTTCATCAAAATTATTAGTGCACTCGATAAAGTTACTCAAAAATATTCTATTGTGGAAGAAAAGAATGATTATCTATCAATTATAAATGATTCTGAGTCTAATAACATGTTTATGGAACTACATGCTGCTAAAATATTAGTTATATATTGACATATTGGAACCTATATATACATATTTTGCAAGATTATTGAGGATAAATATATATCCTGAATCTATTATAATTTATGGGAAACATTAAACTACCTTTTTTGTTAAATAATTTCTTAGATTGGTTACACTAACTATATCATGATTCCTAAACAAAAGGGTTGGAAAGTAGACCTAACTTCAATTCCATTGTTAGGGAATCCTAAGTTCAGAAGGTAATGTAAATTCCTTTAACCTTATATTATTGATATACATAAATAAATTCTCAAAATTATTAAAAAATATTTCTCCCATATATAAATAATGTTATAGGAAAGTTATGTCAAATTGCACTTCACCCCTCATGTTAAATATCAAGGGACCCCAAGAATTAAAATATATATTATTCCTTGGAACCATAATCCAGTATAATATGATATTTTTTTAATTTTGTTGGTTCTCAAAAATATATGGGTGACAGAGATAATATTTTCAACTAATAACATAAGCCTATATCTAAAACCCCAAATATATATGGACTGAATAAGGTTGAGTAGTTGATGGGATCTTTCACGAAGCCTTAAAACAATTAAAAAGGCACCAGGACGATGTATATTAAAAAATTTAGAACATGAACACCCCATTTTTTATGTTTCCATTAGTCAATTTCAAAAATTATTGAACAAATTCGACACTCATTAGAATACAGTATCAGGAAGGGAAAAGTGGTATGGTTTTTTGTAGTGATATCCCTGAGGAAACCCCCAACCAATAACGTTTTGGTCATTCTTATCTCCACCACTATAATATAGATCATTAACTAGGATAAGGGATACCCTAGTAATTATTACACTTCCAATGAGTAAGTTAATATTCCTAAGTGTAGGTTTAAGGGCCTAGCTTTAAACATTACAAAATCTTTTTTATTTAGACTAGAATTCACTTTCTTATATTTCTAAAGATCTCTCAAATTTATATTTTTATAGAATTAGGTCTTAAATATAACATAACCAAAAAAATACATTATAATTTGGACATATACTCTCATTATCCATTTTCCCCATAATATAAAACTTTTAAAGTTGAATAAGTTTTATTTTCATGATTAAAATTCATGAATTTAAAATTGACTTCTTGTTTGTTCAAACACATCTATAAAACCTATGAGAAACATTTTAAAACACATAATGAATAGTAATATCTCAAGAAATGACATAAAAAAAATAAAAAAACTCATTTTTTCATTTTAAAACCCTGAGATTATAAGAAAAAATTTCTATTATCATATTTAACTTTTATCTCAAAATAATATTTTATTTACACATGAAATAAGCAATATAACACAATGTTTTTCATAAAACACTTTATAAGAAAACATAAAGGGAAAATCATAATCATCAGTGCTTCTTAGAAGACATGAGAATACAAGATAAAAAAATATTAAACAAAACATTCATTTTCACCCAAAAAGAGAATAATCATCTATAAAATGAAAATATTGTTTGCATACCTTTTAAAATAAAATGATTTCCATGAAAAATTATTAGACAGCATAGATAAATCATGTATTTCACTTGGGATATCATCTTCATACCACTTTTATAATCACTCTTATATGTGTACTAACTAATACAGTCAAATTCCAATATTACTCTCAAAAAAATAACAATTTCCCATTTAATTGGAGAGGTATATCAGGCTAACTCGTCATAAGAAGAAATATAGGGAACTTATATAATGATGAGTTACATTAGGCCCACTCGTCTCCATAAAAATTTTCAAGGTACCTATCATTTATGAAATATATAACAGCTTTCATTTCCATAATGAAACACAGAAAAATATCCTTTCACACCCAATTTCCAAAAATAATATTCTTGGAAAAATGGGAAGGAGGTTTTTATTTGATTAAAAAATTGAATCATATAATAGAATATAAATATAAAATAATATTATGGTAGTGGAAATATCCATTTATGTCATATACATTAATATGTAACATTCATATTACCTTTTATAAATAAAGAGAAAATGTTCCATAAAAATTCATTTTGAAAGCCATTGTAAATAACATCAAAACATACCTTTATAATTAATTTTTTACTATATAAATTCATCATGAAAATAATTTTAATAATATGTAAATTTATGAAAATTATTTATAAAATAAATATTTAAAACATTTAAAATGAGGTCTTTAAATTAAAGTTTCTTTTACCTTGAGTATATCTATTCATGTACTTTTTTTATCATCCCGAATAATACAAATTATGTTAATTATTTACTTGTTTAAGAATATTTTTAATGTTTTTTATTCCTTTTATTCAATTTATTAATATATTATATACAATTAATAAATCAATTATGTTCACATCTGATGTTTTATTGACATTCATCTCATATGTCCAAAAGGAAATTGGTAGGTTTACTATGGTCAAATAGTTCCTTAATCCATATTATCCAGAATAATAATCATGAAGTAATTATAATTTTTATAAATTCATTATACTTTTTAAATCAAATATGAAATATGGTTATGAAAAATGAGGTACAGTACATTCATGGAGATGGTATGTCATACATACACATGAGTAACGTTTCGGTTTTACAATGATCATGATAGAAAGAAGTTAAGTATTATTTTATATTTATAAAATTATTTTTATATCATAAATATAGTATTATCTATTTAAAAAACTTATATATATCATCCATTTGATGTGGAGATGAAAAATTAATCACATTCCTTATATAGGTAATAGTCCACACTTACACTAAAACAACATTTCCATTTTTCAATGAATGGAATGGTAAGAAAATAGGTGATATATTATCTTTACATAATAATAAATATGTAATGAGTATCGTATATATATATATATATTAAATAAATCATTATTCCCTTCCATGAGAGGTAGTGATGGAAAACAAAACACAATGCATCCTAGAGGTGGTAGTCCTCACAAATGCATGAACGACATTTATGTTCCACATTTGATGGAATAGTAGATAGATAAAGATTATGCCAGTAAAATAATAAAATGTTAGTATATATAATATATTCATTTTATTATTTTATCTTTTTTAAATAATATTTGAAGGATATATAAGAAGAAATAAATTTAAAAGGCTAGGTTAAGAACTATACCTCCTCTTAGAACAACCTCTTTAGGTTTATACCAAAGACCTTACAAGGAAGGTTTTATAATAAAAAAGGTCATGTTGGAAAATGGGAGTAATGTTTGGTAGAGACATTTCAAGGTAGTGTTGTAATTTGTGTGCTCAAAAATAGTGAATAAAATATAAGAGGAAGTACCCTTTCATAAGTGAGGGGAGTGGAATTCTTGGAATTTCATAAAATGTTAAATTAATATAATTTAATTATCATTGAAAATAGGAAAAAGTTATTTTGATTTTAATATAATATGAGTCTATATATTCTTGTAAACAATTTAGGTAAGTTTAGGAGCTGATTAACCCTTATATTTTTGTTGTAACCCCCTTAAACCCTTTTGTCAATTACAGTGGTGTCAAGGTTTTTTACACTAAATGATTCGAGAAAGATAATATATATGAAGTTATGAGCCATAAATATACCATTTTTTATATTTTAAACCATATATTATTAAATTGGATAAATATAATATTTTTTGTAATTTTAAATCATTTAAGAAAGTGTTATTTATTATAAATTATCATTAATTTCATTTCTTGAACTATTCATTTAATTAGACATTAAAAACAACATTACGATAAATGAATTTAAATATAATTAATTAAAACATCATTAATATGTTTAATTTAATATATAAAATCTTTTATCACTATAACTCTTTAAAAAATATTACTTTTTGTATTCATAAGAATATTTACTTGATTTTTCTAGTGCTTGCATAAGCACTATATCAGCATTGCAGAAGAATTTATGGTAATTATTTTAGACCCAAAAATTTAAAATAAATTTCCATGATAAAAATAAATCATTTATATTTAAAATAAACATTATTAACTAAACATAAATTTTTTATTCTTGTCACAAAATATTTTTGATATTAAAATTAGGAGAGTAACATTTTTTACTTAAGATTTACCTAAAATAATCTATAAGTCATTTTCAAATAAAAATGGAACAAAATTACCATAAATTATAATATTAGATGATTATGGTTGAAACACACAAATTAAATATATTAAATAAAAAAATTTGGATATTTTTTAGTCCTTCTCATTTAATTTTTTACCTTAATTACCTGATTTACTCATACCATAGTGAAAAATATATACTATACAAACTATTCATATTGAATAAAAATAAAAGGGAACTATTTACCAAATTTAAAATTTCAGATTCAAAGATATGGAATTTATTTTTCAAGATTAAATTTCCTAAATTATAATTAATAAATTTAAAATTTAATGGTAAAATGCAACAAAAAATAGTTCTTAGAAAAAATGTGTTTTTTATGCCTAGAAATTTACTTATACCAAAATGGAATATAAATATGATTCAAAAGAAATTAATTAGATTGTATTTAACTAAAGAATAATTATTTTTCTTTGAGATAAAATTCAAAGAAAAATGTGACTGTTAAATTACTTTATTTAATGAAAATAATAGAGAGTTTTACCAAAATCTATATTTTCACTCTTTACTAAACAAATCAATATTTTCAAAAAAAAATATAAAAATTTCACCATCTGATAATTTTGAGATGATGATTTCGAAATTTAATTTCATTTTTAAAAAACTCATCTTCTAAAATTTAGAAATAAAACTTTTAAAAAACTGTATAAGAAAACAAGTTTAATAAGAATAAAACTATTTCCATATTAATAAAAAATTGGTTAATATTCTTATAATGAATATAACTATCTAATTCAACACTATAAGGCATGAAATTTATTATTAAAATTACCTGTGTTTTTAAATTATTCCTTCATTTTTGAAATTGAATCCTCTCAATTTTATTCATTTTATAAACAAGTGAGGATATATTTCCCTCATAGCATTTTTTAATTCCCATGTTGATTTTTTAACTGTATAGTTATCTAGATTTTCTTATTCTGAAACACTTCCTCTATTTGGTCAAGAATCTATATTGGTTTTTCATAATAATAATGGTTTTATTCCTACTAAACTACTTTATTTATCAAAACATTAGATGCATCTGGTACAGATTTTCTTAATGATGAAACATGAAATACATTGTATACCAAATATAAAATCATAGGTAAGGCCACTCAATCATGAACTAATCAAACATTCTCTAGGATTTCATACATTTTAACTAAAAATGAATATATCTTCCTATTTCAACCAAAATTAATAATACTATTCCATGGATATACAATAAGAAAAATGTGATCAACTACCTTGAAAAAAAGATCCTTCCTTTGGTTGTCTGTATAAATTTTATGCCTGATATAATCTATCCTCATACATTTTATAATAATTTTCTCCTTCTCTACCATTTATTCTAATCAAAAGGTTCTATATATATATTATAATTAAAACACTTATTATAAAAAAACTAGACTAATTAAGGATGATCATCCCAACATCCCTGATAATCCATTGAATAAGCTTGAAGTGTGTCATACAAGCTGTGGAATATTTTCTTGGATATTCCATTTGATTGAGGCTGAAGATTTCTACTGAATTTTAATTTCATATCTAATGACTTCTAAAACACTTTCCAATAATTAAAAGTAAACTTGGGATCATGGTCAGACATAATAGAGAGAGTAGATCTATCTAGAATAACTGTCTCCTTAAGGTACACTCTAGATAACTGATCTAAAGACATAGTATATTAAATTAGAAGGAAATATTTAGATTTAGTTAGTTAATCAACATTAACCCAAATTTCATTATTAAATCGATATGTTTATGGTAATCTCACCAGGAAATCCATGGATATATTTTCTCATTTCCCATCCAACATTGGAAAAGGCTAAAGCATCACCTTATATAATTTTCATTTGATTTTAACCTATTTAAAACTAAAATATTCCATGGTAAAGTTATCAATTTATCTTTTAATTCCATCCCAAAAGTAATACACATGAAATTATTTGTACATCTTATTGTTTCCATGATGTATGAAAAATAGGGAATTATGATATTCACTCCACAATTCTTTCTTCTACTGAAAATCATAAGGAAAACATTATAATTTTCTAAATCTAATAATTCCTTCTTTATAGATATTAAACTTTTGTAGCTTAACATTATTTATAGATTCAAACATTCCATTTAAAATATGATCCACCTTTTAAGATTTATAAATTGTTTCTAACAAAAATTACTTTACTAACACGTGAAACAAAATAAAAGATGTTACTATAGGCACAATTTATATTCACAAATTCAAAAAATCATTAACCAAAGGTTAATGTTTCATATTTAAAATGGTTAATGAAGAATTGTCTTTATTACTCAAAGCATCAAATACTTTGTTTCCATTTCTCTTATGGTAATTAATATTCATATCATAATCCTTAATCACTTCTAGCCATCTTCTTTGACTCATGTTAAACTCTTTGTGAGTGAATATATAATTCAAAATTTTATGATCAGTATATATTTCACACCTTACTCTATATAAATTATTCTTCAAAATTTTAAAATCAAAAATCCTAGTAGCTAATTCTAGATAATGTGTAGGATAATTTAACTCATGAGGTTTCAGTTGATGTGAATTTTAAGTAATTACATAATCATTCTACATCAGGACACAACCAATTATATTCAATAAAGCATTATTGTAAATGATAAATTAACCTTTTTTAGAGGTCATGGCCAAAACTGGAGCATTGACCAATATGTTGTTCAATTCCCAGAATAATTCATCAAAATAATTCATCTAGATGAATTTAACTCCTTTTTATAGTAAAATTAGTAAGTGGGATAGATAAAAAAATAATTTTTTTAAATACAATGGTGGTAGTAATGTATTAATTTAGGAAAACTATGAATCATTGTGACATTTTTATTTCTTGTACATTATTTAACAACTTTTCTTTCCGAAGGTTTAATGGTTATGTTGACTTTAGAAACAATATATATGAGTAAAAAAAAATTCCAATCAAAATTCATACATTGGAAATTTTCCATATAGTTTATTTTATTTTAAGGTTTTCAAAACAATGTATAGGTTTCTTTAATGATCCTAATGAAATTTAGAATATATAAATTTATCATCAATAAAAATAACCAAAAAATTATCTAAAAAGTAATGGAAAACTCTATTCATATGATCCATGAATAAAAATGATGAATTATAATACCCAAAAGGTGTAACTACAATCACATAATGAACATATCAAGTCTAAAATTTTTCCTTCAAATTATCTTCATTTTTTCCCCATAAAATGAGGTTATCTTAACCTGAGATCAAATTTTAAAACATATTACTCTCCCTAGGGTTAATCAAAAAAATCATTTATTTTAGGTATATGATACTTTTTCTTAATAGTGATGTTACTCAATGCCATATAATCAATGAAAAGTCTCATTGAACTATATTTAATTTTATCAATTAAAATTGTCCAACCCAATGGTGAAGTTCTCAAATGAATGAAACCTTTATCCAATAACTATTTAATATACTCTTTCAATACCAAATGATCTTATAGAGATATATGATATGGGGTTAAAAATTATCTTATCATCGGGAACTAATTCAACAGAAAACTAAACCTCCCAATCTGTAATAACAATAACAAAATAATAAAGAAAATATATCCATATATTCAATCACTATTGGCACATTACTAATTTGAATAGTTTATTTTCTTTCAAAAATTTAACCTCAGAAACATTCACTATCATCTCTAATTGATTTTTATAATTCTTGATATGCTATCAAAGGTATGAAATCATTGAATATAACTTTATTTGCTTTATAATCTATATTAGTGTGATAAAATGAAATCCAATCCAACCCCAAAATAATATCAATCTCTATTATAGGTAGTTCAACATGATTAGCATCAAATGCCTTCCAATTAATAATAATAGGATGATTCCAATAAATCTAGGTTTTATTAATATTTCCATTCATATTTTTTCATCAAGTGTTATATCTTCTTTTCATAAGGTGATATTCTTATTTTAATTGATGATTTATTAGAAATAAAATAATTTATAGATCCGAAATCAAAAAGGGTTTCAATATAATTATAATAAAAAAAACATTTATCATTCACCATTTCATTCTATGGCCTAGCATAAATTATATTAGTATAAAATGATTTTTCCACACCCTTTTGTGTTTGATCTTGATGATTTCCACCTTTTGTAACTAATGTCATACATATATTAACATAATTCCCGAACTCATTGTAATTAAAACATCTCACCATTGGCTGACAATATATTACCTCATTCTTGGATTGTTGAGTATTGTCTTATTTGTATCCAGGACCCCTATGACTAAAAATTCCACACCAGAAACACTTCACATATTTTATAAAACATACAATTGGATTATTTTTTCTAAACTTATCACAAACAAGTAACTTTTTTTCTTACCTTCAAAATTCATTGATGGATTAAATTTTATTGTCTAACATATTTTCCTTTTATTCAACATGTTTTCATGGTATACATGATTACAGTCAAAGTCCATTTCTACCTTATCAACACATCAAATAAGTTTCTCATAACTCTATAATTCACTGGAATCTAATTCCCCCTGATATCTTGGCTTCAATACTAAGTAAAACCAATTAATTTTACTATCAAGATCTCAAATAAAGGTTTATGTGTACCTTGACTATCAGGTGAAGTTTGCTTTATATATAGAAACTGAATCTTCCTCCTTCTATCTCAATTTGAAGAATTGTTTTTCCATCCTTAGTCAATTATCCAAAGTAGAATTTTTATCAAAGAAAATATTCTTAAATTCATCCCATTACAAGGAATCAATCACTTATATTTCTCATATATTCTTAAAAATTGACCACTATTGATCGGATTCACCTTCAAAATTGTAAATAAAAATTATTACCTTTTTATGATCTGTAAAAACCATGATTATAAATATTTTTCCAAATCTTTAATCAATCCCTCAACTAACATTGGGTTATAAAATCCACTGAATTATCAGGGGTATTGTTTCATCAAATGCTCCACTACAGATATTTTCCTCTATGATGAACATAGTTTTACTCTCACATAGATACCACCATAAATTATATCTTATTTCAACATATCTATTATAGTAACAAAATACTTTTTCCAATTACAAAAAATATAGGTTACTAATTTTGAAGGATATTGTCTTCTAGGTGACATCCTACTTTAGTTAACCAATTTAAAATGGGAAAATCCATTTTAAACAGACATTGTTTATATAGAGAAACATGATAATATTCAAATTCTATATCATGAGAACCTTAAATTATAATCTATTAAGGGTACTCGCTTAAATTATCCTAACCTCTAAAATTATCTAAACTTTTTCTCTAATACCAACTGTTGGTCGGAGTGGACACTCAAGTTGGGGGGTGAATTGAGTTCCAATTAAAATTTATGTTTTAAAACTTTGTCTTAAAATACCCCAAATAAAATACTAAATTAAACTGTAGTGAATTTATATCAAAATAAGGGTTCGGTTGGGTTCTAAAGGGATTGATTATTTCCCAGTTAATCAAAACAGAAGGGTTTATTAACTTTTGAAACAAACTTACTGATTTACAACTAATAAAAACACTTGTGAATTTAATTATCAAAGTGACTTTAAAACAGTTTTGGTTTTAAACAAATTAGCAGCGGAATAAAGAATAAATTTGAAAGATATAGCACAGAAAATATAACCAAGAGGATCAGTATCAAGCCGAGACTTAGTCCTCTCAACAATTTTTATAAAGGTGATCCACACCCTGGATCGGGGATTACAACAGTTTACATTGTCCAGGTCCAAGACCTCTACCACTGTTATCCTTGGGAACATGAACAATAGCAACCAGTTGTCCAGGTCACACGACCTCTACCACTATCCCAGTGGGAAATAAAATAAGTAAGAGTGTTGAGTGAGGATTTACAAATCCTCCAATTAAGTCATAGGAGACAATGTGTGTGTAAAATACAGCATATAACACACACTGATCAATATGTAAAAAGATAAATCACAGAGTAAATATTTAGAGTTTAGAAATGGCTCTAGTGATTGTCATGCAGTTCTGGACTCCTTTGATTGATCAAAATTCGCTTTGAGTCCTCTTCTGGTTTTTTTCTGGAAAACAGAGTATCGTCGGTTTCCTTGACTTCCAGATGTAGAGACAGTCGATGAAGCTCTTGAGTTGTGTTCTCGTTCTCAGCTCTTCACTGGTATGCAGTAAAGAATGAGTTCTTCGTGTAGTTTCAGTCGTCTCTTTTCAGTCACACTATGTTGTTCTTCACTTGTTCAGCGCGACTGCAACCTATTCACAGCATGTGTTCAACTCTCTGATCTATTCGTGTGTATACGCATTTGTGTGTCTCAGCTCGACAACAACATCCTTCTTTTAAATCATGAGCTCCGACAAAAGATATGATTTCCTTTTTACAGGTTCGAGGTACGGTTTCCTGACATCCAACAAACAGATATTAATAATATTTCAGTGCATTAATATATACCTAATATGACTATTGGTTAGGTTAAACAATAATAAAGAATTAAAGCATTCGGGGTTCTATCTCTGAACAGTTGATCATGATAACGGTCGACTTTGTCACGGTAGGTCTAAGTATTGGTAGACATTTGTAATGGTAGACTTGTCTGTCGGTAGACTTGATGTATCGGTAGCGGTGGACTTGTAACAGTAGCGGTGGCTCTGCCTTTACAAGTAGTGGTAACTCTCTATCAGTAGTTGTGGCTCTGCCTTGTAACGGTAGCGGTAGCTCTCTATCCTTAGCTGTGGCTCTACCTTGTAACGGTAGAGGTAGCTCTCTATCGGTAGACTTTGCATAACGGTGGACTTCAGCGTATCGGTAGTTGTCAACTTTGTTGTAGCGGTACCTCTCGACTTCATTGTATCGGTCGCTGTGAGCTGTAACGGTTGCTAGCTTGTAACGGTAGCTATTTTGTTCTGACAGTAGCTACTATCTAACGGTTGCTTTACTCTGTTTGATCATTCACTTGGCAGAATGAGTTAAGTCATAGTAAACATATATCTGATAATTCAAAAGACTTAATTTAATCATAATGAAAGTAACAACATATATTAAAGTATATTTGGAATGTATTAAGCATAATCAAGATATATAGAAAGAATGGTTGGGATTATCAAATCAAAATAAAGCAACTTAATTCCTGAGGGTTCAATAATCTCCCCCTTTTTGATAATCACAACTTATGCCAAAATTAAGTAATATCAGAGAGAAAGAAAAAAAATCAAGGTATGATATCAACAGTATAGTATCATAGAGAAAAAAAATCTCAGGAATTGATATATATAACAAAAATATTATCAGAGGAAAAATATGAAAACAGGAATATATCGAGAAATAATGTAGTATTAGAGGAAAGCACAAGAAAGATTCTTTGGTTTGCATATTCCTCCCCCTATCAATTTAACTACAGTATTATCCTCCAAAGTAATGATTTTCTCCCCCTTTGTCCCCTTAGGTGAACAACATTATCTTTCTCTCTCTCTGGGTACAGGTTTCCAATATTTTCTCCCCCTGTGTGATTAACAAAAAGGATGGTATCAGTGAAAAGAGAAGGACTAGGAAGGAAAATATACAGTGTAAAATAGACAGTGAAGAGAGGAATTAAGTGTTTTATTGATAAGAAAAAAAATACATTAGGGAAAATTAGAAAGGTACAAAAATACAATGAATCCCATCAAAGGAAAATGGATAGAAGCACTCAATCATCCTCTTGAACAGGTGTCTTTCCCTTGGGATCAGCAGAGGGTGCAGAGGTAGAGTCAGCAGGCTTGGGAATTCCTGAAAGAACCACAGGTGGATCAGGAACTGATATAGTACCAGATCTGTAATCTGTCTCTCTCTGAGGGATCAAAGGTGTCAAGCTCCTGATGTCTTGACCTGGAGTCAGTTGAGGCAAATGGTGGAAGGGCAGGTGGTACAATAACTGGTCGAGCATCCACATGTAGGAAAGGCAGCAAGAGATTCCTGAAATCCATGATGATGCTTCCACCTCTCTCCATAGCAGATACAAAATCATCTCTGTTCTCAATAAACTTATCTAAAGCAGGAGTGAGCTCCCTGAGCTTACTAACCTGTTCTTTGAAGGCTTGGGTAACTGGAGTTAGCTTCATATTCTCAATCAAAAGCTTGAAATTGTTTGTCATTTGGTGCTTGGTATAAACTTTTTCAAAATAAGCATCCACCTTATTTTTGATTGCCTCTTGAGAAGAAGTAGCTGCCCGCAGGTGATCACGAACAAAACTACTAACTTCCCTAGTGGTAGAAAGAATCTGAGTATCTGATGCACCGCTGGGACTGGCCTTAGCCAATTCTTCGTGAATAATAGTGTGGATTTGGTCAAGGTTCACACTTGTGCTAGATGAGGGAAGAGGTTTCATTGAGAAGCCCATTGTTTCCTTGAAAGAGTGAGTCAGACTACTAACCACCTTCTGAAAAAGTTCATCCTGACTGTTCAGATGTTCTTTAATTGACTTCTTAAAGGCCTCAAAAACTTCCACAAACTGTTTGACCACTTCTTTGATATATCAAATGTCAGTGTGCACTTGGGTTTGAGAACTGTTCAAAGTAGTCAATGAAGCAATTGATTGTCTAAGAGCAACTACAGCTCCTGTCCAACTCTCAATCTGAGTGTGGCACACCTTAAGTTCATCCACCAATTCTTTCACAGGACTGGACACACTACATCTAATGGATAACTCAAGTGATTGCTCCACGCTTTTCATCTCTTCAACCATACTTTTCTTCATATCTTCCACTGATTCTTTTATTTCTTCTGTCAATTCGGCTTTTAAAGACTTAAGGTCCTCCTTGGTTGCCACATTTTCATCCATAGTGGGTAAGGTAACTGATTCCTTTTGGGGTTGGTCTTCCTCATCAGAATCTCCATAAGAAAGTCCAAGAATCATATATCCGAGATCTGATGTCCAACATTCAATGTCATATGATACTGATACTGATCCAATATTCTCTCCCTCACTTGGAACAATTTCCTTAGGTATCTCTTCCAACTCTTCTTCCTGAGGTAATTCTGCAATTATCTCTACAATTACAGTAGATTCAGTAGCCATTTTTTCTGAGTCATTAATGACTCTCTCATCAACAGGTTCTCCTACTATGTCTTCCTGATCAGTCACTATCCTGACTGTACTGACTATTAGAGGACTCAAACTGAGCACTTTTTCAACATTTTCCTCATCATCTTCTCCATCATCAGCCTCCTTTTCTCTATGATCAGATTCGGTTGTCTCATCCTCCTCAGAGGTGTCCTTGAAAACATATTGGCATGATTCTTCTCCTTCTTCTGTAGTCTCTGAATCATTGTCTTTCAAGATAGTTTCTCTCTTTGGTAGTGCTTTTGGAGGGCTAGCTGCTCCATAAGAAATAACTTGATGCACAGGACTAGGGGGTAAGTCTACGTCTCCTCCTTCCTCAACATAAGTCTCTTCCTCCTCAGCTTCATCATCACTATAGACTGGTTCTGGCTCATCTGGTCCAAGGCCAGGATCTCTCACATCCTTTGGTCTAGACAAATGATCCACAAGAGTGAACTTCTCATAAATTTTTCCTTCATCATTTACCCAAGATTTCTTCCAAGGATTCTAGCTGACTTTCATGTATTTACAGATAGTTCTTCTAATACAGAAGTTATCCTTAACCACTACCAGCTCATCCTGAGGTCCAGCTATCTCCTTCACTTTTAGCATCACAGAAATTAGCTTTGAGAAAAACAAGGCATTTGATTTTCACTTCGGTCTAGTAATCTCGTCCACTTGAACTATAATCAATCTACATATATTGATTCTCACACTATGCTTTGGAAAATATAATAGATATATGTCTTCGAATCTCAAAGTGGCAAATTCTCCTCTTCTCGGACTAACAACATACTGAATAAATTTAAATAACAGCATATCTTCCCTTTCCATCTCTGCAGCAATCACCTTTCTAGGGGTCCCATTCCCTGTGAGTTTCAGCAAAGCATCTTCATATTGAAACACGTCATTAGTCGAAGGTACAGACTTGGAATAATAAGTAAAATTTCCCTCATGAGGGACTCTTAGGTTCTCAGCCCATTCCTCTAAAGTAAACGACACTTCCTGACCATTCACATATGAAATCATTCTGCTTTCTTCTTCAGACTTTTCAAAATGAACTAATTCATAGAACTGTTTCACCAGTCCTAGATAATAAGGTTTGTTGTTGTTTGCAAAGCATTCTAGCCAACCCTGTTCTTCTAACACTCTAAGAACCAATGACTTTCTTTCCATAATCCATTTTGCACACACCTCTTTTTCAACAACTATTTCAGTCTTCGATAGGTGTGGGTTTATTGGTATTCTCTGAGATACACTTCCACTACCACTTCCACTGGTATCAGTACTAGCTACTTTTTGTCTCTTCACTATCGGTGCTTCACTTCTATCAGTCATCTAAGGTCTCTTGATGTGGGCCATTACGGATTTGAGGCTAGGGTTCTGAAGGTCGAGTGGTTTAGGTTTAGGAGAGTTCGAGCAGACAGGTTCGCGATGAGATTGAGTGAGTCTAGTTCGAGCTTTAATATCATTTAGGATTCATAAATCAAATAAATCATAAATAAAATAAAATGGTTCGATGACTCGACTTTACAGAATAATACAGCGCGCAAATGTACCGGTAAAGTCTTCTAACAGTGAGGTCTCCCTAACGGTGAGGTCTCCCTAACGATGAGGTCTCTATAACGGTGAGGTATCCCTAACGGTGAGGTCTATATAACGATGAGGTCCCTATAACGGTGAGGTCTCCATAACGGTGAGGTCCTTATAATGGCGAGGTCTCCCTAACAGTGAGGTCTCTATAATGGTGAGGTCTCTCTAATGGTGAGGTCTCTATAACGGTTTCAAGGGTAATTTATCATTCCTAATTCATGTTTGATGAAACTTAATCTTTCTGAACTTAAAGGCTTAGTGAAAATATCAGCTAATTGAAGTTCAGTGCCTATGAACTCAAGTGTTATATCACCTCTTTGATAATGATCTCTTAGAAAATGGTATCTAACATCAATATGTTTAGTTCTAGAGTGCGACAGAGGATTCCTAGAGATATTAATCACACTAGTGTTGTCACAGTTGATTGAAACATCTTTAAAGTCAAATCCATAATCCAGTAGTGTGTGTTTCATCCACAGAATCTGTGCACAGCAGCTACCAGCAGCGATGTATTCTGCTTCAGCAGTAGACAATGCAGCTGAGTTCTATTTCTTACTACACCATGATACTAGGGATTTTCCAAGTAAGTGACATGTTCCAGATGTGCTCTTCCTATCTAACTTACAGCCAGCAAAATCAGCATCTGAATAACTTATTAAGTCAAATGATTTTCCTTTTGGATAAAACAAGCTTAAATTTACAGTATACTTAAGATATTTAAAAATCCTTTTAACAGCAAGCAAGTGTGATTCTTTAGGATTAGCTTGAAATCTAGCACACATACATACACTGAACATAATATCTGGTTGACTAGCAGTAAGATAAAGTAAACTCCCAATCATGCCTCTGTAATTAGTTTGATCAACTGGTTTCCCAGATTCATCAACATCCAATTTACAGGTGGTACTCATAGGTATATCACTTTCTTTAATACTATCCAAACCAAAATGTTTTAATAAATCCTTAGTATATTTACTTTGATTTAAAATAATTCCATCTTTAGTTTGAAAATTTTGAAAACCAAGAAAATACTTAAGCTCTCCCATTAAGCTCATTTCAAATTCATTTTTCATAACCTTTGAAAAATCAGTACACAAAGAATTTTTAGAAGATCCAAAAATAATATCATCAACATAGATTTGTACTATTAATACATCTTTTGAAATTCTTTTTTATAAAAAGAGTGGAATCAGCTATTCCTTTTGTAAATCCTTTTGAAATAAGAAAGTTTGAAAGTCTTTCATACAAAGCTCTTGGAGCTTGTTTTAAACCATATAAAGCTTTAGAAAGTTTAAAAACATGATTTTGAAAATGAGGATTTGAAAAACCAGGCGGTTGTTCTACAAAAACATCTTCAACAAAAAAAACCATTTAAAAAAGCACTTTTCACATCCATTTGATATAACTTGAAATTAAGATCTGATGCATAGGCAAGTAAGATCCTAATAGCCTCAAATCTAGCTACAGGTGAAAAGGTTTCCTCATATTCAATTCCTTCTTCTTGATTGTAACCTTGTGCAACTATCCTAGCTTTGTTTCTAATGATGTTTCCATATTCATCAACTTTGTTTCTAAACACCCATTTTGTGCCTATGGTGATAGTGTCCTTAGGTCTTTCTACTAATTTCCAGACTTTGTTTCTTTCAAATTGATTTAGTTCCTCTTGCATAGCCATTACCCAGAATTCATCATTGATAGCATCATTGATATTTTTAGGTTTTAACTGTGACAAGAAGGCTTTATGTTCAACCTGATTTCTAAGAGAAGCTCTAGTATGTGTCCCTCTATCAAGATTTCCTACAACAACATCTAACGGATGATTCTTTAGAATCCTAGTTGGTCTTGAAAAGGTAGGACTTGAGATTTCAGGTTCATCTATAGGTTGAGGTTCAACAGAAGTAGGTTCTGGAAAATTTACAGAACTAGATGTTTTAACTACAGGTCCACTGTCTTTATCATTAATGTTCAAACCAGAGAGATCATCTTCAAGATTTTCAAGAGAGGTCTTAGGTGCATGTGGATCAGTTTCATCAAATTTGATGTGAACAAATTCTTCCACACATTTGGTTCTTTTATTAAACACTCTATAGGCTTTACTAGAAATAGATAACCTAGGAAAATTCCTTCATCACTCTTGGATGCAAACTTGTCAAGATTATCTTTAGTATTAAGAATAAAGACTTTGCAGCCAAAAACATTGAAGTAGTTAACCTTAGGTTTCCTATGGTTCCATAGCTCATAAGGGGTCCTCTTAAGAATGGGTCTAATCAAGACTCTATTAATAACATAAAAAGTTGTATTTACAGCTTCAGCCCAAAAAATAAACAGGTAGGTCATACTCATTAAGCATATTTCTAGAAATTTCTTGTAGGGTTCTATTCCTACTTTCTACTACACCATTTTGCTGGGGTGTTCTAGGGGCAGATAAATTGTGACTATAGCCATTGTGTGAGCAGTAAGATTCAAACTCATGATTTTCAAACTCACGGTCATGATCACTTCTCAGAGTTTTAATCTTATGTCCACTAAAGTTTTCTACAGACTTGGAGTATTTTACAAAGAAAGAACAAGCTTCACTTTTGTGAGCTAGAAAATATACCCAAGTATATCTAAAAAAGTCATCTACAAGAACATAGACATAATTCTTCCCATTTAAACTAGAAACTCTAGAAGGTCCAAATAAATACATGTGAACCAACTCGAGAGGATGAGAAGTTGACACTTCTTTCTTTTATTTAAAAGAAAATTTATGTTTCTTTCCCTTTTGACAGGGATTACAAACTTTGTCTGATGGAAATTCAAGTTTGGGTAGGTCTCTAACTAAGTTATTCCTGGCAGGGTTTCTAAGTGAATGCACATTGCAGTGTCTTAATCTTCTGTGCCAAAGCCAAGACTCTTTGTGAAAAGCATTTAAACAAGTAATATTTTGCTTAGCTAAAGAATTTAAATCAACAGCATAAACATTTTCATTTCTCAAATTAGCAAACACTAAAACATTTTTAGAAGTGAAAACATTGCAAGAATCATTTTCAAATTTGACATAAATACCATCATCACATAACTGAGAAATACTTAACAAATAGTATTTAAGTCCATCAACAAATAAAACTTTAGAAATTAATACTGAGTCAGTGTTACCAATCTGGCCTAAGCCGATGCTTTTTCTTTTTGAGTTATCACCAAAAGTGACAAACCCTCCATCAACTCTGACTAAGCTTTTAAAACATGAGAAGCCTCCTGACATATGTCTTGAACATCCACTGTTCAAGTACCAGGTCTTTTTACTGGAGCTTTTT
Source organism: Viscum album (assembly GCA_963277665.1). Taxonomy (NCBI): domain Eukaryota; kingdom Viridiplantae; phylum Streptophyta; class Magnoliopsida; order Santalales; family Viscaceae; genus Viscum; species Viscum album. The sequence continues at coordinate 1,974,946,206 of OY728157.1, read as the reverse complement.
AAGTAGGTTTCCTACAAAATAGATTTAAACAGGAAATGATTTTGGTACCCAGATTTTCTTGGGTCCAGACAGGTTAGCCAATAGCACTTTAGGTACCCATATTTGTCTAATGGGTCTCATAAAAGTTCTAGAATCAACAGATTTTGAAAGATAAAAATTATTAGATCCATAACTATGAATATAACTAGTTGAAGCATATGAAGTTATAGAGCTAGCTACATTCTTTCCAGATTTAAGAATGAATCTAGTTTTGGTAATTTTCCTTTGTCCAGGTTGGTATCATATACCAGTAGTGTATCTAGGTGCTATTTTCTTACCTAGAATTTGAGTAAGAGTATCTTTACCATTGGTAAATTTCTCTAAATCTTTCTCGATTTTCTCATTAGATAATTTTAGTTCAGTATTCTCTTTAAGAAACTGATCATTATTTTCCATTTCAATATCAAGATCAGATTTATTTTTAATAGTTAAAGAAAACTGTTTCTTTAAACCTTTGTATTTGTCATTCAGCTCATTACAGGTTTCTTCTAACATATCACAATATTCAAACAGTTCACATTTAGACATGTTATCAGAGTCAGTATCATCTCCAGAATAATATGAATTAGAAGCAGGAGTTTCTGATGTTACCTCAGAAGTATTTGTCATAAAACACATGTTTGCCTTGTTTCTGTGTTCAGTTTCAGAAACTTCAGATTCACTAGAGCTATCCTCAGAAGCACTCCAAGTAGCCTTCATGGATTTCTTATACTTATTATCCTTGTATTCATACTTCTTCTTGTATTTTATCTTTGGAAAGTCCACTTTTATGTGTCTTTTCCTTTTGCACTCATAACAGACAACTTCATCTGATTTATCAGGCTTCTTCCAATCCTTTTTCTAATGTCCTTTGTTGTCATACTTACCTTTGTAGTTTGACTTTCTGAAAACTTATTCTTCCTATAAAATTTCTTAAACCTTCTAGCAATGTGAGCCATCTCAGCATCACTGTCAGTATCACTCTCACTGTCTTCACAACTTGAACTTTCATTGATAGCTTGAAGCTTTTCCTTATCCTTATTCTTTGAGGTTGTAGTTTTGAAGGAAACGGATTTCCTTCTAGGTTCATCTTCTTCTTCTTTTTTAACCTTGAGTTCTTCTTCATACATCATCAACTTTCCAATTAGTTTCTTGACTGGTAGTTCTCCAATGTCACATGATTCTCTAATAGAGACAGAAGTTCCCCTCCATCTTTCAGGTAGACATCTCAAAATTCTCATCATTTGTTCCTTTGCTGGAACATACTTTCCCAGATAATTCATTGTGTTGACAATTTCATTAAACCTAAGATACATGTCAGAAATGAGTTCATCAGGTTTCATCTTAAAATTGTCATACTTAATAGTATAAGTGTTCAATATCATTTCCATAACATTAGTTGTTCCTTCATGAGAAACAGCTAAGGTATCCCAAATTTCATATGCAGTTTTACAAGCAGATATTCTATTAAATTCCTCATCTCCTAGAGCACAGTACAAAGCATTCATAGCTTTAAAATTTTTATTGTAGGCTGTCATAGTAGCTTCATTCCAAGTAGATCTAACAGTAGCTGGTATTTTGTATTCAGATTATATAGCAGTCCAAATATCAAAACCAATTCTCTCTAAATGAATTTTCATCTTGATTTTCCAATGAACATATTTGCTGCCATTGAAAAAGGGTGTTCTATTGGTAGCAACACCTTCAACAGTATTGTCTATGATAACCTAATTAAAGAAAAGATTTTAAAGAGATAAAAATTTAGAAATAAAAGAAAATTTAAGAACTTTAAAATACAACTAAAATCACAGTTGAAAAACAGAGTACTTTAGAAAATATTTTTCACCTCTGATACCAAATGTTGGTCGGAGTGGACACTCAAGAGGGGGTGAATTGAGTTCCAATTGAAATTTCTATTTTAAAACTTTGTCTTAAAACCCCCCAAATAAAATACTAAATTAAACTGTAGTGAATTTATATCAAAGTAAGGGTTCGGTTGGTTTCTCAAGGGATTGATTATTTCCCAGTTAATCAAAACAGAAGGGTTGATTCACTTTTGAAACAAACTTACTGATTTACAACTAATATAAACACTTGCGAATTTAATTATCAAAGTGACTTTAAAACAGTTTTGGTTTTAAAGAAATTAGCAGTGGAATAAAGAATAAATTTGAAAGATATAGCACATCAAATATAACCAAGAGGTTCAGTCTCAAGCCGAGACTTAGTCCTCTCAACAATTTGTATAAAGGTGATCCACACCCTGGATCAGGGATTACAATAGTTTACACTGTCCAGGTCCAAGACCTCTACCACTGTTATCCGTGGGAACAGGAACAACAACAACCAGCTATCCAGGTCACACGACCTCTACCACTATCCCAATGGGAAATAAAAGAAGTAAGAGTGTTGAGTGAGGATTTACAAATCCTCTAGTTAAGGCATAGGAGACAATGTGTGTGTAAAATACAGAATATAACACACACTTCTCAATATGTAAAAAAGATAAATCACAGAGTAAATATTTAGAGTTTAGAAATGGTTCTAGTGATTGTCGTGCAGTTCTAGACTCCTTTGATTGATCAGAATTCACTCTGAGTCCTCTTCTGGTTTTTGTCTGGAAAACAGAGTATCATCTATTTCCTTGGCTTCCAGATGTAGAGACATTCGATGGAGCTCTTGAGTTGTGTTCTCGTTCTCAGCTCTTCACTGGTATGCAATAAAGAATGAGTTCTTCGTGTAGGTTCAGTCATCTCTTTTCAGTCACACTCTGTTGTTCTTCACTTGTTCAGTGTTTCTGTAACCTATTCACATCACGTGTTCAACTCTCTGATCTATTCATGTGTATACGCATGTGTGTGTCTTAGCTCGACAACAGCATCCTTCATTTAAATCACGAGCTCTGGCAAAAGATATGATTTCCTTTTTGCAGGTACGAGGTACGGTTTCCTGACATCCAACAAACAGATATTAATAATATGTCAGTGCATTAATATATACCTAATATGACCGTTGGTTAGGTTAAACAATAATAAAGAATTAAAGCATGTCGGGGTTCTGTCTCTGAATGGTTGCTCATGATAACGATCGACTTTGTCACGGTAGGTCTAAGTATCGGTAGACATTTGTAACGGTAGACTTGTCTGTTGGTAGACTTGATGTATCGGTAGTGGTGGACTTGTAACAGTAGTGGTGGCTCTGCCTTTACCAGTAGCGGTAACTCTCTATCGGTAGCTGTGGCTCTGCCTTGTAACGGTAGTGGTAGCTCTCTATCGGTAGTTGTGGCTCTGCCTTGTAACGGTAGTGGTAGCTCTCTATCGGTAGACTTTGCATAACTGTGGACTTCAGCATATCGGTAGCTGTCAACTTTGCTGTAGCGGTAACTCTCGACTTCATTGTATTAGTCGTTGTGATCTGTAACGGTTGCTAGCTTGTAACGGTAGCTATTTTGTTTTGACGGTAGATACTGTCTAACGATTTCTTTACTCTGTTTGAGCATTCACTTGGCAGAATGAGTTAAGTCATAGTAAACATATATCTGATAATTCAAAAGACTTAATTTTAGCATAATGAAATTAACAACATATATTAAAGTATATTAGGAATGTATTAAGCATAATCAAGATATAAAGAAAGAATTTTTGGGATTATCAAAACACAATAAAGAAACTTAATTCCAGAGGGTTCAACACCAACTATAAGGAACCAACCCTAAAAATTACATAATCTATTATCTTTAGACTAGAATTCACTTTCTTTAATTCCCAATGATCATTTATGTATAGAGTTTTATTAAATTAGATTAAAATTTTGACATAAAAAACCAAATAAATATCAATGTGGACAAGTACAATCAATATCCACTTTTTACACAATATAAAATCATCAAAAGTAAACATTTTTTTTCATGACTAATCCTCATGAATTTCAAATTGACTAATTTTTTGTTCTTACTCATCCATAAACCTAGTGAAAAACATTTGAAAACATGGGATGAGAAAAAATACCTTAGTAAGGGATTCAAAATGAAATAAATAACCATGTTAGTCCATTCTAAAACCATGATATCATTTATCATTAAAACTGTTTTTCTTTAACATAATAAACATTGATATCAAAATATTCATTTAGTTACACATGATATTATCCATACTACCAAAAGGTTTTAATTAAACAAATTATCAAAAATGTAAAGGATAAATACCATAATCATGAAGGTTTATTAGAAAACATGAGAACGCAAAAAATAAATTTTATAAAAAGAAACATACCTTTTTGCCCAAATAGGCAATAATAATTTCTTTAAAACGAAACACCATTAGCTTACCTTTTAAATAAAATTATTTCCATGAAAAATCACTAGAAATCATAGAAAATTTATACAGGTTCTTATTAAATTATCTTCATATCACTCTAATAATCACTCTTACTTGAGGGATAACCAATATGGTCGAATTCGAACATAATTCTATAAATAACATAATCATTACCCAATGAATTGGAATGTTATATCGAGATCACTAGTCATCATGAGATACATAAATATCACCCATTGCAGTGAGATATATTAGTCTCACCCATCATAATGAGTGATATTAGGCTCACCTATCATCATATAAAAATTTCAAGGACCATAATTTTCATGAAATACATAATATCTTACAATTACATCATCAAACTCTTAAAAATATCATTATAGATCCCATTTCCCAAACAAAAATAACCAAAATGAAGGAAATGATGGTATTTATTTGAAGAAAAATAGAATATTTTAATTTAATACAAAAATAAAATAATATATGTAGTGATGATGAAATTATTTTATTCTATATACATTAAAATAGAACATTCATGTTTCCTTTTATAAAGAAAGTAAAAAAATTGAAAAAAAATACTTTTTAAAGACTTTATAAAAATCAAAAATTTTAAAATATAATTCATTAATTTCCATATAAAAACATCAAAAAATTATAATATGTACATGGAAGAAAAATTTCTACAAAATAAATATTTAAAAAAATTTAAAATGACATTTAAATTAAAGTGTTTCTTTCCTCAAGTCTGACTTTCCAAGTACTTTATTTTCCATCATAAATAATAAACTTATATTAATTATTTCAGTTACTAAGATCCTTTTTAAGATTACTATTTTATTTATTTTATTTATTATGATTTTATATATAATTACTTAATCAATTAATTTTATGTCCGATGTTTTGATGATATGTGGCTCATATACCCAAAATTAATTCAATATATTGACGATGTTAAAAAAGTTCATTGTTTCACAATATACAGAATAATAATCAATAAATAATTATCATTTATATATATTAATGTAAATTTAAAAACAAACCATGGAAGTAGGTTATGAAAAACGAATTATGTTAGTTTCTTGGAGATGGTAGGTCGTGCAGATGCATGAGTAAAGTTTCAATTTTCTAATGATCATTATGGAAAAAAGGTAAATATTATTTTATCACTATAGAATAATTATTATTTAATAAATATCATATTATATCTTTAAATATACTTATATATATTATTTATGTTATGTAGTGATGAAAATTGTATCACTTCACTTTGTGGAGGTGGTAGTCCTCACATACGCACGAATGGCGTTATCATTTTTCAATGAATTATAAAGTAAGAAAATTGGTGATATATTATATTTAAAAAAATTTAAATATTTAATTTATATTATATATATACACCATAAATTATTCATTATAAATATCTTTGAGAGGTGGTGATGTAAATGAAACACATCACTTCATGGAGGTGGTAGTCCACACGTACACACGAACATTGTTTTTGTTCCCCATTTGATGGAAGATGAAATTGATATTGATTATTACATTAACAAAATAAAATATTAGTATATTCAATATACTGATGTTATTTTATCATATTGGGTGAATATATTTGAAGAAGGTAGAATAAAAAATAAATCAATAATGTCTATATAAGAACAATACCAATTCTTTGGAAAAACCACTTTAGGCTTACCCTAAAGGAATTCCTATGATGTTTTGTTATCAAAAAATTACTCTAAAATAGGGGTAGTAAACTTTGGGAGAGGATTTGGTAGTTTTTGGATAAATTATAGTTCTATAGATGTTTAAGGAAAAGAGGATAGGAGGTTCGTTTTATATGTTAGGGGAGGGAAATTATTAGAATTTCTTAAAGTATTAAATTAATATATATTAATTATCAAATAAAAATTGATCAAAATTGATATAATTTAAATATATGATGATTATTAGTTGAAATATTCTCATAAAATAAAATTATACAAGTTTAGGTGATTTTTTATCCAATATCTTTCTGTTTAAATCCTTGCTAATCCTTTTGTTAATTACCATATTAGCAAAGTTTTTTAAACTAAAAGAGTTAAGAAAGTTTCAATAAAAGATAAATTGACCCATAATCGTACAATTTTTTATATTTTAAACGATATCAACTTCCCTTGGAAAAATATAATTTTTTTCCAATTTATATCATCCAATTAAACATTATTTCCCATAAAATATCATTAATCCCATTTTTGGAACAATTTATTTAATTTGAAAATGGAAACAACATAACTAAAAATTAATTCAAATATAATCCATTCAAACATCATTAAAATGTTATATATGTATATAAGAATAATTTAAATATATAAATCAACCAAAAATATAACTATTGGTGTTTTCAAAAAAAATATTTAATTTATTTTTATATCACTTGTATAAGCATTGTGTCAGCATTAGAGAGGAATTTAATGTAATTATCTCATCAATAAAAATTAAAAATAAATAGAATGAAAAAAAATCATTTAACTTTCAGATAACCATTTATAACTGACAATAAGTTGTTTTTATCCCTACCACAAAATATTATAAATATTAAAAGCAATAGAGTGACATTTTTTACTTTATATTTACATATAGAAATCTGTAAGTCATATTCAAATAGAAAAATAAAATTCCAATAAATTCCAATATTGGAGGAGTATTTTTGGACACCACTCATCCAATAGATTTAAAGAAAGTGTTAGGGTAAATAAATAGTATTGGTCATGTTATTTTTAACCTTAATTACCTGATTTACACTAACTATTTTGAAAAATATTTACTACAGTTACAATTCATATTGTCCAAAAATAAAAATGAATAATTTAAAAAAATTACATATTGATTCAAAATATAGAATCCATTTTTCAAGAATTAGTTTTAGTAATTTTATGAAATTAATTTAATATTAAAATTCAATACACAATGAAAAAATGTTTTTATAAAATTACATTTTTTTAATTTCAAAAATGTACTTATACAAATATCAAGAATAAATATGATTTAGAAGTAACTAATTAGTTTATATATAACTAAATAATAATTATATTACTTTGATATCGAATTATAAAACACAATTAGAGATTTAAATTACCTTATTTAATGAAATGAAATGGAAGTTTAATAAAAATTGGTAGTTCTCACTATTCACTGTCAATCTATTCATAAAAATATCAAGCATTCTCCATAAGATAACTTTCAAATATTTTTTCAAAAAAAATTATTTTTTCATATTAAAATTATAAAAATATATAAATATATCCTTATTATAAAAGTAGAATAATAATAATAGAATTATTCTATTTTATTTAAAAATTAATAGAAAATATTATGATGAATATAACTGTCTATTTCTTGAATTATAATAAAGAATGAAATTTTCCTTTAATTTTACTGGGGCTTTAATAGTGGGATACATTCAAAAAAACATCATATAAGATGACTCTTCCTACTAACCATGTTCTATTGGGGTTATGGGAGATTCCTTTAGATTTAGTTATCATGGGGAGTCTGCTGATTCATAGAGAAAAGTGTATCAAAATGATAAGATAAAATTTATAAAAGTATATTAATTTATATGCCCCTTAAATTAATCATATAGTATGGCTGACTATGATGATACCCACAATCATTACTCCATATTTGATAAGTATACTTACTTTAAAGATCAAGATGATGGTTCCTATATGTTTAAACTTTAAGATAATTATAATAAATATTATTTCATATTCCTAAGAACATGAAATTAATAGTAAGCTAAAAATTTATAATTTATTCACGGAAAATTCTACTCATACGAAGGTATGTAAAAGAGATATATGTATATGTAATAAAATGAAAGACTAAACATTTTAGTCCCCAACTAATATTCTATTACCACCTTATTAGTGTGTCATCAAAAATGTGAAGAGGATTTCTATATATTTTGTCATTAACCTATATAAATTTTTTCATATGATCTCTTCAAATGGTAAAATCACCTAATTAGATAAAAATTTAAAAACCTCCAATAGATTAATTCCGATTTTTTTGAAGGGTACAAGCCTTTTGCGAATGATAGTCGATCTAAATAAATATCCCTATTAGTTAGAACCTTTTCCAAGAAGATTCTACATTGCCCATAAATAAAGAATTGAGTTTTCAATATGATTTAAGACCACATCTATGAATCTAGGTAATCAATACTGTAGTATATCATCAATAGTTTCCCCAGTAAGTTTTCATATATCCCAGTATTAAAAAATTCATTTTTGATCGGTCTATTTATAGGGAGTGGAATCACAAGTAGATACTTGATTCTATTACCACTCTATTTGAGGCTATTAAGGCATGGAATGTGCTAGTGTGCCCAAAAAATTATCCATAACTCATGTAGGTAGACCAGAATCCTCCACCTCTAAACTTCCTCAATCCATGTTTTTCCCATTTAATGAAATGAGTGATCAAGAGTAGCATATAACTCATTTTTCTTAATGGTGAGGTGTATGGGTAGAAGGAAAATAATAGAGGTTTAGAAACATATATTATATATCTTATATCTGTAAATCCCAACATCCATTTAGTATAGAAACCCAGTGGATAGGTCTTCCACCATTAGAGAATATCTCCCCTTGTAATTTCCTTATAAATCTGACTCAACCCTAAGGAAAATGGGAATTTAAAACCATTCTAACTGTACGTTATGAATGAATAATTGAATTAAATATATCATTACATGTTATAAGGACCTAAAATATTCTATAGAGATAAAACTGTCATATAATAAATTATTGGATATTTGTATGAATAACAAGCTATAATAATTTGCTACCATGCTAGTCCCTAATAATAATCCTAGTGGATTTCAATCATTAATTGTAAATATGTAATATTTTGTAATAACAATTTACTTGAATGAGAAAAAAATATTTTTCAGAACCTTAATTTTAAAAAAATTTATTCATAAAATAATATTAATCTACCATCATTCTCATATTGGTAGTGGTTCCATCACCAACTTCAAAACTAATTATGTTCTAAAAAGTGCTTCCCCCATGGCCTCAACTAAAATAACATGCATGTTCAAATCCAAATACACATGACATTTATAAAGGGTATATATTTAATGATATTAAAAGAATGGATAATAAATCTCATTCATTCTAGTTTGGTAATTTCTATGGATAATTCATCTTCTCCTTGTAGAATAACTAGATCTGGTTGCTAATGATTATGAATCCTCATGAGGTAGGGTTGATCTATCACCTAAATTACTATCTTTACCATTTAATATAATTCTATAAAGAATAAAATTATTTATTATATGATTATTTCCTCTATTTAATCATATATGAAGGGAAAGGATAGTTAAAAATAGAAAGTAAGAAAATCATTTTACAACTGTCATCCCTAAGGAAAGTGTGGCTAAAAAGAAGTTCTAAATAAAAATGAAAAATACTTTTATGACTTGGTTAAAATGTTTTCACCAATTAGTGATAATAAAATAATCAATTCATGACTATATTATCCGTACATGACCCCAGATAGCCTATACATATCTCTTAATTAAAAACAAACTACTCCTAAAACTCCCAGTGAAAAATTTTATTGATGTTAACATAGCTAAGATGGAGTACTTATAGTAGTAAATAAACTAGTATTGAATCTAATGGAAATAATTCACCCATCATTGTTAGTTCATGCACATCCCTACTAAATAAAAACTTTCTCTGACAAAGACACCCAATTCACATTTCTTAACATTATCCAATTAATGGACATGTGTGCTAACTAAGACATACTTTATAAATTCCTTCACCAAAAAAATCCCATGTAAGTGTTTTAGGTATGGAATATAATACTCAAATCCCATCTAGAAATATATGATCCATCCATGAACATGATTTATATTCCCAAATATTATAATAAATGTTATTCAATGAGTTCAACATAATGGACCATCTAATCCATGACTCTTCAATGCTCACCCAAATCTAATCTAAATATTGGAATAACTCTTTGAAAAATATTTTCCTAATAAATTTGGTATTTATAAAATCCTTTTTTATAACACCTTTATATTTCAAAATTTATTTTTTTAAAATAATATATTTGATATTGTGTAGTATATGCACCATCAATCATAAACAAACCACAATATACTGTAATTTAGATATAAACACTATCACCTAATCATTAGTGTGTCGAGAATGAATAGAAATAATTATATAATGAAATATATAATATACATTTTTCCCACAATAAAATTATAAATAAATTATTAATTTATTATGAAGTTTTCCTCAATAAAGATAAAGACTTTTAAAGGTAAAAGATATATTTTTTCATTGAACTGTTTGTATGGGAAAAATGTATTTTAATATGAATAGATTAAATTTATCATTATATATAAATAACTGAAATTAAATAGGTAGATTATATATTCAATTAAATAAACTAAAATTCATTTTATTATGGAATTTGGGAGAAGATCTATAAAATGTTCATTTTATGCTTTAAAAATATATTTTCTTAAAAAATGTTTTTATTTCATTTTGTGTGTGGATATTATAAATAATTTATAACAATTTTTAAAAAAATATATTAATAAAATATATATATAATTTTTTAAATAATAATATAAAAATTTTCTTATTGTAAAATATTTTTATTTTTCTGAAAAGATTAATTTTTCAAAGGAAAGTAAAAAATACAGATTTTATAAAAAATTATATTTTCCTTTTAAGAATTTATATATTCTTATTTTGTTTTATGTTGGTATTAAAACATCCTAAGTTCATTTGGATTAAAAATAACCCTAAAATTTCATTTTAATAAACATTGTACATAAATGTGGTATAAAAACATTTTTACGCTTAAAAATTCATTTTTTTAAAAAAATTATCTTCACATTATACTAAAATATTTTAAAAGTAATTTCTACAAATTATATTAATAGAATTTTATAAAATGTAACACATGTTTTTAATCAGAATATAAAAATTTGGAAATTGGTCCCATTACATTTTTTGTTAATTATAAATAGTAACTTTGGTAAAAAAATACAATTGTCAAGGTATGTGTTATAACGGGTTAAGAGGGTTAAAACAAAAATTAAAATTGTTAAAATGAATCTAAAAAAAGTTTAACTTATATTTTATAATCAAATTTTTACCCTATCCCATACCTTATTTGAAAATGGTTTATTTTGGATACATTTGTATTGATTACAAAATTAAAATATATTAATCTTTAAAAAAAATCTAAGTGCATTATCTCACTTGATTATAAAAGTATATCCCCTCTCCCATATTCTCTACAATTTAATAGCATATTATCTTGTCCAATACCTACCCAAATACATTCCTAACCCCCCTCCCCATATCCTAGATGTCTTGGTTAGATTAGAATACCATCTTATAAAGGATTTTGGTACAAACTAAAGAGTTTGTCTTAAGAAGAGAAATATAAATAAATTACATGATAAGTTGGACTCGTGGTAAGGGAAATTTTACCTTAAATCTTCATTTTAATTATTTTAAAAAATTATTTTATAAATATTTTTCCTCCATTCGTTATTCTTAAAATTATTCTATGGATTTATTAATATTGACATAAATAAATTCTCTAGGAAATTTTATATCACTTTTGACTCTCTTTCAATGGTTTTTAAAAGGACTATATTTACATATTTTATATGGAATGTAATTAATTTATATAAAAAATAAAAAAAATTGAACAATTCTAATATATATGACACCAATAAATTTTCCCACTACTAAAAAATATTTTGGATATTTGGATTCATTTTCAAGCTTCAATGTTTTCTTCAAAGAAAATCCCTCCTTCCCTTTGTTCTAAGTATTTTAGTTTTGACAATAAGTATTTAAATAAAAGAGATATATCAATATAAAAATATTTCTTTATTATGGGTTCAAAAGTTTATTTTTTTTCTTTTAAAGTATAAATGTATTATTGTACATTTTTAATGTATGTTATGGTCTGGGAACACTTTTTATGATGACGATTGAGCCTCATATAGATCTCAAATACATTAAGTAATGATTATTTTCTATGGATAATTATTTTGGAAATAAATAATGATGTTGTTCCATTTATTATAGTTATTTAAAGGTTTATTTGAAGATGATGTCCTAAGGAACCAACATGACATTACTATTCATTCTAATGAGTTTTATGTGAATCATTTTATTTCAAAAAGTAAGTTAATGATATTTTATTTAAACCAATTATTATCCCTTATAAGGGTCAAAATGTATTTTTTAAGAAAATTTTTTCTAATTTTTCTATGAAATGATCATTATTAGGATATTTTCTTTATGTTTTCTGTTAAAAAATTTAAGAAAAACTTTGGGAATAGAATATGATTTCATTTGTATGTAAATGATTATTTGATGTCAAATATTATTATGTTTAAGGAAAACTCTTTTATATGTTATCATGGATTTGAAATCGAATAATGAGTTTCATTCTTTATTATTTAAGTCCCTTACTAAGATTTTTTTCTCATCCCATTATATTAAGTTTTTTTTCAAAAAAATAACAATTATTATGAAAAATGATGCAATGAAGTTGAAAATTTTGATGATTTGTCATGAAAATAACATGTCTGTAATTTTAAAAGTACTTTATTGTAGAAGATGGATATTGTGTGGCAGTATCCACTTTTTAATTCATGGGTTTGTTATTTCTGATTTATGAACAAATTATATAAAAATATAGACCTAAAAAGATTCTTGGGAATCAAAGAAAATTATTTCTTGATTTTAAAACATAGTATTATGCAGTTTTTTAAGGTCTATTCCTTATAGTTGTCATCGAGGGAAAGGTTTAGATATATTTAAAGGATAGTACATTGCTAAAATATTTTTAATATATTAGGGTTTTATATTTTTGTTTGGGATCATATTTTATAAGACTTATATAACATTAAAGGTTACTATTCTAAGATGAATTATGGTTATTTTAGGATTAGGTTAAGAATTATAAAAGATCTATACTTAAGGAAAACTAAGTTTGACCTATGGTGAATCAAAAGTATCCTATACTAATGGAAATGTTCCATAGATTAGGATATTCATAAAAAATTTCTTTAGTTTCCCATTATGATTTCCTTAATGAAATTATTTGTTATTGACTCAAAAATTTCTTTTATAAGGGTAAAATGTATTCTTCATGATAGATTGGAAGAAATAAAACATAAGTCTTATTTCTCTTCTAAAGGAATAACTTACAATAACAATTGAATAATGTTTCTCATGTGATTTAGAATCCTTATCAAGTATTTAACATACCTTCAAAACACTTTATAATTTATCCTAATATACATTTATACATCGATATCATTAAGGACATTGAGAAATATTTGACCATATTTTAAAAGGACAACTATTTTATCATACCAATTTTGGAGAATTATATAAGTTAATTAATCCTGTTTTTATAATGGATGACTCATAAAAATGATTTTCAACCCTCTATTTGACTATAATGGGGGGTGACCTTGAAGTATCTTATGTCTTTATCTTGCTATCTAAATTTTTCAAATTTAATAAACACCAACCTTTATTTGAAAAAAAAATGTCAAACAATTCCTAACTTATTATAGAAAATTTTTTGATATGATTTCTCAAAGATATATATATTCAAAATTCAATATTGTATATAAATAACAATATTTTTATACATCTATTTCAATAAATATATAATGATATTACATGTAGAAAGTGTGAAGAGGAACTTGGAATGGTTTTGAAGAATCTTGAAAATGTATATACTTAACCTGGTAGAACATGGGGCATCTGTCTCTGAAAATGGGATTAGAATGAATAGTGATATATATTTACAAGGTATGAGTTACATATCTTTAAAGTAATAAACTTAAAGAGATCAAGATTGATGAATATTAGGAAATGATTTATATTTTTTATTGTTGGAATGAACTATTAAGGATTAATATAGGAAATATTAGTTAATAGATTATGAATAAATTTGATTCATTGAGGTGTATATATAAAGGATTTCAAGATTTATGATCTAGTTTTATATTATATAAGGTTTGATAAATTTAAGGATTATTATATGTTTAAAAAAATTAATACTCTTTTGAATTATTATGTGATGGTAGAAATTTGGGATACATTTATTGTGTTCTTATACATATTTTAGGTATATATAACCCTTATGTTTAACTTGTGTTTTAGTGATAATGTTATTTGAGGAATAATACGTTTATATTTTTATGTACATATGTATAAGGGAATTCGTAACCTTTAGGGTTAAAATGATCATAGTTGTTGAGGTTGTTATAGTTAATTGGGCTAAAGGGGTTATTATATTGGGGTAAAATATGTTTTATCATATTGATAACCATGGGATAGAAAAGTGATTCGGTTACAATGTGATTAATTTTAATTGTAGATAGATGTTAAGTTAATTTCAGTAGAATATTTGATAAAATATTTTTGATTTTTGGGTTTTGAACTTGGTCATGATTATTTTGAAGAGTTTTAAGGTTATTTATTTATGGAATGTTTATAGTTTAACTTTGGATGTTATTATTAAGGCATGTGATATTAATGTAATATTTCATAAAATTATATATTGTCTTACCTTGTGAAAAAAAATCTTTGGTTTTTATTAATTAATCAAAGTAGGGTAAATAACTTTTTATAACATTGTGCATATTATAATCCATTATAAGTTTATTTCAGTGCTTACTGCATGAAAAATTATTCTTGAATATTAATTTTATGGAGTAGGAGAAGATATTTAAGTGGAAGTTTATTGAGTCGTAATCAAACGATTAAATATTTCATAATAAATGGAAATAAATAAAGTATATTTTCTCATGTTCTCTATCTTGATAGTAAAATAATCTCTCAACTCTAGGAAAAAGGTCTTGAAATAAAAATGTTATCCTCATAAATTTATTTTTAATTAATTAATGGCCTTATTTATCCCCTAATGAATAATGTTTGTGTGGTCATTAACTTTATAATTATTATGTTCTTTATCACTCCCTATTATCATTTGGATGTTATGATTTTTTCTCTCTCTATATTTTCTATTTTCGCCAATGATCTCTTTTTTTGTGAACATAATATTTTTTATTTTGGATAACCTTGAAATTTCACTTCCCCTATTTCCATAAATTATTTTTTATTATCCCTTTTCAATATATGGGTTTTATAAAATGGCCTTCTAAAATATTAAAAATATTTTCCTTTCAAGATCATATGTTTTTTCTTTCACTACTCACCATTAATTCTGAAAAAGTTTTAAAACTTTTAAATTAATAATGAGAAAAAATTATGGGGGAAAATTTTCTCAAAGAGTTATAATGTAATACCTCTTGATTTTAGAATTTATTTTCTTTGAATAACATATTCGATAGTGTGTTGTATACTCATCATCAAGATTAAAAATGAACCATGATTTACCATTATTTATATATAACTATTATGACATAACCATTGTTTTCGTTTGTGAAAATATGAATAACCATATTATTAAATATATATATAAATTCCTTCATTAAATAAATTAATAATTAATTAATAATTTATAATTAATTGGTTTGAAATGAAGTAAAAATATTAGGAAGGTAAAATATATATTTTTCATAACTCTGTTTTTATGGGTGCAATGTATTTTAATCTTAATATATTAAATTTAACATAAATTATAATTTATTATAATAAAATAAGTAGATTATATATTCAATTTAACAAATTAACATTCATTTAATTAAGATTTTTATAAAAGGAATAATAATATGATAATTTTATATATCAAAAATGGTTTTTATTTCATATCATAAATGGATATTCTAATTAATTTCTACTGATTTTAGAAATAATATTTTATAAAGAATGTATAAATTTTTAAATCAGTACATTGAAGTCATTTTATGATTAAATTTTTTTTTATTTTTCTAAAAATATTATTTTTTTACTAAATAGTGAAAAATTCTAATTATATATATAATTGTATTTTATTTTCAAGTATTTGAATAGTATTATTTTTTAGATTGTTTTTAAAATTTAATTATTATCCTTTTTATTAAAAATAATTGAATCAATTTCAGTATAATTTAAATTATACTTGAATTTGGTATAAAAAAAATTTCGTACTTAAAAAGGAATATTTCAAGAAAATAATTTTTTGTCATGTTTTGGGGTTTATATTAAATATAATTTTTTCTATTTATAAAAATGGAATTTTATATAATGGAATACATATATATAATAATCATTTAAAATCTTTTAATTACACCACTTTCATTGTTTGTCATTATGAATAGTAACTTTGGCAAAAAAAATGTTTCCATGATAACAGTTAAATCATGTTAAAATGGTTAAAAATAATTATAAGGATTTATATGACCTTGAAACATGTATAAATGATATTTTCTCATAATATTTGGACCATATACTATCCCTATATAGAAAATTTTTAATTTTGGATCCATTTTTCTTGAGTAACACATTAATATATTTCAATATTTTGAAAAAATCCAAATGTGTCCTTTCCCTAACTTATAAAAGAAAACCCAATCTCTTATCTTCTCCACACACAAAGAAACTATTATCTTTTCTAATACCTACACAAATAATTTCCTAAATTCCCACATCCTAGAGTTCTTATTTTGATCATAATACTATCATATGAAGTATTTAGGTATAAACCTAAGGGGGATGTATAAAAAAGAGGAAGATAAAAAATATATGTGACAAATATGACTCAGGGTAAGGGACACATTACATTAAAACTTTATTTTAAATGTTTTAAATAATTATTTTTTAAAATAATTTCTTCCATGTCCATATTATTAAAATTATCTTTTTTATGTATTACTATTTTCATAAATAAAATATAAAAAAAATATTAAGTCTCTATTAACTGTCTTTCAATTATTTTTAAAAAGGAATGTTTTTATAATATTTATAAAAAAATGTTTTGAATTTCATTACATAATAAAAAAATGAAATTTCTATTATAAAATATATTATTGCAATATCATTTCCAACCAATATAAGATTTATTTTATATTTGTATTCATTTATAGGATGCCATGTTTTTATCAAATAAAAACCCTCATTCATTTTTTTCTAGATATTTTAGTTTTAAAAATGGTTTTTTAAGTAAAATGGATAGATTAATATCCAAAAAATGTTTTCTTTATGGGTTAAAAAGTATTATTTTATGATTTTCAAGATAGAATTGAAAGCTTATATTATTTTTATATATTTTATAGTCCTTATAAATTTTTTATGGTGATGGTTGAGCCTGATATATCTCCCCAATGTATTGTGAAATGATTATGTCCTCTTGAGAATAATATGGGAATTAACTATGACGATGATTCCATTTATATTAGATCTTATAAGGTTTCTGTGAAGATAATGTCCCAAGTAACCCACATGACTTTATTACTCTTTCTAATGATTTATAAAAGAAATATTTTTTTACCTGAGGTAATCTAATAATATTTTGTTTAATGTAATGATTATTCCCATTAATGGTAAAAATTTACAGTTTTAAGGATATATTTTTTATAGGATCTCATGTATTTTAACAAACTCTCATTATTATATTTTTTTCCTTTATATTTTCTTACTATGTTTTTTATGAAAAAAATTGGGAGATAAAGATAATTTTATGTGTAAGTAAATGATTATTTTATCTCAAAGTATAATATATTAAATGAAAACTCTCTTATATGATCTCTTTGTTTTCAAATGGTCTATTAGTTTTCTTCTCTTATTTATTTATGTCTATTACTGATTTTTTTTTTCTCATCCCTTATTTTAAATTGTTTTTAATAGGATTTTAGGTTGAAAAAAACAATGATGAAACCGTATTTAAAATTATTAATATTTGTCATTAAAATAATATATTTTTTCATTTTAAATGTACTATATTGTAGAAAAATGGATATTGACTAGAGGTTTCTTCTTTTTAGATAATGGGTTTGGTTATGTAATAGTTATGAAATAATCCACTCAAAAATTAAACCAGAAAAGGTCCCCATGAATGAAATAAAATTAATTCATTATTTTAAAACAAAATATTAAGAAATATTTTAAGGATAGATCCTTATATTATGTCTTTATCCGATAAATAGTATGATCATAATGATCTCAAACTATAGGGGTGTTAATTACATAGTCATTATAGCCCAATATTCATTAATATTGGTAAACAAATCAGGATAGGAGACCTAGGAATTTATATTATAAATTTAATATGCTATAATATCACTAAAATACTTTAATAATTCTCCCCAACATGGATTCCCCCAATATTTATAAATATCATGGAGATAAATTTAATGATTCATTATCAAATCTTAAAATTTTGAGGCTAAATTGGTTGTCACTAAGAATATCATGTGGGGATTAAATTCTTAGAAAGACACAAAATAATATACTTTTTGAAACAGTAATGAGAAAAATACTTAATAGGGAACATAATGACCATATTTGTATCCAAAATGATTAATGAAGTCAATATAAATAAAGACCTAAAGGATAATGAATCCAAATTTAACCTTATTCTATACTAATATCTTAACTATTAGGGATAGAAAATATTCTATTCAAGCCCATTTTGATCTAAAATTTTAGGATTATAATAATATGAAATTAAATCTATTAAGAAATATTAGTTAGAAAAATCAATTTGAGGACCTCATGTCTAATGCTGAATTTATGTTTTTTTAGGAAATAAAACATGATGCTGGGTTGGGAAGGTCATGGATTCATCCTCATGAAGAAGTACACATTTCATACCATAGTTGTTTTCTGAATTCTATTAATGAACATGTAGGATAACTCTATGATGATAGATTTATTTTTGACTCATGATAAACTAGTTACATTAATTCTAGGTACTCTAATAGGGAATTGAAGTAACCTCAAATGGAGAAGACATTAGTCATGGAATCCTTAAATGGGTTAGAATCTGTCCCTTCAGATACATGAAATGATGTGAAGAAGAGTTTCTTTCTATCAATCTGTCGCATGGAAGTGAAAATCTATATTTGGTAATTTGGACTATTCTTTTGGACAATGAAAAGAACCCCCAAATTATGTATTCTCCTATAATGGACATATAAATATATATTTTTTATAATATTAATATATAGAATAAATAATAGGCTCTTTATACTATATTTATCAAAAATTATATTTGAAGGAGGATGATGATCTCATAAGGGGTAGAGCGCCTATGGGATCCTCTCTGTAGTATAGGGATTCCAAGCTACCACATTTCCTTCATCGGTCTCTTTCTTTCAGTGTCTTAGTTTTTGGTTCGGCAACGACTGGTTCCTAGATGGCTGGTGAAGGTTGCGTTGGTGGTGAGACAGCCTCAGTGTCATCAGTGCGAAAGCCTGCCTCCTTAATGAAAGATCCATTTCGGATGACCCAGTCTAGTCAAAATCAGTCTTGTCATGAGCTAGACTGTGGCGGGATTCTTGGTGGTCTCAACAGAAGTGGTGGAAGGGTGGAATGGTCTGGCGACAGTGTTTCACTTCCAGAGCTAGTGTCAATTGTATGGCTGGTCATGGTGGTAGAGGTGTTTGCTGTCCAGTTTGAAGCGCAACGCGACGAGGGAGATTTTCCTCCTACATACAGTGTTAGGCCATTCCATTTGGAATTGATTTTATGGGTTTTTTATTTTGAACTATTTATTTTTAAACATTTTTATTTTGAACATATGTTTGTTTTCCTATAGACTTCGGGCATGTAATGGGTTACCCTTTCCAAGTTAAAAAGGACTCATTGATTTTCTTTTAATAAATAGGGCTTAGCCCTAAGATTTCCCTGTATATTTTAATGAAATTTAGTTATCATATACAATGAATTTTGATGAAATAAAATTGTATAAAAACTAATCGACATATTTCATTGTGACCTAATTGAACATTTTCATGGTCTTAGTGAAGCCTGAGGTATAGTAATATTTCTTTGATATCTGTAACCTACATGAATAAAAAAATTCACCTAATTAAATATGTATATGGTGAGTGGTCAATATTATTCCTTCTTTGATCTTATTGAAGACGATCTTAGAGATGACCCACTATTAATGAGTATATGAACATTATTTTAGGTAGTAAATAATATCTATCACCGATGATAAAAATTATATCTATGACTCCAAATGAACAACATTAATACATCAAATTTCTCAATAAAAATGAGATATCTTCCTGTAAAGTTTTAAACAGAAGATATGATTAGATACTCAATATATCTACCATTATTAGGTAAATTGACTAAACAATATAGTTTAAAATAGAAAATAAAATGGATTCATCCATTATAAAACTCAACAGTTTAATATAATGTGGATAATATAAGTAAATACTACTTCAGTTGATAGGTTTGTTACATTAATTGATTGATTTACATTGTCCCTATTTAAAAAGGAATATAAATTTTGAGTCTATATACAATTTTGGGGTCATAATAGACACTACCCAAATGATGATTTTCCAATTATAATCATAAAAATAGTGATCGGAAAAATATCCATTTTCAATCTCTTTCTTTCATGGATGGTTATTTTAGGGATAATGACATTTATATTTCCACCAATGATATGGAAGTATATAGTTTGAGGCATATTATGGATTGTATTTCTTTTAGGTTGTTAATTTTATTTCAGAAAAATAAGAAACTAATTAAATGTAAATTGAATAAATATTTAATCCCCTTTTATAAAAAAATTCATGGAGTGATTTGTTAATGATTTATTAGTCAGGTCATTCCAACTTCCCTATTACTTCACTAAAATCAACCTATTTTTTTCCAGACATCAATCACATAATCTGAATATGGACTTAATAAAGTTCACATTTGCGATAAAATATATGAATTTCGTCATTTTTATCCCATTATAATGCAATAATATTTTTCTATAATAAAACCAATGAAATTATTGAGATACCCCCTCCACAGAACCAATGATAGTTAAGATGATTCCAGTGATTCCCCACTTATATCATGTGTCTCATTATAAACCATATTGAGAAATTTTTCCCCATCAAAAAGATAATGAAATTTTTTTTGACCGACCAATGGGATGAATATTGGTAGAGTGAATTTGATACCATCAAGAAATACATATTACAATATCCTATTTTGAAGTAACTTTTGGATGGAAATCCATTAATTCATTATATGTTCACCCTATAAAAATCCCATTGCACCGTTCTTACATAAAAGAAAGATGGGGTTTGGGATAATACTTTGTAATATGTTATTTAAAAAATGTTTGAAGCTGAGAGTGGGTATACCAAAATTGAAAAAATACATTCCATTTAACATTGTAGTGAAAAAGTTATTTCGCTCCCTATAGTATCATGAGGTATATTTAACCTCTCATATAGATCTATTAAAATATTTATTTAATTTTTTCAATACTCTATAGGATATTTGTGAGATGGGGTATGATTTTATAATAGTTAAACAAATATTTCATCATTTATAAGTAGACCAAAAATCAGCTTAGGAATACTTTCTGGTAGCACACTCAACTCTAAAATTGTTATACTAGGTAAGTAAAAACTTGATAAAAAATAATTATCTTTTGATGAGACCACAGAAGAATGGAAAATATATTTGGAAATAACATATTATTGTTCATTTTGGATAAATAATGGATAAACCTAAATTTAATAGAGTCTTCTAATGAGTTATATTCAACTCTCTCAGGAATACAATATTTCAAAACTCATTCATCCATTTAGAGGGATGAACCAATAATAAAGATGAAAAATACTATTCCATAATTATCTGTATAGTGTTATGCTTATAAATTCTAATTATATAAACAAGTATTAATAGAGATTAAAAGATGTTGGTAAAGAAAATCTAATGAAAATACACCATTAAAGACGAATTGATTCCATTTCTTATTCATACATGGGATTTGATATATCAATTTCTCATTGATCTAGAACGTTCTAACTTTATTCGGTTATTCGACTACTAAGTGGATTTACTAGTCAACCTAGTCACCACTATCTCTAACATAAGTAAATATGAAATTATTGTCTATATTCATTATCAAAGAGTGTTAATTCATTTATATGATAAGTATATAGAATAATTAGATGGAAATGAAACAATTTTACCTTATTTGGATTCCTCATCAAAAATATCATATAGAGAAATCAATTGGATGTATCTAATAGTATACCACTTCAAAAATAAATTTCTTTCATAGGACTGGAAGAAAAGGGAACAAGTATGTTATCATAAAACTAATATAACCATCAATATCAACCTAAATTCAAAGAAAACACTTTTTAAATAATGATTTTTATAATACTCTCTGACTTGGTTCTCCCTGAAGTGACAAAGATAGGTAGGCTACTTGACCTTAGGTGCACCTATCTATATTCCAAAGGCAGTTGACTAGAAGTGAGGGTGTGAAGAATATAGTGGGGTGACTATACCCTTAGAAATATAGATATAATAATATAGGAAATAATATAAATAACCATCCATGTGACCGAAATTAAACAAAGGGAAAACCTAACAATAAAATAGTAATAAAATAACAAGTAATGTCAGGATGATTGTAACTAAATAACATGTATAAATTCATACATGTAAAAAACTAAGAAAATTTTATAAAAGAAATCAAAAACCTCCCAAACCCCATGTCAGTTCCATCTCCAAACAAAAACCCCTCTAGAAAGAAGTCAATCAGTTTGGGGCCTCTTTCCCTTGTCCAGACCATCATCCAATAAATCTACCTAGGTTCCAAACAGTTCCTTAACATTACGTGAGTACAACCCGGTAGGCTAACAACCATGTTATCTAAAAAAATTGTATAAATATATAGTTCATGAAATAATATGATACAAAAGGTTATTAATTAATAAATTAATAAAAAACCACTCAGAAAACTTCCAACCCTCAGGAATTAGGTTGACACCCTAGGTTTTCTAAACCAACGTTTTCTCCATGTTGTTTTTCTATATAATGTGGTGTATCCTCCTTCCTCAGGATAGATCTCCCACATTGTTGGTATATTCACCTCTATCTATATGAATCACCCTTGACATGTCTAATGTACCCAAGTAATCATTGGTATCTATGCATATATACTCATTCTAGAGTCGCTTACATATTCCCATTGTTCATGTCACCAAGGGGTAATTTGACTGATCACACTAAGCTTCATGTGAATTTCCTATGATAGAGTTTCTAATGTATTCCCATAGAGCAATACCAAACCAAGGGTAGTGTAACCATCTCATTGTGATCCATGGTAATTTCCCATGCGGGAGTCACTTACATCTTCCCATGGTGAAATATCATTATAAGGGTAAAGTAACCACATAAAGTGGTGTATTCTCCTGTATCAGGATGAATCACCAATACCAATACCACATATCATGATAGAGTGGATCAAAGACCTTAGGCATCATGTTAGCGAAAATAAGCACAAATATCCCACAATCATGTAATGAAAAAAGGTCATATTATCCTATATCATGATGAATCACCAAATATATCAATCAAGTAACTAAACATCAACCTGATAGCATGTTAGAATAAGCCAGGTTGGTCAATTATTCTGATTATTAATTTAGAATCCATTTATTCTCTACATATGTATTCTCCTTCATTATAAGGAATAACTAATATCATAATATTATACGTTTTTAATTATCATAGTATACATGTTATTCCAAAATCATGTTATAAATACTACCGTATCATTAATTTCTCAAGGGTAGTCTCACCTCTTGGGAGGCCACAAGTCCAGAATCAATGATAATAGACCCAAAGGGATCCTTGTGAGGTATAAAAATAATAAATTTAAATAAATGGTAAATTATATAATTAATTGTTTCATTTTCATGGTGTTCCAACATGATAAAACTTTTATCATATACTAGTAGAATAAAAATAGACATTAGGCAGTTGTTCTAGACTACCCACCTCAAAAGAAGAGAAGACCTAGACAATCCCTCAATAACTGAGGTTGTGACCAGATTCTTCCTTACATTTAATCTCTTGATCTAGAATGACATGATTCAATGGATATGTTATTCTTGTTGTGATGGAAAAACTCATATATCATTTTTGAAAGGGGAGTAGTTGTGATAAGGTGTTCGATATCAAACCAAATCACACCGGATTTATAAAAATATAATGGGAGTAGCACATTCATTATGTAAATAAAGGATTCATGTTATCAATATATCATTTCCCATGTACACTAATAAATCCATCACATATTATTAAAACACACCAAAAAATAAAACTTCACATCCTGAACTATATGAAAACCATGGGTTTTTTATTTCTCATGACCTCCCAAGCCCATTTTGGTCATGAATGAGGTTCATGGGGAAAACCCCGGTCTATTAACACCTTGTATCACTTTCATGGGATCTTCCCAAATTAATTCACATCATGAATTTATAATTCATGATGTGAATTTGTTTTCTATCCTTACATACAACCTTTTTTGTTTCCATTTAACAATGAACTCATCTTGATCAAGACTTGATTACCAATGTCCAATAAAAAACTCACCTGACCCAATAAGGCTCAACTAAAACTAAAATATGGACTTAATTACAAAATATGAGATATTATAACCCCCTCTACCATATAACAACTCGTCCTTGAGTTGTTCTCCAAAGCATCTCAATGGGTAATAGAAAAAAATTCTATCCAATGTGACTATTCTTATAATTCCCTCTCACATTTCTCCTCTTCCAACGTCCATGATGCTACTACACTTTTACTGGGGGTATTGTTTTCCCATGGATATTCTACTCACTATGTTCCATGATATGAGTAAGATGATCATCAAAGTACACATCAACTTATATCTTGGAATCATCAATTTCTATCTTGTGGGAAGGTTCCTAATGATATATTAAAATAGGTGACAAGTGAAACAGGTCATTCATGGAACTGTAACATTTTGAAAGGGACAAAAAATATTCCATTGTACCAACCCTTTCCATTATTTCAAATGGACCAAAAATCTTGGGTGAAAGCTTCCCTTTTTCCTTATTTTTCATTTCCCCGGACTATGTTAAATCCCAAGGAAAACATTATAACAAACCTCAAACTCTAGATTTCATATCTAGAGGTTTGTATTTTATTTTATTTGGCTCTATGTGGTCATGAAAAACTTTCTAATAAAATAAAAATTCTCATATATCTTCTGCATGAGACATGTTCTAATGAGAGCCGACACACTTACCTATAGCTAGAAAGAAGGAGAATAGAATGGTATTCCATACCAAGACTCAAAAGGATCCATTTATATTGATTCCTTGAGGATTTTATTATCGTAAAACTCTATGGCTACAAAATGTTATTATCACCAACCACCAAATTCCATAACACTAGCTTAAAGAGTATCTTCTAGAATATGAATATTTCATTCATATTGACTATCGGCATGAGGATAGTAGGTTTTATTCAGAAAAACCTATAACCCTAGTACCTTTTAAATACTCTTCCATAATTAATATGTGAATTTATGATCTTAATTATAAATGATACTCCTTGAAACATTATGCAGTTGAACAATTTTATTTCATGTAGAGACTATCCAGATCATCGATAGTGAAGGTCTTCCAAATAAGAAAGAAGTGTGATACTTTCACCAGTTGATCCATGATAACCCATAATAAATAATTCATATAGGGTTTCATGTGTAATCTTATCATGAAATCTATTGTGGAATCATCCGACTTCTATTTTACAATGGGTTGATTCTACAACAACCCAACATGACTCTAATGCTTAGCCTTCAACTACTAATAAGTGAAACATATCACCAAAAATCATGTTATATTATTATTCAACCCAATCCACTAGTACAATTTATAGAGATCATGATATATGTTTATCAAACATGGAAATAAAAATCATCTATGAGTATGAAAATCCCACATCATATCCTCATGTAATCGTATAGGGACCCATACAAATCCATGGAGAAGAATAATATAAATGCTCCTAAGAGACCAACCTAGTGGTGGTTACCCACAATATATGTTATCCCTTGTTTCTGATTCCTATATATTATATAACCACATTGCCTTGATACGGTCTAATATAACTTTTATAACAGATTTCTAAGTTTGATCTACTCATTGATGAAACTTTTCAACATAAAGATTTTTGTTAATAAAATGTTTCATAAACCTCCATTGATTTCAAGATTCTCATATTGTATTTGTCTACATATTTTGGCTCAAATAATATAAAATAACCTTTCCATTTCATTTAGTATAAGCTCACTCAATGTTGAAATAATATAGACACTTAACCCACCTTCTATGTTGAACCTTCAGGTCTTAATAAGAAAAAAATGTACTGGAGGATCTTATCGTCCATGTATACCTCAAACCTCTCATCCAATAGATATTGTCTCTAAAATATCAAGTCATTTACCACCGTATCTAACTCCAAATCATAAGTAGGGAAATTACTCTCAGGGAGACCCAGTTTCATGGATGTATAAGCAATAACATAGTCATTTTATTATTATAAATTCCTTGAGTGTGACTCCAGAATCCTTATTATACATGGTATAATCCTTACTCAAAATAGGAAAACTAAGGATCAATATTTAGGTCATCCTTCTCTTTATATCCAAAAAATATCACTTTTAACAATATAACAAAAAACACTTCACCCTTTTCTTGGTCATTCCAGATATCAATGGTGTTAGGTGAGTTAATTTGTGGATAAAGCATCGGTAATAACCTTCTAGACCTAGAAAGATATGAATCTTGAAGAAATTATTGGTCAATTCCCCATAAACAATGGCTGAAACTTTCTCTCTTTGGGTCCACTAATACTCCATCCTCAGAAATAACATATCCCAAGAAGCTCACTTTATCAATATAGAATATTCATATAGATATCTTAGTGTAAATTTGATTCTCTCTCAACATACTCAAGATGATGTCAATATATTGTGCATGTTCATCATTAGATTGGGAGTATACCAAGATGTTGTCGATAAAAAAATAGGGAAAACTGATCTCAGAATATATGAAATATTTCATTCATTAAGTACATGAATATTCCTAGTACAATAGTTATGATAAATTTCATTAACATTAATTCATACAAACCATACCTACTCCTAAAATAAATTTAGGGTATGTTAGATGGTATCACCATAAATTTATGGTACCCAGATATCAAATAAATCTTAAAGAAGATCTTATCAGCTCTCATATGATTGAAGTAATCATTGATTCATTGAAGGGGTACCAGTTCTATATTTTCATCTAGTAGTGTCCCCAATAATCCATGAATAAGTGAAAATTATCGTCATCCTTCTAAAAAAGCATTGGAAAACCCCATGGATAAGTAAAAGGATATATGAATTCCATATCACCCAATTGAACATTCAACTCAAGAATCTCCATTCGTGTCATCCTGTAATGTGGGATAACAAGTGGCTCAGCTCCTGGCACCAACTTGATCTTGAACTCAATATCTTGCTTGGGTGGTAATCCATATAATTCCTTAGGAATGACATCTTGAAAATGGTTTAGTTATGGAAAAAATGTATCACATTTATTTCCAACATTATCTATAATAATACATTCTAAATGGTATATGTGATAATCTAATCCACATGGAATTGGTCTTGCAGGACCATCCTAAATATCCCACTCACCCTGATAAGGATATTTTCCCCCTTCTTCAAATATAAAGGTAACCCGGCTCTGATAACTATCTATATGGTCCAAGTACATAAATTGTAAAACCATTCCCAGTATCTACTCAAATCTTGTTAATTCTAGTACAAATAGATCCTAAAGAAAATTGTATCCACCAATTTCTAGAAAACATTCCATATAGCATTTGATATCTACTGATCACACTCTCTGTGACATGTCGATGGTCAAAACACCATCCACACCCTCAAAAAATAAACACTAGCCATTTTCTAATCTAGAATATTTAAATTAATGTGATTCTATAATATCAAACTAAATATAAGAGAAGGTATCTAATGTAAGAATCATACATTTGATGGTAAAAGATCCCACATCTATACTATTAAAAGTACAATACTTATACAAACTGACCCACCCCTCTACCATGGGCTCCAGTTTAACTCCCTTGTGATGAACCCTCTAGATTGTGTTTTCACTTATGTCTCCTACCTTAGAATTTACCTTGGGTGAAAATCCAGTTACCAATTTACTTAGGGGTATATAAGCCTTTTATGAACTCTAGTTCTTGTCATGATCCCCTACCATTATTCTATTTCATATATTTCCTACAAAACCTCTAGAGATGTCCCATCCTCTAGAAACCATGGCACTTCATAGTGTCGTAAGGAAGCTAGAGGTTCCTATGTCCAACCTTTCCACAAAAATTCACTTCACTAGGCCATGTTTTAATGGAAGATACCCACTTTCTAGGATACTCTACCCACCACTGCCTTAGAAGTAACTACCTTAATGGAACTTCATGTTTCCTATAGAAGATATGTGCAATAATACTAATAGGACTTCTTGGATGAAACTTGGGGCCTCACTCAGGTTCCATTCCATAGTGATATACTAACTCATCATTTATGTAATGTTTATAAAGATAAATATGTTCCCCTATGATGCTACTACATCAAACATTCTATCCAAGAAACCTTTCACCCTAGAAAACTCATTTACTACCAAATGTGGATTAAAAACTATATATTGGTGAAATTTACATCATAGTTCATCACTGACATGATATCCTATGTTTGATTCATGAATATTTAAGCCCTCTCATTCCTCAACATCTCTAGATAGTATTGGTTTCAAAACTATGCATTGATTCCCATCAGAATCTTCTCCTCTTTTTGTTTTAATTCATTCATAATGTGACACCAGGGCTCGGATGCTTCAGATAACATACAAGAAACAATATCCTCCTAACTATAGGAATATCAAGATACTTAAAGATTATACGGACAAGATCAATCCAAAACTCATGTACTTGTGTTCCTCCCTCCCCAGTGAACGTGGGTGGATACTATAGTAGGAAATCTTTAGTCAGATCATTCATCGAAAGGATAGTGTGAAAATTCTCCCTTTTCATGGATCATATGAACCTTATGAAAATATTGAAAAGTTACTCATACAACTGATTTTACATTACTTATTAAAAACAATATGAGTGTGATGATTACTAATCTACTAATTCTCAGTCTAAAGATGATGAGGAAGAATTTTATCTAAAAAGGTTAACACACTCTATATAACATAGTTTTACAACAAGATCAAACAAAAAAATTAATAAAATAGAGAATCATTTTCTCAAGGTTCTTCTATACATGGATTATCAAGGCCATTAGCATATCAAGATGGTTTATTTAAATTATTTTTCCTTATCTAAAATAATATATTTCTTTTCATAGGTATGATTTGTGTTTATGTCATGTGTAATAAATATATAACAAGAATGAACAATGAATGTCAACATATATTTCAATGTGTTAACCATGATGCAAGAATACTCATCGCATTCCATACAGTCCCATGAGTAATATCTCAATAACCAATATCATCACACAATAAGTTAATCATCTAAGGTGATGTAACATATAAACTATAACAATAGAATAGTATGAGAAACAATCCCATCCCTCAGAACTCATTTTTCCCTCATACATGGATTACCTACTCCCATAAACAGCCTCATTATCATGCCCCATCACGTCCTATTCTCTTGTATACCTTTTGAAAATAGTAAAGCAATAGAAAATATAGGGCCCTAATACCATGTTATAATATACCTCAACCTGTTACTTCATCATTTGACTTAGCCGGTTTGGATATAGTACCTCAAGCATACCTTCTGATATGTCAGAGGCTACCGACTAGTAGTGAGAGTGTAGGGAATATAGTGTGGATATTAAAACCTTATGAATAGAGATACAATAATAGAATAAATTATATAAATAAGAAGCCATGCGAACAAAATAGAAGAAAGGCCAAAACTAAAATATCAAACAATTTTAAAATACCATTTAATTTTAGTGCGAATGTAACTAAATGACATATTGATATTCAAACAAGTAAAATACTAGGAAGACTCAATATAAGACTCCAAAACCCCAAGTTACCAATTCCATGTTGGTTCTATTTCCATGTTCAACCACCTCTAGAAAGAAATAAATAAATTCAAGGATTGTCTCCCTCGTCAAAACATGCATCCATGAAATATTATAAGGTACCAAACATCACCCAGATAGGGTGTGATTGAAAATCAATAGGCCAACACCAATGGGGATTAAACAATCTAGTATAAATATATAATGATTTCAATAATATGAGAATAAGGGGTTTTAATATTTATTAATTAATAAAAAAATCTCATAAAACTATCATCCCTTGGGCACTAGGTTGATAACCTAGGTTAGCAAAGCCTGTTTTATCCTCATGTCAGATGTCTCTATGAAGTGGTGGATCTTCCTATGTTATGATGGATCATTGATGTCACTGGTAGATTCTCCTACATTAGGATGAATTTATCATTACATTTATCAAGTAACCATGTAACCAATAGGTTACATGCATATATAACCATGTTGTATTATCTTGTGTCTTTTTATGGTGCACATCGCCAAGGGGTAATATGACCAATCACACTGGGATTTATGAAAATGTCCCATAATGGACTTTCTTACATCTTCCCATCACACAATACCATACCAAAGGTAAAGTAACTATCTCATTGGGATCCATGTGAATGTCCCATAATGGAGTCACTTATATCTTCCCATCGTGAAATAACATACTAATGATAAAGTAACCATATCAAGTGGTGGATTATCTTTTATCAGGATGAATAAATGGTACCAAATCTCATGAGACGGTTGATCAATCCCTTAATAATCATGTCAGTAAACAAAAATACAAGAAATACAATAGAATATAATAGAAAAATGTTGTACTCTCATTTATCATTATGAATCATTGATGCTGTGAATCAATTAACCAAAAATTAATAGTTTTTTAGGTTATCATAATCGAGGTCAGACAGTTATTCTAATTAACAATTTATGTGAAATTTATTCTAAACTAGTGGATTCTATTATATCAATAAGAATAATTGATATAAAAATATTTTAGGTTCACAATTATCATAATATAAATGTTATTCCAAATTCATATTATCAAGACTTCTAGTTCATCACATGTTCAAATGCAGTCTCACCTATCGGGTGTCCATAAGTCTAGTATTAATGCTAATAGACCTAATGGTCAATGGGAGGCCTAAGCATGGGAAATATCATTAAATAGTGAATTATTAAATTATTTTGGTCATCTTCATGGAATTCCAGCATGATCAAACTTATTTCAAATACTAGTATAATCAAAACATACATTTGGTTATTATTCTAGACCACCTACCTCATAAAAAGAAAATACTAAGACAATCCCCCAATTTCCAAGGTAATGATCAGATTCTTCCTTCCCTTCAATCGATCAATCTAGAACACCAATTTCCAAAGGTGACATGCTTACAGTTCTAAAAGGAAGACTTGTATATTATTCACGAAAGGGATGAATTTATGGGAATGTGTTCAATATCAAAACTCATGACACTGGAGTTATAAAAAGGTGATGGGAATGAAACATTCATGATGTGAATAGATGATTAACATTATCAATGGATTGTCTCTAAGGTATGATGATAAATCCATATCCTCAGTTTTCTATCCATTAGGCTTTCCCATATCCATTTATTCTATGAATGAGGTTTATCATGTCTACCCTAGACTATTCATTCATTTTATAAATTTCATAGGGTTTTTTCATAATAATTCAAATCATGAATTGAAAATTACTTACATGAATATATTTTATATCCAGAATTATCTTTCTTTTGTGATTAAACAAAATATTGAACCCATCCAAATCATGAAATGATTACCAAGGTCCAATCCAAAACTAGATAAACTCAATATGGTTTAACAAAAACTCAATTAGGGGTGTACCTATAAAATATGGGACCATACACTTTTATAGGGACCTTCTCATGTACATTAAAAGATAATACATCCTCAAAATTATGAAATATATCTATGTTGGAATATTTTGTGTATATAAAATAGTAACAAAAATAACTTACCAAATTAAGAGACTAGGATAAAATTACCCTTTCATAACAAAAAAAATTAATTGAATTCAAAAATAATTATCATGCATGAAAGGATACAATGAATTTTATTTATCATCTCATGAATTTATTACACGAAACAAATAAATGTTGTATGTTTTCTATAAGGGGAATAAATGTTATGGGTCCTTACCCTCCTTCTACCATTATAAAATTTTAATTCATCCAAACTACCATTAACTTATTTTAAATTTGGGATAAAGTTATACCCTTTAAGAAAGATAGATTAAAATATTAAATCACTTTTAAGAAATTATATATAAATAATTGATTTTATGTCACTCATACTATCCTCAAATACAATCACACAAATTATTATTGGTATGAGTATGAGAATCTATATTCAAAAAGCAATATATAATTCAACCATTAATCTTACAAAGATATATT
This sequence comes from Viscum album, assembly GCA_963277665.1. Classification (NCBI taxonomy): domain Eukaryota; kingdom Viridiplantae; phylum Streptophyta; class Magnoliopsida; order Santalales; family Viscaceae; genus Viscum; species Viscum album. The sequence goes on along the minus strand of OY728157.1, from coordinate 1,974,913,262 downwards.
TCTAAATGGAAATTTTTGGTCCTTTAATAATAATTTATCAAATATCCTATAATGGATAGTTTATAAGTATATGATTTATCATCTTGATAAAATTATCAAATATTTATGGTCTAATAATAACTTCTATATAAACCCCTACCTAAGAAACCTTGTATTCAATGGTGTATGTAATGGAAGTATTATTCTTCATCTAGTTCAATTAAAATTTATTTGGATAACAATTTAAATTTCAATGACTCAGGATGATCAGTGTAAAATTAATTTATATGTGTTGAAGAACATTGAAAAAAATAGATTATAGGAATTATATAACTTCAAGGACCATTATAATTGGGTAACCCAAACATTCAACAAGAAATCCCACTTTTATTGATTTGACCATGCATAACTTGTTTCAGCCTTGAGGGAACTAATTATACATTGAAAAAATCCTCCAAATATGTAATTTGAATGGGACTAACCCTAGATAATATACAAGTTCAAAAATGATAGAGTATACTCTCAGGTCACCCTAGATGGAGAGCATATTTTACCTCCTAACAAAGTGAGGTTTCTTATGAAATACTTCCCATGGTGACTCATGTTGGATTTGTGGGTCATTTATATAATACCATAATGTATATGTATTATTTTATATCCCTAAAGGACATAAAATCATGGAGCGGTCCTTATCACAAGACCATAAACTACATAACACGCAATCCATTGCGAATGACCATAAACTACTTAAGAATATCCTTATTTGAATATCATAAACTACATGACATAAATTCCATTATTTATAGGTTTAAACTATATTGAGATTTACATATCAAAATATCATAAAATACATAAAATATATACCATCATGTATGAACTTTAAGTACCTATTGTGGCCCTTGAATCAATACTATACACATCATGACATGTGTTTAATCCTATATGACCTTATGTTTCATAGAGATTTCCTTATCACAAAATCCAAAAAATATATACATATAATTTATATCATATGATTCAAAACAACTTTGAGTGGTCCTTGTATAAAGAAAATAAACTATAATATATGCAGTCCTCCCCACATGACCCTGAACTATTAGGAGCGCTCCTCGTCACATGACCTTGAACTACAAAACAACCCATATTTATTCATCCCTGTCCACTAATACTGCCTATGGTGTTAATTCTACATATTTATAATAAAAGGATGTAATTACCATCTTGAAGCATGAAAATCCCTCATCTTCTCCTTACGTAATCCTAGAGGAACCCATACACAACATTGGATAATAAAAAAATCACTGATTCCAATAGACCAACCTAATGGTGGCTCCCCACCATATAAGTTATCCCCCAAATCTAAAACATCTTTTTCAAATAACTACTCTATATTGATCTGGTAAAAAATAATAGGTATAAAAGATGTTGAATTTTGAGCTACTCATCCCTGAGAATTTTGAACATTAAGATACATGTCCATAAAGAGTTCCATCAACCACTAATCATTCAAAGACTACCATATTGATTCTGGTTTTGTCTTCTATATCAAAGAATTGGAAATTGCATCTCCTTTTCTTAGATTATAAGTTACCTCAATGTTGATATAATATAGACACCTAACCCACCTCCTCTGCCAAAGGTTTAGGTCTTGCTCATATAAAATGTACTTGATGATCTTTTGGTATGTGTATACGACAAACCACTCACCCAACAGATTGGGTCTCTAGAATCTCAAGTCATATACTACCATAGCTAACTCCAGATCATTATTAGGGAAATTACTCTCATACAGTCTCAACTATCTAGAGCCATAAGAAACCACTCAATCCTTCTATATTATAACTACTTTAATTCTGACCCCAGAGGCATCATAGTACGTAGTATACTCCTTACACAGTATAGAAAATCCGAATATTATTTTTCAGGTCAACCGGCTCTTTAACTTCTAAAAATACATCTTGTAAGAATCAGACTAAAAAACATCACCCCTTTCTTTGTCAACTCATACATCAGTGCATTCAGGAAGAAAAATTCATGGATAAAGCACCAGTAATAATCTTCAAGACCCAGAAAGATCTAAATATGGAATACATTTTTCATCCATTCCCAATATACCATGGCTACAAATTTCTCTCTCTATGTCCACTAATACCCAAGCCTCTAAGATACCATAACCCAAGAATTTTACTCTGTAAATATTGAATATTAATTTTGATAACTTATTGTAAATTTGATGTTATCTCATCATAATCAAGATTATGATGATATATTAGGCATGATAATCTATATATTGGAAGTAAACTAAGATTTAATTAGTAAAAACCATAAAAACGGATCTCAGAACATCTAAATGATTTGATTTTTCAAATACATGAATACCACTTGTGTATTTGTTAATCCAAATGTCATTACCATAAATTCATAAAAACTATAAATACTCCTCAACGAATTATGGGGTATGTTATATGGTATCACCCTCAATTGATGGTACCTAGTTCTTAAAATGATCTTAGAGAAGATCATGTAACCTCTCTTATGATCAATATGATCATAGATTCCTAGAAAGGGGTACCAGTTCATGATCATCATCTAGTATAGTCTCTGATAATCCTTGAAAAAGTGTAAAGTCTAATTATCCTTATTATTAAAAAACATTAGATAACCCCAATAATAAGTAATAGGATTTATGAAATTTATGTCATCCAATTGAAAATATAACACATGAATCTTTGTTGGTGTCATCCAATAATGTGGGATAGAAACTGGCTTAGATCTAGGTACCAGTTCGTTCATGAACTTGATCCCTCGTTTAGGTGGTAATATGGATAATTACTTAGGAATGACATATTGAAAAATGGTTACCACTGGAGGAAAAGTATCTTTTTTTCATTAAAACATCATCTAGAATAAGACTATCTAACCAGTCCATGTGACAATATAATCCATGATGAATTGGTCTGGCATGACAATCCTAATGATCCCAATAACCCTGGTGATGGTAGTTTCCCCCTTCTAGAGATAAAAAAGAAAATCACCTTCGATAACTATTGATATGATCCTATTATAGAACTAACAAATCTATAACCAATATCTAATCAAATCCTATTAATTATAGTACAAACATATCCTAAAAGAAATTTTAGCCACTAATTTCAATAGAACATTCTGGGTTGCATTTGATATGCTCTAGTATCATTCCCAGGGGAATGTCGATGGTTATAATTCCATCCACACCCGCCACAATGAAACCCAACCCTTTTGAAAATTGAGTGCATAAAAAGGAATTTGATGATCCTTCATCAAGACAAATGTAGGAAAGGGTAGATAATACAAGAATAGTACTTTTGATGGTAGAAGTTCATGCATATATACTGTTCAGAGTAGATTTCATATCATGAAAATTGACTGAATCCTCTACCATAGGCTCTAGTTTGACTCCCCAATGATACTCCCTCTGGATAGTATTTTTTCTCCTATTTCAAGGTACCATGTCCACTAACTTAGACTATACCTTGGGTGGAACTCAGGTTACCTGAATGCTGAGAGTTATATGAGTCTTTTATAGACCCTGGAGTCTATCATGATCCCATGCCACTATTCTACTAATGATAGTTCTTATAGAACATCTAGATATAACTCATCCTCTAGCAAGTATGGAACTCCACATCATTGTAAAGACATTGTCAGCTCTTGTGTCCAATCATACCACACTAAACTCACTCTATTAGGATATGGGCCAGTGGTAGCTTCCCATTTCCCTAACAATTATTAACACTACTTCCTCAATAGTAAATTCCATAACTGTGATTCATGTTTCTTGAATAATATCTCTATGATAATCCTATTGTGACTCTATAGCCAATACATGGGGCATCCCTCAGGTTCCCTTCCATGACGATATAGTGACTCATCATGTTTGTAAGGTTTCTTAGCAGAAATATGTTCACCTATGGCCTTATCTCATAGAAAATTATATCCTAGAAATGTTTCACCGTACCAGCCTAGTATGATACCAAATATGGTTAAAACACTGTATATTGGTGAAATATCGAGAATAGTCTATCACCGATAAGATCTTCTATGCTATATGAATTAACTTATAAGAACTCCCATCCCTCAACATCTCTAGATATAATTTTCTCTGGAAATTTTCATCGAAGTCATTCCATATCATGTCCTCTTGTTTTTCAAATTTCTCCATAATGTACCACCAATTCTTGGCTGGTTCACATAACATGTAAGAAATAATATCCTCTTGTTTGTAGCTGTATCAAGATTTGTGTTTTTCTTATGGAAAAACATAATTTAAAACTTGATTAACTATGGTCCTACCTCCCTAGTGAATGGAGGAAAATACTATAGTAGGAACAATCTAGTCATATCAAAAATTGAATTAATGGAGTGAATGGTTTACCTATCCATTGATTGCATAACCCTCATAAAATTGTCACAAAACTACTCATCCATCTCATTCTCAATTTTTACCCATCTACATTGGGATTTTTTTAATTACCAATTTCTTGATGCTATTCCAACAGTTTATAATAATGAATTTTCTCTAAAATGGTTAACTCACTCCATATAACACATGCTACACAATAATATCAACCAAAAAAGTTAATAAAATATAGATTTTTTGGGTAAAGGTTCATGTGTACATGGATTAAAAATTCAATTAGTATAACATTATACTTTATTTCGTTTATTTTACCTCATCTAAAATAATAGATTGCATTTCATTGTTTTTATAGGTTTTTATGTCACATGCAATAAATATGTACCAGAATTAACAATTCATGCCAACATATATTCCTATGTGCCTACCATGATGCATGCATGCCCATCTCCTACCATACTGACCCATGATTAATATCTAAATAATAATTAACATTATATAACAAGTGAATCATCTATGGTGATGTAACATAAAAAATATAACAATATAAGAGTATTAACAACATTCTAAACCCTAGGCACTAATTTTTCGCTTATACATTGATTACCGACTCCCATGCACAAACTCATTCTCAAACCCCATAACATACTAGTCTCTTGTCTAAATTTCTCATGTAGTAAATAAATGGAAAAGGCTTGGCCTCTAATACCACTTTGTAATGTCCCTTAACCTGATACTTCATCATGTGACCAATCCAGGTTGGCTAATAGACCTTAGGCCTTCTTTCCCATATGCTATATGCTATCGGCTAGCTGAGAGATTGTAGGGAAAATAGTTGGGAGACTATAACCTTAGAAATAGAGTTACAATAAAAGTATAAGTAATATAAATAAGAAATCATGCGACCAAAATATAGAAAAAGACAAAACCAAAATATAAAATAATTACAAAATACCAGGTAATGTATTGTTGAATGTAACTAAATGATATATTGAAAGTCAAATAATTAAAAGACTAAAAAGACTAAATACATGACCCCAAAAACCAAAATCCCCATCCCCATATCTATTATTTCTCTAATATCTAACCCCTTTAGAAGGAAATAAATCAATGAAATTCTTTTTTCCCTTGTCCAAAATAGCATCCATGAAATATTCCTAGGCAGAAAATGGTACTCAAACAAGGTATGAGTACAACTCAATAGGATGAAACCCACAAATTATAAAAAATCTAGTCTAAATATATAGTGATTCTAATAAAATAATAATAAAGGGTATTAATTCATAAATAAATGAAAAAAACCTCATAAACATGTCGACCCTTGGGATCCAGGTTGACAACCTAGTTTATCCAAACCTATTTCATCTCCATTTAAGAAGTATTTTTCAAGATTTAGATCACACTATTTTAGGATGAATCACCCATTCCACTATAAGATTCTACTACATTAGGATGAATTTATCATAACATGTCTGAAGTAACCATGTAATCACTATGATCCATGTGTATATTCCCTATATTGAGTCTCTTATGCCTTCCCTTGGTGCACGTTTCCAATGATTAATATGACCAATCACACTAGGGTTTAATAAAATGTCTCATGCAAGAGTTACTTACATATTCCCATCATGTTATACTACACCAGGTGTAAATTAACCATCTCATTGGGATTCATTTGAATGTCCCACACTAGAGTCACTTTTGTCTTCCAATGGTGAAATACCATACTACGGGTAAAGTAACTGTATCAGGTGGTGGATTATTCATTATCAGGATTAATAACTAGTAACACATCTCATTAGATAGTTGATCAATCCCCAAGTATCATGTTATCCAACACAAGCACAATCAATCCATAAGAACATAATATTAAAAAGGTGGATTATCTTGTATCATGATGAATCACTGATGGTGTGCATCAAGTAACCAAATATTAACATGTTTTCATGTTATCATAATTTAGGTCGGTCTATTCTTCCAAATACCTATTTAAAATTAATTTACTATAAACTTATGGATTCTCCTACATTAGCAATAATAATTGATATAAAAATATTTCATGTTAAAAATTATCATAATATACATGTTATGCCAAATTCGAATTACCTATAATTCTATTTCACCACAAATTCAAGTATAGGCTCACCTCCTAGGTGTTCAGATGTCTAATATCAATAAAAATGGATCTAATGGGGTATATGGGAGGTATAAGTGTGTAAAATTCCATTAAAAAGGTAATTATTCAATTATTTAGGTCATGTGAACAATGTTCCAACATGATCACACTTATTTCATATACTAGTAGAATCAAAATAAAAATTGCATAGTTATTCTAGAACACCCACCTCAAAAGTAGATAAGACTCGCACAATCCCTCAACTTCTAAAGTATAAATAAGATTCTTCCTTCCCTTCAGTATCTTGATCTAGAACACCAAGATCCAATTCTCACATTCTTTTTGTCCAGATTGGAAGACTAAAATATTTTCCTGGAAGGGATGTATTCAAGGGAAGGTGTTTGATATCAGAACGCCTAAAAATAGAGCTATAAAAAGTTGTTGGTAATGTCACATTCATGATGTGAATAGATTATTCACATTATGAATGGATCAAATTTAATGTATGACAATAAATCCATATACTCGGAATAAATAACAAGAAAAATATAACTTTATGTCATGAACCATATACATGATGTGGGTTTTCTATCCATCCTGACTGATTATATCCATTTATCTTTTGAATGAGGTTCATTGGGACTACGATGGAAAATTCACACCTTGTATGGACTTCATGGGGTCTAGCCAGAATAAATCACATCATGAATTGACAATTCCTGGCCTGAATTTATTATTCAACAAGAATTATGTTTCTTTTGTAATTCCACTAAATAGTGAACCCATCTAAATCAAGAAATGATTACCAAGGTCCCTGATAAAATTAAATGAACTTAATAAGGTTTAACAAAAGGTAAAATAGGGGAATACCTATAAAACATGGGATCTTATACTTTTATAGAGTCCTTATCATTTCCATTAACGGACAATATATCCTCAAAATTATTAAATAGTTCTATATAGGAATATTTTTTATATCAAATTGGAAAAAACTCATTTGATAAATAAATAGATTGAGATAATTTTAGCATTTCATAGTGAAAAATTTCATTGAATTCAAAATAAGAATCATGCATGAAAAGTTACTAAGAATTTTATTCATAAAACTATGATTTTTTACATGACACAATTTAATCATGGATATTTTCTATATGGGGTGAAATCTTAGGGATCCTTCCCCTCCTCCTACCATTAAGAAATTTAACTTCATTCATACTACCATTAACTTCTTTTCAATTTGGGATGAAGTTATACCCATAAAAAAATAGAATTAAATATGAAATCACCTTTAATAAATTTTATATTATCAATTGATTTGAAGTTACTCATACTATCCTCAAATAAAATGACCCAATTGTTTTTTTATGAGTAGGAGAATATACATTCTAAAAATATATATAATTCAACCATTATTCTTTTTATAATTCAGTTCCAAATAGAAATGTTGATTTTTTTAATAATAATTTATCAAATATCTCATAATAGATCATTTAGAAGGATATGATTTCATAGCTTGATAAAATTATCAATACTTTATTGGATATTCTGTATAGACCCTTACATATTAAACCAATACTCATTTGTGTATGAAAATGAAGTAGTATTATCCATATAGGTCAATTGCCATTACTTCGGATAAAAATTTACATTTTGATGATACTGTATTATTAGTTGAAAATTCATTTAGATTTATTGAATAACTTAAATAAAGGATATTGTGGGAATTACTTTACTTCAAGTTACATTGGAAATGTGTAACAGGGATATTCAATAAGAAGGTACACCTTTACTCATTTGACCATGATGAACTAGTCTTATCCCTGAGGTCAATAATTATACATAGAGGAAATTCACAAAATATGGATTTTGAATGGGAGGAACCTTTGATAATATAAAAGTTCAATTATAATGGAGTACACTCCATGATCACCCTAGATAGAGGGAATATTTTTTATCCTAAAAAGAGAGGTTCCCCATAAAATAATTCCCATGTATATTCATGTTCTATTGATGGGTATAATCTATAAGACCATAAACAATATGTCATATTTTATATCCTCCGGGGCCTTATAATTCTTGGAGAGGCACTAGTCGCAAGACCATAAACTAAAAATCACACAATTCATTAGGCATTTAATTAAACAACTTATAGAGCACCTTATTTCAAGACCATAAATTGCATGACATATAGTATATAATGTATTGGTTTCAACTATATAGATATGTAATTATCACAATATCATACACTACATAAAATATTTTTTATCATGCATGACCTTAAACTACCTAGCGAGGTCCTTGTAGTAATACCATAGTCATCATGAAATGTGGGTTATCCTGTATGACCTTAAGTATCTTGAATATTCCCATATCACAAAATCATAAATTAAAATACATATAATTTATCTCATATGATCTAAAACTATTTTTATTGTTACTTTTTAAAATAAAATAAATTATAATACAAGAGGTCCTCCCTACATGAACCTAGATTGCTAGTATCCTCCCTATCACAAGACCTTGAGCTACCCAATAAACCATCCTTTCTTTATAATGTCAACATATAATAATTTATCCTATGTGTATGAGACTAATTTGAATAAGGATTTCAAATAATCCCGAAAAGTATCATGGTTTAATCCCCTTTCCAATTTATATATATGTTCACATTTCCTATTATGAGGGTTAAAACATGGTCAACTTTTGTGTCGACCCAATTCATGAAATGAACCATCATCAAAAACATTTTTATCATATTTTACCTTTCTTATGAATCATGAAATGATTCCTTTTTCATTTTTTTAATAATCATATTTCCTTATTTAGAACTATATGTATCTTTATTTTTGGCTTCATATGATATATAGTAACTCATAGATCTCTTATATGAGGCCCAGATGTATGTTTCTACTTCATTTAATTTCCCCCATTAAATTATATTGGTCAATATTTTTGTTATTAAATGTCATTTTTTCGATTCTAGGGTATCCACCATTCATTTTTTTCTAGTTATTAAGCCGTTATGAATTCATGTCGGGTTTTATCCACCACTACAACACTATCATGTATTATTTATTAAGAACTATGTGTGGATTGATTATTTCATTTAGAGGATGTACCAAAAATCATTGATCCCGTATCATGGACCAATCCATAACCATTTTCTATTTGATATCCTTTAACCTACTCTTTCCTAATGTTAAAACCTTATTAATTCAAACAAATCTCAATTCCCCTTTCTTACGTTAGGATAACATTTTCATCCATTATTATGGTTCCATATCGATATTTTTTTTATCAGATTACCTAATACACAATGGTATAATTAAGGAAAATTTGGAACCACTTTTGAACACTACATTCATTATTAAAAAAAATCATATGTCTTGAATTATTAGAATAACATAAATTCTCTTTGGTTATTCATAATGATTTCATCTCATCTTAATTAAATACCTTTGGCATGATGAATGAACATGTTTCTATAATATAGTATACCCAAAAATACCTACATGAATATAATTATCTAGAGTAATAGTCTTGAAAATTCCATACACATTTGGTGGTGTTACATTGGAATTCATATTACAAACTTGGTCAACAGTTATCCTTAATATATCTTTCAAATGTCTTTAAAATGTGTTCAATAGCTATACTAACCATTCTATTAGGGTCTTAATATATCCAATTCCAACATTTTAGGTTTTTATTTTACTCATTCAATATAACCATGTTCAAATTTATTTTAAATAGATCTATATTTAATTTCCTTTCATTTAAAACATAATATCAAATTGAATTGTTATTTTATTTATGTTGATATTTTATTTTTATCCCCAAATTTTTTCTCAAGTTTCATTTTCATTACATTTTTACTCCCATATTCATTCACAATTGTGTTAATCCTCACTACCATTATGATGATAACCTTACCTATGAAATCATTCTTGATGTTACAAGAACATATATTTTATGATATTTTCCCTTATTTTTTTGAAATTTAACTATAAAAACCATTTTAGTATGTGGTATATTAAATTAAACTTGGAGTTACACTTTAGTCCTAGCTAAATAACATTAAACTACAAGAAATATTTTATATTTATCAATAAAACCTTAAACATTGATTTATATTTTCATTTAAGATGTTTGACGTTAAAATCATTGAATATTATCTCTATAACAAAACTAAGATAGTTTGACTTAGTGTTTAACTGATCATTCATGTTGGTTTAAACTATTTTACTCTTGGAAAATTAATGGATCTTGAAGGTGATAAATGTTTGTAGAGAGATTATCCATGTTATAAGAGCATAAACAACATGAAAATGTTTTCCCAAAAATTTATAAACATAAAATAAAAGTTACCATTATCTTAATCTCTATGGATACTAATTTAAAGAATTTTAATGGGTGTACTCAGTAAAATATTAAATAGAAATGAAATATTATTCCAAGATGTATTAACTAGAGATACATTACACCATTTGTCTCATATTGTAAGAATATAAACTATATAGAAAAAGAATCAAAATTTATCTGGTTGAAAATCTATAAAGGGTATCCAAAGAAAATTTCAATTATCTAGTAAGTAAGACTAGCCCTTTCTGAATTATGAAAAAATTAATTTAAGGAATGAAAGAAATTCAATGCTTATAGGACCCTAATTTTACCCTTAAAAAGTTATACTAATATCTATGGGTCTAGGAATCTAGGAAAAAATAAGAGAATCTTATTATTCCAAAAATTTATTTTCTTTAGAAGTATACAAAAGCTATAGTAATTTAATACTAGGGTTCTCAAACCATTATCAGATATTTTGTCCTTTTTATTAAATAGGGTTTAAGGTTTTAACTTACTTGATCCGTTTTCCTTTTCATATTAAAATTGACTAGTCATAGATCATTGTAATGGTGAATGCACCCCCTATATGGTTACCATATACCCATCCAAGTTCACATTTTCTTGAATAAATCATTCCAAAATCATCTGTAAGACCCAAGATTCTGTTATAGTAAATAAATGGTTCACTAAAAATAATATTTAAAAATTAATTTTCTATTATGTCATCATAATATTTAAAAAAACATGAAAATTTCCTTTATTATAAGAACCTATAAATAGTGTTACTAAACAAAAAAAATATAGGGAAGTTCCATAATCTTAAACTCTAGAGGATAACATTCTCTATATAATAGTAATAACAGAAGTTTCATTGTTTTAAAATATAAAACAATAAGAAAATGGAAAGACATGTTTGAACCTGAGAGAATATGATGAATTATTTTAAATGTTAGAATAAATTAAATTTACCGAAAGGGAAATATATCCATTAGAATCATATCATTTGAATATTAAGATTATTTTTGTAATAATAATGTGGTAGTTATGTATAACATACAAGTTTAAAATATATATATAAATAATAATTTTTTAATAGTATAATAAATAATTAAAAATATTGTATATTAATCAGTGAATAATATTTTTATTACATACTTATAATTTAGAATAAAAATAAAATTTATTAAAAAAGAGTTTTAGAATTTTTTAGCCCCAAAAATGTGATTTTGAAATACAATGAAAGTTTTCTTTAATAATTAAATTTACCATATATATAAATTATTTTAATATAAAGAAAATTAAATTTAGAATCATCATGCCAAAATTATCCAATGGTAAATTTTTCATTACATTCTATGATAGACAAATTTTCAAGGAAATATTAAAATATGGTATGAATATAGGATAAGCATTATAACTTCATTATAAATAAACAAATATTTAATAATTAATATAAGTTAATAATATATAAAAATAAGATAATTTAATAAAATTATTAACTTTAAATTTTTAAAATCAATTTCCAAACCTATAATGAACTTTCCAAAATAAAAAATTGAAATTATGATTTAAAAAAATGATTTCTCTATAAAGGACATTTTTATGACCAAGTAAAACAAAAAAAATATGTAAATTATAAAATGAATTTATGTGAAAACCCATTTCATAAATATCAAAATCCATGGTTTAAAAATATCGTTAAACCCATAATATTTCATTTTCTATAACCTATATTTCCAATGACTAAGTCCAAAAAATAAAAAAAAAATCTTCTACATATTCTATAAATTCCTACCCATTCTCTCATTCCTCTTCACTATAAAACCTTTTTGAATGATTATCCTATCTATTTTCCTCCTAATATTCCTCCTAGTGAGATCTTAATAATCTATGTAGTTCATTCACAAGTTTTAGAAATCTATACAGCAAGGTAATGTTTATTAATCTCTTCTCCTCTTTTATTTTGTAATTCATTCCAATTCATTTTCAGTTAAATATGAATTTTTTTATGATTCATTATAATAAATTAATTATTATGATAATAATATATATTTTTATTCCCTATATTTAAACCACCTTTTTGTCATTAGAATGCCAAATTATTTCTAGATCCTAAAAACCATTATCCCAATCAATATTTATTCCATACATTTATTATATTACGGATGTTTTATTTATAAGAGGAAGAATTTTTCTAAGTAAGGATAATAATGATGTAGCTATTATATCCTATATCGTTTCTCAAGTGGATTCAAATTTATTTTCACATAAGTTCACCTTTATCATCAAATCATACTAACAAAAAATTTCTTCTTTAGAAAATTTCATATCCCTAATGTGTATCAAATAATCTTGTCACACACTCTTAATTTTGGTAGATATTTTTATATTATTTATTAGTCCTCACACCATTCTAGAATATTATATAAAATAACTAATATATATTTATATATCTATATAATAAAAGTATTCGAAATTATTATTCCAATATCATTACATTGATAAGGATACATTTTATTTCATTGTAATTATATTATAGTTTCTTATAGGATTGATAGATATTCACTTTGATAACCATATGATTCCATTGACTAAGGAAATATTGATAATTTTTATATACATTATTTCTATAGATATAACTATTAATTACTTATCCATTATTATTTATAATTTTTCTATGGAAATATTATGTATTATATTAATTAACAACTATATATTTATAGAATTATCATAAAATAACAACCAACTCTGGGTTATTTTATTTGGGGTTATTATAGTTGGTATCAGATAAATTTTAGTAAAAACATTAGGAACTAAATTTTTTAGAACATTTTTGAAAAAGGAAATCCTATGAAAACCCTTTGAAAATTATTCAAATATTTTTAGAACAAGTAGAATACATGAATTTTATTTGTAATAAATACACTAAAATTATATATTATGACTCATAATTTATAGTCTTATTCAGGATCATAATTATTTACATGAAATTATTTATAGATTATAAATTATTGAAATAATTAAAACTTCATCGACACATATAATCTATATCGGGATTTCCCTCCTAAAAAACTAATGATATTTTTGCTATATCTGAGTAGATTATCACTATATTAGGGTAGTTGAATCAGTTTATGACAAGTAACCATTTATTTATGAAACTTCCTAGTCCCTCAAAAAATTTTAATAGTGTTGGATCATTTCAGGATATAGAAACCTTTCGTATTTAATAAATCCACTAATACATTTGTGATAAAGTAATGGATCAGTATTTGAAGAAAATATTACTTTATTTGTGTTGTATTGTAAGGGAGAAGGTTTCAGTGGATATATATCTTCTATAATGAGATTTTGATTAATGTTGGTCATTAATTCAAAACATTAATAAGTAGGAAGATATAGGAAGTATGTAATGGAAAACTTTTAATGTGATATTTTTTAAAAAGTATTTTCCTCAAGTGAAAATGGATAATATAGAAATGAAAATTTTAAATTTAAGAAAAAAAGGAAGAGAAAAATATTACTAAATATGAGGAAAATTTTACAAGTTATAGATATAGTTTTTTGATTATGTAGACTATCATAAAATAAGGATCAGTCACTTATTTAATGTACTAAATCCTAGACTTCCAAAGGCATCGGTCCTTCAAAAAATTCCTTGTATGAAGATATTATAAATAGTTTTATGAAGACTAATAAATAGATATCCATGTATTAAATTACTTAATAAAATTAATATTAAATAAGGATGGTTTATGTAACACCCCAAATTTCCACGGTACGTTTCCCTTTGAATAATGCAATAGCTTTCATTATACGCAACTTCGAGATTCTAACACACCACGACCAATCAAACTAGCTGTTATGAATAGTAATACCCAATTTTTGAAATTTTATAAATTTTATTTTTAAAAATGGACTTCATTTTTTAATATAGAATATCGAAATTAGATTAGGGTGCATTTTTTGTATTTTTTTGAATATATTCAATTTTTGATGAATAGGGAAAAACAATGAATTATTGGTTAAAACCAACTTTTTATTTAAGTAATTAGTTATTTTATTTTAATTTATTTTATGTAAAAATAGATACATAATACCTATATATTTTCAACTTTATTTATTGGAGTCATTTTATAAAAAGTTTAGATATATATAATTTTGTCGAACTTTTTACCGTCTTTTACCCACTTCCTATGAGCATTTGCAAATTTGTATAAAAATTAATTTTACAAATTCTATGAGTTAAATTTCAAAAATCCAAGAGACATGGTTAATATAAATAATTAAAGTTTGGTTCAATAAGATAAAAATAATTTTTGGTGAATAGTAACTTTTGACTTTTATTTACCACGATTAAAAGTAAATAGGGTAATTAAGGGTAAAAATGATATCATAATTACGCTAACACTTTTCATAATTGTATTGGATAAGTATAATTCGACCAAAAACAACCTTAATAATAAAATATGACCCTATTTGGTCCACTTGGATTAGATTATGACATTTATTATTATTATTTTTTAAGAAGAGTTAAAAGAGTTAAATTCAATGTTTAATAACTAAACCATTTTTAATATAGTGTTAAACACAATATAAATTCGACTATAAATATTAATTATAAAGATAAAACGATTTAATACATAATGGTATTTTATTTATAATTTTTAGACATTAAATATTTTAATTTATTTTTGACACAATGATGATGCAGTAATTACCTTATTAATGAAATATTAAAATAATGGATTTTATAAATATCCCAATAGATGTAAATTGAGAATTATGATGAATTAAACTAATTTTATAGGTTACTATGACATGTTAGGGTTGGTTAAATAAATTTTTTTCAAAGTGATAATGTTTTTATGGATTTTAAAAAAATCAAATACTAAATACTGTCAAAATTGACATAATAGAGTTTTTAAAACAAATATTATATTATTAATTGATATAATATTACTAAAAATCTAAGGATAGTCCAAAGGACTTAAATAAGGTTATAAATATTAAAAATGAACCACATGGTGATCTATTGGCAAGTTATGTTAAGTTTATTCACCATATAATATAAAAACACAAAGAGACATGGTAAATGTCACATTATTTAACTAAGAGTTAAATCTAAAAGATAAGGTTAATATGATGACCTAAACCTATCTAAAACCTGTTGGTTGAGAGTTTGTTGACCCATACCCACCTTATCCTTTAAAAAATTAATTTTTAAGCCATTATAAATCGAAAATGATTTTATTATAAAATAATATTTAAAGCTTTTCCTAAAGTGACCTTCACCTCTCTTATAAAAGGGAACTTCCCCTTATCTTAATTTCACACCTCCAAAGCCTTTTGGCTCAACCTAACCCAGACCCAATATCCTACGAACATTCCTCCCTTCATCCTATAGGCATTACTTTGGTGAGAAAGACAACCTAAGGATCCCTTTTGATCAAATCAAAAGAAAGAGCCCGGAGAAGAGGTAAATATTTCATCACCTATTTCAAGTTCTTTTCTTATTCCACTTCCTCTTTATTTGTTGTTTCTATTATAAAATAATAAATCCAGTTCTTCTATATATAGTTATTTTATTATAAAAATGGTACAACCATATTCATTATTCAATCCATACTATAAATGAGAAAGTCACCATACGTGCATACGTACGGATTACCGTCTCCACATCGTGGTATAGTTTGTTATTCAAACACGTCATTATTTGGATGGGTATAATAGTGAGTATAAAAAATGTAAATAATAAATATAACATTTTAATGATTCTTTATATATTATCTACCATCCAATTATATATGATGTTTCCATCAATATAATGATATTGTCGCTCGTGCGTACGTATGGATTACCGTCTCCACAAAAGCGATGAGATTCATTCCACATCATAATCATTCAAGAATAATTTTCTTTTTATGATTAAAAATAATGTTTATGAACATAATATAATTATGTATATGAATCAAATACATCCTATCCATAACAAACATGACTTACTAAACCAATCATATAAAGGAAAACGAATCAGTTAACACTCAAAACGATGATACTACTAAAATATTTTTAACAAAGAAATATTATTAGATCATATATGATAACATATTTATGTATATAGTTATTGTATAATTTAATAACAATGTTTTAACTTTTATACAGGAGTTTAACATACCATTGACTACGGAAAATTACAAGTTAAGGGTTAATTTCACAATCTATTTATTATCTGAAGTTGTTTTTACATAAGTATCTATTGGGACCTCTTTATCATCCACATCCATGTTTTCTTTAAAATGTATTTCAAAACATTTTTACTATTCACTAGACAATGGTATAAATTAATTTATACCCTTATTTGACATTGTATGTTTTTAAAGGAATCTTTCTGTCATTTTCCAAACAAAGTACTTTATGACCTTTTCGATAAAATTATGGTAAGAATGTTTTTTTAACTTATATAGTGGGTGTGGTAATTTTCCACCTTTATAACATAGTTGAACCTTCCCTTACAAGATTATAAGAATATATTCAAAATAAATGTTTTCTTTTATAATTAAATGACTTCTAAATGATTTCAAAATAGAAATAGATATTTCTCTCAAAAAGTTTTTATTCCATCTATGATAACATTCTTTGATTGATTTAAAACTGGTTGAAGTTGATGATATAAATCTTCCATATTATATTGAAGATTTTGTGATATATTTGATAATGGATGTGTTATTTGTATACTATTCATTTTTTATGGATAAAGTATTGACATTTAATATGATAGTTTTAATACGAATTTTTATGTTATGTTTAAAACTTTTTATATAAAGAATGCATTGGACTTAGTAAGTGATGGGTGGGGCCCGCTATATATAGCATCCCACCTTTTTAAAACATAACACTTCATTAAATTTTACAAAACCGAGGATCTTTAAGGTTTAGTGTCTTGGAAACCAAGAAATTATTACATGAGAAAAAAAATTCTACTTAATCACTTGAAATGATTCTTCATTTGTTCATCCTAAGTTCAGTAAAGCATCTCATAACCTGGGAGCATACATCAAAGGAAAGGGTGAGCAAAAGGCCCAGTAAGGGAAACATGGGAAACATTTAACATGTGAACATGAGATACATCAATAAAGTCATGAAAAAGATATTTAAGGCATGAGAAATAAATCATGAGGAATATCATAATAAAAATAACTTGAAGATGAGGCTACAACATTTTATAAAGACAATCATTTCCATTTCACCAAGGTCCATCCCCAAAGTTTCAATAAAAACTACCATGGTTATTCACTAAGGTATCAGTCTAAATGGTCATCTCTAGAGATTAAGTCTTTACCTAATGCATTGGAGCGCTATCAGGGAGCACCCTTAAATTTGTCTTTATTATCATGTGATCCACATATATCATCATCAAACATTTCATAAACAACCCATATAGCATTAAAAAATGGGTTTCATTTCATAGTCATCACATTTTAAAAAAACTACTTTAAAGACGTGATCCTTATGTCGCTTTAAACCCACAGAAAAAGGAAAGTTGGTCTCATGTATGTAAATCCCAGAATTAAAATAGAACATTTTTATATATCTGTGAATACCCCTGTAGAAGAAATATCTTTGAGTATTCTCTTAATAAAATAAAATAGTTTGAAAAAAAAATAAAGACATTTTGAGACGAAAATTATGCAGCCTAACGGCTATGATACATGGTTTTAGAAAACATTGAAAAGAGATGGGATATGGGTCACCCACTCATAAATGATACATAAAACAGTAGGGGAACAAAATATAAAGGATTTAAGAACATGGTAATGAAATTTGAATGATATACCATATGAAACAAAAAACTTGAAAGGAAAAAAATAAGATTTCTCTTATGAGAATTCGGTAGCCTAACCGCGTCACTTAAAACATCCAAAAATGGATTGAAGAGATAAAATAGGATCTCTAATCCTATGAACATAAATTATCATTATGATAGATATAGAGTTCATACCCAAACATAATAAAAAGGAACTTGAAAGACTTGACCAGAAAATAGAACTTGAAAATGAGAAGGGTGAACGAATCCCTTAAAAATCCAGCAGCCTAACGGCCTCACTTAAACTTCAAAAAAATGAATTCACGAGATCAAATAGGGTCTATCATCATATGAAAATAAAATATCAGTATGATAGATATACAGATAATACCCCAACATAATAAAAAGGAACTTGAAAGACTCGACATGAAAATAGATCTTGAAAACAAGAAAGGTGAAAGAACCACTTAAAAATTCGGCAGCCTAACGGCGTCACTTAAAATTCAAAAAAAAATCAATTGAAGAGATCAAATAGGTTCTCTAATCATATGAAAATAAAAGATCAGTATGATAGATATAGAGATCATACCCAAACATAAAAAGGAACTTGAAAGACTTGACAAGAAAAGAGAAATTGAAAATGAGAAGGGTGAAAGAATCGGTTACAAAAATTTCGGCAGCCTAACGGTGCCACTTAAACATTCATAAAACGAAATGATGAGAGTAATAGGGGATATCTCATAATATGAACATGAAAAGGAAACTAAGAGGAATATAAAATAACATCCTCTAACATAAGAACATGGATCATAAAATAAATGACTTAAAAGAGAGTATTTGAAAAGAAAGAGAGAGTTTAGATCCCTTACCTTAAAACGTAACTCTTAAAACTCAAAGGTTTAGACCTTGAGGGCTTGGGGGCGCCTTGAGAGGACTCCTTGGGAGGTAATTAGACCAAAGATTTATTGGGGTAGAGTTGGGAGTGAAAACTAAAGGGGGAAAGGGTGGGTATTTATAGGGAATGTGAGGGGACAAGGCATTAATGGCCAAGGGGCACCTCACAAGTGGTTTTCTCAAAACCATGGGATCTCCCATGGTATTTCCCATGGAGTTAGGCCACATGGGGCACCCCATATAATAATTCCTCACCGTTGGTCTTCAAACCCTTAAAATATCTCATTAAATCATCATGAAACTGTTATGATGTCATTAAACATACCGAAACCCTAAAACTGCATTTTTACTATTCACTGAAAATTCATCTTTCTCAGAAAAATCCCAAAATTTCACATTAGCCAAATATAGATGCTCTGATTACAAAAAGGAAATCATTTTATAAAAATAATTTTCTAAATATTTTTAATTTAATTTTTAAATAAATACAGTATTCACCCAAAATTCATTTTTTCAGAGAAATCCCCAAAAATTACCATAACATTATATCGATGCTCTAAGTTCAAAAATAAAGTCCATTTAAAAAAAATAATTTTCTAATTATTTTTAATTTAATTTTTAATTAAAAAACCCTATTCATCTGAAAAAACTAATACTTTACTAATAATTTATGAAACCGTTATTTACCCATTTTACTGAATCACATTACTTAAACAAGGTTTCTAAATTATGTTAAAAATTTCTTTAAATGAGATTACTAATCAGTTTGGTCACATTACTAATCCTAAGCGAAAAATCACTATTCATAACTTACTATTCATTAAAAATCCAGTTGATCTTATTAGACTCTAAATTTCGTACTGAACATAATTGTAGAAGACCATTTTTTTAAAATCATTACACATTTTTAATTATTTAAGGTTTACATAAACATTTTTAAAATATCCTTTTTCTAAAATTCATCAAAAATATGCATACTATATTTATCTAGTCATTTGAAAATTCATAAACTTCATCATAAGAAGAAATCGAAATTTTTATTTAAAAAAAAGGATTACACAAGGCAGTTATGGCCTCCTTACATAGCCCCTTATCACACCAGCATAGGACCTAAGTGTAAGGTGTGCTAAGGTGAGAGAATATGAGGGTGGCTCAGCCAACATCGCACGAGTAGTAATTTCTATCAGTTTGAACTTCTCACGAAGGCGATTCTATTCTAGCTTCACATGATAAAGTTCGGCTTGGGTTTGGTCCGGAGCAAAGCCCAATGGTGCTACCTCCTTCCAAAGTTCTATTAGATGGGCTTCCATCGGTCCAAGACTACTGGGTGAGGCCATCGAATCTTCTTTCTATATTAATTAACCAAGATCACTTGTATTAAGAGACAATAATCAAAACGTTTAGTTTCCAACGGTCATATTGACCAATGGTCATATAATAGTCAAAACCCAACGGTCTCATTTTAATTATACACATGTTATCAAATGAAACAGTTTTGTTGAGAATAAAAAAAACACACAAAATTAGGAAAAAAGATTGATTCAAAATTTCGAGTCATTACAATCTTCCCCCTTTAAGAAATTTCATCCTCACAATTTTTAAAATTGGGTTTTGAAATTTCATTGAAAGTCCCACATCGGAAAAAGAGTCAGTAACACTATTACTTTAAAAGAATGAAAAGGAAGTACAAAGGCCACCCGAGTTAACCCATACTAGGATTCCATGTAGGAAAACATGGACATGGAGGAGAAAACAAAGGGTCATGTTCTAAGGGAGAGTGATAGAAAACATGATTAGTAGATATTTAACAACAAGAAAATAACAAACTTTTGATGGGTTAAACGATACTTGATTTCCCTGTAGGAAACGTTAACTAAGAACGTTTTTGTTTTACGTTCCTTTTCATAGTTTTGAGGAATTCATTTACTACATAGAATAAAACACAAGGAAATACACTTACCTTCAAGTAGAGTTTCACCCTTTAATAAGTTTCTACCAAGACTAATCTTTTCTCCAAATGATGATCATTCAAAACTACTTGGTCTCATCAAAGCACAAGAATAATATTCTATAGAATCACAAAATCTACCAAAAATTAACTATCTATTTCTTCTATTATCCCAAAAATAGAAAGAGTAAGATAAAACAACTCTTCAAAAAGAAAGAATCCCATAGTAAGGGAAACTTATTTAAATCTTCAAAATTCAATGGTACTACCCAAAGTTCATCATAGACCATTCCATAAATAACTGTCCATAAAATTCTTCAAAATAAACAAAACTAAGATTGAAAACCAAATACAAGACGGATTTGATAACATATTCTTCCAAAATAAACTTCATCGTTCATCTCCAAACAACATCAATCACTCCTAACATCTTATAACAAAAGAAGCTAACCTAAACATATTTTCCCATAGATAGGTTAATAATTTCCATAAGTAACCTAAATTTCTATAAGTCCACCTAAAATTCCTAGATTCTTCAAAATATAAGTCAACCTTTACTTCTTAATGAAAATACCATAGTAATCTATTTACCTCGATCAAATAGGGTACCCAGAATAGTGAACGTCTTCCAAAATAATAATCATCTTTTAATCCCCTAATCATCTCTGTCATATTAATAGGGAAATCTTCACATTTCCTATCACCTTTCTTGTTGGGACATGTTCTTCCATTTCCCGCCATTAACTAAGGAAAGAAACTATAATTAGGGTCTTAAATACTTAGCCAATAATCATGAAAAGGAATGTTTAAGAATAAAAGGATAAACTTGTAGAATAAAAGTATATCCTAACTTTTGATCCCTAGGTTCCAATCTAGGTTATCCATGATCATATATTCTTATGTGAATGTTTATTTTATTTTATCTTTGTTCCTTTAATAATAGTTCATACTAAGATTATGAATTTACAAAAGCATATCCCCCAGGAGTGTCGTAACCAAGAGTGAAGCAAGGCCCGTTATCATGTACCAGTTCCCATTAGATTCTAGCTCAAATCGGTGTTTTCGGGTTTTACCCCTATGTACAACTGTGCTAGAGCCACCTCTAATTGCTCCTATCCCAATAGGGATGTATTTGTTTGGCAACCCCTTAATCAATACTCACCAAAATACCCGGAATATTTCCTATATTTAGACTTTTCTATAGGCTTCTTCCTAAAGTTTTCATATCCTAATTTCCACAAATAACTAAACCATCCTTTGATACCAACTATAGCATCCCGCCTTTTTATAACATAACTCTTCATTACAGTTTACAAAACTGAGGATCTTTAAGGTTTAGTGTCTTGGAAACCAGGAACTTATTACATGAGAAAAAAACATTCTTCTTAAACACTTGAAAGGATTCTTCATTTGTTCATCCTAAGTTCATTACAGCATCTCATAACCTGGGAGCATAAATCAAAGGAAAGGGTGAGCAAAAGTCCCAGTAAGGGAAACAAGGGAAACATTTAACATGTGAACATGGGATACATCAATAAAGTCATAAAAAAGAACTTTAAGGCATGAGAAAGAAATCATGAGGAATATCATAATAAAAATAACTTATTTCATAACTTGAAGATGTGGCTAAAACATTTTATAAAGATAATCATTTCTGTTTCACCAAGGTCCATCCCCAAGGTGTCAATAAAAATTACCAAGGTTATTCACCAAGGTATCAGTCTAAATGGGCATCTCTAGAGATTAAGTCTTTACCCAATGCGTTGGAGTGCTATCAGGGCTCACCCTTAAATTTTTCTTTATTATCATGTGAGACACATATATAATCATCAGAAATTTCATAAACAACCCATATAGCCTAAAAAATGGGTTTCATTTCATAGTCATCACATTTTAAAAAAAACTGCTTTAAAGACGTTATCCTTATGTCACTTTAAACCCACAGAAAAAGGAAAGTGGGTCTCATGTATGTAAATAACAGAATTAAAATATAACATTTCTATATGTGTGTGAATACCCCTATAGAATAAATATCTTTTCTTATTCACTTAATAAAATAAAATAATTTGAAAAAAAAAAGAAAGACATTTTGAGATGAAAATTCGGCAGCATAACAGCTATGATACATGGTTTTAGAAAACATTGAAAAGAGAGGGGACATGGGTCACACACTCATAAATGATACATATAAAAGTAGGGTAACATAATATAAAGGATTTAAGAACATGGTAAGTAAATTTGAATGATATAAAATATGAAATGAAGAACTTGAAAGGAAAAAAATAAGATTTCTCTTATGAGAATTCGGCAGCCTAACGGCAACACTTAAAACATCCAAAAATGGATTGATGAGATAAAATAGGGTATCTAATCATATGAACAAAAATGATCAGTATGATAGATATAGAGATAATACCTAAACATATTAAAAAGTAACCTGAAATATTTGACCAGAAAATAGAACTTGAAAATGAGAAGGGTGAATAAATCCCTTAAAAATCCGGCAGCCTAACAGCGTCACTTAAACTTCAAAAAAATGAATTGAGGAGATCAAATAGGGTCTCTCATCATATGAACATAAAATATCAGTATGATAGATATAGATATCATACCCCAACATAATAAAAAGTAACTTGAAAGACTTGACATGAAAATAGATCTTAAAAACGAGAAAGGTGAAAGAACCACTTAAAAATTCGGCAGCCTAACGGCATCACTTAAACTTCAAAAAAATCAATTGAAGAGATAAAATATGGTATCTCCTCATATGAAAATAAAAGATCAGTATGATATATATAGATATCATACCCAAACATAAAAAAGGAACTTGAAAGACTTGACAAAAAATAGAACTTGAAAATGAGAAGGGTGAAAGAATCCGTTACAAAAATTTCGGCAGCCTAACGGTGCCACTTAAACATTCATAAAACGAAATGATGAGAGTAAGAGGGGATATATCATAATATGAACATGAAAAGTTCACTAAAAGGAATATAAAAGAACATCCTCTAACATAATAACATGGAGCATAAAACAAATGACTTAAAAGAGATTATTTGAAAAAAAAAGAGTTTGGATCCCTTACCTTAAAACGTAACACTTAAAACTCAAAGGTTTGGACCATGAGGGCTTGGGGGTACCTTGAGAGGACTCCTTAGGAGGTAATGAGACCAGATATTCTTTGGGGGAGTGTTGGGAGTGAAAAATAAAGGAGGAAAGGGTGGGTATTTATAGGGAATGTGAGGGGACAAGGCATTAATGGCCAAGGGACACCTCACAAGTGGTTTTCTAAAAACCATGGGCTCTCCCAAGGTATTTCCCATGGAGTTATGACACATGGGGCACCCCATACAATAATTCATCAGCTTTGGTCATCAAACCCTTAAAATATCTCATGACATCGTCATGACATAGTTATGATGTCATTAAACATACTGAAACCCTAGAACTGCATTTTTACTATTCACTGAAAATTCATCTTTCTCAGAAAAATCCAAAAATTTCACCTTAACCAAATATCGATTCTCTGATTACAAAAATGAAAACCATTTTATAAACATAATTTTCTAAATATTTTTAATTTAATTTTTAAATAAATACACTATTCACTAAAAATTCATTTTTCCAGAAAAATCCTCAAAAATTACCATAACATAATATCGATGCTCTGAGTTCAAAAATAAATTCCATTTTATAAAAATAATTTTCTAATTATTTTTAATTTAATTTTTAGTTAAAAACACTATTCACCCGAAAAAACTAATACTTGACTTATAATTTATGAAACCGTTATTTACCCATTTTATTGAATCACATTACTTAAACAAGGTGTCTAAATTATATTAAAACTTTCTTTAAATGAGATTACTAATCCATTTGGTCACATTACTAATCCTAAGCAAAAATTCACTATTCATAATTTACTATTCATCAAAAATCAAGTTGATCTTATTAGACTCTAAATTTTGTACTGAACATAATTGTAGAAGACCATTTTTTGAAAATCATTACACATTTTTAATTATTTAAGGTCTACATAAACATTTTTAAAATATTCTTTTTCTAAAATTCATCAAAAATATGAATACTATATTTATTCGGTCATTTGAAAATTCATAAACCTCATCATAAGAAGAAATCAAAAATTTTATTTAAAACAAAGGATTACACAAGGCAGGTACGGCCTCCTTACATAGCCCCTTATCACACCAGCATAAGACCTAAGTGTAAGGTGTGCTAAGGTGAGAAAATATGAGGGCGGCTCAGCCAACATCGCACGAGTAGTAATTTCTATCACTTTGAACTTCTCGCGAAGGTGATTCTATTCTAGCTTCACATGATGAAGTTCGGCTTGGGTTTGGTCCAGAGCAAAGCCCAGTGGTGCTACTTCCTTCCCACATTCTGTTAGATGGGCTTCGATCAGTCCAAGACTACTGGGTGAGGCCATCGAATCTTCTTTCTATATTAATTAACCAATATCACTTGTATTTAGAGACAATAATCGAAACCTTTAGTTTCCAGCGGTCATATTGACCAATGGTCAAATAATAGTCAACACCCAATGATCTCATTTTAATTATACTCATGTTATCAAGTGAAACAGTTTTGTTGAGTATAAAAAACACACAAAATTAGGAAACAAGATTTAATCAAAATTTTGGGACATTACAATCTTCCCCCCTTAAGAAATTGCATCCTCACAATTTTTAAGATTGGGTTTTGAAATTTCACTGAAAGTCCCACATCAGAAAAACAGTCAGTAACACTATTACTTTAAAATAAAGAAAAGGAAGTACAAAGGCCACCCAAGTTAACCCATACTAGGATTCCATGTAGGAAAACGTGGACATGGAGGAGAAAACAAAGGGTAACATTCTAAGGGATAGTGATAGAAAACAAGATTAAGAGAAAGTTAACAACAATAAAATCACAAACTTATGATGGGTTAAACGGTATTTGATTTCCTAGTAGGAAACGTTAATAGAAAACGTTTTTGTTTTACGTTCCGTTTCATAGTTTTCACAAAATTCATTTACTAAATAGAATAAAACACGAGGAAATACACCCACCTTCATGTAGAGTTTCACCCTTTAATAAGTTTCTACAAAGACTAATCTTTTCACCAAATTATGAGCATTCAAAACTACTTGGTCTCATCAAATCACAAGAATCATCTTTTATAGAATCACATAATCCACCAAAAACTAACTATCTATTTCTTCTATTATCCCAAAAATAGAATGGGTAAGATAAAACAACTCTTCAAAAAGAAATAATCCCATAGTAAGGGAAACTTCTTTAAATCTTGAAAATTCCATGGTACTACCCAAAGTTCATCATAGACCATTCCATAAATAACTGTCCTTAAAATTATTCAAAATAAACCAAACTATGATTGAAACCCAAATACAAGAAGGATTTGATAACATAGTTTTCCATAATAAACATCATCGTTCATCTCCAAAAAAAATAAATCACTCCTAACATAATATAAAAAAAGAAGCTAAACTAAACATATTTTCCCCTATATAGGTTAATCATTTCCCTAAGTAACCTAAATTAATATAATTTCACCTTAAATTCACCGATTCTTCAAAATATAATTCAACCTTTACTCCTTATATAAAATACCGTAGTAATCTATTTACCTTGATCAAATAGGGTTCCCATAATAGTGAACGTCTTCCAAAATAATAATCATATTTTAATCCCCTAATCATCTCTGTCATATTAATAGGGAAATTGTCACATTTCTTATCACCATGGTTGTTGGGACATGTTCTTCCATTTCCCTCCATTAACTAAGGAAAGAAACTATAATTAGGGGCTTAAATACTTAGCCAATAATCATGAAAAGTAAAATTTAATCATAAAAGGATAAACTTGTAGAATAAAAGTATATCCTAACTTGTGATCCCCTAGGTTGCAATCTAGGTTATCCATGATCATATATTCTTATGTGAATCTTTATTTTATTTTACCTTTGTTCCTTTAATAATGGTTCATACTAAGCTTATGAATTTACCAAAGCATATCCCCTGGGAGTGTCGTAACCAAGAGTGCATCAAGGCCCGTTATTGTGTATCAGTTCCTGTTCGATTCTAGATCAAAGCAGTGTTTTTGGGTTTTACCCCTATGTACATCTGTGTCGGAGCCACCTCTACCTGCTCGTATCCAGACAGGGATGTATTTTCTTGAAAACCCCTTACTCAATACTCACCAAAATACCAGGAAGATTTCCTATTTTTAAACTTTTCTACAGGCTTATTCCTAAAGTTTTCATATCCTAATTTCCAAAAATAACTAAACCATCCTTTGATACTAGCTATAACATCCCTCCTTTTTATAACATAACTCTTCATTACATTTTACAAAACTGAGGATCTTTAAGGTTTAGTGTCTTGGAAACCAGGAAGTTATTACATGAAAAAAAAATTCCTCTTAAACACTTGAAAGGATTCATAATTTGTTCATCCTAATTTCATTACAGCATCTCTTAACCTGGGAGCATACATCAAAGGAAAGGGTGAGCAAAAGGCCCTGTAAGGGAAACAAGGGAAACATTTAACATGTGAACATGAGATACATCAATAAAGTCATGAAAAGAAACTTTAAGGCATGAGAAAGAAATCATGAGGCATATCATAATAAAAATAACATATTTCATAACTTGAAGATGTGGCTACAACATTTTATAAAGACAATCATTTCAGTTTCACCAAGGGCCATCCCCAAGGTGTCAATAAAAACTACCAAGGTTATTCACCAAGGTATCAGTCTAAATGGTGATCTCTAGATATTAAGTCTTTACCCAATGCATTGGAGCGCTATCAGGGAGAACCCTTAAATTTGTCTTTATTATCATGTGAGTCACATATATCATCATAAAAAATTTCATAAACAACCCATATAGCATAAAAAATGGGTTTCATTTCATAGTCATCACATTTTAAAAAAAACTGCTTTAAAGACGTGATCCTTATGTCACTTTAAACCCACAGAAAAAAGAAAGTGGGTATCATGTATGTAGATCCTAGAATTAAAATAGAACATTTTTATATATGTGTGAATACCCCTGTAGAAGAAAGATCTTTGAGTATTCACTTAATAAAATAAAAAAAATTGAAAAAAAGAAAGAAATTTTGAGACGAAAATTCTACAGCATAACGGCTATGATACATGGTTTTAGAAAACATTGAAAAGAGAGGGGGAATGGGTCACCCACTCATAAATGATACATAAAACAGTATGGGAATAGAATATAAAGAATTAAAGAACATGGTAATTAAATTTTAATGATATACCATATGAAACGAATAACTTGAAAGGAAAAAAATAAGATTTCTCTTATGAGAATTCGGCAGCCTAACGGCGTCACTTAAAACTTCCAAAAATGGATTGATGAGATCAAATAGGTTCTCTAATAATATGAACATAAATGATAAGTATTATAAATATAGATATCATACCCAAACATAATAAAAAGGAACCTGGAAGACTTGACCAGAAAATACAACTTGAAAATGAGAAGGGTGAACGAATCCCTTAAAAATCCGGCAGCCTAACGGCATCACTTAAACTTCAAAAAAATGAATTGAAGAGATAAAATGGTGTCTATAATTATGTTAAAATAAAAGATAAGTATTATAGATATAGAGATCATATCCTAAAATAATAAAAAGGAACTTGAAAGACTTGACATGAAAATAGATCTTGAAAATGAGAAAGGTGAAAGAACCACTTAAAAATTCGGCATCCTAACGGCGTCACTTAAACATCAAAAAAATAAATAGAAGAGATCAAATAGGGTATATAATCATATGAACATAAAAGATAATTATGATAGATATAGAGATCATACCTCAATATAAAAAATAACTTTAAATACTTGACAAGAAAAGAGAACTTGAAAATGAGAAGGGTGAAAGAATCTGTTACAAAAATTTCTGCAGCCTAACAGCGCCACTTAAACATTCATAAAACGAAATGATGAGAGTAAGAGGGGATGTCTAATAATATGAAAATGAAAAGGGAAATAAGAGGAATATAAAAAACATCTTCTAACATAAGAACATGGAGCATAAAAGAAATGACTTAAAAGATATTATTTGAAAAGAAAGAGAGAGTTTGGATCCCTTACCTTAAAACGTAACTCTTCAAACTCAGAGGTTTGGACCATGGGGGCTTGGGGGCACCTTGAGAGGACTCCTTGGGAGGTAATGAGACCATAGAATCATTGGGGGAGAGTTGGGAGTAAAAACTAAAGTAAGAAAGGGTGGGTATTTATAGGGAATGTGAGGGGAAAAGACATTAATGGCCAAGGGACACCTCAAAAGTGGTTTTCTCGAAACCATGGGCTCTCCCATGGTATTTCTCATAGTGTTAGGCCACATGGGGCCGCCCATACAATAATTCATCACCTTTGGTCATAAAACCCTTAAAATATCTCATGAAATCATCATGACACAGTTATGATGTCATTAAACATACTGAAACCCTAAAACTGCATTTTTATTATTCACTGAAAATTCATCTTTCTCAGAAAAATCTCAAAATTTCACCTTAACCAAAGATCGATGCATTGATTACAAAAATGAACTCTATTTTATAAAAATAATTTTTTAAATATTTTTAATTTAATTTTTAAATAAATACACTATTCACCAAAAATTCATTTTTTCAAAAAAATCCCCAAAAATTACCATAACATAATATCGATGCTCTGAGTTCAAAAATAAAGACCATTTTATAAAAATAATTTTCTAATTATTTTTAATTTAATTTTTAATTAAAAAACACTATTCACCCAAAAAACTAATACATGACTAATGAAACGGTTATTTACACATTTTATTGAATCACATTACTTAAACAAGGTGTCTAAATTATATTAAAACTTTATTTAAATGAGATTACTAATCCATTTGGTCACATTACTAATACTAAGTAAAAAAATCACTATTCATAATTTACTATTCATCGAAAATCAAGTTGATCTTATTAGACTCTAAATTTCGTACTGAACATAATTGTAGAAGACCATTTTTTTAAAATCATTAGCCATTTTTAATTATTTAAGGTTTACATAATCATTTTTCAAATATCCTTTTTCTAAAATTCATCAAAAATATGCATACCATATTTATCTGGTCATTTGAAAATTTATAAACTTCATCAAAAAAAAGAAATCGAAATTTTTATTTAAAACAAAGGATTACACAAGGAAGTTACAGTCTCCTTACATATCCCCTTATCACACCAGCATAGGACTTAAGTGTAAGGTGTGCTAAGGTGAGAGAATATGAGGGCAGCTCGGCCAACATTGCACGAGTAGTAATTTATATCAGTTTGAACTTCTCGCGAAGGCGATTCCATTGTAGCTTCACATGATGAAGTTCAGCTTGGGTTTGGTCCAGAGCAAAGCCCAGTGGTGCTACCTCCTTCCCAAGTTCTGTTAGATGGGCTTTGATCGGTCCAAGACTTCTGGGTGAGGCCATCAAATCTTCTTTCTATATTAATTAACCAAGATCACTTGTATTTAGAGACAATAATCGAAACATTTAGTTTCCAACGGTCATATTGACCAATGGTCATATAATAGTCAAAATCCAACAGTCTCATTTGAATTATACTCATGTTATCAAATGAAACAGTTTTTTTGAGTATAAAAAAACACACAAAATTAGGAAACAAGATTTATTCAAAATTTCGGGTCGTTACATTATAGCTCCTCGATGCATCGGTAGGTCTCATGACAAAAACATTTGTCTTGAAACAAGGCCTTAAAAAGTTTTATTTGTAGTCTTGGCATAAGGCCTTGACTATATGGTTATGAATTCTGACAATATGAATTCCATTATTATCAAACTAGCTATTGATATTTCATGTGCTTATTTGACTAGTAAAATATATATGTGAATAAGTAAATGGAATTATTTGATTTTATTTTTTCCATATTATTCTAAAGTTTATGTTTTAAAGGATTTTGTTTTAGTCTAATAAATTTCCTAAAATTTTTATGCTTATTTATGAATGTTTCTGCTATATTGTTATCCTTACTGAGCATTTGAGATCACCCCTTTCTATGTTTTTTTTAAGGATGCGAAAATGTATTTTATGGTTGACCTGTAGGGATAGGATATGGATATAAGTGTGTTCAAAAAGGGAAAAAAATTGATGTATTTATTTCATGATGTAATGTAAAACTTATGAATGTATCTAGTACTTCCAAGGCTACTAAACTGATTGGTCTTTCGGTACATGATTCCTTATGTCGTGCCAATGTTATGTAATAATGCATCGACTCTGGGTAACTAGGGTTGGGGCATTACAGTTGAGTTCTATATATAAATAAAATTGGAAAAAAGGAAGGGTATAATTTTCTAGCATCTAATAATTATGTAAGGAAACACTCTAGGTATTTCTTGAAGGGATTGGGAGTTTGTTGCAAGTGTATAGATAAAGCCCATAAAGTTCATGAGTAGAAATTAAAGAAATAAGATACGATTGTTATGTTCTTAAATTTCAAGGATATGGGGAACTATTATAATAAATTTGTAAAGAAACAAGGAAATCTACCATAGAAGAGGCCAAGGGAGAAAGGTCAGAATTATAAAATTACTACAATGGATGTTAAGGTTCCAAAATATATGATATCAATTACTTTGATCATAAACTCAAATTTAGATAATAAAATATTTTATTTTTGATCTATATAATCTTTTATATCTTATAATCATTATAAATAAATTGATTCATCCCCATGTATATTAATTTTGTAACCTGATATTTTCTAATATATGGGTAATTATGGTGTCATTCAATTAAAACATTTTCGTAGTCACAAATATAATTAAATATATTCTCCCAATGAAAACAACTTATTAAATATTATATTAATTTCTTAAAATTATAATTGAATCAAAAACATGTATAAATAAAATTTAAAACAAACATCACATAGATATTTTTGTTTTTTCACCTACACTAAACTATATCCAAGGATCATACACTTGATAGAGTTCTGGTGTACCCAAAATAAATTATAAACTCATTATTTGTGTGGATAAATGATTTAGGTGAAGTCACTCCTCACCAAGTTTCATTTCCAGTTTAATTTAGTTGAATTAAATTCTCAGCAAGTCTCACTACCTATATAATGATTTAGATAATATAACACTTACTACTAAGGGTCACTCATGATTAAGTCTTGGATTTATACTGAACCTCTTGTTTTAATTTTTCTATGTGTTTTTTATTTTACAAGATTTAAACATAATTTTTTTAAACTACAAACAAAAAAAATACTTTGATAGTTAATATTAATTTGTGTTTATATATAATTTTGATTCAATGAATTTATTTCAAAAGTTGAAATAGTTTCCATATATTATTTTAACTAAGACATAATTAGACCTTCATATGTATTTTAAAAGTTCAGAACTTATATAAATTTTCTATTTTAATTTAATCAGATGTTTTTAATTAAAAAGTATATTCTGTGAAAACTTTTTTTAACAAAATTTTTATTGGGTACTAAATTCTCCCCCCTTGTGGGATACTCACTCTAAACAAAAATTTTATAAATATTTTTTTGAAAAAAAATTAAACTGTGATTTTAGTTGTGTTATAATGATCTTAAAATTCTATTAGTTATAAATTTGGTTCTTTAAGTTGATAATATTAAATAATGTTCTGCTACCAATATACTACCTTTCTTTAACGTAAATAATTATGATCAATTAAAAATAAAGATGAAAATTCACATAGAAAATATGGGTTTTGAAATCTAGACTGCAATAGAGGATAAATATGAATTACCTACAACTTCTAGAGTAAAATGGTATGATACTACTAAAACCACTTAGAATAATAACTAAAAGATATGAATTCTCTTTTATGTGCCTTAGGATATAAATAATTAGTAGGATATATTCTTATAAAACATATTTGGAAATTTGGGATGCATTATCTATTTGTCATGAAGTAACAACTAATGTCAAATAAATGATATTGAATATATATAATTAAATATCATACATTCATGAGGTAACATGGTAAAATAATTTTTTATATGTATCTCAGGTTCAATGAGATAGTAAATACAATGATATCCTTGTAAAATTGAATTTAAAACAAAGATCAAATCATTTGACTGTTAGATGTCATCCAAAGAGATGGAGAGAAACATCAGTTTCCTTAACAGAATATTGTGACATCAGTAATCTACCAATGAATGAAATTATTGGAAATTTTAAGTTATATGATGAAGATATTAAGGTTAATTTAGAATAGGATGATGAACCTACATGGAAATATGTTTCCTTCAAGACCATTGCATCAAAATAAAAACAAAAGAGGAAGTACAAGTTGAAATCTACAATGATGAGGAATCAGAAGTTGGTGGTGATGAGGTAATAGCCCATCTGGCCAAAAGTTTTAAAAAATTATATAAAATGATTAAATTATTAAAGAAATGATCTATAAGGAAAAGTATGATAATAGATAGAATTAGAAGAAGGAATGGAAAAGAAATGAGAGTTAAAATGACATTACCTTTTATGAGTGTAAGTGTCACGACCCGCCTTTACCAAGATAATGGAATGGACAAAAAACTGACAGACCCTTCCTTCCTCAAGTTGAAGGATAGATAATGACCCCCGATTCCCATCTTCAATAGGCCTCGGAGTGGAAACTAACACCAATGGTATAAAATCACATGTAATATGGAATTAATTACCATTTTTATTTAGTAGGATCAGTAGATGCAATGGTAAAAACCCAAACTACTGAAAAAATAAAGGTAAAATTAAATCCAAAACCCATTCCCATATGCATGTTCAAAGGTAAACTCATAATAAGTACAAGAAAAATCCAAACAGAAAGTACCAAAAGTAAAGAAAACGAAAATAGAAATTATCTCAACATTTGAGCTAGTACAGCCCCGTACGGTCCCCGAAGTACTCCTAGAAACATGAAAGCAGTTTTATATCTACAGGGTTAGTATATAGGTACACTCAGTAGAGAAAGACTAAAAGCTATTGTGCACAAGTGGGGAGGTATTATAATGCCTTGTGATGAAGTAGAGTTAACCAAAATAGCTTGAAAGGAAACTATCCACCTAGCCTCACTAAGGCACACTTCCTAAGTAACGCAAGTTTGGTAAGTAATAGTAATAGCACATCAATATTTGGGTAGCCAGCACTGCTTCCCGCGGGTTATTGAAGACATCTGATGCATCAGACCTCCCCCTCCATTTTCCCTACAATCCCACAGCCTCCCCAATAATAACATTATGGGACACCACAACCACGTATCCCTTCCTCAAACACTTGGGCCACCAAACCCACACATAACCATGACCGCAGACACCTGGTCTAGAATAACTACTGCCACTCCCGAAGACACTTGGGCCTCATCCCGAATACACTATGGAACAAACCATTCCGCACACACCTGGGCCATCCACCACAATGTACCCAAAGAGTCTTGGGAAATAATGGACCTCAGTCTGTTACAACCTACCTGGAGAGTCTTGGGCTACTCAAGAGAGGGAGCATAAAAGAGCTAATGAACAGCCACCCGATAGGATGTTAGAAAAAACACCCTACCCTATTTAATGGGGGTGTTCGGTAGGAAGTGCTCAACAAGGGTGGGGTGTGAATAAGAAACAAAAGAACTAAATTTATAAATATAGGTAAAAAAGAACTCATTCCAACATAAGGGTCCTGAAAGTAGCCCATACACAAACTCTATTGTTACTATTCATTCATGCACAAAGCATAATAGCCACAACTAGAGCCCCACCCATTCTAGTTACCACGTTCAAGTGGTTTTGTTAAAAAAAAATTCTCCACTATAGGGAAACTATCTGGCACATTCACAGATCATTAAAACCATGGACTGAAGAAAGAGGCAACCAAACAATATTTTAAGCATTCACACTCAGCTCTCTTTTAAAGTTACAACAACAAAACAAAGGGATCTATGGGATCCCTCAAAGTATTGGAACCATGCCAAGCCCCAACCAATTGGCACATATCCACAAGCCAACAACTAAACAACAGGGGATCCCATACCCATCCATGTCACCCCACAAAAATCAAGCAGAATAAATATGATTAACAGCAGAACAGAGTAAGAGTGTTTTCAAGTTTAACCAACATCATTCATTAAGTTCCTTCCTTCTGTTTGGTTAACTGGGGTGATCACACAAGGGTTTTTATTCCTATTGCATCCATTTAATCATCTAGGTTTACATGATTAACTAGTTTCGATGTTACATCCATTCAATCACAAGATTTTTTTTAAAAAAAATAAAGGTTCATTAGTGTTCAAGAAAGGACCACAAACAGCAACTATTTTAAATGGGTGTAAGCCCATAAAATTGACAACATATAAGTCAATATAAAAGAGTACAGAAACATCACCATCAAACACACTCCTTCATTCCTTAAATTTCATTTATTATCTTCATTAATATTTGTTTTCATCCATGCCCTGAGGAAACATTTTCATACCCACCCCGCATGATACAGAGTAAGAGAGATGAAGGTAAAAACCTACTTGGATGATCAATGATCGAATTTCTTTCCTTGCACTGAGAAATGGGGATGTGTGAATTGCAGGAAAAGAAAACTTGAAGGCTTAAAATATGAGCGGGAAGAGCTCCAGCACAGGTGCATGATTCATCTCTAGTGTAAGTCTCTAGGGCAGAATTTAGAGAATAGAAAGGAAAAAGGAAGATAGGATCTCAGTTTAAGAAAAGACCAGATCCTAAAATCAGGGAGATTATTTCAAAGTACTCAAAAGTTGAATTGTGCCTTGAAAATGTGGTTTTCCAGTTTCACACATTGTGATTAATTAAGATTTAATAACTCTATTTATAGAAGGAAAAGAAAATGAATGCGAATTAATATATATCTTTTAAACTGAGAAAAATGTGTAATGGGGACAAACTGTAAAACACGACAATGTGTGCAACCAAGGAAAAAAGACCACAAGTTTTGATAACTGAAGGGTCTCCCAATTAATGGGGGTTTAAAACATCTTTTAATTCCTTTAAAAGGATTTGGATGGGTTATTAAAATGTTTTTATGTCAAAATTTATGTTACTCGGGCGAAACTAGAAGGTCCAGGAAAAATAGGGAAGGACTTGCCATTAGGTGTGTCACCATCACCATGGAACTGATTCCAATTAGTGTTATGGATGACCCGTAGGTACCACCAACTCCCCTCAGTGCCACCGACACCCATTGGTGCCACCGGCACCCCTCGGTGCCACTGACACCCCTTGGTGCCAGCGGCTCCCCTCAGTGCCGCCAGCGCCCCTTGGTGCCCCTGGAGCCCCATGGTGCCACATTCACCCCTTGGTGCCCCTAGCGCCAGTCGGTTCCACTGGTGCCCCTCGGTGCCAGCAGCGCCCGTCGGTGCCACCAGTTCCCCTCGGTGCCATCAATGCCCCTTGGGGCCAGCGGCGCCCCTTGGGTCCAATGGCACGACTCGGTGCCAGCGGCGCCCGTTGGTTCCATCAACACTCTTTGTTTCCACCAATTACGATCGGTGCCACCAATCCCCATGGGGGCCACCGCTTCCCATCAGCTCCACTGATGCCAATTGGTTCCACCAATGCCTATCTGTACCACTAACACCCATTGGGGCCACTGATGCTCAGACCTGTAATTTGGAAAACTCCTTAATGAGTCACCGATGGTCCCCAAGACACTCCAAACACCATAATTTGGAAAAGTAAAGGACCAGGAGGAACCAGGCCATTACATCAGATACCTCTCAAACTATTCTCATCCTCGGGAATTTAAGATGAACCTAAAGAATGGAAAGGGGTCCAAACAACCACCTTGTAAGATACCTCTAAGAGAAAATACCACCCTAGAGTTGTTCGAAATCCGAAACAACCTCGATATCTTGGAACACATATCCCTCATCGATCTCCTAAAAACCCATAGATAGACTACTGCTCCTCTCTCCCAAGTAACCACACAACAATAAAAGGTGTCATTGTCCAGACATATGGATTAGGGTACCCCTTCCCCATGTCAAGATAATATCCACATTGGGCGGCGCTAACTTGCTCAAATAGGTTCAATCACATCCAATTTAATGCGTCTTGAGTAGGGATCAGGTCCTCCCCTCTCCATAATTATGACTCTCTTCACACACATTCATAGAACTAGGGAAACAACATATCCCATAGTTAACAAGTTCAATAATTACATCACAATAAAGTACAAAACAAAACAGAAAAAAACTCAAAACAAATCTAGGTACTGTGTGTGAATATGTCCCTCTCGTTCCCAGGTACTCTCCTCAAGACCACGATGCCTCCATAGCACACAAACCATGGGAATGGTTCATCCATGAAGCACCACCTCCTGATTATCTTTGATCCTCATCGGTAACTTCAAAAATGTTGCATCGTCCTATATATCCATCTCTCCGCAGTTGAGGACGTTCCAATCATTATGTATAAACCAACTGAGCTAAGACACATGGATGACTTCGTGCACCCTCAGTAGCGGTGGTGGTAGCGCCAACTGATAATCCACTTTTTCGACTTCCTGCAACACCACAAAGGCTCTGAAAAACCTGAGAGAAAGCTTACTCCCCCTTCCGAACCTCCATTTCCCACACTGAGGGGAGACCTTTAAGAACACATGGTCCCCAACCTCGAACTCCAATAGTCACCTCCTATTGGCAGTGTACAACTTCTTTTAGTCCAGATCTGCCTTCATCCTCTCACGCACAAGTTGAACCTTCTCAGTCGTACACTGTACCACCTCTGGGCCAAGAATTATTGCCTCTCCAACCTCTGTCCAACACATAGGTAAACAAAACAGTCTTCCATACAAGTCTTCAAATAGAGCCATGCCTATGGTAGAGTGATAGCTATTGTTGTAGGAAAACTCCACCAGTGGAAACTGTCACACCCATGATCCACTGAAGACTAGAACACATGACCACAACATGTCCTCTAATTTCTGGATTGTCCTCTCTGTTTTCCCATCCGTATGAGGGTGGCATCCAGTGTTGAGGCATAACTTTGTGCCAAAATCATGTCGCAATCCATTCTAGAATCGTGAGGTAAACTGTGTATCCTGATCAGATACTATGGACCTCATAACTCAATTAAATTGCACCACCTTGTCCACATATCTCTGTGTTAAGGCATCCACTGCACTCAACTCCTTAAATATCTGGTAGTGAATTGATTTTTCTAGCTGGTCCACCACTATCCAGATAACATCACATCCTTCTTGAACCTTTGGTTAGTACCATGAACAAATCCTTCGAGATTTCATCCCACTTCAACTTGGGGATGTTAAAAGGCTGCAACAGACCACCCTGAACACAGTGCTCAGCTTTCAACTACTGACACATGAGGCATTTTTTCACGAACCCTGCCACTTCACGTTTCACCCCATGCCACCAAAACTAACTTCTCAAACCTAGGTACATCTTGGAAACTCTTGGGTGTACCACCTGGGGTGAGTCATGGAACCCACCAAGAACTTTATCACATATCGTATCTGGAACAATTAGCTTAATGCAGAAAATCAACCGATTCTGACCATCATCTGAAAATATGTTTGGGGAATTGCCTTGGATAACATGATCATGCATCAATTCAGCCTCAAAGTCCCCCCACTGATACTCCACCTATTTTACCAAAGAATAATACACTATCATCTGGAACAAGAATCCCCTATCTATAGCATCCCGTCTTTTTATAACATAACTTTTCATTCCATTACACGGAACTGAGGATCTTTAAGGTTTAGTGTCTTGGAAACAAGGAACATAAAACATGAAAAAAAAACATTCTTCTTAAACACATGAAAGGATTCTCCTCATGTTCACCCTAGGATCATTACTGCATCCCATAACCTGGGGACATATATCAAAAGGAAGGGTGAGCAGAAGGCCCAGCAAGGGAAACAAGTGAAACATTTTACATATGAACTTGAGATACATCAATAAAGTCATGAAAAGAACTTTAAGGCATGAAAATGAAATCATGAGGCATATCATAATAAAAATAAAACTTTTTCATAACTTGAAGATGTGGCTACATCATTTAACATATAAAATCATGAACATATCACCAAGGTCCATCCCCAAGGTGTCATTTTAAAATTACCAAGGTTATTCACCAAGGTATCGTGAAAATTGTAATCTCTAGTGGTTACATCATTACCCAATGCATTGGAGCACTATCAGGGCGCACCCTTAAATTTTCCTTTATTATCATGTGAGCCACATATATCATCATCAAACAATTCATAAATAACCCACATAGCATAAAATAAATGGGTTTCGTTTCATAATCATAACGTTTTAAAAACTGCTTTAAAGACATGATCTTTACGTTACTTTAAACCCACGGAAAGGGAAAGCGGGTCTCATGTATGTAAATACCAGAATTTAAAATGGAACATTTTGATATATATGTGAATACCCTTGTATAAATAAGAGCTTTGAGTATTCACTTTATAACATAAAATAATTTTTTAGAAAAGAGAGAGGCATTTTGAGGGGAAAATTCTGCAGCATAACGGCTAAGTTTCGGGGTTTTAGAAAACATTGAAATGAGAGGGGACATGGGTCACCCTCTCATAAATGATCCATAAAACAGTATGGTGAAAGAATAATAAGGACATATGGACATGGTAATGAAATTTTAGGGACATACCATTTGAAATTAAAAACATGGAAGGAAAAAAAATAGATTTCTCTTATGAAAATTCGGCAGCCTTACGGCGTCACTGAACTTCAAAAGAAAATGATTTGAGAAGATCAAATAGGGTCCCTCATCACATGATCATAAGAGATCAGTATGATGGATATAGAGATAATTCCCCAACATAACAAAAAGGAACTTGAAAGAATTGACATGAAAGTAGAACTTCAAAACGAGAAGGGTGAAGAACCACTTAAAAATTCGGCAGCCTAACGACGCCACTTAAAACATCAAAATACTGAATTGAAGAGATCAAATTGGGTATCTCATCATATGAACATAAGATTCCAGTATGATATATATAGAGATAATACCCCAATATAACAAAAAGGAACTTGAAATAATTGACATGAAAGTAGAACTTCAAAACGAGAAGGGTGAAGAACCACTTAAAAATTCGGCAGCCTAACGGCGCCACTTAAAACATCAAAATACTGAATTGAAGAGATCAAATGGGGTCTCTCATCATATGAAAATAAGAGTCCAGTATGATATATATAGAGATCATACCCCAATATAACAAAAAGGAACTTGAAATAATTGACATGAAAGTAGAACTTCAAAACGAGAAGGGTGAAGAACCACTTAAAAATTCGGCAGCCTAACGGCGCCACTTAAAACTTC
Source organism: Viscum album (assembly GCA_963277665.1). Taxonomy (NCBI): domain Eukaryota; kingdom Viridiplantae; phylum Streptophyta; class Magnoliopsida; order Santalales; family Viscaceae; genus Viscum; species Viscum album. The sequence continues at coordinate 1,974,872,397 of OY728157.1, read as the reverse complement.
AAAATACTGAATTGAAGCGATCAAATGGGGTCTCTCATCATATGATCATAAAAGATCAGTATGAAAATTTAGAGATCATACCCAAACATAATAAAAAGGAACATGAAAGACTTGAATGAGAATAGAACTTGAAAACGAGGAAGGTGAAAGAATCCCTTAAAAATTCGGTCGCCTAACGGCGCCACTTAAACATTCTTAAAACGAATTGATGAGAGCAAGGGGGGGGTATCTCATCATATGAACATGAAATAGGCAGTAGGATGAATATAAAAGAACATCCTCCAACATAAGAACATGGAGTATAAAAGAAATGACATAAAAGAGATTACTTGAAAAGAAAGAGAGGGGTCAGATCCCTTACCTTAAAATGTAACTCTTAAACCTCAAAGGTTGGGACCTTGAGGGCTTGGGGGCACCTTGGGAGGACTCCTTGGGAGGTAATGAGACCATAAATTCGTTGGGAATGAGTGGGGAGTCGAATGGATGAGAGAAGGGCTTGGTATTTATAGGGAAAGTGAGGGGACAAGGCATTAATGGCCAAGGGACACCTCACATGTGCTTTTCTCAAACCCATGTGCTCTCCCTTGTCATTTATCATGGAGTTATGCCACATGGGGCCCCCAAAACAATAATTCATCACCCTTGGCCGGCCAACCCTCAAAAGATCTCATGACATCATCATGACACCGTTATGATGTCATTAAACATACTGAAACCCTAAAACTGTATTTTTACTATTCACTGAAAATTCAACTTTCTCAGAAAAATCCCACAATTTCACATTAACCAAATATCAATGCTCTGATTTCAAAAATGAAATCCATTTTATAAAAATAATTTTCTAAATATTTTTAATTTAATTTTTAAATAAAAACACTATTCATCGAAAATTCATTTTTTCAGAAAAAACCCCAAAAATTACCATAACACAATATCGATGCTCTGAGCTCAAAAATAAAGTCATTTTTATAAAAATAATTTTCTGATTATTTTTAATTAAATTTTTAATTAAAAAACACTATTCACCCGAAAAAACTAATATTTGAATAATAATTAATGAAACCGTTATTTAACTATTTTATTGAATCACATTACTTAATCAAGGTGCCTAGATTATTTTAAAACTTTCTTTAAGTGAGATTACTAATCCATTTGCTCATATCACTAATCCTAATCATAAAATCACTATTCATAATTTACTATTCATCAAAAATCAAGTTGATCTTATTAGACTCTAAATTTAGTACTGAACATAATTGCAGAAGACCATTTTTTGAAAATCATTACACATTTTTAATTATTTAGGGTTTACATAAACATATTTAAAATATCCTTTTTCTAAAATTCATCAAAAATATGCATACTATATTTATCCGGTCATTTCAAAATCCATAAACTTCATCATAAGAAGAAATCCCAATTTTTATTTAAAACAAGGATTACACAAGGTAGTTACGGTCTCGTTACATAACCCCTTATAATACCAGCATAGGACCTAAGAGTAAGGTGTTCTAGGGTGATAGAAGCTTGGGGCGGCTCAGTCAACATTGCCCGAGTAGTAATTTCTATCAGTTTGAACTTCTCACGAAGGCGATTCCGTTCCAGCTTCACATGATGAAGTTCGGCTTGGATTTGATCCAGAGCAAAGCCCAGTGGTGCTACCTCCTTCCCAAGCTCTGTAAGATGGGCTTCGATCGGTCCAAGACTACTAGGTGAGGCCATCGAATCTTCTTTCTATTAACCAAGATTACTTATATCAAAACATTTTGTTCACAGCGGTCATATTGACCGATGGTTATATAATAGTCAAAACCCACTGATCTCATTTTAATTATAATCATGTTTATCAAATAAAACGTTTTTGTTGAGTATAACAATAACACATAAAATTGGGAAACAAAATTTATTTAAAAAAATTTCGGGTCGTTACAATCTTCCCCCCTTAAGAAATTGCGTCCTCGCAATTTTAAAATTGGGTTTTTAAATTTCATTGAAAGTCCCACATCTGAAAAGGAGTCAGTAAAACTATTACTTTAAAATAAAGAAAGGGAAGTACAAAGGTCACCCGAGTTAACCGACACTAGGGTTCCATGTAGGAAAACATGGACATGGAGGAGAAAACAAAGGGTCAAGTTCTGAGGGAGAGTGATAGAGAACATGATTAGGAGAAAGTTAACCATGAGAAAATCCCAAACTTATGATGTGTGTAAACGGTCTTTGATTACCTAGTAGGAAACGTAAACCAACAAAATTTTTGTTTTACGTTTATTTTCATAATTTAGAGGATTTCATTTACTACATAGAACAAAAACATAAGAAAATATACCTACCTTCAAGTAGAGTTTCATCCTTTAACAAGTCCCTACCAACACTAATCTTTTCTCCAAATGATGATAATTCAAAAACACTTGGTCTCATAAAAGCACAAGAATCATCTTCTATAGAATCACATAATCTAAAAAAGATTAACTATCTATTTCTTCTATCTTTAAACATTATCCCAAAAACAGAAAGGTTAAGGTAAAACAACTCTTCAAAGAGAAAGAATCCCATAGGAATGGAAACTACTTTTAAATCATCAAAGTTCCATGGTACTACCCAAATTTCATCATAGACCATTCCCTAAATAACGGTCCTTAAAATTACTCAAAACAAACAAAACTAAGATTGAAACCCAAATACAATAAGGATTTGATAAGATAGTCTTCCAAAACAACTTCATTGTTCATCTCCAGACAACATCAACCACTCCTAACATCTTATAAAAAAAGTATCTAACCTAAACATATTTTACCCAAGATAGGTTAGTCATTCCCATAAGTAACCTAAATTACTATAAGTTCACCTTAAATTCATCGATTCTTCAAAATATAAGTCAAATTACTCCTCAATGAAAATACTGTAGTAATCTATTTACCTCGATCAAATATGGTTCCCAAAATAATGAACGTCTTCCAAAATAATAATCACATTTTAATCCCCTAATCATCCCTGACATATTAATACGAAAATCGTCGCATTTCCTATCACATTGGTTGTCGGAACATGTTCTTCCATTTCCCACCATTAACTAAGAAGAGAAAGCATAATTAGGGGCTTAAGTACTTAGCTAATAATCATGAAAAGGAACTGAAAGCATATAAGGATAACTTGTATATGAAAGGTATACCCTAACTTGTGATCTCCTAGGTTCCCATCTAGGTTATGAATGATCATATATTCTTATGTGAACCTTTATTTTATTTTATCTTTGTTCCTTTAACAATGGTTCATACCAAGCTTATGAATTAACCAAAGCATATCCCCCGGGAGTGTCGTAACCAAGAGTGCAGCAAGGCCCGTTGTCGTGTACCAGTTCCCGTTCGAGTCTAGCTCAAAGCGGTGTTTACGGGTTTTACCCCTATGTACATCTGTGCCAGAGCCACCTCTACCTGCTCGTATCCAGACAGGGATGTATTTGCTTGGCAACCCCTTACTCAATACTCACCAAAATACCAGGAAGATTTCCTATATTAAACTTTTCTATAGGGTTCCTCCTAGAGTTTTCATATCCCAATTTCCACAAATAACTAAACCATCCTTTGATACCAACTATAGCATCCCGTCTTTTTATAACATAACTTTTCATTCCATTACACGGAACTGAGGATCTTTAAGGTTTAGTGTCTTGGAAACAAGGAACATAAAACATGAAAAAAAACATTCTTCTTAAACACTTGAAAGGCTTCTCCTCATGTTCACCTTAGGATCATTACTGCATCCCATAACCTGGGGACATACATCAAAAGGAAGGGTGACCAGAAGGCCCAGCAAGGGAAACAAGTGAAACATTTTACATATGAACTTGAGATACATCAATAAAGTCATGAAAAGAACTTTAAGGCATGAAAATGAAATCATGAGGCATATCATAATAAAAATAAAACTTTTTCATAACTTGAAGATGTGGCTACATCATTTAACATAGACAATCATGAAAATATCACCAAGGTCCATCCCCAAGGTGTCATTTTAAAATTACCAAGGTTATTCACCAAGGTATCGTGAAAATTGTAATCTCTAGTGGTTACATCATTACCCAATGCATTGGAGCGCTATCAGGGCGCACCCTTAAATTTGCATTTATTATCATGTGAGCCACATATATCATCATCAAACATTTCATAAATAACCCACATAGCATAAAATAAATGGGTTTCGTTTCATAATTATAACGTTTTAAAAACTGCTTTAAAGACATGATCTTTACGTCACTTTAAACCCACGGAAAGGGAAAACGGGTCTCATGTATCTAAATCCCATAATTTAAAATGGAACATTTTGATATATATGTGAATACCCTTGTAGAAATAAGAGCTTTGAGTATTCACTTTATAACATAAAATAATTTTTGAGAAAAGAGAGAGGCATTTTGAGGGGAAAATTCTGCAGCATAACGGCTAAGTTTCGGGGTTTTAGAAAACATTGAAATGAGAGGGGACATGGGTCACCCTCTAATAAATGATCCATAAAACAGTAGGGTGAAAGAATAAGAAGGAAATATGGACATGGTAATTAAATTTTAGGGACATACCATTTGAAATGAAAAACATGGAAGGAAAAAAAAATTAGATTTCTCTTATGCAAATTCGGCAGCCTTACGGCGTCACTTAACTTCAAAAGAAAATGATTTGACAAGATCAAATAGGGTCCCTCATCATATGATCATAAGAGATAATTATGATAGATATAGAGATAATTCCCCAACATAACAAAAAGGAACTTGAAATAATTGACATGAAAGTAGAACTTCAAAACGAGAAGGGTGAAGAACCACTTAAAAATTCGGCAGCCTAACGGCGCCACTTAAAACATCAAAATACTGAATTGAAGAGATCAAATGGGGTCTCTCATCATATGAAAATAAGAGTCCAGTATGATATATATAGAGATCATACCCCAATATAACAAAAAGGAACTTGAAATAATTGACATGAAAGTAGAACTTCAAAACGAGAAGGGTGAAAAACCACTTAAAAATTCGGCAGCCTAACGGCACCACTTAAAACATCAAAATACTGAATTGAAGAGATCAAATGGGGTCTCTCATCATATGAACATAAGAGTCCAGTATGATATATATAGAGATCATACCCCAATATAACAAAAAGAAACTTGAAATAATTGACATGAAAGTAGAACTTCAAAACGAGAAGGGTGAAGAACCACTTAAAAATTCGGCAGCCTAACGGCGCCACTTAAAACTTCAAAATACTGAATTGAAGCGATCAAATGGGGTCTCTCATCATATGATCATAAAATATCAGTATGATAATTTAGAGATCATACCCCAACATAATAAAAAGGAACATGAAAGACTTGAATGAGAATAGAACTTGAAAATGAGGAAGGTGAAAGAATCCCTTAAAAATTCGGCAGCGTAACGGCGCCACTTAAACATTCTTAAAACGAATTGATGAGAGAAAGGGGGGTATCTCATCATATGAACATGAAATAGGCAGTAGGATGAATATAAAAGAACATCCTACAACATAATAACATGGAGTATAAAAGAAATGACATAAAAGAGATTACTTGAAAAGAAAGAGAGGGGTCGGATCCCTTACCTTAAAATGTAACTCTTAAACCTCAAAGGTTGGGACCTTGAGGGCTTGGGGGCACCTTGGGAGGACTCCTTGGGAGGTAATGAGACCAGAAATTCGTTGGGAATGAGTGGGGAGTCGAATGGATGAGAGGAGGGCTTGGTATTTATAGGGAAAGTGAGGGGACAAGGCATTAATGGCCAAGGGACACCTCACATGTGCTTTTCTCAAACCCATGTGCTCTCCCTTGTCATTTATCATGGAGTTAGGCCACATGGGGCCCCCAAAACAATAATTCATCACCCTTGGCCGGCCAACCCTCAAACGATCTCATGACATCATCATGACACCGTTATGATGTCATTAAACATACTGAAACCCTAAAACTGTATTTTTACTATTCACTGAAAATTCAACTTTCTCAGAAAAATCCCAAAAATTCACATTAACCAAATATCAATGCTCTGATTTCAAAAATGAAATCCATTTTATAAAAATAATTTTCTAAATATTTTTAATTTAATTTTTAAATAAAAACACTATTCATCGAAAATTCATTTTTTCAGAAAAAACCCCAAAAATTACCATAACATAATATCGATGCTCTGAGTTCAAAAATAAAGTCATTTTTATAAAAATAATTTTCTAATTATTTTTAATTAAATTTTTAATTAAAAAACATTATTCACCCGAAAAAACTAATACTTGAATAATAATTAATGAAACCGTTATTTAACTATTTTATTGAATCACATTACTTAATCAAGGTGCCTAGATTATTTTAAAACTTTCTTTAAGTGAGATTACTAATCCATTTGGTCATATTACTAATCCTAATCATAAAATCACTATTCATAATTTACTATTCATCAAAAATCAAGTTGATCTTATTAGACTCTAAATTTAGTACTGAACATAATTGCAGAAGACCATTTTTTGAAAATCATTACACATTTTTAATTATTTAGGGTTTACATAAACATATTTAAAATATCCTTTTTCTAAAATTCATCAAAAATATGCATACTATATTTATCCGGTCATTTCAAAATTCATAAACTTCATCATAAGAAGAAATCCCAATTTTTATTTAAAACAAGGATTACACAAGGTAGTTACGGTCTCGTTACATAACCCCTTATAATACCAGCATATGACCTAAGAGTAAGGTGTGCTAGGGTGATAGAAGCTTGGGGCGGCTCAGTCAACATTGCCCGAGTAGTAATTTCTATCAGTTTGAACTTCTCACGAAGGCGATTCCGTTCCAGCTTCACATGATGAAGTTCGGCTTGGATTTGATCCAGAGCAAAGCCCAGTGGTGCTACCTCCTTCCCAAGCTCTGTTAGATGGGCTTCGATCAGTCCAAGACTACTAGGTGAGGCCATCGAATCTTCTTTCTATTAACCAAGATTACTTATATCAAAACATTTTGTTCACAGCGGTCATATTGACTGATGGTTATATAATAGTCAAAACCCACTGATCTCATTTTAATTATAATCATGTTTATCAAATAAAACGTTTTTGTTGAGTATAACAATAACACATAAAATTGGGAAACAAAATTTATTTAAAAAAAATTCGGGTCGTTACACTATCATCCTCCACCCTTGCATCCAGGTGCAAGGCAGCTAACTCCCCCATCACCTTCGAAGAATGTAATTCCCCAACCCCAGCTACCCAGAGTCGGTGAATTACTTCGTAACATTGGAATGATCACAAAATATCAAGTCTCGAAAGACCGATTAGTTTAGTAGCCTTGGAAAAACTAGATACATTCATAAATGTTACATTACATAATAAAGTGAAAAACTAATAACAAAGTATTCATATTTCACACTCATATCCTTTTCTGACTATCCCTGCAGGTCATTCATAAAATACCTCTTCACATCCTGGAAAATATTAAAACATTGAAAGGGGTGAGCTCAGATGCTCAGTAAGGATAACAATATTGCGGAAGCTTTCATAAATAAACATAAACATTTAAGGCAATGTATAACTAAAAAAAGCCTTTTAAACTTGAACATCAACATAATATGGCAAAAGTAAAATGAGATAATTCCATTTACTTCTTCACATGGATATTCTACTGGTCAAATAATCACATGCAATATCAATAACCACTTTCATAATGATGGAATTCATAATGCTAGACTATCATAACCACGTAGCCAAGGCCTCGTGCCAAGACCACAAATAAGATTTTGTCAAGGCCTCATGCCAAGACACTAGTTTGTCTCATGAGACCTGCCGATGCATCGAGGAGCTATAGCGGGCTCCACCCGTCACTTATTAAGTCCAATGCATTCCTCATATGAATAGGTTTAAACATATCATAAACCATAACATAATCGTATCACATAAAACATGCATAAAAGAAACATAACATTTCCACATTTCAATCACAAGATTTCAATACAACACATTGATATAATAAAAACTCTTTCAAAACCATTTTCAATACCAAAATAAAAGAAAGTTAAAACTTTGTATTTATTTTTCATTAAAAAAAAGTGATGGCTTGTAGAGGAAGCTGAAACTCAAATAATGGGCACGGCGGCAGAGAAGTCGTTGTCGCCGCATACGTACGGCAAGAAAAACATTCCTTTTTGTCGTTTAGTAAAATGCTTCGTATAAAAAAGATTCATTTTGAATAAACGTAAAAGTCAATGGGGTTTATACACCGTATAAAAGAAATTTGTGTATAAAACCAAATATGCCTCAATGAAAGGAGATTGAGACGAAGTCCATAAAAAGATAATTTTTAAAATAAAATAGATCTATTATGTGTATTCACTATAGGTACACATAAAGATCATAAAAAAATACAAAATAGGACATAATAATATCATGACATAATTTGAAAGTAGGAGATTAACCCAAAGAATGGAAGTTGGGTTAAGAAATTCCCTTACCTTGTGTCTTGTCCTGAATCGACCGTTCTTTAACCTCCTGAATAATAAACTAGGGTTAATTTATATTTACTTAAGAACCTTTTTCATGTTCATTATTCCTTTTATATCCCTTATTACCATGTTATGAACATTATGTAATTATTAAAGTTTAAAACGGTCATTTTTTCGATCTTAGGTACTTGAGTCAACAATAAACTTCTTATAATTACAAGTTTTTTATGTGGAATAATATCCATTATCTCCATAATTATATTCATGATTTAGATGTCATATATATCATATATATCCAGTATATACATTCATTCATAATATTACGAAACATTTAGAGGTAAGAAATGAAATGCACCGTTCATGGAGACGGTAAGCTGTACGTACGCATGAACGCTACTTTCATTTCTATTTCGTATTTAATGGAATGAAATCATAATTATATAAAGGTATAATATAGTTCCAGTAGAATATCATATATAATATCATTTACTCCATCTTTTATACATTCCACATATGGCATTAACGATTCATATCACTTTGAAGGGGCGGTAGTCCGCACTTCCTAAAATGAAATTATCGCGTTTACCCATAATGGAAATCATAAAGTATGCCATAAATGAGAAATACAGAAGCATAAGGAAAACATAAACATATTATATAAAATATATAAATATAGTGACATCTTAATGTCCACCTTTTAAGGTGTTATATGAGTGTTGAACAATCATCGTTTCGTGAGGCAGAAATTCGTCATCCACAGAAACAGTATGTTCTTTAACCATTAGATGTAGGTGTGTGTAAGTGTAGCTCGAATCCTTAATATAAAAACATCCTAGTATATTGAGGATACTGTTTTTGTTACAAAAGAAATGAATAAAAAGAGTTTATGGGGTTGGAGAAGAAAAATAAAACAAAATAACATAAGAGAAGACATTACCTTAAAATCATGTAACTCTTTTGATTTGAGCCAAAGGCTTCCTTGGGAAGCATTATGCCCAAAGTGAGGATTTTAGGAGTAAGGGAGGTAAGTTGGGAGAGTATTTGGGCAGAGTTTGGCCGATCCAAATGGATTTAAAGTGTGAATGAGGTGGTAGAGGTGGGGGCCTTTTATAAGAGGAGAGGAGGGGCACTCTTGGAAAGTAAGGAAATTTTACATTATTATACAATGCTTTTCGGATTATAAAGGTCCCACACTTATATAATTCGTGGATAAGGTGATAAGGGTTCGAAATCTACCAATCCAATAGTCTTTGGACAAGTGTAATCCTTGGATTGTACATTATCTTTTCATTTTATTAAAATCGTTAAATAATGAGGTCATCTCTGCATCATAATGATGTCATAAATAATTTAATTTATTTAATGTCTAAAAATTATAAAAAAAATACTATGATGTAGGAAATATTTTTAGATTTCCAATGACTATTTATAGTCAAAAATATAACTTGTATAACCCCATGTAAAAATTGTTTTAGTAAAACATTTCATGTTTGTGTCATTTTTTACTTTAACATTAAATAAAAGGTATTTATGTCATTTTCCAACTAAAGTGGCTCCATGGGGTCCCCAAGTTGACCCATGGATTTTCTTGGGCGTCCATGGCACATAAAATGAGAGTATGACATGTTTCAAGCTCATCTCATATTATTAAAACATTATTTTTACCTTAAACTACACTAATTACCTCTAATCATGATTAAGAACTTAAAAGTTACTATTCACCAAAAATTATTTTAATCTCATTGAACCAAATTTTACTTATTAATGACAACCATGTATGTTGGATTTTTGAAAATCAAATCACAGAAGTGTTAATATTTCATTTAAACGAAAAATCAGTTATTTAACTACCACTTATTGGTTTCACTATTCATCAAAAATTGATGTTTTTTCAGAACAATGCCAAAATTTCACCCTAAGATATAATTGATATTCCAAATCCAAAAATTATGTCTATTTTAAAAAATTCCAAACATATACGTTGCATTAATTAATTTTATAATTAATTCCCGTTGTCACAACAAATAGCGTGTTTTTAAGAAACAATTTATATCAAAAGATTGGCAATTGTTTATGGCCAATTTCAATGTTAAATTAATGCTAATCAACACCATTGGATAAAATGGTAAAAATATATTCTAATTATACTTTAAAACCACTAAATAGTATAATTTATCACTAAAAATTATTTTTATTAAAAAATTTGTTTTAAGTATTTTTCACTATTCATAAAAAATTAGAAGTTCTCAGAAAAATACCAAAAATTCAACATAGGCTAATTTCGATATTCCGAATCCAAAAATGAAGTCCATTTTGAAATATAAAATTTCTATAATTTCAAAAAGTGGTTATTACTATTCATAACGACTACTTTGATTAGTCTCGGTGTTTTAGAACTCGAAGTTGTGTACAATGCCAGCTATTGCATTATTGAATGACAAGCGTATTGTGGAAGCTCGGGGTGTTACATTCTCCCCTCCTTCAATAAATTGCATCCTCGCAATTTGAAATTTTTTCTTTGAAAATAAAAGGTTGAAAAGAGAAAATACCTTTGTGGAAAACCCACATCAGAAATAAGATTAATAAAATTTGTCCTTAATAAGAGGGAATAGGAAATCAAAAAGTCACCACCAAATTATGATCTCAATAAGGAGAACATTGGTGGCATTTAGAGACATATAATTAGAGGAAAAACGTAAATATTTGTAGGGAGTGATTGAGGTCATCAATCACAAACAAGTGTAAAATTGAGGGCCTCAAAGCCTTCAATCTATGTTGATTTAAAATATTATCAGTTCAACAAGACATAAGGTATTAGGATAACACATTTTTTTGTTTTAATATCCCTTTACTAAAGTTTAAGAATTAATTTATTCATAGAATAAGAGATATGTATATATATATTTATGCTTGACAAGTAGAGTTTCAACCTTCAACTAATTTCTACCACAACCTCATCTTTCACTCAAAAATATACTAGAAATCAAAAATATTATATTTATCCTAATAGTACAAGGTTTAAAATATTAACACATACCATTTAGATTATAAAAACTATTTTGTAATAACCAGGGACTTCACGTAGTCCAGTGGTAGGCGATTAATCCCAATCACACTATGGTTGTGGGTTTGATTCCCACAGCTTTGTCCAACGCGATGGGTTGTCACTCGGTCTGCGTGTTGTCCTTTTTATAAATATCCAAAAATAACCTTAACAATAGTATCCTTTATAGTTATCCAAAATACTTCTGTCCAACTCACAGTACAAATTTTATGAGGAAGGTAAACATAATGAAGCTCCTTTTTTTCTTCGTAACAACATGTGAACACCTTCATCATGTATTCTTTTAAAACACTGCAACATATTGAATTACCATAAATCCTTATTGATTACATTCATGTTCCCTTATTCCTTATAGAAAACTAGATATACTCCTTTTATCCAAAAATGTATACAAATCATTAATCAGTTTCAAGGAGGTTAAGAATATCCAACATAATTTATCTGAATCAATAATGTCTTATTCCAAAATCACTATCTCGGTATCAGAACCATATTATGGTTTATCTTTCTCTCAACCATATATTTTCCAAAAAATTAACCTACTGTGGAGTCACTTTTCTTGGTTCCACACAATCTCAAGTCCTAGATGAAATAGTACTGCAGTACTATCCTCATATACTCCATAATTATTATAACCAGTACATCATTGATACAACACTCAAATTACAAAATTATTTAATAACAACATAAGAACTCTAATCATTCCTCCTCATCTGTGGTAGTATCATAACTTGATTATTATCCAATAACATCATTTGGGGCATACTCTGATGATTTAAACATTGGTTTGCATAGTGTCCCCACTCCTTGCAGATGAAGCATTGTACATTTGAAACCTTTTTCTTACCCTTGCAGTCACGCACTTGGTGTCCTTTTTCTCCACACTTATAAAAAACTCTCATTCCCTTCAGGCAAATTCCAAGGTGTTTCTTCCCACAGTTATCACATATTGGAAAATTCTTTTTTTCCCTCGTCCCTTTATCCATCATTCTCCCTTCCATCCTTTTATTCTCTTTCATCCTTTCAAATCCATAAGACTCAGAGAATTCTCTACTTATCTTATTAACACATGATACTATTTATTCATATGTTGATAACACATGGGAGAATATTTCCCTTCTAAATGTTGTCTTAATACCATGAAATATATGATCCTTCTTACTCTATGGATCATACGTATTGATGGAGTTCACATTCCTTATACTGGGCACCATTTCTATACAATGGCATAAATTAGGTTAGTTTATGAATTACAATGAATAATTACAAACTTGTAGAATACTTAATGTAAATTCAATGGCTTATGGATATAATCCATAATCATAAAAATGTTTTCCTTGAGGAAGTATATACTCATAACCCTTCATAGTGGTTTGTAAAGAAGACAAGAATTATCCTAAGTATATCCCTCAGGAGTGTCGTAACCAAGAGTACAGCAAGGCCCGTTGTCGTGCACCAGTTCCCGTTCGAGTCTAGCTCAAAGCAGTGTTTTCGGGTTTTACCCCTAGGTACATCTATTCCAGAGCCGCCTCTACCTGCTCGTATCTAGACAGGGATGTATTGCTCGGAAAACTCACAAAATCTCTATAATACCAAAATTCTAGGAAGTTATTCTATACTAATCCTTAAAGTCTATCTTCGGGCTATGTGCTCTAATCAGAGTTTATCTAAATCTAGCTTCCAAGGTTAGTACTAAACTGCCAATGATACCAACTGTAACGCCCCAACCCCAGCTACCCAGAGTCGGTGCATTACTTCGTAACATTGGCATGATCACAAAAGATCAAGTCTCGAAAGACCGATTAGTTTAGTAGCCTTGGAAACACTAGATACATTCATAAATGTTACATTACATCATAAAGTGAAAAACTAATAACAAAGTCTTCATAGTCCATACTCATATCCTCTTCTGACTATCCCTGCAGTTCATTCATAAAATACTTCTTCACATCCTGGAAAATATTAAAACATTGAAAGGGGTGAGCTCAGATGCTCAGTAAGGATAAAAATATTGCGTAAGCTTTCATAAATAAACATAAACATTTAAGGCAATGTATAACTAAAAGAAAAGCCTTTTAAACTTGAACATCAACATAATATGGAAAAAGTAAAATGAGATAATTCCATTTACTTCTTCACATGGATATTCTACTGGTTGAATAATCACATGCAATATCAGTAACCACTTTCATAATGATGGAATGCATAATGCCAGACTATCATAACCACGTAGCCAAGGCCTCGTGCCATGACCACAAATAAGATTTTGTCAAGGCATTGTGCCAAGACACTAGTTTGTCTCATGAGACCTGCTGATGCATCGAGGAGCTATAGCGGGCTCTACCCGTCACTTATTAAGTCCAATTCATTCCTCATATGAAAAGGTTTAAGCATATCATAAACCATAACATAATTGTATCACATAAAACATGCATAAAAGAAACATAACATTTCCACATTTCAATCACAAGATTTCAATACAACACATTGATATAATAAAAATGCTTTCAAAACCATTTTCAATACCAAAATAAAAGAATGTTAAAACTTTGTATTTATTTTTCATTAAAAAAAAGTGATGTCTTGTAGAGGAAGCCAAAACTCAAATAATGGTCACGGCGGTGGAGAAGTCGTTGTCGCCGCATACGTATGGCAAGAAAAACATTCCTTTTTTTCGTTTAGTAAAACGCTTCGTATAAAAAATATTCCTTTTAAATAAACGTAAAAGTCAAAGGGGTTTATACACCGTATAAAAGAAATTTGTGTATAAAACCAAATATGCCTCAATGAAAGGAGATTGAGAAGAAGTCCATAAAAAGATAATTTTTAAAATAAAATAGATCTATTATGTGTATTCACTGTAGGTACACATAAAGAATGTAAAAAATAAAAAATAGGACATAATAATATCATGACATAATTTGAAAGTAGGAGATTAACCCAAAGAATGGATGTTGGGTTAAGAAATTACCTTACCTTGCGTCTTGTCCTGACTCGACCGTTCTTTAACCTCATGAATAATAAACTAGAGTTAATTTCTATTTACTTAAGAACCTTTTTCATGTTCATTATTCCTTTTATATCCCTTATTACCATGTTATGAACATTATGTAATTATTAAAGTTTATAACGGTCATTTTGTCGATCTTAGGTACTTGAGTCAACAATAAACTTCTTATAATTACAAGTTGTTTATGTGGTATAATATATATTATCTCCATAATTATATTCATGATTTAGATGTCATATATATCATATATATCTATTATATACATTCATTCATAATATTATGTAACATTTAGAGGTAAGAAATGAAATGCACCGTTCATGGAGACGGTAAGCCGTACGTACGCATGAACGCTAGTTTCATTTCTATTTCGTATTTAATGGAATGAAATCATAATTATATAAAGGTATAATATAGTTCCAATATAATATCATATATAATATCATTTACTCCATCCTTTATACATTCCACATATGGCATTAACGATTCACATCACTTTGAGGGGGCGGTAGTCCGCACTTCCTAAAATGAAATTATCGCGTTTACCCATAATGGAAATCATAAATTATGCCATAAATTAGAAATACAGAAGAATAAGGAAAACATAAACATATTATATATCATATATAAATATAGTTACATCTTAATGGCCACCTTTGAAGGTGTTATATGAGTGTTGAACAATCATCGTTTCGTGAGTCAGAAATTCGCCATCCACAAGAAACAGTATGTTCTTTAATCATTATATGTAGGTGTGTGTAAGTGTAGCTATAATACTTCTTATAACAACATCCTAGTATATTTAGGATACTGTTTTTGTTACAAAAGATATGAATAAAAAGAGTTTATGGGGTTGGAGAAGCAAAATAAAATAAAATAACATAAGAGAAGACATTACCTTAAAATCGGGTAACTCTTTTGATTTGAGCCAAAGGCTTCCTTGGGAAGCATTCTTCCCAAAGTGAGGCTTCTAGGAGTAAGGGAGGGAAGTTGGGAGAGTATTTGGGCAGAGTTTGGCCGATCCAAATGGATTGAATGTGTGAATTAGGTGGTAGAGGTGGGGGCCTTTTATAAGAGGAGAGGAGGGTCACTCTTGGAAAGTAAGGAAAGTTTACATTATTATACAATGATTTTCGGATTATAAAGGTCCCAAACTCATATAATTCGTGGATAAGGTGATAAGGGTTCGAAATCTACCCATCCAATAGTCTTTGGACAAGTGTAAGCCTTGGATTGTACATTATCTTTTCATTTTATTAAAATTGTAAAATAATGAGGTCATCGCTGCATCATAATGATGTCATAAATAATTTAATTTATTTAATGTCTAAAAATTATAAAAAAAATACTATGATGTATGAAATCTATTTAGATTTCCAATTACTATTTATAGTCAAAAATATGACTTGTATAACCCCATGTAAAAATTGTTTTAGTAAAACATTTCATGTTTGTGTCATTTTTTACTTTAACATTAAATAAAAGGTATTTATGTCATTTTACAACTAAAGTGGCTCCATGGGGTCCCCAAGTTGACCCATGGATTCTCTTGGTCGCCCATGGCACATCCAATGAGGGTAGGACATGTGTCAAGCTCATATCATATTTTTAAAACATTATTTTTACCTTAAACTACACTAATTACCTCTAATCGTGATTAAGAACTTAAAAGTTACTATTCACCAAAAATTATTTTAATCTCATTGAACCACATTTTACTTCTTAATGACAACCATGTATGTTTTATTTTTGAAAATCAAATCACAGAAGTGGTAATATTTCATTTAAACGAAAAATCAGTTATTTAACTACCACTTAGTGGTTTCACTATTCATAAAAAATTGATGTTTTTCAGAACAATGCCAAAATTTCACCCTAAGCTATAATTGATATTCCGAATCCAAAAATTATGTCTATTTTACAAAATTCCAAACATATAATTTTCATTAATTAATTTTATAATTAATTCTTGCTGTCACAACAAATAGCGTGTTTTTAAGAAACAATTTATATCAAATGATTGGCAATTGTTTATGTCCAATTTCAATGTTAAATTAATTCTAATGAACACCATTGGATAAAATGGTAAAAATATATTCTAATTATAATTTAAAACCACTAAATAGTATAATTTATCACTATAAATTATTTTTATTAAAAAATTTGTTTTTAAGTATTTTTCACTATTCATAAAAAATTAGAAGTTCTCAGAAAAATACCAAAAATTCAACATAGGCTATTTTCGATATTCCGAATCCAAAAATAAAGTCCATTTTGAAATATAAAATTTCTATAATTTTAAAAAGTGGTTATTACTATTCATAACGGCTACTTTGATTAGTCACGGTGTTTCAGAACTCGAAGTTGTGTACAATGTCAGCTATTGCATTATTGAATGACAAGCATATTGTGGAAGCTCGGGGTGTTACAAAGAATCTACTGATTCTTGAACGACAACCTTCTGTGACTTCCTGCTCACGGAATCAGCCACCATGTTCCCCTACCCTAAGGTGTAGGAAATCTATAAGCCTTAGTCTTGAAGGAACTCCTTCCACCACCACTGTTGCATGTTCAGGTCACACTGGGAGAAGATATACCTCAAGAACTTGTGATTAGTGAAGACTATGAAGTGCTCTCCTATTAGTTAAATGTGCCACAACTTTAGTGAGAGCACTACCACTGCATGCTCTTGGTCATGGGTGGCATAGTTATGTTTGTGGGGACGTAACTGCCTAGACCCATAAGAGATCACTCCCCACTGCCGAATCAGCACACACCCCAAGCCTAGGCCTAAAGCATCACAGAACACTTCAAACACTACCCCTTCTTCTAGAATCCTCATAACTAGGGCACTGACCAACTTCCCCTTCATGTAGATGAAGGTTGCCTGTAACTTCTCACTCCATACAAAATCCTAGTCTTTTATGGTCAAAGATTTTAAAGGTGCTTCAACTTGAGAGAATTTAGGCACAAACCTCTGGTAGTAACCTGCTAAACTGAGGAAACTATGAACCTTCGCTACTTTCTTGAGTTCTTCCCAAGAAACAACTACCTTGACCTTTGATGGGTCCACTTTTATTCCCTGTTGGGAAACCACATGTCCAAGGAAGTGCACCTCTCATGTCTAGAACTTCAACTTGGACAACTTCCTGTAGACCTGGTGCTATCGAAGGGCCTCTAAAGTCATCCTAAGATGCTTGGAATGATCCTCCCTAGATCTTGAGTAGATCAGGACGTCAATGACAAAGATGACAATGAACAGGTCTAGATAATCATAGAAAACTGAGTTCATGTGACCCATAAACCCGTTTGGAGCATTCCTAACACCGAATGGCCTGACCACGAACTCAAAGTTCCCATATCTGCACCTGAAATTATTCTTTGGGATTTCACCCCCTTCACCTTCAACTGGTGATATCCCGATCACTGGTCTATCTTAGAGAACCAAAATGCTCCCTTCACTTAGTTAAAAAGGTCATCGATCCATAGGAGGGGGAAATAGTTCTTGATCGTCAACTGATTTAGCCTTCGGTAGTCTATACACAGCCTGATACCCCCATCTTCCTTCTTTTTGAACAAGACTAGAGAACCCCATGGGGATGAGCTCGGTCGAATAAAACCCTTCTTCATCAGATCATTAATCCGAATTCATAACTCCCACAACTCATAAGGTGTCATCTCATAGGGGACCATCAAAATTGGACGGGCACCGGGTTGCAAGTCTATCCCAAAATCAACATCGCATCGAGGGGGTAGAGTCACCACCTCTCCAGGGAAGACATCTAGGAACTCACAGATGACTCATGGGACTTCCACCATCTCTACAACTACTGCCTCCATTGATAGCTTGACTAAAAAGGATAGAAGGGGCCCCACTCATCGGCTGCCCTCCTGGAAACCCCAGTCACCAATGAAAGTCAGACGTTGGCCACCCATATTTGAAAACACGACCCTTCCCCATAAGCAGTAGATAAAGGAACACATAGAGAACAGTTAGTCAATGCCTAAGATGACATCATATGGTTGCATCTTTAGAAAAAGAAGGTCCCCACTAGACTGAATTGGCCCTACCATCAGTCTACATCCCCAGTAAACATAAGACAAGATGGTATGACCTCTGATTGGCGTACCCCAACTAGGTTCATGGGAAGTCTCTCTACATCTAGACCCAGATTATGGGCTAGACTAGGTGAAACAAAGGAGTGCAAAGCTTCTGAATCAAACAAGGCACAAACAAGAGTACTGAGCAAGTTGATCGTACCTCAAACAAGCTCTATCCCTATAGGAACTGCTACCTCTATGGCATGAAACATTCCACACCCAGATCCTCTTCCCCCCGGTTGTTGGCCACCTCCCCAACCATGCCCTGGTGGAGGTCCTTGAAGAGTTCCCTGAGGTTGGCCTCCTCCTGCAATGTCTTCTCTCAGAGGAGCGGGAGCTTGCTATCCCTGATGTGGCTGCTGAAAAGGCCTGACCGGAAACTGCTTCTTTAAGGCCCCAGCCTTAAACATTACTTAATCTTGAGTTATTTCAAGAATGCACATTGAATATATTTTTAGGTTTAGAGTTTTAGAGAATTAGATCATAAATCCTTCATTACATTCCATATTTAAACAAGGTGGTTACATAAAAGGAAGTATTCATTTTTCCCACCAAAGGAGACATATTTAAAATAAAACATGGATTCTTTCGTGACACTTCCTCGACACTATCAACACATCATGTACTTTTCCCTTGACCTATGAAAAACATTTCAAAAACATGGGATGAGCATAAAAAACTCAATAAGGTATATAAAAATACGGAATGAAAACATTAGTCCATGTACACATAAGAATCAATGAAATCATGCTTTACTCATAAAACATAATAACATTAACATACCTCATCAAATTAGGAATAAATCAAGCAAATCATAAGACATAAAGGTAACTTGAGGCATTCATAACATTCTTACGTAGGGAGTAACCCTCATGGATTCGTTTGGAATACCCATCATAGTATATTCCCTAAATCGCTTCAGAGAAACCTTAGAGTTTAACCCCTTCACGTTACCCAATGCATTGGAGAGATATATCGGGCTCACCTGCCCTTAGTTTATCATGGAACCACCCATCTTCATAAACAATGCCCAAGAACCATAACATAATCGTACCACATAAAACATTCATAAAGGAAACATAGCATTTCCACATTTCATCCACAAGATATCAATACAAAACATTGATATAAAATCATTTTCAATACCAAAATAAAAGAAAATTAAAACATGGTATTTATTTTTCATTTAAAAAAAAGGTTATGGCTTGTAGAGGAAGCCGAAAATAAAATAATGGCCATGGCGGCAGAGATGTCGTTGTCGCCACATACGTAAGACAAATACATTCCTTTTGTTGTTCAGTAAAAAAATTCGTATAAAAAGATTCTTTTTGAATAAAAGTAAAATTTAAAGGGGTTTATACACCGTATAAAAGAAAGTTGTTTATAAAACAAAATGTCCCTCAATGGAAGGATATTGAGACGAAGTCCCTTACCTTGTGTCCGACTTGACTTGATCATTCTTTAATCTCCTGAATAATAAACTTAAGTTAATTTGTACTTGATTAAGAACATTTTTATGTTCATTATTCCTTTTATATCACTTGTTACCATGTTATGAACATTATGTAATTATTTAAGTTAATAACGGTCGTTTTAACGATCATTGGTACTGGAGTCAAAAATAAACTCTTTATAATTACAAGTTGTTCATGTGGTAAAATATCCCTTATAACCAGAATTATGTTCATGATTTAGATATTATATATATCATATATATCCAGTATATACATTCATTTATAATATTACAAAACATTTAGAGGTAAGAAATGAAATGCACCGTTCTTGGAGACGATAAGTCGTACGTACGCATGAATGCTACTTTCATTTCTATTTCGTATCTAATGGAATTGAATCATAATGATATAAAGGTATATTATAATTCTAGTATAATATCATATATAATATCATTAACTCCATCCTTTATATGTCCCACATATGGCATTAACTAATCAAATCACTTTGAGGGGGCGGTAGTCCGCACTTCATAAAATGAAATTATCGTGTTTACCCATAATGGAATCCATAAAGGTATGCCATAAATGAAAAATACAGAAGAATAAGGAAAACATAAACATAATAAATATCATATATAAACATAGTGACATCTTAATTGCCACCTTTAACGGTGTTAAAAGAATATATAACAATCATCATTTTGTGAGGCAGAAATTCTCCATCCACGGAAACAGAATGTTCTTTAGCCATTAAACGTAGGTGTGTGTAAGTGTAGCTGGAATACTTCTTATAAAAACATCCTAGTATATTTAAGATACTGGTGTTGTTACAAAATAATGGAATAAAAAGAGATTATCGGGATGGAGAAGCAAAATAAAACAAAAGAAAATTAAAGAAGACTTTACCTTTAAATCGGGTAACTCCTCTTGGTTTGAACCAAAAGGGTTTCATGAAGAGCTTTCTGCCTAAGGTAAGGATTCTAGGATGAAGATAGGGATATTGGGAGCTTATTTGAGTAGAGGTTGGACGAGCCAAAGGGCTTGAAAAGTGTGATAGAAGGGTAAGAAGTGGGGTCTTTTTATAAGGGAGTGGAGGGGCTCTTTTGGAACTCTTGAAACTATTATTTTATTATAAAATGAAATTCGGTTTCTAAAGCTCCAAAAATAATTAAAGTCGAGTATAATGTGGTATATTCTTGAAATAAAATCATCCAATAAGAATTGGACAAGTTTTGGTTATTATTTTAAACATTATCATCTTATTTATTTAAATCATTCATTAATGACGTAAACATTGCATCATCATTTTGTCATAAATAATTTAATTTTTTTTATGTCTAAAAATTATAAAAAAATTACCATGATGTAGGAAATCATTTTATATTTATAATGAATATTTATAGTAAAAAAATATAGCTTATATAACCCCATGTAATAATTTTTTTAGTAAAACAATAAATGTTTGTGATATTTTTATTTTTACTTTAAATAAAAGGTATTAATGTCATTATCTCACTCAAGTGGATCCATGGGGTCCCACAAATTGACCCATGGATTTTATTGGTCGTTAATTACCTATCCAATAAGGTTAGGACATGTGTCAAGATATTTTTATATTTTTATAATATCATTTTTAACTTAAATTACACTAATTATCTCTAATCGTGGTTAACAAAAATCAAAAGTTACTATTCACCAAAAAAAATATTTTAATCCCATTGAACCACATTTTACTTACTAATGAAAACCATATATGTAGGATTTTTTAAATTCAATACACAGAAGTGGTAAACTTTCATTTAAACAAAAAATCATTTTGTTTAACTACCACTTAGTGGTTTCACTATTCATCAAAAATTGAAGTTCTTCAGAAAAATACCAAAAATTCACCCCAAGATATATTTGATATTCTGAATTCAAAAATGATGTCTATTTTACAAAATTCAAAACATATAAGTTTCATTAATTCATTTTTTAATTAATTTTTGTTTTCAAAACAAATAGCATTTTTTTAAGAAAAAATATCTATCAAAAGACTAAGACTTGTTTATGTCCAATTTCAAAGTGAAATTAATTACAATGACCACCATTGGATTAAATGGTAAATATATATTCTAATTTCACTTTAAAACCAATTAAAAAGATAATATATCCTTATAAATAAATTAGATTCAAAAGTGGTTTTGAATTAAAATACAACATTTTTCAATATTCATTAAAAAAATGAACATTATCAGAAAAATAACAAAAATTTACACAAAGTAAATTTTGATGTCCTGATTCTAAAGAAGAAATTTATTTGTCCCAATATAATGTATAAGAGTTACCAAAATATATATTTAGATATGGTTCTCCATCGAACATAGCAACCCCATTAAATTAAATTTAATACTTAATTCAAAAAATATTAATAAATATAAAAATGTCTTATTATTTATTTACCTGGGATGTTACATCCTTCCCCCCTTTTGGGAATTGCTTCCTCAAAATTTATTCACTTAAATAAATGGGGGTATTTATCCCTCATAGCATTTTCGGATTCCCATGTTGCCTCTTCAATCATGTGGTTTTTCCACAAAACCTTTACTTGAAGAATCACCTTATTCCGAAATACATGCTCCTTGTGGTCAAGAATCTGGATCGATTGTTCCTCATAAGATAGATTCTCTTCCAGATAAACTACCTCTGGACTCAAAACATGAGATTGATCTGGCATGTACTTCCTTAACATTGAAACATGAAAAACATTGTGTACCTGAGATAAACTCGGAGGTAAAGCCACACGGTATGCAAATGATCCAACTCTATCCATAATTTTGTATGGTCCAATGAACCTTGGACTCAGCTTTCCTTTCTTACCAAATCGCATCACACTTTTCCATGGTGAAACTTTGAGGAAGACATGATCACCAACCTCAAAAGAGAGATCCTTCCTCCTGTTGTCTGCATAACTTTTCTGCCTGCTCTGAGCTGTTCTCATGTGTTTCTGTATCAGCTGAACTTTTTCTGCCAACTCTTATACCAATTCTGGTCCCATGAACTTCCTTTCACTCACTTCATCCCAAAAATATGGAGTTCGACACCACTTCCCATATAATTCCTCAAATGGTGCCATCTGTATATGGGAATGAAAACTATTATTATAAGAAAACTCAACCGAAGAAAGATGTCGGTCCCAACCTCCCTGATAATCCATCGAACAAGCACGTAGCATATCCACCAAAGCCTGAATTGTTCGTTATGACTTCCCATATTATTGAGGATGAAAAGATTTACTGAAATTTAATTCAGTACCCAACGACTTCTGAATACCTTTCCAAAAGTTAGAAGTAAACCTGGGATCACGATCAGATACAATGGAGATGGGAACTCCATGTAACTTGACTATCTCTTTAATGTATAAACGGGAAAGTTGTTCTAGGGAAAAAGTATCTCGTATATCAAGGAAATGAGTAGATTTAGTCAAGTGGTCAACAATAACCCAGATTACATTATTACCTCAATGTGTCTTCGGCAACCCCAAAATGAAGTCCATGGAGATATTCACCCATTTCCACTATGGCACTACTAAAGGCTGAAGCATCCCTTTCAGTAACTGCTGCTCTACTTTAACCTATTGAGAAGTCAAACACTTCATAGTAAAATCAGAAATATCTATTTTCATTACATCCCACCAGTAATACTCTCGAAGATCTCCGTACATCTTAGTACTTCCTGGATGAACTGAAAACGAAGAGCTGTGAGCTTCACATAAAAACTCTATCTTCAACTGTGAATCACAAGGCACACACAATCTCTTCCCAAATCTCAAAACATAATCATTATCAATGTTGAATTCAAGCAACTTACCCTTCTGAACCAGCTCTACCTTTTTCTGCAACTCACTGTCTAGCTTCTGTGCTTGCTTAATTCTGTCTAATAGGGTTGATTTCACTGATACCTGAAACAAAATAGAAGAACATACAGCACTAACAACTTCTAGGACAAATTACATCAAATCCTTAACCAAAGGATCATGTTCCACATGCAACATTGTTAATGAAGAATTACTTTTTCGGCTCAAAGAATTATCCACTTTATTTTCTTTTCCCAGATGGTGATGAATTGTACAATAATAATCCTTGATTAATTCTAGCCATCTCCTCTATCTCATGTTCAATTATTTTTTAGTGAATATATACTTTAAACTTTTGTGATCAGTATATATTTCACACTTTATAGCATAAAAATGGTGCCTTTAAATTTTTAAAGTGAAAACAACAGCAGCTAATTCCAAATCATGTGTATGGTAATTTACCTCATGAGTTTTCAACTGTCGTGAAATATAAGCAATTACCTGATCATTCTGCATTAGGACGCAACCAAGTCCTTTTAATGAAGCATCACTGTAGATAACAAACTCACCATTCTTGGAAGGTAGTGCCAAAACTGGAGCATTCACCAATCTTCTTTTCAATTCCTGAAAACAATCATCACATTCCTCTGTCCAGATAAACTTAACACCCTTCCGAGTTATCTTAGTCATTGGACTAGATAACCGAGAAAAATTTCTAACAAAAATTTGGTAATATCCTGCCAAACCATAAAAACTATGAATCTCGGTTACATTTGTGGGTCTTTTCCATTATTCAACAACCTTTGTTTTTGCAGGATCAATAGTTATTCCATCTTTAGAAACAATGTGACCAAGGAAAGAAATTTGTTGCAACCAAAACTCACATTTACATAATTTCCCATACAATTTCTTTTCTTTTAAGGTTTTAAAAATAACCCATAAATGACTTTCATGATCCTCTTTACTTTTTGAAAACACCAAAATATCATCAATAAAAACAACCCCAAACGTATCCAAGAACTCATGGAAATTTCTATTCATGAGTTCCATGAATACAGAAGGTGCATTGGTTAGCCCAAAATGCATAACTACAAATTCATAATGGCCATATCTTGTATGAAACGCTGTCTTAGAAACATCTGCTTCCTTTACCTTCAACTGATGGTACCCCAATCTCAAGTCAATCTTTGAAAAATATTAAGCTCCATGGAGCTGATCAAACAAATCATCGATATGAGGCAAAGGATATTTGTTCTTAACAGTGATGTTATTCAAGGCTCTGTAATCAATGTGAAGTCTCATTGAACCATCTTTCTTTTTAACAAATAAGACGGGAGCACCACATGGTGATGTGCTAGGTTGAATGAAACCTTTCTCTAATAAATCTTGCAATTTCTCCTTCAACTCTAAAAGTTCAATTTGAGCCATTTGATATGGGGGTTTTGAAATTGTCTTAGCATCAGGAACTAAGTCAACAGTAAATTCAACTTCTCGATCGGGTATTATTCTAGGAAACTTATCAGGAAAAACATCAGGATACTCATTTACCACAGGCACATCATTAATCTGAATGGTTCCTTTGTTTTCAAGAATATGTACATGGTAACAATCATTTCCATCTTTTACAAGTTTCTCAGCCTCTTGATATGTTATCAACAGTAAGGGTTAATTCTTGTACACAAACTGAAAATCTTTCTAAAAAGAAATTTCTTTAGCTCTAAAGTCAATCTTAGCATGGTAAACAGAGAGCCAATCCATATCCAAGATAACATCAAACTCTAATAGTGCTAAAACAATAAGGGTTTCAAGTAGATTCCTTCCACAGATAAGGATAGGAATATTATTATAAAATATTTTTGCCTCAACATTTCCCCCAGGTGTTTTTACCACAAGTTCAGGAGTCATTTCTTGAGATGGAATTCCCAATTTACTAGAAAAATTTTCAGAGATGAAAGAATGAGTAGACCTCGAATCAAACAACACATTGGCATAATCTGAAAAAACAAAAAAAAAGTACCTGATATCACTTCATTTGATGGCCCAACATCTGCTAAAGTAGTTGTAAAGGATCTAACCACACCTTTCTACTTGTAGTCTGACTGCTTCCCATCATTCAAGATCTTTGTCGGACACTAGTTTGTATAATGACCCATCTCATTGCACTTGAAACATTTCACTAAATGTAAATCAAATTTGGTCTTACCATCACCCTGATATTTTTCAGTGCAATCAAGAACCTTATGTCATATCTTACCACATCTGTAGCACTTTCCAGAATTCAAAAACATTCCCCAGTATTCTTTTTACCACATGTATCACAAAATGAAAACACAGTTTTCTTACCATCAGACCTTTTTGAAGGATTCTTCCCTTTCTCCAGCCACCTCGGTCTCTTCTTCTGTTGGTTGATATAGAACACTTTATCATCAGAAAACTCCATTTCCACCTTCTCATCACATCGAACAAGCTTTTTATAACATTTTAACTCATGAGAAGCTAATTACCTTCGATATTTCGACTTTAATCCTGAGTAAAAATGATTGATTTTACTATCAAGGTTTCGGATAAAATTTGGAGCATACCTTGTCAATTGAGTGAACTTTTCTTCATAAGCAGCCACTAAGTCGTCCTCTTGCCTCAATTCCAAGAATTTGTTTTCCATTCTAAGTCGAACAACCTTAGGAAAATATTTCTCAAGAAACATACCTTTGAATTCATCCCAGTCAAGAGCATCAATCTCATCAGCATCTCGGATATTTTTAACCATCGACCACCACTGATCTGCTTCACCCTCCAAACAGTATACAACAAGACTAACCTTTTGATTGTCTGAACACCCCATGACATCAAAAATCTTCTCCAATGCTTTAATCCACCCTTTAACTAGCACAAGGTCAGATGATCCTCTAAATGATGGGAGATGTTTCCTCATGAAATGTTCCAACACTGACATGTTCCTCTGCAGTTGATCTGTCTGATCTCGTGCATGGATACCACCACCATTTATCGATTGATTCAACTTTTCCATTAATGCAAAAAACTGTTCAGTTCCAATTCTGACCATCTCAGAATGCTGATTCGGAAGGTCATTTCCTTCTGTATGCCTTCCTAGCACTACTTCCCTGTTTCCTCTATAGAAAATCATTCTCAACAAACATGCCTTAGATGAAGCAACATGGTAATATTCAAATGCTCTATCATTTCAATTTTACCAAAAAGAATTATGGATAATCATTTAATATAATTTGAACTCCTACATTTATCTAAAACGACCTTTGATACCAACTATAAGGCCCCATCCTTAAACATTACTTAATCTTGAGTTATTTCAAGAAGGCACATTGAGGATATTTTTAGGTTTAGAGTTTTAGAGAATTAGATCATAAATCCTGCATTACATTCCATATTTAAACAAGGAGATTGCATAAAAGTCAGTATTCATTTTTTCCATCAAAGGAGACATATTTAAAATAAAAAATGGATTCTTTTGTGACACTTCCTCGACACTATCAACACATCATGTACTTTTCCCTTGACCTGTGAAAAACATTTCAAAAACTTGGGATGAGAATAAAAATCTTAGTGAGGTATATAAAAATATGGAATGAAAACATTAGTCCATGTATACATAAGAATAAATGAAATCATACTTTAATCATAAAACATAATCACTTTAACATACCTCATCAAATCAGGAATAAATCATAGAAATCATAATACATAAAGGTAACTTGAGGCATTCATAACATTCTTACGTAGGGAGTAACCCTCATGGTTACGTTTGGAATACCCATCACAGTATATTCCCTAAATATATTTGGAGAAACCTTAGCGTTTAACCCCTTTGAGTTACCCAATTCATTGGAGAGCTATATCGGGCTCACCCTCCCTTACTTTATCACAGAACCACCCATCTTCATAAACAATGCCCAAGAACCATAACATAATCGTACAACATAAAACATGCATAAAGGAAAAATAGAATTTCCACATTTCAATCACAAGATATCAATACAAAACATTGATATAAAATCATTTTCAATACCAAAATAAAAGAAAAGTAAAACATGGTATTTATTTTTCATTTAAAAAAAAGGTTATGGCATGTAGGGGAAGTCGAAACCCAAATAATGGTCACGGCAGCGGAGAAGTCGTTGTTACTGCATATGTAAGACAAAAACATTCCTTTTTTCGTTTAGTAAAATGCTTCATATAAAAATATTCCTTTTTAATAAAAGTAAAAGTAAAATGGGTTTATACACCATATAAATGAATGTTGCATATAAAACAAAATATGCCTCAATGGAAGGAGATTGAGACGAAGTCCCTTACCTTGTGTCCGACTTGACTCGATGGATCTTTAATATCCTAAATAATAAACTTGAGTTAATTTGTACTTTCTTACGAACCTTTTTCAAGTTCATTATTCCTTTTATATCACTTGTTACCATGTTATAAACACTATGTAATTATTTATGTTAATAACAGTCGTTTTAACGATCATTGGTACTTGAGTCAAAAATAAACTCTTTATAATTACAAGTTGTTAATGTGGTAAAATATCCATTATAACTATAATTATGTTCATGATGTAGATATTATATATATATTATATAAATGAATTTATAATATTACAAAACATTTAGAGGTAAGAAATGAAATGCACCGTTCATGGAGACGGTAAGTCGTACGTACACATGAACGCTACTTTCATTTCTATTTCGTATCTAATGGAATGGAATCATAATGATATAAAGGTATATTATAATTCCAGTATAATATCATATATAATATCATTAACTACATCCTTTATACTTCCCACATATGGCATTAACGAATCAAATCACTTTGAGGGGGCGGTAGTCCACACTTCCTAAAATGAAATTATTGTGTTTACCCATAATGGAAACCATAAAGCTATGTCATAAATGAAAAATACAGAAGCATAAGGAAAACATAACCATAATAAATATCATATATAAACATAGTTATATCTTAATTTCCACCATTAAATGTGTTAAAAGTATATTGAACAATCATTGTTTCGTGAGGCAGAAATTCTCCATCCACCGAAACAGTATGTTCTTTATCCATTAGACGTAGGTGTGTGTAAGTGTATCTCAAATACATATTATAAAAACATCCTATTATATTGAATATACTGGTGTTTTTACAAAATAATGTAATAAAAAGAGTTTAGGGGGTTGGAGAAGCGAAATAAAACAAAAGAACATTAGAGAAGACTTTACCTTTAAATCAGGTAACTCCTCTTAGTTTGAACCAAAATGGATTCTTGAAGAGATTTATGCCTAAGGTAAGTATTCTAGGATTAAGATAGGGTTATTGGGAGCTTATTTGAGTAGAGTTTGGATGAGCCAAAGGGCTTTAGAAGTGTGAGAGATGGGTAGGAAGTGGGGTCTTTTTATAAGGGAGAGGAGGGGCTCTTTTGGAACTCTTGAAACTATTATTTTATTATAAAATGAAATTAGGTTTCTAAAGCTCCAAAAATCATTAAATTCGAGGATAAGGTGTCCATGCTCGAAATAAAATAATCCAATAAGAATTGGACAAGTGTTGGATATTATTTTAAACATTATCTTCTTATTTATTCAAATCATTCATTAATGACGTAAACACTGCATCATCATTGTGTCATAAATAATTTAATTTTTTTGATGTCTAAAAATTATAAAAAAAATTACCATGATGTAGGAAATATTTTTATATTTCTAATTAATATTTATAGTAAAAAATATATCTTATATAACCCCATGTAATAATTATTTTAGTAAAACAATATATGTTTGTGATATTTTTATTTTTACTTTAAATAAAAGGTATTAATTTCATTATCTCACTCATGTGGCTCCATGGGGTCCCACAAATCGACCCATGGATTGTTTTGGTCGTAAATTAACTATCCAATAAGTTTAGGACATGTGTCAAGATATTTTTATATTTTTATAATATCATTTTTGTCTTTAAATTACACTAATTACCTCTAATCGAGGTTAACAAAACACAAAAGTTACTATTCAGCAAAAAAATATTTTAATCCCATTAAACCATATTTTACTTTATAATGATAACCATGTATTTCATATTTTTGAAATTCATTACACAGAAGCAGTAAACTTTCATATAAACAAAAAATCAGTTTGTTTAACTACCACTTAGTGGTTTCACTATTCATCAAAAATTGAAGTTCTTCAAAAAAATACCAAAAATTCACCCCAAGCTATATTTGATATTCTGAATTCAAAAATGATGTATATATTGAAAAACTAAACAAATATAAGTTGCATTAATTAATTTTATAATTAATTCCCATTCTCAAAATAGATAGCGTGTATTTAAGAAACAATATCTATCAAAAGACTGAGACTTGTTTATGTCCAATTTCAAAGTGAAATTAATTCCAATGGACAACGTTGGATTAAATGGTAAAAATATATTCTAATTTCACTTAAAAACCAATTAAAAAGATAATCTATCCTTATAAATAAATTATATTAAAAAGAGGTTTTGAATTAAAATACATCATTTTTCACTATTCATTAAAAAAACGAACATTATCAGAAAAATACCAAAAAATTTACACAAAGTAAATTTTGATGTCCTGATTCTAAAGAAGAATTTTATTTTGCCCAATAGAATATATAAGAGTGACCAGAAATATATTTAAAGAGGGTTATCCATCGAACATAGCAACCCCATTAAAGTAAATTTAATACTTAATTCAAAAAATATTAATAAATACGAAAATGTCTTATTCTTAATTTACCTGGGATGTTATAGCTCCAAATGAGGGGGAAGTTGTACCTGCCCACCTCCACTATACTGCACTTGGTCTACACACTGATTCTGAAGGGGGCCATAGCTGCCATAGATGAAGCACCTCGGTCCTAGGCTCGTAGAGAAAAGGAGAGGACCGGGAGATTAAAACTGGAATTGCAGAGGCCTGCTCCCCGCAGGCTGAAACCTAGATAGCCCTGATGCTGACAGTTTTTTATTAACAAACTTTCCCTTTGACGAACCAAACTGGATCCCAACTTGTAGAACACCTCTCAGCATATGAAACCTTTCCACCACTTCATCCTTCTTCTAAACTTCTAGGTACGTCGGTAGAGTGAAGGGAGTAATAGCATACTGAAGAGAAGGCGAGAGTGCCTCCTCTAAATGTCTCGTCTGAGACTCATCAACTAGAAATAGTTCTGGATTAAAGAGAAGGAGATCCTTGAAATTTATTCCCAACTCCCTCACTAACATACTCCCCTGATAGAGGGAGATTAACTCATTTCGCTTCTCATCCTTCATCGTAGAGGAAAGGAATTCCACCCAGAACACCTTCTCAATGTTAGCCCACAAAATATCACTTTCCATCATCAATCTGAGGTAGAGCGTCCTCCCCTGATGCACTTATACCCTCATCTGAATTACTATAAATGGAACCCAGAACTCAGCTAGAGCACAGATCAAGTTGAAAGATATCACCAACTCCTCATGCCAACTTTTGGTCTCCATGTTTGAGACAATGGCCTCTTACTTCCCAAGGGTCTATCGCTGAAAGGCATGAAGCGTCTTCTTCCACGGGTCATCTTGCTCCTCTCGATCAGTCCTCTATTGATCATCCAGATTAGCCTCCTAGTCCTCGATCACTTATACTACTTGTGGTCATCATCGAGGTGCCATAGCTGCAAGGTAAACAAGGAATGCCTATTCCAGAGTAGTGTAGAATATTTCTTTTAAATATTTCTTAAACTTGGTATTTATTAAAATTCTCAGAACACCCAGAACACACAAGATCACATGTCATTATGATGCATGTACCTTTCCTAGGGTCTCTACCCTACAATCAGTGTAGCTTCACTTGATCATTCTGTAGGTCTAGAGTCCTTGCATCGGATCACGGGGGCCCTAAAATCCAGTGTCCTAGTCAGTCTTCCCTAGCCTATTTCAAGAACCAAGATTTATTAACATTTTTTCCTTACCATCCCATGAAATAATTACAGTTCCTAAAGCCAAGATTTATCCTATCTCTCAAACCCTCCCTTTGATAACATTTAGTCATGACCCACCTTCAACAATATGAGGGAAGGGCCAGAAAATTGCCAGACCCTTCCTTCCTCAAGTTGAAGGAGAGATAATGACCCCCTTAGTTCTTCCATCAATTGGCCCCAGAGTGGAGACTAGCACCAAGGGTATATAATCACACGTAATATAGAAGTCATTACCCTTTTAATTTAGTAGGATCAAAAGATATGATGGTAAAAACCCAAAAAACTCCAAAACTGAACGTAAAAGTAAAGACAAAACCCATTCCCATATGAATGTTCAATGGTAAACCCATACAATGTATAAGAAAACTCCAAAGATAAAGTACCAAAAGAAATGAAAATGGAAACAAAAACTATCCCAAAGTTCAAGCTAGTACGGACATGCACAGTCCTTGAAGTCCTCCTCGAAACCTGAAAGTAGTTTTATATACATAGGGTGATTATACAGGTATACTCCTTTGGGAAAAACCAAAAGCTCTAATGCACAAGTGGGGAGGAATTCTAATGCCCCGTCATTAATTATAGGTAACCAAAACACCTAGAAAGGAAACTATCCACCCAACCTCACCAAGGCACACTTCCCAAGTAACGCAAGTCAGGTAGGTAATAGTAATAGCACATCGATATTTGGGTACCCTGCACTGTTTCCCACTATTTATTGAAGACATCCTACATGTCAGACCTCCCCCACCATATTCCCAGTATTCCCACTACCACCCCAAAAACAACCTTATGGGCCACCACAACCATGTATCCCACCCAAAGACACTTGGGCCACTATAACCATGTGTAACCATGCCCACAGACACCTGGTCCAGAACAACTACTATCATGCCCGAAGACAACTGGGTCTCATCTCGAAGACACTTGGGAACAAACCTGCCTGCACACACTGGGTCCAACCACCACAATGTACCCCACCCAAAAATTCTTGGTCTATAATGGACCTCAGGCTGTTAAAGCCTACTCGAAGAGTCTTGGGATACTCAGGAGAGGGAGCAGAAACGAGCTAATGACCATCCACCTGATAGAATGTTGGTAAAAACACCCTCCCCCATGAAATGGGGGTGTTCGGCATGAATTTCTCAACTTGGGTGGGGTGTGAATAAGAAACATGAGAACTAAATTTATAAATATATGTAAACAATCATTCATCCCAACCTAAGGGTCCAAAACCATACCATACACAAACGCACCCATTACAATTCATTCATGCACAATGCATAACAACCACAACTAT
Source organism: Viscum album (assembly GCA_963277665.1). NCBI lineage: Eukaryota > Viridiplantae > Streptophyta > Magnoliopsida > Santalales > Viscaceae > Viscum > Viscum album. Next base: position 1,974,839,148 of record OY728157.1, on the reverse strand, counting down.
AGAACCACCCATTCTTGTTACCATGTTCAAGTTGTTTCATTAAAAAAATAAATTCTCCACTATCGAGCACCTATCAGGCACATTCACAGGTCATTACAACCCTGGACTGAATAAGGAGGCATCCAAATAGTAATTTGAGATTTCACACCTAATTCTCTTGTAAAGTTACAACAACAAAAGGGATTTGAGAGATCCCTCAAAGTACTGGAACCAAACCAAGCCCCAACCTACAGGAACAGATCCCAAAGCCAACAACTGAACAATAGGGGATCCCATACCCATCCACATCACCCCACAAGCATTAAGCAGAACAACTATTATTAAGAGTCGAATAAAGAAAAAGAGTTTTCATATTTAACCAACACCATTCATTCAGTTACTTAATTCTGTTTGGTTAATTAGAGTGATCACACAAGGGATCTAATTCATTGTTCATACATTTAAACAAAAAAGTTTACATGATTTACCAGTTTCAATGTTAAATCCATTCAATCACAATATTTTCTAGAGAAAAATATATTGGTTTATTAGTTTGAAAGAAAGAACCACAAACAGCCACAATTTTTAGTGGGCGTAAGCCCATACAATTCACAACATAGAAGTGAAGATAAAAGAGTACAACAGAATCACCATTAAACACACCCCTTCATTCCTTAAAGTCTATTTATTATCTTTGTTAAGATTTGGTTTCATCCATGCTCTGAGGAAACACTATCATACCCACCCTGCATGATACACAGTAAGAGAGGCAAAGGGAAAACCCTACTTGAATGATCAATGATTGAAGTTTTCTCATTGTGCTTTGAACTGGGGATGCGCGACTTGCGGGAAAGGAAAACTCGAAGGCTTCAATGTTGAGTGGGAAGGGCTCCAGCACAGGTGCATGATTCATCTCTAGTGTAAGTCTCTAGGGTGTAATTTAGATAATTTATAGGGAATACAAAGAGAGGATCTCAGTTTAAGAAAAAACAAGATCCTAAAATTAGGGAGATGATTTAGAAGTACATAAAAGTCAAATCGTAGCTCGACCATGAGGTTGGGCGGATTCACACATTGGGATTAATTGACATTTAATAATTATCTTTGAAGATAGTGGAGATAATAGCCACAAGTTAATATATATCTTTTAAACTAAGAAAAATGTGTAACTGGGCCAATAGTAAAATACAACAAGGTGTGACACTAAGGAAAAAAGGTCACATGTTTTGATAGATAAAGCTCTGTTCGATTAATGGGGGTTTAAAACATCTTTTAATGCCTCTAAGAGGCTTTGTAAAGGGTATTAAAATTGTTTTATGTCAAAAGTTACATTACTGTGGAAAAACATGAAGGTCCTGGAAAAACAGCGAAGGACTCACTGTTAGGTGGGTCGCCATCACCCTGGAACCATCACCCTAGCACCATCCCCCTAGAACCATCAGCTTGGAACTCATTCCGATTGGTTCTATCGATGACTCATCAGTGCCACTGACTCCCATCAATTCCACCGACACTCATTGGTTCAACCGATGCCCATCGGTGCCACCGACACCCATCAGTTCCACCAACGATCCTCGATGCCAAGGATGTCGATCAGTGCCACGGATGCCCATGGGTGCCACCGACACTCATAAGTGACACTGATGTCGATCGGTTCCACTAATTCCCATTGGTTCAACTGATGACCATTAGTGCAACTAACGCCCATTAGTGTCACCAACACCCATGGGTGCCACTGACGCTTATTAGTGCCACAGAGGTTATCGGTGCCACTAATGCCCATTGGTGGCACCGACGCTCATCGGTGCCCCTGACGCCCATCAGTGCCACTGATTCTCAAACATGAAATGTGTAAAACTCTTTAATTATTCACTGATGGTCCCCAGGACACTCCAAACACAATAATTTCGCAAAGTAAAGGACCAAGATGGTCTGGGCCATTACAGTAAGAGAAAAGGACATGTTAAGGCTAACTCTCCCATGTTGAAGTACAAAAATAATTATGATGATACTGATAGAAAGTACATAAAAGCAATAAAACCCACCTAAAGTTCCTTTGAGGATATATCTAGTGATTCAGACATGACACATGAAGAAAATACGAAAAGAAAAAATATGTGCTTCATGAAAAATATATATAAGGTACCAACTATCTCTCATGTACATAATTTTGACTATTCTGGATATGGAAATGATAATAATATTACAAAATAGGATATTTTTTAATATTTAAATAATATTGAACATAAATTTAATGATCATAAAGAAAAATATAAAATTATGAAGAACCAATATGAATTATATACTAATAACAAATTTTATTTTGCTGTAGAAAGAGAAAATAATGCTCAATTATTGAAAAAAAATATTGAATTGAAGTTTTATAATGTAGGGTTAAATAAATTCATAGATATATTTACAAATGGTTGATAAAATCTCACCTAAATACTAGGAAATAAATTTTTTCCTAAATATATTACTGGTCTAGGTTACCAACAAGGACAAAGAAGAATTGTTAAGATAACTTTTGTTCCTAAATCCAGTTCTAGAAACTATAATGCTAATTTTTATTCAAGTGGAAATAATAAGGTTTTTATTTCAAGGAGTTTAAAATACGAATATAATAAATCCATTAAGAAATATGGGGTTTCTAAATCCCTCATTATTAACATATCTAGACCCAAGAAAATGTGGGTACCATAATCATTCTCGTTATAAATTTGGTTTTTGTAAGTAAACTGCTTAAAAAGATACTATAAAATTTTATAGTTCCTTGATAGTGGATACTACAAAAAATATGACAGGATATTGCTCGAGATTCAATAACTTGATAAAGGTTTAGTGCACGAACCAACCCGGGTCGACCCTGAACCGGTCACCCGAGCGAGTCTGAGACATGGCCCGAAGGGCATTCCCAATCCCCACGGGATGGAAACCATAGTCAGGCATCAAATTTTAATCATTGGGAATGATTTGTCCCATTAACAAAACCAAATAAACAATAAAATAGATATACAAAAACAACTGATAGACATAAAACTAGCAGTGTAAAGAAAAATAAAACTAAACATACCTCCACGTGACCTTTCAGGTCACCTTCCAACCAAAGGCCTACTTTTCTCCAACAACGAGCAACTCAGCCAAGAAAACCTAAGCAAGGAAACCTGAAACTGAAATGATAATATAGGCATGAGCATTAAAAGTTCTCATTAAGGATGCCAAAATAAACCACAAAACCCAACATCTCCCTTCCTAAAGAAATCCATTAACTTAAGTTTGAAATACAATTATAAGAGTAGGTTTTTCACATTTGAAAATAAGAAACATGTTTTCCCCATTTAAAAAAAACCAACACACGCCAAATAAAATTTTTCTAAAATAATTTTTCATTTTATAAATAATATCCAAAATAGAGTATACCAATGTTGTGCTAGAGTAAAACAAGAAAAAGTGAAAGATGAAAATAAACTAGTTCACAGAAAGTAAACAAGTAATGACAATGATCCAGTAAACATGGGTGATCCTAAGCATCCCTTGAAGACCCCTGGACGTACTCGGTTTTAGAACCACATATAGGTGTATGGTGAAGCTCCTAATTATATAACCAACCAGCCTCCCTAACCGAACAATCCAGTGGCAAAGCTCACCTGGCCTAACAACAAATCCAGGGGGTACCAACTTGTCTAATCGGGGTTGATCAGCAATCGTCACTTGATCTGTAAAAGACACCCAGGAACCCATGGTGGTTACAATCATGTTGTGTAAGTAGTAGGCCCTCACACACGTGACTCATCTCACCGCACTTGCCTACCCCAAAAACGGACGCTTTTTATGCATTCACCCGTAAAGGGTTACGCTAGACAGGAGCCCCCCCAAATACACATTCAAAAATTTCACATTAACAAAGTTCCAACCAGGCCGTCATGCCATGAAATCATTAAAACAATTTGATACCTTTTTCAAAATACTAAAGTTGTTAAATGGGCTAATAGTAATCAAAACTTTATCATTTCAAAGAATCAACACAAACATTACACTAAAGATGAAAGTGCCAAATGGGCAGTCACGTTCCAACACACACCCAAAACACACCTCATTTACCAAACGGGTCTTTACCCTTTCCAAAAAAAACTTTTATTTCAAAACAGGATGAAAATCACACAACACACATAAAGATGTCAAAAGGGATTCCATACCATAAATAAATAATTGTTCTTTATGAGACACCAAAACCATTTAGATGCATGATTCACAATCACTTACACTTTTAGTAAATCGTTTAAATAATTTATAAAACACTTCTAAGTAGAACAACATGGACTCCCACCACATACACATCTGAAATTATCTTATGAAATCAGATCCACACCAAAGCCCTTCCAAAATAAGATTCGTATGTCGCAAAATTTATCAAATTCCATCAAATGACTCAACCAGGGTTCGCACATAAATGACACCCAATACATCATTAAAAAAATCCTCCTAAAACCAAAAACATAACAAGTCTTTCATGAAATCCACTTTTCCAAGTACCCACATAACCCATAATACATGTCAGAATGCAAAAAAAAACATAATCTTTTTTTTAAACAATATTTAAATAGGAGGTCATTTCAAAATATACTCTTAACAAATTCTATCAGTTTGAAAACACCATATCAGAGTAACATCATACATCAAGGAGGTACGAATCATATTTTAAAAATCATCCAAGTAAAATTTGATGCCTAATCAAACATTTCATCATAGATACATGCATATACAAACCAGGAACTGACTCAAAGCATACTTTTAACAAACTCTAAAAATTTAAGAACACTATAGTAGTTAAATTAAAGGCATAATGAAACTATGAATCAAGCTTCAAAACTAAATAAAAGAGTACAAGTATTAATGGAGTTATCTAAAAATGAAATACGTGAATTCACCTACCTCAAACCAAGAGCAGATGCGATGGAACCCCAACAGAATGTTGAGGAACGCCTTGCGGATCAATCGTGCATGCTTAACGATGAGAAAAGACACATGACACACAATAATGACAATATTAAGATCTATTAAAAATAAATAAAAACACCATAGTTGAAATGAAGAAAGAAAAATAAAATAAAATAAAATAAATAAATAAATACAAATATAGATAGATAATTGTACCAAAGTAGGAGGGTTTGGTCGGTGTGGAAAAGGGCGGTTAGACCACTGATATTCTTGAGCCTTGTTGGGAATAGAAAAATAGCGAGCAAGGGGGAGTGCTCTGCTGGTGCGGCGAGACTGCTTGGGGTTGGGTGCGGCTGGATCGTGATGGGGAAAAGGCAAGCATAAGGCTGGGGCTCGAGGGCGCATCAGGGAGACAACCAGGGCCACTGTGAATGAGAGGGAGGGAGGGAGCAGTTTGGGCACTGCAGGTGGGCGCTGGCCGAAGGTGGTTTTGGCCCGGTCTGTGCCTCAGTGGCCTGGAGCAGGGTGGGGGAAGCCTGTCTGGTGGTGGGGCGTTGGTTAGGTTGGGCAGTCGGAGGCGCAACGGGGGGGGTGCATGGCGAGGGAGTGTTGCAGGTGCTGGGGTGGCAGGTGAGAGGGGCACAGGGCAGTGAGGAGGCAACCGGGGTCGGGTGCAGTGTGGAGCGAGTTTGGTGGGGTGCTGCTGGGAGGATGAGGTGGCCGGACGGGGGAGCCTATGTGAGGTCGACAGGTAGAGGGAGCCCGAGTGAAGTTGGCTAGAGGAGGCGGCGCAAGGAGTATCCGCAGGAGTGGCCCGTGCTGGAGAAGGCCGAAACAAGGGGGCACTACAGGTATGGGAAGAGGGAAAATGGGGGGCGGCTACGGGTAGAACTAGGGTTTCTTAAAAAAATCATTTCATAGTAATAATAATAATAATGACAACAATAATAATAATAATGAAAATAATAATAATAATAAAACCATATAATAATAATACTATAAATTACAATAATTAAGATAATAATAAAAAAATTACAAGTAAATCATTAATAATAATAATAATGTCATTAAAATCTTTGATTTTCTTAATAATAATACAATAATAATAATGATAATATAAATGATAATAATATAAATGATAATAATATAAATGATAATAATATAATATTAATAATAATGATAATAGTAATATAAATAACAATATAAATAATATAAATATTAAGATATAAAGAATTACAATAATAAGAATATGAATAATAAAAACCAAATCCATTCACTTTAAAAGTCGTCCAATTTCACGGCTCGCGTGCCATTGAGCATGCGGTTGAGCGAACCATGCTCAGACCATGCCACCCGGCACTAACCGCATGCAGGGGAATGTTTTTTCCCTACCACATAGTTTGATAACCCGTGCGCGATTCGCATGTCCAAAAGCCATTGTGTGACAATTCTCCCCCCCACAGACACTTTCTTTCCCCATAAAGTCATCCAACTAAACAATGGAAAAATAAAGAATCAATGCCCGACTGAAACTGAAAGGAACCACACCCCAAGAAAATGGGAGAACATGAGAGGGTTCTCCCCACCATAACAATTCTACTTGCATGGAAATTTAACACCTAAACATACCACCTTGGGAGGGGGCGACACGGTAACTCCCAACCGATCCAACCTATCTTCTATAGCATGAGCGAACACACCCAATGAACCTTGAAACTCTCAACCAAGACCAAAACTCGGAATACTGAAGAAAAACCCATAAGTTGAAATTAACTCAGACAGTTAACCCAAGTATAAATACAAGATTTAACTCCTTTGAAGGCACTTACATCTCTAAATGAATGTCGTCAAACCAAGACCAACATACACAAGGGTCAAACACTCTTTTAAGAAAACGTACGATTCAAAAACCATATTCTGACAAAAAAAATATTGGATTACAACATAACATATCTATTATAACTCCACGATGAAGTAATGAACTTACAACGACGTCAAAACTTTAACAGCAGAAAAATAAAGGGCAAAAATACTTTAAATGTTACATTGCCAACACGGAGCACAAAAACCTAACTAAGGCTTCACACCCGTGGAAAATCATGACTGCACGCGAGCTTCACCCCCAGACCTGTGGATGGGGTTCTGATGGTTGAATAATATTTTACCTCATAGTCAAGAACTAGAATATCTCGGTCACAACGTCTTCTTCAGGAGACGCTTTCTGCAAAACTTCTCTAGATGACCCAGACATCTGCAACGATGCCATGTCTTCAGAGGGATACGACATGATGGCTTCACGTGTTCGAACCGGCCACACTGGTGGCACACCACTGAATGGTCTGACAAACTAGAAGTTAGAGCCACTACAGAGGGCTCTTTAGGAGTAGGTCCCTCTCGCACACCCTGCTCACCAGATGGGGAACCTTGACGAGCAACTGCATACGCTGGATTTCCAACCATCTCTCCTCTGAAGACTAACTTATCCAAGAACGCCTCATCCACCAACTTCTCGAAATGATGGTATTTAGAAAGGAGGACTCTCTCCTTGTTCTCTGGGTGAAGACCCCTAATGAAGAGAGAAGTTTTCATCAAATCCTGTGACGTTTCTTCTGGAGAAAAGGACACAAGATCATTGTAATGGTCAACATATGCCTTCACCGTCCGTTGGCCTTGTTGAATACGCATGAGATCTTCCCTTTTCTTCATATTTAACTCTTCAGGTATAAACTAGAGGATGAAGACAGATATAAAGAAATCCCATGTCATCCCAACTCGCACTGATGGTGGGGTAACCAACTCCCATTCTTCCAAAGTTGGACCTTTAAACAGACCCAAAACAGCATTCACTCTCACAGCTTCGGGAGTTCCCAAAACCCTAAAGACTCACTCGACCCCTTAAAGCCATTATACTTATTCTAACATACCCCGATCACCGTGAAGGATAGGAAATGTTTGATAAGGACCAAAAACTGGGTATGACTTATCAAAAATCATGGGGACCTTTTTCGGTGGTATTTTCTAAACAACAGATAAAACACAGAAGCAAAACAAATATCAGGCCGAAGCAACATAAAAGAAAGTGCCTTCATCCAAAACAGCTAGCTCAAAATAAACAAGAAAAATTAAACATAGCCAAAATTACCTTCTTTATTTTAGATTTCAAAACCTCCTTTATTCAAGGTCACTTTCAAAACCAAATTCAATTTTCCAAAAATCATTTTCCCTTTTAAGAATCGCTTTAGAAAAACAAGGTCAAGCCTTTAATTCCAAGTGCACACCCCAACAATCCCATGAACGTTTTCACATGTCTTCATCCGCTTCCATCTATACACACCAACATGCACTTCCCATTCATTCCCTCACATGTGAAAATGTTCATAAATAGTACCTGAGGTTGCACTCAAACCATATCTCTACCGGTTCCAAGTAAACACCAGATTTTTAGACCAAGAGCATTCAGTTTTAAAACAAATCCATTTCACAAATTTAAAGCCCTTTAAAATAAATAGTTCTCATTTAAAAAACCCGTTTTCATTTTCAAAAGTGCACTTACACCCACAAGTACCAAGACAACACACAACATACATCAAATTACCAAAGTGAGGGACTAGTAGTCATGCTTAACCTGGAAACATGGTAGTGGGTCATGCCCCAAGCAAGCGCCGACAACTATGAGGAACTTAAACCGTGTACTCGAACTCCACATGGGTCACTACTCCATGTAAAATCACAATTTAACATCAGTTTTCCTCCATTGTCATCCCTCAATCCAAAACAAATCAGAACTAGACAAGAACTCAATTCCCAGACAACCCCTGGTGACTCGAGGTTCAGAACGGGCGAGGGTTCATGACGTCCTTCCCGAACCTACCTCTCGAGTCTCGATAGTCTTAATATCCATCTACTGGACACCCAAAATAATAAGGTCCCCTTTGATATCATTTTTTCACTAACCAAACTGGGTCGACCCTGAACCGGTCACCCGAGCGGGTCTGTGACATGGCCCAAAGGGCGTTCCCGATCCCCACGGGCTGGCAACCAGCGTCGGGCATCAAAGTTTAATCATTGGGAATGATTTTTCCCACTAACAACACCAAATAAACAAGAAAAAAAATATACACAAACAGTTGATAAACATAAAAATAGCAGTGGAAATAAAAATAAAACTAAACATACCACCACATGACCTTTCAGGTCACCTTCCGACCAAAGGCTGACTTTGCTCCAACAATGAGCAACTCAGCCAAGAAAACCTGAACAAGGAAACCTGCAACTAAAATGATAATATAGGTGTGAGCATTAAAAATGCTCAGTAAGGATGCCAAAATAAACCAAAGAATCCAACGTCTCCCTTCCTGAAGCAATCCATTAACTCATGTTTGATATACAATTATAAGAGTAGGTTTTTCACATTTGAAAATAAGCAACATGTTTTTCCCATTTAAAAAAACCAACACATTCCAAATACCATTTTTCCAAAATCATTGTCATTTAATAAATAAAATCCAAAATAGAGTATACCAATGTTGTGCTAGAGTAAAACAAGAAAAAGTGCAAGATGAAAATAAACTAGTGCATAGAAAGTAAACAAGCAATGAAAATGATCTAGTAACCATGGGTGATCCTAAACATCCCTAGAACACCCCTAGACGTACTCGGTTTTGGAACCACCTTCCAGCATATGGTGAAGCTTATAAGTCTACAACCAACTGTCCGCCCTAACTGATCAATCCAGTGGCAAAGTCCACCTGGCCTAACAACAAATCCAGGGGGTACCAACCCGTCTAATCGGGGTTGATCAGAAACTGTCACTCAATCTCTAAAATATACCTAAGAACCCATGGTGGTTACAATCATGTTATGTAAGTAGGAGGACCTCGCATGCGTGACTCATCTCACCACACTTTCCTAAACCAATCACGGACACTTCTTATGCATTCACCCATAAAGGGTTACCCTAGACAGGAGTGCCCCCAAATACACATTCAAACATTTCGCATTAACAAAGTGCCAATCGGGCCATCATGCCATGAAATCATTAAAACCATTTGATACCTTTTTCAAAATACTAAAATTGTTAAATGGGCATATAGTAATAAAAACATCGTCATTTCAAAGAATCAACACAAACATTACACTAATGCTGAAAGTGCCAAACGGGAAGTCACGTTCCAACACACACCCAACACACACCTCGATTAACAAACTGGTCTTTAACCATTCTAAAACCAACTTTTATTTCAAAACAGGATGAAAATCACACAACACGCATAAAGATATCAAAAGGGATTCTTTACCATAAAAAAAATTGTTCTTTATGGGACACCAAAACCATTTAGATACATGATTCACAATCACTTACACATTTTAGTAAATCATTTAAACAATTATAAAACATTTCTATGTAGAACAGCATGGACTCCCACCACATACACATCCGAAATACTCTTTTGAAATCAGACTCACACCAAAGCCCTTCCAAAATAAGTTTCTCATCTCGCACAATTTATAAAATGCCATCAAATGACTCAACTAGAGTTCGTACATAAATGACACCCAATACATCATTAAAAAAATCATCCTGAAACAAAATACATAACAAGTATTTTATGAAAAACAATTTTCCTAGTACACACATAACCCATAAAACATGTTAGAATGCACAAAAAACATAATATTTTTTTTCAAACAATATTTTAATAGGAGGTCATTTCAATATATACTCTTAACAAATTCTATCAATTTGAAAACACCATATCAGACTAACATCTTACATCAAGGAGGTTCGAGTCATATTTTAAAAATAATCCATGTAAAATTTGATGCCTAATCAAACATATCATCGCAGATACATGAATATATAAACCAAGAACTGACTCAAAGCATAGTTTTAACAAACACTAAAAATTTAAGAACACTATAGTAGTTAAATTAAAGGCATAACGAAACTGTGAATCAAGTTTCAAAACTAAATGAAAGAGCGCAAGTATTAATGGAGTGCTCTGGAAATGAAATACGTGAATCTACCTACCTCAAACCAAGAGCGGACGTGACAGAACCCCAACGGGATGTTGAGCAATGCCTTGCAGATCAATCGCGCATACTTAACGATAAGAGAAGACACATGACACACAATAATGGAAATATTAAGATATAGTAAAAATAAATAAAAACACCAAAGGTTAAATGAAGAAAGAAAAATAAAATAAAATAAATAAACAAATAAATACAAAGATAGATAGAAAATTGTACCGGAGTATGAGGGTTTTTTCAGTGTGGCAAAGGGAAGTCGGACAGCCGATATTCTGGTGTGCTGCTAGCCATAGAAAAATGGAGAGCGAGGGGGAGTGTTTTGCGGGATTGGCGAGGCTTATAGGGGTTGCGTTTGGATGGACTGTGATAGGAAAAAAGGCAAGTACGTGGCTGATGCTCGAGGGTGCACCAGGGAGACAACCAGGGCCACCTCGAATGAGAGGGAGGGAGTGACTAGTTCAGGCCCTGCAGGTGGGGGCTGGCCGAAGGTGGTTTTAGCCGGGTCTGGGCCTCAGTGGCCTAGAGCAGGGTGGAGGCTGCCTGTCTGGTGGTGGGGCGTTGGTTAGGTCGGGCAGTCGGAGGCACAATGGGGGAGGGGTTGAGGGTGCTGGGCGAGTGAGTGTTTTAGGTGTAGGGGCGGCTGGGTAGAGGGGCGCAGGGCGGTGAGGTGGCAGCTAGGGTCGGGTGCAGCATAGAGCGAGTCTGGCGGGGTGCTTCCGGGAGGAGGAGGCGGCCAGACGGGGGATCCGGTGTGAGGTCGATGGGCGGAGGGAGCCTGGGTGAGGTCAGCTGGTGGAGGCGGCGCAAAGAGTAGCCGCAGGAGCGGCCCGCACTAGAGAAGGCCGAAATAGGGGGGCGTTGTGGGTATGGGAAGAGGGAAAATGGGGGGGCAGCTACGGGTAGAACTAGGGTTTATTAAAAAAAATCATTTCATAATAATAATAAAAAAAAACCAAAAATTAATACTACTATAAATTACAATAATTAAGATAGTAATAATAATAAAAATACTAGGAAATCATTATTAATAATAATGTCATTGAAATATTTAATTTTATTAATAATAATACAATAATAATAATGATAATATAAATGATAATAATATAATAGTAATAATAATGATAATAGTAATATAAATAAGAATATAAATAATATAAATATTAAGATATAAAGAATAACAATATTAAGAATATGAATAATAAAAACCAAATACATTCACATTAAAAGTCGGCTATTTGCATGGCTCGCGTGCCATTGAGCACGCGGTTGAGAGAACCTTGCTCAGACCATCCCACACGGCACTAACCGCATGCAGGGAAATGTTTTGTCCTTGCCGCGTAGTTTCATAACCCGCGTGCCAGTCGTATATCCAAAAGCCGGTGTGTGACATTTAGGGTGTACATGTAACCTTTCATTAATACTCTAAATTACAAATCATTGGTCTTTTACTAATCAATAACTCTATCACAGTTTAAATTTATAAAGTAATTATTGTTGATGTTTTAAAATAAAATATTTTTAGCACTCCATAGCTATGTGATGATGGATTTCATTTTAAATTTGAAAATTATTGTTTCAAGGTTTTTAACTTCAAAACTTCTTTTGTGATAGCTACTTTGAGAAATGAAAATGTGGATATTGTTAATCTTGATACTTTAATTTCACAAAATATTTCTTCCTTAAGTTACTTTCAAAGATAATATTTGATTTAGAATAGGAAACTAGGCCACTGTAATATCCACTCACATAGAAATCTTACTAGGAAAGAGTTAATCAGGGAAATACCGAAACATAAATTCCCAAATAATAAAGTTTGTAACCCCTATCAAAAATGGAAAGGATGTAAAATATATTTTATGTTAAAGAAATATGTTTTAACTTCTCAACCACTTGAGTTGATTCACAGGGAATTTTTTGGACCATCTAGAGATTCTAGTTTAAATGGGAAGAAATATTTCTATGTAACCATAGATTAATTTTCTATGTATACTTGGGTATTCGTTTTAGATCATAAAAGTGAATATTTCTATTCTTTTAACAAGTATGCTAGATCTGTAAAAAAATTGAGTGGAATTATAATTAAGACCTTAAGAAGTGACCATGGCCATGAGTTTGAAAATTAAGGCTCTGGAACTTCTTTCTCACAAAATTGATATAACCATAACTTCACAGTTCCTGGGACCCCTCAGAAAAATGGAATCGTAAAAATAAGAAATAGAAAACTTCAATAGATAGCATGAAAAATTCTTAATTAATATGATTTACCTATATACATATGGGCATAGGCTGTGAATACAGCCTCTTATATAATGAATAGAGTTTTAATTTGACCTATTTTAAAGAACCCCCCTTATAAAATTTGGAATAATAGAAATCCTAAGGTTAATTAGATTAGATTTTTTGGTTGAAAAATATTTATTTTTTACACTAAGGATAATATTTACATGTTTTTCTTTCAAAAGTGATGAAATAATTTTCTTGGTTATTCTACTTCTAGTAAATCCTATGGAGTTTTTATTAAATGAACAATGAATATGGAAGAGTTTGTTCATGTCGATTTTGATGAGACAAATCAATATGAACCTAAGAATCCTTTAGAAGACCTTGAGAATGATATTTTAACTCTAAAAATAATTTCCAAACCCACTGATATTTTCTAAAAACATATAGAATAATCATCAAATTTTGAGGAACTTCTTGATCCTAAACCAAAAACTATAGAAAACAATGAGGTGACTATCCATTCTTTTTCTATAGATTTTAGGACTCTTAAATACCACCCTCTATATTTTTTATGTGGATACTTATATAGAGGCACACAAACTAGATCATATCTAAGAAAAAAGGTTGAATATCATTTTTTTCTTATCACAACTTCAACCTAATAACATCAATGATGTAAAAAATGATGAATTATGGGTAATGGATATGCAATAAGAGCTTAATCAATTTGAAATAATTAAATTCTGGGAATGTGTTGATAGACCCAAATACAACTTGACTATAGGCGCTAAATGGGTGTTTAGAAAAAATGATGATGAATCTAGAAAAATAGTGAGGAATAATGATGGACTAGTTGCACAAGGGTATAATAAAGAAGAAGGAATAGACTATGTGGAAATATTTTCACCTATATCCAGACATGAATCCATCATAATACTTATATCCTATATAGAAAATCTAGATTTTAAACAATATCAAATGGATGTCAAAAACTTCATTCTTGAATGGGTATATAGTTGAGGATGTTTTTGTTAAAAAAACCCTTGATTTCAAAATCATCATTTCTTAAATCATGTTTCAAAACTAAAAAAAATCATTATATGTTTCAAAATATGCTCATATAGCTTGGTATTAGAGTTTTAACTCATTTATTATTTCAAAAGGATTTTCAAAAGGTGTAGTTAATCCTACCCTTTTATAATAATAATTTTAAAATATGTTTTGGTATTTGAAATCTATGAATATGATATTATTTTTGGATCTTCTAAAAATTATTTATGTACTGGTTTTTTAAAGATTATGAAAAACGAATTTGGAATGAGTTTAATGGGTAAAATGAAATTATTCCTCCATTTTCATATTTCTAAAAATAAAGAAGGAATTATTTTAATTGAAAGGAAAATACTAATGACTTTTAAAATGTATTGGTTTTCATAGCACTAAAATTAGTGAAACTACTATTAGTACCATCTATAATCTAGATCTAGATGTATCTAGGAAACAAGTGGATCAAACAAGTTATAGAGGTTTGATTGGAAGTCTTCTCCACTTAACTGCTAGCTAACTAGAAATTATGTTTAGTGTGTGTATGTGTACTCATTTTCAAGAAAATAAAAAAAATCCATGCTTACTTGCTGTAAAAAATATTTTTAAATACCACAAGTTTACAACCAGTTTAGGATTCTTCTACACAAGAGGAAAATCATTTAACCTAGTTAGTTACTTAGATGTTTATTTGGTTGGTTGCATGTTATATAGAAAAATAACCTCTTGAACATTTCACCCTTTGGGAAATCCTCTATTTTCTTGGGGTTGTAAGAAATATAATTTTGTTATTCTGTCTACTCCTAAAGATGAATATATAGTTGTAGCTGATTTTTATGCTCAATTTTTGGAGATAAAACACACTTTACTAGTCTACGGATATGAATTTTTACATGAACCTATAAATTGTGACAAAAAAGTGCTAGAGATATTTCTAAGAAACATGTATCTCACACTAGAACAAAACACATTGATGTAAGACATCACTTTTTGAGACATCATTTTCAAAAAGGTGACATAAGTCTTGAATACATTGGTACAAAACATCATCTTTCTAATATTTTCACTAATAAATTTAATTCTAAGATAATTAACAACATCAAACATGAATTAGGCATGATTAATTTTTCCTAACCATAATTTTGTATGAAACACTTTTTGAGTTTACCCACTATTGTAGTTTACCCCACCATTGGAGTTTACCCACCATTGGTGTTTACCCACCATTGGAGTTTCCCCACCATTTGAAATAACCTACCATTGGATTAACCTACCATTGGTTTTGAATCCTCATTGGTAATTTATATTTATGGGTAAAATATTTAATTTATATTTGATTTAAATTTCATTTCGATTCTAAAATTCCTAAATGATATAAATTATACACTTGTCTAATTTTGACACTCTCTCCCTCATGCCTTAACATTGAACCTCTCTAATGCCTTTTATCTCTTAACATTTCTCATTCCCTCAACCTCATTTAAACCATCTGAACCATTCATAATGTCCAGAGTGAATCAAGAAGCAATGCATTCTTTTAAAGATTTACGTCCTTCAAAGAAAAATAACTATTAATTGAGTAGATCTACAATCGATCCATGAAAACCACGATTCAAATGTTGAATAATAGTACTTGATAAGGAAGTTAATTCTGAGTGGTTGTGGTTAAGAAAGTTGATTGTTTTTAGAGTAATGCAAGTTCAGGGATGGGTAGAGTGGTTCTCAGATAATGAGGGGGCCTTCTATCCAAGGATAGTGAATCAGTTCTATACGAATGTGGATCTTATATTTGGAGAAGATAAATACTAGGTTCTAAGAGGAATAAATGGGTATAAGGTTGTTTTCTCTTAAAACTAATGGGATAGGTGTATGAAAGTATCTCTTAAAGGTGTCTCAAATGACTATCGAGTAACTATTTCAAGTGAAAGTGATAATTTCTGTATGATGGTTCTTGGTTCGAGCATACTAAATATGGGATTGTTAGAAGACCAGTTACAGCCGAGTTTGATGTTGAATGTTGTTTTTTTGTTTAATTTCATTCAGCATATGCCGTGCCTGAGGAAAAGTTATTTTATAACAATGAGGTATCAATATTTATATCTCTTATTTATTATAAATAGAGTAGAAAATATTAAAATGTGTAGATATTTTATGGTTCATATGATGGAGATTTTTAATACAGCTTCAAGATAAAACTCTATTATCAACCCTATATTCATTCCAGTAATTATTTAGGAAAAAGGATTGGTAAATGAATATGAAGAATCAGAAGTAAACTGTGGAGGTTTGTTTTCCTTATAAGTGTTATTTTAAGAAAATGAAGATAATTTTGAACCCATCGTTAAGGTAATTTGTTATTGATACTAACAATTTCTATGAGGATTTCAATCCTACTGATCCCCCAACAAGGTCAAAAAATATTTTGGATCTTGTATTATAGCCTAATGAAGTGGAATCATTTATTTATATGGAACAGAAGAGGAAGAATAAGTTGTTACTTCATAAAATGTGGATGGTGTATTTCCAATTGGTGAGGGTAGTGACTCGAATATTCCCAAGATCCATCCAAATATTACTTTTAGGGAAACGGTTCCTACTAGGTCACTTCATATCTGAAGTACTATTTTATATAAAGGATTTGGAGAGGAAGAAATTGAGGTTTCTAAAGAAGTTGTTGAGTTATCAGATGACGGAAATGGAAGTGATGATGAAAATGGTGATAATGGTGATGATAATGAAGAATATGATGATTCTGAGAGAAATATATTGAAGATGAAGGAAATTTTTAAGAGGAAAGAAAACATAAAGAATTTGGAGGTAGAAAAAATGATGGTGAATATATAAGAGAATATAATAATTCCTAAGATCATGATAAGAATCATGATCATGAGATAACTTAGGAAGTTCCTTATTTGTTTGGTTTTTCAATTTCTTTTGAGTCTAAGGAGATACCAAGGTAAGTTAAAGATGTTTCTAGAGTTTATAGAGATTATTTGGAAGAATATTTTGAGGGGGAGGAATCCACATGTCTTGTTAGTCACCTTATTGATCTTGTTCATGGAGACCATGTTGTGCCTATAGTTGCTGACCAATCTGTTGATGAGAAAATACATCCTCATACTACAGCTGATGTATAGAAATTTGATGAGAATATGGATGTTGAGACTAATGTTACTAAGCCTATAGTTTTTTATCCGCCTATAGTGTTTTGATCCAGGTTGAATATAGCATCGTTTGAGGAATGGAATAAGTATTTGTGTTTTGTAAGACTTGGTTTGAAATACATAGACTATGATGATGAGAGACATGCTATTCCTATTCTAATAGAGATGGATCATGAGGAATGAATGGTATAAAAAATCGAGGTTGTTGTAGAACTATAGATATTTTCTCCAATATGTCTGCTAGACCTGTGACTGAAGAGGTTACTATCATTGAGAGAGTTTCTTCATCCTTTCTTTCACCTATTATTGCATCTATGTATGTTGATGTTGAAACTAGAGATAGCTTGGAACCATTTAGAGAGAGTATTCACTCTAATTTTAGTATTTGATTGAGAAATCTCACACCACATGTATCAAATCTCAGTGAGAATAATGTAAGATACTTGTTTGAGGTTATTATACATCCAATCCATCCCAACATTATACATTACATTCAGAAAGTGGAAATAAAGAACATGATAGTTTCTAGTGAGATGAAGTCTTTGAGATCAATGTTAGAGGTAATGAAGACTTCTTTTCATGTTATTATGGATGCCTTTTAAGAGAGTTTGGAGAGTGTACCTTCAATACCTTCTATATCCAGTGCTCCACCTCCTACTGTTGATAATTATTTGATCCAGTCAGTGGGAAGGGAAAATAATTGATCTATTTCTAGAGATCTCCCTAATATCCCTCAAGAGAGTTTAATGAATATTTGGCATAATAATGGTCATGTCTACAAGACTATTAGGGAATGAATTTAGAGATAATAGGAATACAATTACAAAGGCAGTCAAGTATTTCCTTTTGAGGATCTATAATAAGCATGTACTCAACTCTCACTCTAATATCCTTAATGGGAACCTCAATATTCCTCCATCTATGCAAGACTTCAAAGAAAAAGTCAATCAACTAAATTTGATAACCCCATTGCTCAAGTTGTTTATGGAGGAGAAAATGGACTATTTTAGTTCCATAGAAAAAGGACAAAATGGCATCATAGACTTCATCAATCTGATGAATCCCTTTCTTCATGTTTTTTTACCACATTAGTGGCTCAAGACTCTATTTCATTGACTACACATCTCACTCCTCGAGCTTCTGATCTAGAGTTTTTTATAGTATGTGTTACTTGATATCCAAATGTACCTTTACCTACTAAATACGACACTTTCATTTTGACTCCCAAAGAATCTATCCATCACCTCAACCCTATTATTATCATAGTTCCTCCTTATCTACTTGTTGTCCCCATAGATTCCACTATAGTTACCTCATATTCTATCGATGTTCCTTTGACCTCGGACAAGGGAAAGGTCAAGGCACCTTTTGTTCCAACTAATTGGGTTTAGAAGCATTGAGATTAGAATTTTAAGTCTTTAATAGTGATTTTTGTTTGAATTTTTGTTGTATCTATTTGTGAATTTACTTCCATTATTTTTTTTCCTTACTAAAATTTATCTTCTCATTTATATTTTTTGTCTTTGTATTTACTATTTTTATTTCATGCTTTTGATAATCCTATAATGGTGATAATGGATATGGAATTTATTTACTATTTTTAGAGTGATGTTAACTTTTTATAGCATGAATAACTTCATCTTTTGAAAATGTTATTAATGTTATATTTTGATACCATTATTAATGTTTCTTCTTGATACCATGACCATTATGTCAAGTTTATTTAGTTTAACGCTTTGATATCATTTTTATTAACAACCTATAATATTTTTTTCTACTTAATATCATTAATACCATGTTAATAGATTTATCATTTATGATCAAACTCTCATTATAACTTTTTAATATTTTGATATGGTCTATTTTAAACCAAATTTTATTATATATGTGTATTATAAAATTCCATGATTTTGTATCATCTAAAAGGGTAAATTTTTGGAACCATTGTTTTAATGATCACAAAATCATGTTAATTATGTTTTTAATGAGCTTTATGTTTTATGGTATCATTTTATAAAATAAATCAATTTGAAGAAATATTGGCAATGTGATGAAATGGACTACCATTAAACTTTACTCACCATTGAGAATTAATCACCATTGAAAATGAGTCACCACTAGGAATGACCCACCATTTGAGTTGAGTCACTATCAGGATGAGAATTTAGCATTGTATTGAAAAGAACAACCATCATAAATGAGTGACTATTGAGGATGAATCACTAGCAGAATTAAGTCACCACCAAACATGAATCACCATTAAACTTCAGTCACCATTGAAAATGAAATACCTTTAGACTTTACCTAACACCAAGAAATTTTTATAAGTTTTGAAAAGACCAGGAACTAGAAAGACTCACTATTTAGATGAGTCACCGTTTAAGAGGACCTACCAGTAGATGACCTACCCATCAGCTAGAATCATTATTGGAATGACTCACCACCAATATAAGTCACCTATATGATGAGTCCCCACTAGTGTTTTCCCTCCTCCATAAGATTCATGATCATTGTTCTGTGATATTTAAATTAAAATTGTTTGAACATCTATATTATCGAATTTATTATTGAGGGTTATTTTAATGACTGTTATTAAAATATTGCAGAAAACATTAAAGAGTGTGTCAGCCCTGAGTACGAGGATAAAGAATAAACATATGATTGTTCCTAAAATGGTTTCTACATATAAATCATTATATATTCAAAGAAATCACCCCTATGTATGTTGATTTAATGAATGCATTCATATTGGATGAGTGAAAAGAGATGATCAAGTGTTTCATTTATAGGAAAACATCACATGGTGCATCTTTATTACATCTGACTGTGAAAGAGAAGAGCATATCAAATATAAAGACCTTTTCCTATATTCAGAGCAATAGTGTTTATGATTCTATGTTTTCTATGTTTTTTTGAGAAATAACCTGGTATCTTATAAAAGCTACATCAAATTATTCTCAATCATTCAGATAAAATCGTAATAATAAAAACAACATTCTCTTCATCTTTATGTTTTCCATTTAATTTTTTTCTTTTAAATTTCAATCATTGTGTGGTTTACCCTATTTAATAAACACATAATATCTCTGGTACTATAATTGGAAGATACACGATATCTTATTAACTCGATTTATATTTGGTTAACAATGGTGTTATGGAAGAGGTCCATGTGTGGATTGTCATTATTTTATTTCCCACTGTTTTGCTGGAATAGGTCCTTATGTGTCTTGGACAGCTGGTTAGCTATTGCGTATACCCGATCTAGGTAGTGGATCAAGATTATTTTATATAATCTACTTGGTAGTGGGTAATTTCCAAGTAGAGAGGATTATTTCTCATCTTATGACTAAACCTCGTGTTTTAACTCTACTATGTGTTTTTTCTTTTTTTATTAATTAAATATAATTTGTTTTAAACTGTAAAAAACCACTAATTTGATAGGTAATCTTAATTAGTGTTTATATAATTTTTTTATTCAGTAAATTTATTTCAAAATTTAAATTATTTTCAATGTATTATTTTAACTGATTCCTAATCATTCTTTGATTAATATTTTAATAGATAAAAAAATATATCAATCAGTTATTTTGATAATCTAAGATGTTTTTAATTAAACTGTGGTATTATATTTAAACATATTTTAAAATAAATTTTTATTGGTTACTCAATTCACCCCCTCCCTCTTGAGATACACACTCCAACCAAAAACTCTCATCTTTTTCTTTACACACTGCTCCAAGATATATCAGTTTCTAGTGTTTTGGGTCTCATCTTTTTTTATTAACATCGAGGTATCTCTAGGATCAACATGTGTATCAGTTTTAATTTACATCATAATCTTATATGTAATGCTCTAGTGTTGACCATATGATACTCTAAATTCCATGGCCAAATATTAACAACTATTTATGAGAATTATTGCATCTTTGATCTTCAAAAAAACATCAAATAGTAGAAAAACTCAAGATAGAATAATTTTTTGTAGTAATTATATTAAGTATTTTTTCAATGCTCTAATAAGTTTTATGTATCCATGATGATCCACAACCCTTGATCCATACTCAATAACAAATTCATATTTTTAGTGATTCTTTTTACATGTCTCCTTTATCTATTTCTCATAATGATCCACTGAACACTTATTGTGTCTCTCCATTTTTTTGTCTCCATGTTCTGTCAAGAACTTTACTTCTTTTCTTATTTCATCTATCTCCTTAAATTTTATGTAAAAATATATAAGATAAAAATTAAAAATAATTAAATTAAGTACTTGGATCATCTTTTTCTCAAATTCACCCTTTAGATCAACTTCAATTATATCTCCACCATTGAACTCTATTCAGTCTAAAAAAGTTCATTACATAACCACCAAATAGTTAAAAGAGTTCCAAAGTATCAAATATAATAAATCTTCTGTATTCTTGAAAGTATTCTGGGCACATTTATGTATTAGGCATATCGCTATAGTGGAAAAGTAAAATACCTTTATGTATCAAATGCATCTGTGAGGTTAACCTTATGTATCATATGCATCTAAAAGGTTACCCTTATATATCATCATACTCACCCCTTATGCATCATGTAGATCCACCCATAAAAAACATCTCAATGACCCTTACATATCATGAAAATTTCCATTATATATCATGTAGATGACCTTTACATGTCTTAAATATAACCTTTAAGTATCATGAACTTTTCCATTTTCCCATAAATATACATCTCTAAAAACTCAAATAATTTTTCTTATCCTTCTCTTCTTCAATCTAAACATTTTAAAACCAGATCAAAACTCTTTCAAAATAAGAATATTCTCTAACAATCTCATTAAATGTTATAAAACATCCTAAAAATATAATCCCATATATCTTAATGTCAATCATTCTTATATCACTATCGCAATGTATGTTTTCATTATATGTTCAACTTCCTCACATCACTATGTATTCAATAGATTCATACTTCAGATATATTCAACCAATTATACTCACTACCTCTTAGAAACACACATCACTTGGTTTCAATAATCATCTCACACAACCATCTATCATCATAAACCTTCAGTGATTTTCAAAAAAATCCAATAGATGAAATTCTTGTTGTAATAATCTCTCCACTTGGATTATGTTGAAAGTAATTGCATAATATAATTGAATAATCAAGTCATATAGATAATCTCTACCCCAATATCATTCAATCCAAGATCCTTAAAACATATAGACGTTATGGAATTCTTTCCACCCACTTTTTCAAATAAATTAAAAGTTTTAAATTTCATCATATAATGTATTCCTTCTTCCCTTATTTAATATAAAATGTATTAAGATATATTTTTCTAATTCACTTCAACATTATCCATATTATTTTCCCATGATATTTACAAGAGAAATAGAACTCTCCCCATTGGTTTGAAACATATTCACAGCTTTCATCTACTTTCATTCACCTTTAATACTATATGATATTTAAACAAATTGTTGATTATCATTAAAAAATTTAAGCTTCATTAAACCATCCATTGTTATAACTTCAAATTAAACACACTTAAATATTCAATGAAATTATTTCAATTAAATATAGTTAGTCAATTTACCACTTCAAAATTAAGAAATAACAAATACTTTAAGCCAAATTAGTGGGAAATCGGTGTTGAAAACAAGATTGTAATTCAATAACATCAATTTTATCTATGATACTCACCTAATTCCATAATATTATAAAACATGATGAATTAAGTTTCTTAAATATTAAACATCATATGATCATAACCACAAATACTAAAAAATGTCATCATATATGAAATAAATCTCAACGGTTGTATAGTAGACCATAGATGTGATTGTCAAATTTCATGAATTAAAGAAAATTTTTTATTAAAATAAATTTACAAGAAATTTTAGGTTTATAATTTTAGATAATTAATAAAAAACACTAACTAACAAAACTCATGTCAATTTAAACTATTGGAAAAAAATTCCACTATATAAACAATTAATTAATCCAAAAATTTCTTCAACATCTCCCACAAATTCTTGAATTAATATACCCTTAAATATACTTATTACCTATTAATTTTATTTATAACCTAGCTAAAATTAAACATAAGAAAGGGGTGAACTCAGAAGCCCAGTAAGGTTAAACATAAGTGATAATAATGAAATATCATAAGCAACCATAAGTTTAGAATATGGGTAAAAGAACATTATACCTAAAAAATAATTGATTATAATTCAGGACATATCATAAAAATACATCATAAAATTACATATATCAAATAAAAAAGGAATACATAAGATTATTAGTACAAACATAATATTAGAAATCATAATATAGTAGATAATGTATCAAAACATGCTTTCCTTAGTGGGTCAACATTCACACACCTATTTACCTTAGTGGATCAGGCATCACAACTCGTTTTCCATTTTTGTTCAAGCATCACAACTCATTTCACTATTATCTAATGAAATTTAAATATTTACTCAATTCATTGGAGGACTATATAGGGCCAACCATCACTTAAAGATTAATTATACATGTGTTCCATAAAAAATATAAAAAAAACATGTCATTAAAACTCATACATAATAATAGGTTTCATAAATATTTCCAATGAATATCATTCACATTTTTTTATAGAATAAAGAACCCATAGAGAGAAAATGGATTTCATTTAATGCATAATAAGAACACATAAAATAATTAGTCTCCTAAGCTTTTCAAATGGATTCACATAATAAAATCATTCATAATTCCTTAAATAATCACAACATGAAAAATACATGGAATATAAATGGGTATCCAATGAAAACAAGTATTATAATAGTTAAATATAATTCAATAAATAAAATAAATCATATGGTATTTACATAATATATATAAAGTGTATATGTTTAAGACAATAATTTTCATCAATAAATTAATTTAGGGTATCTTAGTGAATACCCTTTAGTTAAAGGAATAAAAATATGTATTCAAAGAGGAAATGTGTTGGAAAAAATATAGTTATACAATGAATATAATTCTGAAAGATAAATGAATTGATGGTCCATTTCTCTAAAAGAGAAGAAAATTATATAATTCATCCTAATAAATAAGGTCGATAGTCACATTTGAAAAACATCCTCAATCAATCATAGGATATGTAAATCGACAGTGACCAGATAAAAAATACTTTATAAGAATTTTGTAAAAATAAATTTGGAAATAATAAATATCCTTGATATATTGAAATAATATTAAAATATATATTTTATAAATCTAGGGTAAAAATAATTTCTTTTAGAAACCATGAAAGTGTAGAGATAAAGTTTTGAATAAAATTTAAAATGAAGTATACTGATGACTTCCCATAGAAAATGTTAAAAGGTATTATTTTCAATATATTCATATAATGATAGAGTTACAGGTCACTTTATATATTTATTTTCAAAAAGGGGAAGTTAATAATTTCTAAAACATTTACCTTGAAAAAAAATCAATAAATAATTATTATAAAAGTCAAAAATATTGTCAGAGGAAATGTAGAGTAGAAGATAAAACATTTGATTTTGAAAGTAAGGAAAATATTTTGAAATACCATTCTTTGGAAGGTCACATCATAAAAATATTATTAGATTTCAATTTTGAAAAGCAGTAAAGAGAATAATTAGAGTCATATAAAATAATACATATAAGGTTTCCCAAACAATAGTTGAGAACATTACAGGGAAATTAATATGTGGACTTAAAATAAATATCCAATTAAGATATGGTGGTTCATTTTTTATAACGTTATACATTTTGGTGATATAATAATCATCAACAAAAATTTTAATATAAAAATTCTATATACCTATAAAAGATAAAATAGAACATCATATATAATTTTAAATTAATTAATAAATATAGTATTGAATTTTTAAGTTTAAAATAAACCATACATCTCAAAGAAAGATATTTGTGTTACCAAAGTCCCTTATAAACAATAGATTTCATGAAGTAATAATCTTTCCAAAATGGGTTTATGTGATAAAAATGCAAAATCCTTTTAGGTAAAATATAAAATACCACATAAAACAATGATATGGAATAATTTATCTAAATTATATGAAATATATTCAAGAATAATATTTATAACTCAATGAATGAGAATTGAGTTTACAAAACCCCTTACAACTTGGGGAGAATTTAAATCAAAACCTCCTGAAAAAGAGATAGATTCCAATTGAGCATAAATTACCATGAACAAAAGATATTTCATGATATAATATCCCAATTAGTTATATTCTGCACTGCATTAAATAAATTAGGTGCATAATACAAAACATGTCTCAAAGAGTGGAATTTGAGACTAAAAATCTTACCTTTGCACTGATTGATTCTGCACTGGAACTAATATATTGAATAATTAAATTAAGATTATAAAATAAATACCTAAGAAGCTTATTTATAAAAATAATCACTTATAAACCTCATTTATATTCATTCCATACAAATGTATATATATGGTTTTATTTTTACCTAGTTTTAATATATGTTGTCACTACACCAAATTCAATAATTAACTTTGGTTTTTACATGGGGTTTTTTAAAAATCATCACTAAAGTTTTTTTTCACATGACACTTCTCCCCCAAATCCTAACACCACCACCCCATCTTCCCCTAACCCTGTTGAACCCCTCGATGTCGGCCCTTGACCTCGTTGAACTCCTCGTCACTGGCCCCCAACCCCTTCTAGCCCCTCATTGTCAACCCCCAACCCCATCGAACCATATCCCCTCTCCCACATCCCTCTTATCCCCATTTTTGTCAGCCCCCTTCTTCGTCATTGTTGGACACCTTCACACCCTACTCCACCGAACTATCACTATCATCTCTCCCTGATCCTGAGCCCGAGCTGCTGACCCCTCTCTCTGAGCTCGAACCCAAGCCTCCAGCCCTTGTCTCACCAATTTGAGATAATTCACCCTTTTATTATATATTTTTTATTTTATATAATGTTTTGGTTTGATACTGGTTCAGTTATAGATAATGTAATCTTGGATTATTGTACATGTAATGAATTTACTAGTTGGAAGGGAATTTTATCATGAGTTAGGAATGCTCATAATTGGATGCATGCATTTTTTGTGTGTTTGTGAATGTGGAATAGATATTCCAAGTTTATGAAATAGATATATTATTTATGATATTTATATTTAATTGAAATAAATTTGTATGTTTTTCTGGATTTTCTCACTATAGTTTTATTTTTTATTTTGAATTGTGAGCTAAAAAAATCTATTCCTAGTGGTGGGTGTTGTAATATTTTGGTTGGATTTTCTACTAGGTATGATTTCTAACCCTATCCATATGAACATTGGTGCTCATTCAGATGATGTTTTCCTTGATATTAGAATGAAGAATATTTTTTATTTCTCTATTGTTTCTCATAATGGTGTTGTATGGCGTCAGAGCCTTGGGGTTGGTTATGTCATTACAATCTAGAGTGGTTCCAATTTTTTTTCTTGAGTCAGGATTTATTATGGTGTTTCATTTACTGGTTTCATATTTTCTTTCCACTCAGATAGCTTTGGATATCTTTCATGTTTTTGAGTTGTGTTTTTTACATTTCATGGAACATATAGTTTGGGTTTAGTGTTTTTTTATTGTCTTTAAAGTTTGTGTTTATTTTAATGGAAAATATTCCCCCAAATGATATAGTGATGCCTTTCAATTTTTTGATTACCATTGGTGTCTAGTTTCTCTGTATTATAAATACATATGTTAAATTAGTAGGCAAGGGTTTTAATTCTAGATCTAGAGGTTGGACTAAAGAAAAAAGTAGATTTGGGTTACTTAACTCAATGGTTTACACTTCCTCTGAAAGAGATGAATTATGAAAATCATTTTCATTAAATAAATAGTAAAATCCCTCAAAAAAATCAAAAGTTATTTCATCTTCAGATGGTTGGATAGAATACTTATGTTTTTTATAATTTTTTTTAACAAATTTTTATATATTTATTTGTTTCACAAATGAAAAATTTATTATATAAAATAAATTTATTCAAATGGATTATACTCATCAGAATGTGATAATGTAAAAAAAATTGAGTTCTCTTATTATGGGTACATGATGGAATCAAAAATAATAAACTGAAAAATATTTTAACCAAAATAAATTAATATGAAAACCTTTATGGACATTTATGAATTCATTTTATATTTCAAGGAAAATTTTAACCAAGATGATAAGTAACTAAAAATAGGTCATATCCTCTTATATGATTAAAACATAAAAATCAGTAGGGAAGATCAAATTGTTCACTCAAAATAAAACATCATTAAATAATCATTCTTGGAAGGTAGTGGATCTATTAGGTAATTTTAAAACCACTCTAGTTGGTATGAGATGTACCATATATATATAATGAAAAATAGAATGTGACATACATAAATAGAATCTCTTAGATCACAACTAGCTATGCTTGTGAAGCTTTATGTGACACCCCCTCTAGCTAGAGATATGTTCAAACTCTAAAATCCACAACTATAGTGAAAGAGAATTACTAGTTTCACCTAGAATTAGTGAACCTATAGTGTTTATCCCATGATGAATGTTTTAAATTAATAAATATATGATTTTTTATTTTTCTTCTATTTTATATACTAATAACCATGATTTATTTCATTTTTTTAATTTAACTTTTTTTGTAATTATATGACTCATATTATAACTAATTGGGTTGAGTTTTTTCACTTCATTTTATATGTTTTACTATATATTAATACTTATGGGTTTTATATTTTTGTAATAAATTGTAGGTACATTGTGATATGGAAAAAAGTTGGATCACATTACTAAGGAGCACACCATAGTATGCTAAGAGTTTGGAAAAGTTTTTATATTTTTCAATTTTTAATGGATCTGTTTATGGGAGAATGATATGTTCATGTCATAAATATATATTTATAATATGGTTAAATATATATGAAGTTTATTAACACTTTATAATGAAGCAATTACTTTCTTAGTATTTTTGTTGGATTTGGCATCAAAAATAGAAAGTTATAGAAATTTTGAGCTTTGATTTTAATCGAAAAAATGAACTCCCAACTTCATCAAAATGGAAAATGAAATGAAAAGCCTTATAAATGATGCATTTAGAATTTCAAGACACCAGCAACAACATAAAAACATATCAGAAAAACCATTTGGGGGCGCTACAAATAAAACCTTGAAAAGTGGTGTTTTGAGACTATAGGACAGTCAGATCAAGATTGTAACATATCATTGGACCCTCCTATCAATTTTGTGGAGACTAATGTAAGATAAAACACCAATGAGAAGAAAAATGTGTTTCAGGGTTTAGTTGAGGATGGAAATCCAAATTTTTATAGTTGATGTTTGAAATATTAAAAACTTTTTTTTCTGCTGAAGTTGTACCATATCAAATGATTGTGTTGAATTAAAACTAAGGTGATGTACAGGATATTTTAATTCTTGAATGATGCATTTCTTTAAGTATATATCATTTAATCTTTTATGATATGAAAAAAGTTTTTAACAATCTTGGTCTGAATTATACAAAAATACATGTGTATCCCAATGATTGTATGCTTTGTTGGGGAGAGGATTCAAGAAAAAGGGATTACAAAAAATGTTCCTCTTCTAGATGACAGTCATAGGATGATGTTGGAAGTCTAAATCAACATACTACTATGAAGAAGAATAAAATATACACACCTGCATAGATTTTTCATTACTTTCCTTCAAATACCCAATTTAAAAGATTATTCATGTCATCAAAAAATACCAAACACATAAAGTGGAATTCTATTTATAATAACAATGATGGGTTATTATGACATCCAAGAGAATCACAATCATGGAATAAATTTTATTCATTCCATCCATATATATCATCTAATCCTAGGAAGGTCTGATTGGGATTGATTTCCATTGGATTCAACCCATTTCGGACTTTGGGCACCAGTTATAACATTTTTCTTGTTATTTTGATCCCTTACAATCTGCCTCCTTGGATGGGTATGAAAAAAAAACATTTTATCATTTTAATTATTATTCCAAGAAAATAAATCTTGGATATTATATTGATGTATACTTGAATCCTCTAATTGAAGAATTATATGAGTTTTGGAACAATGGTGTTGAGACATATAATGCATCTTCTAGAACAATGTTCAAAATACAAGCTTATAAAATGTGGAATATTAGTGAATTCCTTGGACTTGGGAATTTTTTTGGTTGGAATACTTACATGGATTTGGATTTTTCCTGTTTTTAACTTGATTTTGAGCATGAACAACTACCTAATAGTAGAAAATGGTTCTTATTTTTTCATCAAATATTTCTTGATGCATCTCATAGATTTCGGTTAAATAAGTCAAATTTTAATGGTTCTATTGATCGTATACCACCACCAAAACTGATAATAGGATCTAAAAAATTAGCACAACTTGGAAATGTTGCAACAAAATTTGGGATGTTCTATAATTTAAATGATAGTGGGAAATGATTTTGAAGTTCATCGTCAAGTGAAATTGGAACACAATAATGAAAGAAAAAAAACGTAACAGACATGACTTATTTTAATGTTAAATTTAATTTAATTTCTATTTATTCTTTGTTTTTGGGGTTTCTCAAGATTTTATGGTGGATTAGGTGAGTTTTCGTGAATTGGGCCAAACCGTGAGCCCAATTCCAGATTTAAAAATAAATTTTGTTTCTTGTATAACATTTTTATTTTTTAATATTTTTTACCCATTTCAATTCTTAAATGGTCTCCCCTGAAATATTAACACCACCATTTTAGTTTGGACCCCTTAGGAATCCATAAAAATGGGGTATTTGGGTTTTTATTTAAGACTTGGTCCAACCTGAAAGACCATTTTCTAGTTTTAAATTTTTTTTTTAATTTTTTAATATCTTATTCATTATAATGAATTTTTCAGTGATTCAACCTCCATTTTGACCCTAAGAATCCCAGGCGCGCTCCCATTTCCTTTAACCTCTCCTTGGAGCTCTTTGAAATCATGAATTAGGGAATAAATTCATATGATGTCTCAAATAATCCAGAATTGAAGAGGTAAATTCATCCCTTCTTAACTCTCTAAATTATTACTCTTTTCCATCCATTACAGTTCCTAAATGACCTCCTAAATATTGTTCAAAAAACCCCTGAATTTTTTGATATTTTCAAATTCCGATTCTGGTGTATGTGAGGCAATTTCTACAAGACCCCTCAAGTAAGTTGGTCTTCTTCATTCTTCTTTCAATTTGCTTAGGGTTACATTCAATGTGATTAGGGTTTCATACCTTATCCATAAGGATCCTAATGTCCAGAAGTTAGGGTTCAATCCTAGGGTTTTATATCTTGTCTTTTGTGTGAAATATTATGGTTTTAGGTTGGATTTCACTTCCTTGAGGTGCAGCGGTGGTGCAGTTTATGTTTCACACTATATTTTGAGTGTTTTGACATAAAAGGTCGGTGATTCTATGTATAAAAATTTTATGATGAGTTATCTTGCTGAGTTTTTTAATTTAGTATGTTTAAAATCTATTTTTTGTGGTGAGAAAACTTTTTTTTATGGATTTGGTTATGTGTTTAATTTTTTAGTTGGATTTTTGTTTGGGATTGGGTGTTTTTCATGCGTGGCTCTTGGGGAAATGTTTGGGTGTATTTTATAACATATGAAAGTTATTTATTAGTGTTGAAAGGGGATGAAAATTCTGGTCTGTTAATGCCTCAATGTAATGTGGGCCTTTTAAAGGGATTTTTGAATGGTTTTAATGAGTGAAACCATGTTGTACTTCTTGATCGTGATTTGTGAAAACATGTGTTTTTCATGTGTACCTTTTGTGGTATTGTTTGAGATATTTGTATAAAACTTGGTTTTGGTTTAAAAAAAATTAGGGCTACCAATTATGCTTTTTATTGTTATTGGCATTGTTTTAGTCTTGAATTAGGGTTTTGAAATGGGTTTTGTATGAAAACCATGGTTGCACCTCTTGGGTTGGTTTTATGAAAATTGTAAATGATTTAATGAGTTACACAAAGTGTGAAATGGATTATTATGTACTGTTTTGGTGATAGTGTGTTCCTAAAATGAGTTTTTGAAACATAAAGTGGTTAGTTATGTTGTAAAGTATTTGGTAATTTTTTGTAATTTTTCGAGGTGATTTATGAAATTGGGATGTGGGTACGAAACGTGTTTTCGGGCTATTTTGCATGAGTGTGATTTGAAAAATGGACCTTGTTTATGAAAAGGGTATTATGTAACAAGTGAATGGGCTATTATGTGATGTTTAGCATCTTGGGAAATATTTTATAAAATTTTAATGGATTTTTTGAATTGTGAAAGATGTACAAAATCGGTTGTGGGATATTTTTTGTGTGAGTATGATTTCAAAATTCATTTGAATGAAAAGGTGGATTTTTTTAGACTTGTACAGAATACATGTGGGATTTTTGGTGAACTTGTGATGTGAAAATGATATTTGCATGTGAAAAGTATATTTATTGACTTTTTGAACTTGTCTGAGCACAAGGGGAAAACCCAGGTATCTTGGTGGGTGGACGTGTACTTGTATTCTAGTGAATCCATGGGGTTTGCCCTCTGTTTCACTTAGCAAGATTGACTCTTACAACTCTAACTAAACTATGATGATGGTGATTGGGGACCACTAGGTTATGGGTATGTTCCCTATTAGTGGCTCATGCATGATAACAGATATTGTGATGGTTACTCTCACCGAGATACAAGGTACCTGGGACCTACAATGAGCTAGTGCCTAGGGGTTATTTCCTATTGTTTATGATCATTAGTTACTTTGTAATTACCATCAGCATACGGAATGGTTGGCTAGAAAATTCAGTAGTATTGAAATTATTTTTTAAAAGTTTTGATTCTTAATGATAACCCACTTGAAAACTATTTTAATTTTTTTGTTTAATCTTTTGGAAATTGTAACTAGCATTTTCTGTTTATCAAAACCTGCAAGCTTTTTGCCTTTGAATGTTTATCACATGGAATCTCTTAGTGGTGGTATCCTACTGAGCATTGTCTCACACCCTACTTACACCCTTGGGTTTAAGTAGACTTGGTTATTTTATTGTTGCAGGTTTGGATACAGTTTTTAGTTCTAATGGTTCGGGTTTCTAGCAGGTCCTTGGTGGTGAAGTTTTATGGAGATAGATTGAGGGTAGCACCCCTTACCATGAGGGTTCTTGGGATTTTTCATTTTGATTTTGTACCTTTTTTATAGTCTTGATGAGTTTTTTTAAAACATGTAATTGAGTTCTGATTTTTTTAAAAGATGGTTTAAGTTGAAAATTCCAGATTCATTTTATTGAGTTTGTTGTTTAATGTTTATAAATTCAGGTAAATCGTTCCCAAACTTCATTTTATGATACCTGGGCATTTGTGCCAGCTCGTGTGGATCGAGAATGCCCTTCAGGACTTGTTGTGGGCCGGGTCGGGTGCCGGTTTTGATGGAGACCAGATTCGGTTCATGACAAAAAATATATTCTTCAAACTTCTGTATTGGTAATATAATTTGTTGTGGCATAATCATGATGTGATGAATACTGAGTAGAATGTTTGGGCCAATTTGATCTTCACATTTTTTAATGAGAATGGAAAATAGAAGGATCATCTCATTGCTTGAAAATACTTATAATAAATGAACATAAATCATGATCTCTGACCAGATGATAATGGAAATTATGATCTGGCTATTTTTCAGTTAAAAATATAGATAAAGATACATTCCTTAGAATTTTAAAACATGTGAAGGTATCTAAGGGGTATTCAAGTAACATCTAAAGGTATGTTGACTTAAATAATTATAGTTTATAGGGATTTAAAAGTCACAATTCACATATTTTATTATAGAAGTTACTGCCATTTTCATTTTGTACATTATTACCAGAAAAGGTTACAACTATTGTACTCTAATTTTCACATCCTTCATACAACTATATAAGAAAATCTATAACCATATGAGCTTGACAGCCTTCAAGAGATATTTGTTTTATACTTTTTTCATTGTATATGATCTTTTATCCGTCATAGTTTAATGTCATGTTGTATTTAATTGTTCACTTGGTTAAAGAAGCTAAATCAAGATTCTATGTACATTATCGATGAATTTATCTAATTTACAGGTACTTTATTTATATGTTTTTAATTTAATTAAAAAATTCTTGTAACTTCCTTAAAAATTCAATTATGTTTTTTAATTTCATTTCAAATATATCATGGTCATTTGAAATCATGCATGAAAAATAACGCTCAACATAAAGGTTCTATTTCTAAAGGATATTTAGTAGAGGAGTGTCTAACCTTTTATTCTAGATACTTGGATGATATTGAAACAAGATTCAATTGAGTGGGGCATGTTAATGACTCATCGGCTCAATCTCAACTATATGGTAAATCAAACAACTTTTCTGATATTGGCCATTCAGTTTGGAAAAGCTCAAATGTTACACTGATATAAATATAATTATTACAGGCTCATAGATTTGTGATTATGAAG
Source organism: Viscum album (assembly GCA_963277665.1). Lineage (NCBI taxonomy): Eukaryota > Viridiplantae > Streptophyta > Magnoliopsida > Santalales > Viscaceae > Viscum > Viscum album. The sequence continues at coordinate 1,974,805,238 of OY728157.1, read as the reverse complement.
ATTGAGATTGTAGATCTATTTATTGAAGAGTTTAGGAAATAAACAAAGAGAAGAATGAGAGTCCAAACACTAAATGAGAAAGATATGACAGAAAATCTTAATAAAGAGCTTATAGAATGGTTTGTACTATGTGTAAGTTCATAAATATTGCAATAAATGTGGATATTTAGTTGACATATATTTTTTGTAAATATAATAATGTATATTAATTTTTGTAGCTCATGAATACTGATACTTGATCTGATTTGTCAGAAGATTTGAAGTTTATTACTCGAGACCCTAAAAAACATGCTAGAAAGTTCGACGCTTACCATGTGAATTGATATAAATTTCATTCAGTTGATTGGGAAGAGTGTTTGAAAACCCAAAATAGTAGTATATTTACATTTTTGGAAGTGGGATACTATGGAAAGATGAATGATATTATCGAATTAAACTACCACATGCATTTCTTAGTTTCTTTATTCAAATGAAATTGGGTCGATATTATCAAGGGTGTTAAAAGATATTCCTTGCAATTTACTACTGTGAACTTCTCTCATTTTATGGATGTTGGTGAATGTGAATTAAATGATTCATATATCTTATAATCATAAGAGAAAATGATATATTTTGTGGAATATGTTGTGGATGAAGTGTGGAATGTAGTTTCTCCCATAAAACCAAGTGACTTTTATTATATAGGTGATGAAGTGGAAGATTTGACCTCTAAAATTGAATCCCATCAACGGTAAGAAGCAAACTTATTTTTCCATCATGATATAAAAAATATTAGTCTTTAAAGGGTAGATAATTTAGATGATGTAATGATGGATCTAGAAAACAACATGATTTAAGGAGAAAATGATTGTATATGCATTCATCCATTCATTTATCAACCGCTTATGTCATTTGTGCAGTCATTCATTATCATAGTTATGTATATTTTGTTTGTGAGTACTATGCATTTATTATCATTTATATTTCATATACATGAATTTTTTTAAATATATGTCATAAAGTTAATTTTATTTGATTAAATGAAAGTAATGCCAAGGAGGAAGAATTACACTGATGTTAATCAACTCTCAGTCTATGTTCCCTTAACCATACAGACAAATGTTGATCCATCTGTGTCCCTCACTACAGCACATGAGACACCATATACTTTCCCCCTAATCCCTCTATAATTCCCTCCATTAGCATCTCATTAGTAGCTCAGTCAACACCTCCCCATTAAGTAGCCTTAACAGTGAGGGAGTAGGTTGCCACTCTTGGTTCTCCATGGGTATATTGTAGGGTGACTGTTATAGGTATAATTTTTAATATGAATAAATTTATTCCTCTTTTTTATACTACTAACTATTATTTCATAAAATATGGAATAAATGATACTATGGAGAAAAATATGAAAAACTCATATGTCTAGAATTTGAACAGACTAAATATAGTTGTCCCATTTGACTGTAATGGGGTCCTTATGGAAGACACCATGGGATTATTTGTCCAGATTCAAGGATTGTTAGCGGTGGATCTGGTTACCCTTCTGATTACATATGATTATTGGATGAATATCACTTCATCATGGATAATGAAGTGTTTTATTCATAGATAAATGTAATTTTAATACATTATAGTGTAATTGAATGTCATTATATTATTAAATTCTAATATTTTCAAAATGGATCTCTTTGTAGATACACTTTTCCACTTTTTTATTCGTGGTCTTATTGCATGAAAGTGTATATTTAAAAATTTGGAAAAGAAATATAATGATATCAAATAAAGATTATGGAACAAATTCAACAATACATCATTGAGCACCCCGTAACTGTATGATAAGGTACCCAATGGGATACTTAGAGAGAAATGGAAATTTTTTATCGATATCCATCATGATGAGAATCACATGGTATTTAAATATATATTATTATATTAATATCATTTTACATTTATATATTCAGATTAAAAGGAGATGAAATTTCATATATTACTATTAAACAAAATTTTATTTATGTTAGGATGTTTCAAGGAAGAATACATCGATTCAGGCTAAGAAAACCATCCTTCACATTGTGGGGTTAAAGATTTTTTCAATAATATGATTGACTCTGGTAATATTTTCATTAGTTTAAATATTTATAAGACAATATTACCTGTTATATATATTTAATTGTTGATTTATCTTTCTATAATGTATTCATAGAATTTAGTGAACCAAGCCTCTCGAACAAAACTGTGGTTTGATGTTCATAAAAAATCGATGGGATTTTTTTCAATGAGCCATCAAAAGATGTTGGGGTGTGAATTTATTTTTCCTTATAATAAATTATTATCAATTTTTACTATGTTAATATATATTGTTTCAAATATGACTTAAATTTTATTTATAGGTAAAACTTAATGAACTATGAGATGCCAATCTTGTGCACTCCTACTCATTCTCCCAAGATAACCCAGTTGGTAAAGTTTTTGGGAAGGGTCATCCCAGTCAAGTGTGTGGGATGGTATTGAGACCATTAACATATAAGTTATTTAGCAGGCCACCATGTATTTCAGTTGAATTTACTTTTTGTTGTAGTTACTCCCTACATAATGATTATTAGAGAGATTTTGTTTCTATGAAAATCAAAATTCAAGAATAGGTGGATTAGATATCTACTTTGCAGAAAGTGTTGGTTGATTTATATCAGAAGACAACTGGATATTTCCCCAAATATATTAAATTGATGAATGGTGTTGAGAAGTTAAATCACACAACTTCAAAATCATTTAGTTCACAAACTTTTATTTCTTTTACATTTAAATATAAATATACAACATTGGTTAATTTTCAAAACAATTATCTTACAGGTTCTTGTAGCATAAAGTAGAGATAGATATGTAAAGGGTGATGAGAAGAGTTTATCATCAGGCATTGATTAGTGGTCTTTTTATGTCTTTAACTAATATGGAAAGAGAAGGTTTGATCATGTATCATTTGTTTCATAGAGCATTCACATGAAATTTTCATGATTTCCTAAGTTTGAATAGGCTATAATAATTTATGGTTTGTGTAAATTAATATACTAGTTTGTATATGAATACTTTCCTTTATTCATGTTTCAGGGGACTGCATAGATAAATATTCCCTAGGAAAACCATAGAGAAATATATTGTATTGTTTTGGGCCTCTTCAGCTCAGAAAAATTTCTCTTTAGCACTATAGGTAATTAGAATTGGTGAGCTATGTGATTGGATTCAGGCCATATTTTTTATTTCTTGTTTGTGATTTTTTGTGAATATGATAGGTGATACACCTAGTATATGCATTATTTTCAGGATAAATCTAGGGCTTCAAAATATACAGTTGGGTTTTTTTGTAAAACATCACATATTGGTGGTTTAAACCAACGCTAAATATGTCATATTGTTTTAGTGGTGGTTTAAACTGCCTCTATATGATGATGTTTTTTTATCAGTGGTAGATAACAACCATCATGAAATATGACATACTATTATTTTAATAGTGGTTTTATTCATCTTAGAGGTGATTTTTCAGTAAAAAACATTAGTATTTAGTTTCAGTTTTAATCGCCACTAAATCCAAGTCATTTTTTTGTCATAAACCCGCTGTAAAAAATTAATAAAACCACTAATAAATATGATTTCTACGTCGCATACCAAAAACCACCACTAAATGGAAGGAAATTATGCATATTGGATGTCAACAATAACATTAGCAGTAGTTTTTTGAAACCATCATAGAACCATGTTGTAATGGTTTAAACCAGCACTACTCAGTGATTTTCTTATAGTGTGTAAGTAATCTTTATCATTTCAAACAAGTTTTTTAAGAGAGATTTAAGTATTTATTATTATTCCAAATTTAAAAATTAAAATATTATTAAAGTTAATATAAGGTGTGAATTATAATTATTTATGTAGTTTTATCTTCCTTTCATGAGTGCATCATTCTTTATCCTTGAAGATGAAATCTAAAAGAAGCATATTTTAGTGATTCCTAACTAAAAATTATGTTTTTTAATCAATTAGATAAATATTGATATATTTTTTTTAAAAAATAATTATTTAAATATTTATATCATATTATACCAGTAAGAAAGTAACCATAATCATTCATGATATAAATTTATATCATTGTTCAAGTAGGTGGTTAAAGAGACCCAAACATTAAAAAACAATGATTAATTGGTGATTAAGAGATGGTATTGTTGAAATATAATTATAACAGTAGAAAAATTATACTATTTAGTTTTAATCTATAAGATATATCATATTTTTAAATAATTTCATGAATAGAAAATGGATATGAAATAATTACATAGTATGAATAAATTGTTTTTCCATTTTAGTTCGCTTGTTTAAGATGGTAAATTTTATAATGATTTTATTTCATTAATATCATTAATAATTTATTCAATTTGTATTAGAATAACCTTATTCATATTTAAAAAAATATATTTACCCTTTAAACCCATTCTTAGAACCATCTATTGATGGTGGTAATGAAAAATAGAACACATTATTCTATGAAGGTGGTAGTTCGCACATACCAATGGGTGATGCTTTCATTTTTCTTAGAATGGTAGTGAGGAGTAATAATTTTTTTCATTAAAAAATATTAAATAACATATAAATGTAATAATTATATATTAAATTACCTTTATAAAACATCCATGTTATGTGGTTAAGGATAATGAACATGTTACATCATGGAGGTAGTAGTCTGCAAGTATGCAAGATTCACATTTTCATTTTTTATAATGAAAAAGGGAAGAGTGGTTAATGTTTTTTACATAATTATAATAACATATCAGTATAATATAGATATATATGTTATAATTAATGATGGTTTAGTGAAATTTTAATAATAGGGAGTGAAAAAAAAAGAAATATAAATGAGGAAGATAGGTTAGAAACTTATACCTCACTTCATGGATTATCTCCTATGAAATGGGGGTTAATCCTTTTTGGGATGGAATTTTTGGATTAATTTAACCTCCTTAAGGGAGATAGGAATGTTTAGGAGTGGTTTTTAATGATTTTTCCCAAATTTATGGGGTTTTATATGAGTTAAGTGTAGAGAGGGGATCCCCTTTTATATGTGAAAAGGAATATATTTTTTGTAAAAACCAAAAACTTTTCAATAATGGGAAGTCACTCTTATGGAAGGTGGATAAAAAATTTATAAATAATTGATAGGATAAGTTAAAAGGTATATTAAGGCCTCAATAATACATTCCCAAAATAATTAAACATATTTTAGGACTTTTACTATTAGATTCTTTACATTTAGTATTTTAGCTTTTACTTTGGTAACATGTTTTTACCTATTGTAATTTATCATTTTTTTTTCAAAAATAAATTGGAAATTATTATATAACTTCGACATAAATATTTAAAAAATAATTATATTTTATTTATTTAATTTTCTAAAAATTATAAAAATTAATTTTAAAATATTAAATGTATAATGTATTGAAAATAATTATTTGAAAAATATAACGTAAGTTCTAAAATTTTAAATGTGGTTTCAAAATTAAAAACATAATTTTAAAATTATAAATTCACTTAATAAATAATATTGGGTCTTATATGAATTTCTAATTCATGATTATATACTAACAATCTTATAAAATTCATGTTATTTGTAAAACTGGTATTTTGAGCTACTCATCTAAAATAAATTTTTTAGAAAAAAAACTCAAAATTCTTATTCAGAATATATTTATATAATTAATCCAATAATTATTTTCATTTTTTCAAGTACAAATTCTAAAATTCAGGACTTTCACTTTTAAATAAAAATATGTGATATAATGAAAAATTATTTTTATTGGAAAATAGAGTTTATAGAATATTAACCATTCTCATTCATATTTCATATGATCAACCAATTAAATTAGTATTTACCAATTATTTATTTCAAATATATTTTATCATCATTAATTACATGTTTCTTGAAATGTAAATTCATATCGTTTAAAAAGTAATTACTTATAAAAATACATTTTTAAGCATAAAATAATCTAATTAGTTAGTTTAGCTATACCAATTGTATTTCATTTACATTAAAAGTATCCATTATTTTATTTTTATAAATATTTAATAAAGTGGATACTCCTATTAATTCATGCTAATTTAGTAGCTTGGTTTTTACAGACATTCTTTGTGTTTATATTTTTATCTAAATATATTGTGGTTTTTTTTTAATTATAGTGTTGTTTGTAGAGGAAGCTATTGAAGATAGTATTAATTTAAAGTGTCTAAATTTTTGGGTTTGTATCTTCTACTCATCTTCAATAAAATTTGTCCTCAAATTTTTAATTTTTACTCACTAATTAATGAAGGTTAATATAATATTAACATATCTATAATTCAGGATATAACTTCTAATATGAAATCTACCTTACTATCTTAGGTTATACCAATTTACATATCCTTCTTCAAACACTATTGATCATTCATATAATCATGTACCTTAGTACACATATACCTTGAACATATATTATTCATTACATACCTTTCTATAAATCCATTTCAACCTCCAAGACATTAAACCATAAATAAATCATCTATTCCTTTAAAAATTAACTCTTATCTCCAACCACTAGCCATAAATTCACACACTAGTCTATATATATCATTATCTCAAAAATGAGATAGACTTCACCATAAATATCATAGATCACTATTTCATTAAATCATTAATTAATTCTAAGTCATCCAATACTATCTAACTCACTTATATCAAAATCAATCAACCATTTCTTACCTCAACCTAAAGCATATATTAAACCATAGAGTTATCCAATCCTCAATCATGGGTTCTATAACATTTATCCTTAAAAATATAACCTTGTCAAAAAATCAATTTTCAAGGTAATTTATCATGTTTAATATATTTTTAAAACCATTTAATGTATAACTACTAAAAAATAATTATATCTTTCACATAATCATCAAAACATTTAAAATATACTAGAATATCACCGATAAATTTTACTCATTAATGAAAATAGATAAGAGTTTCACTATTGAATTTCTATTATAATATCATTTTGACTGCCATATGTAAGAATATAAAATTCAACTTTTCCATTATAACAAGTGTATACTAAAATTCTCAACCATTTAGGAACTCTCTCTTATTTGGTTATTATACATAGTGGTTTCTAGATTCATTCCTTTCTCATATTAATCTTTGTGATCATGTCTCAACCAAATACTGAAACCAAAATGTTTATGATAATATCAAAAATATGAATATGAAAAAATCTATTAGAATGTATATTCACTATTGGAACCATCATTTCAATCTTTGATACTTTTAATTCAATATATATTTCTTTATGTTTGGTTCTCTTGTACTTATTAACTTAATCCTTTAAATTAATTAGGAAGTAAATCCTTCATAATGGTTCATGAATAGAATTTGATAGAACAAATCATATCCCCTTGTATATTCTGGATGGGTGTCTAGTCTAAGGCCCACTCATCATGCACTAGAGTGAATATCGAGTTAATGATCAATTAGAATTTTTTTGGGTGATTACACCAAGGTGAATCTAGGGCATATCCACACCCACTTTCTAGTATCCATATAGGGATGTAATTTCTACTATAACCATATAATATCTTCCATACCAATACATTGGGATGTAATCTTAGACTTAAATGTATCCCTTAGACTTATCCCTAGGGTTTTTACTGAAGATTTATTATCCTAATCCTATAAATATTACCTCAGCAGGACTAAAGTATTATCTACACCATTAAAATTAAAATCAACCTTGATTTATCAGTTTATCATGACATTTATAGCTGCCAATTTATCCTTAATTGATATCATATTAATCTCTAATTTTATCTAAATTCAGCATTAAGACCAACTATAGTAGTCCATAGACATTACTATCAATTTTCATGACATAAAGAATACATTTAATTAAAAAAAATTCCCAATACCTTTTAATTTTATAATTTTTTAGAATTAAGAAAAAACATTAACTAAGAAATATTTCTTTTTTAATCTAATAAACATATTTCCAACTATATAAACAACTAACAAATCCATAACACACCTTCAATATCCCCAAAATATTCTTCACATAATATACCCTTCTAGAAACAAATTATGTATTACATCTCTTTATAACATGTGGAAAAAGAAACATAAGAAATGGTTGATCTCAGATGCTTAGTAAGGGTAAACATAAGTGATCTTACGATAAGTATATGAGTATAATCAAGACACAAAAGAAAGTTATTCCCAAAAAGTCATAAATTATAAATCATGGAATTACATAAGAATACATCATGAATATGCCGCATATCATAAAAATAAGGAATACTTGATATTTTAGGTTCATCCATGAGCATATAAACCATAACAGATTTTTGGGAATTGAATAACTCTTGAAGATTAAAATATTCATGTTTGAGAAAAATGAAGGTACCCTTTAACTCACCAGGAAATTCCGATAATCCTATGGCAGTTGCGTGCAAGATCCAAGGGTTGTGGGAAAGGGGGAAAATCATACATAAGAATATTACATGACCAATGTGATGTCTAATCCATTCTTATGCCCCAAAATCTTGAAAATAGCTCAGGCATATGTGCACAAGTGTAGAGTATGTGTTCAAAGACCAGATTGCACGTAAGAATCTTGTGCTCCAAATGTAATGTCAAATGCCTAATTCTGCACTGGCCTTTTAACGCATTGATACCTAGTATTTTTCCTATAAATAGAAGGGTACCCACTTTCCCCAGGGAAATCATTTAGAAGTCACACCATCACTCCCACATGTGCAAGAAATCCTCTTTTGCGATAGCACACAAGCCATGGATCCAAGGTATAGGATCTTGTGTGATAGGTCCCCTATGGGTTCCCCTTTGGGTGGGCCCACAAGGGCTTGATCCTCACCCATTTCATTTTGTTCCTAAGGAAATTTCAAATAAAATACACTTCTTTCATGCAAAACTTTCCCTTTTTCATCATATCTTCCACTCAACCCCTTCCTCTTGAGGGAAAGCCTCCAATCTTGTGTACGCCCCTTCCCTTTGGATCTATGGGTTTTCATTACCCAAAAACACCATGTTTGATCCATTATTCCATGAAACTCCCACATTTTTCGCACAAATACTCCATGAAAAACTCAAGGATTTCATGTAGTGATATCATATTCCATTGTGTGATGTCCCATGTTGTGTAGTCCTACCTATTGCTTTTTGGAATTAGTATACTAATGGATTTTTCTTTTTGGAGAATCCATGTTAACATGGACCCCAATACTAAACACTCTTCTACCCTACTCCTATAAAGAATTTCTAGTGCCTTCCCTTACCCATGTGTGGGTGGGTATCATTCATGTCATCCCAAGGGGTGAGGGATGAGTCCTCCCCATCCGTTCTGTTGGGTGTTAAACTTATAAGCAACGTCATCTTTATCACATGATGTTAAATTATAGCATCACCATGTTCTATTAACTTAGCTTGCCCCACCTTGGGAATTTTTTATGCTCACTCTTCACCATGGGATTGAGATATTATCCACATGGTATGAGATCCTCCTCGCATGGAACGACATATGCCTCATGGGGAAGGGCATCCATATTGGTGTAATCCCCTAGGCTTTATTGTTTTAGGTAGAACTATTTATCATTTTTTCCTCCTCCGAATGAAAATACCAGAGGGGGTTTGTTATCAGGGACTCTCAATACCCCATACCTCTCCTTTGGTGAGATTGTTCCATGGTTTGATACTTTACGTAACCCCATACCATCCCTCACTGGCGTATATTTTTCAATGTGACTATCAGGTCAATTTCTTTCTCTTGATTCCCACATTGATCATGTATAATGTGGGATTAGAGGTTAGTAGTAACTGTGACACCCTTATTCTAGGAATCCATCATGGAATAATCCCCAGCTTCCACCTCCATGGGAATCTAACCATGTGTAATCCACAGACCTCTGAACTACATGATTTTTTATCCATGTCTTCCAAAAAGGGTATATAATGACTCCCTATGGTTAAATCATGACCAATGGTAAAACATTATTCACTCCTCCTAGGGGTGAACCTCCCTTATTTTAGTATCCACCATCATCCATTCCCATCTTGGTATTTCCCTCAAATCACTATATCTCGGGAGGATCATACCCCACCCAGGCATCACATATCCTTTGGGTCCTCCTAGGGAGCTTCAATGCATAAGCCCTACACCACATGATTGGGCCACTAACCTTGTGTAAGCCCTAAATATTTGTTTAGTTCACTCTAATCCTTACCATATGAATTTAAATTACTTGTGATACTAGAACTATAAAGACTTTTATTCCCAAACAAATATGATATGTAGGAAACCTTCTTGAGGCTCAATACCAACAACCATAACAACCCATCCATTCCCTTCATTTCTCCCACTTAATTAATGTCAATCTTGATTCTAACTATGGACACCAAATACTGGTGGGATCATTCCATCTATCTAGGTTTCCAGAGTGTGTAAGACTAATCCATGTCATTATTTCTCCTAGAAGCACCCAAGTAGTCTAAATTCATAAGCCTCACACTATTCAACTAAGAGAAATCCTCTTGTGGTGGGAAGTCTCAGTGATAAATCCCCACATCAACCCTATCAAACTATGGGTGTTTTGATCCTTATATACTAAATAGGGTGCGTAGGATTCCACCGCATGGTTCAACCGTAGCCAATAGTATACCTTAGTGTTCCCATCAATGTGGTCCACCTCCCTAATTTGCACTCATTGGTTTCCAGAACAGCCTTCACAATGTGACATCATCCCATTATGGGACACATCACTCGGTTTCATCATTTGAGGTGTTCCCACCTGTCCAATGGTAAACCTCAGTGCCTCCCTCCAAAAGATGTATTCCTCCATGGTATGAAACATTACCTTTAATAGATTCACCACCTCAGTTCCACCCTCATTTGGATTTTTGATCCATCCATTTGGTAAACTTTCCTAGTGCTCCCTCCTAGGGATGCACCTCTCTGACCTGTTCCCATGATACATTCCATTCTATCTCATATATCTCCACAAGACATTAAACTCATGACCAACCCTCTGTTAAACTAGGAATTCCTGAGTAAAACCTTGTAATACAGGCCTCTATCATAGGATACCTCCTGATCGATGTGCGATGCATCAGGTTTTTATGCCCTTGAGAATCCCTCTTATGAGGAAGAATGCAGGTGCTCCAATGTTACAACATCCATACATGCCAATGATGTCCAATGTGACAGCTCTCCTGTTCAATGTATTCTACCCTGGCTAGACCCCTTATAATTTCAACACAAAATCATCAGAATTAACCAGTTTCAATGAGGAGATTGAATCAGAAATGAGTTTCATGAACAATGAATTAATATATAAGGGAGACGAGAACTAGGAAATGAATTTTAAGGATAAATACATAGAAGGAGGGACCGACATCCCATCATAACACTTTTATCAAGGATAAATCAATGCTGAAGAAGTGATGAATGATTCCCGCCTTTGTAAAATGGGAACATGGGGTACAATGCACCGCCTGTGAATGTGAAAATGCGAAGGGGGAACTCCCTAGTGAAAGCATCAGAAATAGAAATGGTGAACCCAATGTGAACTCTTCTCCTCAATATGGGATTGGTAGCATTTGAGACATCATCATGTGATAATGTCACCGGATATATCTATCTGGTATTAGGTCCCACCATGAAAATAGTGGTCCTAGCATGGAACTCACTAGAGATTGGGGTAGTAAACCAATTGGAATTATGATTTGTGGCATCGTCAGTGTGGGTCTATCTCTATATCAATGGAAGACATAATGATGATGGGGAATTGAGAATTATTTTCCCATTATCTGTACTGATGGATGAATCTTCTTGCTATGTAGGAACCAATCCATAGGAAATCAATCACCCTCTACCGACAGATTTTGGGGCAGGATGAAAATTATTGTGGAAATATTGTACGATTCCACCTCTTCCACGACGTCATCCATGACCACAACTCTCAGGCACCCACTCCCTACCACACCCATAGATATTTCCCAAAGAAGGGTGATCGACACTCTCATATGAAAGTACGAGCAGGATGGGGTCATTTTCTTGAGGGACATGGATCTTTGGGACCAGGAGGCTTCTTCACTATCCTATCACCATCTCCCCCAATTTCTGTTTAGGGAGCCAATTCTCCCCACTCTGACTTCCAACTTCTTTGGGAGTATCTCCCCAATATTTTCTTATGACTCACTCCCATATGCCAATAAGGTAAGGGATATTCGAGTCATCCCAGTTATGAATACCACCCAGGACCAATCAAGGATGTATAACACCAGTCTATGTCAATGCCACCAAGGACGATTTCCTCAGGCTTAAGAATAAGAGATCTACACCCCTACTCCTCCAGACCCAGTCTGGATGACCTGATGCCAATCTCAGGAACAAACTCAGAAAGACACCCTTCATAGAGAATCATCATCCATGGATTCAGTGGCTTGTTCCACCAACAATACATACTAATAGTTCCCTACTATTACAGATAAAGGTAACTTCAATGCCCAGTCAGGATAGAGACCTCATCCTCCCCACAAGCAGGCTAGGTTGATTCTTTTGATCATCTATGCATCCATTATCCATCATGGGATGACCTTTTATGATGAGATTTCATATGGAGGCCCTCCCCATACCATCACCAACCATAGTGGAGGTCCTCCCCACTCTCACACTCGACATAGAGGTCATCCTCATGTCTACATCGGCAACTTAAGGGGAGGTCCTCCCCGCTTTGTCAACATCCATCAGGAAGGTCCTTTTCATGCCTATGGTTCCTGATACAGAGGTCCTCCCCATTCAATGGATCATCAATGTGAAGTCCCTCTTCACGTAGCCATCACCTCTAGACTAGGTTCTCCCTCTCCATCACTCATCAAATCGGAGGACCTCCCCACTTCTCCAATGATCAGTATAGAGGTCCTCCTTATTCCGCAAGTAGCCAGCATGGAGGTCATACCCATGTTCTCACTATATCCAGTGGATTCCCTCCCTGATCTAGCACTCCCAACCATTGAGGTCCTCCCGCGTATTCACCAACTAGTATGGAGGTCCTCCTCATACCCATGATACTCAACATAGAGGTCCTCCATGTGTCCCATTCGATATATGTCCAAGTTGTCCTCGCACCTCATCTCACCAGAATGAAGGTCTCCCCTGCTCTCATACCCAACATGGAGTTCCTCCCCATGTCCTTGTTGATTCAGGTAAAGGTACTCCCTTTCAAGTCATCACCTAGAGTTGATGTCTTCCCCACTCTCACAGCAGTCCCAGTGGAGGTCCTCCCCACTTTTATAGAAGCCAGTACAGAGGTCCTCTCAGTATTCTATCCAACTCAAGAGGAGATCCTCCCTAGTCCAACACCAACCCGCATGAAGGTATTCCATGTTTCGAAAATTTACCCTACACTAATGTGATGCCTCGGGTCAGAAGAGATAAATATCACCACCTAAGGAATAACTCCAAGAAGTGTCAAGTTATTGTCAATCTAGTCTTCTTTTTAGATTTTGATGTTTAAGTTGACTCAATTATGGAGCCTTCACTTTAATCCTCTGCATCAATGTCTGGGTAAAGAACCCACCATGTGTGTTTTGTCATCCCAGAAGGTGAGATAAACCATATCCTTGAATCCCTTTGTAGGAACATGGAAGTGGAGGAAGATTTTTCTCCCTTCCAGTGTCTCACTGTGAAACACTCTCTATCATCCTCAGTTTCATTCTTTACCTCAACATGAGATCACTGATAGTTATTTTATGGAATTGTATATGATTATCACCTGGAAGATTCACCTTTAATATCTGCTTCCCTCTCAAATCTATAAGTGGTAAATATGCCATCCTTTAGGGAAATGATGATGCGGTTGGTACCACCTCTGAGAGATGACCCAATGAGTGGTGGTCAGTCTACTCGCATAGTATTTTCTCCACCATAAAGTTCACCACCACTAAAAATCCATATCAGTTTCATTTAAAATTCCTCAATAGACCCCAATCAAAGTGTAGGGAAACAAATATTATTACCCCACTTCTAAGTAGAGAAGATTATGGGAAACTATAGATGGAAATATGTTTTCTGAGATGTTTTGGTCGATCTCTACTTCAGACATTGACATTCCAGTGTCACTCACTCAGGATGAGATTTTTTTTTCTTCCACCAAACCCTTTGAAAAATGCATTTTCACCTATATAGCAATCAATTGGTCTATCTGAGGATCCAGTATCATTTCCATGACATTGGATAATAGTGTCGTATGGTTGAGTTTGTAGTGTTTTCTGTGCCACAGCACCCTAAATCACTCGGGCATTCCTAGATTCTTCGTCACTGATGCATTTATAACTTCTTCATGATTCACAGAATTACTAAAGAGATGACCCCACATGTTCAAATCTGTTACTAGTGTCAGTATGGTACTCTTCACTTCATTCATATCCTACTTCAACCTAACTTGTTGGGTTATATCAAGGATATGATGTCAAGTGTAGTCATATTGAATATGGATGACCTTAATCCACTCAAGGATAAGGACATCAAGGTAGGTCTTGATTAAGAGGACTTGTATCCTGAGGTAGCACAATACCTTTTAGAAACTCATATGGGAATCATAAATTACTAGAAAAGTAAGATACTTGGCCTTAAAGAACCCAATGAGTCATTGTTCATTGCTCAGGACCCCAAAAAGGGTAAAGGATAGACAAGGACCTATAAACCATCTGATCCATCCAGTTCAATACAAAATATGGATTTTGATCCTGTCAAGGCTGATTTGCTCCATCATCTTTCAAAATAGAATAGCTTCATTGATGAGATCCTCATTGAGTTCCTTGTAGAGAAACATCTAGATTATGATGAACCTTGGTACAATAATTTCCCTCCACTGGGGAAGAAGGGGAAGGCAGAGGTCCTCCTTGGCCACTTGCCTACCATCGACATGGATAATCACATTCATCTCGATGGAGTAGATATTAGATACAATGGAAAGTGACCACAATATTTATCATCAAACCCTCCCAAGATTCCTAATAACCCTCCTCAACAACCGGTCCAGGTCGATCCTCTGGCAGCTTCATAGGTCATTCCTCTAGAAGCTCCGCTAGCTGTTATAGCTGCTCCATAAGTTGTCGAGCCCTATTATCATGTTAAAGATCCTACCAATGCGTTGTTGATCAAGAATCCTCACCCAGATAAGAATCTCTGTAAGGGATATCCTATAGCTTCTCTCATTTCCCGCCTCAAGGCACTTGAGACACAGTAGGTGGAAATCCTACCTGATGGAAATTCATATTCATCATTGGTGGATGACATGCAGGAACCCATGGATTTTGGGAATCCAACATTTTCCCTATTCAATGGGATGGGTGACCCACTACAACATCTGACCCACATCATATCAAGATGTGGACCCATGTTGGGAAATCCATTGTATTTGGAGGCCACCAAGATTTGGTGTTTCAAATAGACAATGTAAGGGTCTGCATTCATCTGGTACAACCAGTTACCTATCGAGTCTATCATTAGTTGGGAAGATCTTCACAGTTATTTCCTCTATCAGTTCAGATCCACCATGTTTAAGATGAGTATCGCAAACTACTTCAAGTGTAAGTAGCTGCCAAATGACCGAGTCATGGACTTTCCCGCCATGTGAAAGAGCCTCACATATTTACTTAACAAGTAGCTAACTCAATATAAGCTTCTTACGATGTGTGTGGTGAATGTTAAGACTGAATGATTTCCCTCTCTCATCACTCAGAATTTCTGAGGTGTCTTTTGGTACTTTTCAGATAAGGCTCAGTGCCTAAAGGAAGCCTTGCAGTAGGCTAAGAAAATGCTTTCATTGCCTCCATCTCTTACAATAAGAACTTACAAGGTAGATACTACTTCCTTCACATAAATATTGCCCCCAATTCACTATATTTGTTACCAGTAGAGCCTTCTCTACAACCTCATTGAAGTAAATAGACTTAGTTCTAGCCTCAATCTCATCTTTTTCCATCATAGAATTGATAGGTGATACCATGCAATGCACCACTACCACCTAGGCGAGATAATCAGGCTCTGCCCTCTTGTTAGGCTCTATCCCCTCTTTAATTTTAGGCACCTAAAATTCCCTTCCCATATAGGAGAAACCATGCCTAATATTTCAAATAGTTTTAGGTTCCTAGTTATTTCTATAGTTTCCCCGATCATAGGATTCTAAAACTTCTAGAATGCAAGAAACCCTAGGAGGATAATCTCACTGATCACCCTGATTACTTTCATTATCATGGTTTCCTTTTAAATAAAATCAAGAAATGATTTGTGTTCAAGGAATAGATCTCAGTCCCGGTTGATAACAATATAGTTAGATTTAACCCTACCCCAGAACATGTGGAATGCATATTTTTGAAGCCTAACAGTGACCATGAAGGTGAATGGAAATATGCCTCCAGGTGCAGGACTTAAAAGTATGACGATTGGTTGGATCACAGGGTATTTTATCACTCCCATGATGGCATCTGTGCCCATTTGAATTGTCCTGAGACTCCTAAAGTTTCTATGATGTAACACCCCAACCCCATTTACCCAAAATCAGTGCATTATTTCGTAACATTAGCATGATCAAAAAAATTCAAGTCTCGAAAGACCGATTAGTTTAGTAGCCTTGGAAACACTAGATACATTCATAAGTCTTACATTACATCATAAAGTAAAACAAAACTAAAAAAACATCATGTATTCATATCTTCTCATATTATCCCTGCAGGTCATTCATAATATACTTCATCACATCCTGGAAAAATTAAAACATTGAAAGGGGTGATCTCAGATGCTCAGTAAGGATAACAATATAGTGGAAGCTTTTATAAAGAAACATTAACATTTAAGGAAATGTATAACTAAAACAAAAGCCTTTTAAACTTTAACTTCAGCATAATATGGATGAAATAAAATGAAATAATGCCATTTACTTATTCAA
This sequence comes from Viscum album, assembly GCA_963277665.1. Taxonomy (NCBI): domain Eukaryota; kingdom Viridiplantae; phylum Streptophyta; class Magnoliopsida; order Santalales; family Viscaceae; genus Viscum; species Viscum album. Next base: position 1,974,788,237 of record OY728157.1, on the reverse strand, counting down.
ATGGATATTCTACTAGTCGAATAATCACATGAAATATCAATAACCACTTTCATAATGATGGAATTCATAATTCCATATTATCATAACCACGTAGCCAAGGCCTCGTGCCCATACTACAAATAAGATTTTGTCAAGGCCTCATGCCAAGACACTAGTTTGTCCCATAAGACCTATCGATGCATTGAGGATCTATAGCAGGCTCCACCTGTCACTTATTAAGTCCAATTCATTCCTCATATGAACAGGTTTAAACATATTATAAACCATAACATAATCGTATCACTTAAAACATTCATCAAGGAAACATAAAATTTACACATTTCAATCACAAGATATCAATACAACACATTGATATAATAAAAACACTTTCAAAACCATTTTCAATACCAAAATAAAAGGAAATTAAATCTTTGTATTTATTTTTCATTTAAAAAAAGTTATGACTTGTAGAAGAAGATGAAACTCAAATAATGGTCATGGCGGAGGAGAATTTATTGTCACCGCATACGTATGACAATAAAAACATTCCTTTTTTCATTTAGTAAAACTCTTCGTATAAAAAAAATTCTTTTTGAATAAACGTAAAAGTCAAAGGGGTTTATACACCGTATAAAAGAAAATTGTGTATAAAACAAAATATGCCACAATGAATGGAGATTGAGACAAAGTCCCTTACAAAGATCATTTTTTAAATAAAATAGACCTATTATGTGTATTCACTATAATTACACAAAAAGTAAGCACAAATAAAAGATAGAACATAATAATATCTTGACATAATTTGAAAGTAGGAGATTAACCCAAAGAATGGAAATTGGGTTAAGAAGTTCCCTTACAAAGATCATTTTTTAAAATAAAATAGATCTATTATGTGTATTCAATATAATTACACATAAAGATAGTAAAAATACAAGATAGGACATAATAATATCATTACATAATTTGAATGTAGGATATTAACCCAAAGAACGGAAATTGGGTTAAGAAGTTCCCTTACCTCATGTCCGACTTGACTCGATCATTCTTTAACCTCATGAATAATAAAAGAGAGTTAATTTATACTTGCTTAAGAACCTTTTTCAAGTTCATTATCCCTTTTATATTAGTTATTACAATGTTATGAAAATTATGTAGTCATTTAAGTTAATAATGGTCGTTTTGTCGATCTTTGGTACTTGAGTCAACAATAAACTTCTTATAATTACTAGTTGTTCATGTGGTAAAATATACATTATATCCAGAATTATATTCATGATGTAGATATCATATATATCATATATATCCAATATATACATTCATTTCTAATATTACATAACATTTAGAGGTAAGAAATGAAATGCACCATTCATGGAGACGGTAAGTCATACGTACGCATGAACGCTACATTCATTTATATTTCGCATTTAATGGAATGAAATCATAATGATATAAAGGTATATTATAATTCCAGTATAATAACATATATTATATCATTTACTCTATCCTTTACACATCCCACATATGGCATTAACGATTCAAATCACTTTGAGGGGGCAGTAGTCCGCACTTCCTAAAATGAAATTATCGCGTATACCCATAATGGAAATCATAAAGGTATGTTATAAATGAAAAATAAAGAAGCATAAAGAAAACATAAACATAATATATATCATATATAAATATAGTTACATCTTAATGGACACCATTAGAGGTGTTAAAATAAGATTGAACAATCATCGTTTTGTGAGGCAGTAATTCGCCACCCACAAAAACAGTATGTTCTTTAACCATTAGACGAAGGTGTGTGTAAGTGTAAATAAAATCCTTCTCATAAAAACATACTAGTATATTGAAGATACTGGTTTTGTTACAAAATAAAAGAATAAAAAGATTTTAATGGGTTGTAGAAGCAAAATAAAACAAAACAACATAAGAGAAGACATTACCTTTAAATCAGGTAACTCCCCTCGGTTTGAACCAAAATGGTTTCTTGAAGAGCTTTATGACTAAGGAAAGGCTTCTAGGATGAAGTGAGGAATGTTGAGAGAGTATTTGGGCAGATTTTGGCCGAGCCAAATGGCTTTTATGGTGTGAGTAAGGTGTTATAGGTGGGGGCCTTTTATAAGAGGAGAGGAGGGGCACTCTTGGAAAGTCATGAAATGTTACATTATTGTGAAGTGCTTTTCGGATTTCAAAGGTCCAACAATTATATATTTCAAGGATAAGGTGATAAGGGTTCTAAATATACTCATACAATAGGTTTTTGACAAGTGAAATTCTTAGATTTTACATTATCTTTTCATTTTATTTAAATCATTAATTAATGAGGTAATCGCTGCATCATCATGGTGTCATAAATAAATTTATTTATTTCATGCCTAAAAATTATAAAAAAATTACCATGATGTAGGAAATCTTTTTTGATTTCCAATTAATATTTTTAGTCAAAACTTTAACTTATATAACCCCATTTAATAATTGTTTTAGTAAAAAAACACATGTTTGTGTCAATTTTTTTTTACTTTAAATAAAAAGTTATTAATGTCATTTTCTTACCCAAGTGGCTCCATGGGGTCCCCAAGATGACCCATGGATTGTCTTGGTTGGTCATGACTCACACAATAAGGGTATTACAAGTGTAAAGATAATTTCATATTATTATAACATTATATTTACATTAAGTTGCACTAATTACCTTTAATCGCGCTTAATAGAACTTAAAAGTTACTATTCACCAAAAAATTATTTTAATCCCATTTAACCAAATTTTACTTCCTAATTACAACCATGTATGTCAGATTTTTAAAAATTAAATAACAGAAGTGGTAATGTTTCATTTACATGAAAATTTAGTTTTTAAACTACCACTTAGTGGTTTCACTATTCATCAAAAATTGATGTTTTTCAGAAAAATACCAAAAATTCACCCTAAGCTATAATTGATATTCCGAATTCAAAAATTATGTCTATTTTAAAAAATTCCAAAAATATAAGTTGCATTAATTAATTTTATAATTAATTCTCGTTGTCAAAACAAATAGCGTGTTTTTAAAAAACAATATATATCAAAAGATTGACACTCGTTTATGTCCAATTTCAAAGTGAAATTAATTATAATGACAACCATTGGATAAAATGGTAAAAATATATTCTAATTATACTTTAAAACCACTCAATAGTATAATTTATCACTATAAATTATTTTGATTAAAAAATTTGTTTTAAGTTTTTTTTCTATTCATAGAAAATTGGAAGTTCTCAGAAAATTACAAAAAATTAAACTTAGGATAATTTCGATATTCAGAATACAAAAATGAAGTCCATTTGGAAAAATAAAATTTATATAATTTCAAAAAGTGGGTATTACTATTCATAACAGCTACTTTGATTGGTCACGGTGTGTTAGAACTTGAGGTTGCGTACAACACACGATGCTCTATTATTCAAAGAGAAGCGTACCATGGAAGCTTGGGGTGTTACACATGACTCCTTAAACTATTGTTTTTTCATCCACATCTCAAACTTCAACCTCTTAGAAGAGTATATGAAAATGTCATAAGGGAAAGAAAATTCCCCCCATTGGTACTGAATCCATCTTGCATGCTCATCGATTTCAACCCTCCAAAGATAGAGGTTGCACCTTAAATCCGACCAGTAATGGAATATTCATTGGATAATGAGAATAAGTATTCCTCTGTGAATAATATTGAGATATAAGATCCTTATATGATTCCAAATGATGAAGTGTGTCAGATCATTCCTCCTAATGTTCCTATTTGTGGTCATTGTGGACAAGGTTGTCGCTATGTGAATCATTGAATTGCTTACACCAGTGCTTCAAGATAAGTCATGCATACTGCCAAGACTATATAGAAGGTTCAGCATAAGGTTTATCATGCATTATTATTTTATCTTGTTTTGTCATATTCATTGTTGTCTTCGTCCAGGCTACTCAACCAGATAGAGCCTCCAAGATTGAATCATGATTATCCACGTCTAGTTGTGTTCAGGCCTCAGCCATCCGACAGTAAAGAAGTAATAATTTGGTGGTTTTGAGATAGTGAGTAGTGAGATATTATCAACACTATCCATAATCCATTAGTTTTTCTTGCAACACATGTCATACCTCTTTCCAAAAAGAAATATCATGTCGGAAGAAATGTGCAAATAGCAGAGATGTATGATGTTCATAAAAACCTTGCCAACATTCTTATAAAGATATCAATTATTGAGGCCCTATTTCTATCAAAATATATGAAACCTGAACTATTTAAATCCTTACAGATAACTCTCTATTTTGGTAGCTGATACTTTCTTTATAGAATACATCGAGTAGTCGGAATGTCAGGTCTTCATCTCTTTCTCTAAAGAAGATGAGAGTTTACTTGTGTAGGGATACATATAGCCATTGTAAAATAAATTTAAGTTCAATGGTGTGGAATTATTTCACTGTATTGTCAACACATGTTTTGAGGTCAATCTCATCTCAACCCAGATGCTTCATAATCCGGGATTGACGGAAGAATATCTAAGTCCCATTGACCTGAAGATTCATGTTTTTGGTGGGACAAGGCAAAATTTGTGTGAAAAAATATTCATAAAGATCCAATTAAATGGTTGTATTATAAGCACAGAATTTATATTTATATCATAGGATACAACTTACAATGTTCTTATGGGTATAACCTTGAACCATTTACAAGAAAGAATCCCCTCCTCATATCACCAATGCCTCAAGTACTCCCCCAACAGTCGAATGGGCATGCTCTAAGGTGATGCATATCCTTTAACCTCTTGTGAAACTTTCTATATGGATGTTTTTTACTATCAGAGCAAAACAAAACATTCTATAACCAACTAGTTTGAACACACTATCTTTGTTGTTGACCTGTGCATAGACTTGGATAATGCATTCATCCTCCCGTTCACCGGTCAGAGGCCACCACCCCAAACTTGGGACACTTCTTTTTCATTAATGATATTTGGGGAATACAAGTTCCAAGGTACAAGGAACATTAGAATATTACCTCATACTTCTACATAGGACATGCTAGAGTTATATCAAAACTACTTACCCCAATGAGGTATCGGGATGTTTGCCCCATGGCTACATCATTATGCCATACATGATTATTCTTTCAAGCCGAGTTGAATCAACATAAAAAGACCTATAACCACCACTTTGAAATCATCAAGGGTGGGACCCTTATTTGAAGGCCTTATATAATTAGGTCTATAGCCTTTTTCACCATGATTTTATTAGTGAATGATTCTCCCAGTAAAGATTCCACCTCCACCCAAGTGGGCACTAGTGTTACCCCAGAATCAATTGGCTTGGGTGAACCATATCCTCCCACCAATTCCCATGTCTTAGATGATGAGTATGATTTATATGATTCTCCTCCTATATTTGAAGAAATCATTTCCACCACCTTTGATGAATTGTTTTAGGGGAATCTTGGTACCAGGACAGATTTGAGGCCAATGCTAGTCAGCACAACCATGCCTATAGAGGAACAATAGTAGTATGAGGACTTCCTGAAGCAATGTCATGATGTGTTTTCTGGGATCTATGATGAGATGATTGGTTTATACCCTCTGGTATTCTTCCATCATCTTCGACTCTTTTTAAGTCATTGTGAGTTCAAGTAGTCTCTTAGGAAGATGTTCCCATATCATAACACCATGGTCGAGGTCAAAGTTGATAAGATCATCAATTCCAACATTGTCAAGAAAGTGTTGTACCCTAAGTGTTTGGCCAAAATTGGTCCCTTTAGGAAGAATAATGGAATGATCAAAGTGTGTATCGACTTCTAGGATATTAATTTCCACTTCATGAAGGACAATTTCCCCTTCCAGTGACAGATCTATTGATCCATGCCACTACTGAATTCTAGGATCTCTCCTTCATGGATGGGTATTCGGAGTATAATAAGACTTTCATGGCTCCAAAATATGAGGAATATACCTCTTTTAGAGTGTCTTAGAGTACCTTCTATTATAATGTAATGTCTTTCGGTCTGAAGAATGCAAGAGCCACCTATTAGTGTACTATGAAATGTATCTTCAAACTATTTCTCAGGACACTAGGAGAATGCTACGTGGACTATTTAGTGTTCAAATCCTTCTAGTGTCAAGACCATATCAGAGATCTTGATAAATTTATATGCTTCCTTTTCTCTTTATAGTTGAAGATGAACCCCTTGAAATGTGCTTTTAGGGTGACCTTTGGAAAGTAACTTAGTTTTTTTGATAGATTTAAATGAACCGAGATCAACCTAGAGAAGATCAAGACTATTGGCCAGATTCCCCCTCTGAGAAACCTCTAGGATCTCTAATTATTTCATGGACACATAGCCAACACATGTTGATCTATTGAAAATTTGGCCAAAGAGTGTAAGACCTTTTCCAGAATTATGAATAAAGGTGTCATCTACTCATTGGATGAAGAGATCCAGGATGCTTTTTAGGAGATCAAGTAGTATCTACTACAACCTCCATTTCTAATTCCACTTATATCAGGGAAGTCATTGGTATTTTATGTGACCTCGTTGGAATGATCCCTCAGTTACCTTCTAACCCAAAATAACAATGAAGGGAAATAGAATAGTTTGTATTATCTCAATCGCATGATCCTCAACAAAAATCCTAGATATTATCCTATCAAGAAGAGATGACTCACATTGATTTTCACTTTACAAAAATTACAACACTACCTACAGCATCACGAGATACAACTGGTTTTTCATATGGATTCACTAAATTACATTCCTAATCACCCCATGTTGACAGGATACCAAGCATGCTCGTTGGTGACTATTCAATAGTTATACATTTGATTCATTCAGTAGAAGGATGTTAAGGTTCATGAATTGTATGATTTCCTAGCCACTCACTCGACTCCTGCAGAGAAGTCTATGAAACATAATTTTCCTGATGAGACTATCCTCGCGGTGAATCAGGTTGTTCCATGTTGGAAGATTCGCTTCAGTAGTGTCCCCCCAAATCCTAACTTGAAGAAGTCTCAATGATACCAAGCTCAACATAGTAGGCTTAGGGATTTCCTTCATCGTGCCTACACAGGATATCTTTCCCTATTCATTCTTTCTATCAAAGGGATGCCCTAGTAATAAAAAATAATATCAAGATCTCATCACTGGTATTGAGTTATCTCTTGAGATTGATGTTATCTACCTGCATGTGAAGGGGGGATTCCAAGCTAGTCATCAAGCAGATTAACAGTAACTACATTTTCTGGAAGCCTGATCTCGTACCCTTTCTAAAGCATGCTCTCCGTCTGATGGACCAGTTCCCTTATTATCCAGAGGTGACTCATGTTCCCCGGTCATATAATGGTTTATCTAATGCCTTGGATGATCTATCCTTTTCTCTCATAGATCCTAGACAAGAATATTTGTCCATTCATGTGGCACATCGAAGATTCATCACCCCTATTAGTTTAGATGATGATGAAAAATAGCAGGTAAACCACCTTACCCCCAATGCATCCACATCGTGTCCCTCTAATCCCCCTGATACTAAAGAAACCCCATATTAGAAAAATCCTCTCATCAATTATCGCCAACATAGAAATATACTGTCTGATAGAGACAAATGTTAGTGAATTTATTGTTGTGCAACACATTTTACACTTCATAGTGGTCCTAAACTAAATAAGACTCTCTAAAAAAGTGGGTTTGATGGAATTATCCTCTACTGCATTCAAGAAGAGGATATTCACTAGGTTATTCAATAAGTTCATGTCAGTTCATGTGGTTCTCATTAAGCAGGAATGAAGCTCTCCCACCAGATTCAAAGGTTGGGCTACTTCTTTCCCACTATGGTCCATAATTGTTTCGAGTTCACCAAGAGGTTCCATGTGTGTCAGATCCATACCAAGAGCTCTCCTTATCAACAGCCTCAGTATGGAGCTCATCAACCCTGATCTGAATCAAGTCTCATTAATCTTGGAGGTTATCCACTTGAATGTTTTCTTGTTTTATCTTCTCTTGGGCCTCTACCATCTGAACTTTCAATTGGGAAACAAGATCCGATTGATTGGTGAAAAGGGGGAGAAATCATATTCCTATGCTTCTAGGCATAGGATATCTTTGTTAAACCTCTTATAGATTCCAAATACTATCAGATTTATTAAGGCACTTAGTAGTGTCTAAGTGCTGATTGCTTTTCCATATCTACTTAACAAGGTAGTTGTGGATCATCACATGGTGATTTTTAACATCCACACCTCCGACATAGAGACAGCGTAGCAAGGTGTGGAGTGATCTGATTCCTCTAATCCATTATTCCTCTGGAAAATTAAGTAAATGATCGATGCACTTCCATTCCCTGTGTTGAGTCTTGCATCTCTCTTTAGCTACGTCCAGATCAGAATCATCCATCTCCTCAGGTTTTGTAGGTTCAATCTCTGGAAAGATGGTTATAAGTTCAGTAGTAGGATCTTACTCCTACATCCACTCTAAGGGACAAGGCTCCATAACATGGGGGAGATCATCTTCACTCATTTCCTCTTTAGCATCCTCCTCTATGTCTGCTTCAACTACCCTATTAATGGCATCATTTGTTGTTTCAACCTCATGACCACCTATCATCAAGGCCAAATCAGCTTGAATAACTAACTCTAAATGGGTAGATATTGTAATGAGAAGAGATCCTATAGATGTCACATACTCTTCTATATTTTTTTCCTATAGTATTATGATCACTGTGTGGAATAAGGTGCCTTGGTTATCCAGATCCTCAGATAACATATATGGTTATGTGAAAGTAGAGACTTATGAGAGCTAAGTGTAGTTGGATCTGCTTCTCGACTCACCGTAGGAACTTCCACCATTGGATACCCCTCTGTTCTTGTTAACATGATGATTAGAACAGGCTTCTTATGGAAAATGGGAAGAACCTCAGACTCTAAATTTTTCTATTTTCCCCCTTCAGTTGGACCACCTCTGGCTTTCTTGGCCATAATTGGCACATTACATGGCTCAACCCCAGATATAGGCCTAGGAACGTGTCTCTCCATGTCCATCGGTACATTATCACCCCCATATTAGGGACCCATTGGTCAATATCAATATGCTCCTACAAAATAAAAGGTTCAGTTAGTGGATTCGAGTTATGAAAAGAGAAGGGATCAGGAAGATGTAGGTTATGGATTACTTCAAGTTGTTCAATGAGTCCCTCATCAGTGCTAGAAATTTAATAACTCTTCTAGGGACTCTCTGGATGAACTATTATCTCTTGGTATTCCTTAATACTAGGTTCTTCATCCTTATCCTCCTCTTCTTCTTCTCATTCATCCTCTTACAAATATTCTCTTTCTTTTTCTTCTTTTTCATCATCGCTATCATCCTTGTAAAAACACGAGATTTTATGATAATTATTATTTTTAATTTCATTGATGTCTTGTGTTGTACGCTACACAAAAAATTAGTTTGCACTATACGTAACATCGTATTAGCTTACAGTATACACAACACTATTCTTGGCTCTTGTTACACACAATTTCAAGTTTGTTTTGTGGAAATTATTTTACACAACATTAAGTATAGATTTTTTTTAATGTATAAGAGAAATATGTTTTGATTATGTTATATGAAACACCAAAAGGATCTTTCACTACACGCATCCCCTACTTGGATTGCATTACACGCAATTAAAACCTCCCTCGATAGCGTGTTTAGTACGCAATACCGAGTTTCACTAAATGATATATTCTTATAATATTATTATGAACTAGCTGTTATGAATAGTAATACCCACTTTTTAAAATTTTATAAATTTTATTTTTCAAAATGGACTTCATTTTTGGATTCGGAATATCAAAATTAGCCTAGGGTAAATTTTTTGTATTTTTCTGAAAACTTTTAATTTTTGATGAACAGTGAAAACACTAGGTTACTATTTAAAACCCGACTTTTTATATAAATAATTATTTATTTTATTTAAATTTATTTTTGGTCAAAAGTGTTACATAATACCTATATAAGTTCAATGTAATTCATTGGAGTCATTTTATAATAATTTTAGATATATAAAAATCTTATTGAACTTTTCGTCGTCTTTTACCCACCTCCTAGGAGAGTTAGAAAATTTACATAAAACATAATTTTACTGCTTCTGTGAGTGGAATTTCAAAAATAGAGACTTGTTTAATATCAAGGAGTAAAATGTGGTTCAATAAGATAAAAATAATTTTTGGTGAAAAGTAACTTTTTACTTTTATTTACCACGGTTAAAAGTAAATAGGGTAATTAAGGGTAAAAACGATATTATTATTACACTAACACATGTCATAATTCTATTGGATAAGTGTAGTTCGAACAAAAGAAACCTTAGGGATAAAATATTACCCTTTAGGTCCACTTGGATTAGATTAGGACATTTTTTATTATTTTATTTAAAGAAGAATTAAAATAGTTAAAATCAAAGTTTAATAAATAAAACATTTTTAATATAGGGTAATACATAAGATAAATTAGACTATAAATATTCATTAGAAATCTAAAAATATTTCCTACATAATGGTATTTTACTTATAATTTTTAGAAATTAAATAATTCAATTTATTTATGACCCAGTGATGATGTAGTAATTACCTTATTAATGAAATATTATCTTAATTGATGTTATAAATACCCAAATAAATGCAATTTTAGAATTTTTATGAATTAAACTAATTTTATAGGTTACTATGACATGTTATTAATTATTTAATTAACTTTTTTTGAACTAATCATGCTGTTATGAGTTTCAAAAAAATCAAGTACCAAATAGTGTCAAAATTGACATAAAATAGTTTTTAAAACAAATATTATATTAATAATTGTTATTTTATTCCTAAGAATCCATGGTTCAGAAAAAGGACTTAGATAATGATATATATATTAATAATTAACCACTCGGGGTTCGTTTGGTTTGTTATAGTAAGTTTATTAACCATATAGTGTAAGAAAACAAAAAGACACGGTAAAAGTTAAATTATTTAACTTAGAGTTAAATCTAAATGATAAGGATAAAATAGTAACCTAAACTTGCCTAAAATCTATTGGTTGAGATGCTTTAGACCCATACCCACCTTATCTTCGAAATAAATCAATTTTGAGTTATTAAAAACCGAATATGACTTTATTATAAAATTATATTTTAAGTTTTCCTAAGGTTCCCCTCTCCTCCCTTATAAAAAGGGCACCCCTTCCCTCTTCTCTTCACACCCTTTTGAGCCTTGAAGCTCGGCCAACCCCTGAAAATTCATCTTCCCAACCTCTATAGTTATATCATAGAGGTTCTGGTCTTCTCAAAAGACCAACTATAGTGCCCTAATAATAAGTTTAAAGGAGGTGCGTCGAGGAAGAGGTAATCTCTTCTACCGATTCTTTCATGTTTTATTTATTCTTCAACTTCTTCTTATTTAGTTGTTTAATTATAAAGTAATAGCATCAGTATCACTAATATACGGATATGTTATTATAAATATGAAAAAACCCCATTTCACCTTCTATCCATCCAATGGAAAATGAAATCACCATGCGTGCGTACGTACGGAATACCGTCTCCACGCAGTGGTGTAATCTGTTTTTCCACAACCACCTTACTTGAAAAGGTATAATGGTGTAAAGAATAACTATATATGATTATTATAAAATCATAATAATTCTAAGATATTATATCATCCACTATGATTCCATTCAATAAATATGGCAATGATATCATCGCTCGTGCGTACGTACGGATTACCGTCTCCATGATGCGATGAGATTCATTTTCCATGTTAACAATTCAAGAATGATTATAAAGTATATAAAATAAGTAATCATGAAATGTATAACATAATTATGCTACTATATTTAGGAATATATATTTTTATGTCATCTACTTAATTCCATTAAATTAAATAAGGAAACAAAAATAGCGTTCATGCGTACGCACGGCCTACCGTCTCCATGAACGGTGTATTTCGTTCCATTTATCGATCTATCATATATAATTATATACTGAATATATATTATATATAAATCATGTTTTACATTCTGGAATTAAGTAAATCAGGACATAAGTAATAATATCAAGAACAACATGTCGAAACACATACGATAAATGAAACGATTTTACACAAAACGCTACTTTAACATGGAATTTACAAAAGAATGAGTAATATAAAGTCATAAGTGAACCATATATGATATCATAACAATGAATATGATTCTGTAGTAAGTCAATGATATTATTTAAATCATTATACAGGAGGTTTGGATACATAAAAAGCATATCGGACATAAGGTAATGGATAATTTTTCAATCTCATTTTATTTTATATTGCTTATACGTAAGTATTTACAGGGGTTATATTTTTAATCCATGTCTATAAAAATGTTTTTCATAAAGTGTTTAATATTCTTCCATATAATTTTAATTTCATATTTACCCTTCTTTGACTTTTACTTTGTGTTATGGAAGGAATCTTTCTTTTGTTTACCATACATGGTACTTTTTGACTTTTCAGACAAAAGTATTAGAAGAATGTTATTTTTAATTTATACCACATGAATGGATTTTTACGATTTCATAACTCATTATTTACATAAAGCTTACTCTACAGGATTTCATGATTATTTTCAAAAAAATCCTTTTCTTTTAAAATTACATGGAATTTTGTGAAAGAAAATTATTTTGAAGAAGAAAGGATATTTTCCTCAAGAATTCATTTCAAGTGTTTTATCAAAACCTTTTTCCATATAAGATGACATCATTTCATATGTGTATATTTCAAGTATAATGTCTCTATGATTTACATGGTTTCACTTTTCTTATGATGAAATGATATCCATTTGTTTTATATGGATTATGTTATGATGGGATGATGTTTATGAAACCCATTTTATTATTTGGGTTATGATTAATGATTTTTGTTTATATTGTGTCACAAGTAAGAATGATTTCATTATGAGATGGGTGGGACATATATCTCTCTCCACTTCATTGGGTAAAGATTTATATCTCATGAAATAAACATGGCTGGAACGGTAAGTTAATCTGGTTCATTGTTACTGGACTGAAACGAGGAGTTAACTCGATTCAGAAAGGGAATTTGTCCACTAAGATGGTTTTGGAAGCAATGCATTGGCTACTATGGAAATCATATCATGTTCTTAATGTTTTTCAACAACTACAAGTTTTATTTTCAAGCTATTTTATCATGATTGATGTTCCATTGTGATCTATGCCTTACGTATTTCCATGTTTTATGTCATTGCTCAAAATTTTTATGTTTAAACATTATGTTCATGTTTTTATGTTCAAATGTATATGGTTTGTTTTATTTTCTCTATGCTTACCCTTTCTGAGCATTTGAGATCACCCATTATATTTTTTCTTTTCCCCAATATATAAATAAAGGTTTTAGGTAAGAAAACAAAATGGGAAGATCTTTATGGGAGATGTTGAAGATCTTTCACCATGATTAGAAGATTATGTTCTGAGTTTCCAAATACACTAAACTATTACGGTCCTTATGTATTGGTTTTTGTTATGTATTATGTATTCTGAAAAAGTAAAGTAATGTCTATGTACGTTAAGCTTTGGGTCATTACAGTTGGTATCAGAGGAATGGTTTAGTCAACCTTTGGAAACTAGGATCCGAGAACTTTTGTGAGATCCCTAGATATATTTCTAAGGTATGTCTAGGGATATCCCTAAAGTTAAGTATAAGTATAGGTTATAGTCATAGAATTAGGGTAACGATATTAGAATTAAACCTAAGATGTTTTATATTGAAGTTACACCCCCTTGATTATGATTTTTGCCTCTCACACTATTCTTTTTGGGTTTTAGAAAATGTCTGGAAATAGGAAGATTCATGATAATGGAGGATATGATGGACAATGGAATGATATTCTTCCTGAGAAACCAAATGAAATTGGATTTGGAAGTCCACATATCGTTATTATTTTTAATCAGAAATCTCATAATATGATCAATAATCTCAACTTTGGTAAGTTTCCCGACTCAGCTAATAAGAGAAAGATGGAGTTTTATGATGATCATAGAGTAAAGAAAGTTCAATTTCCCTCATGTAAATCATGTGGGAAGAGGCATCATGGAGAATGTTTTAAAAAAACTGGAATATGATTTGGGTGTGGAAAATAAGGACACAAATCTAGTAATTGTAAATGAAAAGGTTCAGTTAACACCATGGACAAGGATAATGGTATTGCTAAGACATCAACAACGGTTAAGTGTTTTAAATGTTGAATGTACGGGCATTATGCAAACCAATTCCCTAAGGGAAAATCTCATAAAGAGAATCAGCATGGTCATATGGGTAGTATTTATGTGGATGATGATGAAGAGACTACAAATGATATATGATATGGAAGAAATGATGAAGCTCAATCAGTGGTTTAAGAAGGTAGTGTAATGATTGTATGTTTATCAAGAATAATGTATGGTACTATGGAATAAAGAAAAATCTAAGGATTGTTACACTGTTTCCTTTGCTTGAGTTTTGAAAGTATATGTTAAATGGTACCGGTAACCATGAAAGTTTATTCAAATATTTTTGGAAAGCACCTAATATGATCAAAAAGAAGGGATAAAGAGATAATGAAATGTTTTATAGTATTAATGATCTCAAGACTAATATAAGTAAAAAGAGATATCATGGTTTGAGTATATAGAATTTTTGGGATTTTGGTATATGGAAAGAGTTACCTTGTGATAGCATTCATGTTTTCACTATGGTTCAAGAGAATACATGATTAAGGTATTCACATGTTTGGAATGTGACCAACAATATATATTGTATGATATATGGGGGGTAAATGATTGTATTCACATGCTCGATGGATGACATTTCTAGTAATTGTTTTCTTTATAGTATGAGCTTTGACAGAAGTATTTTGGATAAGCCTAAATATTGGAATGAATTAATTTAGACATAAGATAGTATTGTTTAAGGCTAGAACTTTTTTCTATTTTATTGCAGGAATGTTATTATAATGTAGTTTTAAAAAAGGGACAACCTGCAGGACGGGCGACAACCCATCGTGTCGGACAAGGCTGTGGGAATCGAACCCACAACCGAAGTGAGAAAGGACTTTATTTCCTACCACTATCCTACAGAAAGTCTCCAATTATTAAAAACTATTTTTATTAAGCAGTATGATAGATGAAGTATAAGTCCATTTTTGGAATCATATATGATTAACCTCATCATAGATGGACTTATGTATATTTGATAAATTTTGATATCCTTTTGTTTGAGACAGATGGAATGACCCATCATTCTATCACATGATCTACTAACACTTCACTAATGAAAAATTCAACTTCATTTCTTTAAGAGATGAAGTGGAAATTGTTCAACGCACGAACAACGGTGAGATTATACCGAAATAAAGTAAGTATTTCTTCTATTTCAAAATTTTCAACTTTAGGAAAATGATCTTGAAAACCAAAAATGTTGTCATAGTGCCCTTATATCTGATGAATCAGATGGTACCTTAGATCATCACAAATTTATGGCTTTGTGATTGTTGGTTTTTTCATAGCCATGTTCTCTACAACTCTCCATCAGAACATGATGGATAGATTTTTCTTCCATATCCATATTTTCACCTATGTTCTCCTATGTGGAAGCCCAGTGATTAGTTAATTTGGGTAACTGTTACGTTTCATAATTTAGTTTTTAAAGTTCAGTTTTGGTATTCCTTTTTACGATGTGGGTTTCTATGAAAGAAACTTCCAAGTAGTAAACCATTTATAACTCAGACGAATTTCGAAGGAGAAATTCATTTTAAGGGGGGTAGAATGTAACAACCCGAGATTTTATGAGAATTATTCTTTTTAATTTCATTGATGTCTTGTGTTGTACGCTACACCAAAATTAACTTGCACTATACGCAACACCGTATTAGCTTGCAGTATACACAACACTATTCTTGGCTCTTGTTACACACAATTTCAAGTTCATTTTGTGGAAATTATTTTACGCAACATTAAGTATAGATTTTTTTAAATTTATAAAAGAAATATGTTTTGATTATGTTATACGAAACACCAAATAGAGCTTTCACTACACGCATCCCCAACATGGCTTGCATTACACGTAATCAAGACCTTCCTCGATAGCATGTGTAGTATGCAATACCGAGTTTCACTAAACGATATATTATTATAGTATTATTATGAACTAGCCATTATTAATAGTAATACCCACTTTTTGAAATTTTATAAATTTTATTTTTCAAAATAGACTTCATTTTTGGATTCAGAATATCTAAATTATCCTAGGGTGAATTTTTGGTATTTTTCTGAAAACTTTCAATTTTTCATGAATAGTAAAAACACTAGGTTACTATTTAAAAATCGACTTTTTATATAAATAATTATTTATTTTATTTAAATTTATTTTAGGTAAAAATTGATACATAATACCTATATAAGTTCAATGTATTTCATTGGAGTCATTTTATAATAATTTTAGACATATAAAAATTTTATTGAACTTTTCACCGTCTTTTACCCACCTCCTAGGAGAGTTTGAAAATTTACAAAGAACTTAATTTTACCGCTTCTATGAGTGGAATTTTGAAAATCAGATAGAAACGGTTAATATCAAGGAGTAAAATGTGGTTCAATAAGAAAAAAATAATTTTTGGTGAATAGTAATTTTTTACTTTTATTTACCACAGATAAAAGTAAATAGGGTAATTAAGGGTAAAAATGATATTATTATTACCCTAACACATGTCCTAATTCTATAGTATAAGTTTAGTTCGACCAAAAACAACCTTAGGGTTAAAATATTACCCTTTAGGTCCACTTGGATTAGATTAGGACATTTATTATTATTTTATTTAAAGAAGAATTAAAATAGTTAAAATCAAAGTTTAATAACTAAAACATTTTTAATATAGGGTTATACATAAGATAAATTAGACTATAAATATTCATTAGAAAGATAATAATATTTCCTAAATAATTTTATTTTATTTATAATTTTTATACATTAAATAATTTAATTTATTTATGACACAATGCTGAAGCAGTAATTACCTTATTAATGAAATATTAACATAATTGATGTTATAAATACCCAAATAAATGAAATTTTAGACTTTTTATGAATTAAACTAATTTTATAGGTTAATATGACATGTTAGTATTGAGTTAATCAACTTTTTTTGAACTAATCATGCTGTTATGATTTTCAAAAAAACAAGTACCAAATAGTGTCAAAATTGACATAAAATAGTTTTTAAAACAAATATTATATTATTAATTGTTATTTTATTCCTAAAAATCTAAGGTTTGGCCAAATGACTTATATAATTATATATATGTTAATAATGAGCCACTTTCAGTTCGTTTGTCTTTTTATAGTAAGTTTATTAACCATATAGTGTAAGAAAACAAAAATACACAGTAAAAGTTATATTATTTCACTTAGAGTTAAATCTAAATGATAAGGATAAAATAGTAACCTAAACTTATATAAAATATATTGGGTGAGAGTATTTCGACCCATCCCCACCTTATCTTTGAAATAAATCAATTTTGAGATATTAAAAACTGAATATGAGTTCATTATAAAATAATGTTTTATGTTTTTCTAAGGTGCCCCTCTCCGCCCTTATAAAAAGGGAACCACTTTCCTATTCTCTTCACACCTTTTTGAGCCTTAAATATCAGCCAAACCCTAAAACTTCCTCTTCCCAACCTCTCTAGTTATATCATAGAGGTTTTTTTCTTCTCAAAAGACCAACTCTAGTGCCCTAATAAGAAGTTTAAAGGAGGTGCGTCGAGGAAGAGGTAATCTCTTCTAATGATTCTTTCAAGTTTTATTTCTTCTTCAACTTCTTATTATTTAGTTGTTTCATTATAAAGTAATAACATAAGTATCACTAATATACTGATATGTTATTATAAATATGAAACAACCCCATTTCACCTTCTATCCATCCTATAGAAAATGAAATCACCGCGCGTGCGTACGTACGGAATACCGTCTCCACGCTGTGGTGTAATCTGTTTTTCCACCACCACCTTAATTGGATGGGTATAATGGTGTAAAGAATAACTATATATGATTATTATAACATCATACTGATTATAAGATATTACATCATCCACTAAAATTTTATTCAATAAATATGGGAATGATATCATTGCTCGTGCGTACGTACGGATTACCGTCTCCACGACGCGATGAGATTCATTTTCCATGTTAACAATTAGAGAATGATTATAAAGTATATAAAAATAAGTAATAATTAAATATATGAAATAATCATGCTACTATATTTATGTATATATATTTATTTATTTCATCTACTTAATTCCATTCAATTAAATAAGGAAACAAAAAAAAAGCGTCCATGCGTACGCACGGCCTACCGTCTCCATGAACGGTGTATTTCATTCCATTTATCAATATTTCATATATATTTATATACTGAATATATATTATATATAAATCATGTTTTATATTCTTTAATTAAGTAAATCAGGATATAAGTAATAATATCAGGAACAAAATGTCGAAGCACATACGATAAATGAAATGATTTTACCCAAAATGATGCTTTAACCTGGAATTTACAAAAGAACGGGTAATATAAAGTCATAAGTGAACAATATATGATATCATAACAATTAGTATGATTTTGTAATAAGTCAATGACATTATTTAATTCATTATATAGGAGGTTCAGATACATATGAAGCATATCAGACATAAGGTAAGGGATAATTTTTCAATCTCATTTTATTCGAGATTGCTTATACGTCTGACTGAAACTTATTTTTTATTAAGATAAACACTTTTGTGGAAAAAGTGTGAAACTGTAAAGTTCAACATACACCAAAAATAAAACAAAGCAGACAAACTAGAAAAGACTAACCAAGAAAAGATAACAACCGCCAACCCCAATGCAGCACCACTCGGCGATCCCATGCAAGCATGGTCCCTCCCGAGGGCAAAGCCCTACCTCTAATACAACCAAGTCCCAAATGGCCTGAAAAGAGGAAAGGGGTGTACTCCAGCCCATCAGAACCGATCTGGCCCTCCGACATTCCCACCCACATCCACAGAAATGGCAGATTCATTGACAAACAGTTTAATTCTTCCAGAACCCATGTCCCTAAATAACTTCCTAGATAAAATGGATACCTGGTAATGTGGATCCTCCCTTAATAGATCTTCAAGTGAGGAAGTCATCTTGTTCCATACCTGGATATACTCCTCTAGTTTGATCACCCCCTTGTTGAAGCCGCTAACCAGAATCATATCTTGTTTGTCAACCCATTTATATTGCTCGTCATTGAGATTCACGTCAAGGGTCCGCCCCATCAACCTGGCTGCATCCTCCTCCGAAGAATTAAGAAAAAGAACCTGCTCTTTCACCTCCTCATCCGAGGACAGTATCAAGTCCAAGGATGTGTCAGACATGCCAGATGGAATTGGTTGGAAACTGACACCGCTGTCCAGCTCCCCAGCCACTTCCCTTTTTGCTGACCGAGTCCTCATAGGAGGTGGAAGAGAGGAGTAGTCTCTCTTACCCCTCCTCCTCCTGACACGCCTGTTGCTATCCCAAATTTGTTCTCCTTCATAGTATCCTTTACTGAGCTCCAAAGAATCTTCATAAGGCTCCTCTTCCTCCTCTATCTCAGCAAGGTTGGAAAATCTGTTGCTCAAGTTGACCGGGGTTCGATTTGAAGAAGCTGCTCCCCCAACCAGTATGGCCTGACTCAAGTCCCCAAGTTCCCCAACAATGGTATGGGAAGGAATTTCCAAGTTGTCATCTTGCATAACACCAGTTTCGTCATCCCCTGTCCCCTCCTGCAAAGCCTGTTCTGCACTGCTAGCAACAACCAGACCATTCTCCAACCGTTTGTCCCCCGCACCAGCCTCCATGGAGCAACTGGCAACATGATTGTGTGGCTTCTCAAGACCCCTACACATAAACTGGAACGCAGCATCATGGTTCAATACTTTGGAGTGTCCCGTGTCCTTCCTGCACCTCTCAGAAACAAAAGGAGAAACAGTTACAGCATCCTCAGAAACAGTAACCTTACCTTTACCCTTATCCACACCAGCCTCCTCCTGAGACACCCCCGGCCCTTTTGAGACACCGACCTCACTTGACTTAGGGAGGTCCGAATCGGAGTGAGGTCGGCCTGCAAGGGAGGTCTGGGCACCACCATATCCAGCATCCGTGGAGATTGCACCACCCCTCGGGGATACATCAGTGGGCACATCTGTGATCACAGAGGGTCGACCACCTGCAGGCTTTCTTCTACAACCATGTTCACCATGTCCTTGTCTGCGGCAATAAGAGAAGAAAGCAGTCCAGGACTCATACACAATCGGATGTGCATACCTATACTCCTCCTCAACAACAATCCATACTAGTTCTGGTGGAACTCTTGAAATATCCATTTCAACACAAATCCTTGCCATCATGGGATGCGACAGGGATGCAGTTCTACGATCAATACACACAAATCGGCCTATGGAATTACCTATTGATCTCAGCAGCCCAAGATTCTGAAACGGGAGAGGAAGATCAGGCAACTGAATCCAAATCGCCGTAAGGGGAGAGTCGCGGTTCATGTGTACATCAAATGACCAGCGGATAAAGTGGAAAGGAAGGCCGGAGAAAGTTTCCCTCTTTCTCGACCAAGCCCTTCCCAGGTCGTCTTCATCAGCAAACATAATAAGAAATTGACGAGGACCCATAATACCTACCTGCGCGCGATGTTCCAGGCCCCAATCCTCATTGACGACCTTGGAAAAGTGTTCCACCAGAGGTCGTCATCGTGCAAAACGCACAATCAGAGCCGAGGAAAGTAGTGCCGACGCATCAGTGAATTCTCTAACCGAAACCGGAACTATCGGCTGACCTGAGATGCAGCCAGGAACTTTTGGAGCAACCTGGATTTCAGGAACAAAAAATCCCACATCCGACGAGTAACGCAGGGAGTCAGAATCTCCCAAAATCATAACATCAGGAGCGAGAGCAGAAGGATGGGACCCAATCCCTAATTTTTTTTCCATAAAGTGTTTAATATTATTCCCTGTAAGGTTAGTGTCATATTTACCCTTCTTTGACTTTTACTTTGTGTTATGGAAGGAATCTTTCTTTTGTTTACCATACATGGTACTTTTTGACTTTTCTGACAAAAGTACGAGAAGAATGTCATTTCTAACTTATATGACTTGAACAGATTTTTACGATTTCATAACGCCTTATTTACCTAAATCTTCCTCTACATGATTTCTTAATTATTTTCAACAAAATACTTTTATTTTAAAATTACATGGCATTTTGTGAAAGAAATTGATTTTGAAGAAGAAAGGATATTTTCCTCAAGAATTCATTTCAAGTGTTTTATCAAAACCATTTTACATCTAAGATGAAATTATTTAATATGTGTATGTTTCAAGTATAGTGTCTCTGTGATTTACACTGTTTCACTTTTCTTATAATGAAATGATATCCATTTTTTTATATGTATTATGTTATGATGGGATGATGTTTATGAAACCCATTTTATTCTTTGGGTTATGATGAATGATTTATGTTTATGTTGTGGCATAAGTAAGAATGATTTCATTATGAGATGGTTGGGACCTATATCTCCATCTGATTCATTGGGTAAAGATTTATATCTCATGAGATACGCATGGATAGAATGGTAAGTTAATCCGGTTCAGTGTTACAGTACTGAAACGAGGAGTGAACTCCATTCAGAAATGGACTTTTTCTACTAAGATGGTCTTGGTAGTAATGCCTTGGCTACTATGGAAATCATATAATGTGCTTAATGTTTTTACACAATTACAAGTTTTATTTCCAAGCTATTGTATCATGATTGATGTTCCATTATGATGTATGCCTTACGTACTGCCAGGTTTTATGTCATTGCTCAAAATTTCAATGTTTGAACATTATGTTCATGTTTTTATGTTCAAATGTATATGGTTTGTTTTATTTTCTCTGTGCTTACCCTTACTGAGCATTTGATCTCACCCTTTAAATGTTTTCTTTTCCCCAGGATATAAAGAAAGGTTTTAGGTAAGAAAACAAAAGGGGAATATCTTTATGGGAGATGTTGAAGATCTTTCACCATGATTAGAAGATTATGTTCCGAGTTTCCAAAGACACTAAACTATTACGGTCCTTGTGTTTTTTTTTTGTTATGTATTAAATATTTTTCAAAAGTAAAGTAATGTCTATGTATGTCAAGCTTTGGGTATTTACAATCCTCGGGTGGAATCTCTTTTGGATCATGCTCTTTAATGAGCACAAATTTCACTAGGATATTTGGTTCTTAATATTTCCTCTATTGGAATGTATAGGAATCCATGGTCATCAGGTATGCATTAATGTGATGAAATACCACCCTATCTACCACTTAAATGCATCTGAATTCTGGAAGATCATTCCCAGTGTGTGTCAGTCTTCAATAGAGTTTTTCGGTTGACAATAACTATCACAATATCCTCCAGGTTGACCAAAAACTCGGGAAAATGGATTCGGTAGATAGCAGTAGGAGATACCTTACTTGATTCCCAAGGGATACTCTAGATCGTCCTCGAGGCCACCTTCATGACCACCCCTCCTCAGATAGTGGAGGGGAGGCCTCACCCAATGATGTTTCTATCACTGAGATTCTATTTTATTTCATACCTACTACCTGTTTTTTTTCATATATCGCCCCTTAAATGGTAGCCCACCTACTCTCCCCTTCCCTGGCTCCACTAAATCGATCTACTAAATGCATCTTCACAAGATCACCTATGGGTATACTACCACCCAGTGTAAAGAATATTCGATTGATAGGTTTACATTGACATTTTTAGGGGCAATGTGAACATTTCTCCAAAGTAATTGGTTGTAAACATACACTAAAACAGACAAGGGATGCAAGGGTGTCTCTCTTCATGAGAATCTATATAAAATTTCTTCAATAGTTTCTAAAGGAATATGAATTGTCTGGAAAAGAGGTACAACATGTATGGTTCACAAAATATTTCTCTATTAATCTGAGTTACTAGCATGCCACAACCGATACTCTACAGATATTCCCTTTTCTCCAATGAACCTCGAAGGTCATCCACCGTTTAGCCGACCAATGATTGGAAGGGGATGAAGTTTAAATTTTCATGATTACCAATCTGGGGACCCATTCCTCATTGAGTAATAGTTTTCAGAACCCATCAATATTCAAATGATATGGTCGTAGGCCATCGCATGGAGTAATAATTTCATTTAGCAAATTATATCCACCAAAGTGGGCTGCAACTAAGACATGTAGGATCTAAAATGGTCTGTAGATTCTCCTAGGAATACTTATCCTCAAGATTCACCCTAAGATACTGTAAAGTCTCATGAATAAAACCACTCCCAAATTGATCTTATTATGGGATTCCTTGATCCCCACTATCACTAAAGTTCTTGGGAGGACCCCCATCTGTGTATCCATCACCGAAAACATCCACCCACATTAAATTTGTAGTGAGTAAGGAATCATAGCATATCTTTGGTTACTAGATATCGTCTATGTTAATCCCCCATGTATGATATTTTACTACCTCCAGGACTGCACAATATGATACATCCTTCCCCCTCTACGATGAATTCGATCACTGAATACCTCATCCTAACATCCTCACCCTCTTGTCCCTCCTGAGGAAAAATGTGGAACCATTCTAGGTAGGATATTTTATTCAATATGTTTTTGATCCCCAGCTTCTCCTTCAGAAAATATAGGTGATGCCATATCATGATGGGGGTTCATGCTCTATCCATCCAAATATTCTCTATTGGTAAGAATTCATCATATTTAAATCCCTCCATAGGAATTCCTCTGATATAGTGAATGTCCAAAAAAACTGATACCAACCTCCACATGGTGGAGGTGGAACATGTCTTTGTTAGGGTACCACTTTCTAAATGTCTTTGGTACTAGTTATTTTTGGGGGTAGAAGTGGAATTTTGATGTCCATACATCGTTGAGCATCCTGATATGAAACATATCTGCTCTGAATTCTTCACATGTGTGGTGCACCTAGTACTCCCATTCCCATTCACTTGTAAAGTTACCCTCAGAACTCAGGTCCCATTCTATCTTACAACCCATGTTTTTGTTAGTGATACTTATTCGGAAGGTTCTTACATGGTGGTCTAGGGATTCCTCAGTCACTGGTTCATCTCTCGTGATCAACCTAGTTCTTTGATTCAACACATAGACAGTGATGTCCCAATGCTCCCTGTCATCATGGCCATTTGAAGTAATGTTTTATTGGTGAAGACTATCATAACACATGAACCATGACCACGATGAGTTAGTCTCAATGACCGAAATGGTCACTTCATCCAGAATACCAATGTTTTATAGTGGAAGACTATAACACCCGAGACTTTTATGTTATATAAATCATCAAAGGAATCTTTTTCTACAGACAACACTTTCTTGGCTTTCTTTACAAAAAATCTCAACCTTCCTCGATAGCTTGCGTCGTACGCAATACCGAGTTTCACTAAATAATGATATGCTAATAAAATATTATTAAAACTAGCCGTTATGAATATTAATAACCACTTTTTGAAATTTTATAAATTTTATTTTTCAAAATGGACTTCATTTTTGGATTCGGAATATCGAAATTACCCAAGGGTAAAATTTTGGTATTTTTCTGAAAACTTTCAATTTTTGATGAATAGTGAAACCACTAAGCGGCAGTTAAAAAACTGAATTTTTCATAAAACTTAATTTTACCGCTTCTGTGAGTGGAATTTCAAAAATCCGAGAGACACGGTTGATGTCAATAAGTAAAATGTGGTTCAATGAGATGAAAATAATTTTTTGGTGAATAGTAACTTTTTACTTTTTTTTACCACGGTTAAAAGTAAATAGGGTAATTAAGGGTAAAAATGATATTATTATTACCCTAACACATGTCATAATTATATTGGACAAGTGTAATTCGACCAAAAACAAACTTATGAATAAAATATGACCATTTAGGCCCACTTGGATTAAATTAGGACATTTATTATTAATTTATTTAAAGAAGGGTTAAAATAGTTAAAATCAATGTTTAATAACTAAATCATTTATAATATGGGGTTATACATAAGATAAATTCAACTATAAATATTCATTAGAAATATAAAAATATTTCCTACATAATGGTATTTTATTTGTAATTTTTAAGCATTAAATAATTTAATTTATTTATGACACAATGATGATGCAGTAATTATCTTATTAATGAAATATTGACATAATTGATGTTATAAATAACCAAATAAATATAATTTGAGACTTTTTATGAATTCCACAAATTTCTAGATTAATATGACATGTTAGTATTGATGTAATTAACTTTTTTCGAACTAATCATTCTGTTATAATTTTTACAAAAATTAATTACTAAATAGTGTCAAAATTGACATAAAATAGTTTTTAAAACAAATATTATATTAGTAATTGTTATGTTATTCCTAAAAATATAAGTTTAGGAAAAATGACATAGATAAGGTTATATATATTAATAATAAACAACTTGGGGTTCGTTTGGCTGCTTATAGTAAGTTTATTAACCTTATAGTATAAGAACACAAGAAGACACGGTAAAAGTAAAATTATTTAACTTAATGTTAAATATAAATGGTAAGGTTAAAATAGGAACCTAAACTTGTCTAAATTATATTGGATGAGAGGATTTCTACCCATCCCTGCCTTATCTTCGAAATAAATCAATTTGGAGCTATTTAAAACCGAAATTGACTTTATAATAAAATAATATTTTCAGTTTTTCCAAAGGAGCCTCTCTCCTCCCTTATAAAAGGGTACCTCCTCCCTCTCTTCCTCACACCACTTTGAGCCTTCAAGCTTGGCCAAACCCTGACACTTTCTCCTCTCCACTTCCCTAGAAACATCCTAGAGGTTATGGTCTTCCTCAAAGACCAATTTTAGTGCCCTAAAACGAGGTCTCAAAGAGGCGCTTCAAAGAAGAGGTAATTCCCGTTACCGATTCTTTCATCTTTATTTCTTCTTCCACTTCTTCTTCTTTAGTTGTTTCATCATGAAACATAAGTATCAATAATATACTGATATGTTATTATAAGTATGAAACAACCCCATTTCACCATCTATCCATCCTACGAAAAAAGAAATCACCGCGCGTGCGTACGTACGAAATACCGTCTCCACGCCGTGGTGTAATCTATTTTCCACCACCACCTTACTTGGATGGGTATAATGGTATAAATAATGACTATATATGACTATTATAAAGTTATATTGATTCTGAAATAGTATACATACACTCCAATACAATTCCACGATCATGGGAACGATATCATCGCTCGTGCGTACGTACAGAATATCGTCTCCACGATGTGATGCGACACGTTCTACATGATCTTCATTGCATAATGATTATATAAATAAATTGAATGAATAAATATGATATATAGTACATTAATACCATTCTGTAAATGATGTATCTATAACCTAAAGAGAAGAATAAGAATTTATTCGACAAAACATGCATAAGAACAAAAAGTTATAAACACCCGAATAACAAGTAGCAATGAAATATTACTACCAAGAAACTAAGAATATGACCATATATGATATCATAACAATAAGTATGATTCTGGAATAATTAAATAACATTATTTAAATCATTATACAGGAGGTTCGGACACGTACAAATCATATCGGACCAAAGGAAAGGGAAATATCACAATCTCATTTTTATTCGAGATTGTTTATACTTTAGTATTTACTAGGGTGTATTTTATCATCGACATCCATGTTTCCTCAATGTGTAATATTATTTCCATCCACCTACAACTGTTTCAATCTAATTTTACCCTTCGGTGATTTTTTATTAAAATATATGAAAGGAATCTTTTGTCATTTTTCGTACGAGGTACTTTTTGACTTTTCCGACAAAAGTACGAGAAGAATGTTTTTTTAACTTATACGGCAAAAAATGGATTTTTAATACATTATTTCCAAGAAGCTTCTTTTACAAGTTTTCAAGTTTTTTTTAATCATCTTCTTTTAGTATAAAATTGTATAACATGTTAAGAAAGGAAAAAAAAAATTGAAGTAGAAAGGATATTTTCCTCAAGAATGGAGTTCAAGTGTTTTATCAAAATTATTTTCCATCTAAGATAAAATAGGGTTCTGTTTCTATCTCTATTATTACATTGATTTGATAATGTTGTGATGGAATTATTTTTATGAATTCCTTTATCTTATATGAATAGTTTTATGATGTCATGATGTTTAAGAATCCCATTTTTATAACATGGGTTATGCAATGATGTATGATTTATGATTTTGTGGCACACATAAGAATGGTATCATTATGAGATGGGTGGGACCTATATCTCCCTCTAATGCATTGGGTAAAGATTTTATATCTCATGAGATAGACATGGCTGGAATGGTAGGTTATACCAGTTCAGTGAAACAGGACTGAAACGAGGAATGAACCCGGTTCAGAAATGGACTTTGTCCACCAAGATAGTCTTGGAAATGAGTCTTGACTAAAAAGAAATGATTCTCTATGATTATGTGTGTATGCCACAAAGTTTCTTATTTTAAGTTATGATAATTGGGATTACATTTCACTACTATGATTTATCCCATGTTATGAAATTATGACCTCTTTTGAAGGTTAATATTTCCAAAAGTTATGTGCTTATATATAAGATGTGATTGATATTTCTTTTGTTTACCCTTACTGAGCGTTTGAGCTCACCCTTTTGTATTTTTTATTTCCCCAGGTCAGGAAGAAGGTTATTAAGTAGAATATTCCAAAAAGGGACTCTAGATATGATGAAATAAATGGGAGGCAAAGTAGATGCTTTATGAACCAGTTGTTTATGTTTCCCAGTTTCTAAAGACACTATACCTATACGGTCCTTTCTTGGTTTTGTTATATATTGTAATAAGTGTGCTTCAATTCTGAAGTTATAACAATGTATGTAAATTATGGGTCGTTATAGTTGGTATCAGAGGAAAGGTATAGTCAACCTTTGGAAACTAGGATGTGAAATCCTTATTAAGAACCCTAAGGATAAGTCTAAGCATAGAACAAAATCTTAGTGTTTTAGAAATGGCCATGAATAACCTAGGATAAGACCTTAAGTGTGAAATTTTATTCTTGATTATGTTGTTTTCCTATTATAATTAGTGTTGCTCACACTATTCTTCTTTGTTTTAGTCAATGTCTGGAACACGAAGGAACCATGTTAATGCGGAATGTGACGGGCAATGCAATGATTGTCCCCCTGAGAAATCAAACATTATGGGAGCTGGAATGAAAAATCTTGTAGCTATGCTCACACAACTTTCTCAAGATATGAATCATGCAGGACTTCCAAACGAGCAAAGGAAGGAGCAACATTCTGTTGAATCCTTCATGAGACAGCGTCCACCTTCATTCAGCGGGTCTACTGATCCATTAGTTTCTGAACAATGGATTAGTACTACTGATAATATATTTTCAGTTCTTCAATGTTCTGAGAATGATAAAGTCATCTTATCAGTGTATCTTTTGGAAGGTGATGCTGATCAATGGTGGAATCTTATTAAGAATATGAGGCAAAGGGATGAAATTGAGTCCATGGAATGGGACGAGTTCAAGAACTTATTTTTCAATAAGTACTTCCCTCGTATTCTCCGAAAAAAGATGGACAAAAAGTTTCTTGGACTGAAGCAAAAGGATGATGAATCTGTTGGTACCTATGAAGAAAATTTTACAAGACTTGCAAGGTACTCTTCTGGTATTATTATCCAACTTGAGAGTAAGATCGATCGATTCTTTAGTGGCTTAAAACCAAGTCTTCGAAGGGCCTTATCCATAAGGGACTTCAATATCTATGAGGAAATCGTTCGATGTGCTCTCAAAGTTGAGATGGATATTGGAGTAACCCATCAGTCATATGGGTTTTATAAGAAGAGAAAAATGGAATTCAAAGGAAAATATAAAGAGCACACTGAAAAGAAGATGAGCTTTCCCTTATTCTCAAAGTGTGGAAAGAAACATGGAGGGAGTTGTCTTAAAGGGACAAGTAAATGTTTCAAATGTGGAAAGGAAGGTCATCGGGCATTTGAATGTCATAATGATGGCAAGAAGATATCTAATGATGCAAAAAAAGGAAGGGATGCACAGAATGAACCTACTACACTTCAATGTTTCAAGTTCAAGGAGATGGGGCATTATGCCAATCAATGCCCAAATCCAAGGGTTGATGATGATGGTCGACGTCAACAAACTCTTAAGGCTAAAGACAAAGGAAAGTCACATGCAATTTCTATCAGAGATGTGGAGTATGATAATGATGTGGTGAAAGGTACAATTACCATCCACTCTAAAGTAGAAAATTTTTTATTTGATTCTGGATCCACCCACTCCTTTATTTCTGAAGAATTTTCTAAGGGTATCTCCGTATTACCTAAACAATTAGATGTTGAGTTAGCTGTGACAACACCTAATGGAACAACAGTCGCATCAAAAGTTTATAATTCTTCTCTGATTGAAGTTTGTGGGAAAGAGCTTCCTGCAAATCTTATGATCCTTCTTATAGTGGAATTTTATGTGATTTTTGGCATGGATTGGCTTTCTCTACATGGATCTCATATCAATTTCCAAATAAGGGAAGTCACATTTCATACTCCAGATCAATCTACGATCATCTATCGATGAAAGGATGAACATAACCTTCCAGTGGAAATTTCTTCCATTTTATGGGTATTGATTCCACAAAATGAAGGTTATTTATCTCAAATGGTTGGTGAGAAACTCATGATTAAGAATATTCCCATTGTATGGGAGTTTGATGATGTCTTTCCGGATGAATTACCGGGTCTTCCACCGAATCGTGAAGTTAAGTTTTCAATAGAACTCGTACCGGGTGCTTTGCCTATTTCAAATACACCTTATAGAATGGCCCCAATTGAGTTGCAGGAATTGAAGAAGAAACTCCAAGAGAATCTTGATAAGGGGTTCATATGCCCTAGTGTGTCACCTTGGGGAGCACCTGTTCTATTTGTTAAGAAGAAAGATGGATCAATGAGACTCTTCATTGATTATCGAGAACTTAACAAGATCACTATCAAGAAGAAAAATCCTCTCCCGTGCATTGATGACCTATTTGACCAACTACGCGGAGCTCAATACTTTTCCAAGATTGATCTTCGTTCAGGGTATCATTAATTAAGGGTCAAAAGGGAGGATATACCAAAGACGGATTTCCGTACAAGGTATGGACACTATGAATTTATAGTGATGCCATTTGGTCTTACTAATGCCCTCGCTATCTTCATGGATCTGATGAATAGAGTCTTTAGAGACTATCTTGATCAATTTTTGGTAGTCTTTATAGACGATATTATTTTCTATTCAAAGATAAAGGAAGAACATGAAGATCACTTGAGAATTATATTGAAGACCCTGAGAAAGGAGAAGCTTTATGCCAAATTTACCAAGTGTGAATTTTGTCTTCAAAAAGTTTCATTTTGGGTCACATAATCTCAAAAGAGGGGATATCTGTGGATCTAGCAAAAACAGAGGTTATCGAAAGATGGTCGAGACCAACAACAGTGACTGAGATCTGAAGTTTTCTTGGTTTGGCTGGATATTATCTACGTTTTGTGAAAGATTTTTCACGATTATCTAATCCACCCACCAAGTTGACTCGGAAAGGAGTTAAGTCTGTTTGGACGGAGGAATGTGAAGAGAATTTCAAGGAGTTGAAAAGAAGGTTATCCAGTGCACCTGTGCTCACACTGCCTTGTAGTGGAGAAAGGTTTGTGATCTACAGTGATGCATCCAAGAAGGGATTTGGGTGTGTTCTTATGCAAAATGATATGGTGATAGCTTATGCCTCACGACAGTTGAAAATACATGAGCAAAATTACCCAACTCATGATTTGGAGTTATCTGCGGTAATCTTTGCATTAAAAATTTGGAGGCATTATCTTTATGGAGAGAGGTGTGACATTTATACTGATCATAAAAGTTTAAAGTATATTTTCACACAAAAGGAGCTGAATATGCGCCAAAGAAGATGGTTGGAGCTGATTAAGGATTATGAATTCTCAATCCATTACCACCCTCGAAAGCAAACAAGGTGGCAGATGCATTGAGTCAACAAGACCATGCCAATTTATCCATGATGAGGATCACAAAAGATCCAATATTTATGGATTTACAAAGGATGGATATTGGAAATATAATGGAAGGGGGAAAATCGTATCTTTCTCAAATGAATGTTCAACCATCTATACATGTAAAGATTAAAGAGGCACAGAAAGAAGATGTTGAGTTACAAAAGAAGGTGAGAAATGTTCTTGAATTCAACCTTGATTGTGATGGGATAATAAAGTTTGGGAATCAGGTTTGTGTTCCTCCCATCCCCGAATTAAAGGAGCTGCTGGAAGAGGCTCATAGTTCTTCATTCTCTATTCATCCTGGAAGCACGAAGATGTATAGAGACCTAAAAGAGTACTTCTGGTGGGATGGCATGAAAAGAGATGTTGCTGAATATGTCTCTTGATTCTTGGTTTGTCAACAAGTTAAAGCTAAGAGACAAAAGTCTAAGGGGATGTTACAACCATTACATATACCCGAATGGAAATGGGAAAACATCACTATGGACTTTGTCACAGGACTTCCTAAAACATCCAAAGGCAATAATGCTATCTGGGTCATAGTTGATCGCCTTACAAATTCTGCACACTTCATTGCTATTAGAGTGGATTTCTCTCTGGATTAGCTTTCCAGGATATATGTAAAGGAAGTGGTAAGATTTCATGGAGTACCACTTTCTATTATATCTGATCGGGATCCGAGATTTACCTCCAAGTTCTGGTGAAGTCTTTAGCATACTCTGGATACAGATTTGAGTTTCAGCACTGCTTATCATCCTCAGATAGACGGCCATTCTGAGAGAACAATTCAAACTCTAGAAGATATGTTGAGAGCTTGCTCTATGGATTTCTAAGGTGGTTGGGATCAACACCTACCTTTGGTGGAATTTTCTTATAATAATAGCTTTCACTCCAGTATTCAGATGGATCCTTATGAAGCTCTCTATGGAAAGAAATGTAGGACTCCAACTTGCTGGGATGAAGTTGGGGAAAGAAAGCTATTAGGACCTGATCTCGTTGATGAAATGACAGAAAAGGTCAGATCTATTCAACAACACATAAGAGCAGCTTAGAGTCGACAGAAAAGTTATGCCGACAACCGAAGAAAAGACATAGAGTTTGAAGTGGGTGATAAAGTGTTCTTACGAATATCTCCCTGGAAGAGGGTCATGAGATTTGGAAAGAAGGGGAAGTTGATCCCTAGATATATCGGTCCTTTCGAAATACTGGATCGTGTTGGGAAGGTATCTTACTAATTGGCTCTTCCACCGAATCTCTCTCAAGTTCACGATGTGTTCCATGTATCTCTCCTAAGAAAGTACATACCTGATCCTTCACATGTACTCAGCTCAGAAGTTTTACCGCTGGAGCAAGATCTTTATTATGAAGAACAACCGATAGAGATTCTGGATCGTAGTGAAAAAGTCCTACGAAACAAGACCACTCGATTGGTGAAAGTTTTATGGAGGAACCACCAATTAGAATAAGCTACATGGGAGCTTGAGGATATGATGAGGGAGAGGTATCCTTATATGTTTGTTACAAAGTGACGAATTTCGAGGGAGAAATTCATTTTAAGGGGGGTAGAATGTAACACCCGAGACTTTTATGTTATATAAATCATCAAAGGAATATTTTTCTACACACAACACTTGCTTGTCTTTCTTTACAAGAAATCGCAACCTTCCTCGATAGCTTGTGTCGTACGCAATACCGAGTTTCACTAAATAATGATATGCTAATAAAATATTATTAAAACTAGCAGTTATGAATAGTAATAACCACTTTTTGAAATTTTATAAATTTTATTTTTCAAAATGGACTTCATTTTGGGATTCGGAATATCGAAATTATCCTCGGGTGAAATTTAGGTATTTTTCTGAAAACTTTCAATTTTTGATGAATAGTGAAACCACTAAGTGGGAGTTAAAAAACTGAATTTTTCATAAAACGTAATTTTACCGCTTCTGTGAGTGGAATTTCAAAAATCTGAGAGACACGGTTGATGTCAGTAAGTAAAATGTGGTTCAATGAGATGAAAATAATTTTTTGGTGAATAGTAACTTTTTACTTTTTTTTACCACGGTTAAAAGTAAATAGGGTAATTAAGGGTAAAAATGATATTATTATTATCCTAACACATGTCCTAATTATATTGGACAAGTGTAATTTGACCAAAAACAAACTTAGGAATAAAATATGACCATTTAGGCCCACTTGGATTAGATTAGGACATTTATTATTAATTTATTTAAAGAAGGGTCAAAATAGTTAAAATCAAAGTTTAATAACTAAATCATTTTTAATATGGGGTTATACATAAGAAAAATTCAACTATAAATATTAATTCGAAAGCTCAAAATTTTTCCTACATAATGTTATTTTATTTGTAATTTTTAGACATTAAATAATTTAATTTATTTATGACACAACGATGATGCAGTAATTATCTTATTAATGAAATATTGACATAATTGATGTTATAAATAACCAAATAAATATAATTTGAGACTTTTTATGAATTCCACTAATTTTCTAGATTAATATGACATGTTATTATTGATTTAATTAACTTTGTTCGAACTAATCATTCTGTTATGATTTTTACAAAAAATAATTACTAAATAGTGTCAAAATTGACATAAAATAGTTTTTAAAACAAATATTATATTAGTAATTGTTATTTTATTCCTAAAAATCTAAGGTTCGGCCAAATTACTTAGATAAGGTTATATATTTTAATAATAAACAACTTGGGGTTCGTTTGGCTGCTTATAGTAAGTTTATTAACCTTATAGTATAAGAACACAAGAAGACACGGTAAAAGTAAAATTATTTAACATAATGTTAAAACTAAATGATAAGGCTAAAATAGGAACCTAAACTTGTATAAATTCTATTGGATGAGTGTATTTCGACCCATACCCACCTTATCTTAGAAATAAATCAATTTTTAGCTATTTAAAACCGAACTTGACTTTATAATAAAATAATATTTTTAGTTTTTCCAAAGGAGCCCCTCTCCTCCCTTATAAAAGGGCACCTCTTCCCTCTCTTCCTCACGCCACTTTGAGCCTTCAAACTCGGCCAAAACCTGAAACTTTCTCCTCTCCACTTCCCTATAAACATCCTAGAGGTTCTGGTCTTCCTCAAAGACCAATTTTAGTGCCCTAAAATGAGGTCTCAAAGAGGCGCTTCAAAGAAGAGGTAATGCCCGTTACCGATTCTTTCATCTTTATTTATTCTTCCACTTCTTATAATTTAGTTGTTTCATTATGAAGTAATAACATCAGTATCACTCATATACTGATATGTTATTATATGTATTAAACAACCCTATTTCACCATATATCCATCCTACGGAAAAAGAAATCACCGCACGTGCGTACGTACGGAATACCATCTCCACGTCGTGGTGTAATCTATTTTCCACCACCACCTTACTTGGATGGGTATAATGGTATAAATAATGACTATATATGACTATTATAAAGTGATATTGATTCTGAAATAGTATACATACACTCCAATACAATTCAACGATCATGGGAATGATATCATCGCTCGTGCGTACGTACGGAATACCGTCTCCACGATGTGATGTGACTCGTTCTACATGATCTTCATTGAATAATGATTATATAAATGAATTTAATGAATAAATATGATATATAGTACATTAATACCATTATGGAAATGATGTATCTATAACCTAAATATAATAATAAGAATTTATTCAACAAAACATGCATAAGAACAAAAAGTTATAAACACCCGAATAACAAGTAGCAATGAAATATTACTACCAAAAAACTAATAATATGACCATATATGATATCATAACAATAATTATGATTTCTGGAATAATTCAATAACATTATTTAAATCATTA
This sequence comes from Viscum album, assembly GCA_963277665.1. Taxonomy (NCBI): domain Eukaryota; kingdom Viridiplantae; phylum Streptophyta; class Magnoliopsida; order Santalales; family Viscaceae; genus Viscum; species Viscum album. Next base: position 1,974,753,160 of record OY728157.1, on the reverse strand, counting down.
TACAGGAGGTTCGGACAAGTACAAAGCATATCGGACCTATGGTAAGGGATATATCACAATCTCATTTTTATCCGAGATTGTTTATACTTTAGTATTTACTGGGGTGTATTTTATCATCGACATCCATGTTTCCTAAATATGTAATATTATTTCCATCCACATACAACTGTTTCAATCCAATTTTACCCTTCGGTGAGTTTTTAGTAAAAGATATTAAAGGAATATTTTGTCGTTTTTCGTACGAGGTACTTTTTGACTTTTTCGACAAAAGTACGAGAAGAATGTTTTTTTAACTTATACGGCATGAATGGATTTTTAATACATTATTTCCAAGAAGCTTCCTTTACAAGTTTTCAAGTTTATTTTTAATCAACTTCTTTTAGTTTAAAATTGTATTACATGTTAAGAAAGGAAAAATGTTTTTCAAGTAGAAAGGATATTTTCCTCAAGAATGGAGTTCAAGTGTTTTATCAAAATTATTTTCCATCTAAGATAAAATAGGGTTCTATTTATATCCCTATTATTACATTGATTTTATAATGTTGTGATGGAATTATTTTTATGAATTCCTTTATCTTATATGAATTTTTTTATGATGTCATGATGTTTAAGAATCCCATTTTTATTACATGGGTTATGCAATGATGTATGATTTATGATTTTGTGGCACACATAAGAATGGTATCATTATGAGATGGGTGGGACCTATATCTCCCTCCAATGCATTGGGTAAAGATTTTATATCTCATGAGATAGACATGGCTGGAATGGTAGATTATACCGGTTCAGTGAAACAGGACTGAAACGAGGAATGAACCCGGTTCAGAAATGGACTTTGTCAACTAATATAGTCTTGGCAATGAGTCTTGACTAACAAAAAATGATTCTCTATGATTATGTGTGTATGCCACAAAGTTTCATGTTTTAAGTTATGATAATTGGGATTACATTTCACTACTATGATTTATCCCATGTTATGAAATTATGATCTCCTTTGCAGGTTAAGATTTCCAAAAGGTATGTGCTTATATATAAGATGTGATTGATATTTCTTTTGTTTAACCTTACTGAGCATTTGAGCTCACCCTTTTGTATGTTTTATTTCCCCAAGTCAGGAAGAAGGTTATTAAGTAGAATATGCCAAAAAGGGACTCTAGATATGATAAAATAAATGGGAGGCAAAGTAGATGCTTTATGAACCAGTTGTTTATGTTTCCCAGTTTCTAAAGACACTATACCTATACGGTCCTTTCTTAGTTTTGTTATATGTTGTAATAAGTGTTCTTAAATTCTGAAGTTATAACAATGTATGTAAAGTATGGGTCGTTATGAATACTATTTCTCAGGAGGTAGTAATTATGATGCTATTTCAGAATACCCCAAAGCATCTGGTTGTTTGACAGCACTCTTATGACATGAAGTAGTTTGAGATTCCCAATCATCTATACCTTTTGTGTAGCCAAGGAATCCTCCCTCTCGGTATCATTTTATTCACTAGAAATGTTGTCCAAGTTCTAAAAACACTATGGGAAGGGTATGAAATATTGAATGTCAGAGTGCAAAATGATTCACCATGTGTGAAATTGGACAGTGGTCATGGAAGATACAGCCAAGTCCATAGAGCTAAATATTTAGTGGTTGTTCATAAAGAACCAACCAAATTTGAGTCTACCGAACAAGAATCAAGAACTTTTTCACATAAGAGAAAAGGTACTTTTCGTATAGAAATTTGAAGTACTATTTAGGGGAGGCTCGTGTATTTATAGTTGTGGACTTATGGGCATGAAACGAACCTTATGCACCAGCCCCCTGATTTTGAACACACCTCTTCGAATGGAATATTCTTTTTAGCATTTCCCTCAAATACCGACCCTCATGTCCCCTTTTATCTCAGATTCCAGTAGGGTACATTTATTGGCATCGAATTTTTTTTGAATCTACAAATAGTCATGTTTTGGAAAACTAAAAGAACCCATTAACACATTGGGACATTATAATAATCTCGAGGAAGCCACGTGAAAGATCCAAGGGTTTCTTACAAGGTGTAAAATCACGAATAAGAATATTATGTGCCCAATGCAATATCAAATCTATTCTTGCACCCCAGCCACCATAAAATGGTTATGGAAGATCTGTGCATGTGTAGAGGATGCATACAAAGACCAGCATGTGCATAAGAACCATACATTCCCAATGCGACAGCAAATGCCTACTTATGTTTCGGCCTTTTTATGTGTTGCCACTGAGGATTTTTCCTATAAATATAATGTCACCCTTTTTCCTCAGGGTAATCCTCTAGAAATCAAACCATCGCTCCCACACACACATGTCATCCTCTTCCGCAATAGTGTGAAAGCTATGGATCCATGGTACAAGATATTTCATGACAGGTCCCCTATGGGTTCCCCTTAGGGTGGGCCCATAAGGGATTGACCCGCACCCATTTTCCTTTTTTCCTAAGGAAAATGTGTGAAATACTTTCCCTTGTCCATCATCTCTTCCACTCAAACCCTTCCTTTTGTGGGAAAGCCTCCAATATTGCACACACCCTTTCACTAAGGCTTCATATGTTATCTTTTTTCAAATATGTTGTGTTTAAACCATTATTTAGTGCTACTCCCACATCTTTCATTTACCTCCTCTGTGAAACCCTCCATGCTTGTGCATAGTGATTTTATATTCCCTTATGCAGCGTCTCATGTCACATTGTCCTACCTCTTTCTTTTGGGAATTTGTTTGCTAATGGAACTTTCTTTTAGAAATAGTCTTGTTAACATGGACCTCAACACTGGTCACTCTTCCACTCTACTCCCATTCATGCATTTATGATTTCTTTCCTTCCCCATGTCTAGGTGGGTATTAGTAATGTTAGTCTAAGGGGTGATGGATGAGTCCTCCTCATACATGTTGTAGGACATTAAACTTACAAGCGCCATCGTCCTCATTCCAAGATGTTAAATTTTAGCCTCACCCTATTCCATTAACATGGGTTGTCCCTCCTCAGACATTTTACATTCCCACTTATCTCCATAGGAGTGATATCTTCCTCTCAAGGAATGAGATCCTCCTCACATGGAATGAAATCTTCTATATGGGTAAGGGTAGTAATCCTAGTGTAATCCCATGGCCTTTCTTACAAGAGGTAGCACTCTTACTCCTCCTTACCTTCTCTAAACACAATGATAAGAGAGGGGATGATAATTTGTGAATCTCAACACCCCATCCCTCTCCCTTTGGGTTTTGTCTCCATGAACCGCTTCTACACATAATCCCCACACCATCCGCCACTGACACATATTTTGTGACATGACTATATGGTTTATTTCCTCATCTTTTTTCTCAAACCGATCATGACTCATTTAGTCTTAGAGGTTAGTAGTGACCATGAAACCCTCCTTTCAAGAATCCATCTTAAAGTAATCCCCTAGATTCCACATCCATGGAATGATAACCATACATAAGCCCCAGACCTTTGAACTATGTGGGTTTTGATCCCTATATTCAAAATAGTCTTTATAGGGAACCTCCCTGAGGTTCAATCCTAACCAATGATAAACCTTGATTCCATCCTCCTCAGGGAGTGCCTCCCATATTTTTGTATCCACCATCATCTATTCCCAACTAGGTCTTTCCCTAGAGACATTATAACTCAAGAGGATCATGCCCCACCCAGAGGTCACATCTCTTTTGGGTCCACCTGGGAAGATTCAATACGTAATCCATGCACTACATGCTTGGTAAATTAACCATGTGTAACCCCAACACCCCTATCGGAACTATGTGGAATTTTATTCCCAACCAATTGGAATATATAGGAAACCTCCTCATATTTCAAGCCCAACACAGTCATATTCACATTAGTTCACTCTCATCCTTACCATATGACATTAAACTACATAGGATACTAGAATTACATGGACTATTATTCCCAAACAAATGATATATGTAGGAAACTTACTTGAAGTTCAAACCCAATAACCTTAACAACGTATCCACTCCCTCTATTTCCCCCACTTCATTAATGTTGATCATGATTCTTACTTGACCCACCACATCATAGTGGCATCACATCACCCATCTAGGTCATTTCAGTTCATAATCCACATACACATCATCACTACTCCTAGCAGCACCTGGGCAGTATCAGTACGTAATCCCCATACAATCCAACCAAGAGAAATCCTCTTACGATGGGCAGTCTCAGTTTATAAGCCTCACATCATCCCTATCAATGTACATGGGTGTTTATCCCTTTATTATAAATAGGTTACATAGGAAATCTTGATGAGGTTCAATCCCAAACAATGGTAAACCTTAGTGTCCCCCTAAAAGGGGTCTACCTCCCAAATCATCCGTTAGTGATGTCCAAATTATCCTTCATAATGAGACATTTTCTCTTTATGGGACACATCTCTAGTTTCTTCATTAAAGGTGTTCTCACATGTCCAATGGTAAACCTTGATGCCTCCCTCCTAAGGATGCATCCTTTCATGCTATGAAACCTTCCCTTTATGGGACACACCACCTCAGGTCTGCCCTCATTGGGAATTCTGATCCATCCATAAAGTAAACATTCCAGGTGCTCCCTCCTAGGGATGTACCTCTCTAATATGTTCCCATGAGACTTTTTGATCATTTAAATTTTTCTCCAAAAGATGTTAAATTCACATCTTAACCCATGTTAAACATGGGATTTCTAAGGGAAAACCTCAGAAGACGTACCTCTATAATAGGATACCTCATGATCAATGTGGTATGCCTCAGGTTTCTGAACACTATAGAATCCCTCTTATGAGGAAGAATATAGGTGATCGAGTGTTATTGTATCCAGACATGCCACTAATTCCCAACGTGACTACTCTAATGACCAAAGGTTGTTTCCTTGTCTAGACCCTATGGAATGTTCATACATAAGCAATATAATTAATCGGAGACCACAAATATATGGGATTTAGAATGAGTTTCACAAACAATATATTAATCAATAAGGAAGACCTAGACTAGGCGATGAATTACAAGGAGGAATCAACAGAACTAGAGGCCAAAATACCATCATCCCATCTCAATAATGAAGCATAAATCACTAAATAAGTGAGGAATATTGTTGGGATAACATTTTTGTATGAATTTTTATTTGTTGAAATATTTTCCAATACTGGTGAAAATGAAGAAGGATTTCCAATGTTAGTGAAGGATGATTGAATTGATGATGCATAGAGAATTATTATAGAATTATGGCATTGGTTTCCACGCTTTGTAAATTCTTCATGTTATTAAATTAGACAATTGTTTCACTGATCCTAAGTTCAATGAACTTGTTTCAAAAGTGACACACTATTTACAAAAATTAAGTTTCATTCATTTGAAGATGAAGATTTATTATGAATTCATATTCAAAAAAGATTAGAAGATGTAGAGGAGTTCATGAAATATTTCATTGTTTCATGTAACCCATGGAATAGATTGAAGAAAATTTGACTCTGAGTTCCATGAAGAAAACTAGATGATGATTTGCTGATTTTTATTTATTTAATATCATACGTTTGGATAAATTGTGATGTAATCTTTATAAAGGAAAGTGGGAGTGAAGGTGATGTCAATCATATTCAGTTTTTATTGGAAAGAATGGTGTTTCTATAAGATAAGTAAGTTGTAATACTTTCCTTTTCAAATATAATGATGCTAAAGGTGATCGGTCAAAGATTAAATATAATTATGTATACGTTTCATGATGAAAGAATCATATTGTTGATGAAACCAAATGACAGTGAAGATTCAAGGGTTTTCTTGCTGAAATAGATTTTAAGGTTGCCTTGTTTCTCAATGTTTTCCAAATTTTTGGGCCTCAAAATCAGAAGTTTGGGTTTGGAAAGTAAGGGTATTATTATATGAGTGAACAGTATGTAAAATGGGGAATAAGATAAACCAAATAAGTGAATTACATACCTCGGAACATGGACCACATACCATGTTCTAGGAATGGTTCAACGACTGCATACGACACAGCCGGAACAGTTTCTGGAGATATTCATGGAACCAAAAATGATCTGTGGCGAAGGTGTGCGGGTGAAGGCATGTAGTACGCGGAAGGCTATGATTTATACTGTTTCAAAGGAAAAAGTTGGTATGAAGATTGCATACATAAATGTTTTATGGATGAAAATGGGTTGCGGGACAATTTCGGGTTGTGGGAGAAGCTGATTATGTGGAGAAGACTGTACCACATTGAAAATCGTGTTGAAATGAATTAACAAAATTAATGAAGATATTTTCCTATATTCCAAATAGATAATTGGTTTGTGGAATAATGATTCCAAATAGGAAAAAGTATTCTGTGGAAGATAATATGATTCATAGATTAAGGGGAAGTAGTCCACGGAAGAAGGGATTATGCAGAAGTATAAGCGGTATGTGAAGTTGGTAAACAGAATCAGAAGCAGTATGTGAAGAAGATGTAGTTCACGAGAGATTAGTTGTCCGCATAGCATTCCTACTACATGGTAAAATGAGGATATAGGTAGTATGTGGAGGAGGTAGGATAATATGAAGAGGAGAGAAGATTCTTAGAGAGGTGATCCACAAACCATACCCGGTACACAGTTCACAAAGTGGCAAGGTGGTTCGTGTAGGGAACAAGAGAAGAACAAAGAGTGCGGCCAACTTATATTCAATTATATGGGCCATATTAATTATGATGATGATAATATGATCTGGTCCTTATTTTTTTGACAATCATAAGGGGATTTTGTGATTCTAACAAGAAGAAGAAGAAGAATTTTCTGTATAGTTGGTTTTACACTGAATAAGAAGTAGAATAAGACTGTGCGGCTTTTAAGTATGCTTTTGGGAAAGAAGAATAGAGTTACTTTCATGCTGATAAGAAAGTAACAAGTAAAGAGTAAAAGACCAAGAAGCAGTGTGACATCAAACAGATCTCAACAGGTGGAAGACTCTATTGGTGTATCAAACCCTCTTTAATAGGGAGAAGACTATCTTGGGAGGCAGTATTAAGAACCATCAAGGAGCTGCAAGTTGGACTAGGTTGTCACTGGTTCTGGGAAGAGGATTGTTTCCCTCCCCCCTCCAAAGTGTATGGACTCACACTAACTATAGGATTGTTTTCCTAGTCAAAACATTGTAATAGTTACTACATTATAGTGTAGAATCCATGTATTGGTCATCACCTTACATGGTAAGGATGTAGCTACTCTTATTGAGTAGTGAATCTTGTAAAAATATCTTGTGGACATTTTTACTGCTTTATATTATTTCATGTAAAAAGAAAAATAGAAAAAATTGAATCAATATTATAACAGGCCAAGAGGTATAGGGATAAAAAGTTGGAATTGGTTTAAAAAGTCCCCAACACCAATTCACCCCCCCCCCCCGCTTAGTGTTAGGTATATCCCAAACGGGTCCTATCAATTTGTATTAGAGGGTGAGGTTCACCTATTTTGGATTCTCTAGATTGGACATATTATATTTTTAACACTTGATTTTATTTCCTGAGTCAATAATAAAGTGAATTTTTAGTGAATATTCAGTTATATCCAAGAATAATTATGTATCTACCAGGACCATGATGAACAGGAAAAAGAATGTTCATAAAGCTTAAGAATTAGTCCCTCTTATACAAAGAAGATGAATTATTTATTTCCCCATACCTTGATGATAATGAAGAGATTACATACATTGAAAGAAATGAGAAGGTGGATCAAGTTCTATTCAAGAAAATTGAGAACCTTCCTACCTCAAGTGATCAAGAGGTATGCGTTATTACATTGGGAAATTATTCTAATGATGAAAATGCTAGAACAAGTGGTGATGATCAACCTACAACCTCTCAAGAATTGTCAGCTGGTAGATTAATAATGATTCTGCATGGTATTTGTGAATAAAGTTAATCCCTTATTTGTTGAGTATTTCAATGTATGTTGGAATAGATCACCCAGCTGGAAGACAATACTGATGTTTTGGACAAGGGATTGTAAGAAAAAAATTGTGAATGTTTAAAACTCTCCAGATGAGTTGGAGACTTTGAAACAACAAATAGGGAATTTGAAATGAGTTCCTAAAATGGATAAAAAAAAGTTGAAGAAAAATAGGAAGTCAAAAAATACTCTAGAATAGAGGATCCATGCACATGATGACGAGCTGAAGAAGATAACTAAAGTGAAGGGTTTACATTTAGAAGAAATGTCCAAGAAGATAAAGGAACATAACTCTTTGTTATAGCATAATGTTCTAATTCATGAAGTGGAAGTTGAAAGATTTAAGAAGTCTTGTGAAGAGAATATGAGTATGATTGAAGATCATAAAATCATCCTCAATAGGAAATGTCTAGAAATAGAAGCTCAATATGTCAAACTTGAGAAGACTCATATTGAAACTTCAAAAAAGAATGAGATAGTTTTTACCGGTACTCAGTACTCACTAGATGATTCTAAGGTTTAAAGACCTGTAATTTTTTATAAGAAAATCATGAATTAATTCGATTATCTACCAAGGGGAGCTGAGAAATAAAAGGTACCATCCAAACCATCATGTACTCGTGTTTCTAAATATGTTTCCACAAGATTTGTAGGTTGGAAGAGAAATTAAAAACAATTATGGATGAAGAAAGGGGATGTGATACCTACCACCGTGACTAGGTTTGATTTTAATAAGAAAATGGAAGATGGTTCCCCAGATAGAGAAAAATAAATCAAGAAGAAGTCACAGAAACCTTATAACAAAGATATATGGAAGTCAAGATTTGTGGTTCAATGTTGGTGCTACAATAGGTTTAGGCATTGTGCATCAAATTGGTTTTACATTCCTCAAAATTAAAAAACACAAATGAATCCCATCTTAAGGGGGAGAAATCCAGAGAAAAAGAAGCAACATCCACATTTCCAGAAACATTTGTACACTGTAAACAATTTTGAAATGGTAGATAACATTTGTGATGTATATAGTGGATATGGTCACAATGTTGTTATGAAAATATGATCACAAAATATGGATAATAATGAATAATATACCTTGGGAATAAATCAGAAGAATGTTTAAAAAATTAAATTTTTCCAATAAGAATACATGAAAGAAAAGTGACAAGTCCTTGGATTCTAAATACAAGGATTTGAAGGGTGATGCATCCAATAGAACTACCAAAAAGGATGACACTCATAAGAAGCCATGTGTAGAGTCCAAACTTTATGATCCAGTCCCTAGTGACATTTTAGTTATGTGGCCAGAAGATTTGGAAATAATGAGGAAAATTAAAGATGCATTAGCTAAGTCTAGTGAAAAGGAAAATGAAAGTATTTCACATGAAGACAAATATGTTTTGTGTGTGAGGTGCAACAAGGCAGGTCAAACTATTAGAAATTACATTTCATTTATTCTAGCTCAAGAAGAATTTCTTAAGAATATGAAAGTTTCACGAGGAGAGTTTAGTACTTCTAAAGATTTTAAAGAAATAAGGCTCACACCCAAAGAAATGGAATAAGTATTAAGATCCACAAAACCAAAATTGGAATTGAAGATCCACTATGAAAGTGTAAACAGTGGAAAAAATGGATAATATTGGTTGAGAAAACCATATCAAACTTTCTATTCACATTGATGAAGCATGGAGGATCCACCTTATTCGCTTAAACCTTATTTTATTTTATTTTTGTTTCTAATACAAGGAATTGAAGGTGAAGCAAGCTCTTAGAGGGAAAACCTGAGAAGTAGTTAGAGATTTCAATACATGATAGAAAAGCTGAAGAAGTTTCCATCCTTAAAAGATTATGAGGAGTTTTTAAATTAAGGGGGGGGAAAAATGAAGAAGGTTCTTGAGATATTATTTTGATCAGTACCAACTTTAATTAGTATCAAATTCAATTACTCTGTAAATTTCTTTAATATCATTTCATTGGAAAAGGTATGTCATTTATCAATCTCTCATACTTGGTTAGTCAAAATAATGATCATTCTACAAAGGGGGAGTAACTAAATTAATCAGTGACATAAGACGATTGGAATTTTCCCAAGGACTCTTATTCTGCCTATTTCACTTGAATGTTTTTGATTTATTTTTTGAAGTGAGGGAAGAAGTTTCATGTTGATTATTATTAAAATGATTTCATATCACATCATGGAATGAAAGTGGAAATACCCATTGTTTTGTATTTTCTTTGAAATAGGTATTCTATTTTTAAGAATCACTACTTCTAGGTGGTTTCCACTAGATTTATTTGTGGAACCGGAAACTTCCAACAGTTATTTATCCAAAAAGGGATGTACTTTCTAAAGGTAGGAATTTGTTAAGTTTAAACTTTATGATACTTAGGAATACACATTGTCCAAGAGGATGGGAGGTCAGGCTCATCACACCCTTTTGGGGGGGAATTATTGTCTACTTCGAGACTCTCTTTATTAATTTAAGATATTATCATGAATCCTTATTAATTCACCAAGTATTACATAAGTTTCCATTTAAATTTTCAATCACTTATTAACATGTTTAAAATTTAGAATCATCAGTATGTATTCAAGGTTATTCATCAATGAAGATATCCATAGGTATTCAAGGTTCTCCATCAATGGTATCCTCTAATATACTATTTCAAGATTATTTTAATCATCGTTATTATGATACTTTTTTTAAGCCACTCAGTGGGGAACTTTGGAATTTATTGTCATCCAGGGAGATGCAGGTTTGGTTTGATCTTGGGATTATGCCCATAAAATGTGATACCTACGTATCCTTGTAAAATGAATCAGAACCCTCGTAGTTTGGTGCCACAGAATGGGACACATCATATCTTTTAAGTTCATGTGATAAAGACCTAGCTATATAGTTTAATGTCATGTGGTATGGACATCTAAGCGGAATGTTCTTAGATAAAACATAGTGTGGGACTTATGTTGAAGCATCCCAAGGAACCTGGAAAGGATATGGGTTTCCAAGAAGGATCAGAACTTGTTGGGAATATGACCTAAGGAGAACAGGGTTTATTTAAGGTATTGGGTTTGAACCTCAAGGAGTCTTCCTATGTATCCCATCTAGATGGGATTCAATGCCCATATAGTTCGATACATCTCATAGGAGAGTATAGTCCTTTGATAGAAACGATTTTGGGCTTACTTCTTGAAAATCATGCCTTTGTGATTTGATGGTTTAATTTGGGGATTGTTCCTAAGGAGGGTACCCAGATTAAGGGAATTATGGTTGGATTCATTAATAGGACATATAGTGGGTTCGGGCCCTGAGAAGGCTTCCTACGTACCCAATTATGATGGGAATCAGATTTCTCGCAGTTCATTCCACATGGGTGTTTGTGCATATGTTGTAATCACGACAAATCTCTAAGCCCACGTGAGTCATGCTCGATGTGAGAAACAAGAGGATGTCAAAGATTCAACAAAGGCACTTTCACTTACTAATTTTTCCTCCTCCACTGGTGGAAGAGGGTATGTCAACTATGGAAGAGGGTGAGGCGACCCGAGAAGAGGGTGAGGTGACAAGCCTGCCCTATATTCTCTTCAAATTGGACAAGGTCCTAATGGAAGGAAGAAATAATGAAGGTTAGTGGCTTACTCCAAGATGGCTACCCATGGTGAAAAAGCTCAATGGGAGAGGGAAAGGGTAACAAGAGTCCATGTGACCATATTTCTTATGGTCTTTGGCATCGAAGAATAAAGGAGGAGCACTAATTATTCTTCCTCCAATAAAAGATAGGGGCTTATTCCAAGATGTTTGACCTAAAATTGATCCTGGTAGGGGTGGGAGACATCTCTTTTGATTGCATGAAAAAGAAAGTGTGAACCGTAGCTTCCCTACCAGTGACCTGAGGTTTCGGGTCTTAAAGATGAAAAGGGGCGGACAGAACCCAAACCCTGATCCTCCAAACAGAGAACTTCCCAAAACTGTTTCTGGGAGAAAGGTACATGTGACGGTGGATATACAAACCCACATACACTACATGAATCCTAACCCCATTGTGAAATAAATGTGGGAAACCTCTGACTTTGGAAATAAAAACACAAATAGGAGACACGTTGGTGTGTCTTTCCCAAAGGTTTGATAATTCATGAGGTTTGGGTGGTGGCTTCAACTTAGTCTCTTTCAGATAAGGAAGAAAAGGAAGGATATACACTAACATGAATGGATTTTAAATAGGGTACTTGAGTTGGTATATAGGATTTATACCAAGCTCTTTCACGTAGGTACCTTGCGCAAGTATACCGAATAGGTACCCCGAGTTGATGTACCACGCTGGTAGGTCATGCAGGTATGCCACGCAGCTGTGGAATGCAGGTATGCCATGAAAATGTGGCGTGCAGGTATGCCACGTAGATGTGGCACACAGGTATGCCACACAGATATGGCACGTAGGTATTCCGCACAGATTTGAATGAAGACTAAAGAATGTGTTTCACATTGGAGAACCAAACCTATGTAAAAATTGTAAAAGACATTCAAAACATGCTTATCCCATTTAATTATCTCTTCTATCGAGTTTTAGAGAGCTACCTGATACAATTTGAGGGATCTAAGTGAAAGATCTATGAAATGGGAGCTTTAGAGAGTCTTTCAACTTTTTTTGTCCTTGAAATGGGTAGCCCAAGGGCTCTATTTATAGGCACGGATGGGCGTGATCGATGGAAGTTTTATCTACATAGGTCCTCCACACAAGTACTTCATGTAGGGTCATAGAAATTATTCTGTCATGGAGCTCTGTCGAGTAGGTATGTCACATAGCTCTACAGCGCAGGTATGTCGTGTAGCTCTGTTGTGTAGGTATTTTGAAGTATTTGACTTTCCTTCAACTCTTCGTACCATGTCTTGGGATTTTGAAATATCTAGAGTGATTCTCATGATATTTTTGTATTCTTAAGTAGTTTCAACAAAATCCCCCTCCCCCCACCCCTTAGGATTGGATCTGATTAGTAGGAGGGTTGAGTCCTATGGTAGTCTTGTGAGAAAAATACCATAAGTACATTTCTGGATAGCACAGGTTTGCCACAATTCTATTTCTCAGAGGTATGTCACGGAGTGTTGTCGTGAAAGCATGTCGCATAAATATTTGGTGGGCTATAAATAGGTTTGATCCTCAGTGATTTTCTTCACTCATGCCTTCAAAATTTTACGACTCTCATTGCGTAGCTCATTCACCCAAACCCATCGCATTGTGCTCTCACGTAATTCCTTTAAAAAAATTAAGGCAAAATTATATAAGCAATGGAGCAATGCCAAAGTACTTCATCGAATGAGTTGCGCTAGGATCCTTTTCGAAGGACCTACATGACCGACTTCATCAAAGGACCTACATGACAGACTTTGTCGAAGGACCTACACGATCAATGTCCTTTGCCAAATTTTTTATTTTCCTCTTTAAAATTCCAACCTAATAGGGAAAGTTTGGTAATTATTTTGTAGGAAAAATGACTCATTTGATGACCCATACTGAAGAATCTAAGAATCATCAAAATGAAATGATGAAGATAATCAGAATAAACTATTATGATGTTGTTGAAAGTACTCCTCATGGGCTATAGAAGGGTTTATTTCTGTACCAACATGATTATCCACAAAGTTCTTACTTACCCTTGTATGGGCATGGGATTTTTCAAGATGTCTATGTTCCATCTGTTAAGAAGTACTTTCCAAAAAACTGGTTCCTTCAATACTCCAACTATAACTACATGAATATTAGTGCAAGGGGATTCTAGTACTAGACAGAACAGTCCCTATTTGTTGCATCGTTTATCATAGTGGTTGAAATCCTGATATGAAGGATCATTTTTTAGAGCCCAAGACCACATTTCTATGATTCCATATTTCAGGAATCTAAAAAAGATCAATTCCATGGTTGGAAGGAAGACTAGGATCTTTGTTCTGGAGGAGGTGTTAAACTCGAGTGTATGTGGGCATTCTGAGTGCATCAGACTAGTGTAGAATTCAGAAAGTAATTATTAGACATTCGTATCAATGAAGCTATTTGGATGGGGAAAACTTATGTTTATAAAAATTATTTCATTCCTGAATTATTGAGGTAATGGAGTCCACAAACAAATTCCTTCCATTTGATGCATGGTGAAGTTGTTATTGGTCTCTGGGATATTTACCAAATACCAGGAATTTCGATTCTTGGTAAAATGTATGAAAAATTCATTCCACCCGTTATAACATGGGGTGATGCTACCAGAACACCAGTATTGTCCTATGAATTGTTTAAAATAGTGAAGAATTTACCCAAATATATGAAATATATTCATTCCAATGTGTGGATAGAAGCCTTCTTAGAACAAACAATGGAGAAAGATCCAACCTGTGGATGTCCTACTGTTTGTCCTTCTGTAGATAACCAAGGAATTTCAGGCACATATTTTCCCACACTGGAAAGAGGTGACTATAAGCACTAGGGCTATACAGTAAAACCCGGTATAGATGCAAAGGTATGCTTAGCTTCCTTCTTTTCTATGTGGCTAAGCATTTATTTGCTTCCAGTCCGTGGATCCGTAGGTGGTGTAAGATCAGGGACTTTTTTCATTATAACTAAATTGGTAGAAGGGATGTATATTGGGTTAGAAACCCCTGTATTGGAAAGAATTTACCATCTTCTATTGAATTTATACAATTTGAAGGCTCCATTTAGAATTTTAGGGCCATTCCAAGTGTTGTGGGGCTGGATTGTAGCACATTTTTCTTCATAATCAGTATTGAATTCAGTTAGAGTTCCCAATGGTTGATACACACCATATTTACAAAACGTTTCTGGTATTCAGCCTCTAAATTTGAGGCCTGATGTGGTGCTAAAGGCATTGAATGTATCAGGAAAATTCAGCTTCTTTCTTTTTGGTAACCCACCAATTGGAACCTTTATTGATGATGGTAGAGAAAAGAATTATGAGCTGAGATCATATATGATGGCATTCCGGGATGGTGTATTATCGACAAGGATTGATGGTGAAATTATTTTTGAGGCTTACATATCTTACAGGTCTGCTTGTCAGTTTAGATATCTTCAACAATCAAACACATTTCCACCTACGTATGTTAGACATGAGAAGCACCCCATGGTAGCAAGACAATTATGGATTTCAACGTCTTTAGAGGCATCCAAATTGTTAATTACATTACCTCCATCAGATGCATCAATCATATTAGAAGTTGGATATGCCAAAGCTTGGGATTTTTAATATCCTCAAGGGGCTTTGAAAAAAGTAATATATCGAGTGGCGTCTACAACAATTGTTTCACATGGAAATTATGGTAAGAATTCCAAGGCCATAGATGATACAAAAGGTTCAGAGGTTTCAGAGCCCTCAAAACATCTTCGTAGGAGGTATACCAGGAAGACCAGGGCTAGAGAAGCAATACCTCCCACGCCAAGGCGATCTAGATGCCGCCATCAAATAGAGGTTCATATTCCATCCATTGAATTTTCTAAAGAAGAAAGGAGACCTGAAGAAGCTCACCAGTCAGAAGGTGTTGAATTCCCTCCACAATCAACCATACCCAGATTGAATTTTGTGCGACCTCCATCCATTCAGCATTGGGAGAGTGTGACTCGTGATCTTATGGATGCATGGTCATTCTTCCATCATGGCATTTGAATACCAGATATTAGTGACATTAAGCCACCATATGATTTCACTCTAGATAATAACCTAGCTGAAGTACATAAGTATATTACAGAGATGGAGGATTTTATATATGCAACTAATGAACAAATCCCAGACTCTAAATGAGTATCTCATATGATGGACTTAGGACTACATGAAGGGGTAATTATTGACTCTAAGGAGGAGTGGGATAATTGTGTTAATACTGAGAATGTATTTTCCTTTTTCTTTTGTCTCAACTCTTCTATACAATTCATCATCATTAATCTTGATGAAAATGTATTTGTGCAGCTTGTATGTAGGGAATGATAATCCAAAGTAGTTCTTGAATCACCAAAGTATGTTCCTTCAGGCTCTCCCATTAATGCAACGAATGATCTTCCCAAGTCTCCAGTACTTTCTCCATGAGCGAGAATTATGACTGGGATAATGGCGATGGATAATCCTCAACCATTACCTTAAGTTTCTCCTGCCAAGAGAAGTGTTTCAATTTCACCCAAAGATTTTGAAAATAAATTCCAGAGACAAATGAGATTAATCCTAAGTTTTTTTCTAAAGAGTAAATATTTATAATATCCTTGGGGAATGTAATTTTCTCAACACACTCCAGTAATCAAGTTTCCTCTTGCGGAATCTTTGTCTCTATCTTCTCTCAAGGGACTAAGATTTGATTCTTCGAGACCAAAGAAGAAAACCCCAGGAAAACCCAAGTTCATGTTGATGAATCTACTATCTTATTAGATAAATCCTCAAAAGACTCATCTATACCCGCTTCTGGATCTACTAAGAGAGAGGAAATCCATTGTAAGATTAAAAACATTCCTCAGTTTCTTTCATCAGTGGATCCTAAAATAATCAATACTGATATTCCTATTGCTCCAGAAGAAAGGAATGAGGACCCAGGGCAATCTGAGATAAATACTGATGGTGGTCCAAACCTTGGAAAGACCTGATGCTACTATACCAATTGAAGAGACAACGGAACAGAATGTCATTAGAGCCAATTTGGGTATCAACCAACATTTTTTGGATACCTTAAATGGTGAGGATGCTATAACATTCCAAGACACATACACTGAAATGATGGAATCCCTGAATCAAAATATTGATATTTCGTGTTCCATCAAGGAGTATGGGGATTTTCATGAGGAATTGCAAGGAAGTAAGTCCTTATTCTTGCATTTTCCATACACAATTTTTCTTCTTTACTTGATTCTTTACATCAATGTTCACCTTATGTAGATTTATCTATAGAAAATGTTGCAAAGGCTCTTTAGGAACAGGGTATTCCACTCTATACTTTTGTTGGAGCTGGTGAAATATCTATAGAGAATCCTCCATCAAGAGATGCTCCAGAACCTTCAAATATAATAACTGAGCAAAATTGGGGAAATTCCTCTTCTCAAGAAACATTTTCTCAAATCACTGAAGCTGAGAATACATGGGATGAATCCAATAAAGTAGTAGACATATTATTGGTTAAATATAATCATATATCTGAATCATGTCTATTTCTTCCATTTGAAACTGAAAATAACCTTGATTTATCATTTTAGGGTTATTAGCTCCTAGATCCAAAGGTGAATCTTCTACTGTTTCGAGAGAAGTAGAAAAAGGCATCTCTTAAAGTGATCTGTTTCTGGAGTACATTTGACCTCATGGTAGTGACTTAGATTTAGACTTAGAGATGCAATATTCTCTTGGTATGGAAAGTAAGAAGACATAGTGACATATCTGGAGTATAATTTTTGAGAAGCCTTTTGATGACCTGTTGTCACATTTTTCCAAACTCATAGCATTATTTTGCGTATTTGGATTTGGTGGATTTAATTATTGACTAGTCCATGATGCTATGAAATAAATAATTCACTGACGGGAGCAGGAGCATAAGCTTCAAAAATATTTTTAAGTGGCTAATCGGATCATCAATATTGAGGGATTTCAATATGTAGTAACTAAGGTAGAGGAAAATCACAACACGAAATCGATCGAAATTAGCCAACAAATTAGAGAAGACATGAAGGATTAGTTATATCTTCAATATCAACTAGATTTTGTTCATAAGAAACTTGAGAAATTGAATCATATGTTGGGAGAAACCCAATTGGAATGGATAACTTCCATTTCAACTACTAAGGAAGAACTTCATCATGCTGAGAAGGCTAGAGTTTCTCAGCTATCTCAACTTCAACAGGTAGTTGATAAGGCTTATGAAGCTATTCAACAAATGAAGAGTCATGTTGAGAGTTTATTTTGATGCATGATAGAGAGGCTTCGTTCTGTGGATGTCCCTCTGATTCCATATAAATGAAAAGGATTTCTTGTCTCTAATCGTATGTGTCTTCATTCCTATTTTCCATAATTTCAATATTAAAGGTAATGATGATGATGACCCCTCTTTTTTTAATCATTAAACCTTCATGTTAGAAAACTATGATTATAATGACAAGAATGAAGTGCTCATAATTTTCTTATTAAGACAATGGACCTAAATGAGCATAATTTGAATTTTTCTAGGGTTATATGGACAACCCCACAAATTTACTATCTTTTTATTTTATTTTTTATTATTGCTCAATATTACCTAAATCATACAAAAACTATACATTTAGTTTTCTGGGACTCGACTTTTGTTTATAGTTCCTTTGTGGGTTTTCAATCTAATGAGTACCAAGTCTTTTATTGTCAGTAGTTTAGAGTCATGCAAGTTGGACTATAAAGGGATAGTATTTAAGGTCGAATAGATTTGACCAAAAATTTTGAAATTAAATCCCAAACAATACTCTATGGATAATAATTGCTTTAACATTCGTTAAATTTTTACAAGGAGAATCTTGAGCTCTGATTTTTATGGTCACCAAATTTAAAACTTGTATCAACAAATGGGGGAGTCTTCTTCCAAGAATGAAGTTACCATTATTTGACAAACCCATTATGGGGGTTGTGTTATATAGGGCCTACTGGGGCATATGCAATATAGCCAATTAATGGAATATTTTTGCATATAGACCCTTTTTGTAGGCAACTTATGCAAGGCCACCTAAGAGAACGTACTGCATAGTCTAGCAAAAGAGCTCTTTGAAGTTTAACTTTTTACTGCTAATAGATAGGGGGAAATAATATTTGGGTGACTCAAGACCATAGTGGGTGGTTTTTCCAAGGAAAGAAATTTTAATAATAAAGATCTATTTTATGCCAACATAAGTCGTGAATAAGAAAACCACTTATATACAAATTTTTTGTATAAAGAATGGTTAAAATTTATCATAAAGGGGAATTTATGATATCATATTGTGTAGTTTTAATTCATGCATTGAGGACATTGGTACTGTGCAGTTTCAAGTCATGTAGTGAGGACATTGGTACTATGCGGTTTTAAGTCATGTAGTGTGGACATTGGTACTGTTTATCCTTAACTCATGCAATGAGGACATTGGTACTGTGAGTTTTATGTCATGTAGTGAGGAAATTGTGTGGATTTAATTTAAGGTCTTTATCCTTGACCAAAGGTATGAGACTCTCCCAATTTCATGATAATTTATTTAGAAATATACTACCATATCTAGGTATGGAATGGAAAATCATAAATGGTGATTTAAGAATTTCTAAATCCAAAGGATGATATGGGAAAAGGGCTAAAAGCATTAGATTAAATATTTTCCAAGAATGAAGTTACCATTATTTGAAAAACCCATTATGGAGGTTGTGTTATGCAGGGCCAACATGGGCACACGCTGCATAGCCAAATAGTGGCACATTTTAAATTACAAGCCTGTTATGTGGGCATCTTATGCAAGGCCACCTAATGTCATGTGCTGCATAGTCAGGCAAAAGAGCTCTTTGAAGTTTTACATTCTATTGATATAAGCTAAATAAAGCTTATGGAGATTCAAATTTTCCAAAACATAGAGTTTGGTTTATGGGGAAAAGGTATCTGAATATGTAGAGGGTATTTCCAACCAATATATCCAAAAAAATGGAGAAAATAGGATTCCTATGAAGGTCTGACCCAAACGTAGGAGTTATGAAGTCTTATAGTTTTAGGTCATACAACTAAGACCAGAAAAAAAAGAAACAATATATGATATGTGGCCAAATGACTACAAGGTTATTTCATATTGTTTTGAACACATGGGAAGAAAAATGTGTAAACTATGAACTTGAAGTCTTCCATATTGGGAGAAAGGTAATGGGACAAGTATACATGAATGACTGTTTCTTGTATATTATAATCATTATTTGAAGGGGAAAAAGATACCATAACAAAGAATGAAGTTACCATTATTTTACAAACCCGTTGTGGGGGATGTATTATGAAGGGCCAACTAGGGAATATGTTGCATAGCCAAATAGTGGCATCTTCTGACTGACAGCCCCACTATGTAGGCAACTTATGCAAAGCCACCTAAGGGCAGGTGCTGCATAGTCAGGAAAAAGAGTTCTCAGGTATTAGAAACTTTGTCACCAGAAACCGTAAGAAAGATTATGAAGATCCAGAAACATTAAAGATTAAGAGTGTGTAATATGGAAGGGGTTATTCCCAATGCATATGAGAAATATTTGAACCAATATTGGCCATGAGTGTGACGTCCTTTACATATATTTGACTCATATGTAAAATGGAGACTTTCTTTGTTTCCTCTAAATTAATATTATGATGTGAAGTTTTAAGTCATGCAATGAGAACATTGTACTGTGTAGTTTTAGGTCATGAAGTGGGGACATTATTAATTCCACAATAAATTGAGACACCTTATTTATATAAAGAATCCTTTTACCCAATTACTAAGTCCACTTGATCTATGCTTAGTGTGAGAAAAAATGAGAAGTAAGGGTTTATTCTATAACACAAGGGTGACACAAGAAAAGAATATGGGTATTAGATTTCCATGAAATTTAATGTCATGTGGTAAGGACAAGATGAACCAATGTGAAAAGAAAAACGTGTTGTAGCTGGACTAAGGGATAAAACCCAAGTGTCACTATGTTTCTTGCTAAGGAAATTAATCAAGCCATATGTAGTTCTTACAACATTACCTATGCAGTTTTGATTATTATGCAAATAATAAAGGGTTTTTTTATCGTGGTTGGGCCCAAGATTGGAGATCTAGGCATCTTAAATATCTCAATTATATGAGAATCAAGACGTACATAGTTCATTAAACAATCATTCCTCACGCTAATCTAATTTGACATGAATAATGGGGGATTTTGACACATTCTGAGAGAACGGTGAATCTTAAGACATAAAATGATATAAGTACCAAATCATATATCATAAGGAAACACTCTCTATAGATCCGATTCATATATAGGAGAAGATAATAAAATAATAATATTTTTTGATTACGGTAGGGCCCAAAATTGGAGATTTAGGAATCTCTACATATCCCATTAAAAATGATAATCAAGCCATACATATTTCTCTAAACAAGGTTCTTATGTAGATCTTACTCAGACATGGGAAAGAGATGGAATCATGTGCTACTAAGGAGTAGCGATGAGGTCAAGGGTGTTTACTTATGGAAGCTTCTAACATCAAATAGAGAAAACATTAGTCGTACAGTTTAACATCATGCGACAAGGATGAAGATACTATACATTTTAACATCATGTAGCATGGATGCTTACGATTGTTATGCAGTTTAATGTCTTGCAACTCAGATGCTATATTGTACAGTTTTCAGTTTTGCAGCAAGGACATGAGGGTTGTGCAGTTTCTTTTAGTCTTTTAGTAAGGACATGGGGGGGTTGTACATTTTTAAGTCTTGCAGTAAGGACAATTTTACAACTACACAAAGTATTTCTGTAAGAATCTTGCATTGGTTGGAGTTGTAATAAGCAGTCCATCCATTGAGATTAAGGCATAAGCTCCATTTTAATAAACCTTATGTATGAAATAAGGTCCTTACCACTTTAGCTCCAGATTTGGAGGTTTCTTACCTAGTATTATTGGAGCATTAAGGAACAATACCAATTATCCATGAAGAAATGAATGAAGGAAAACTTTCTTGTTAAAATACAATGATATTCTATTCTGATAGACTTATAAATGATGCAGAGTATACAATCATGTCTCATCTAATCGTTCCAACTCATTGAATCATTTATAAGACCTCTTATCTATAGACAACTGATCACAGATCTCAACTCTGAGTGAAGGCAATTTCATTTCAATTGGAAAAACTGCTTCAGTTCTATATACCAATGAATAAGAAGTTTCTTGGGTGGCAGTACAAGTAGTTGTTTGATAATTCCATAAAGCATTAAAAATTTATCAGGCCACGATTTCTTATCTTTATCCACTATTTTCTAGAGTATATTTTATAGGGTCTTGTTGAAGGCCTTTATCTGCCCATTGGTCACCGCATAATAGAAAGATGAGTGGTTTTATTTGATATTATACTCTTGATATAACTTCTTTACCTCAATTGAACAAAAATTGGTGTCATTGGCCGTCAATATAGTATGGGGGACACCAAATCTGGTGATGATGTTACTTTTGAAAAAACTAACAATTCTTTTGGCATCGACTTCTTTGAGAGGTATTTCCTTAGCCCATTTATATTATAAGTCAGTATTAGTAAGGATATACTTTAACTACATAGCTATAGTTGGAGGATAAGGTCTTACAACATCCATTCCCCATGTGGAAAATGGCCAGGAGTATTTAGCTGTATGTATCAACTCTGGGGTTTGATGGATGAAGTTAGAATGCACTTGTAATGGATGAAATTTCTTAGTGAAATATGTGAAATCCTAGGTCATTGAAAGCCAAAAGTATCCAATCCTTCATATCTGATCAGAGATTTTGTGCCCAGACTGGTGGGAACCACAATCTCCTAAATGTACTTCTTTCATGACAGTTGCAGTCTCTCCCCCATCAATAAATCTGAAGAGGATTCCATCAAATCCTCACTTGTAGAGGATATTTTGGTGGTCTTCACTATCATAAATAGTAAAATCTACTGCTCATCTTCAGATCTATTATTTTTCAGCCCTATTCGGTGGAAGTACTCCATTCTTAAGATATTCCATGATGGATGTTCTCCATCATGTGGTATGATCATATGGATCAGAAATAGGGATAATTTAATTAATTTCCTTCATTCTGGTTTGAATTAAAGGTGATACCACATGAAGATGGGCTATGAAAATGATTGCCTCATCCCAATTTGGATCTGCTAAGGTTGTAGCAACATTATCCAGTGTATTTGCTTGTTAATTTTGTGATCACGGGACATAATACAATGTTATCTCTGAGGGAAATTCATCCATTTACAATCTGACGTAAACACACAAAGGGATTAACTCTTCTTTTCTGATATAATATTCTCCATTGATTTTCTTGATTAGCATTTCTAAATCACCTTTTACCTTCAAGTGATTCATTTTCACCTGAAGTGCTAATTCCAAACCTACAATGAGAGATTGATACTCCACCTCATTTTTGGTTCCACCTTCCGACAATAGGATGGAATAAGGCAACACTTCCTTTTCTGGGGAAATAAGGATAATTTCTAAACCAACTTTGTTGAGTTTAGGGTTTTTCATTCTCTTTTCTATTGGACTTATGGAAGAACTATCAAAGTACATTTCCTATGTTTAGGAATTATCTTTAATAGAGAATACTTCTTCATCAGGAAGTTCGGTATTTAATGATGTATCTTCTGCAGATGGATGCTCAGTAAGGAAGTCATCCAGAGCTTGGCCTTTTATTACCTTTTGAGGCACAAACTATATATTAAACTATTTCAAAATAACTTCCCACCATGCCATCTACCTTGTAAAAATCGGATGACTGGGGATAAATTTTAGCGGGTTATTGTGAGATACCAATTGGACCTCATGATGTTGCAGGTAGTGCCTTAATTTCTAAACTGCAAAGATTGATGCTAGGCAGCCCTTTTCAATACATGGATACCGAGTTTCTACATCCATTATAGTCTGAATTATATAGTAAAGGTTGTTTTCATTCCAAGCATCATTATTTTGATCAAGGAAGGCACCCAACGATCGCTCTAAATTTGTCACATAAAGAATAAGTGGACTTCCTTCAACATATGGCATTAATACTGGTGAACCCCAAAGATATTTCTTGAGGGTATCAAATGATTCTTGATAATCTTCATTCCATTGGTAGGTGACTCCCTTCTTAATTAATCTAGTGAATGGAAAACACTTTCTTTTAAAATTGGGGATAAAGTGCTGAATATAGGCCAAGTTTCCTAGTATTCCTCTTAATTCATTCAAATTTAAAGGGGAATACATACCAAGGATTGATTTTGTTTTATCATTATCAACTTTGATACCACAATGGAATATAATGAAGTCAGGGAACTTTCCTTAGGTTACCCGAAAAGCACATTTCAAGGGGTTCATCTTCAAACTCTGTTGCCGAAGTTTATGGAATATGGTCTCCTAATCAAACAAGTGATTGGAATGTTTCCTATATTTGACCACCAAATCATCCACATAACATTCAACAAATTTCTCTAATAAAGGTTTTAAGATATAGTGCATGGCACGTTGGTATGTTGCGCCTGCATTCTTTAAGCCAAAGGGCATTACCCGATAGAAAAACACACCTTGAGGGGCTCTGAAGGCTATATATTCTTCATCCTCTGGGGCCATATGGATTTTATTATACACAGAGTAGCCATCCATGAAGGAAATATATTCATAACCAGCCATTTCATCAATTAAAAGCTCTATAATCAGAACTAAAAAATCATCTTTAGGATAATGCCAGTTAAGATCTCAGAAATCAATGTAAACACTAATTTTCCCACACTTATTTTTCACTGGGACAATTTCGGTCAGCCATTTGGGATTTTGAACTTCTCTGCAAAAGTTATCCTTTATAATCTTATCAACTTCAGCTTCAATTTTAGAGGCATGAGTTGGGTGTGTTCTTCTTGCTGCTTGCATGAATCCACAATGTTCTTCTGGAAAACCCAAATGATGGGTGGATACATCTATATTAAGTCCTATAATTTCAATATAATTCCAAGAAAATATATCTCTATGTTTCTTTAGAAATAAATTTTACACCTATTTATCTTCAGAGGTCATGGTCACACTAATTAGAGTGGGGCGTAGATCTTCTTCGGTACCTGGATTTATTTCTATGAGCTCATCTATGGTTGTAGAGACACCTTCCTCAAATGATGGAGGATCATCCCCAAGATCTTCCTCTTCTTCTTCATGACATGTTACCTCTTCTGTTTCCACTTTCATAGTAGATGATAAGGAAAAACTCTCAAAATTAGAGGGGGAGTCAGTATTTGAATATTCTGAAGAAGAGGCCACCATATTTGACCCCACTGATGATGAAGGGTCCTCCTATGGTAATAAAGAGGGAATGATGGATTGAGAATCAACATATTTTTCCTCCTCTATAATTTCTACAATTTCTTATACTTTGATTGAAAAAGTAGAGTCTTGTTGTAGTTCAATAGATGAAATGAAAACATCTCCATTTAGGCTTCCATCATTGCTTGGTAGATCAATATTTTCTCCCATGATGTCAGGATCAATTTCTTCAATTGACGTTATAGAAGTTATTGGATAAGTGATTGGATTTGGTTTTAAATTTTCAATTTATTAATAGGTAACACATAATCTGTACTCAAATGTATAAATGGATTTTCTGGGAACTTTTCCAATCCATTCAGAGGATTAGCTCTAGTTATTTCTTTTGTCATGAAATTTGTTTCTTTTGTGTGATAAAACTTTGCCTAAATTGTTTGAGATTCACACATTTTGAATGGATCCTTTTCACCATACAATGTCCCCATTTGACCATTGAAATTTTACTTAACACATTAGTGGTATGAAGAAGTTATGGCTGCATGTTGATGCAACCAAGGCCTTCCAAGCAGAATATTGAAGGTTGTAATCAGACGAACAACCATGAAATCTGAATTAGACACATGATCTCCAAATTGAGTTCTGAGTGTAATCTCGCCCATAGATTCTTTCTTATTCTTATTATAATCTTTCAACATTAAATTTGAAGTAGATAAGTCATATTCATTCATGCCCAGTCGACGAAGTGTACGAATAGGAATGAGGTTGACTCCGGATCCATTATCAATGAAGGCCCACCTGATGTCTATGTCATTGACCTTTCCAGATAAATACAAAGGTCTTATATGACCATGTACAAAATCATCTTCATCCTCATCACTAAAAGATATGACTTCATGAAATTCTATAGGATCATTTTCTATATGGTAAACCTCACTAGTAGCAACTTCAGTTTAAAACTCTTAAGGACTTGAAAAGGCCTCAATAAGTTCTTCTTGAAGGCCTTTTGAAAGATTAAAAGCATCCAGAATTGATAACTTGGCCGGTACTTGGGACAATTGTTTCAATACATCATACATTTGGTCCAAAGTTATGCATTTTCCAGCATGAAGATGCGGTTTTGGAGGTGTTTTTGAAGTCAATGCTTCTGATGTAGATGTACTCTGTATCGGAGCAGAAGCTATAAATACTCGTGGATTTTATAGATTAGAATGACTTGGTCTATTCACTTTATATGAATAAGATGATGTGACTTATAATTGGTCCTCCAAAATAATCATGTCAGAACCAAACCTGTCTTGTATGGAAGAAACTCCTTGTTCTTGTTGATCCTGCAGAAGGGCTCTTCCATGAGTTTCTACTGCATTTATGGTTCGTGCAGGTGTAGAGTTAAAATGGTGGTTTCTAGAATTCCTAATTATTCCCTTGTATCCTCAACCCTATCCTCTTCCTATGGTTCCCCAATTAGGTATAATGAATTTCGGGTCATTATAATCTAAATCACCATTGGCATAAAGATCCGTTAAATGGATAGCATTGACAAAATCAAAGATCAGTTCTTTATCTAAAAAATATTTTTCTTGATGAATTAATTCTGGTTGTCCCATTTCATTGGGAGGTTCCCGTGCTTTTGAAATAGATGGCATGAAATCTGCCAGGGTCAAGGAAAACTTTGTCCTTAACATGAGCTCATCTTCTTATGACTACTCTTTGTCTCTATAATCACCTCACTTCTTTGAGGAATGACCTTTTGATGAAGATGGTTTTACTGTGGCCGGAGTGGCAGAAGAAACAATCAGTTATTTCAACTGTGTTTGTAAAATGGAATGGTTAATCATTTTTCTGATCATCCATTCATCATATTTTTTCACATTTTTACTTTTGACTTCCTACCATTCTCCCTCTTCCTATGGATCGGTAGTAGTAACACATGATACTTGAGATGATGAACTTTTCAGTTTCACTTGTCCATAGTCTAATATCTTTTGTAGGAGGTCTTCTGGATGGGATGCCCCAACATTTGATGAAAGGGACAATAATTCAGAAGATCATCATATCCTTCCTTATTTGGTTTCTTTGGCCATTAAAACTGAACCAAATTGTTTTCCAAAGCTGAGATAAAGTAACCAGGAAATTTTTCATTCTAGAAAAAATAATTTTTAATTTTTAATTCCTAAAACTATTTCCACCTTTGATCTCTTTGATCATATTGACATGGTCTTCATTGTTGCTGATGATCAATAGGCAGAGCTCTTTGGTATGATGAATATCTTGAAGTAGAAGCCGGTACAGGTGCCTACTTGAGTGTAACTATAGTATATTTTGCCTTTCCTATCCTCCTCCCTGGAGAAGATGGGATTACACAAGTTTTAGCCTTAGATTCTATAATAGAGTCTTCTATCTGTTGAGAAATTGAATTAAGGTCTCAAAACCCTCCTACGTATTTCACAGGGATTAATGGTTTGCGTAACACATCACATAGATTTGAAACACAAATTGCTAGAAACGCTTCTAGAGGGAGTGCTATACTTAAGGAATATGTCAATCATTTCCATCACACAAGGAAATATGAAACTCTTTCATTCTCCCTTTGTTTACAATTGGTAAGATCAAAAACTGGCGTCTTTGGTAGCATTGAGCTAAATTGAAGAAGGAATTTCGGACGGATATCTTCTCATCTTTTAATTGATCGAGATTGTAAACTTGTATACCAGACAAAAGCTGGTCCCTGTAATGACTGCACAAAACACTTTAGCTTTACTGCTTCTTGTTGTTGAGGATTTTCCATCCTGGGATCAAAATGAGAAACAAAATGTGTTAAGTATTGTTCCGGATCTCCCTAACTATTGATGATTGAGAATGTGGTACTCCCAAAATTTGGTGGGGGAGGAATTGTATCTACCCATTTATAGTAAGCTCTATATTCTGGCTAAACTGGTGCACGTCATTCCTCCATAGCTTCTAATCAAGTCATTAATGCCTCAATTTTATTAATAATCATTTGGTGAACATCTGGATGAGCTGGAACCTGTGCAAGTACTGCAATTGGCTCTTGGGCTAGGGCAGTGATTAGAAAAACCACTAATGGTGGTGCTGATATTTTCCTTGGATAACCCATGGGAATATACCTATCAAAATGTGTCTGATCTTGCCTTGATTGTGTAACCAATAGAGGTAATTCATTATCTTCATCTGTAGTTACTAAAAAACTTATTTTATGAGGAGATCCTATAGGATGTGAAAGTTGAGGACCTGCCTGGGGAGTACGTTTAGCAGAAATGTTGCTTCAAAGTAACTCTGTATTGAGTCTTTTCAACTCCTTCATTTACTCTTCTAACTGTGAAAATATCTATTCAAGTGAAAGATATTGACCTTCTCTAGTGGAAAATTGAGATCCTATCTGAATTTTTCCTTTCCCCTTGTTAGATTCCTTTTGTAGGGGTGGGAGTTGGCTATTTGAAGGCATACCTAGATTCTGGTTAAGCCTCTGATTTTGAGTATGCACGCCTTTTTCATTTGCCTCAGTGTGTACCGTATCATAGACAAGAACTTCATCTTTTGATTCCCATGAACTGAACTCATTTTTTGGAAGATCTTTTGTAGGGGTATTAATGACATTCACTAATGCATAATGCATTAATGGAATTCTTTCAGTATTTTTGTAAGACTGTCTCCCTCTGTATATTCCATGAGACCATGTTTTCCTATATGATTAATTCTTGGGAACTATTTGGAAGATAGTAACCTAAAGGGAATCTATTTATAGTTTAGTTGTATACTTTCCTTGGGGATTCTTCCCTAATCAGGAGAAAACTAACTTCTGTTGAGAAGGGGATTGCAGATGTAAACAATCCCCTAGCCCTATAGGCAGGGTCTGTTCTGGTTATTCTTCTTCAAATATTTGAACATTGTTTAATGAATTGAAGTCTGAATTAAATGATCCCCCAGCCTTACATTTTGGGGTGATTCTTGAACTAATATGGCTGAAATTCATGAAAATTCTCTTCTGATTTTGTGAATTTTGGTTTGGACATTAGCTAGGTGCATTATTTGACAACCCCTCAAATCATCTGTTTCAGATGATCACTTTTCTATTTTAGATATTTTCATTCTCTAACATCTAACATCCTCTAATCAGGACGTCTTTTCAATATTCTCATATGATTTATGTAAAATTAACTCAAAAACTTTTTTTCTTTGTGCCTGACTCTAATGAGAGCTATTTGAGGCCTGTTCTTGAGCGTACATTCGAATAAATACAAAATCTATTGATTTTGGCTGACCATGGGCAATAACATTTCATGAGACCACTTTTGGCAGACTTTTCGGATTTTGGAGTGTAGTGAAATGAAATGCTTCATGTGTACCCCAGCCTCTGATACAAACACTATATGGGGAATCATAAATTAACCAGCGTATCCTTTTTAGAGAATTTAGGAATTCACACTGAAGGATTCCCTTCTATTTTTTAACCTTTGGATGTTGGGAAATAGAGAGAGATGCCAAGTCAGTTTGGTGTTGCGACCCTTATTTTACCTTTACATGATTTTTATATTCATCATATGGTAATACTTTGGTTTTTAAATGAAAAATATTATTCCATAAATTGAGGCAGATATCATGAATAAAATTTTCTTTCATCAATTATGGAATGTTATAGTGATAATTTTCCAAAGGCCAAAACATGACTGGTACTTCTCCCTTTGCCAACTCTTTCCTTGTGTTTAAGACATCTTCATTTTATTTCACTAGATGTTTATCCACTTGTTTTGACCTAAGTGGATGCCCTGTATTAGAAGAAAAATTACCCATGGGAGGTTCGGAGAACAACCATTCACTTGATATGTCTTTTGGTTGAGAAATTTCTTCACCTGTCAATGAAAAGGCATCAGTCATGACTGGCCTTGTGTTTGCAAGTTCCTTGAGATAGGAGGGATTTCTCGTCACTAAATTGTCAATTATAGAATTTTCTTGACAATGTGAAATACTACTGCGGAGAGAACTTTGGAAACAAATTAAATCAAGGGGAGGATCACCATAATGGATTATATCAAGGGATAAATCTTCTTTCTCCTTGGTCTTCTGGACACATGGAGGGTTGTCATGGCTCTCATTTAGAGATAGGTGCTCTAGATTGACCAAATTATCATGAATAAGGCCTTCATGATGAAGTATCTGATGAGGAAATTCATAATTACTACTACCACTCTCATAATTTGGTAATGATAGGATAGGATCTTGATTTGCAATAGATAAATGTCTGAGGGATTCAAGAACTCTAGCATTAAGGGGAGCCCAATCACAGCTTGACTCTTGATTTTAAAACAGTGCTTGATGAGATGTCTTTTTAGATGTTCTTTTATACTTAGTTAGAGCCACTTAGTGGGAAAAGTTGTTATCATGGTCAGGTATATGTTCCTGCCTTAGAGTGGTTACCGGAACGGATCGATTATCTCCAATTGGAAAGGTTGTGTGTTCTCAATCTTGTTGTTTGTATGATAAGGGAGAGTATTCCCCATAACTCTCCTGGACTAGAAAAATTGAATATATCTATTCTGGGATGGCATGCTGATGTGTCATCCCATATGTGGGAACAGATTTATGTGTTTGTTCCCCTGATACTATTGAAGTAGTTGTTATAATATTCCGGCATGCTTCTAGAATATGGGCAAGGATTTGTGTATTCCCTTTCACCATTGATAAGATATGTTTGGTGACTTCAGTAACCAGAAAAGGAATATAAGACAATTTTGTATCTGGAGTAGGTGTATGTGCCAAATCATGTCCTCCTTCTCCAGTCAAAGGGTATTGACAGTACTCATGCATGGGGGCAGATATTTGAGTTTGCCCCAAATTTGTCTTCATAGCTTTCTGACTAACTTCTCCAGGTGCTACCAAACGAGACTGTTGGCATACTTGATGAACATTGGAAGGTTTATGTGATTGTTTGTTGTTTTCCATCATGTATGGTTGATGGACTTTCTTCAATACTAGTAGACGAGACTACTGGCACAATTGGTGATTTTAAACAGGTGTATGTACCTGTTTACTAGTTGCAACCATATTTGATTGGTGGGCTTCTCTAAATTCAGCCAGACAAACCTGTTGACAGGATGATAACTTGTAAGTAGGTTTATGTACCTGTTCATGGTACTCCACTGTATTTATCTAGTGGGATTGGTGGGTTGTTTCTAGATGAGTCTACTGAGCAGAAAAATTAGGATGGACGGGTGTATGTACCTATTTGTTGTTTGGCATCAAGTTTGTTTGATGGGATTCTCCAGAAGAGGCAGAGGTGAGAACCTACTACCTGTTGACCGAAAATTTTCCCTGGTGGTTCGTCTTGTGTGCATGGGTCTAAGAAACCTTGGACAAACATCCAGAGGAAACACCCCCATCATGTTGGGGGTTCAAAACCTCACAATTCTGTTAGCGGCAATTAGTGGTGGGAGTCCTCATGAAGGACTATTGCATTCTTGAATTGAAGCCCTGACTGGCCACTTGATCCACCTCCCTATAGTATGGGAGGGATTGATTGTTTAATTCTGAGGATAAGGACCCGAAATGGTTGAAGACGGTGGTTTTCACCATCTTCTTCTTGATCATCGGTCGTCATTAGCTAGATGATCGAGGATTGTTATTGACCTAGAGGGTCTTCCGAGCAACCTCCAAAGTTGGGAGTGTACTGTGTCAGTGATATTCCTTTTCCAACACATTAGAGACCCAACGTTGAAGATACTGGGTTGGTGATGACGCCCTTCCTATGGATAGGGATCCATCTTGAGCAGCGGTTGGGAATTTCATAGATGTATCCTTGAAGAAATCCATTTTAGAGTGAAGGTAATTCTGAGAAAAACTTGAAACAACAATAAACTCTATTAAAGCAACATATTTTTAGATGGATACATACATGATTGATTAATTCATATGGCCTTCCTTTATCAATTTATAGGGGCTTAGCAGGTGGGTAACATTATTATTATGGTCAAAGATTCATGTCGGGTTCACCATTTTTGTTTCATATTTCTTTGAAATAGGTATTCTAGTTTAAAAATCACTACATTCATGCGGCTTCCAATAGATTTATTTATGGAACCAGAAACATCCAATAGTTATTTATCCAAAAAGGGACCTACTTTCCAAAGGAAGGAATTCATTAAGTTTAAACATTATGATACTTAGGAACATACATTGGTCGAGAGGATGGGAGGTCAGACTCATCACACCCTTTTGGGGGAAATTATTGTCTACTCTAGGACTCTCTTTATAAATTTAAGATATTTTCATGAATCCTTGTTAATTCAATAAGTATTACATAAGTTTCCCTTGGAATTTTCAATCACTTATTAACATGTGTAAATTTTAGAATCATCATTATGCATTCAAGTTTCTTCATCAATGGAAATATCCATGGGTATTCAATGTTCTCCATCAATGGTATCTTCTAATATACTATTTCAAGATTATTTTAATCATCATTATGATAATACTGGTTTTTTTATCCACTTAGCAGGGCACTCTGGAATTTATTTTCATCTAGGGAGATGAAGGTTTGGTTTGATCTTGGGATCATGCCCATAAAATTGGATACCTACATATCCTTGTAAAAGGAATCAGAACCCTCTTAGTTTGGTGCCACTGAATGTGACACATCATACCTTTAAAGTCTTGTGATAAAGACCTAGTTGTATAGTTTAATGTCATGTGGTATGGACATCTGAGTGGAAGGTGATTAGTCAAAACATAATATGGTAATTTTGCTAAATCATCCCAAGGAACTTGGAAACGATATGGGTTTCTAAGTAGGATCAGACCATGTTGGGAATATGACCCAAGTAGAATAGTGTTGATTTAAGGTATTGGGTTTGAACCTAAAGGAGGCTTCCTACGTATCACATCTAGATGGGAATCAAATCCCATGCAGTTTGATACATCTCACGGGAGAGTATAGTCCTTTAAGAGAAATGATTTTGGGATTACTTCCTGAAAAGGATGCCTTAGTGATTTGAGGGTTTAATTTGGGGCTTGTTCCTAAGGAGGGTGCCCAGATTAAGGGAATTAGGGTTGGATTCAAAAGAGGATGTCCAATGAGCTCGGGCCCTGATAAGGATTTCTAGGTATCCCAATTATGATGGGAATCAGATTTCTCATAGTTTATTCCACATGGGTGTTTGTGCATATGTTGTAATCCTTACAAATCTCTAAGCCCATGTGAGTCATGCTCGATGTGAGAAACAAGAGGATATGGAAGATTTAATAAAGTCACTTGCACTTTCAATTTTTTTTCCTCCGCTGGTGGAAGAGGGTGCGTCGACCGTGGAAGAGGGAGAGGTGACCCTGGAAAAGGGCGAGGCAACAAGCCTTCCCTCTGTTCTCTTCACATTGGACAAGTTTTTAATGGAAGGAAGAAAGAATAAAGGTTAGGGGATTACACCAGGATGGATTTCCATCATGACAAAGACCAACGGGAGAGGGAAAGGGTAACATGAGTCCCTATGCCCATCTCCCTTATGGTCTTTATAATTAAAGAATAAAGGAGGAGCATTGATTCTACCTCCTGCAATAAAAGATAGGGTCTTATACCAGGATGTTTTCCCAAAAACTGAACCTGGTAAGGGAGGGAGACTTATCCTTTGCTTTCATGGAAAAGAAAGTGTGAACTGTACCTTCCCAACCAGTGACCTAAGGTTCTAGGTTTTAGAGATGAAAAGGGAAGGATAGAACACAATCCCTAATCCTCTAAATTGGGAACTTCCCAACACTATTTTTGGGAGAAAGGTCCATGTGACTATGGATATACAAACCCACAAACACTCCATGAATCTTAACCCCATTGTGAAACAATTTTGGGAAACCTTAGCCTGTATAAATGCAAACCCAAATAGGAGACATGCTGATGTGACTTTCCTAAGGGTTTGATAAGTCATGAGGTTTTGGTGGAGGCCTCAACTTAGTACATTTCAAATAAGTAAACCAAGGAAGGAGATACCCTACCATGAATGGCTTTTAAAGAGGGTACTTGAGTTGGTATGTAGGCTTTATACCAAGCTTTGTCATGTAGGTCCTCGCACAAGTATGTCATGTAGGTACCCCGCGTTGATGTATTGTGCAGGTATATTGCGCAGGTATACTGTGCAGGTAGGTCGTGCAGGTATGTCGCGCAGCTATGGCGTGCAGGTATGCCACGCAGATGTGGTGCACAGATGTGGTGCGCAGGTATGCCGCATAGATGTGGCATGTAGGTATTTCACATAGATGTGAATGATGACTAAAGAATGTGTTTCACATAGGAGAAAAAAAACTATGTAAAAAATATAAAAGACTTTCAAAACATGCTTATCTCATTTAATTATCTCTTCTCTCGATTTTTAGTGAGATACCTGAGACAATTTGAGGGATCTAAGAAAAAGAGCTATGCAATGGGAGCTTTAGAGAGTCTTTAAACTTTTTCAGTCCTTGAAATGGGGACCCAAGGGCTCTATTTATTGGCATGAATGGGCCTAGTCAAAGGAAGTTTCATCCGCACAGGTCTTCCATATAAGTCCTCCATGTAGGTACTTCGTGTAAGGGCATAGAAATTATTATGTCGTGCAGGTTTGTCACGTAGCTCTGCTGTGTAGGTCTGTCATGTAGCTCTACTATGTAGGTCTTTTAGAGTATTTGACTTTCCATTAACTCTTTGAACCTTGTCTTGGGATTTTAAAATATCCACAGTGATCTTCAGGGTCTTTTTGTATTCTTAAGTAGTGTCAACATCCTTGAAGACAAATACATGTGTTCTCATCTGATGAGGTATCATAATTAGTGGATAATGGACAAATTTTTTGTGTAAATAAAATCTTCTTATTTCTTACACCAGTCATTTCTCAAGTAGAATTAAAGTGAAATAATGGGTGAAACATTTCCTAAATATGTGTTGATACCATTTTCTCGTGAACTTTGTATTTCTTGTCAATAAGGGTGATAGAAAGTGAAATGATAGTTCAAAAGTGAATGGTGGAGAGAAAGAAATTAAAAGTGGAGAGAGAGGATTCCCATTTTGATATTGATGCATTCTTTTGATAGAACTTACATATTTACAACAAATACAAAGGGGGATATTATTGGGACCACTTTTGTGTATGAGGTTGTATTTTTTTGTCAATAGTTGTCAATAATGGTAAAAATGAATAATGAGATCCAAATTTAGGGGAGGATGATTGAAGTGATGATGCATGGGTAATTTTAATGGAATTATAGCATTGGATTCCACACTTGGGAAAATCTTCATGTTGTTAAATCAGACGATTGTTGCACTAATCCTAATTTCAAAGAACTTGTGTCAAAAGTGACATAGATTTTACAACAATAAAGTTTCATTCATTCGAGGAGGAAGATTTCATTTGAATTCATATCCCAAAAATAATATAATAAGTTGAGGAGATCATGAAATATTTCATTGTTTCAAGAAATCCATGGAAGAGCTTGAAGAACATTTGACTCATACTTACATAAAGAAAACTAGATGATGATTTTATGATTTGTATTACCCGAATATATTTAGATTAGAGAACTTGTTATCAAATCATTATGAAGGAAAGGGGTAGTGAAAGAGATGTCAATCATATTAATTTTTGATTGGAAATAATGGTTTTACTGTAAGACAAGGAAGTTGCAATACTTTCCTTTGTAAATAAGATGATGCTAAAGGTGATCGGTCAAAGATTAAATATCATGACATATAAGGTTCATGATAAAAGTAGTTGATTGTTAAAGAACCCATATGACAGTGAAGATGTATGAGAGTTCTCGATGAAACAAATTTTAAGGTGGTTCCATTTCCCAGTATTTTCCAAATTTTTGGGCCTCGAAA
This sequence comes from Viscum album, assembly GCA_963277665.1. Taxonomy (NCBI): domain Eukaryota; kingdom Viridiplantae; phylum Streptophyta; class Magnoliopsida; order Santalales; family Viscaceae; genus Viscum; species Viscum album. Next base: position 1,974,717,396 of record OY728157.1, on the reverse strand, counting down.
TCGAGATTTTTTGTTTGGAAAAGAAAGGTTCTTCCCATAAGAGAGAATGGTATGAGAAATAGGGAAGAGAATAGAAAAAATAATTGAATCACATACCTTAGAACACAAACCATGTACTATGTTCCATGAATATTTTTCAGACCATGTATGAGGCAGCGAGAATGGTTCGCAACGCAGTTCGCAGAATTGAAAATGATTCATGGTGAGGGTATTTAGGTGAAGGTGTGTTGTACGTGGAGTTATGTGATTTATGTCACTGCGAAAGAATAAAAAGTTATGTGGATTGCGTATAGAAACATTCCATGAATGAAAATGTTTTACAAGACAATTGTGGTTCATAGGAGAAGCTCAGTATGTGGAGAAGACTGTACCAAATTGAAAATTGTCGTAAAATAGATTAGAAAAAATAAAAAATCTATTTACCTATATTCCATGATGATAAGTGGTTTTTAGAAGAAATATTACACATAGGATGAAGTGGTCCATGGAACATAAGACGTTTTGTTGATTAAGGGGAAGAAATCCATGGAAGAAGGGATTCCGCAAAAGTGGAAGCAGTATGTGAAGGTGGTCTGTGGAATCCGAAGTAGTACACAGAGCAGAGGCAGTTCGCAGGAGAAGAGATATTTGTGTAGCATTCCTACAATAAGGTAACCATAGGACAGAGGCAGTACGTGGAGGAGGTAGGATAGTATATGGAGGAGAGATGATTCATGAAGATTCGATTCTTGAACCATACCCGGTACATAGTTCATGGAGGACCAAGGTGGTTTGTGTAGAGAACAATATAAGGAGTGTGTCCAACTTACATTCAATTATTCAGGCCATATTAACTGTGATGATCCTAAGATGAGATGTTTCTCATTTTTTTTAAATCAAAAGGGGATTTTGTGATTCTAGATAAGAAGAAGAATAATTTTTAGTACAGTTGGATTTCCATTAAAGAAGAAGTATAAGAAGACTGTGAAGCTTTCATGTTTACTGTTAGGAATGAAGAGGAGGGTTACTTGCATGCTGCTAAGAAAGTAACAAGTAAAGAGTATAAGATAAATCAGTAGTGTGACATCCAACATGTATCAACAAGTTGAAGAATCTATTGGTGTTTTAAACACTGTTCAATAGGGAGAAGGCTATCTTATGAGGTAGTATAAAGAACTAGCAATGAGCTACAATTTGGACTTGGTTGCCACCCGTTCAAGAAAGAGGATTTTTTCCCTCCCCCATCCAAAGTGTAGGGACTCACACTTACTAGAGTATTGTTTTTCTAGTCAAACCACTATAATAGTTACTACATTATAGTATAGAATCCATGTATTGGTCATCATCATACATGGAAAGGATGTAGTTTCTCTTGTTGAGAATCGAACCTCGTTAAAATATCATGTGAACATTTTTACTGCTTTCTATTATTGGATGCAAAAGAAAAAAGAGAAAAAGAGAATAAAGATTCTAACATGTCAAGAGGTATGGGGAAAAAATTTGAAATTGGTTTAAAAATTCCCCAACACTGATTCACCCCCCTCTCGGTGTTAGGTATATCCCAAACTAGTCCTCTTAAATATTTTTCTACCTTTGCAAAGTGAGAATGCGTGGTACAATGCACCACCATTAAATGCGAACAAGAGAAGGCGGTGTACCTTGGTGAAAGCATCTATGAATATGTATTAGATTAGATATAAAATTTATATAGACTATCAAAGGAAAGATGTTTAATTCTAGGTAGGTGATCATGTTTCTCTTAAAGTGTCTCTATAGAAAAGTGATATGTGGTTTGGTTAAAAGGAAAATTTGAGTCTATGTTTAATGAAACCATATGAAATTCTAGAGAATATTGGATAAGATGTTTATTGAGTGTCCTTACCAATGATTTTATCTTAGGTAATTAATGTGTTTCATTTTTCATTTTTGAGGTAGTTTGTTCCAGATACATCTCATGTTTTGAGACCCGAAGTAGTATAGTAATAGGAGAACCATTATTATGAGGAAAAAAATATTCAGATTCTTGAAAACAAATTAGGTGTTAAAAAGTAAGGTTATTCACTAGGTTATTTTTTTTGTAAAAACCATATGATTGAAAAAGAAACATGGGAATCTGAAAATTCCATGAAGTTAAATTATCATCACTTATTTAAGTAATGAATAAAATTGTGGGGGTGAAATTTTTAAAAGTGGGGAAGAATAAAAATACATAGGTAATATTAATAGTAAATAAATTTCATGCATTATTAATATTCATTAATTTGATTTTATTGAGTTATATTCACTATAATAATATTATGTAATTTTCCAATTGCAAATGATATAGCTTTATTCTTACTAAATTTGTTTACATATATTTTATAGTTTTATTTAAAAAATTGAATTAAAAATTTTATAATTTTATTTTGAAAAATTGAACTTCATTTTTTATATTAAAATTTATATTGAACTAATGTTTTTTAATTTTCTAAAAAAAGTTTAGTTTTGGGGGAATAGTAGAAAATAATAATTTTTTATTAAAAACTATCCTTTAGTTTCAAAAATTTACAAAGTTAAATTTTTTTAAAAATATATTTAAAGAAAAATGTGTTCATTTATATTATTTAAAATCCAATTAAGATCATTTGAATCAATTTTTTCTTAATTTTGTGATAAAAAATTTTTATACTTCAAAAGACATTTTTTTCTAGAAAATTGATTTTCATTGCTTTTTTCATGTTTAATTTTAAAGAAAATTATACCACTTATGTGAATTTAAAATTATAAAATTGATTAAAAATTTGTAATCATCAAATTAAAAATTATTTAGTAAGTTAAACTTAATTTTTTTCATAATTAATAGTAAAAATAGTAAAAATATGTTACCACAGTTAAGGTAAAATAAAGTTTTTTGAGGGGTTAAAATATAAGGATAAGGGTTATAATGACAAAAAAACTTATCTAAATCATATTATACTTCCATATTTAGACCTTATTTGATCTAATATTTTTTTGTGGTCCACTTTGGATCCATTTTTATTGATTAATACATTACTATATTTTAATCTTTATAAAACTTCCAAGCATATCCCATCCCCCACTTATAAAATAATAAACCATATTCTCTTTTATACCCACTTAAATATCATTTTATCTCAAAAAATACCTAAAAAAATCCCTTCTAAACATCCCTACACACATCCTAGAGTCCTTTTTTGATAATAATTCCCACCTTAGGAGGCCAAAGGTGTAAACCTAAAGAGGTTGTCCAAAGAAGACGTAAAGCACTTAACTAAGTATTTTTATTTTTATTTAATCATTTTTCTCCTTAAAACCTATCTTAACTAATAAAATACAATGAAATAATTTTCTACCATATATATAATATATTATTTTTTTAATGGAATAACCTTTATAAATCTACTCTTCCATCAAATGGGAAATGAAACCATCAATCGTCTGTATTGAGAACTACCTCCTCACAAACCGATGAAATTCATTTTCCATCACCACCTCCCATAACTAGTTGTAATTATTTATTTAATGTATATATATGATATTAATGACATAATTATAATTATATAAATATAATATATCATCAATTTTATTAAATTTTTATCAATTGAAAAATGATAATGTCTATCATGCGTACGTGTGGATTACCACTTCTGTGAAGCAATGTGATTCATTTTTCATAATCGCCTCCCATAGATAGTATATATAAGTGTAATTAAATAAATAATATTATAATTATGATATAATAATCATTTTTAAAAGATAAAATGAGACTTACCTTATTTACCTCATGTTCATTAAAAAATAGAAACGTTACTCGTTTCTATGTACGCTCTACCGTCTATAAGATTATAACATAATTCATTTTTCATAACCATATTATATAGTTTTTTCTAAAGGTATAATTAACGAATAAAAATTATAATTATAACATGATTCAGATTCCATAAATTATATAATCAAAATATATTTGACCAAATTCAACCTACCAATTTTATTTTGGACTTATAAACAAAAAATCATTAAAATGTTTGAGGTAAACTTAATAAGTTGGGAAATTAATTATAACAAGGATATAAGTGAAACAAAAAATAATAAAAAAAATTGAAAATTTTTATTAATCAGGTAAATAATTAACATAATTTTACTATTTAGGAAGATAAAGAATGTACATGGCAATTCGTACTTGAGGAAAGGGACACTTTACATTAAAACCTTATTTTAAATGTTTTAATGATTTATTTTCTAAATATTTTCATTCCATGTCCGTGTTCTTAAAATTATTTAATGAATTTATTTATATGGGATTAAATTAATTATAATGTACAGTTTATTTATATTTTTACTTTCTTTCAAAGGTTTTTAAAAAGAATTTTTTTACATATTTTATATAGAATGTTTTTACATTCTTTACAAAATTCAAAATGAATATTCTATTTTAACATATATGATGCCAGTGGATTTTCCTAGAACAATAACCATTATTTTATAATTGGGTTCATTCTTAACATTACATGTTTTGTTCAAAGAAAATCCCTCTTAACCTTTTTTTGGGTAATTTAGTTTGGAAAATTGGGTTTTAAAGGAATGAGATATATCAATATTTTAAAATGTTTTAGTTATGAATTAAAAAGTTTATTTTTATGTGTTGATGATGTAAATTCATGATTTTATGTTTTTAATGCATGTTATGGTCCTTTTACAATTTTTATGATTATGTTTGAGCCTGATATACCTCCCAGATTCTTTGGGAAACGATTATGTTCTCTGAAGAATTGTATTGGAATTAACCGAGTAGGTTGTTCCATTTTTATGGGTTCTTATAAGATTTCTATTAAGATGATACCCCAAGTAACCTACATGACATTTCTATAATTTCAAATGAGTTTTTATGGAAATATTTATATTTACAAGGTAAGATAATGTTATTTTTATTAATAGAATGTTTACTCCCTTTTAGGGTAAAAGGTATGTTTGTTAAAAAAATTGTTTTTCTTGGGTTCCCATATTTTCTAAAAAAACCTTAGGATTTTAATTTTTCATTTATATTTTATAATAAGTTGTTTTATAAAAAATTTGGGTAGTAAATAATATTTCATGTGTTATTAAATTATTATTTAAGCTCACAATTTATTATGCTAAAGGAAAAAACTGTTATATGATATCTTGGTTATGAAATGGTTTAAAAAGTTTCTTTTCATCTTTTTATATGTCCCTTACTGATATTTTTCTTCTCATACCATTTTTTAAAGTTTTTAGATATGTTTTAAGTATGAGTGTGAACAATGATGAAGTAAAGTTGAAAATTGTGATTATTTTTCCGGAGAATAAATTTATTTCTTTTTAAAAGTATTGTATTGTTAAAAAATAGATACTAAGTGGAAGTTTTCAAATTATAATGTATGGGATTGTTTCATAAGATTAATGACCTAATTCAATAAAACTTTAAATATAAAAATATCATTGGGAATGAAAGAAAATGAATTATTTTTTAAAAATTTAATTATGGGTTGAATAAGGATGAGGCCCTTATATTAAGACCCATAATGGCCACTTACAACACCACTTGTTTCTTTTTATCTTCTCTCAATGAAATATATCCATATCAATAAATTAAACCTATTAAAAAAAGTCATATCTTTTAAATTCCTACACACAATGGAACATGTCCCCCCATTAATATTACACCACTTCATAAAAAAATTCAAAATAATAAAGTATATGGGGAGAGGGGAACTTCTAATCATCCTCAAGTTTAGGACTTTGGTTGAACTTTGTAAACCAACTTATTTCTTATATATTTCTTGAAATATTTCTTAAAGTATTTTATTTTAATGATACCACTAATAAACTTTTACTCAATATTTTGTGTTCTCTCACTCCTTTTCTCCTTTTAATTTGTGATAATTCCCCATGCAGTGATATTTTTTATGATTACACTATGTATGCATACATTTATTCATAATAAAAAATCTACACTAATGCTAAAAGTCTCTTCATGTTATTTTATTTTTACCTTTTTAACACTTTTATTTTATCATTACTTCTTCTTTCCTATATTTAAGGAAATATTCTTATTTGTTCTTATTTTTACACAATTGGTTTTATTCAGTCTATGAAGGCAGTTATACTATAATAGCTTTTGAAGTCCAACACACATCCCTTTTGATAATCTATCTCATATGTATTCAAGTAAATGAAATTATTCATTAATATAATAAATCTTATTTTCATACAAACTTTATTTATACTAGTAAAAAGAGTTTTTTTTATTCCTCATCATTCATTCTATTACTCTAAAATTATAATAACTCATAATATTTATTTTATATCAACATATATAGAATATTCAATTATAAGGATCATTTCTTCTTCTTCTCATCATTGAATTCCATCCCAAAAAAATTATTTTAAAATTATTCATCAATTTTCATTACTATCCAATAAAAATCCTTCAAATGTATAGTTTTGATTCCTTTCTCTAGTAATATCTTTTCTTCAAAAAATTTATTTTTTTCTCAAATTTTTAATATCTCTATTAAAATTATAATAATTAGTGGAATAATATCTATAACTTATTTCTTGTTCCATGAAAAATTTTGATACTCTATTCCTTTCCTAATATGAAATCAACATAATAGATTATTCAAAAAACATACATTGTGGATAGTAATTCCATAATTATAGAACATGTTTCTGTTGGGACCACTATGTGTATAAGGTTGTATTTTTTGTCAATAGTTATCATTGAAGATCAAAATTAAGGAGATCAAGAAGTACTCCAATGAAATGGAGGAATGGAAATTCAGATGATTTTTGTACTGATCATAAGTTCAAGGAACATATGTCAAAGGTGACACTTTATTTACAACACTGAAGAATTTTGAGGTATAATCCATATGAGGATGATTAAAAAAGAATGGGGATTTTATGAAGACCATGAAATTCTTCATGATTGCATGAGAACCATGCTAGAGACTTCCTGAAGAATTGAATCGTATGATTTGAATGAAGTAGAGAATGAAGGTTGAAGAAGAAGACAGTGTGGAAGGGATTGGAATTATGATATGGCCATGCACTTCACATTATATCAAAATATTATGATTTTAAATTGATATATCAAAGGATATATATCACGATAGTGGAGTTTGTGAAGAAAGAAGAAGAGTTGCTGAAGAATCCAAATCACAGAAAAGAAGCATGAAGGTTATGGTCGAAGCATATATTGAAGGTGGTGCTGTTTCCCAGTGTTTTCAAAATTTTTGGGCTTGAAAATCTGAAAATGAAGACATAGGTTGTTGGAAAAAGAAAGTGCAGACAAAGAGGAAGTGGTGTGAAAAATATCGGGAGGCGTGCGCAAAAAATCAAGGGTTGTGCGAAAAATAGCGGGTTTACGTGAAAAACAGCGCGGTGTGTGAAATAGAAGAGCAAAATTTTTTCATGCAAGAGGTGTCTCGGATCAGAAACAATGAAAATTGGCAAAGGCAAGAGGCGCGCGAAAAATCTGAGATGTTTGTGCCATGTGCGCGGAAAATCAAACGTCTGCACGAAAAATTGGTTGTGCACAAAATGTGGGTTTGAATTTTTAACTGCAAGAGAGGATTTATGTTCAGAATAATGAAAATGGAGAAGTCATAAGATTCGAAAAAAATCAAGTTGGTGCATGACAATAAAAGGAAGGTGCGCGTAATTCAAATAACTAAGAGACAGTTTTACGTGTAGGAAGGAGTTTTACACGTAGGATCAAAAATTCCTATAAATACAAGGTGAACCCCTCTCATTGCGTGCGTCTCAACACTTATAAAAATCCTGATCTCTGGAGTGTGGAAAAATTTAGTTATATAGTGGTGCGCGAAAAGAAGAAGGGTTGCCCGAAAAAGAAGGTGTTGCGTGAAAAATGGAAGTTTTGCGTGAAAATGAAGAGTTGCGTGAAAAGCCTTTTTCACGCCTAAAGGTATTTTTATATGAAAGGTTTGAATTTTAACCACAAGACATTGGGAAGGGTGCAAGAAAACTTTTGGGGTCCCGTAGGCCTTTGACAGGTGCTTAGCACTCTCAAATATGCTTTGTGAAGATGGAAGAATAGTGAACCAATTGGTTTTATGAAAAGAAGAAGTACCGCACACACATGACTGGTGTTTAACACCCTCATTGTGCTTTGAGAAGATAAGAAGAATGATTCGTTCATCTAAACTCAGATCTACACAGATAGAGGGAAATATAATGATATACTCAGGTTTCATTATTGGGAATTAAAGGAAGACAAGAAAGATATTTAGTGCATTCAGTTATTACACTAAAGTAGAAGATTGAATACAAAAGATCATCAACTTAGGACTCTGATGAAAGCATAGTCTCGTGCTGAGTAGATACAAAGACTTCAATTCAAATCTACTGAAGATACATTCACGTCTATAAACTGAGTGTGACTTCACCAAGGGCAGTGAGCTAGGGGGAGTCAATGGGAGTGACCTGAGGGAAGTAGTGAGCTATCCCTAAATCTTTGTAAAAGCAGTGAGCCTGGGACAGAGTGACTGTTCTCGAACCTTTATAATCCACAGCTAGTGAGGATTAGTGGATTTTAGTATGACCGATAACCTGTCAGTATATGCTCCTTAGACGTATCCCTTAGTGGTGAACCAAGTAAAAATTTCTGTGTCACCTCTTTGCATGTGAATGTTTCATTACTGATCATATCCATCATACAGGTTTAACTAGTTACTACCAATGTGGGAACAAGATCATTTTTTAAGAAAAATTCAACACCTTGATTCACCCCTCCCCTCTCAGGGTGTCTCAGGGTCCTACAAGTGGTATCAGAGGGAGGTTCATGTATGTTGGATTCTCCACAGTAATTCTATTCAGAAGAGGATTTGAGTTTCTTTCCTAAATTCAACAATGAAGTGCAGTCTTGATGAAGATTCAGTAATTTCTGAGCAGAATCCTACATCCAGAAAGACCATGAAAAACAAGAAAAATAAAGAGAAGGAGTAGTTGAAGAAGTCCCTCATGTCCAAAGAAGATACAGTGTCTTGTTCTTGATTCCCTTCCAATAATGAAGAAATATCAGGCTTGGAAAGTATCAAGTAGGTGGCTCATGATTCTACCATAGGAATGGAAAACACATCTATCGCAAGTGATCAGGAGAAATTAATAATCTATCTGCATGATATTCCTGAAGAAAGAGTCACTCCTGTTTTTAGAATATTTCAATGCAGGAAGGTTGAGATCAACCGATTGGAAATAGAAGCTAATAATGTGAAAAAGGGCTTGGAAGTAATAGTTCTTGAATGCTTAAAGCTCACCAAACAGATTAAAGTCTTTGAATAAAAAAAGAGTCAATAAGACACTAAAAGAAAATATCCATGCGCTTGAAGCTGAGCTGAAAAAGAGCACCGAAGTCAAGAGTTTTTATTTGGAATAAACTTCCAAGAGATTCAAGGAACTTGACTCTTTGTTACAAAAAAAAATAAGATGCATGAAGATGAGGTTGAAATATTGAAGAAGACTTGTGAAGAGAAGATGGTCATGATTGAAGATCAGAAGATCATCCTCAATATTGAAGGTCAAAAATTGGAAGCCCAATTGAAAAAACTTGAGAAGACACAAATTGGGAATTCACAAAAGAATGAAACAGGTGATGCTTGTATTCAATGTTCATTAGAGGATTCTAAATCTGAAATACCTCCAATGTGTGACAAGAAGATTATGACAACTCTTGATTATCCATCTCAAGAATCATTTGTTGCCGGTACTCAATGCTCACAAGAGGATTATACTGTCAAAAGACCTCCAACATTTGATAAGAAGATCATGACTTCACTCATTGATCTATCACAATCAGCTATCAAAGTGAAGGTATCATCCATACAAACCTGTACTATTTTTTCTAAATATGTTCCTTCAAAAAGTGAAGGTTGGAAAAAAATTCTAAACAATTATTTGTGAGAAAATAGGAGGATAATAAACTGAAAACTATGGATATTTTGGATGGGAAGAAAAAGGAGGAAGTTGGTTCCTCAAATAGAGCACAAAAAATAAGAAGAAGGCCCAACAACCTCATACAAAAGATACAAAGAAGAAACAATTTGTGGGTCAATGTTGTTACTGCAACAGATTTGGGAATTGTGCACTGGATTGTTGGTACAATCCTTTTAATGAAAAAGGACAAATAAAGCCTGTATCAAAGGGAAGAAATCTAGAGAAGAAGAAGCAACCTCTACAGGTCCATAACAATCTGTTTACAGCAAAAAGATTTGGAATTCTTGATAACATCTATGATGTATGAAAGGGCAGTGGTCACAAGGTAGGTACATTCCGATATCAACATGATTTCATTGTTGATAAGAAAAGAATACCTCTGATGACATATGAGTATGAAGCAAGTACCTTGGGAAGAAATCAGAAGAATAGTGTGAACACACATTTCCCCAAGAAGATCTCTAGTAGGGAAGATGAGAAGACCCAGGATTTTAGATCCATGAAATTGAAGGGTCATTCATCCAAAAGAAAAAGTAAGTGGGATGAAACTCAAATGAACCCATGTAGAAGATCCAAACCAGCTATAACAGTTTCAAATGACTTGTTGGTCATCTGGCCAGATGATTTGAAAAGAATGAGGAAACTTGAAGATGAAAAGGCCAAGGATGGTGATAAAAGAAAAGAAAAACTTTCATGTGATGAAGACATAGTGTAAGAGAGATTTCAAACCAAGAGAAACACACTTGTCAAAGAAGTTCTGTGTGATAGATGCAATAAATATAGTCACATTGCAAAAAAATTTCTAACCTTAATACCAGAGCAAGAAGCAGTCCTCTAAAGGAGCAAGAATGCATCATTCAAAATGGTTATTAAGCATAATAATTCTCCATACCACGCAGAATAAAATGTGAAGGAAACCATGCCACATCAACACATATCAAAATATATGTTCAAATGTACAGGCATGAAGACTGGCGTGAACAGAGGAACTTGGTTGAGAAAAGAACCTCAACCTTGCAGCTCATGTTGATGAAGTAAGGAGGAACCACCTTATTCCCTTAATAATTTGTGTATTGTATTTGTGCTAATAATGCAGGGAATTGAAGGTGAAGCATGCTCTCAGGGGGAGAACCTGAGAAGTAGTGAATGATGTCAACTCATGATAGCTAAGCTGAAGAATTTTCCATCCTTGTAAGATTCTTCAATTGATATTCAAATATTATGATGATTAAAGATCACTCTTTATGAAGATGATGAGGAGTTTTTCCCTTGAGGGGGAGAAAAAAAATGAATAAGCTTCCAAAATCATTGTTTCAATCAGTATCAACTCCAGCTTGTATTAAATGCAATTACTCTATTAATTTCTTGAAGAACATGTCATTGGAGAAGGTATGTCATTTCTCAATCTCTCAACCTTGGTTACTCAGAACAAAGATCATTATACAAAGGGGGAGTAACTGAATTGATCAGTGACATAAGAAGAATAGAAGTGCCCCAATGCCACTTATCCTTCCAATTGCACTTGACTGTTTTTGATCTATTTGCTGATGTGAGTACAGGAGTTTCAGGTTGATTATTCCCAATAACATTTGATTTATTTATCCTGAAATGAAAGTGGTAAACCCTTGAAGACAAAATACATGAGTTCTCATCTCATGTGGTATCATGATCTATGAATAATGGACAGCCTTATTGTCTATATCAAATCCTCTTTTTTTCTACATAGATCATGGATTAAGTAGACATAGAGTGAAATGATTAATGAAACATTTCTTAAGTATAGATTGATACCCTCCCTACCATGAGCTTTGTATTTCATGTCAATAAGGGTGAGATAAAGTGAAATGAATGTTTGAAAAGAAAATTTGATTGAAGAGAATATTTCCATTTTGACATTGACGAATTCATTTCAGAAGATATGTAAGGTATTGACAACAAAATAAAAATGGGGAGATCTTTGGGACCACTTTGTGTATATGGTTGTATTTTTTGTAAATAGTTATCAATGAAGATCAAAATGAAGGAGATCAAGAAGTATTCCAATGAAATGGAGGAATGGAAATTCAGATGATTTTGGTACTGATCATAAGTTCAAAGAAGATGTGTCAAAGGTGACACATTGTTTAAAACAGTAAAGAATAGTGAGGTATAATCCATCTGAGGATGATTAAATAAGAATGGGGATTTGATGAAGACCATGAAATTCTTCATGATTGCATGAGAGACATGCAAGAGACTTCTTGAAGAATTGAATCGTATGATTTGAATGAAGTAGAGAATGATGGTTGAAGAAGAAGATAGTGTGGAAGGGATTGGAATCATGAGATGGTCATGCACTTCACATTATATCAAAATATGATGATCATAAAGTTGATCTATCAAAAGGATATATATCACGATAGTGGAGTTTGTGAAGAAAAAAGAAGAGTTGTTGAAGAAGCCAAATCACATAAAAGAAGCATGAAGGCTATGGCCAAAGCATATATTGAAGGTCGCGCTGTTTCCCAGTGTTTTCCAAATTTTTGGGCTTGAAAATCAGAAAATGAAGACATGGGTTATTGGAAAAAGGATGTTCACACAAAGAGGAAGTGGTGTGGAAAATATCGGGAGGCGTGCGCAAAAAATCAAGGGTTGCATGAAAAATAGCGGGTTTGCGCGAAAAACAGCAGCGTGCGTGAAAAGAGCATGGTGCGTGAAATAGCAGAGCAAAGTTTTTTCACGCAAGAGGTGTCTCGGATTAGAAACACAGAAAATTATCAAAGGCAAGAGGCGCGCAAAAAATCTTAGATGTTTATGCCATGTGTGTGGAAAATCAAACGTCTACGCGAAAAATTGGTTATGCGCAAAATGTGGGTTTGAATTTTTACGCGCAAGAGAGGATTCATGTTCAGAATGATGAAAATGGCGAAGTCATAAGATGCATGGAAAAACAAGGTGGTGCGCGAGAATAAAATGAAGGTGCACGTAATTCAAAGAACTGAGAGACAGTTTTACGTGCAGGAAGGTTTTTTACACGCAGGATCAAAAACGCATATAAATACAAGGTGAACCCCTCTCATTGTGTACGGATTGACACTTAGACAAATCCTAAGCTCTGGTGCGTAGAAAAATTGAGGTATAAAGTGGTGCGAAAAAAGAAGAAGGGTTGCGTGAAAAAGAAGGTGTTGCGTGAAATAGGGAAGTTTTGCGTGAAAAAAGAAGAGTTGCAAGAAAAGCCTTTTCCACACCAAAAGGTATTTTTACGCGCAAGGTTTGAATTTTACGCGCAAGACACTGAGAAGGGTGCGTGAAAAATTTTGGGGTCCCGTAGGCCTTTGACAGGTGCTTAGCACTCTCAAATCTGCTTTGCGAAGATGGAAGAACAGTGAACAATTTGGTTTTACGAAGAGAAGAAGTACCGCACACACATGAATGGTGTTTAACACCCTCGTTGTGCTTTGCGAAGAGAAGAAGAATGATTCATGCATCTAAACTCAGATCTGCACAAAAATAGGAAAATATAACGATACACTCAGGTTTCTTTATTGGGAATTAATGGAAGAGAAGAAGGAGATTTAATACATTTAGTTATTGCACTAAAGTAGAAGATTAAATACAAAATAGCATCAACTAAGGACTCTGATCTAAGCATAGTCTCGTGCTGAGTAAAGACAAAGACTTCAATGCAAATCTACTGAAGATACCTTCACGTTTATAAATTGAGTGTGACTTCACCAAGGGCAGTGAGCTTGGGGAGTTAATGGGAGTGACCCGAGGGAAGCAGTGAGTTATCCCTGAATCTTTATCAAGGCAGTGCGCCTGGGACAGAGTGACTGTTCCCAAACCTTTGTAATCCACAGCTAGTAAAGATTAGTAGATTTTGGTACGACTGAAAACCTGTCAGCGTATGCTCCTTGGACGTAGACCTTAGTGGTGAACCAAGTAAAAATTGCAGTGTCACCTCTTTGCATGTGAATGTTTCATTACTGATCATATCCATCATACAGGTTTAGCTAGTTCCTACCAACGTGGGAATAAAATCCTTGTTTTTAAAAGAAAAAATCGACACCCTGATTAACCCCTCCCTTCTTAGGGTGTCCAGGGGTCCTAAAGTTTCCATATTTATCATTTTGAATCCACCTATTTTATTCAAAAATTAATTCTCTTTCTGAATTTATTTTCTTAATTTATAATTATAAACTCATATTATCCATCTTCTTAATATACTATAATATTTTTTATTTATTTAAATGATAATATGTCAAAATAAAAGCCTTATTTTTTAGAAAAATTGTTCTTTTAACTTAAGACACTCCATTTTTTTAATGGTAAAAAAATCTATAATGATTTTTCATAATTTTTGTCATCGAGTCTTTGTGAATTTTAATCTTAAATTCCATATCAAGGCACTTAAAGTGGATTTTATCTCTTACATATAACAAAAAATTTACTTTATATCCATATTCCCTTTTTATAATATTTACTTAATATTTATTTCCATCTTGTAAATACATTAAAAACATTAAAGTTTGTAATCCTTTTTTCCATTATATCTTACTGAGAATTCTTGAATAATATTTTTGATTTTAACACTCCAACTGATTTCAATTTTCCTTTAAAATTCATTATATATAATTTATCTCTAAATCCATTCCTCTTTTCCATTAAATTGTCAAGAAGATATATTCCTTTAAATTTTTCCTTAATGATATCCTTAAAGAGACTTATTATATAGTATTAATAAACTTTTTTAGTAGTTTATATAAAAATTATTTCCTTTTATTTAAATACTTCTCAATTACCTTCATTGAAACTAAGTACATATCTTCTTCATTAGTTCTCTCATAAAGCATCTATGGAAATTTTTCTTCATTATATCCCCCAAGACATTTTTCTCAAATCAATCATATTCTAAGGGATCATCAGAATTATGATTTTTAAACATAGTAACTTCTTCCTCAGAAGACTAAATTATCACATTTCATTCTTTAATATAGGAATTAAATTTTATGATCACCTTGAATTATTCTTCTTTATTTTTAAAAAAAACCTAATTATGATTCTTTATAAATTTCATTTTTGTCTTCAATTACTTGTTCAATTAAGAAAATTATAGCCTCAAGTTGTTCAGTATACTCATAGGAATTTTTAAATAGTTTTACAATTGTTGGGATTGTCATTTTTTGAATACCTATTATTTTAAGATCACCCTCAAGCTTTACTTCATGGTAAAAAGCTCTCTCAATTTCATTATCATCTTAAATATTCATTCTACCATTTCAATATATAGTATTCATACTAAGTTAAAAAAATTAATATTTAACTCTAAAAATATAATTATTAAGATATGATACCAACTTTTGTAACCCAAGATACCCTTAGGGAGGTTTTAATTATTGTGTCATTCTATTAAAAAATTTTCTCTCACAAATCCATTTGAATCTTATTCCCTCATTAGAGGGAACTTTTTCAAACTTTAATTAATATCCCACACAATATCATCGATTCTCATACATAGATACATATATGTAAAATACGTAACTCCTATAGATTTTATTTGGTTCACCAAACTTAGATGCATTAAAGGATCATGCACTCGACATTATGTCTATGTAACAAAATTCCACTATAAACTCACGGTTTTGGTGGATAAAATATTTAAGTAAAGTCACTCAACATAAAGATTTGTTTCCTATAAAAAGGTTTAGAGAATAGAACATGGACTCCCAAGGGTCACTCCATTATCATCCTTTACACAATGATCTAGAAGATATTAGTTTATGGACTTTTAATCCTCTTCTTAGTTTATCAAAATAAAATTCACTCCATGATCATAATTTATATAAGTTTTAATTTTTATTATAATCCTAGATATGATAGTCTTATGTAGACCACATGATACTCCCAATACCATGGCCAAATATTAATAAATCATTATGAAATGTTTGAATAATTGATCTTTAAAAAACATTAAATGATTGAATAATTTCCAATAAAATAAATCTAGCATAGGAATTATCATCAATATATTATTTCTAACTCTAATAAGATGGACATATCCATGATGATAAACAACCCCTGATTCATATTATAAACTCAAAATTGAATATAATAATAATTTTCTATATCATGGTTTCACCCTCTCCTTTAGACTATATCTTCTATATTCTATCATATTCTTCAATAAGACATCATATATAAATAATAATACATTAGTAATAATGATCCATTCCTCCATTAAAAATTCATATCTATTAATGATTCTCTATTAAAAGATCCTTTATCTTTTTCCTTATAATATTATACTTAACACTTTATGTGTCTCTCTATTTTTTACTCTTAAAACTATCAAGAAATTTCTCCTTTTTTATTCCATCCATATCCATATATTTCTTGTAAAAATATTTTAAATTCAATTTTATATTAAAGAAATAAATTACCACAAACTTCATCTACTTCAAATTCATCCTATAGATCATCTTTGAGTAAATATCCACCATTAAACTCCATTCAGTCTGATGAAGTCCATTATATATCCTCTAAATTACTAAAATATTTCCATGTCATAAAAATATTCACCCTAAGTATTATTAAAATTATTAAGTTCACCCTTAAACATGAGGAATATCTCTTTAATATATAAGAAAAATTCTCTTGCATGTCATGTGAATATGTGATATGACCCTTATGTATCTTGTGAATCCTTGAGGTAATCCTTACATATCTTGTAGATCAAACATGATGTATCATCTAGATAAAACCTTATATATCAACCAAATGACCCTTATGTATCATGTAGATAATATTTATATGTAATGAAGATGATTGTTACATATTATCCTAATGGAATTTATTTATCATAAACTTTTCCATATTCCCACAAATCTACAACTCAAAAAACCTCCAAAATTTATATTATTCATCTCATCTCAACTACAAACATATTTGGACCAATTGATTCATATTCAGAAGCTATATTATTATTCATTAATCTCATTGAACATCATCAATAATTTTAAAAAACCAATCCCATATATATAAATACCATGTATTCTTATATCATTGTCCCCGTGCATGGTTCCCTTGTATCTCAAATTCATTATATCACTATGTATTCAGTAAATACTGCCTTTAATTATTATCAATTAATCCTTTTACAAAACTCTTAGAAATATAAAACCCCTTGGGTATAGTAATTTATCTCATATCCATCCATCATTATTAACATTCATCGATTGATAACAAAAACAACACACAACCTCTAGGTTTAAATAATTAAGGAAGAAGTTATCAATTAAAAATCTATGTAAAAAATTAATGGCAATAAAAATATACTTGGTTGTCCCTTTTAAAATTAATTTAGATTTTCTACATGAAAACCTAATAATTTTATTAATGGTATACCTTGACATAATTTTTGGGATGGATTGGATCATGAAGTATAACATAATTATTTATTATTGGGAGAAGGATATTAAAATGTGTTATGTTGGAATATATTCACTTGTTCTTAGTGGAGATTCTTCATTTCCTAAGTCTTTTTTAGAACCATCTTCAATGCATCATCTTAATGAAACTCATTGAGAAGAAAAATTTCAAATACAATCAAAAAATATGAAGGATGTCCTATGAATAGAATATGTATCTGTTATATAGGAAAATAATTATGTATTTATTGAGGACTTACATATATATCGACATAGTAATTAATCGTATTTCTCCATTTTCCTTATCCTCAATGAAAAACCCATATATAAACCTCTATATAGAATGAATCTGGTGGGATTAGGGAAATTAAAAAAGTAACTAATAGACATGTATGATAGTGGATTCATAAACCCTAGTGTCTCAACTTGGGGAGAACCTATTCTATTTATGAATAAGTGCAATGGGAATATAATGGTTTTCATCGATAATAGGGAAATTAGTGTCATTTATATTAAGAACATGTTCCATATACCATGCATTGATGATCTATTTGATCAATATCAAGGTGATAAATACTTCCCAAACATTAATATTCATTTTGGTTATCATCAATTTAAATTAAATAAGGATGATACACCAAAACAATATTTTCATAAAAGGTATGGGTATTATGATTTCACAGTAATTCCTTTTTCATTAAAAAATACAACCTATGTGTTTATGAATATGATAAATAATATATTAAAGGATTATAATGATAAATTTTTTATGACATTTATTAATATATTGATATAATATAAAATTTATGAAGATCTAGAGAGCCAATTAAAAATTGTAATTGTGATTATCAAATAAGAGTTATATGGGAAATTTAGTAAGTGTGAATTTTGGATTCAAAAAATTTCCCTTGTTTTATGTATTGTCTCTGAGGATAGAGCATTTGTTAACCCATAAAAGATAAAGGTGGTTAAATAATGGCCTAGTTGTATACATATAACTATCATACATAGTTTCCTTTTCACAGATAGTTACTATTAATAATTTTTTGAAAACGTTTACTAATTATATAACTCATTAACCAAGTTGGCATGTAAAGGGTTAAAATTCACATATTCAAAGGAATGTGAAGACTTTTTTGAAGAACTAAAGAAGATATTTATCAATGCACGAGCATAAAAATTATTATTATGGAAGGAATAATTTTCAATTTATATTTTGATGCATAATATAAAGTTATAGGGTGTGTCCTTATGAAAAATAAGTTCTTATGCATCAATAAAATTAATGACTTGTGAACAAAACTATCCAAATTATGATCTTGAGTTGGGGGATATAATATTTTCCTTCAAGATATAATGAAAATATATTTATAGTGAAAGGTTTTCCATATATATGTGTTATAAGAGTTTCAATTATATAGTCACTCATAAAGATTTTAATATGAGAGAAAGGATATGGTAGGAACTACTCAAGGGATATTATTTTTCAAAGAACTACCAACATTGGAAGTTATACAAGGTGGAAGATGAATTGAGTAAGAAGGACCATGGAGTTTTATCCATGATGATGATGGATATGGATCCAATGTTCATAGATATATAAATGTTAGGCATGTATATTATTAGGAAATGGGACACATAATTATTTTTTTCTTGTAATTCCTCTACCATTTTTTTAGTAAAGATAATGAAATCTCAAAAATATAACAATAGTCAGTAAAAGAAGATTAAATCCATAAAATATGGGAAATTTTTTAACATCAAATATGATGAAAAAATTAAAAAAAATTGAAAGAGTTTATGTGTACCATTTATACCTAATATGAATAGAAAATTATTAGATAAAGATCATAGATAAAATTTACCTATACACCCTGGTAGCACTAGGATTTATGGGAATTTAAGAGAACATTTCTGGTGGGACTATATGAGAAAGAAGTTTTTACATGTGTGTCAAAATTCTTAATGTTGCAACAAGTAGAGGATGAACAATAAATTCAAAAATTTATCATATAACCTCCCCATAAACCAATTTTTAAATGGTATGGCATAATAATAGATATTTTTATTTCGGTTTTCTAATATATATAAGAGGAATGATGAAATATTTATTATTTTGGATCACCTTACAAAGTCTCTGTAATTTCTAACAATAATGGAGGTTATACTATTTAAGCATCTTTCACAGATTTATATTAATGATACTGTGTGGATCCATGGTAAACCTATATCTATTTTATCTATATATAATCCTCATTTTACATAAACATTCTGGAGGATTTTTTAGAAGGCTCTAAACACTAAGATGCATTTGAGAACCTCCTATCATCCTCAAACTGATGGGAAATATAAAATTGTTATCCAAAAATTATAAAACATAATAAGGTTGGGTTAACTTGAATTTCAGAGAACATGGGCCCATTTCATACCTTTTAAATATGATTCTGACAAAAAAATATTTCATTTTATCATGAAAATTGAACCTTGTAATGATTTTATAGGAAAATATGTAATACTCCAACCTACTAAGATGGAATTGGGGAAAGGACGATATGTGGTCAAGAAATCATGGAGGATAATTATAAGTATGTCCAAGCTATCCAAAATCATATCATGATGGATTAAAAATAATGAAAATATATTCATCTAATCATGGGAAGAACCTAGAATTTAAAGTGGGGGTCATTTCTTCGTGATGGTATTTCCATGTAAGGGAGTTATATGGTATAGTAAGAAGGGGAAGTTAAATATAATATATATTAGGACTTCTTATATTCTTTAAGGAATTATAATTATATCTAGTATTTTGGATATTCCACCCAAACTCCCTAAAGTGCATGATGTATTTCATGTCTCAATGTTAAGTAAATTTCATACCTAACACATATACACACCGCCAAAAAAATGACCTAGAAATCAAATTTTCCTATTAAATAGATTCTATACTATAAATAAAGTGTTTTGGAATCAAATAAATAAACTGGTGAATATAATTTTGTGGAATCATAGGTTCAAGGAATAAATGTGGGATCCTAGGGAAGTTATGAAAAATAATTGCCAACATTTTTTCATAGATTAATGTATTCCATAAATTTCAAGAATAAAATTATTTAAAGTGGGGATAATATAAGAGATGATATACTATAATCTCAAATAAATGATTCATTACAATAAATAACTAAAAATTCTTGTTATATTATTTTATCTTAATAGTATAATGAAAAACTATAAAATTATAATCACTATAACAACTACAGTGAGTGAAATTGAACACATATAAATATAGGGAAGCACGATAATCTTAAACTTTAGAGGATCTTATTCTATAAATAATAGTAAGAAAAAATGATATATTACTATTATAAAGAAAAAAAATTAAGAAAATTATATAAAATTTTGAACCTAAGAGAATGAGGTGAATAATACCAAATAGAAGAATAAATTGAATTTATTGGAAGATAGATATGACCATTGGAATCCATCCTTTGTGAATCAGAGAATTAGAATAGTAAAATGACTATTATAACATTAATTAATCTATTATGTGTAAAAAATACTGTCTAATAAATAAATAAATAAAATTTGTAATAGTTCAATCAAAAATTAAAAAATACATATTAATAAATGAATAAGAATTTAATTTCATACATATATTTTAGAATAAAAATAAAATTTATTATAAAATAGTTTTTAAACCTTTTTTCACCAAATATGTGATTTTGAAATACACCAAAACATTTATTTAATGATTAAATGCCTCATATATATATAAAATTCCTAAAAAATAATTTAAATTTCATGTTGAAATTAGCCAATTATGAGTTTTTCATAATTTTCTAATATAGTTGAATGTTCAGGTAAATATTAAAATATTGTATGAATATATAGTAATTAATATGACATAATTATGATATAATAATTATATAATAATTAATATAAGTGATTAATTCTCCAAAAAATATGATAAATTAATAAAATAATGTATTTTAATATATTAAAATCAATCCCCAAACCTATAATGGACTTTCTAAACTCTAAAATAAGGATTAAGGTTTTAAAACTTATTTGTAAAGTAAAGTATTTTTAAAGACTAAAGTAATATTAAAAACAGATTTCAGTTCTCTAATTAATAAATAGAAAAACCCCTATTATAAATTTTTAAATTAATAGTTTAAAACCATGTATAAACCCACTATATTGAATTTTCCACAACCTAGATTTCCAAAGACTATGTCCCAAAATTAATAAACAATTATTCCATATATTATATAAATACTCACACATCCTTCCATTCATATTTACTAAAACCCCATTAAGCCTAGTTATCCTCTCCATTTTCCGCTTAATAATCCTCCCAAGGAACTCTCATGGATCAATGGAATTCTTTCTAAAGTTCATAGAAGCTACTTAGAAAGTTAAGGGTTTATAATATCTTATCCTATAGTATTTTATAATCCTTTACAATTCCCATTCATTTGAATATGAAATTTTTTTTATGATTTATTATAATAAATTCTGTATTTTAGAATAATGAGATATTACTATTCCCTCTCATTATACCAACATCATTGGTAATTATAATTCCAAATTTTTTTATTGTCTAAAACACCATTATCCAAATCCATATATATTCCATGTATTTATGGTATCATGG
This sequence comes from Viscum album, assembly GCA_963277665.1. Classification (NCBI taxonomy): domain Eukaryota; kingdom Viridiplantae; phylum Streptophyta; class Magnoliopsida; order Santalales; family Viscaceae; genus Viscum; species Viscum album. The sequence goes on along the minus strand of OY728157.1, from coordinate 1,974,695,382 downwards.
ATTGGTTATATTGAAGAGGGAGAAATTTTCTAAGGATGGTTGAAGGAGATGTAGTTAGTGGATCCTTTATCAAGTTCCATATATATTAAACTCAATTTTGGATAAGTTCACCTTTTCCTTCAAAGCATACTGACCTTAAAGTTTCTTCTTAAGGGAATTTTGTTTCCCTAATGGGTATCAAATATATGTTTTATGTATTTCTAATTAGTAGATGGGGTTTTATATTTTATTATTTATTCTCCTAATATTTTAGAATATTTTTTCCAATAACTACTTCTTATTGATATCCTCATGTGATAAAATTTTCTAATATTATTACTATAATATCATCCCTCTGATAAGGATAATTTATATTTCATTGTGAATATTTGATGGATTCGTAATTGATTGCGGGATATTCACCTAGATAGATAAATTATTCCATTAAATGGGGATATATTGACATTCTATATATCTATTATTTATATAAAAATAACTATTGATTACTTATCTATGATTATATATGAGGTTCTTTAGGGAACATTATATATCATATTGATTAGACACATTATTCATATAATATATGCATTGGGATTATTATATGACATGTGAGGCCTCTAATTATATAGCCCCTCAACTCATCAGTAGGTCCCATTAGACAATCTAGATTGGGTATTTGGTGTCAGCCATCCCATTTATGTATTTTGTCTTGAAAAATCCTTAAAAGTGTGGTTATGATGTCTGGAATTTTTAAATCCATAACTATGAGATTAGTTATCATTATCCACGTGATTATTTATTTCCATTGTTATATTATTCAAGGATGTATATTGTTCTGATTTTATCAATTTTATATAATTACTTTATTATTTAATCTTAATATATTATGTATTCTTTGTTGATTTAATGATATAATTTTATGTATGGTACCCCTTACTAAGAATTTGAGCTCAACCCTTAACTTTGTTTCTCTATTTACCTAGGAAATCATTAGGATTACTTCAAGTGACTAAAGGATAAGAAAGTAAAATTAATAATTTTTTATGTATTATCAAAATGTATTTTATGTTTATAATGTAATATAATGTTCATGTATATATCCAGTATCTTAACACTACTAATATTTTGAATCCTATGAATTGTGATCATGTATATTATATACCTTTGTAACAAAATAATCATTAAATCTGGGTTTCTAGATTTAGGGTTATTACATCATCCCTTATTTTAAAAGTTTCTCCTGAGCTCACATTGATTGAAAATTTGCCCCCATATAGCCCTAAAATATCTATATAAGAGAAATGTTTCTTATAAAATCAGTCCATTATCATTTATCTTATTGATTAATCTTTCTCTATGGTGATGGAACATACACCCCCCATAAAGACTATATATACTTGTTTAAGCATGAATTCCATAAGGATAATTGAACACTCAATCATTTCTAAATTTAACTCAAATATTTTAAATAATTCTTTATTTAATTCACTATTTATCATGTTTAAATGAATTCAATTACATTTTGTGTTACTCACAATGTTTTATATAAAAGATCTGGGTGAATTAACATGTAGATATATGAAATATCTATCATTTTTCAAGCCCATGATGTTGGGATATCATTTGATCCTCTAGACTCATGAAATTCCAATCTCTCTTCTACTTGTAAAATGAATATGTTTTTGAATTTATGTTTTAAGGCTTAAATTATTTCAAAATGGGTTTATTTTATTAATCAAACATAAAAAATGAAGTGAAAATAAAAAGCATAGATCCTCTCTTGATTCTCATATAAATATAAAGTAGGTAGAAAATTTGATCTGATATAATTATAATAAGAGTTTCTTTGATGAGTTTTTCAACTAAATTAGTTATTTGTGAGAAGAAACAAGGTTGTGTTGCAACATTTAGAATCATGTGCATTAAACATTTAATTTTTACTGTAGTTGTATAGATCATGTCATTGAAATGGACTCATAATTTTTACCATTTTTCATGAATAAGGAATATGTAATTTTATATTTGATGGAATATAGATATAATTTTAGTTGATCTATAGTATTCATATTTTCATGAATAAAAACCTAATGTTGTAACTTATCCTCCAATGCATATTCCATATACTCAAGGATCAATTCAAGAGACATAGAAAATTGGACCGCAATGTTTTATTCAGTGAAATATGCTGAAAATGATAACATTTTATATTGATCAACTAGTATGATATTTATAAATATATTTATGAATTGATTAGAAAATCCACCGACTATCGGGATTATAAACTATCAGTGCAGACAAACCATCCAACTGCCAAAATCCTCTATGGGAGTCATTTTAATCAGGTTTTAAATGTTATTCCAATCCATATGCCATGTTATCTTCTATATATTTATGTCTTATGGATCCTATTTAGATTCATCCATTGATACTACCTTATAACTAGTGACTAAACTACTCATAATAGTTAAGGTCATAGACATTTTCTTCATCAACCCATGTATCACTAAAGTGGGGGCCTCAAAATAAATTAATGAGTTTCCTTATATGTCTTCAGTTTTGGAACATGCTTCATAGGTGAAATTAGTAAAATATATTTTGGGGACCGATCAAAAACCTCTACTTATATTCTATCAACATTTGACACCATGAAACAAAAAACTAGAGTCTAATATTATGTTTGGCCTATTGAACCTATATATAAAATCCATTCATATTTGGGTGATCTATGAGATATGGAATATTCATCTTGTTTCTCCCAATCATGGATCATGGGATTGGTGGTTACACTACCACAAAACGGGGAAAGGGAAGTGCCTTGTTTTATCAGCGCTAAGAAAAAAGCGCTGATAAAGGGGTGGCCTTTATCAGCACTAGCTAAAAGCGATGATAAAAGTTTTTAATAATAATTTATATAAAATTATTATATTTACATTCAAAATTAATGTTTATTTGTATAAATTAACAAAAAAATGCATGTTTATAATTAATATATATTTTTTAATAATTTAAATATATATATACTGTTTTAAAAAAAGATTTCAAAGATTATAATTAAATATATATATATAATTATAATATTATAATAAATTTCATTAAATAATAAATATATTTATTATGTTTATTAGATTTATTAGATTTATAATATTCATTAGATTTATTTGATTTATTTGATTTATTATAGATTTATTATATTTATATTTGTTAGATTTATTAGATTAATTAATTAAATTTCTTAGATTATAAGATTTATTAGAATATTTATATTTTTTATTTTTTCTATTTTTTATATTTAATATATTTATTTTATTTATAATTAATATATATAAATACTTTATATATATATATTAATTATTAGATATATATATGTGTTTCTAATGAATTTGGTCAACAAATATATAGATCATGCATGCATATGTTATGTATCATAATGTTCATTTATACATTACACCATTTCTAATTATTCATGTTGTCCATTGATGGCTCATTTTTTATTATGTATATTTACATGGTATATAATTAATTCATGTTACCCATATATATTATTATGTTCTCAAAAATACTTATAAAATTGCACTAAATATATTTAAATAATAAATATACCTATTAAATTTATAAATATTAAAATTTAATTATATATAAATACTTTTTAAATATATTTATTTGTAATTATAATTACAAATATATATATATATATATATATATATTTAAATAATTATAAAATTACAATAAATACATATATTATTATTTTATAAATATATAAAAATATATATAATTATATACAAATATTCATAAATATAATTATTTATTGTTATAATTATAACTATAAATATCTATAAATTTATTATAATAATTATAAAGTTATAATATAATTAAATAAATATATTTATAAATATATGCAAATATTTATAAATAAATACAAATATATATAATTATAATTCATAAATTTATATATATATATTTAAATAATTAAAAAATTATAATAAATATAATTATTATATATATTTATATACAAATATTTATAAATAAATAAAAATAGTTATAAATATAATTCTAAATAAATGTAGATATAATTAGATAATTAAATAATTATAATAAATATATTTATATATATTTATAAAATTTTAAATATATTTTTTATAATTTTATAATAAATAAATATATATATATTTATATATTTATAATTGTAATTACAACTATAAATAAATATTTATTTATTATAATTTTTAATTACAAATAAATATATATTTATATATTATCCATAAATATAAATATTTATTTATTTATTTAAATAATTATTAATTTATCAAAAATATATTTATTATTTTCATATGTGATGTTATATATAATTAAATAAATATATCTATTAATATAGAGAAATATTGACAAATAAATAAAAAAATTATATTTATTGTTATAAATAAATACAGATATATTTAAATTATTAAAAAATTATAATAAATATATTAATTATATATATTAAATATATATATTAATAAAATTATATAAATAGAAATATTAATTTGGTATAATTTTATAATTAATTAATTATATATATATATATTCATTTATAATTATAATTAAAAATATATATATATTCATATATTTATAAATATATATATCCATATAAATAATTATAAAATTAATATAAATATAGTTTTATATATCTATAATCTTATATATAAATATATATATATAATATTTATTATATATATTCATAGATTATAAATATAATAAGTATATTAATTATAATTTTATAATTATATAAATTAGAATTTTATAAATATAAATATTTATTTATTTATTTATTGTTATAATTATAAATATATATATATCATATATATAATTTTATAGATATATATATAAATATAAATAAATTATTAACATAACATCTTTATCAGCGGTTTTTTAACGCTGATAAAGGCATATCTTTGTCAGTGATAAAAAAACCTTGATAAAGGTTTGTTTTATCAGTGCTTTCTATTTTTGCACTGTTAAACAAAACTTTATCATTTCTTTTTATCTAGTGTTGATAAAAGGATCACCGGGTTTTATAAAAAACCCGAACAGACTCCTTCATTCTCATAACCCTCAAGCTCTCGTGGAAGCTAACCCCTACGTCATTGACCTCTACTCGTCCCCGACCCCTGCTCTGCCACCGTCGACCCCTCCTCCACCATTGCCTCTTCTATCACTACAAACTCCTCCTCTGATATGAACTTACCTCTACCCTGAACCATCACCTGATGCTTCTATGTCTCTCCCCTACCGCGAACTCACTTCTGCCTCGAACCCTCATCTGTCGCTCCTCCACCACGAACCCCACCTTCACTATGAATCCATCTACTGCCACTGCTGCCTACCCCAAATCCACCATCACCAGACCCTACTGCTGCCAATGGAAGGGTATGCTATCAGTTTATTAGAAAAAACTTTCATTATAATTTTATCACGCTTACTAGGGAATTCTTGGGTTAGTGTTTTATATAGGTTGTTTCTCTTTTATGGGATGTGTATTGATTGCTATTATTTGATGCTTGTATGATGTTATTGGTGGATATTTCTTTAGAGGGTGTTGGAGGTGAGATTAGGTTTATTAATTTTGTTTTATTATCAATTTATAAATTGATCATGTTAAAAAAATCATAGATCAATTTTATTATTCCATAAGAACTCAAGGTAATTATGTTACTGAAATTTTGTGTGTCATAGTGACTGAACATGATTCCCTTATTTCTTTTCCCATATAGTTAGTGATTTAATTCCCATGTTCCTTCACCTATAGATTTAGGGATGTGATAACCTTATCTCGTTGCTGATAGTGTTGGTATATATGGGAACCCTTGGGTTGTTGATTTTTCTAGTATTTGTCTAATATTTTCACATCCTAGGATCTAGTGAGATTCCTATAATGATTATCTTATTTGATGACACTATCTTTGAGATCCCCATAACACACATTTTTTTCATCACTTTTTACATATCATGGAAATGTTACAGAAATTAAATTTTGTTTTCTCTTATTAATGATAGTGACACCACTTCTCTAATACTCATGAGATCATCACAATCAAAACATGTAGAATATAACATATTCTCCTTTTTCATAGATGTTAAGAGTGGTGATAACCCTAGATCCAACTAACCTAGATTATGTGGGATGACAAACACAAGACATAAAATTAGCCATCATTTTTCATCAATGGGAATTTTAGAATATTTTTGAAGTTATACTTTCGAAATGAACCTTCCAATTCCATAAATTTCGTGCCAAATACCCATATTTATATAATGATATATTTGAAACTAGTAGATGTTTATACCTAGTGAGTGGGGACTTGAATTTTTCATAGGATTTCGTTTTAATGTTTTCAATAGGGTGAGTACCGTGTCTCTTTCGTTTTTGAGTTTGAGTTCATGCAGGCTAGAAAAATGAAACTAATGTTTACAATCAAACAACTTTAACCAAAATGAGGTTGGTGTTTAATGTTATAAAACTTTTATAAACAAATATGTGGTGATATACATAATAACATAATTTAGGTAAAGATGTTATGATTGGAGAACCCAATACTAGTGTAGAATTCATTTAAGAGTGGTTCACATAGTTTATGGTTAAAATTCTTGTTCTAGAAAATGTGAGATAGTTTATTTAATTGTAAGTGTAGGTGATAACACTATATGAATGAGTAGTTGAATATATTAGTATAAAAACCTCAATAAGGGGTTCATGGAGTTTATAGACATAGTTCACAAACCAATGATGAATTGTATGATGTTACTACCAAAATGGGCCTCAAGATCTAGGAGCGCTCTAACACCTTCGAACAAGGAATGAGAACAATGTAAATAATAATTCAAGTTATTTGAATTGGAATATAGTTTTAATTAAATATATTTTATCCATAATTAGTTTCTAATATTTCAAGACCAGATATGGATGAGTTTACTATATTATGGGTAAGGGGGTATGAATCTTATGAAGTCATTTAATAGGTCTAATATTAGTGGTTTGGATGTTAGGGCATATCCAATGGACCTCTCTAAGAATTTTAAAGCTCTTATAAGATTAACCATATGCCATATAGTTTAAATTTATTTAAAATGGAATTTTATTGAGTGAATTTTAAGATCATGTGATGAAGAACTTTATGGAAAGGTATATTCATAGATCTAGATCATATGAAATCTGACACTGTCTTGCCTTAGTGACGAGTTAGTGGAGAAAACCCTACATGAGTTAATGAAGTCTCATACACCAAGTTTAAGTTGGAGTTTAATTAGGGTGAAAATGATGGCTGAGTATAAAATTATAAATCTAGATGTTGTTAGTGGAGAAAACCCTACACGAGTTGATGAATGAGTATAAAATAAGAAATCTAGATTTTTTTTAATTAGGGGATAAATTTAGTAATAAGGGAAACATATATTTTATTATCCCTACCTATCCAAAGCTACAAGAGACAATTTCTGGACACCCCGGTCAAATAACCATAACAACACATGTAATGAATCCTTCTAGTAGAAAGCACTTTTTGGTGAATCCCCTCAAAGGGACAAATGACATAATTCAAATGATTATGAAATCATATATTATTCTTACCATAGTTTTATATATAAATATATAAATTATTATTTTATTACAACTTTAACAAATTATATGAATGAATTATTAACTATTTATATTCAATGTTATGAAGTGGTTGTGACATTTAGGTTGATGCATCCATAAAAGGTACCAATCCTAGATTTTATTTATGAAATTTTCTTTAAAATGTTTTAGACTATTTTGGAACTTGATGTTGTTAACCTCATGAATGAGTTTTGGAGAGGTAAGAATTATCTTGAAACATATAATGATACTCTTTTCACTTTGATTCTAGAGGATACTGATATGAGTTTATTTATGAATTTTAGAAGGAATAGTCTTTGTAAAATCATTTATAAAGTATTTTTGAAGATTTTAGGAAATAGACTATAGAAAATAATACCATCTCATTAGTTTAGTGCCATAGTTATTTTCTTATTTTGACATGAGGCATCATGTACTTAAAAGGGATTGGGAAAGAAACACATTTTCTTCTAGTGATGAGTGGAATAGGGAAATTATTTGTGACAAAGGAATAACACTTGAGAAATTTTTTATTATGTAATGGGTTCATGCTTATAAATTTTCTTAGGTATATTTATAAAGGAAAGAACCAATAGTAATTCATGTGAGAGACATATATATCATTCTTGAGGTGTACAACCAATTGATTTGGTGTGACCCAAGGATCAATGGGATAATGCAGTGTTTGTAGTAAACTAGAATAGGAGTGTTTCATGGTTGCGAGTGTGGTGACTAACTATGGAACATATCTTTTGGGGCTCTGGTGTTGTGGTGAATGATAATTGATATAACTGAACAATTGAAGCATGGATAAGGGATATTCAATGGTGGGTAGCACAATATCAAATTCTTTTGGAAAATATTATTAGTGCACCTAACTTTTTAATAATGTGATGGAATCATACAACACTTATTGATTTGGGATTAATCAAGGTGTTTTCTATGAATATTTTAAAAAGTGTCTCTATTGGGATCTATGTTTTTCTAAAAATGGCTAAGTGTATATTTTAAAATGATTCAAGTGTTTTTAAATTTTTATTAGAGGGATGTTGATCTTTCTAAATGATTAAGATTTTTGGGTCATGAAGTTGTATTGAATGCTCTAGAAAAGGAATTGTGGTTTTGTGAAAGAGTGTTTGGAACTGATTGATTTATTTTAAAAAGGGCATGTTATTTTAAATAGTAATTCATGTTAATGGTTGGTTTTTTAAATGGTATTTCAAGTGTGATTTTTTAAATAGCTTTCAAAGGAAATTTGAACTATATTTTTTTCAAAATCTTTTAAGTTTATATTTTTATAGAATTAGGAAAACTATTAAATTATATCAATATTTTGTGTATTTATTTTGTTAAATACTAATATCACTAAATAAAATATGATGGATATGAATAAAGACTGGATGGATTCCAATCATTTGACAAGAGAGTATAAATATGGAGTGAAAGAATTCATCAAGTTTGCAAAAGATCATGCATATGACCCCTCTCAAATCCTTTGTATGTGTTTACATTATTATTATTCATGAAAATTTAGTCTAGAGGAGTTAGAATAACACTTGATCTATCACAGAATAGATCGAAGATATAAATGTTGGAATAAACATAGAGAAAAGTGAATGTAGCTAGTGGTTGGGATAATAGTGCATTTTATGGGTCATCTGATATGATTATAAGTATGGACAATGAAGAAGGCTGTATTGAAGATGTGATTACATATATTAATGATGATGAATATCGTATTGAGGAAATGGTAAGGACAGTTGAAGATGAACTTTGTGATTTCCCAAAATTGTTTGATCAGTTAAATATTTGTGAAAAGATGTATTTTTATGCTGGTTGAACAAAATATAAAACATTTTCAGTCATACTGATGTTCTATAATTTGAAATCAGGCAATGGATGGAGTGACGCCAGTTTTACAGAATTACTTTCTCTATTTAATGACATGATCCCAGAAGATAATGAGCTCCCGAGCAGAACATATGATTCCAAATTAATGATAAATTTGATGGGTATGATTTTTGAATGAATACAAACCTTTCCTAATGACTTTATACAGTTTCTCAAGGACCAAAAATCACATAGAGAATGCCCAAAGTGTGGTGCTTCTTGGTACAAAAAAGATGAATCTAGTCCTATTAATGTTGTATGGTACTTTCCAATCATTCCAAGGTTTATGAGCCTATATGGAAGTCATGAGACCATGAGTAAATTGATGTGGCACACAGACAAAAGAAATAAAGATGAAAAACTAATTCACCCTGCAAACTCTACTCAGTGGAAGAGAATCGATCATGAGTATACTGATTCTACAAACGAGCCAACAAACCTTCATTTTGCATTATCTATAGAAGGAGTGAATCCTTTTGGTTTTCAAAGAATCACTCATAGTACATGGATGGTTATGTTGGAAAATTATAACTTTCCATTGTGGTTATGCATGAAACGAAAACACATCATGCTATTTATGCTTATATCAGGATTGAAACAACCGAGTAATTATATTGATGTTTATTTGGCTCTATTGATTTAGGATTTTAAATTATTGTAGGATTCAGGTGTTACATTGTATGATGATTTTAGAAATGAATATTTCACTTTGAGAGCCATATTGTACAGGATGATAAATGACTTTCCTTCTTATGGTAATTTTTTTTGAAATAGTATTAAAGGAATTCATGGGTTCCCCATATGCAAACAAGGTATACAGTTAACTAGGTTGAAAATTAATTAAAACTTGTGTTTCTAGGAAATAATAGATTTCTACCTTAGTGACATAAGTACTGATCTTTGATGACATCATTCGATGAAAGATTAGAAGCACATACAGAACTGTCTCCACTAACTGGTGATCAACTGTTTGAGAAAGTAAAAGATATGGACACTGATTTTGGTAAAACATTTTTTAAAAACATTATGAAAACCAATTAGAAGAAGGGATCAGTATTTTTTAATTACCATACTATAATTTTCTGTACTTCAGACACTTTATTGAGTTTATGCATGTTGAAAAAAATGTAAGTGACAGTGTCATCGACATGTTGCTAAATGCACCCAGAAAAAAAAAAGATAGAATTAAGGCTACATTAGACATGGTTGACATGGGAATACAAAAAGAGTTTGTTCTAGGGAAGGGTTAAAAAATAATTTTTCTTCCTCCAGCTACTTACACTCTTTCCAAGAAGGATAGATATCAATTTTCAACTTCTTGAATGATGTAAATGTTCTAGAGTGGTATTCATCGAATATCAAGAACATCGTTTTAATGACCGATTTAAAGTTAAATGGTCTGAAATAACCTGACTAACACATTTTCATGCATGATCTAGTTACTATAGCTTTACATTTCATTTTTCCCAAGAATTTCCATTATATGTTAATGAAGCTCTGTTTCTTATTCAAAGCTATATGTAAAAAAATTATAGACCTGACGAAATTTCTGCGTATAGAAAAAGAAATTGTTAGCATATTATGTGAATTAGAGATTTTCTTCCACCGAAATTCTTTGATATGATATTTCATTTGATGGTTCACTTGTTGGGAGAGATTCGGCTATGTGGTACTATACACTATAGATGGATTTACCCCATTGAACATTATATGATGATTTTGAAAGGGTGTGTCAAAAATCAAAGTCAGTCAGAGGGTCGTATTGTGGAGAGATATATTGTTGAGGAACATATTGAATTATATACCAAATACCTATCTAGTGTGGAAATCATTGGTCTACCAAAATCTTCTCACACTGGGTGGCTTACAGGTGAAGGAATTTCTAGAAGAGAGTTTATCACAATCAATATTACATATTGGTAGTGGGCCCACCAATATGTTTTTCATAACAGTTTGGGGGTTGAACCACATGTAAAAACACATAAATAAATTCTTAGTCATTTTAATCCATCAAGGGATGAAAATATATATCAAATACACATAATAGATAGTTTACATGATGGTTTCGGGACCATATATTTAAGTATTTAGATGAAAATCCAAACTCAATTTCAGAACAACTTCGACGACTAGCCAGAGCACCAAGTTTGTATGTATTATCTTATAATTCTTATGTAATTGTTGATTATACATTCTATACAAATGAACATGATGAAGACAATACCATGAAGAATAGTGGAGTTACACTTGTGTATGAAGTGATGCATGTTTCCAGTGATAAGGATAAGAATCCAATTTATGTGAATAGGTCATATTTTGGTATCATCAAACAAATATGGGAGTTGGATTATACGAACTCCACATGCCAATTTTTCAATGAAAGTGGGTTGATAAAAGAAGTTATATTAAAATATATGAGTTGGTATTTGTGAAAGTTGATTTCAATAAGAAAGGGTACAAATAAGAACCATTTATAATGGCATCACAGGCAGTACAAATATTTTATATTCTAGATCCTGCAAACAGAAATTGGTAAATTTTTTTGTTATCCATCAAAACCACTGAAGAGAAAGATGAAAATTCAACATAGGAAGAAACTTTCATTGGGACGTCTCAATCATTTCAAAGTGGTCCCATTGTAGATGGAATTTTGTATGTCATAGGAGACCACAATGAAGGGATTTGGATAGTCGATAGAGAGGTCAAATCCCTTCAACCTTTAAAAAAAGAGTTCAATAATCAGGTTATATTTTTTGTAATATACATCATGTTACCTTATGTTATTATCTATTTGTTGCTTCTTTTACGTAATCTAAATTAAATTTTAAACCACTTCTGTAGATAATGGATTGTGCATGTGATAGTGATCTCAATCCCGAGGCACAATATATCTATCAAACTACTACTGATCACAGTGCAGAGGACCAACAGTTTTCTCAACATGTTGTCGCTGCTTCTCCCAATGAATAGGTACAACCACCATCTGCACAAGCTGATTCTAGTGCTTTGGAGGAACATATTTTACTCCAAATCCTCTATTTTTTGAATTTTTAAAATATCCACTTTGAGGTTATGTGGGAACCCATACAAACTGCATTCAAACCACACAACACCCCAAAATATCACATTCAAAATTCAAATTACAAAATTCAAAACTCATAGAAAGACCCTCAAGCCCAGCGCCATTTGTGAATCAAGGTAGAATGATTACTGAGCCATTGTCATCACCATTTTTCATCTTGTCGATGATGACATTTTCCTTGGTAGAACTGTCACACCATGCCAGAATCACCAGATCATTGTTGAAGTCGTGCCATCAGAGAACACCATTACAGGGACCACAGAAGACATGAGATGACCAAATTGATTATTCATCATTGTATCAACATCATCAGCGTTAGCGAGAAAAAATCTCCGGCAACAATGATCTTGATAGAACCAAAAAGACCACACACCGAACCATCAATGTGAATAATCCAAACAAAATTCCACGAAAACAACGACAATAGAATTAAAAAGGGATAGAGTCAGTGCAAGAAACACCAAAGAAAACCATCAATGAAGAGGTCAAAAAACAGAAACCATCCCAATTTTGGTCGCATCCAGAACACTGATGGACGCCAACCCACCTCCCAAAACTTCTTAGTGCCACCACTCCAGCTTCGAATGGGGGAGGTGGATAGGAACACAAATCTAGGTCAGGGATAAGAGTGGCCAAATAGACATTGAACAATTCCTTCAAACATAAAATAGAATCACCAGGGAAAGAAACCTCGACCACCAACCCACGAACCCAAAACCACTTTGTTTCCACATTCTCCAGAACCGACTTAGAGAGAAGAAGAGGAATGAGAGGCCAGAGTGGGGTATGAGTGGACAACGGAACTACCTCAAGGAATATAAAAAATACCACTAAAACATCCCCACACAAAAGTTGATCATGAACATCACCTTGAAATTGCAGATAAAATTGAGCAAATAGTCGCTAGACGTCATCCCGTCACAAGCCAGGAAATAGATCATCATTGAGGAGTAATAGAGAAATAATTCAAGAAACATAAAAGGCCAAGGGAAGGAAGAAATAGGGGAGGAGAAAAGAGTAAAAGAGAGAAATAAAGAGGGGGAAGGCACCAGAGACTCCTCCCCTCCAAATTGCTAGCAAGAAACCCCTAGGGAAAAAGGGAAAGGGAGACACTGCCGCTTAGAGGTGAATCATACCATCTTATTCTCTATGTAAATTCAATGGTTTTTTTTGAAGGAACATATTTATGATGTTGAAAATAAGTAAATTGTTGGCAATAATACACTTGTGGCATACAAAAAATAAGTGCATTATAGTTTGACGGTGTTAGAAAAAATCCATAAGGACAAAGCAAAAGTCCTCAAATATGAGGTTAGATGGAATAAGCATGGAAAACATGTTAACCCCAACAAGTCCATGTTCAGTAGTTACCTTGGAATCATCACTCAAAAATGCATGCCGATTGATGTACATTTGTGGTACAATATTGTCACTAGGCTTTAGAAACTGATGTGGGGAGATATTAATATAACATTATGATATAATTTCTTTAATTTAGTAAAAAATAAAATAATGAAACATTGAATTACTCTTCATAATCCCTTTTAGATTGAATTTTTAGTGGATAACTCGCACAAGGATTATGTGTTAAGGGTTTCTGGAAGGATTCACATAGGATTTTTCTGAATTTTAACGAAATTTCATCTTAAAGATGTTGATGGGAAAATAAACCCACACCCACCTCCTATTTATGCACACCTTATAACCCAGGGAGCATGGGATGAATTTACTAGTTGTTGTGTAGAGTAGTATTTTCAGGTATATTGTTTTTGGTAATACTTCGTTCGAGAATATGTGTATTCATTAATTTTATTGGCATATTTTTAAAATAGAAACAGATTTCTGAAAATAATGAATGAGAAGAAAAACTAGTGTACCCCTACCATAAAAAATAATGGGTTGCACTTTACTTGAAAAAAATAGTACGTATTTTAAATCTACTATAATACTTTTAGGTGACATAAAACAACACCATAACTATGTTCCTCTATTTATATAAAGATTAATGAGTACAAATACAATGTCACTTCCATACCTCTCCATTTGATATGGAAGTAAGCATGTGTAAATAAATATGGGATAATAATAGATGAAAACACACAAAAAGTGTAAGAAACATATGTAAGTATGGCATAATAAATATTTGGTTTTTATTTAAATAAATATTACATAAATATGATTACTTATTTTCTTATATTATCTATTTGACATATTCACTGGAATCAGCAACACCCAAACTAGATGTGATCATACTTTCAATGGCGTTGAAGTAGGTAGAAAAGTATGGTAGTGTCAGAGGTGCAGGTTTTGGGGTGACACCCTGAAAATTTTTTAAGAAAAAAACAAGAGGAGTATCAAAGTGAATAAATAAAAATGATGAGAGAAATAATATCTATCTTTGAAGAACATATTAAATTACTTAGATGTTTCAATGAAAATATGATGGAAGGGGGGAAAAGAGAAGAAATATTCAAGAACAACCAGCACATGAAGATCCTACCCCACCCCCATTAGCTGTGAGGTAATCCATTCCCCACAAAAACCTATCTTATCTGATGTAATAAATGGTTTAATAATTGTTTCTATTAATTTAAAATCATATATACACTGATACCTTTCCAATACAGAAATTTTCGGGTGAAAATGGTTGTGATTTATATCTATTAACACCCACCCATCGCTTTATAGCGAGGGATACAGTGTTCAATGTCCATAAAATCATGATACACAATATACCACTTCCAAAAGGTCATGTCAAAGTATTGATTAATGTATCACATGATCCGAGTGCCAAGATACATATTCTAATTAATAATTCTAATATTCATAAGGTCAAACAATCACTTTGAACATTCATCACATGACCATCACAGCTTATAAGAAAACATGTCAACAAGGAGGTATTTATTTAAAATTTATTTTTCATGATAAAACTTTAAAATTTAATGAAAAAAGGTATGAACCGATGAATGTTATTACAGACAGACACAAGGTAGGGGGAGAAAATAAATAATGGATCAAAACTATATCAAGTATCAACCAACCGATCAAAATGATCTACCAAAATCATTTTAAACCCACACATTATATATCTGTATTTATTATCAATGTAGGGTCATGTGAATATGAAGTTGAAAGATGGTTGGGTTCACACATTTCCTTTTGAAAAAATATGCACAGTGGGGAAGATCTAGATTTCATTTGTGTTGACAATGTAAGTGAAATCCTAGAGCATGATTGGTTAGGTGGCTTAGTTGTAAATGTATACATGAGGTATGTTTTCATGATTTGATTTTCCAAAAGCTAATATACTAGGATAACTATGACTCAATACATTTCATATTTTTCATAAGCACATATATGAAAAACAATTGAAGGGATTTCCCCCGTGAATAAAAATTTGGACTCGTTAGTCCTCGTGTCACCTCTATAGAACAAACAGATATAGAATTAGAGAAAGAGGGTGAAATAGTGCTAGGCCTACTCAAATTTTTTAATAGAAAAAATTTGGATAACATACTTTTCTTAATACCAACGTTGCATGGGTAAAAGTATAAAATTTAATCATATAAAATATATTTTAATTTCTTTCATTACTTATTCATTTTTGTGTTTCTAGACAGTATTGGATGATAATTATGGTCAATTTGGAAACTCCAAGGATTTATTTCTTGGATTCAATGCATATATATTCAACAAACTAACCACAAATGACGGTGTTTTTCAACTTTTATTACACTACATCCAACATTTTTGAACTAAAAATCTTGTGATGTAATTTATATTATCTTTTAATGAGGATTCTTCTAGGATAGGGTGGTGCGTGAATATTGTCTTCATCATGGAATGAGACTAGGGGAAAAGGACAAGAAACATCACAAATGCTAAGACTAAATAAAAATCTGGGTATATATAATAAGATTTCACTATCTAA
Organism: Viscum album; assembly: GCA_963277665.1. Lineage (NCBI taxonomy): Eukaryota > Viridiplantae > Streptophyta > Magnoliopsida > Santalales > Viscaceae > Viscum > Viscum album. Next base: position 1,974,678,888 of record OY728157.1, on the reverse strand, counting down.
ACACATATAAAAATTACTTATTTTTCTTAATGTTTCTACAGTGTTCGAAACAAATAAATAATAAAGACTGTGGTTATTATGTTTGTAAATTTATGAAAGAGATCGTATTCCATGAATAAACCAGCATCCCTAAAGAGGTATTTTCAAAGATAATTACTATTTAATTTAAAATATTTATTAATACTTTTTGTGTTTGTATTTTTTTATTATTAACATGATTGTCTAAAATAATATTATTCAAAAGATTAGATAGATTTGTTTAGAAATGAATAGGAAACATACCTAATGGAATAATGTATAGAAATAACATGAATATGTGACCGGTATGACTCAAAGTGTCTATTTTTATTTAAACTTTTTAAAAAATTTAGTAAAAAGAACAAGTGTTATACTGAAAAATGATAAAACACATTAGGATTGTTTTGATACTTTAGAAAAATGATTCATAATTCATTTGTGATGTGTAGGAATCAACCGCACCTAAATCCAACACATGGTGTGACCATTATCACTTTAAGTGTGTATTTTTATAATAAATTAACAATAAATTTATCAAAAAGAAAAAGTGACATACTGAAAACTGAGAAAATGTATTCGGATTGTTTTGATACTTTAGAAAAATGATCCATCCTTAATTTTTGATATTTAAGAATCAAACACACCTCTATTCGATGAACGGTGTGACTGATATGACTAAAAGTTTTAGTTATCAGTTAAAAATTAACATTTTAGCTCAAAAATCATCACTCACTAAAAACCAAGAAAACTCATTCCAATTGTCTTTATAATTTAGGAAAATTATTCATATGTTATTTTTGACATATATAAATCAATATTGAGTCATACTGATGCACGATGCGATGGGTATGACTCAAAATGTGTGTTTCAAATTTGAAATGTAATTTTAGTATAAAAAAACAACTGTCATACTAAAAAATAAGCAAACGCATTTTGATTGATTTGAAACTTTAGGAAAATTATATATATGTCATTTTTAATGTGTAGGAATCAACTGAACCTCAATAAAATGCACAATACGACTGGTATGACTCAAAGTATCTCTTTTTATTTAAAATTGACATTAATTTTAGTAAAAAAAATAATTGGAATACTAAAAATTGAGAAAATGCATTCAAAATGTTTTGATGATTTAGTAAAATGATCAATGAGTCATTTTTGACATTTATAAATCAACCCCAACTCAATACAGTGCATCATGTGACCGGTATAAATCCAAATGTGTCTTTTTATTCAAAATTTACATTAATTTAAGAAAAAAGAACAACTGATATACTAAAAACCAAGAAAAAACATTCTTATTATTTTAATACTTTAATAAAATAATAAAAAAGTCATTTGTGACATATAAGAATCAACCTTATCTCAATCTAATGCACGGTGTAACCGGTATGACTAAATGTGTCTGTTATCAGTTTAAAATTTACATTTTAGCTCAAAACGTATCACTCACTAAAAACTAATCAAATGATTTCCAGTTGTATTTATAATTTATTAAGGTGATTAATAAATCCTTTATGATGTGTATGAAGTAGAATCTTATTAAATTGATGCATGATGTGACCGGTATGACTCAAAAATCATGTTTCCAGTTTGAAATGATATTTTAGTAAAAAAACAAAACTGACATACTAAAAAACAATAAAAAATATTTTTATTGTTTTTATACCATATAAAAACTATCCATGATTCATTTACTACATGTAGGAATCAACCACACCTCAATCTGATGAATGATGTGACCGGTATAAATCCAAATGTGTTTTTATTTAAATTTGACAATAATTTAAGTAAAAAGAATAAGTGACATACTGAAAACAAAGGAAATGAATTTGGATTGTTTTTATACTTTAAGACAATTATACTTGAGTAATTTCTGATGTTTATGAATCAATATTACCTCAATCTGACACATGTTGTGACCAGTATGACTAAAAGTGTCTGATATCAGTTTAAAATTGACATTTTAGCTCAAAACATTTCACTCACAGAAATCCAAGAAAATGCCCTCTGATTGTCTTAATAATTTATTAGAGTGATTCATAAGTCCTTTTTAACATGTATGAAGTAGTATCACCTCAAACAAATGCATGATCTGACCGACATGACACAAAATAGGTGTTTCCGGTTTGAAATGATATTTTAGTAGAAAACACAACGATCATACTAAAAACAAAGAAAACCCATTTGGATTGTTTTGATACTTTATAACAACAATCCATGAGTTATTTTTGATGATTAGGAATCAACCACACCTCAATATGATGAATGATGTGACTAGTATAAATCCAAATATGTCATTTAAATTTGATATTCATTTTAGTAAAAAAAATAAGGGCTATACTCAAAACTAAGAAAACCAATTCATATTGTTTTGATATTTTAGTACAATGATCCATAACTAATTTATGATGGGTAGTAATCAACCCCATCTTAATACGACACACAGTGTGACCTGTATAACTTAAAATGTGTCTTTTTTATTAAAAATTGACATTTTATTAATGTATTCTTTTATATTAATGTTTAATTTTCTTATTTATAGCATTACTAACATAATATTTGTTTTATTATATAGGTGGATCCTTTTTATTGAGTTGGGGTGATTTTTTCGGCAAATAATACCATGGGAGGACATTTTTCAGAGGGGATCACAGATGTCAAAGGATTAAACATTAATGCTTTTAACTGTTTGTTGGTTAATTTTAAATGTTATTATATAAAACATTGTTTGAAATGTATATAGAATTTTTTTTCAAACCCTTGTACATGTTGTTTTGTTCTTGTGTGTGTTGTTGTGTGTGCTTATTTGTTCTTGTGTGTGTTGTGTAGGTTCTATTTTGTGTAGGTGGTATGTGTGTGTTGTGCAGGTGCTACTGGTGGGTGTACTATTTATATGTGTAGGTGCTGCTGGTGGGTGTGTTGTTATATAAACAGCACATCATAGGAAGATAGGCCTTTATTAGCACTATTTTTATCACTGATAAAGTCCCCCTTTATCAGTGCTACTTAGAGAACTGATAAAGGCACCCTTTATTAGCGTTATTTCAAGAACTGATAAAGGTATCATTTATCAGTGCTAATTAAAGTTCTGATAAAGTGGTCTTTTATCCACGCTAAAAATAGCACTGATAAAAATGTCTTTTGTCCATGCTAAAATAGCACGGATAAAGGAGCCTTTATCAGTTCTTTTTTTAGCACGGATAAAGGACTCCCTATATCAGTGCTTTTTTAGCATTGTTAAAGGGGTCCCCCTATCTTCGATGATATTAACAGTTCTTTTCTAGCACTGTTAAAAGAATTTTCTATCACTAACAAAAGAACTATTTGTAGTAGTGTTATTTTAGGATTGGGAAAAACTAAAGATATGGTTAGTGGTGGGATATAATGTGTAACCTATTCAACATCAATATTCTCAAATATTCCTTTATTTTGGCTCTAGTTTATAGTAAAATCTTTGATAATTTCAAAAACTATACCAAAAAAATAATATAAGATTCTAATTGGATTTTTTGTTATATTTAAGGCATGGGTTCTAAGTTATCACTATGATAATCCTCTATTTTCACTAAAAATTGTATAATTAAAGGTCCTCTTAGGGGAATGGAGGGTTCCTCATAAGAGGATGACGGCTTTACAGCTGAATATTTTGATTTTGTAAGAAATAAAATATTTAATTATATGAGAAAATTTGTCATTTATTACATATGAAAATATTTGCTCAAAATTTAATTGAATATTCTACACATGAAAAAGTATCCATGTCTTCTGCTAGCTCATGATGTTGAATTTCCTCTAGTTATGGTGTTATTTTTGGTATTTTTTGTGTCAGAATTAGAATTTCCCCCATGGGTTGGTCCCTTGTTCCGATAGTATTGATTTTTCGGTAGGAGTATTAATGAAATCAATCTTTTCCATTGATTCAACCTTTACCTTGAGTAGATCTCCAATTTTTTTGTAAACAAGGGACTAAAATTTCATGTTATATTAGAATAATATTGTAATTATGGAATATTAGTAATGATTGATAGTCAATTCATGAAAATTATTGATGATATAAGCATGTAATTACCTCTCTAAATCAAGTATTTGGGGACCATTCCAAATAAGAACAAACAAAATCTCACATGAGGATATAATAATTTTGAGTTATGTAGTCTAAGTAACCCAGAGAGCACAACAAGCACTCAAATTGTTAAATATATTGCCAAAAATCATTTTTTGGGAAGTTTATGTCAATTTTTGTAAGTCCTTTCATAGTTCCAATCCATTGTAAATTCATTCATATTTAAAAGGGGTTTATAGGTTCTCTTGTGAAATTTATGCCTACCAATTATTCACTGTCCACCATTTATCTTGATACCAATAATCTGAATAAATAGGGGACACATTTTTATAGATTTTGAGGTGGAATTCAGATAAAAGTTCCATGGGAATTTCATTAGGTAGTTATCTTACACTATCAACCAGTAAATATCTTATTTCATCCTATCCACCCAAATTTCTCTAGTATCTCTATGATCTTCAACCATGGATGTTCTTTCTTTTTATTATTCTTTAGGTCCTAGTCTCTATTTCTTCCAAAACATCACTTCATTTATAATTAAATCGGGATAAATGTGAATTTATGCCTTCAAACTATCATAAGTAAGCTAGATCATCGATCCACCAGAGACAAGGTGACGAAGTCTCAAGTAACTTTACACATCAACATCAAAAACATTTGACCCATCACCATCATATGTTATTCAACCTTAGGATTTCTGGGAATTTCTCAACTTGAACACTATAAATATTGAGATTTCTAAGAAAATAAATATGGAGCGTATGATTCATATACATATATTCCTCCATTTCAATCCAGTGATACACCATCGTAGAGAAAAATAAAATAATACATATCCTCATAGCTAGCTAAGCCACTTTCAATGTGGACTCTAATGGGTACATCTCTATATTAAGAGAATATGAATTGGGAATAGTTCCCAAGTTCCTCTACTATATCTATAAAATCCATTGATATTGATTAAACTCTATAAATACTCTGAAAAAAGGTATGAATTGGGATTACAAGACAAATGTTAGAGTTTTTAATTTATAGAATCTGAACTATTCCAAAATCCATCCTTAAATAATTCAGAGTTTTCTAGTGTTGTGAAATAGATATTTTCCTAGGTATACTCACTATAGAAGTCAATATATATTTAGCAAGACTGATAAATCTATTTTGATGAACATTTACCTATTTATTTAAGAATCCATTATATATGTTTATAACCTAGGCCCATGTAGTGAATCATCGACTATTAGTAAGTACCCATCAATCCAAATCACTCACAATATATCTTAGTGATAATATCTATCAATGAACACCACACATATCCAACACCACTCCTTATATTTTACCTTTTCTAGTTTGGGTCTATATGCTCAAATTATTTCATGGTTGGGATGATTTAGGAATTATCTTAGTCTTTTAAACATTGAATCATCGATGTATTAATATAAAAACATATTAAACAATGTGTTGAGTGGGATATATATTATAATGTTATGCAATTTAAATATATAGGATGGATGAGTAGTTGTGAGCTTAGATATTCATAACATGTAGTTGGTCCTCAGGTTTATATGGTGAATACCATAAGATATATCCACTTATAGAGCCATATATTTAGATATAGTTCCATGTAAATGACATATTATCTCATCTCATGTGATTTTCTTAAGTGAACCATTGTCTTAACATTTTATCATTTAGCATGAGGATAGTGGCATCAATAATAGGTAAAAACCCATACTATGAAAGATGAAATCAAAATGAGTATTCTATCATTTTTATTTACAAATTAGTTTAAAATACTTTATGTTGTGGTTTGGAAAGGTGGAACTACAAATGACAAATATCATTAATAATTGATTTCCAATATTCAGTTACTGTATGTGAAGTCCTAGGTTTTTGGGTGAGTTATTTTGGGTTTTATTTTTTCCTAATTAAGTGTAATTAGGTGTATTTGGTGTATTGGAGGTGTCATTAAATGAATTGGGTTAGTTTTTTAGGAGTTAGGTAAGTAGTGAGGAATTTTTAATTGATCATATTCCCACAAGAACAATTCTAGGTCACCTAAAATGTTCTGGTGGGGAGGAGAGTGGATACTAGAACTTTCAATAGAAGACCACTGGGTGTGTTGTGAAACCCCTATGAGGATATTAGAGTTTCAGTGGGATCATAATGACTTGTAAAAATAATAATTAATTAGTTATCTTAGAAAATTATAAAGGGTTTCTTGATAATATTAATTCATATATAAAATTTTGATTCAATTTATTACACTTCACACAAATTTTAGGACTTGTTACTGTATTATTTGGTTGAAATTTTCAAGAAATTGAAGTTGAAGTTGAAAAGGGGGAGGCACTATTAAAGTTTGTAGTTTAAAACATTGTATTCCATAAAAACATGTTTACAATATAAATCTATTAAAGATATTCCAATCATATACCATGAAATAAAACTCATTCAATCATTAAAACCATCTTACTGAAGAAGATATTATGGTGTAAAAATATTACTTACATTGTAAACCCATAAATGACCAAAGACCCTACTAATATCATTAAAGACATAAAATTTTGAGATATAAGAATCCCAAATAACTAAAAGCCATAATTTTCAATGTAACTTCAATAATTATGTCATAAAATTACCGAGAAGATAGAATACCGTGAATATCTATAGTGTAAAAGGTGTTTATTTCATAAGGTGCTTTCATATTTCTATTTCAACACGTTGCTTATTTCTCTAAACTATCATTGTTGGTTACTTCTTCCACCATCATGCATTATTTCTTCTTCCATGTGCAGTTGATTGTTTTCTTGGATTCATTTAAATATACTACCATATTTTACTTTAATTATTTGATTATTATTCAACTATGATATATGTTTCACCTATGTTAACTGATGACATGTTTAATACTACCTTTTCCATACATAGCTAAACCACTATGGGATAGGGATTGAGAGTAGGTGTAGAAATGATTTAATGAATTTCTAAATCCAAGACTAAGTAATTTATTGGATAAGGAATTTGGTTGTTTATAAAATCATATATCATTACCTTATATGATCCAGACCAAGAAATTGAAAGATAATGATCTTGAATTAATTATAATAAACCAAATATGACCAATATATTGATCTATTTCCCAATTTTGTAATTTCACCTAATGCAATTGGACTGACACTCACATCTATACCAAAGAGTGGTTTTCAATCTGTTTTGATCCAGTTTATTAGACCAAATCTAAATTAGTAATTCTTGAACAGCTACGTGGTCTAATCCAATAGACTTTACCTTGTTAGATTTAGGGTTATCCAATGTGTAGGCTTCCCAAAATAGATCATGAACCCTTTCTTTCATCAACTGAAGTTTAATCAACCTTCTTAGTTTAAAACCCAACCTTTAAGAATCATATAATGGATCTACTACTAGGTTGTAATTTTTATTTCATGAGCTATTTCCAGATCATCCCTGTGGGTTTGAACTAGGACTTCAAATATTTTTTGTACCTTCATAGTAGTTCTAGTTAGGTTAAATATAAATATCTAATTTGATCACACCCATGTTGAATCAATAATGGTACATGGGATTTTCAAATTTTAGTGTTGTTTCTGGGGACTAAGTTGATTTTTTGGCACAATGAACTTAAGTATGAACCTAATATTTCCTCAAACCCCATTATTTTTCCATTTATTTTTTCAATTATTACCCCTAGATTATATTTTTTTCATTATTTTTATTTAGTTCATGATATTTTCCCCTTTGAATCATTCTAGGAATTTGGAATGTCAAGAACCACTCACTTTTAACCCTAAAATTGGGAGGTATGTCTCTACATGTCATCAATAAAACATCGTTAATCATAATAACCCTGCTATAACCCATCACCATAATACTAAATATGTCCCTCTTGAATAGTAGGGAGTGAAACCCCTGATACTAGAGCACACCATTATGGACTATGAATTCCCATCCACTAGTGATGCTACACTCAGTATCGTTCAGCCTCCCATTCGAGAACACACATTTGAAATCAAACCTAGATGAATTCACATGATCCAAAACATGGTATAGTTTAAATGAATTTAGAGAGATGATCCACATGATAATATATCATACTTTTTAGAAGTTTATGACACCTTTATAAATTAGGGTGTGTCTTCTGATGCTTTCAGATTTGGGCTTTTTTCCTTCTCCTTATGTGATAGCGCCAAGGACAGGATAAAGATTAAATCTCTTGAATCCATTACAACATGGGATTATTTAGTAAAAAATCATAGAAAAATACCTCTCACCCATACATATAAGGAAGCTCTATAATTAAATAAAAAAGCTCATTCAAAATAATTTGAAATTATCCTAGGAGGCTTTGTAACATTTTAAATAATTGACTTTAAATTTCTTGTATCATAGACTTTATGTCCAGATATAGCTTCAAACCTTTTATCAATGCCTAAAACCCACTACATGAACTATGGTAGATGTCATCATTGATGGAGGACTCATTATTTAGACACCATAATTATAGAGATTTATTTTATATTAGGTTTTTCTTAATTGTAGTGTTTGGAAGAGAAATTGAGGACCCCCTCGATGTAGTATTAACCAAGTAGAAGAGGCCACCCACGTTGCAGCCCAAGTAGAAGCACTTACTAAAAGATATAAAAATTCATAGATTCCTTTATCTCCACCACCACTACCCTATCCTGTTATAGAGATTAAATATTTTCAACTATATGGAGGCCCATAAACATACCAATACTATCAATTAGGTATGGAAGAATACTAAATTTAGGATAGTGGTTATGTGAATTACAATGAACAACCTCAATAGTTCCAACAACCACTACAATTTTATCAACCATTCAACCCATAAATACCAAATAAATAATAACCCAATTAGGTTTACTTTCAAAAAATGAGTGGTCAAGCACCACCATGGAATCAGGGACCACCTGAGTACCCACCTCATAATCCAACTCCTCAACCAAAATAAATCTTCATACAATAACCTTTTATTCCTAGGGATCAATATTTTCTACATCCTCAGAAAATTGTTTAGCTAGATCTGCCTAGACATCCATAATCCACACCTCAACATTATAATTTAGAAAATATTCTCACAACATTTATTCAAAAAGTGGAATAGTTAATGAATACTCAAGAAACCAAGATTAAAATTCAAAGTGTCGATCTTTACATCCTTGAGCATCAAGTTGGTAAAGTCTCCAAGGATCTCTTAGATTGAATATTGGTTACACTACCCAAAAATATCGAGATTAAAAAAATATAGGGTATAAAAATGTATTTATTCATAGTATAAATAATAAGAAATTTTAGCATCCATGCAAAGGAAAGTAAAAGATGATATAAGGACTCGAATCACATGTGATAGTCATCAACAAAGACATCAATGAGAGTACAGACAAAGCTAGTAAAGAACAAAATCTATAAATAGATCCATGTGACAAAACTCTAGTACAAGAGAATCAAACAAAAGAAGATGTTTATGTGGAACCACCACCTTAAATACCCCCTATTAAACTCCCAAAGTGGATGGGATAATAGAAAATAGAGGGTCTATATAAGAAATTTTTGGGGATGTTTAAGCTAATCCAAATCATGTTCACCTTCATAGAATCTATTTCTAAGATGGTCATTTATGGTAAATTATTAAAGGATATTCTCTATAATAACATAAAGATGGAATATTTGGGAATTATTTCATTGAATGAAGAATGTTATACATCCATACAATGGAATATCCCACCAAAGATGGGAGATCCTGGTAGCTTCTCGATCCCATATACTATTGGGATGTGCAATTTTAGTAAGGCATTATGTGATCTCAAAGAAATATAAATATTATTCCAATAGGTGTATTCAAAAAATTTGGGTTCAATGACCTAAAACCAACAAGAGTATAACTTTAGATTTTATACTGATTTTTCATGTATCCTCAGAGACTTCTTGAGGTTCTCTTAATGAAAGTTGTTAAGTTCATATTTCCTACTAATTTTATGAATCTAGATATGGAGGAATTAGAATATGTCCCCATAATTATAGGGAGACAAATTATTTTAAATGTAAAACATTAATTGATGTGAACTAAGGTATACCAATATTTAGAGTTGGTGAAGAACATGTAGTGTTTTATATAGTTAGAGTGTCCAACAAAAGTAGTGATTCACTAGAATGTCAAGAGATTTTTCTCACTGATGAAGAAAGTGATATCATGGCTTCTAAAGATGATAGAGATCCTATATTACTTAATTAATAAGAATGTAGTGAATATAAGGAGCTAAATTTCATAAAACCTATGACTATAGAATCATTCCCAATGTTCACAGCCTCAGTTATTATGCCACCAACACTAGAATTAAATCCACTAATAAGAACACTTAAATACTCCTTCTTAGATACATAAGAGTCACTATCAGTCATCATAATATTCAAATTGAGTCAAGAATAATATTATAAATAGATAAATTCCCACAAGAGATACAAAAATTCAATCACTTGGGTTGTGGTTGATATCAAGTGGATCAGCCTAACAACCTATACCCAAAATATTATATTGGAAGGAGGTTCTAATCCCAAACTCTAAACCTAGAGGAAACTCACCCCACCAATGAAATAATTAATTAATATTGATTTTATAAATCTTCTTAATACACGTATTGTTTTTTCTATCTCTGACAGAAATTATGTGTGCCCTCTTTAATTAATACTGAAGAAAGGCATATTAACTGTAATTAAAAATAATAAAGATGAATTTATTTTCCCTCATACAGTCACTGGATGGAGAGTTTTGTCAACTATATAAATTTCAATGCATCAAATCATAATGAAAAATTATCACTTACATTCCTAGATAAAATGTTTTAGAGATTATTCATGCATGAATTCTATTATTTACCAGATGGATATTCCAAAAACAATCAAATCCCTATTAAACTAGAATAATTTTCAAATACAATGTTCATTTATCCATTCGAAACATTATCTTATCAATGAATATCATTTATAATGAGTAATGTGTCTAAATAAATTCAATGGTGTATGACACATATTTATCATCATATGGAGGAATAGTTTTTAGAAATTTTCATTGATTATCTTTCTTTGTATGGATGATCCTTCGGAGTCAATCTAATTAGTATGGAACTAGTGTTACAAAACTATAAAGTAAAAAATTAGTGGTGAATTGGGACAAATTACATTTCATTTTCCAAGTAGGAATAGTCCTCAAGAATAAGATTTTAAATAATATCATAGAATTTGACCCAGGAAAAATCAGATTAATTAAAGTCTTACTTGAACCCACAATTGTGAAAGGCATAAGGAGTTTCATAGGCCACATGGAGTTCTATTGTCGTTGTGTTAAGAACTTGGAACAAATATCCCAATCAATGAAACACCAACTATATAAGGATGATTATTTTGAATTGAGTGACTAATTTTAGTAGGCATTTAATGCATTAAAAACTATCTGGGTGGTTGTACAAGTCACTTTATCACCAAACTAGGATAAGTAATTCAAACACATGTACGATGCTAGTGAAATCATTTTGGAAATTGTTTTATGCCAGTTGGTTGAAAATATATTTTATCCAATTTATTATGAAACTGAAACTCAAAATTAATATCAAGTCAATTATATGACCACATAGAAAGATATTCTAGTAGTAGTTAATATATTTCATAAATTCATATCATACCTCATTCTCTCTAGATTTGTGTTTTACACTAATCATGTAGCATTAAAATACCATATGAATAAAAAGGATTTCAAACCTAAATTTATATGGTGAATCTTATCACTAAATGATTTTTAAATAATCATAAAGTATTAGAAAGGGACTGAAAATGTTATTGCATACTATCTATTTAGAGTCCAACTACCAAATATTGAGGATGATGAAGAGATTAAAATTGTAGATGAATTCCCCGATGAGACACTCTTCCATGTGGATGTGTAATCATGACCATGGTTTTATCACATAGAAAAATATATTGCTACAGGAACCCTCTACTCACACTACTCTTATCTATCAGGATGAACCGCTTCTATTCAAACTATGTTTTGATGGTTTAATGAGAGATTTCATTCCAAAGGATGAAATTAAGATCATGCTATAATTATTTCATATGTCACAAACATAAGGACATCATGGGTCTGATCGTATTATGGCTAAAATCATTTAGAGAATATTATTTTGTCCTTCTATCCATTAGTATACAAGAAGTTTTTTTTCAAAGATGTGATCAATTCAAGCAAATAGGAACCATTGGGAAATGTAATGAAATTCCATAAACCATATCCTAGAAGTAAAAGTCTTTGACGTTAGGGGAATTAATTTCATAGTTCTATTTCCCAATTCTCATGGAATTTTATACATCTTGGTCAGTGTAGACTATTTTTTGAAGTGGGTAGAATCATAAGCTATAACCATTCACATGTCCAAAGTGGTAATACAATTTATGATGAAAAATATCTTTTCCAGATTTTTATTTCCCCGATTACTCATTAGTGATCGGGGAACATGATTCAATAATACTTCTTCCAAATGACTACTTAAAAGGTATGGGATTCGATACAATACTTGAACCCCTTACCACTTATAAACTAGTGTGAAAGTGGAATTATCAAATCGGGAGATCAAACTGGTTTTGGAAAAGATATTCAATACAATTAGAAAAGATTAAAGTCTCAAACTTGATGATGCACTATAGGCATACCATAAATCTTATAAAATTCCTATTGGAACAACACATTTACAAATGTTTCATGGAAAATTATATCATTTGATAATGGAATTGGAACATCACTCATACAGGGTAATCAAAAAGTTGAACTTCGATGCCCAAAAAGTTGGGAAACAAATATTTCTACAATTGGATGAGATAGATGAAATTAGAAGATTCACTTATAAGAATGATAAAATTTAAAACGAAAAAAAATTAAATGGAATGAAAAACACATCAAGTGATGAATATTAACACCAGAGGATAATGTTTTGTTATTCAATTACCTTCTAAAATTATTCCCTGGAAAATTGAAATATTGATGGTCAAGTCCATTTGATTTTATTAAAGTCTTCTCATATGACACTATTGAAATTAAAAAAGGAAATGGACAACCCTTAAAATTAAATATAAATAGTTTAAAATTTTATCAAGATCCATTTTAAGAAGAGTGAGTCATTTATATCAATTTTAATTGATTTCAGACAACATATAGCTCTAGATTTAAAAAGAAACATTGACTGTAGGAAACCCATGTATGTTCCATTTAAGAAAATCATTATCATTAAATCTCAGTCGACTAATTCTAAGTTACCCCTTCAACTAAAAAAAGGTAAATTATGATATTGGAAATTTCATTTATGAAATAAAATTTCCCAACCTATAAAAACCCATCTCAAATTTTTTAAACCATAAATACTAAATTTACAGTGTAAATTTCTTGAACATTTTATTTAACTTGTAAGGATAGGGTTTATGGCCGCCACCACCTCTTTATTTTCTCCTCCCCTAAAGATCATGTGGTCGTCACACCTCCTCCATTGGTTTCCCCTCATTTGACCAAAACTCCTCCACCATCCTCCTCCCATCATCACTTACCTCCTACCACCATAGTCTAAACCAAGGGTGGAGATCTCCCTCCTTCTTAGCGCACAGATAAAGGCTTCCGACCTCTCAAGGCTAAGCACCATGCCTGGACTCTTACTCCACCATTTTCTTCTCCTTTACTGGTCTTGCATCAAGATACCACCCCACCAACCTCTCCATTAATTTCAGGTTATCCATATGCATCCCACCACTCAAAGGGTTTGGATCCACCTTCCTAAATATATCCTTTCGTTCACATTTAAGACCTGAAATACCATATATGTTGTCGTTGGTGTGATAGAACCAACTATTTATACTTTGATTACATGAATACTTAATGTAATTAAATATTAAACATCTTATTACATATTGTTCATTGTTCTACATGATAATAATGTAATAATTTCCTAGAGTATTTTTCTCATTAATAAGGTCATAGTAGTTATAACGACCCATACTTTACATACATTGTTATTACTTCAAAATTGAAGCATACTTATTACAACATATAACAAAACCATGAAAGGACCGTATAGGTACAGTGTCTTTAGAAACTGGGAAACATAAACAACTGGTTCATAAAGCGTCAACACTGTCTCCCATTTATTTCATCATATTTAAAGTCCCTTTTGGCATATCTTACTTAGTAAGCTTCTTCCTGACCTGGGGAAAGAAAACATACAAAAGGGTGAGCTCAAATTCTCAATAAGGGTAAACAAAACAAATATCAATCACATCATATTCATAAGAACATAACATTTTGGAAATCTTAACCTGCAAAAGAGAGCATAATTTCATAACATGGGATAAATCATAGTAGTGAAATGAAATCCCAATAATCATAACTTAAAACATGAAACTTTGTGGCATACACACATAATCATAGAGAATCATTTCTTATTAGTCAAGACTCATTTCCAAGACTATCTTAGAGGACAAAGTCCATTTCTGAACCGAGTTCACTCCTCGTTTCAGTCCTGTTTCACTGAACCGGTTTAACCCGCCGTTCCAGCCATGTCTATCTCATGAGATATAAAATCTTTACCCAATGCATTGGAGGTAGATATAGGTCCCACCCATATCTTAATGATACCATTCTTATGTGTTCCACAAAATCATAAACCATACATCATAGCATAAACCATGTAATAAAAATGGGAATCTTAAACATCGTGACATCATAAAACAATTCATATAAGATAAAGGAATTAATAAAAATATTTCCATAACAACATAATAAAATCCATGTAGTAATAGAAACCTATATTATCTTAGATGGAAAATAATTTTGATAAAACTCTTGAACTCCATTCTTGAGGAAAACATCCTTTCTACTTCAAAAACATTTTTCCTTTCTTAACATGTCATACAATTTTAAACTAAAAGAAAATGATTAAAAATAATCTTGAAAACTTGTAAAGGAAGCTTCTTTGAAATAATTTTTTAAAAATCCATTCATGCCGTATAAGTTAAAAAAACATTCTTCTCGTACTTTTGTCGGAAAAGTCAAAAAGTACCTTGTACAAAAAACGACAAAAGATTCCTTTAATATCTTTTACTAAAAACTCACTGAAGGGTAAAATTGGATTTAAAAAATTTTAGGTGGATGGAAATAATATTAAATATTGAGGAAACATGGATGTGGATGATAAAATACACCCCAGTAAATACCAAAGTATAAACAATCTCGGATAAAAATGAGATTGTGATATTTTCCCTTACCTTAGGTCCGATTTGCTTCGTAAGTGTTCTAACCTCCTGTATAATGATTTAAATAATGTTATTGAATTATTCCAGAATCATAATTATTGTTATGATATCAGATATGGTCATATTATTAGCTTCTTATTAGTAATATTTCATTACTACTTGTTATTCGGGTGTTTATTACTTTTTGTTCTTATGCGTGTTTGTCGAATAAATTCTTACTCTTCTCTTAAGGTTATAGATACCTCATTTCCAGAATGTTATTAGTGTAATATATATCATAATAATTCATTCAACTCATTTATATAATCATTATGCAATGAAGATCTTGTAGAACGAATCGCATCACATCCTGGAGACGGTATTCCGTACGTACGCACGAGCGATGATATCATTCCCATGATCGTGGAATTGTATTGGATTGTATGTATACTATTTCAGAATCAGTAAAACTTTACAATAATCATATATATATTCATTACTTTCACCCTTATACCCATCCAAGTAAGGTGGTGGAAAATAGATTACACCACGGCGTGGAGACGGTATTCCGTACGTACGCACGCGCGGTGATTTCGTTTTCCGTAGGATAGATAAGAGGTGAAATAGGGTTGTTTCATATTTATAATAACATATAAGTATATGAGTGATACTGATGTTATTACCTCATAATGAAACAACTAAAGAAGAGGGAGTAGAAGAAGAATGGAACTTGAAGAAAATGGTAGAAGGTATTACCTCTTTCTCGAAGTGCCTCCTTTAAACTTTCTCTTAAGGCACTAGAGTTGGTCTTTTGATAAGACCAGTACCTCTAGTAGGTTTATAAGGAAGTGGGGAAGTGAAATGGGTAGGGTTTGGCTGATATTGAAGGCTCAAATTGGTGTGAGGAAGAGAGGGAGGAGGTGCCCTTTTATAAGGGAGGAGAGGGGCACCTTTGGAAATATAAGAAATATTAGTTCATATTAAATCTCAAACCCACTTAAAAACCTCCAAAAATGACTCATTAGAATATAATATGAGATAGGGTTGTAATCTCATCAACCAATAAAATTTATACATGTTAGGAATTTATTTTAAACATTATCAACTTGATTTATCCTTATTTATCAATTTAATTTTATTTGTGGTAATAATATTCTAAATTTTAAATTATTATAAATAATTACATATGTGTTGTGAATTTTCCATAATTTGACACTTTATGACATTGTCGACCATATAAATATTAATTTATAATTTTTAAATATTTTTGGGATTTTTAAACAATTTTATAATATGATATTTTTATAAAATAACAATAGTGTTAATTTTGACACTATTCATTTATTTGAATTTAAATAAAATATATACAGAAGATATGTTCGAAATAAAAGTTTTAATAGATTCATAAAATGTCATATGTATCTATAAAATTATTTTAGCACATTAAATAGTTCATATAATATATATTTTAATATTTTTAAAACAATTTATTTGATATTTTAATTAATAAAATAATTTCAACATCACTATTGTGTCATAATTAATGATAATTATTTTATCCCTAAAAATTCTAAATAAATTCCTATGATATAGATAATTGTATTATATTCTTGGAGACTATTCATTTTCGATGTTTCATTAAGTTTATCACAAAATTAAAATTATTATACTTATAATATTTAAGAAAGTGACATGTTGTCACATTCTTTGATTTTAATAATAATTAAATTATTTTCATGGAAAAAAGTCCATTAAATGAATCTAATCCGACCCTTAGGTGATATGGATCTACTTTTAGTCATCCAATAGGATTTTGGCATGTGTTAGGGTAATTTTATAATCTTATATTTACCCTTAATTACCCGATTTACCTTTAACTATGGTAAATACAATTTACCGTAGTAACTATTCATAATTCCCAAAAATAAAAAGTATCCTATTAACATAATTTGGACCCAATGATTCTGAATATGGAATCCATTTTTCAAAATTCAAAACAAATAAGTTGCAATAATTAATTTAAAATAAATCTCATTGTTAAGAAAACGGGTTTTAGAAGTTAAAACATTGCCAAAGATTGAAATGTTTTTACCTATGAATACAATGTGAAATTAATTCTAATGACATACATTATATTAAATGGTAAAAATATATTATATTTATACTTTAAAACCATTCAATATTATAATTTATCCATATAAATTATCTCAATGAAAAAAGTTTTTTTTAAATAAAAATTAGCGTATTTTTACCATTCATCAAAATATGAAAGTTATCAGAAAAATATCAAAAATCTATCCAAAGTAAATTTTTATACCCTGATTTAAAAGAAGAATTTTATTTTGTCAAATTTAACTTATAAAAATGTAAAAAACTAGATTTAATGTGGGTGTGCCATCAAAAGGCGGAAAAACTGTATTTTTTGAAAAATATTTCTTTTATCCAAAAAAACTGATTTTGCTTTTATACCTCATTCTAGAAAATGTAAAAGTTGAATTAAAATGTTATAAAATTCAAAATTCAGTTAGTACTATTCATAATGGATAGTTTTAATAATATTTTAATAGCATATTGTTGTTTAGTGAAACTCGGTATTGCGTACGACGCAAGCTATCGAGGAAGGCCGCGATTGCGTGTAAAGAAAGCCAAGCTAGTGTTGTGTGTAGTGAAAGATTCTTTTGATGATTTATATAACATAAAAAAATAATATTTCTCATAAAACTCTCGGGTGTTACATTATACCCCCCTTAAAATGAATTTCACCCTTGAAATTCGTCACTTTGTAACAAATAGATGAGGATACCTCTCCCTCATCATATCCTAAAGCTCCCATGTAGCTTCTTCTAATTGGTGGTTCCTCCATAAAACTTTCACTAAGTGAGTGGTCTTGTTTCATAGGAATTTTTCGCTACGATCCAGAATCTCTATCGGCTATTCTTCATAAGAAAGATCTTGCTCCAGCGGTACAACTTCTGAGCTGAGTACATGTGAAGGATCGGGTATGTACTTTCTCAGGAGAGATACATGGAACACATCGTGTACTTGAGAGAGATTCGGTGGAAGTGCCAATCGGTAAGCTACCTTCCCAACACGATCCAGTATTTCAAAAGGACCAATATATCTAGGGCTCAACTACCCCATCTTTCCAAATCTCATGACCCTCTTCTAGGGAGATATTCGTAAGAACACTTTATCACCCACTTCAAACTCTGGGTCTTTTCTTCGGTTGTTGGCATAACTTTTCTGTCGACTCTGAGCTGCTCTTATGTGTTGTTGAATAGATCTGACATTTTCTGCCATTTTATCAACGAGATCAGGTCCTAATAGCTTTCTTTCCCCAACTTTATACCAACAAGTTGGAGTCCTATATTTCTTTCCATAGAGAGCTTCATAAGGATCCATCTAAATACTAGAGTGAAAGATATTATTATAAGAAAATTCCACCAAAGGTAGGTGTTGATCCCAACCACCTTTGAAATCCATAGAGCAAGCTCTCAACATATCTTCTAGAGTTTGAATTGTTCTCTCATACTAACCGTCTGTCTGAGGATGATAAGCAGTGCTGAAACTCAACTCTGTATCCAGAGTATACTGAAGACTTCTCCAGAACTTCGAGGTAAATCTCGGATCCCGATCAGATATAATAGAAAGTGGTACTCCATGCAATCTTACCACTTCCTTTACATATATCCTGGCAAGCTGATCCAGAGAGAAATCCTCTCTAATAGCAATGAAGTGTGCAGACTTTGTAAGACGATCAACTATGACCCAGATAGCATTATTGCTTTTGGATGTTTTAATAATTCATGTGACAAAGTCTATAGTGATGTTTTCCCGTTTCCATTTGGGTATGGGTAATGGTTGTAACTATAACGACCCACACTTTACATACATTGTTATAACTTTAGAATTGAAGCACACTTATTACAACATATAACAAAACCAAGAAAGGACCATATAGGTATAATGTCTTTAGAAACTGGGAAACATAAACAAATGGTTTATAAAGAATCTACTTTGCATCCCATTTATTTCATCATATCTAGAGTCCCTTTTTGGCATATTCTACTTAATAACCTTCTTCCTGACCTGTGGAAATAAAACATACAAAAGGGTGAGCTCAAATGCTCAGTAAGGGTAAACAAAAGAAATATCAATCACATCTTATATATAAGCACATAACTTTTGGAAATCTTAACCTACAAAAGATATCATAATTTCATAACATGGGATAAATCATAGTAGTGAAATGTAATCCCAATTATCATAACTTAAAACATGAAACTTTGTGGCATACACACATAATCATAGAGAATCATTTCTTGTTAGTCAAGACTCATTTCCAAGACTATCTTAGTGGACAAAGTCCATTTTTGAACCAGGTTCATTCCTCATTTCAGTCCTGTTTCACTGAACCGGTATAACCTACCATTCCAGCCATGTATATCTCATGAGATATAAAATATTTACCCAATTCATTGGAGGGAGATATAGGTCCCACCCATCTCATAATGATACCATTATTATGTGTGCCACAAAATCATAAATCATACATCATTGCATAACCCATGTAATAAAAATGGGATTCTTAAACATCATGACATCATAAAAAAATTCATATAAGATAAAGGAATTCATAAAAATAATTCCATAACAACATTATCAAATCAATGTAATAATAGGGATAGAAACAGAACCCTATTTTATCTTAGATGGAAAATAATTTTGATAAAACACTTGAACTCCATTCTTAAGGAAAATATCCTTTCTACTTCAAAAACATTTTTCCTTTCTTAACATGTCATACAATTTTAAACTAAAATAATTTGATTAAAAATAAACATGAAAACTTTTAAAGGAAGCTTCTTGGAAATAATGTATTAAAAATCCATTCATTCTGTATAAGTTAAAAAAACATTCTTCTCATACTTTTGTCGGAAAAGTCAAAAAGTACCTCGTACGAAAAACGACAAAAGATTCCTTTCATATCTTTTACTAAAAACTCACCGAAGGGTAAAATTGGATTGAAACAGTTGTAGGTGGATAGAAATAATATTACATATTGAGGAAACATGGATGTCGATGATAAAATACACCCCAGTAAATACTAAAGTATAAATAATCTCGGATAAAAATGAGATTGTGATATTTCCCTTACCTTAGGTCCGATATGCTTTGTACGTGTCTGAACCTCCTATATAATGATTTAAATAATGTTATTGACTTATTCCATAATCATACTTATTGTTATGATATCATATATGGTCATATTCTTAGTTTCTTGGTAGTAATATTTCATTGCTACTTGTTATTCGGGTGTTTATAACTTTTTGTTCTTATGCATGTTTTGTCGAATAAATTCTTATTCTTCTCTTTAGGTTATAGATACATCATTTCAAGAATGTTATTAATGTACTATATATCATATTTATTCATTCAATTCATTTATATAATCATTATGCAATGAAGATCATGTAGAACGAGTCGCATCACATCGTGGAGACGGTATTCCGTACGTACGCACGAGCGATGATATCGTTCCCATGATCATGGAATTCTATTGGAGTGTATGTATACTATTTCAAAATAAATATTACTTTATAATAGTCATATATAGTCATTATTTACACCATTATACCCATCCAAGTAAGGTGGTGGTGGAAAATAGATTACACCACGGCGTGGAGACGGTATTCCGTACGTACGCACGCGCGGTGATTTCTTTTTCTGTAGGATGGACAGACGGTGAAATAGGGTTGTTTCATACTTATAATAAAATATCATTATATTAGTGATACTTATGTTATTACTTAATGATGAAACAACTAAATAATAATAAGTGGAAGAAGAAATAAAGATGAAAGAATCGGTAACGGGCATTACCTCTTCTTTGAAGCGCCTCTTTGAGACCTCGTTTTAGGGCACTAAAATTGGTCTTTGAGGAAGACCAGAACCTCTAGGATGTTTCTAGTGAAGTGGAGAGGAGAAAGTGGCAGGTTTTGGACGATCTTGAAGGCTCAAAGTGGTGTGAGTAAGAGAGGGAGGAGGTGCCCTTTTATAAGGGAGGAGAGGGGATCCTTTGGAAAAACTAAAAATATTATTTTATTATAAAGTCAAGTTCGGTTTTAAATAGCTCCAAATTGATTTATTTAGAAGCTAAGGTGTGGATGGGTATAAATCCTCTCATCCAATAGAATTTAGACAAGTTTAGGTTCCTATTTTAACCTTATCATTTAGATTTAACATTAAGTTAAATAATTTTACTTTTACCGTGTCTTCTTGTGTTCTTATACTATAAGGTTAATAAACTTACTATAAGCACCCAAACGAACCCCAAGTTATTTATTATTAATATATATAACCTTATATAAGTCATTTGGCAGAACCTTATATTTTTAGGAACAAAATAACAATTACTAATATAATATTTGTTTTAAAACCTATTTTATGTCAATTTTGACACTATTTAGTAATTAATTTTTGTAAAAATCATAACAGAATGATTAGTTCGAAAAAAGTTAATTAAATCAATAATAACATGTCATAATAATCTATAAAATTATTGTAATTCATAAAAAGTCTCAAATTATATTTATTTGGTTATTTATAACATCAATTATGTCAATATTTCATTAATAAGATAATTATTGTATCATCGTTGTGTCATAAATAAATTAAATTATTTAATGTCTAAAAATTACAAATAAAATAACATTATGTAGGAAATCTTTTTATATTTCTAATGAATATTTATAGTCAAATTTATCTTATGTATAACCCCATATTAAAAATGATTTAGTTATTAAACTTTGATTTTAACTATTTTAACTCTTCTTTAAATAAATTAATAATAAATGTCCTAATCTAATCCAGGTGTGCCTAAATGGTCATATTTTATTTCTAAGTTTGTTTTTGGTCGAATTACACTTGTCCAATAGAATTAGTACACGTGTTAGGGTAATAATAATATCATTTTTACCCTTAATTACCATATTTACTTTTAACCGTGGTAAAAAAAAGTAAAAAGTTACTATTCACCAAAAAAATTATTTTCATCTCATTGAACCGCATTTTACTTGCTGACATCAACCGTGTCTCTCGGATTTTTGAAATTCCACTCACAGAAGCGGTAAAATTATGTTTTATGAAAAATTCTGTTTTTTAACTGCCACTTAGTGGTTTCACTATTCATCAAAAATTGAAAGTTTTCAGAAAAATACTAAAATTTCACCCTAGGAAAATTTCGATATTCTGAATCCAAAAATGAAGTCCATTTTGAAAAATAAAATTTATAAAATTTCAAAAAGTGGTTATTACTATTCATAACGGCTAGTTTTAATAATATTTTATTAGCATATCATTGTTTAGTGAAACTCGGTATTGCGTATGACGCAAGCTATCGAGGAAGGTTGCGATTTCGTGTAAAGAAATCCAAGAAAGTGTTGTGTATAGAAAAAGATTCCTTTGATGATTTATATAACATAAAAGTCTCAGGTGTTACATTCTACCCCCCTTAAAATGAATTTCTCCCTCGAAATTCGTCACTTTGTAACAAACAGATGAGGATACCTCTCCCTCATAATATCCTCAAGCTCCCATGTAGCTTCTTCTAATTGGTGGTTCCTCCATAAAACTTTCACCAATCGAGTGGTCTTGTTTCGTAGGACTTTTTCACTACGATCCAGAATCTCTATCAGTTGTTCTTTATAAGAAAGATCTTGCTCCAGCGGTACAACTTCTGAGCTGAGTACATGTGAAGGATCAGGTATGTACTTTCTCAGGAGAGATACATGGAACACATCGTGAACTTGAGAGAGATTCAGTGGAAGCGACAATCGGTAAGCTACCTTCCCAACACGATCTAGTATTTCGAAAGGACCGATATATCTAGGTCTCAACTTCCCCTTCTTTCCAAATCTCATGACCCTCTTATAGGGAGATATTCGTAAGAACACTTTGTCACCCACTTCAAAATCTAGGTCTTTTCTTCAGTTTTCGGCATATCTTTTCTGTCGACTCTGAGCTGCTCTTATGTGTTGTTGAATAGATCTAACCTTTTCTGCCATTTCATCAATGAGACTAGGTCCTAATAGCTTTATTTCCCCAACTTCATCCCAGCAAGTTGGAGTCCTGCATTTCTTTCCATAGAGAGCTTCATAAGGAGCCATCTGAATTCTGGAGTGAAAGCTATTATTATAAGAAAATTCCACCAAAGGTAGGTGTTTATCCTAACCACCTTTTAAATCCATAGAGAAATCTCTCAACATATCTTCTAGAGTTTTAATTGTTCTCTCGGACTGACCGTCTGTCTGAGGATGATAAGAAGTGCTGAAACTCAACTCTGTATCCAGAGTATGCTGAAGACTTCTCCAGAACTTCGAGGTAAATCTCGAATCCCGATCAAATATAATAGAAAGTGGTACTCCATGCAATCTTACCACTTCCTTTACATATATCCTGGCAAGCTGATCCAGAGATAAATCCTCTCTAATATCAATGAAGTGTGCAGACTTTGTAAGACGATCAACTATGACCCAGATAGCATTATTGCCTTTGGATGTTTTAGGAAGTCCAGTGACAAAGTCCATAGTGATGTTTTCCCATTTCCATTCGGGTATGGGTAATGGTTGTAACATCCCCTTAGACTTCTGTCTCTCAACTTTAACTTGTTGACAAACCAAGCATCGAGAGACATATTCAGCAACATCTCTTTTCATGCCATCCCACCAGAAGTACTCTTTCAGGTCCCTATACATATTCGTGCTTCCAGGATGAATAGAGAATGAAGAACTATGAGCCTCATCCAGCATCTCCTTCTTTAATTCGAGGATGGGAGGAACACAAACCCGATTCCTGAACTTTATTATCCCATCATAATCAAGGTTGAATTCAGGAACATTTCTCACCTTCTTTTGTAACTCGACATCTTCTTTCTGTGCCTCTTTAATCTTCACATGTATATATGGTTGAACATTCATTTGAGAAAGATATGATTTTCCCCCTTCCATTATAATTCCAAGATCCATCCTTTGTAAATCCATAAATATTGGATCTTTTGTGATCCTCATCATGGATAAACTAGCATGGTCTTGTCGACTTAATGCGTCTTCCACCTTGTTTACTTTCCCAGGGTGGTAATGGATTGATTAGTCATAATCCTTAATCATCTCCAACCATCTTCTTTGGCACATATTCAGCTCCTTTTGTGTGAAAATATACTTTAAACTTTTATGATCAGTATAAATGTCACACCATTCTCCATAAAGATAATGCCTCCAAATATTTAATGCAAAGATTACCACAGCTAACTCCAAATCATGAGTTGGGTAATTCTGCTCATGTATTTTCAACTGTCGTGAGGCATAAGCTATCACCATATCATTTTGCATAAGAACACACCCCAATCCCTTCTTGGATGCATCACGGTAGATCACAAACCTTTCTCCACTACAAGGCAGTGTGAGCACAGGTGCACTGGATAACCTTCTTTTCAACTCCTTGAAATTATCTTCACATTCCTCCGTCCAAAAAAAACTTAACTCCTTTCCGAGTCAACTTGGTGAGTGGATTAGATAATCGTGAAAAATATTTCACAAAACGTCGATAATATCCAGCCAAACCAAGAAAACTTCGGATCTCAGTCACTGTTGTTGGTCTCGACCATCTTTCTATAACCTCTGTTTTTGCTGGATCCACAGATATCCCCTCTTTTGAGATTATGTGACCCAAAATTCAACTTTTTGAAGCCAAAATTAACACTTGGTAAATTTTTCATAAAGCTTATCCTTTCTCAGGGTCTTCAATATAATTCTCAAGTGATCTTCATGTTCTTCCTTTCTCTTTGAATAGAAAAGAATACCGTCTATAAAGACTACCACAAATTGATCAAGATAGTCTCTAAAGACTCTATTCATCAGATCCATGAAGATAGCGGGGGTATTAGTAAGACCAAATGGCATCACTATAAATTCATAGTGTCCATACCTTGTACGGAAAGTCATCTTTGGTATATCCTCCCTTTTGACCCTTAATTGATGATACCCTGAATGAAGATCAATCTTGGAAAAGTATTGAGCTCCACGTAGTTGGTCAAATAGGTCATCAATGCGCGGGAGAGGATATTTGTTCTTGATAGTGATCTTGTTAAGTTCTCGACAATCAATGCAGAGTATCATTGATCCATCTTTCTTCTTAACAAACAGAATAGGTGCTCCCCAAGGTGACGCACTAGGGCGTATGAACCCCTTATCAAGATTCTCTTGGAGTTGCTTCTTCAATTCCTGTAACTCAATTGGGACCATTCTATAAGGTGTCTTTGAAATAGGCAAAGCACCCGGTACACGATCTATTGAAAACTCAACTTCACGATTTGGTGGATGACCCGGTAATTCATCCGAAAAGACATCATCAAACTCCCGTACAATGGGAATATTCTTAATCGTGAGTTTCTCACCAACCATTTGAGATAAATAACCTTAATTTAGTGGAATCAATACCCATAAAATGGAAGAAATTTCCACTGGAAAGTTATGTTCATCCTTGCATCGATAGACGATCATATATTGATCTGGAATATGAAATGTGACTTCCCTTCTTTGGAAATTGATATGAGATCCATGTAGAGAAAGCCAATCCATGCCAAGAATCACATCAAATTCCACTATAGGAAGGATCACAAGATTTGCAGGAAGCACTTTCCCACAAACTTCAATCGGAGAAGAATTATAAACTTTTGATGTGACTGTTGTGCCATTAGGTGTTGTCACAGCTAACTCAACATCTAATTGTTGAGGTGATACGGTGATACCCTTAGAAAATTCTTTATAAATAAAGGAGTGGGTGGATCCAGAATCAAATAAAACATTTGCTACTTTAGAGTGGATGGTAAGTGTACCATTCACCACATCGTTATCATACTCCACATCACTGATAGAAATTGCATGTGACTTTCCTTTGTCTTTAGCCTTAAGAGTTTGTTGGCGTCGACCATCATCATCAACCCTTGGATTTGGGCATTGATTGGCATAATGCCCCATCTCCTTTCACTTGAAACATTGAAGTGTAGTAGGTTTATTCTGTGCATCCATTCCTTTGTTTTCATCATTATACATATTCTTCCCATCATTACGGCATTCAAATTCCCGATGACCTTCCTTTCCACATTTGAAACATTTACTTTTCCCTTTAAGACAACTCCCTCCATGTTTCTTTCCACACTTTGAGAATAAGGGAAAGCTCATCTTCTTTTCAGTGTGCTCTTTAGATTTTCCTTTGAATTCCATTTTTCTCTTCTTATCAAACCCATATGACTGATGGGTTACTCCAATCTCCATCTCAACATTGAGAGCACATCGAACGATTTCCTTGAATCTATTGAAGTCCCTTATGGCTAAGGCCCTTCGAAGACTTGGTTTTAAGCCACTAAAGAATCGATCGATCTTACTCTCAGGTTGGATAATAATACCAGAAGTGTACCTTGCAAGTCTTGTAAAATTTGCTTTATAGGTACCAACAGATACATCATCCTTTTGCTTCAGTTCAAGAAACTCTTTCTCCATCTTTTTTCGGAGAATACGAGAGAAGTACTTATTGAAAAATAAGTTCTTGAACTCATCCCATTCCATGGACTCAATTTCATCCCTTTGCCTCATATTCTTAATAAGATTCCACAATTGATCAGCATCACCTTCCAAACGATACACTGCTAAGATGACTTTATCATGCTCATAACATTGAAGAACTGAAAATATCTTTTCAGTAGTACTACTCCATTGTTCAGAAACTAATGGATCAGTAGACCCGCTGAATGAAGGTGGACGCTGTCTCATGAAGGATTCAACAGAATGTTGCTTCTTCCTTTGATCGTTTAGAAGTCTTGCATGATTCATAGCTTGAGAAAGTTGTGTGAGCATAGCTACAAGATTTTGCATTCCAGCTCCCATAACGTTTGGTTGCTCAGGGGGACAATCATTGCATTGACCGTCGCATTCCGCATTAACACGGTTCTTCGGGTTCCAGCCATTGACTAAAACCAAGAAGAATAGTGTGAGCAACACTAATTATAATAGGAAAACCACATAATCAAGAATAAAATTTCACACTTAAGGTCTTATCCTAGGTTATTCATGGCCATTTCTAAAACACTAAGATTGTGTTCTATGCTTAGACTTATCCTTAGGGTTCTTAATAAGGATTTCACATCCTAGTTTCCAAAGGTTGACTATACCTTTCCTATGATACCAACTATAACAACCCATACTTTATATACATTGTTATAACTTCAGAATTGAAGCACACTTATTACAACATATAACAAAACCAAGAAAGTACCGTATAGGAATAGTGTCTTTAGAAACTGGGAAACATAAACAACTGGTTCATAAAGCATCTACTTTTCCTCCCATTTATTTCATCATATCTAGAGTCCCTTTTTGTCATATTCTACTTAATAACCTTCTTCCTGACCTGGGGAAATAAAACATACAAAAGGGTGAGCTCAAATGCTCAGTAAGGGTAAACAAAAGAAATATCAATCACATCTTATATATAAGCACATAACTTTTGGAAATCTTAACTTGCAAAAGAGATCATAATTTCATAACATGGGATAAATCATAGTAGTGAAATATAATCCCAATTATCATAACATAAAACATGAAACTTTGTGGCATACACACATAATCATAGAGAATCATTTCTTGTTAGTCAAGACTCATTGCCAAGACTATCTTAGTAGACAAACTCCATTTCTGAACTGGGTTCATTCCTCGTTTCAGTCCTGTTTCACTGAACCAGTATAACCTACCGTTCCAGCCATGTCTATCTCATGAGATATAAAATCTTTACCCAATGCATTGGAGGGAGATATAGGTCCCACCCATCTCATAATGATACCATTCTTATGTGTGCCACAAAATCATAAATCATACATCATTGCATAACCCATGTAATAAAAATGGGATTCTTAAACATCATGACATCATAAAACAATTAATATAAGATAAAGTAATTCATAAGAATAATTCCATCACAACATTATCAAATCAATGTAATAATAGGGATAGAAACGGAACCCTATTTTATCTTAGATGGAAAATAATTTTGATAAAACACTTGAACTCCATTCTTGAGGAAAATATCCTTTCTACTTCAAAAACATTTTTCCTTTCTTAACATGTCATACAATTTTAAAATAAAAGAAGTTGATTAAAAATAAACTTGAAAACTTGTAAAGGAAGCTTCTTGGAAATAATGTATTAAAAATCCATTCATGCCGTATAAGTTAAAAAAACATTCTTCTCGTACTTTTGTCGGAAAAGTCAAAAAGTACCTCGTACGAAAAACGACAAAATATTCCTTTCATATCTTTTACTAAAAACTCACCAAAGGGTAAAATTGGATTTAAACAGTTGTAGGTGGATGGAAATAATATTACATATTGAGGAAACATGGATGTCGATGATAAAATACACCCTAGTAAATACTAAAGTATAAACAATCTCGGATAAAAATGAGATTGTGATATTTCTCTTACCTTAGGTCCGGTATGCTTTGTACGTGTCCGAACCTCCTATATAATGATTTAAATAATGTTATTGACTTATTCCAGAATCATACTTATTGTTATTATATCATATATGGTCATATTCTTAGTCTCTTGGTAGTAATATTTCATTGCTACTTGTTATTCGGGTGTTCATAACTTTTTGTTCTTTTGCATGTTTTGTCGAATAAATTCTTATTCTTCTCTTTAGGTTATAGATAAATCATTTCCAGAATGGTATTAATGTACTATATATCTTATTTATTAATTCAATTCATTTATATAATCATTATGCAATGGAGATCATGTAGAACGAGTCGCATCACATCGTGGAGACGGTATTCCGTACGTACGCCCGAGCGATGATATCGTTCCCATGATCGTGGAATTGTATTGGAGTGTATGTATACTATTTAAGAATCAATATCACTTTATAATAGTCATATATAGTCATTATTTACACCATTATACCCATCCAAGTAAGGTGGTGGTGGAAAATAGATTACACCACGGCGTGGAGATGGTATTCCGTACGTACGCACGCGGGGTGATTTCTTTTTCCGTAGGATGGATAGATGGTGAAATAGGGTTGTTTCATACTTATAATAACATATCAGTATATGAGTGATACTGATGTTATTACTTCATGATGAAACAACTAAAGAAGAAGAAGTGGAAGAAGAAATAAATATGAAAGAATCGGTAACAGGCATTACCTCTTCTTTGAAGCGCCTCTTTGAGACCTCGTTTTAGGGCACTAAAATTGGTCTTTGATGAAGAACAGAGCCTCTAGGATGGTTCTAGGGAAGTGGAGCGGATAAATTGTCAGGGTTTTTCCGAACTTGAAGGCTCAAAGTGGTGTGAGGAAGAGATGGAGGAGGTGCCCTTTTATAAGGGAGGAGAGGGGCTCCTTTGGAAAAACTAAAAATATTATTTTATTATAAAGTCAAGTTCGGTTTTAAATAGCTCCAAATTGATTTATTTCTAATCTAAGGTGGGTATGGGTCGAAATCCTCTAATCCAATAGAATTTATACAAGTTTATGTTCCTATTTTAACCTTATCATTTAGATTTAACATTAAGTTAAATAATTTTACTTTTACCGTGTCTTCTTGTGTTCTTATACTATAAGGTTAATAAACTTACTATAAGCATCCAAACGAACCCCAAGTTGTTTATTATTAATATATATAACCTTATCTAAGTCATTTGGACGAACCTTAGATTTTTAAGAATAAAATAACAATTACTAATATAATATTTTTTTTAAAAACTATTTTATTTCAATTTTGACACTATTTAGTAATTAATTTTTTTAAAACTCATAAAAGAATTATTAGTTATAAAAAAGTTAATTAAATCAATACTCACATGTCATATTAATCTAGAAAATTAGTTTAATTCATAAAAAGTCTCAAATTATATTTATTTGGTTATTTATAACATCAATTATGTCAATATTGCATTAATAAGATAATTACTGCATCATCGTTGTGTCATAAATAAATTAAATTATTTAATGTCTAAAAATTACAAATAAAATACCATTATGTAGGAAATCTTTTTATCTTTCTAATGAATATTTATAGTGGAATTTATCTTATTTATAAAACCATATTAAAAATGATTTAGTTATTAAACTTTGATTTTAACTATTTTAACCCTTCTTTAAATAAATTAATAATAAATGTCCTAATCTAATCCAAGTGGGCCTAAATGGTCATATTGTATTCCTAAGTTAGTTTTTGGTCGAATTAAACTTGTCCAATAGAATTAGGACATGTGTTAGGGTAATAATAATATCATTTTTACCCTTAATTACCCTATTTACTTTTAACCGTGGTAAAAAAAAGTAAAAAGTTACTATTCACCAAAAAAATTATTTTCATCTCATTGAACCAGATTTTACTTCCTGACATCAACCGTGTCTCTCAGATTTTTGAAATTCCACTCACAGAAGCGGTAAAATTAAGTTTTATGAAAAATTCTGTTTTTTAACTGCCACTTAGTGGTTTCACTATTCATCAAAAATTGAAAGTTTTCAGAAAAATACCAAAATTTCACCCTAGGATAATTTCAATATTCAGAATCCAAAAATGAAGTCCATTTTGAAAAATAAAATTTATAAAATTTCAAAAATTGGTTATTACTATTCATAACGGCTAGTTTTAATAATATTTTATTAGCATATCATTGTTTAGTGAAACTCGGTATTGCGTACGACGCAAGCTATCGAGGAAGGTTGCGATTTCGTGTAAAGAAAGTCAAGCAAGTGTTGTGTGTAAAAAAATATTCCTTTGATGATTTATATAACATAAAAGTCTCGGGTGTTACAGTAACATCCCCTTAGACTTTTGTCTCTCAGCTTTAACTTGCTGACAAACCAAGCATCGAGAGACATATTCAACAATATCTCTTTTCATGTCATCCCTCCAGAAGTACTCTTTCAGGTCCCTATACATCTTCGTGCTTCCAGGATGAATAGAGAATGAAGAACTATGAGCCTCATCCAGCAGCTCCTTCTTTAATTCGGGGATGGGAGGAACACAAACCCGATTCCTGAACTTTATTATCCCATCACAATCAAGGTTGAATTCAGGAACATTTCTCACCTTCTTTTGTAACTCTACATCTTCTTTTTGTGCCTCTTTAATCTTCACATGTATAGATGGTTGAACATTCATTTGAGAAAGATACGATTTTCCCCCTTCCATTATAATTCCAAGATCCATCCTTTGTAAATCCATAAATATTGTATCTTTTGTGATCCTCATCATGGATAAACTGGCATGGTCTTGTCGACTTAATGCATCTGCCACCTTGTTTGCTTTCCTAGGGTGGTAATGAATTGAGCAGTCGTAATCCTTAATCATCTCCAACCATCTTCTTTGACGCATATTCAGCTCCTTTTGTGTGAAAATATACTTTAAACTTTTATGATCAGTATAAATATCACACCTTTCACCATAAAGGTAATGCCTCCAAATCTTTAATGCAAAGATTACTACAGCTAACTCCAAATCATGAGTAGGGTAATTTTGCTCATGGATTTTCAACTGTCGTGAGGCATAAGCTATCACCATATCATTTTGCATGAGAACGCATCTCAGTCCCTTCTTGGATGCATCACTGTAGATCACAAACCTTTCTCCACTACAAGGAAGTGTGAGTACAGGTGCACTGGATAACCTTCTTTTCAACTCCTTGAAATTCTCTTCACATTCATCCGTCCATATGAACTTAACTCTTTTTCAAGTCAACCTGGTGAGTGGATTAGATAATCGTGAATAATCTTTCACAAAACGTCAATAATATCCATCCAAACCAAGAAAAATTCGGATCTCAGTTACTGTTGTTGGTCTCGACCATCTTTCGATAACCTCTGTTTTTTCCGGATCCACAGATATCCCCTCTTTTGAGATTATGTGACCCAAAAATGCAACTTTTTTAAGCTAAAATTCACACTTGGTAAATTTGGTATAAAGCTACTCCTTTCTCAGGGTCTTCAATATAATTCTCAAGTGATATTCATGTTCTTCCTTGCTCTTTTAATAGACAAGAATATCGTCTATAAAGACTACCACAAATTGATCAAGGTAGTCTCTAAAGACTCTATTCATCAGATCCATGAAGATAGCAGGGGCATTAGTAAGACCAAATGGCATCACTATAAATTCATAATGTCCATACCTTATGCGGAAAGCCGTCTTTGGTATATCTTCCCTTTTGACCCTTAATTGATGATACCCTGAACGAAGATCAATCTTGGAAAAGTATTGAGCTCCTCGTAGTTGGTCAAATAGGTCATCAATGTGTGGGAGAGGATATTTTTTATTGATAGTGATCTTGTTAAGTTCTCGATAATCAATAGAGTCTCATTGATCTATCTTTCTTCTTAACAAACAGAACAGGTGCTCCCCAAGGTGACGCACTAGGGCATATGAATCCCTTATCAAGATTCTCTTGGAGTTGTTTCTTCAATTCCTGCAACTCAATTGGGTCCATTCTATAAGGTGACTTTGAAATAGGCAAAGCACCCGGTACGAGTTCTATTGAAAACTCAACTTCACGATTTGGTGGAAGACCTGGAAATTCCTCTGGAAAGACATCATCAAACTCCCGTAAAGTGGGGATATTCTTAATTTTGAGTTTCTCACCAACCATTTGAGATAAATAACCTTAATTAAGTGGAATCAAGACCCATAAGATGGAAGAAATTTCCACTGGAAGGTAATGTTCATCCTTGCATCGATAGACGATCATAGATTGATCTGGAATATGAAATGTGACTTCCCTTCTTTGGAAATTGATATGAGCTCCATATAAAGAAATCCAATCCATGCCAAGAATCACATAAAATTCCACTATAGGAAGGATCACAAGATTTGTAGGAAGCACTTTCCCACAAACTTCAATCGGGGAAGAATTATAAACTTCTGATGCGACTGTTGTGCCATTAGGTGTTGTCACAGCTAACTCAACATCTAATTGTTGAGGTAATATGGTGATACACTTAGAAAAATCTTCAAAAATAAAAGAGTGGGTGGATCCAGAATCAAATAAAACATTTGCTACTTTAGAGTGGATGATAAGTGTACCTTTCACCACATTGTTATCATACTCCACATCGCTGATAGAAATTGCATGTGACTTTCCTTTGTCTTTAGCCTTAAGATTTTTTTGATGTCGATCATCATCAACAACCCTTGTATTAGGGAATTTATTGTCATAATTCCCCATCTCCTTGCACTTGAAACATTGAATTGTAGTAGGTTCATTCTGTGTGTCCCTTCCTTTTTTTGCATCATTAGACATCTTCTTCCCATCATTGCGGCATTGAAATGCCCGATGACCTTCCTTTCCACATTTGAAACATTTACTTGTCCCTTTAAGAAAACTCCCTCCATGTTTCTTTCCGCACATTGAGCATAAGGGAAATCTCATCTTCTTTTCAATGTGCTCTTTATATTTTCCTTTGAATTCCATTTTCCTCTTCTTATCAAACCCATATGACTGATGGTTTACTCCAATCTCCATCTCGACTTTGAGAGTACATCGAACGATTTCCTCATAGCTATTGAAGTAGCTTATGGATAACGCTCTTTGAAGACTTGGTTTTAATCCACTAAAGAATCGATAGATCTTACTCTCAGGTTGGATAATAATACCAGAAGGATACCTTGCAAGTCTTGTCAAATTTTCTTCATAGGTACCAACATATTCATCATCCTTTTGCTTCAGTTCAAGAAACTCTTTCTCCATATTTGTTCGAAGAATACGAGGGAAGTACTTATTGAAAAATAAGTTCTTAAACTCGTCCCATTCCATAGACTCAATTTCATCCCTTTGCCTCGTATTCTTAATAAGATTCCACCATTGATCAGCATCTCCTTCCAAACGATACACTCCTAGGATGACTTTATCATGTTCAGAACATTGAAGAACTGAAAATATCTTTTCAGTAGTACTAATCCATTATTCAGAAACTAATGGATTAGTAGACCCACTGAAAGAAGGTGGGTGCTGCCTCATGAAGGATTCAACAGAATGTTGTTTCTTCCTTTGCTCGTTTGGAAGTCCTGCATGATTCATAGCTTCAGAAAGTTGTGTGAGCATGGCTACAAGATTTTTCATTCCATCTCCCATAACATTTGGTTTCTCAGGGGGACAATCATTGCATTGCCCGTCGCATTCCGCATTAACACGGTTCCTTCGGGTTCCATCCATTGACTAAAACCAAGAAGAATAGTGTGAGCAACACTAATTATAATAGGAAAACCACATAATCAAGAATAAAATTTCACACTTAAGGTCTTATCCTAGGTTATTCATGGTCATTTCTAAAACACTAATATTGTGTTCTATTCTTAGACTTTTCCTTAGGGTTCTTACTAAGGTTTTCACATCCTAGTTTCCAAAGGTTGACTATACCTTTCCTCTGATACCAACTATAACAACCCATACTTTACATATATTGTTATTACTTCAAAATTGAAGCATACTTATTACAACATATAACAAAACCATGAAATGACCGTATAGGTATAGTGTCTTTAGAAACTGGGAAACATAAACAACTGGTTCATAAAGCATCAACACTGTCTCCCATTTATTTCATCATATCTATAGTCCCTTTTGGCATATCTTACTTAATAAGCTTCTTCCTGACCTTGGAAAAGAAAACATACAAAAGGTTGATCTCAAATTCTCAGTAAGGGTAAACAAAAGAAATATCAATCACATCATATTCATAAGAACATAACATTTTAGAAATCTTAACCTGCAAAAGAGAGCATAATTTCATAACATGGGATAAATCATAGTAGTGAAATGAAATCCCAATAATCATAACATAAAACATGAAACTTTTTGGAATACACACATAATCATAGATAATCATTTCTTATTAGTCAAGACTCATTTCCAAGACTATCTTAGCGGACAAAGTCCATTTCTGAACCGAGTTCACTCCTCGTTTCAGTCCTGTTTCACTTAACCGGTTTAACCTGCCGTTCCAGCCATGTCTATCTCATGAGATATAAAATCTTTACCCAATTCATTGGAGGGATATTTAGGTCCCACCCATCTCTTAATGATACCATTCTTATGTGTGCCACAAAATCATAAACCATACATCATAGCATAACCCATGTAATAAAAATGGGAATCTTAAACATTGTGACATCATAAAACAATTCATATAAGATAAAGGAATTAATAAAAATATTTCCATCACAACATAATAAAATCCATGTAGAAATAGAATCCTATATTATCTTAGATGGAAAATAATTTTGATAAAACTCTTGAACTCCATTCTTGAGGAAAATATCCTTTCTACTTCAAAAACATTTTTCCTTTCTTAACATGTCATACAATTTTAAACTAAAAGAAGTTGATTAAAAATAAGCTTGAAAACTTGTAAAGGAAGCTTCTTTGAAATAATGTTTTAAAAATCCATTCATGTCGTATAAGTTAAAAAAACATTCTTCTCGTACATTTTTCGGAAAAGTCAAAAAGTACCTCGTACGAAAAACGACAAAAGATTCCTTTCATATCTTTTACTAAAAACTCACCGAAGGGTAAAATTAGATTTAAAAAATTTTAGGTGGATGGAAATAATATTACATATTTAGGAAACATGTATGTGGATGATAAAATACACCACAGTAAATACCAAAGTATAAACAATCTCGGATAAAAATGAGATTGTGATATTTTCCCTAACCTTAGGTCTGATTTGCTTCGTAAGTGTCCGAACCTCCTGTATAATGATTTAAATAATGTGATTTACTTATTCCAGAATCATACTTATTGTTGTTATATCATATATGGTCATATTATTAGCTTCTTATTTGTAATATTTCATTACTACTTGTTATTCGGGTGTTTAATACTTTTTGTTCTTATGCGTGTTTGTCGAATAAATTCTTATTCTTCTCTTTAGGTTATAGATACCTCATTTCCAGAATGGTATTAGTGTAATATATATCATAATCATTCATTCGATTCATTTATATAATCATTATGCAATGAAGATCATGTAGAACGAATCGCATCACATTGTGGAGATGGTATTCTGTACGTATGCACGAGCGATGATATCATTCCCATGATCATGGAATTGTATTGGAGTGTACGTATACTATTTCAGAATAAATACCACTTTACCATAATCATATATATATTCATTACTTTCACCCTTATACCCATCCAAGTAAGGTGGTGGAAAATAGATTACACCACAGCGTGGAGACGGTATTCTGTACGTACGCACGCGCGGTGATTTCGTTTTCCGTAGGATGGATAAGAGGTGAAATAGGGTTGTTTCATATTTATATTAAAATATCAGTATATTAGTGATACTGATGTTATTACCTCATAATGAAACAACTAAATAAGAGGGAGTAGAAGAAGAATGGAACTTGAAGAAAATGGTAGAAGGTATTACCTCTTTCTCGAAGTGCCTCCTTTAAGGCACTAGAGTTGGTCTTTTGATAAGACCAGTACCTCTAGTAGGTTTCTAAGGAAGTGGGGAAGTGAAATGGGCAGGGGTTGGCTGAGCTTGAATGCTCAAATTTGTGTGAGGAAGAGAGGGAGGAGGTGCCCTTTTATAAGGGAGGAGAGGGGAACCTTTGGAAATATAAGAAATATTTGTTTATATTAAATCCCAACCCCACTTAAAAACCTCCAAAAATGACTCATATTCAAATATAAAATGATATAGGTTTGTAATATCATCAAAAAAAAAAATTTATACATGTTAGGAATTTATTTTAAACATTATCAACTTGATTTATCCTTATTTATCAATTTATTTTTATTTGAGGTAATAATATTCTAAATTTTAAATTATTGTAAATAATTACATATGTATTGTGAATTTTCCATAATTTGAAAATTTATGACATTGTCGACCATATAAATTTTAATTTATAATTTTTAAATATTTTTTTTATTTTTAAACAATTTTATAATAAGTTATTTTTATAAAATAACAATAGTGTCAATTTTGACACTATTCATTTATTTGAATTTAAATAAAATATATACAGAAGATATGTTTGAACTAAAAGCTTTAATAGATTCATAAAATGTCATATGTATCTATAAAATTAGTGTAGCACATTAAATAGTTCATATAATATTTATTTTAATATTTTTAAAACAATTTATTTGATATTTTAATTAATAAAATAATTTCAACATCACTATTGTGTCATAATTAATGATAATTATTTAATCCCTAAAAATTATAAATAAATA
This sequence comes from Viscum album, assembly GCA_963277665.1. Classification (NCBI taxonomy): domain Eukaryota; kingdom Viridiplantae; phylum Streptophyta; class Magnoliopsida; order Santalales; family Viscaceae; genus Viscum; species Viscum album. The sequence continues at coordinate 1,974,641,194 of OY728157.1, read as the reverse complement.
CATATGATGTATATAATTGTATTAGATTTCTGTATACTATTCATGTTTTAAGTTTCATTAAGTTTATCACCAAATTAAAATTATTATACTTATAATATTTAAGAAAGTGACATGTTGTCACATTCTTTGATTTTAATAATAATTAAATTATTTTCATAGAAAAAAGTCAATTAAATGAATCTAATCCGACCCTTAGGTGATATGGATCTACCTTTAGTCATCCAATAGGATTTTGGCATGTGTTAGGGTAATTTTATAATCTTATATTTACCCTTAATTACCTGATTTACCTTTAACTATGGTAAATAAAATTTACCGTAGTAACTATTCATAATGCCCAAAAATAAAAAGTATCCTATTAACATAATTTGGACCCACTTATTCTGAATATGGAATCCATTTTTAAAAATTCAAAACATTTAATTTGCAGTAATTAATTTAAAATAAATCTCGTTGTTAAGAAAATGGGTTTTAGAAGTTAAAACATTGCCAAAGATTGAAATGTTTTTACCTATGAATTCAATGTGAAATTAATTCTAATGACATACATTATATTAAATGGTAAAAATATATTCTATTTATACTTTAAAAACATTCAATATTATAATTTATCCATATAAATTATCTCAATGAAAAAAGTTGTTTTTAAATAAAAATTTGTGTATTTTTACTATTCATCAAAATATGAAAGTTATCAGAAAAATATCAAAAATCTATCCAAAGTAAATTTTTATACCCTGATTAAAAATAATAATTTTATTTTGTCAAATTGAACTTATAAACATGTCAAAAACTAGATTTAATGTGGGTGCGCCATCAAAAGGCGGCAAAACTGTATTTTTTGAAAAATATTTCTTTTATCCAAAAAAAACTGATTTTGCTTTTATACCTCATTCTAGAAAATGTAAAAGTTGAATTAAAATGTTATAAAATTCAAAATTCAGTTATTACTATTCATAATGGCTAGTTTTAATAATATTTTAATAGTATATTGTTGTTTAGTGAAACTCGGTATTGTGTACGACACAAGCTATCGAGGAAGGCCGCAATTGCGTGTAAAGCAAGCCAAGCTAGTGTTGTGTGTAGTGAAAGATTCCTTTGATGATTTATATAACATAAAAATAGAATATTTCTCATAAAAGTCGCGGGTGTTACAGTAGTTCCCTGCTATGATGAAAATATTGAAGTGTTATGACAATATTCTTAAATATATTTATGTGGTTGAGGACATACTATGATGGGACACATGGTATACAGACCATCTGGTGTGAGTACACAAAATAATATGAGACTTCTTTTCATGAATTTCACACTAGGTAATCTCCAAGATGGGATATTATGATAATATACCCACCAGTAGGAATTATTCATGTTTTGGGGTCATCGGATATCCCTATATAATAAGATTTGTAATGGTCCTTAGACTTTAATATTATCATTAATATGTTTCATGACTTTCATACTTATATTCATTGTGGAAAACCATCAAGCCATTTGTTCGTAGGAAGTAGGGTATGTTGGGTGGGTCATGAATGACATGTTATTAATGGATAATTCAAGGAAGGATTTGTCCCTTCTATTTATGGAAGTCGATATCTTGTCACTTAGATTGAAATAAAACCATCACCTTAAATTCCATGTTCATGGTGTAATAAAAAGTTTATTTTAGGTAGTCAAAGAATGACGTATCAAGCATATAGGTTGATGACACTATCATGAAACCTTCTTGGTGAGAGATTGTGACAAAGGGATTATATTATACAGTGTGTGTTTTTATATGGATTTCATCATTGTGGATTTAAGTTCCTTATCTTCATTGCCTTGGCCCATTACTAGATAGTAATATTAGACTTTAGGCAAGCCCACATAATGCCAACGAGAAATAATCCAAGAGGGTTACACAATAAATGTTTCTGTTGGTCTTAGTTAAATTCTATTTGAATTTAATAATTGGAATAAATATTATTCTCAAGACCAAGGAATAATTTTATTCAAGTGAATATGATCGCATAAATTAAATATATATTTATTCATAGGATTGTGGGTAAAATATATTTATTTATTTTATTGAACATTTAATATATATTTATTTACTAGTTTTAAAAAAAATATTTAAGAGAATAAAATATTTTATTTGGGTGTTAAATAAATGGAAAAGGAGTTCGAATAGACCAAGGTTGTGTCTGTTGATAAATTAATTATTTACAAGTTGGTAAATAATGTTTATCCAGTTGGTTAATGAAATAATAATAATACTATTATCATTATGTGGAATGGTATTTCATTTATGGTTCCATTTTACACAAGTTAGAGCACCACAAATAATGGTGTTTTTATTATTATTATGTGGCATGGGGTTTCTCTAATAGTTATAATTGCATTTAATCATTATTTTGCAATTAAATATTGTAACTGAAACCCCATTTCGATTAATAGGCAGAAATGCCTATTGTTTCAAACCCCGATGAATTGAGGATTGTTGAGAAAAACATTTTCTCTCTTGAATCCTCTCATCTCTCCCTCTTAAGAAGGAGAGAAGTTCCTCAATACTGAAGAACGAGCGATTAAGAACGATCAACGCAATACATTCGCTTCACCGCGCTATCACCCAGAGAACTAGTGACGTTGTTCAAAGACCATTGTAGTATGTGTGGATCACCACTAGAGGGATTATAAATTGGATCCTTGAGAGATCAAAGAAGATAATCCAGAAGGGTCATTTTCGATGATCAACGATCATCAAAGAAGAAAGTACCAAAGACCCATGTATTTTATTTCATTATAAATTAATAAATTAATTATAACCATGATGTGAAAGATATTTTTTCTTGGATATTGTTCTATTCTACTATTTTTCTAAGTCTTTGATTTTAATCTGTGGATATTGGAATTCATCGTTGTATTGATCCCAGATTGTTCATTGATTGCGGAAAAATAAAATTTGTACCCTCCCAACCACCACTCTTCCACTCCATCTGGATCCTTCAAATGGTATTAGAGTGGGATCATCATCGTTTATAATTATTTAAATAATTCTTTTATGAATTACACTTTAATAATTTAGTTTATCAATTCATGATTAATCGTTCATGTAATCTGAATATTGAGATATGTTCTTCCTATTTTTTGTTTCTCACAAATCTAAGAGAAATGAATAATTTTTTAACTAAAATTAAATTGAGGATCTCATTAGGAGGAGCCGATGATTTTTTCCATGTAACAGGGCAGTACACGCCATGTATTAGGATTTACATGTCATGTAATCTACCATACACGCATTATAATCTGGATTACACACTGTGTATTGGGGTTCGGTGCATTGGGATTAATTCAGAAATTACTCAAGCCTTGTACATTAATGACATTTGGTGTAGTTAATTCTTACACCATGTGTTTACCATGATAGAATGGCGTACCGTCAGCCAGATTACATGCCATGTGGCCCACTGGACATGGCATGTAGTTCCTTGGGGTCAAGGGCCAAACTGTGTATCCTATAAATTGCTAAGCTGACTGGTAACCATGTAACCTGGAGACAACAGGGTGTGTGGACCATTAGACACATCGTGTACTCCATGATTTCAAAATTACGCCTCAGATGTCGATTCCCAAGGCATGTACTTTGGATAAGATGGTGAATGTAGTACACGTTGTGTAGTTAGAACTAAACACCGTGTACTTTACCAAATTACATAGAATTAAAATTTTAATGTTTTTTTAATGTTCATAATTACATATCATGTATATTCAAATGGGTTTTCACTGTGTTACCTCCAAGTATATGGATGATAATCTCAAATAAATTCACAAAAGTATTTAGATAAAAGTATTGATTAATTAAAGATAATAATTAATTTATTAAAATGAAATTTATATTACTAAGAATGAATAAATAATTGAATATGGTTTTATTAAATATGTAATTCATTTTATGTATGTAAATGATCAGGAGCTTGAGACCATTGTATTACATTAGTTTCCTTTTAATTTATTTTAAATTAAAATTGTTGGTATGGGTTTCATTTATCCTCATTAATATAAGTCCTGCATGCCCATGGTTCCTTTTATGTATACCTCTATTTTTACCCCTCGCCTAAGTGTTATTTAAAAAGTATATGTAATGGATGGATCTCCCAAGATTGTGAAGGTGGTTCAAGTAAGGTGTTGAGGAAAAACAATCCAAGGAGATACAAAGGTGGACAGGTGGAAATCCATAGACATGAACCATAAATAGTTCAAGGTGTTTCTCCCCTAGGTGAGTAGTTATTTTATCAACTGCTAGATAAACTAACCATTAGAAGAGATCATGATCATGCCCTATACTTTAATTTATTTCTGTCATTTGTATGGTTTTTCATTATTGATGTATTGTCACAACTACATAATTAATGAATTAACAAGTATGAAATATGAAACTAAAATAAACCAAGTATATGAATACATATTATAAAGAAATGTTTAAATAGTTAAGTAAGTTCCACTTAATATTAAACAAGAATGTGATAAAGATAAAAAGGCACTTTACACATAAGAGATAAAAACCCGTCAATAAAATATTATGTCACATTAAGCCTTCTGTTACTTGATTAAGGGTAAGACTCAATAAAACTATGTGTTTGAACAACCCTTTTTGGGAAACTTAATTTTATACAGGAATCTCTTATGAAAGTTTCGGGTTGACTTAACCATTTTACACTAAGAGGAGTATCCCTTTATTGACTTGGTGTAAATTTGGAGGCAAGTGTTGAAGAAATCCAAGTTAGGATTTCAGGATTGTGTAGTCTACTCAATGGTTCAAGGAGTTTCAATCCCGCAGTTGGAAAATACCTTCCTACCTAAATACATTCAAATAGCTTGACTAACCCTTGTTGGGGTTATACAAAGGGTAATATGGATCCTTGCCACTATAATTTCCTAGCAACTGTACATTCTGAGTTCAATAGTGAGGGCCATTGAGACTTGACAAAATAGTGGGAGACTTAATAAAATAAATGTATTATTTCTCATAAAATGTAATCAAGAAAGTACTAATTATCTACTCTTTTAATTGTAGAATAAAAAAATGAAAAACTCATCAACCACACTATCCCTGCAATCAATACTGGATAAAGACATTATCATCACCGACAGTAACTTCCATGAGTGGTTTAGATGCCTTAATGTCATTCTACACCATGAACGAAAATCTTATGTGATGGAGTCCTCATTACCTAATATGCATGCCCAAGAGGTGAGTGATTAAGAGTTCATGGTCTAAGAGAAACATAGAACAATGTGTTCTATGTTCAATTTTTGATGTTATCATCAATTTATACTGAACTCATGAAGTCTCACAAAAAAATGGATGCCTATAGCATGCTTGATCACCTTCATGGTATTTACTAGGAGAGAGTTATATAGGAATGGTTTGAGATATCCAAGGCACTTTTTCAGAGTAATCATGCAGAGGGTTCCCTAGGTGGGCCTCACATAGTCAAGCTCATTGGATACATTGAGCACCTAGAGGTTATAGGGTTTAAACTCCCTGACGAACTGAGTACTAATATCATTCTCACATCACTCCCTCAAATCTTTTCTAGTTTTTTAGTGAATTTAAACATGAAAAGCATTGATATGTCTCTAACATATCTTCTTATCCTCCTTCTCCAATTGGAAAAAGACATGAAGTGAGAAAATCATTCATCCCTTATGGAAAATAAGAGGAAAGGGAAGTTGAAGTTATTTAATCCCAAATCTTCTTGATGTCCTTCTAAGAAAAGGAAGATCAAGGGGGTGGAAAGGAACATGATGCTATTTTTTTCATGTGGCAAGAAGGGACACTAAAATAAAAACTACACCCAGCTAAAGATGTAAGGGGAAGCTTAAAGTGTGTTTGTTATCAAGTGAAATTTATCTATTTCTACAAATTGGGTATTAGATACAGCCTATGGTGCTCACATATGTATCCAAATATAGGAACAATGTATATTCAAGAAAATTTACTGAGGGGAGGTAGATCTACGAGTAGACAACAAGGATAGACTTACTGTTACAGCTGTTGAGGAATACAACATCATGTTGTCGATTGGGATGATCTTAGTATAAAATGGTTTTTATTGTGTTCCTTCTGTAGCCCAAAAACATTATTTCTATATCTAGACTAGATAAAGATGTTTTTTTCATGTTTGAAAATTAATGCTTCTTCTTTTATAAAGATAGTTTTTTTGTAAGGCACATTTATATAATGGTCTTTACGTGTTGGATTACACAAACCAAGTAATGGAAATCGATAATGAATCTAATTAACATGACTCATACCAGACCCAACTTTGGTATCACCATCTAGGTCATGTAAATGAGAAATGATTGACAAAGTTATATCAAGATGGATATTTAGATTCTTTCGAACTAAAACCACTTAGTGTATTCCACACATGTTTACAAAGAAAAATAACCAAATCCCCATTTACTGGGAAAGGTGGAAGGGAAAAAGAGCTTATTTAATTGGTTCAAACCAATTTGTGTGGACCATTTCCAATTGAAATAATGGATGGGTACTCATACTTCATAACTTTTACTGGTGATTTTAGTATATATGGATATATCTACTTAATGAGGTTTAAATTTGATTATGTTGATAAGGTCAACAAGTATAAGAATGAAGTTGAGAACCAACAAGGTAAGAAGATTAAGAAATTTTGCTTATACCAAGGTACAGTATATCTTAATCAAGACTTAATTTATTACTTATGGTAGTATGGGATCCTATCCCAACTCATCCCACCTTACACTCCCTAGTGTAATGGTGTAAGAGAAAGGAGGAACCACACCTTGTTGGAAATGGTGAGATCAATGATGAGTCATTCAAGTATTACATTATCCTTTTAGGGATATGCATTACAAATAGTGACACACATACTAAACCAATTACCAACTAAATCGATAAATGGTATTCCATATGAAATTTGGAGTGGAAGAAAAGCCATATTATCAAATTTACATGTGTGGGGAAGCAATGCATTTTATAAGGCCAATTCATCTAGAAAACTCGCACCCCAAGGAACAAAGTGTACCTTTATAAGATTACCCAAGGAAACAAAGAGATATTACCTATACAACCCCTAAGAAAAAAAATTTATAGAGGAAATGCATTCCAAAATCATTGAGAGGGAGAAAGTCTCCAAAATAGATAGTGTGGGTGAGATAGACTTTGATGAATTTAAGGCTCAAGGTATACAAGAGTTGGTTCGGGAGAATATTCCTCAAAGCCCCATGGAATAATGATCTATTACAGAGACACAAGTACTGCATAAGAGTACAAGAGAGGTTATAGAACCAGAATGGTACAATTTTCTAGTTACTGATGATGGTGACTCATTATTAGTTGATAGTAATGATCCTCTAACCTACAAGGAAGTATTAAGTGGAATAGACTTTGACAAGCGGAAAGAAGACATGAATTCTAAAATGGATTCCACATACCAAAACCAAGTTTTGATTTTTGTAGATCCTCCAATAGATTTAAATCCCATTGGTAGAAAATGGGTATTCAAGAAGAAACTAGACATGGAAGGAGAATTTTGTGCTTATAAGTCATGATTGGTTGCAAAAGGGTTTAAACAGCATCAAGGAATTGACTACAACAAAACCATCTCACTAGTTTCAATGTTGAAATCCATCATAATTCTATTGGTCATTTCCACTTACCATGATAATGAAATTCTGCAAATGGATATCAAAACAGCCTTCCTTAACAGGAACCTTTGGGAAGATGACTATATGACACACCCTAAAGGGTTTGTGACTCCAGAGGATTCCAATAAGATATGAAAGTTTCAAAAATCCATTTATGGATTAAAGAAAGCATCCAATTCATGGAACATTCATTTTTATGAAGCCATAATGGAATTTTATTTTATAAAGAATGAATGTGAGCCTTGTGTCTACAAATGGTTTAGTGGGAGTGTAGTCATTTTTCTAATAGTATATGTTAATGACATATTACTTATTGGAAATGAAATACAATTATAACAGTCTTTTAAGGCATAGTTGAATAAAGGATTCTCCAAGAAGGACTTGGGTGAGGTAGTATATATTCTTGGGATTAGGATCCATCATGATAGATCCAAGAGATTTCTGGGCCTAAGTCAAAGTATATACATTGACAAGATACTAAAGAGATTCAGTATGGAACAATACAAAAGGGGATTGTTTCTAGCATCACATGGAATTCATCTTTCCAAGAAAATGTTTCCTAAAACACATGAGGAAAGAAAGAGAATGGAAAGGATTCTATATGCATCAGCGATTGGTTCAATCATGTATGTTATGTTATGTACTAGACTAGATGTCTGCTACGCATTGAGTGTGGTAGGAAGATATCAAGTTGATATAGGTGACCGCTATTTGATGGAATTAAAGACTATCCTTAAGTATCTTGGGTGTACTAAGGATATGTTTCTGGTTTATGGAGGAGATCTAGATTGATCAAGATGACATGAATTCACAAATGGGATACATCTTCTCTTTTAATAGAGCTGTTGTGAGCTTGAAGAGCTCAAAGAAAGGTGGGGTCGCAGATTCTATAGCAGAATCCGAGTATATCATAGCTTATGAGGCCACTAAATAATCAGTTTGGATGTGTAGATTATTTCTATAGATAGATGTGGTTCCTAAAATTAAATATCCCATCACACTCTTTTGAAATAATATTACAGCAGTGGCTCTCTCAAAAGAGCCAATGTCACATCAGTGGATAAAGAACATACTACATAAGTATCATATCTTGAGGGATTCTTCTCAGAGAGGTGAATTTGCAATGGGCAGTATTTCTATGGAAGACAACATAGTGGACCTCTTGACTAAATCCTTAACTTAGCAGAAACATGATCATCATGTGAAGTATAGCAGACTAAAAGTCATAGGAAGTTGGCTCTAGTCTAAGTGGGAGTTTGCTGGAGTTGGTGTCCTAGAGCCAACTATTTTTACTTTTATTACATGAATATTTAATTTTCATAAATATTAAACATATTATTACATATTATTCATTGTTCTTCATGACTATAATATATTTCCTAGAGTATTTTTTTCATTAATAAGGTCATAGCAGTTCCCTGTTGTGATAAGAACCTTAAAGTTATAGGATAATATTCTTAAATATAGTTCTATGGTTAGATGAAATACTATGATGGGACACATAGTATATAGACCTTCAGGTGTGAGTACTCGAATGAAAATGAGACTTATACTCAAGAATTTCACACTTGGTAATCTCCAAGAATGGATATTACGGAAAAAGACCCGCCATTTGGAATTTTGCATGTTTTGGTGTTATAGTATATTCCTATCAGCAAACATGTTTAATGGTATATAGACTTAAATATTATCATTAATACGTATCATGAATTGCGCACTTAGATTTGCAGACAAAAACTGTCACACCATATGTTAGTGGTAAGTAGGGTATGTTGGGTGCATCATGAATGACATGTTATTAATGGATAATTCAAGGAATAATTTGTCCCTTCCATTTATGGAAGTTGATATCTCAGCCCTTTGATTGAAATAGAACCACCACCCTAAATTTTATGTCCATGGGTTAATGAAGAGTTTATTTCAGGTAGTCAAAGAAACACGTATCAAGCATATTGGTTGAGGACACTACCATGAAACCTTCTTGATGAGATATTGTGTCAAAGGGATTATATAACATAGTGAGCGTTCGTATGTGTATGTCATCATTGCAACTTTAAATTCCTTCTCTTTGGTACCTTGATCCATTCCTAGATATTAATCTTAGACATTAGGCAAGCCCTCCTAACACCAATGAGAAATAATCTTGGAGAGTCACACACTAAGTGTTTCTGGGGATCTCAATTAAATTCTAATTGAATTTGATTAATGGAATAAATATTATTCTCAAGATCGAGGAATAATTTTATTCAGGTTAATATGATTCAATAAATTAAATATATATTTATTCACTAGATTGTAAATAAAATATATTTATTTATTTTATTAAACATTTAATAAATATTTATTTATGATTTTTTAAATAAAAATATTTATTTAAGAGAATAAAATATTTTATTTTGGTGTTCAATAAATGGAAGAGGAGTTCAAACGGACCAAGACAGTGTCCGTTGATAAATTAATTATTTAAAAGTTGATAAATAATTTTTATATAGTTGGTGTAAGAAATAATAATAATATTGTTACCATTATGTGGTGTGGGATTTAATTTATGGTTTCATTTTTCATAAGTTAGGGCACCACAAATAATGTTATTTTTATTGTTATTATGTGGAATGGGTTTTCTCGAATAGTTATAATTTCATATTATCACAGTTTCACAATTAAATATTATAACTGAAAACCCATGTTGATTAATAGGTTGGTATGTCTATTGAACCAAGCCCCAGTGAATTTGAATCCTCTCATCTCTCCCTATCAAGAATGAGAGAAATTATTCAAGACCAAAGAATGATTGATCAAGAATGATCGACGCAAGACATTCTACTCACCGCACTAGCACCTAGAGAATGAGTGGCATTGATCGGAGATCGTTGGAGCTGTGTAGATCACCACTAGAGGAATTCTACCATGGATCCTTGAGAGCGCAATGAAGATAATATGGAAGGGTCATTACGAATGATCAATGATCATTAACAAAGAAAGTACCAAAGATCTTGGTTTTTAATTTCTTTATAAATTAATAAATTAATTATATACATGATGTGAAATATCCTCTTTATCTCATCCAGTGCTATTATAATATTTGTCTAATTATTTGATTTTAATCTGTGGATACTGGAACTCATCGTCGTATTGATCCCATATTGTTCATCGATTATAGAAGAAGAAAATTTGGTCCCTCCCAACCACCATGCCTCTTCTATGTCTAGATCCTTCAATATATACATAGTTCACTTATAATACAAGACTATGCGGGTGAATAAGACATTGGATTTGGATATAATTCACAAGATTCTCCTGGAAAAGGAAGTTATGAAATCCCTTCAGTGGATTCACCTCTCACACATTGTTGAGGTGCATGAGGAGACATTTTGGGATCTCTTTTTAGAGTTTCTAACTACTTTTGGGTTGACATCATCCACATCACCATTTGGTTGGGAAGCTAATATTTTGATTTGACACTGGGTGGATTCAAAGTTACCTAGGGGTTTAGTATTTTGACTTCACTTCCTCTCTTAACTATCCTACATTATGTCTTTATATGAATAAGATTAACACTATACCTATTTGGGCATAGATTGCATGTGACCCCACCAGTATTCACGATCCATCAACTATGAAGAGCACCTAGATGAAGGGTTCAGATCCCACAATCATTTACCACCCTCTTCCCAACGCTTGGATAACATGGGGAAACTCACATAGAGCCATAATGCATAATGAGGTGGCTATTATGAACACTAACATGGGATCCCTAGTGATGAACATAGCTCACTAATTTTTCCTCTATTATGAGAGTCGGGCTAGGTAGACGTTCAGTACTCTTATGGGTGGATCTTTTATCACTCACTAGGCTAGACATATGGACATCATTTATAGCTCTTAAAAACTCTCATCTGTATAGATGATATAGTCCATAGACCTCCCCATGCTCCAAAATATGGGGCTACTTTGGTTTTTGGGAAATCACTATGACTGTTCTTCTGAGCACACTGAGTACACTAACAAGGCCCCTGCTCCAGAAGCTTCATCTTCCTCATTCATTTCCATAGATCATCCAGCTACTGCCAAACCCAAGGAATTGGTTTCAACCCATCAAGCCAATTCCACGTTAGATATATGATTGGTGACCTGCAGATATAACAGTCTTCTCTAATTCATTCTGGAGAACCAGAGGTGTATATGCCTTTATTTTGGGATCCATTTAGTTGGGTCATCCTGGTTCCATTCATCATCTCTTCCCCCAACCACTTCATAATCCCACCCTCACCCTATAACTAATGATCTAGGGACCACATCTATTCCACCCCATCCACCATTTCACCATCTTCCATCTTGGTCGATATTCCTCCCAAAATCACTGATCCTTCTACCCAGTAGGACTTCTTGATGAAGCATACTTGACAAGGAAAGGGACCTACTATTCTATGTACCTATAAGGATCCTTTCATAGATCTGTCTACCATATATATATCCTCAGTATGGATCTAAAGTTCCCCTCTACATTCCCTATACACTATAGATGTAATTGACATCACGGAGTAGATCTGGCTACCCAAAATTAGTGAGGGGATCACCAATGATACTCATAATAATCCTTCAAGCTCAGTTCAATTATTCCTCACTGTACCCCTCCCCTGTTTTTCACTTTTCTAGTAGTTTTTCTATTTTCATTATATTCCCAGTTCCCAAGTTGTATCATTTACATTACATAATTGATGCAACATGATAAATTTGATTGAAAATGATTCTTTTAAATTGCCTTTAATTATTAATTATGCATTCAGTTTCTATATCTAGATCATATTATTATTTTGTCATGTGTGATGGAAATTCTAGGCTACCATATGGACTTACCAAATAAGTATTTCTTTTTTACATCACGATGCAAGGACCTCCCTCGAGGCCTCATCCATGAACTTCCTTGATTATCTAGTTATCGCATGATAGGATCGTTTCGACCATGTATGATGTTGGGAATCCTATCAAGAAAACATTAGATCTATAGGATAATAATTGTAGTTATAGAAATAGGTTGAGGATATTTTAGCTAATGTAACTCTCTAAATGATCTTTGTCCATCCATCTAGCTGATGATGTCATTTGTTAGCTTTTTATGGGATTCAACCCATCCCATGGTCTTTTGAGAATTTGTAAGATCCTGAAATTTTATAGAGTTGTCTCGGGCTTATTTATTGGCACTCTTTTCTATTATGTTGAGTAATTTTCTCTTGGGTTAACCTTGCGTGTGTTTATATGTAATTTTGAAAAAATGGAAGAAATAGGGCAGTGCACGGTTGGTGCATGGTTTTCCCAAATAGTGCACCCCAACCCAGCAAACCATGAAAACTTGGATAGTGGGGATTTGCATAGTTGGTGCATGGTTTGTCAAATGGTTCCCTATTAAAATTAACTATGAAACCCCTACAAAATAGTCACATGGGTTAGATCTACGGTTAGGGAAAACCATATGCCCCTACGCAGTAAAATGTGCTCGGCTTTTAATTTCACCTAAAAATTAGTTTTTTAATCACCTAAACCCACAAAACTCACGCTATTCAACCAAAACTTGGACCAACTCAATTTATCTCGATTTCAAAGCCACCTAAATGGATTCCAAGCCTTCCTGACCACCATTATTTGTGATTTAAAGATCGAATCAAATATCTTCACCCCTCTCGATATGATAATCCTATCCCACTTTGTTTCTCATTCTTCTTCCTTTTCCTATTCTTTTGGTGATTATTCTTCCTGTTTTGGGATAGATCTAGATCTAATATTGTGGATATAGATCTAGGATTATAGATATATATATATATATATATTAGATAGATATTTATTTTTTTTAATCTTGAATTAGGTTTTATATCTAAATCTCGTTATACGTCATCATGCCGCTCAACTTTAGGGGATTTCTGTTGGGTGATCATTTTTCAATGAATAAAGGTAGGAGGTATAATATTAAAATCTCATAGCCTTGATTTCATTAAATTTATGCAAATTTTATAATTGATAAAAAAATTAGAAATTGAAACTCTTAATTGAATTAATTAATTTAGTGAATTAATTAGTCAAGGAATTATGGAATTGTGGGATTTGGGGATAATTAATTATGGAATTAATTATGAAATATTGATATTATGAATGAGTTAATTAATTGTTCAATTAATTATGGTTTATTGGAATTGTTGAAATGTATTTAATAAATTTTTGAATTAATTAATAGAGATGTGATTAATTAATTGTAAAAGTTAATTAATGGTATGAATGTGTTTAATTAATTATCAGATTAATTAATAGGATTTTTTATGATAAGGGGATTAATGTTGGTTAATATTGATTCATGTGATATAGAAATAATTTGATGTATGTGATATATGTGATATTTGTGATATATTTGATATATGTGATATATGTGATTGATTTATATACAAGTTTGGTACATGGACTGACGCTCCAAATAATCGTGTGTAGTTGATTGATAAAAGAGTATGGGACATGGATAAGGGTGTAATTTTGGCCTGGCGGCCCGAAAGCCCGAGCAGCCCGACCTGAAAACCTGAGGGGGTCGGCCTGGTAAAGCTCGTGTCCGGCCAGGCCGAGCTCGGGCCGCAGGTTCATCAGGCCGGGCCTAGGCCTGTACAAGAAGGTTCACGGGCCAGGCTGGGCCGGCTCAAAATAGCCCGGATCACTGGCCCATGTGAAGCTCGGCCCACTGGCCCGTGTGAAGCCAGTCTGCCGTAAAAAAATATAATAAGAAACTGTGGGTAGGGAGATTCGATCCCCCTACCCCAAGCTTTCAAGGTTGCACCTGGACAGGCGTTGTGCCTGTTATAATATCACCAAACTATATATATATATATATCATTATATATATATATATATATCATTATATATATATATATATATATATCATTATATATATATATATATCATTATATATATATATATATCATTATATATTAACAATATTTATATATATATATATATATATATAATAATGTATATATATACATATAATTATAATGTGTGTGTATAAAATGATATAAAATTATATATGTGTATGTATATAAACAAATCCATTAATAATATATCTCAATTAAATGTGGCTTTTAATAATCCATTAATATATATATATATATAAACAAATCCATTAATAATATATATCCATTAAGTATGGCTTTTATAATCCATTAATAATATATATATATATATATATATATAATTTAATAATATATATATATATATATAATCCATTAATAATATATATCAATTAAGTGTGGCTTTTAATAATCCATTAATAATATATATATATATATATAAATGATTTAATATAATATATATATATATAAACAAAGTAATTAATAATATATATCGATTAAGTGTGGATTTTAATAATCCATTAAATATATATATATGTGATTTAATATTATATGTATATATATAAACAAAGCTATTAATATATATATATCAATGATTTAATATTATATATATACAATAACTTATTGTATATTAATAAAAAAATAACACACTCATCTAATGATGTTTGTGTACGCCCTCCAACCTCATTAATTTTTTAAGCATGTTGCATCTTGCATATATTATACATATTATATATATATAAATCTATGTAGAAAAAAATAACCCACCCACGGTGGCGCACCCCTAACCCCTAATTATTATTTTTACATTTTTCTCATATTATATATATTTATATATATCAATCATTTGATATTATATATATATATAATAACTTATTATATATTAATAAAAAAAATAACACATTCACCCAGTGATTTTCACACACACCTCGAACCTCATTAATTTTTTTAAATATAATGAAACCTGCATATTATATATATGTGTATATATATATATATCTATTAATAATATATATATCAATGATATGATACAATATATATATAAAAACAAATATATTAATAATATATATATATAAAGCTATTAATAATATATATCAATTGAGTGCGTATTTTAAAAATACATTAATAATATATATATATATAAACAAAGCTATTAATAATATATATATATATATATAATTAGATCAATGATTTAATATTATATATATAATAACTTATTGTATATTATTAAACAAATAACACACTCACCTAATGATGTTGGTGCACGCTCCTCGCCTCATTAGTTTTTTTAAGTTTGTTGCAACTTACATATATTATATATAAATCTATTTAGAAAAAAAATTAACCCACTCACGGTGACGCACCTCCCAACCCCTAATTATTATTATTTTTACAATTTTATCATATTATATATATATATATCAATCATTTAACATTATATATATATATATATATATATATATATAATAACTTATTATATATTAACAATAAAATAACTACTCACCCAATGATGTTTGCACACCCCCCAACTTCATTAAATTTTTTTAAATATGATGAAATTTGTATATACTATATATAAGATATATATATATATATATAAGTTAACTCACCCACTGTTGCGCACCCCTCCAACCTCTCATTATTTATTTGCACATAATATATATAGATTCACATATATAAATCTCTTTAGAAAAAAATAATATATCCTCCCACTATAAAATATTAATAAAATAGAAAATAAACTTTCTTATAAAAATATATTTAATATTTATTAAAAACACATGTAAAAAACACGCATTTAAAAAAATTTAAAAAAACATTTAAAAAATGTTTTTAATTAAACAAACGCTTAATTTTTTTTTATAAACATGTTAAAAAATAATGTAAAAAATGTTTTAAATAAATGATAAAAAATGTTTAAATAACAATTCTTTAAACCCACCCACTGCTCTGCACCCCCAAATTCCTCATTAATTTTTTCAATTTGCACATAATATATATAAATTTACACACATGTATAAATCTATTTAGAAAAAAATAACATATCCACCCACTGTAAAGTGTTAATAATATTATTTACATAAAACATGTTAAATGTTTAAACAAAATACAAATAAAAAACATGCGTTCAAAAAAACATCTTAAATTAAATGTCTAAAAATAAATATAAAAAATGTTTTAAACAAAAGTTGAAAAACTGTTTAAATAAAAATATTTTAAACAAATATTTAAAAAATACTTTTAAAACAATTATTTAAATTATTATTTTTTTAAAAAACACTTATAAAACTTTTTACAATAAAATTTTTAAAAAAAGTTAAATGTTTTAAAAAAATACTTGTAAAAATAATTCATTTAAAAAAATTAAAAAAACATTTTAAATTAATTATTTAAAGATAAATGTAAAAAAATGTTTTAAATAGATGTTAAAAATGGTTTAAATAAAAATGTTTAAAAAAATTTAACAAACGCTTAAACAATTATATATAAGTTTAAAAAAATGTTTTAAATAAATGTTAAAAAACGTTTAAATAACAATGTTTGAAAACTATCCCACTAATGTGCATCCCCCAACCCCTCATTTTTTTGATAATTTTCACATAATATATATAGATATACATATATAAATCTATTGAGACTAAAAAGTAAAATATCCACCCACTGTAAATTGTTAATAAAAAATAAAATAAATGTATTTAGCAAAAACATGTTATAAATTTTAAAAAATACATCTAAAAAACATGAGTTTAAAAATAAATGTAAAAAATGTTTTAAAAAAATGTTTAAATAAAAATGTTTATAATTTTTTAAAATAAACATTTCTTTTGAAAATAATAAAAGCCCACCATGACCCGACTTGAAAAAGATCGGCTCGGCCTGAAAATCCCAACCCGGCCCGATGGTTTGGCCGGCCTGAGGCCAGGCTCGGGCTGCCTCATAGGGCTGTTCAGGTCAGCTCGGCCCGGCCCAAATAGTGGTCAGCAGCCCGAATTTTTGGAGGGTAAGCCCGGCCCGGTCCGGGAGGGGCAAGCCCAGGCTGAAATTACACCCTTAGACACTGACTAATGCTCCAAATACCCAAAGAATGTAAATTTCATTCATAAAAATATTTTATGGGATAGAGACATGTATTCCAAATACCCATGGGTGTGGGACGTGGAATAATTATCCAAATTCCCACAGGGTGCTATACATGATGCTCTATGCACATAAGATTGATATTGGTCTATGGTTCCAAGTAGTCATGATAGTGAATTGAAATAAAATGGATAATTAAATCACATTTGTTAAATGAATTTTTAATTGATGATTCTAAATGGTTCAAACTCTGGTTTGGGCCAAAGCAGGTATTTTGGTTCGGGTGTCCTTGGGAACCTGGGTGTTTGTGTCATTAAAAAAAGAATAAATGGTAATGTCATAACAGTTTACTTATGAATTGTACTTGTTTATTTATACAAATTCATAAACTTTTATAGACTAGATATTATTGTAGAATCCATTGGTGGTGGATTACTAAGTTTTACTCACACCCTACTCAGGCTACCTAATCGGTACCCAAATAGATTTCATGGTTGTAAGATAGGTTAAGGGAAAAGTCCATGTGTCAGATGGATAAGTCAGGATGGAGCATAGATGAAGGAACTAGACATGGTTTGGGACCCTCTAGGGAGTAGTTAGTTTCTTTATTTTATGTTTTAATTTTCATTGGACACATACATTAGCATGTCTTGTTTATTGCTTTAGTTTTGATATGGTATTTCTGATTTTAGTTATCGTGACATATTGGTATTATTTATGGTTATATGTTATTCAGCTATTGTTTAATTATTTTTTCTGGTATATTACTCTAATAAAAGATGGTATAGTATCCTCGTGATTGATATATCAGACCCGCGATGCTAGTCAGAAACCTCTAGCATATGAGGAGGAATACCTGAGGTCATGTGGCCAACCGAATCGGGGCAATGGCATGTGGAATCCAGGCTGGGATGTTATAAAGTGGTATAAAATCATATTTTTCTTTTCTTTTTATTTATATTATTATTTAGGAAAGTTAAGTTGGAGACTACAAAGAGTTTGGCCTTGGTTATGATCACTTGCATGGAATTTTCAAACCCTTGTATTTGGGAAAAACCAAGAACCCAGGGTGGTATTGTTGTTATTGATGTGTGTTCTTACAATTGAATATTATTTCACCTTGGGTGATGTAGTTGTTGTGTGATGTGGAAAAAAATGATATTTTTCTCAGAATTTACTTGTGTCCTAGTATGGAATTAAATTTGAGCATGCATGCATCATTCTAGGAAATCAGGATTATTTTGTGACATGCATCATTTTAGGCATGCATGAGAAAACGAATTATGGGTAAATTGTTGAACTTGAACTGTATTTCCTTTCTTGTAAAAATGAATTTAAAAATGTTCCTAATATGAAATTAAATGTGGTAAAATGATGAAAGATAAGAATAATTGGGTGTATAAGTGAGAAACCTGAATGATGAAAGAGAGTTATCCTTTATTAACCTTGACCTAGATGTAGGGTGTTTACAGGTAGTGATAGTGCCTCAGTTTTGACCATGTGACGAGGTTTGGGAAAATAATTTTTGTGGATTTTCAGGACTTTTCTTTTATGTAAATGTGATAAAGTTATGTTATGAGTCCTAAGACATCTGTTTGTAATTATAGATATATGCCTCAATGATGACTCTTGTTGATATGACAACAAGGGGATATGATCGGAGATACTCCACCAATAGTCGAAATTGGGGCACCGATAGTGCCATCTCAAGATGTAGGGGAGCAGTTCCGAGTGAACTTCACTCAATTTATGAAGTTAATAGAAATATACACAAGGAATTTTTTGAAAATCATGTCTAATCTGATAAGGGAGTCTTATTTTCAGTACCCTCTGAATTTTACTAGAGAGGGTGGGCCTGAGGGAGCTGAGTTATGGATTGAGTCTATCCAGACTATACTTGACCTCTTTGAAAATCCTTCTAAGAATAGAGTCAAATTGTCTACTTACATGTTATATATTCAAGTGAATCATTATTGGGACATCTAGTCTTAGAATGGAAAAATGGAGATTATGGAGTGGAAGGACTTTCAAGAGAAGTTCTTGGAGCACTTTTATCTAGAGACGATCAGGCAGAAAAGAGAATCTGAGTTCATGAGATTGACTAGGGGATAATATTCATGATGGACTATGAAGTAAGATTTATAGATTTGAAGCACTTTTCTCTAGAATTGGTAGTAGATAAGGGTACTTTAGAAAAATGATTTCCGGATGGAATTAAGAGTGAAATTAAGTCACAGGTGAATATCTTTAGGGTGAGGAGGTTTTCCAAAGTGGTGAATCAGGATCTTATTTCTGAGGTAAACCTAAAGGAGGCTTCCAATAAAAGGTAAGAGTTTTCTACTAGATGATCAAGAGGTGTGAATTCTAAGAGTAGGAAATGTCTTTATGAGAAATTTAGCTAGAGAATTGGTAAGAAAAGTGTCTAGTCATAGGAATTGGTTACTTAGGATCTTGAAAAAAGTACTTTTCCACCAGTGTGGTTCTCTATGACACTTTAAAAAACATTATCCTATAACACCAAGAGAGTTTTCAAGGATGTAGAAATATGGGACATCTACTAAGGATCTATAGGAACCCATAGCAGATGGTTAGTGATTGAGGATCTAGATAAAACCAGAGTGTGGGAAAAAGATATTCTACTTCATATAAGTCTAGATGTTATATTTCTAATAGAATAGGTAGTAGAGGTAGTGTACATGTTGATTTTAATAAAGATCACCCATATTGGTAGAGTGGTGCAGCTCAGAGAATTCATACTTCATATCAAGAAAGAAAGGCAAGACATTTACATGTCATTTATCTTATACTTGTGGATAGTGAGGTCGGACCATCAATAGTGAGAAGCACTATTCTTGTAGCTTCTACATTATCTAGTGCCTTATTTTATATTGGTTCCTCTCATTCCTTTATATCTACAAAACATGTTAATGGTTTGATCCTAACAGTGGAGTTTGTGAGTTGGGTTATGACTATAGATACATCATTAGGAGTACAATCTAAAGGCATATTCTTATGAAAGGTGTTTCCTCTCGAAGTCAGATAGTATAATTTTACGTGGGAACTCTATATCCTAGATATGTCAGGATTCAACCTAATTCTAGTTATGGAATTTATAGTTTCATACCAATCCCACATTGATTGTTACTATATGAGAGTGACTTTTTTGTCTCTAAAGGGTGACCATTACATTCACCATGAAGAGTGGGATATCCAGGAAGGCAGAGTAAGGCCAATTACTCAGAAACTATAAGACCTCACATCCCAGGTTGCTATTTTATTGATGGATGGTGAAGGTGTAAATAATAATGTCTTTCCATTTGTAATATATAGGTTTCAGGACGTGTTTCCTGAATACTTACCTAGGATTCCACCTAAGAGAGATGTGGAATTTACTATTGATTTCATGATGGGGGGTTGATCCAATTTCAATTCCACCATAACTAATGACATCGAAAGAGCTTTAAAAGATCAATACTCAGCTGGAGGAATTGGAGGATAAGGGATTTATCTGACTGAGTACATCACCTTGGGGTTCACTTGTTTTGTTTACTAATAAGGATGATGGTATTCTTTTCTTTTATGTTGATTACTATAAGTTCAACCAGATGACTGTGAAGAACTGGTATCCTCTTCCTCATACCTATAATCTATTTGGCCAATTAAGAGGGGATTGCTTCATCTTAACTATCGACTTGTGATATGGGTATCATCATCTGAGACGTCGAACTTCTAATGTAACAAGGACTGCTTTTATAAACAGGTATGGCCTATATGAATTTTTCGTAATATTTTTTGGGTTGAAAAATACACTAGCATTGTTAATGTCCTTGATGAATAGAACTTTTCATCCATACTTGGATCAGTTTGTGGTAGTGTTTGTTGATGACATCCCGGTGTACTCCCAGACTCATGATGAACATGACCAACATCTTGACATCATCTTGAGTACACTGAGAGAGAATCATCTATATTCCAATCTATATAAGTTTTAGTTATGGATCTATTAAGTACACTTCTTGGGCCACATAATCTTAGAGGAAGGTCTACCTACTGACCTAGAAAAATTTTGGGCACTTGTATCTTGCGAGCATCCCAAGAGCATTTTTGATATCTATATCTTTTTGGGTATGGCTGGATATTATTAGAGATTCATCAAGGAATTTTCCTGATTGGAAGAACCACTTATGGGCTTTACCAAAAATTGGATAAATTATAAATGGTTGGAATCATGTTAGAATGCCTTCTAGGATCTAAATAAGCACTTGAAATCAGCACTGATCTTGATTCTACTTGAGCCAGGTGAGGAGTATACTATGTTTTGTAACACTTATTGGATAGGACTCAGAGTAGTGATGATACAGGGTTATCAAGTTGTGGTGTATGTGTCTCAATAATAAATCACAAATGAATGAAATTACCCTATGAACTCCCTCAAATTAGTAGTAGTTATTTATGATTTTAAGTTTTGAAAGAATTATCTACCAGGATATAATTTTATTATGTATATGGATCAAAATAAATTGGATTATATCTTTTTACATTGAGATATGAATCTCCAGAAATGGATATGGGTAGAATATATGTATTCATTCTATTTTTAACTATAATATACATCTGGTAAAGTAAATAGTGTTTCTAATGCTTTAGGTAGAAAAACTCAAACTCAATAAGATTAGGAATATAGTGTTGAGAAGAAGATGATGACCTTTCTAGTTAAGATATATATAGTGGTTCAGGAGATCTAGGATCATATTAATCTCATGTCGTTTTCAGTGGATACTATGTTTTTAAACCAGATTAGAGATAAGCAGTATGAGGATCTGGAGTGCTTGACCTTGAGGGAAATCCTTGAAGGTGGGGATTCACTTTATGATTGGAGCATAGATGAGGATGAGATCATATATATCAAGAATCATGTTTTTGTGTCTATGATCATGTGAGATGAGACAATGTGGAAATTTCATGCCTTGAAGTTTTTAGTACATACAAGAATGGAAAAAATGTACCATGACCTACATCAAAAGTTTTTGTGGCCATGCCTAAAAAGGATATGGAAGGGTACGTGACATGATGCTACACCTGTCAGCAGGTGAAGTTAGAGAAACAACAATATAGAGGTTTTTAATAGTTGTTTCCAATTCTTAAGTGAAAGTGGGATGATGTGACTTAATATTTTATGGTGGGTCTCCTGAGGATGCCTCAAAGGAATTGAACTATTTGGTTTGTTATGGAAATATCGATAGATGTAGTGAATTTCTTTCCTATATGAGGGACCATATTGGTGGATCAATTGTTAGAAATATATGTTCATGAGATATTCCATCCACACGGGGTTCCATATACTATAGTTTCATACCATGATTCATGATTTACTTCATTATTTTTGTAGGTATTACATAAGGCTCTTGGTATACGGGTTCTATTGTGCATGGAATTTCACCCACAAACAGATGGGAAGTCAGAGTGTACTATACAGGTGCATGAGGATATATTGCGATCAGGAATTCTATACTTTGGTGGATCCTAGGTGAAGTACTTGGCTTTAGTGAAGTTTTCATATAAAAACATTTTTCATGAAATGATGCATATGGAACCATATGAGGAACTTTATGGTAGACCATACATATCACATTTATGCTAGATAAAGGCAGGTGAGTCAAAGTTGTTGGGACTGAGTCTTTTGCAGGAGACGTCAAAGTAGGTTATGTTGATTGAGAAGCATCTGGATATGGATTGGAGTAGATAGAAGTCGTATGCTGATAAATGAAAAAAAAGACTAGATTTTATAGATGGTGATCATGTATTTCTTTGGGTGTCTCCTAGATTGGGTCATCACATGATATGGAGATAGGGAAAGTGGGGACCCATGGTCATTGGACCATTTGAGGTTTTGGGGAGAATCAGGCTGGTGACATACCAATTGGCTCTTTCAAAGATATATAGTTCTATTCATCTTGTTTTCTATATATCGCAACTATGATGGTATCACCCTGACCCTTATCATGTGATCTATGTGGATAATGTTGATCTTGAGCTAGATGAATCCATTGAGGAGTATCTAATATGTGTGTTGGACTGCAATGATAAATTGTTGCGCAGAAAGACCATGTTTATAGTTCATTTATAGTGGAAACATGGGAATGTGTAGGAAGAAACATGGGAAAAGGAAGAAAATATGAGGGATTAGTGGCCTGATATTTTTTACACAGAATCTTGGAGAGGCTTGGGAGTGAAACTCGGGGATGATCTGTTATAAGGTGGGGAGATTTTAAGATCCGGACCTTTTCATTAGATGTCTTAGTCTTATTATAGGTACTCTTTTCTCTTATGTTGATTACTTTTCATTTAGGTTTTACCTTGGGTGTGTTTGGGTTGAATTTTGAAAAAAAATTGAAGAAATAGGGCAGTGAATGGTTGGTGCACAATTTTCCATAACCATGCACCCTAACCCAGTAAACCATGAAACCATAGATAGTAGGGATTTTCATAGTTGTTGCATGGTTTTTCAAACTATGCACCATATTATAAGTGACCATGTGTAACGCCCCGACCCCAGAAGCTCAGAGTCAGTGAATTATTTTAATACATTGGCATGATTGCAAGGAATCAAGTCCTGAGGGACCGATCAGTTTAGCAGTCTTGGAAAATAGATTACATACATGAATGTTACATTGCACATTAGAAAAATAAAACACAACATAAATGATCCTTTAAGAATTCCATTAATACCCTAGCTTAACCCTACTTATCAATCGTAATACACTTCTTGGAATCCTGGGAAAATAAAACATAAGAAAGTGCTGAGCTTAAACACTCAATAAGTATAATAAATACAACAGAAGATAACATAAAAATTAGGCATGGTGAATAATTTAAAACACATGCCTTTACAAATAATAAACATTAACACTTTATGGTAGGAATATGAGATAATTAAATAATTCCATAATAAAACATATTCATGGGTATTCTACTAGTCGAATAACCACATGAATCATCAATAATATTTTCATAATGAGGGAATGTATAATGTCGGACATTCTAAAACATTTTGTCAAGGCCTCAGCCAAGACGTCTAAAAATGATTAAGGCCTTGTCCAAAACCATATATCAAATTGGGAAAGGTCTCGGCCAATTCCACATCTAATTATCTCATGAGACCTACCGATGCACCAAGGAGCTATAGCGAGCTCCACCCATCACTTACTAAGTCCCATACATTCCTCATATGAAAAGGTTGAAACATAATGTAAACAATCCTATTAAAACAAGAATACGAAATTTCAATACTTTAACCCTAAACAATGAATGGTATAAAAATAACACATCCATAGTCAAATATATCACAAAATCTTCAATACAATATTGAAGATTTGTATCATAATAAATCAACCTCGATCAAGAATAATATCCCATAAAGGATGTTGACATGGTTGAAAATGATCGGTAAAAATCATTGAGAGAAATATCCCTTTTTCATGAAATCATTTAAAAGTCACATAATTTATAAAGAAGTCATTTAAAAGATATTTTTGAATAAAAGTGTACCATATCACTTTGAAACTTTTTAAAGGAATTAATATTTTATAACATTCCTGTCCATATAAATAAATCCTTAAAACCATTTTGAAAACATGGAAATTAATGAGAAAGGTTTAGAAGAATAAGTCATTAAAACATTTCAAATGATGTTTTAGTAAAAAAAAGTACCTTAATAATAATCCCTTTAAAAACTATTTTATGAAACATAGACATAGATAATAAATATGTCCCTGTAGATACTTACATAAAAACAACATCGGATAATAAAGAGATTGTGAAATTAACCCTTACCTTGCACTTTTCTTTGGTTGAGGGTACATTTAACCTCCTGTATAATGACCATAGTATGTTATTAAATTATACCAGGACCATATTCATTTTTATTATATCATTCATTATTCATTTATGACTTTATACTACCCATTTAATAATGATTTCCATGTTAAATTAACATTTCGGGTAATAATCAATTTCTTTATCGTACGTGTTTTAACTTGTTATTCTTGATCGTATCATTTATATAATGATTTACATACTTCAAGAATATAAAACATGATTTATATATCATATATATTTATAAAATAAATATTTATAGTACATAGATATATGAAATTTAAAACACCATTTATAGAGATGGTAGGTTGTACGTACACATAAACGTTGTTTCCGTTTTCATATCGTATTGAATGGAAGTAAGTGAATAAGATATATGTAAGTACATACATACATACATACATACATACATACATATATATATATATATATATATATTCAGTAGAATTATTATTTCATATATTACATACTTATTAATAATATATATTTTTATAATCATCGTTGAATGGTGAATGTGGAAATGAATCTCATCACATCATGGAGACGGTAAGTTGTACGTACACACGAGCGATGATGTCATTTCCTTAATGATTAAAAGGTGTGGAATTGGATGGTATATTAATTTTACAGAGACATTATCATGTTATTTTCATTATTTATATATATATTACTCATCATTATATCCATCCAAATAACAAAGTATTGAATAAAAAATTACACCATGATGTGGAGACAGTAATCCATACGTACGCATGCATGGTGACATTATCATTCATAGGATGGATAGAATAATGAAAATGGTTGTACCATATTTATATTAACATCGCAGTATATAGAAGGTACTGGAGTTATTATTTTGGTATGGAAACAAAAAAAAAGAGGAAGTGGAAGAAGAAAATAACTTAAAATAGGGTGGTGAAATTATTACCTCTTCGGGTGTTTCCTTTCGAGTTGATCAAAAGGGCTACTTATGTTAGCTTTCTGATCAAAGTAAAGACTATAGGTTGATGTGAGGGAATTTGGGAGGATATTTGGGTAGGGTTCGACTGAGACAAATGGATTTAGAGGTGTGATTTTGAGAGAAGGGTAAGTTCCATTTTATAAGAATGGTTTAGGTCACCATATTAACCTTATCTTTAGATTTAACTCTTAGTTAAATAGTTTAACTTTTACCGTGTCTTCTTGTATTATTACACTATATAGTTAATAAACTTACTCTAAACTTCCAATAGAACCTCAAGTGGTTCATTAATGACATATATATTATTATTTAATCCCTTTGGACGAACCTTATATTTTTAGGAATATTATATAATTTAATAATGTAATATTTGTTTTAAAAACTCATTTATGTCAATTTTGACACTATTTAGTATTTTGTTTATGTGAAAGTCAGCACAACTTGATTACTTCGAAAAATATAAATTTAATCAATACTAACATGTCATTTTCACCTAGAAAATTCCTGGATTTCATAAAAAATTTGAAATTATATTTATTTTATTATTTATAATACCATTTATTTGATTCTTTCATTAATAAGGTAATTACTGAATCATCAAAGTGTCATAAATAAATTTAATTATTTAATATCTAAAAATTATAAATAAAATACCATTATGTAGGAAATAATTTTAGCTTTCTAATTAATATTTATAGTCGAAAATATAACTTATATAACACCTTGTAAAAAAAATTTACTAAAAGATATATGATTATGTCATTTTTGTATTTACTTTAAATTAATTAATATAAGCTGTCATTATCACTCTCAAGTGGCTCCAAGTGGTCCCAAAATCGACCCAAGGATTCCCATGGTCGGAAATGTATCATCCAATAGTAATAGGACACATATTAGGGTAATTTAATATTATTATAATAATATTTGTTTACCCTTATTTACCAGATTTACCCTTTAACCATGGTAAATAAAATACTTACTGAAGTAAATATTCATAATGTCTAAAAATAAAAGTTACTTATTTACACAATTTGGACCTCCTGATTCCAAATATGGAATCCATTTTTTCAAAATCAAAACACCGTAGTGGCATAATTTAATTTAAAATTAATTCCCGTTTTCAAAGCCAAAGAGCGGGTTTTTAAAAAGTAAAAATTATCAAAAGATTGACATGTGTTTGCGTCAAATTTAATTATAAAATTACTTATAATGACCTAAATTGTATTAAATGATAAAAATATAATCTAATTATACTTGAAAACAATTAAAATTCATAATTTAACACTATAAATTATTTCAATTTTCAATTAAAACATAGTATTTTTCACTATTTATCAAAATATGAAAGTTATCAAAAAAGTACAAAAAAAATTATCCAAACTAAATTTTTATTTCTTACTTCTAAAAAAGAATTTTATTTAATTAAATTGAATATATAAAAGTGTCAAATATTGGTTTTAAAAAGGGTTATCCATTAAAAGGCGGTAAAATTGCATTTTTTGAAAAATACTTCTTTTATCTGAAAAATGATTTTATTCTAATATTATGTATAAGAAACACATAATATGGATTTTAAAATTATATAGAGTATATAAGATTCAAAATGCAGTTAATACTATTCATAACCACTTTTTGAACTGCTAGTTTGGTAAGTTGTGGTGCGCTCGAACTCGGTGTTGTCTGTAGCGTAAGCTATTGAATTACATTAATGATATAACGTACTATGAAATCTTGGGGTGTTACACCATGAAACCCCAAAAAACTAGGTGAAAAGTTTAGGAATAAGTTTAGGGGAAATCATGCACCCTTTACCAACAAACCATGCTAGACTTTTAATTCCACCTAAAATTTAATTTTTCTAATCACCTGAACCCCCATAACTCACCCTATTTAACCCAAAATCAGACTAAATCAATTTATCTCAATTTCAGAGCCTTATGGATGGATTCAAATCCATTCTAACGACCGTTATTTGTGATTAAAATCTTGGATCAAATATTTTCACCCCTCATGATAATTGAATCCTATCCTGTTTGGTTTCACATTCTTCTTCCTTACTTATCATATTCTTTTGGTGATTGTTCTTCCTATTTTGGGATAGATATATATCTAGAATTGTGGATCTATATCTAAGATTATATATCTAGATATATTATATATATATATATTGAATTATTTTATCTTTTAATAGTTTTTATATCTAGATCACGTATTGTGTTGTTGTCACGCTTAATTTTAGTGGATTTCTGTTGGGCAATCGTTCGTCAACGAATCGGGGTAGGTGGTCTAATATTCAAATATCATAGTAATGATTTTGATTATGTGTATCAAAATTGTATTATTTCTAGAGTTTTTAGCAATTGAAACTCTTAATTAAATTAATTAATTTGTATAATTAATTAATCAAGGAATTTTGAAAGTTTGGGATTTTGGGATAATTAATTGTGGAATTAATTATAAGATATTGAGATTGAAATTTAGATAATAAACTATGGAATTAATTATGAGATATTGGGATTATTGAATTAGGTAGTTAATTGTAGAATCAATTATGATATTTTATTATTATGAATTAGATAATTAATATTTCAATTAATTATAAGTTATTGGAATTATTTAAATGGATTTAATAAATTATTGAATTAATTAATAGAGATGTGATTAATTGATTTTAGAAATTAATTAAGGGTATGAGTAATTTTTGGATTAAATAATGGGATTTATTGTGATAAGGGTATTAATGTGGATATATCTTGATTTATGTGATATAGTGATAATGTGATATATGTGATATATGTGATATATCTGATATATGTGATATGTGTTATATGTGTGATTGATTGATATAAGAGTATGGTACATGGAATGTTGATCTAAATACCTATGTGCAATTAATTGATAAATAAGTGTGGGACATGGACTAACACTCCAAATAACCATATAATGTAAAGTGAATTAATGAAAATATTGTATGGTATAGGGACTAATTCTCTAAATACCCATGTGGTTTCGGACATGTAATGACACTCCAAATACCCATGGGGTTCTAGACATGATGTTATGTTCCCATAAGATTGTAAATGGACAATAGTTCCAAATAGCCATGATAGGGAATTGAAATGAAATAGATAATGAAATCTTATTTATTAAATAAATTTTTAATTGTTGATGTGAAATGGTTTTGACTCAAGCACAAGCCAATTAGGTATTGTGGTCCGGGTATCTTTAAGAACCTGGGGGTTTTTGTCATTAAAAAAAAGAATAAATCATAATGTGATAATTGTTTAATTATGCATTATACTTGTTTCTTTATACAACTACATACATGATTATTTATTGGATATTGTTTTAGACATCATTGTTGGTGGCCTACTAAGTTGTACACATACCCTACTCGAGCTACCTAATTGGTACCCGAATAAATTTCATGGTTGCAGGACTGGTTAAGGGAAAATTCCCTGTGTTAGATGGATGAGTCAGGATGGAGCATGGATGAGGGAACCAAATGTCGTATGGGACCCACTTGGTAGTATTAAGTGTATTTATTTTGATTTTGTATTTGAAAATATACACATACATTATCATGGAATGTTTACTTCTTTAGTTTTGATATGGTATTTCCATTTTTGGTTATCATGACATGTTGGTATTTTTTATGGTTATATGTTATTCCAATATTATTTATTTATTTCTATTAGTGTATTACTATGATAAAATAGGGTATAGTCTTCTCATGATTGATATATCTAACAGTCACTCCTAGTTCGAAGCCTCTGGCATACGGGGAGGAATGCCTGATGTCATGCGACCGACTGGATCAGAGAACTAGTATGTGAAACTTGATCTGAGATGTTACAGCTTTAGTTGAGTATGTTATGAATTTTTCTTTTCTTTTTATAGAATTATCTTCTTAGTAAGTTTCTTAAGTACATAGTTTATATTTTTCTTTATTCATTTTTATATGGGATAATATCCATTATTGAAAACTATGTGAACCTTCCCATTTACTACTTACATTTTGGTTATATCTTATTCACTGATCATTTATCTAGTGTAGGTATGCTCTCTTTATAACATTATTTCTTGCAGACCCATTTCAAAACAACATCCATCATTTCCCCCCATGTAATGACATTTATTATAGGGAGATCTTGATTCCCTAAACTTATTTCATCCATTCCATTTCATTTATGTATGTTGTCATTCCTATCTCTCCCACATCACCTCCCACAAAAATGCAGACATTATTTCATTTTTAGTGTGGGGGTTATTATTGATCTATATTTTTTACACACCTAAATTGTTTATTGTTCTCATTATTCTAGTAGAAATTTTTCATTTGATTCATTAGTTAACATGAAATTTCATTGCACGCATGTAAATAAAAGAGAAATTTTACATGAAAATTGTTAAAATATATTGTTTATTCCTGATTATATTTTAACATGATTTCTGAGTTGAGTAATTTATTTATTTTTCTAAATTTATGTAATTTCTTTTGATTGAATTTATACTTGTCACTATTAATTGAGTAATTTCTCATTTTCTATGTATTTCCTTTCCCCTGATTATTTTGGACCTACTTTTCCCCATTCTTTTCTAAGCATATTTCTTGAGAGATACTTGGGTCATGTAAACCTATGAGAACATGCATTGGAATATTATTAAGGTTATTATTAAACAAATACATTGTTAAAATTATTGATTCATTTTGATTGTTGAGACATTTTTCATGATACCCACCTATACTTTTTTATTTATAATCCTATAGAAGTCATGAATGGCCATGTTAGGATTGATCTAAGTTACAAACCCATTTTATCCTTTTCTACCCTACAATTTGGTATGATTACATGATTTTAAATTGAATAAGTGTAGGGGATTTCTCTTTTTTTTTACATGTTATTTATGTTACAGAGAAGATATGCGATGAAATTTTTACCTAATCGGAGGGATATGGTCCTTGGTTACTTTTGATGTATTTTCATAGCTACATTGTTTCTAAAAAAGAGAGAAGAAAAATGGCTTGTGTATTATGAAGGTCTAAAATTACCATTACCAAACTAATGAATCTCATGAAGGATCATATGTGGTTAGGAGGTGGATATGAAATCATTCCTAAAAATGATTTCCCAAAAAAAATAGATGAAACAAGATACTTTAATTACACTTTTATGACACATCCATATACCTACCTTGAGATTTTAGGGATACATAGATTATATTTTCGAGAGGAGATTATTTATTTCACTATTCCTGATTATCATGCATTATATATTAGAGTCTAACCTCCTATTTTAGCTTGTTTTTATCATCTACCCACCTACCTTCATCCTTAGAGTCATTTGAACCATATTTCAATGCCCTCATGATTAATCGTGTTATTTTTATTTACATAGTGGAGATATTAGAACTGATGAAACAATATGGTTATAAAAATGTATTCAATGTATGATAATAACTCTAGTTTTATTTTACCTTGAGTAAAGAGAAAAAATTCAGAATGTGGTGATTTGAAATATGGGTAAATTTATCCAAGGAAGATTTGAAAATTTTCAATTAAAGGATCATGGGATTTAATTAAAGAAATTAATTATGAGGCTTGATTAAATTTCTCTACAGGGGTGAATTTGGAGGACTATCACTTTCTTCTAAAACCTTCTCTTATTTTATTATTTTTAATGAATATTTTTTGTTAAAAAATACTTCCTTTAGAATCCCTGTTGAGATTCTTTTTACATGAGGATACAAAATTGTTCAATTATGGGGGAATTTAATAATAATAGTTCATATAAATAATATGGATTCAATTTATTTCGTTTCACACATGTTTTAGATATTATTACAATTTTATTTGGTTTCAATTTTCAAGAAATTTGAGATAAAGTTGAAAAGTGGTAGGTGTTATTAAAATTTTTAGTTTCAAAAATTGTACGCCATAAAAAATTTATGGTGTAAATCTATTGAAGACATAGCAGTCATAGACCATATCATAAAAATTATTTAAGCCATAAAATCATCCTACTGAATAAGATCTTATAACTTAAAATAAGTACTTACATCATAAAATCATTAGGAAAAAAAGACCCTGCTAATATTGTTCATGCCATAAATTATGGATTTATAAGAATTTTAAAGACCTAAAAGCATTAATTTATGAAATAAATTCCGTAATCACACCATAAAAGTACTAGGATAGATAAGATCATGAATAATTATGTTATAAAAGTTGTTTACTTAATAATGTTTTTTTACTATATATTTTTCTGTGGACAAACAATTTTAAAGACTCACTGTTTTCATTTTTTCACATTTTTTCATTTTTTTCTTTTAGATTGATATTGTGGTTTTTATTTAAGAATTTATAAATTCTTGTTTTTTTCAATGTGTTACTTCTTTCCCTCAACTATCATTTCTCCATATTCCACCATCATGTGTTCTTTCTTCTTAAATATATGGTGGTTTTTTATTAGTTTCATTCAAATATAATTTCATTTTTTACTTGTGCACTTTGATTATTATTCTATTATGATATCTATTGAACTTGCATTACCTAAATTCATGTTTAATACTTCTTTTTCCATGAATGTATAAAATTCCTAGGGATATGGATCAAGATTAGGAGTAGTTTTGATTTAATGAATTCATAGAACAAAATCTGAGTAATTTATTAGAAAATAAATTGTATTTTTTTTATAAAATCATATCTCATTCCCTTTTATGAGACATACTAGTAGATTGTAAGGGAACGATCCTAGAATAATTAGAATAGACAAAATTAGGACTAACAGTTTAATCTATTTCTTTATTTTTTTGTTTCACATAATGCATCTGGACTGAAAATTGCATATAGACCAAAGAGTGGTTTCCAATTTGGGTTGATCCAAATTTTTTGACTGAAGATAAATGTGTGATTCTTGAGAAGCTACACAGTCTAATACAATAGAATTTCCCTTGTTATATTTTCGGTTATCTTATGTATAGGATCCCAAAAATTTATCCTAAACCCTTTATTTCATCAACTAGATTTTCATAAACCTTCTTAGTTTAAAGCCCATCCTTTTAAAACAATGTGAGGAACCCACTTCTATGTTTCAATTTCTAGGTCATAAGATATTTTTAGATCTTACCTATTGATTTGACCCCAAACATTAACTTTTGTTTTTAATATAAATTTATAATTTTATCATTCCCATGAGGAATCAATGACACCATATGGTCCATTCAGTTCCCATTTGACCTAAAATTAGAAGAACCCATCCCCTCTCATGTTTTCTCTCCTGTGAAGAAGATTTAACCAAATTATCATTTTTTCTTCATACCGATCATTGTTTTGGAATACTATGGTAAAGTATTGATGTCTTTATGTGACCATTTTCTGTGTTTCTCTCTCATTATCCATTCTTTATTAGTTTTGATCTAAATTAGGGTTTTTAATAGAAATTTTTATTTATTTTGGTCAGTGTCAATTTGGTTGATGATAATCAACTAGTGGATTATTTCATATACTAAGTACAATATGTTAATATATTTATATTTTTATACATGTTTTTATACATTGTGTGATTTGTGGGTGTGGGTAGGGTCATGTGTGTGTCTAGGAGTTTAACTTATTACAATTTATATGGTTCACATGAGATTCCAAGGGATATTATTTTGTGATTAATGGTGGCCTAGTTTGGGTATGGATTGGTATTACTTGGTTGGGTACATGATGATTTCTTGGTAAGTTTCTACATGATATAATGTGATAGATTATGGAATGGTTTACATGATATGGTTCCATGGGAATATAAATGGTATAAATTATATGGACATGGGGAGATGTGTTCTCCAAAGTGTATTATGGGTGGAAATGACCACTTTATTTGGTGGTGACTGAAGTTTTTCATACAAGTTGTGATTATAATATTTTAGTAATTGTTTCTTATATGGTTATATGGTTTTTGGGGTTATGTGCACACTGGAAAGGGCCTATGAGGTGGTTTTAACCACTGTATGTTTAGCGGTATCCCCCATATATAATTAGATTATGGTGATAGTGTTGACGATAAAATCAATGTTGGGATATGTGGTAGGTTTCCATGGGAAATTAAGAGTTATTATGATCACTATATAGGAGTGGGTTGTTCACTGTGTATGAAACTGTTCAGATTTGTTGATCCAAAAAGTATTATGAATGGTTTTTTAACATATTTTTGTTATTCAACATTGACCAAGAGACCATGGGTATGGAGATTATGTGTTTATATGGAATGAGATGAAGGTTGATTCATTGTTCCCCTTTGGTGTGTGCATGGACTATGGGTGTATTTTCCCACTCTAAAATTAATTGAATCTAGTAAATTACTTACTCATGTATGGTTTATAATATAGTAGAGTGATTTTTTTTGATTGAATTAGTTATTATTTATTTCACATTTCATACACTCATGACCATATCGATATAAGATAAGTATATCATTGGTACTGGCCTACAAAGTTCATACTAACACCTAACATGGGACCTCTAGGATACAGATATACTTTAAATTTCATGATTTAAAAAAAGGAAAAGTCTATATTATTAGTTCATAGTTGTATGGAGGTGAATTATATGCATGAGAGGATTTTTTTTTATATTTTAGAGTGGAATCAAGTGCATCCTTGATTCCAAATTTGGTCTCCATTTTTTTTTGGATATATTTGTGTAAGATCGGCCCATGGGAAATCCAAATAAATTATTTATGGCTTGTAATAAATTATAGATATTCATTTTTCATATAAAATTATATATTTATAGTTGTACTCTTTGATTTATTTCATGCTTTCATTTATGTATTTTTATTCTGATGTTGTGATAGTTATATATACAATGGTATAATTTTCCCAAGATCAATTCTAGGAAACTACCATAAGTTAGTATCCTCTAACATGTGGGGTGGCATGAATAAGGTCTATGACACTCTATCTCGGATGTCATTCATGTGACTCAGGTTGGGTATTCTATAAATCCATATCATAGAAAGTTTTCTACAATGTGAAACCTTGGGATTATTATTTATTTATTTAGGAGTATGGTATATATAGGTTTATAAATGTGTTGGAACTTTGTATGGATGTCATATTGTGTGCCTATCTAGGAAAAGTGTAGGATGAAGTACAAGTTTATAGGGGAACCAAGATTTATGTATTGGTTTTTGAGATTACAATCGAGTTATTTGATCTTGAAAAATCTGGTATTTTATGTTCTGGATTTTTGGTTTTGACCCTTATCCCTCAGAGGATAAAGATGGTACTCATGCATCATGTTAGGTACATAACACTTACATGAATTTTTTTCCTTCATGTGGTTGTTATTATAGTTTTGAAAGGGATTTTTCTATTTAAAGTGTCAAAAAAACCTATATTTTTATTTCCCATATACTTTCTTTGTGGAATTATGCTCAACTAAACTGGTTTTTTTCTTCCTAGTTTTTTTGGGTATGTGGATCCTAAGTGTGTGTATTGTGTGTGATACATCTTCCTTAAAAGGGGTAGGTGGGTACTTAAGTGTGGGTACGAATTGGGTGTGGGTAAGTAAGATCATGGGCTTATGAGATGTGTTTCTTATTATACAATTCCCTATTTGTGATTTTTTTTGTATTTATATTTATATTAATAATGATATTTTGTTCCTAGTGATATAACATCATGATAGCCTACATTAGAGTGTTATGAAGGAGGAGAAGTGGGGTCATCTAGGTATAATTCATTTGAGTCCCCTGAGGGTGGAGAAAATCATGAGTTGAATATGAAATGGTGATGGCATGTAAGGCATCTAGTGTATATGGTTGAGATAGGGAAGTTATTAGACGAGCAGTTGAGGGATAGTCCAATATTGGTATTGTAATGCCCTGAACCTAGTTACCTAGAGTCAGTGCATTATTACATAACATTGTCATGATCACAAGGGATCAAATCCCGAAATACTGATGAGTTTAGTAGCCTTGGAAGTACTAGATACACTTATAAGTTTTACATTACATCATGAAATAAAAACATCAACAACATTATGTCCCCTTTTTAAACACACTTATATCCTTAGCCTATCCCTACAGGTCAACCATAAAATACTTCTTAACATACTAGGAAAAATAAAACATAGAAAGGGGTGAGCTCAAATTCTCAGTAAGGATAACAATATAGTAGAAACGTTCATAAATAAGCATAAACATTTAAGGCAATGTATAAGACTAAAACAAAAGCCTTTTAAACTTGAACTTCAGCATAATATGGAAAAGATAAAAACAAATAACTCCATTTACTTATTCAAATTCATTTTATACTAGTCAAATAATCACATGAAATATCAATATCCACTTTCATAATGATGGAATTCATAATGCCAGACTTCATAACCACATAGTCAAGGCCTTGTGCCAAGAATACAAATAAGATTTTGTCAAGGCCTTATGCCAAGACACTAGTTTGTCTCATGAGACCTAACAATGTATCTAAGTGTTATAGCGAGCTCCACCCACCACTTACTAAGTACAATGCATTCTTCATATGAAAAGGTTTAAACATAACATAAACATTCGTATTAAAACTAGAATATTAAATTTCAATACTTTATCCATAAACACTGAATGGTATAAAAATAACACATCCATAGTAAAAACATATCACAAAACCTTCAATACAGTATGAAATACTTGTACAATAATAAATAAACCTTGATCAATAATAATATCCTATAAAATATGTTGACATAGTTGAAAATGATTAGTAAAAATATTTGAGAGAAATATTCCTTTTTCATGAAAACATTTAAAAGTATCGCTGTTTATCAAGAAGCTGTTTAAAATAGATTTTTGAATCAAAGTGTCCCATACCACTTTGAAGATTTTAAAAGTAATTTCAATTTTAAAACATTAATATCCAAATAAATAAAACCTTAAAACCATTTTTAAAACATGTACATTAATGATAAAGATTTATAAGAATAAATTTTTAAAACATTTAAAATGATATTTTAGTTAGAGTTCATAACCAAATGAAAGATACTTGAATAAAAATAATTGAGGTAATCGAAACTTTATAATATCATGAGAATAAAGGTATTCATGATATACTATTTCAAAGTACAGTATATACACAAAATAAAAGTGAATTAGCGCATAACAACAAATAAGTATCAATGGAATGTAAGTTGAGATGAATTCCTTTATAAAGACCGTATCCTTAGGTTAAGGATAAATCAGTGAAATAATTATGTGTTAAAAATATAAATAAACTCAATATGATTGTATATTCAGTTTAAATCAATCATATGACATTCACACATATTCTTGTAAAAACAACACCAATGACATGGATGTTTAACTCAATGAATAGAAATTGAATAAAAATTACTCTTATCAAGTTTATATCGATGACTTGAGAATTTATCAATGGAGTGATTATGCGTATCAAAAGTATATCCACACAAAGGGGAGTTTAAATTACTAAATAAGTAAATAAATAGTGATTTCACACATAATCTTGGAGTAATATAATCAATGAAGTATGAGTAAAGCCCAATGAGTGGAAATAGAAATTTGAAATTTCCTTACCGATTTGGTAACTTACGAAACATAAACCCCATTAAATAAGTATCATTCAATTAAGATTTAAATACCCATAAATTAAAATATATTACACTAATAATACAATCATATTCAGTACATGCACCACACAAAACAAAATAGTGGCAATATAGCATGAATCTCACGAGAATAAGAAGTGAGGTGAAAACCCCTTACCTTGTACTTTTCCTTGGTCGAGGGTACGTTAACATCCTGTATAATAGTTAAATCATTGTTATTAAAATATAAAATAAATATATACATAAATATGATATCATATATGATCCTTTAATATTTATTTGTTAATAATATTTTAGTAGTATCATTGTTTCGGGTATTAACTGGTCTGTTTTCCTTTATATACTCAGTTACGTAAGCCATTTTTGTTATGGATAGGATGTATTTGATTAATATAAATAATTATATTATGTTCATAAACATTATTTTTAATCATAAAATGAAAATTATTCTTTAATGATTACGATGGGGAATGAATCTCATCGCGTTTGTGGAGACTGTAATCCGTATGTACGCATGAGCGACAATATCATTATATTGATGGTGAAATAGTATGTAATTGGATGTTATATCATATATACATAATAATTAAAATTTTATATTTATTATTTACATCATTTATACTCATTATTATACCCATCCTAATAATGAAGTGTTTGAATAACAAACTACACCACGACGTGGAGACGGTAATCCATATGTACGCACGTATGGTGAATTTTTCATTTATAGGATGGATAGAATAATGAATATGGTTGTACCATTTTTATAATAACATAATAGTATATAGAAGATACTGGATTTATTATTTTATAATGGAAACAACAAATAAAGAGGAAGTGGAACTAGAAAAGAACTTGAAAGAGGTGATGAAATATTTACCTCTTCTTCGAGTTCTTCCATTTGATTTGATCAAAATGGATTCTTAGGTTGGATTTATGACAAAAGGAAGGAATCTAGGATGAAGGGAGGATATTTTGGCAGGGTTTGGCTGAGCCAAAAAGATTTTAAGGTGTGAATTTGAGAGAAGGGGAAGTGCCCTTTTATAAGAGAGGTAAGGTTCAATTTAGGAAAATCTTGAAATATTATTTTATAATAAAATAATTTTCGATTTCTAATGGTTCCAAAATAAATTATTTAAAGGATAAGGTGGGGATGGGTCTAAAAAATCTCAACCAATAGGTTTTATATAGGTTTAGGTCATCATATTAACCTTATCTTTTATATTTAACTCTTAGTAAAATAGTTTGACATTTACCATGTCTCTTTGTATTTTTATATTATATGGTTAATAAACATACTATAAACTTCCAAGAAAACCTCAAGTGGTTAATTAATGACATATATAATATTATTTAATCCCTTTTTCCAAACCTTATATTTTTAGGAATAGAATATTAATTAATAATATAATATTTGTTTTAAAAACTATTTTATGTCAATTTTGATACTATTTGGTATTTTGTTTTTGTTAAATTCATAACAGTATTATTACTTTGAAAATAATTCATTTAATCAACCCTAACATGTAATATTAACCTATAAAATTATGTTAATTCATTAAAAGTCTCAAATTAGATTTATTTGGATATTTATAGTATCAATTATTTTAATCTTTCATTAATAAGGTAATTATTGCATCATCATTATGTCATAAATAAATTAAATTATTTAATGTCTAAAAATTATAAATAAAATAACATTATGTAGGAAATATTTTTATATTTCTAATTAATATTTATTGTCTAATTTATATTGTGTGTAACCCTATATTAAAAATGGTTTAGTTATTAATCTTTGAATTTTACTCTTTTAACTCTTCTTTAAATAAAATAATAATAAATATCCTAATCTAATCCAAGTGGACCAAAGGGGGTCATATTTTATTCCTAAGGTTTTTGTTGGTCTAATTACACTTATCCAATAGAATTAGGACATGTGTAAGGGTAATTATAATATCATTTTTACCCTTAATTTCCCTATTTACTTTTAACCATGGTAAATAAAAGTCAAAAGTAACTATTCACCAAAAATTATTTTCATCTTATCGAATCACATTTTACTTACTGATATTAACTTTGTCTCTTGTATTTTTGAAATTCAACTCACAGAAGCGGTAAAATTAAGTTTTATGCAAATTTTCAAATGCTCTTAAGAGGTGGGTAAAAGACGGTAAAAAGTCTAATAAAGCTTTATACATCTAATTTTATTATAAAATGACTCAGATGAATTATATTGAACTTATATAGGTATTATATATCTATTTTTACTTAAAATAAATTTAAATAAAATAAATAATTATTTAAATAAAAATTCGGTTTTAAACTATAACGCTGTGTTTTTCACTATTCATCAAAAATTGAATGTTTTCAAAAAAATACCAAAAAAATTACCCTAAGATAATTTTGATATTCAAAATTCAAAAATTAATTATATTTTTCAAATTCAAAACATAGAAGTTTCATTAATTAATTTAAAATTAATTCTCATTGTCAAAACCGAAAAGCGGGTATTAAAAAAAACTATCAAAAGATTGACATGTGTATATGTCAAATTTAAATGTGAAATTACTTATAATGACATACATTGTATTAAATGATAAAAATATAATCTAATTATTCTTTCATACCATTAAAATATATAATTTAACACTATAAATTATTTTGATTAAAAAAGTTGTTTTCAATTAAAATTTTGTATTTTTCAGTATTCATCAAAATATGAAAGTTATCAAAAAAGTACCAAAAATTCATCCAAAATAAATTTTATGTCCCAACTCTAAAGAATAATTTAATTTCATTAAATTGAATATATAAAAGTTTCAAATATTGGTTTTAAAAAGGTTTTTCCATTAAAAGGTGGTAAAATTACATTTTTTGAAAAACACTTCTTTTATCTGAAAAAATGAATTTGTTTTTATATTATTTCTAAGAAACACATAATATATATTCTAAAATTATATAGAGTATAAAAAATTCAAAATTCAGTCAATACTATTCATAACCACTTTTGAACGGCTAGTTTGGTAAGTGGTGGTGCACTCGAACTCGGTGTTGCGTGTAGTGCAAGATATTGAATTACTTCAAATAAAATGACTTACTATGAACTCTTGGGGTGTTACAGGTATTCAGAGTATAATATGGGGGATTTTGGTGCTGAATCATCCATAGTATTTCTGACCAAGGAGTTCTAGTCACAATAACCTCCCTTGATTTGGGGAGAAGGTGGACCCAAGCGAGTTAAGTACTAAATTGAGGAAATCAACACTTTTTACTAGATTGATATTACTAAAAAGAGAATGGTAAATCTAGAGAATTATATACATAGGTGACTAATGAAACACTGATGGGGCATGCAGGTACTAGCTGGAAAACATTAGAGGAT
This sequence comes from Viscum album, assembly GCA_963277665.1. Taxonomy (NCBI): domain Eukaryota; kingdom Viridiplantae; phylum Streptophyta; class Magnoliopsida; order Santalales; family Viscaceae; genus Viscum; species Viscum album. The sequence continues at coordinate 1,974,599,735 of OY728157.1, read as the reverse complement.
GAACTAAAAATATTTTTAAGTGTGATTATTTGATCAATTATTTCTAGATACACCGAGGGAGAATTGATCCCATGTGGTCATGAGCTTGGTGCATGGAGAGACATCAGTTATTGACTACATAACTAAATTCATAGATCTTCTTTGTTCTACATCAATGATATAAGGGTTTGAAATATCTAACTTGTAGTGGTATTATAAATGGCTTTAACAAGCTACCATGGTTTAGGTAAAAAAATTATATTGAACTTTTATTCAGAGGTGGAAACTAAAAATTAATAGAAAATAATAACTTGATAGATGGTAGCATACCTAGGTAAATAGTGGTTCAAAGTGGGGCTTGTAGTGGGTATTCAGGTAGTGGGATATTGGGGTAAGAGTAGATCCAATAGAACAGTTGGATTATGGGACCATTGTTTCGACCTCAAGGTGAGTTGTCCTCAACATGTTACCAGTGTCGAAAGATGAGGCATATTTAGATACAATATAATCAATAAATTAAAGATTTTTGGTCTTATATATAGAAGGGACATCATGAGATGTTTTCCCATATGATCTTGCAGTCAACAGGAGGACATGGATCTTGTCAGACTCAAGAATAAGAGGTGGGAGAATGATAAATGTTGTGAGGTAGTAGATAAAGTTAATCAACATGCTCAAGTCATGGAATAGGATAGGGTGATTAGTATTGGGGGTAGTAGATGACATAGAGTATGAATCAATAGGGAGTTCCAAAATCTAAAGTTCCAGGCACAGTAATGTTTGACATGGTTGATTCAATATATTCTAATCAATCCATAGAGTCATTAATATTTAGAGGTGTTCATTATGCATGTTGATTTTGGATTTTCATGATGGGTATTGGATCACAGTGTGTGTTATGTGGAAGTGGATTGACCAGGTTCTAGTTGAGGTATGGAAATTATGAATGATGCATGATTTTGTGGAAATGGTATAGTTCATAACTAGTGATTGTGTATCGATGGAGTGTATATATAGAATTTAGTGTGATGGTCATGTATAGTACCATCAGTGTGTCATGTAGTTTCATTGTGATGTGATAGGTAGGTTACTCCTATAGTGAGGAGTTTCTATGATTGGAATCAATTTCCTTGCTTTAATTGGTTGAGGTGACCAGGAGTGGATAAATGCATTTAGTATTATCTCTAAAGGTTTCAGGATAGAGTGAGGGTGTATAGAAACCTAAGAATAATTATAGAGATAATATTTTTCACATATAATTTATAATTAAGTTGTATTAATATGATTGCCTTCACTTGAAATTATTTATTCATTATCAAATATATTAACAACTCTTGTCATAACATCATTGTGATGAAGGATCCAGGGATAAAATCTCTATAATAGTATTGTAATTCCTCAGACCTTCTTGGTCCATTACTTTTTCAAATTCTGGTGTTTGGGTGTCATAGACACCATAGGTGAGTCAAGAGGGCGTCAGTTTTTGTGGTAGGGTGTCACCATGGTGTCACCGATAGGTCTCACCGATCGATACCACGCCCAAACGGTGCGACCATAGGGTGATGGGTTTCCTTCCCCATTTGTTCTGTAAATTCTAATTTAAGTTTTAATACCCCTTTAAATTAATTTAAATCTGTTTTAGAGCCTGTAAATGATATCTTAAATCCCTTAAGAATGGGGCGACCTTGACTTACCAAAATGTGTGGCGTTTTTCCTCTATGCCACGCCCTTTCCCACATTTTCCAGTTTATCCCCTGTTACATATTTTTCTCTATTTAAAGAGAATATATTAACACATTGTTTTTATCTCCACCATCTATGAGGAGAATTATTAAATCTCAATAAATACCAATGTGGGAAACTACTGATTTGTGTGGTTGATCCATGATCCCAATTTTAAGTAATTTGAAATCTTCTCCCTGATTTTAGGATATGTTCTCTTCTTAAGCTGATATCATCTCTTCCTTTTCCCTTTCCATTTCTCTCATTACACCTTGATACATCCTTAGAAGACGAATTGTGTTCCCGTGCTGGAGCCCTTTCCACTTAGCCTTGGATTCATTGGGGTTCTTCCTTTTTAATTCATGCATCCCCAGTTCTTAGTGTGAGGAGAAAACATTGATCATTTATCATCCAAGTAGGGGTTCTTCCTTTGTCTCTCTTTATTGTGCATCATGTAGGGTGGGTATGATGATGTTCCCTTGGGACATAGATGAACCTAATGTTAACGAAGATAATTTAAAAACTTTTAAAGAATTAAGGGTTGGGAATGATGATGTTAATGTTTTTGTGTTTTACCTTCATTTTTATGTTTTGAATTGTATGGATTCATGTCCACTAAAAATCATGGTCGTTTGTGGTTCTTTCCTGCACACTACTGAAGCTCTATTTTATTGGATAATCTTGTGATTCAATGGTTGTAACATAGAAACTAGTTAATAATGTATACTTGGTTAATTAAATGGATACCTGATAAATAATATCCCCTATGTGATAACCTTAATTATCTAAATGGGAATAAATAATGTGATTAATGGTGTGGCTAAATCTGAAAACTCCCTTCCTCATTTCTGGTGATATTCATGGTCATTCTATTTAATTTTTGTGGGTGACTTAAATAGGGGGATGGAATGTTCTGATTGCGAAGTTGTTGGTATGTAAATCTAAGGTCATGTGGAGCCTGTATGTTGGGTCTTGGTTTGGTTCTAGTACTTCAAGGGATCTCACAAATCCCTTTTAATGTTGTTACTTTACAAGATAACTAGGTGTGAATTCTTAAATTTCACTTGGATGTTTTTCCTTTAGTTGTTGTTTTGTCTTGTGGTTATGCATGTTAATTTCCCATTAGTGGAGGAATGTTTTAAATATAATCACTTGAATATGATAATGATAATGGGTACAATGGGGGATTGTTTTCCAAAAATGTTTTATGCTCTGGTTGTGGATTTGTGTATTTTTTTCATGCAGGGATAGTAGCGAGAGTGGTTGTGTACGGGCTGGTTGTCTATTTCGAAACCCTTAGGATAGGATGAGTTCTTGATTACCAATACGTATAATATTTAGTTCTTGTATTTCTTATACACAACCCACCCATGTTGAGAACTTCGTGTTTAAAACCCCATTTCATGGGGGAGGGTGTTTTTCCAACATTATTATGAGTGGCTGGTTATTATCTCATTTTTGCTCCCTCTCCCAAGTAACCCAAGATTCTTTGAGCAGGCTATGATGAACTAAGGTTCATTATGGCCCAAGACTCTTTAGGAAGGGTGTGTGGTGGTGGTTGGCCCAAGTTTATGTGGTCAGGTTTGTTTCCCAAGTGTCTTTGGGATGGGGCCCATGTGTCTTCGGGTGTGGCAGTGGTATTTCTAGCCCATGTGTCTTCGGGCATGGAATTGGTTGTTCTGGACCAGGTTTATTTTTGTGTGGAGATGGTTGTTGTGGCCTAGGTGTCTGTGGGCATGGTTATGTGAGGTATTGGTGGCCCAGGTGTCTATGAGTAGGATGTGTGGTTTTGATGGCCCATAAGGTTGTTGTGGGGGTGGCAGTGGGACTATAGTGGAACTTGTGGGGGAGGTCTGATGCATAGGATGTCCTAATTTACCTATCTTTTTGTTTTTTTATTTATTTATTATATAGGTTTTGTGCATGACATTTTATACTCTAAGATAATTACCACCTTTTAATCCTGAACTATAGAGGATCCTACGTCAGTGGCACCGAGAGGCACAATAGAACCATTTGAAGGAGGACACACAAAACAGTGAAAATATTCTTGATCCTTCTTCTACATATAAAACCAACATTAAAACTGAATTAAACATATATAACATGGATAAAAACAACTGAACATTAAAAGAACTAACCTCACTTGATGTTGATATTCAAACCACTTATATTAAAATTCAAGGTGAGGCGCCCAATTTTGAACTTAAAACCGGTTTAATTCATTTATTACCAGATTCCATGGACTCACGAAAGAAGATCCACATAATAATTTAAAAGAATTTCAGACTGTGTGTTCAACATTAAAACATGATAATGTGGATGAAGAACAAGTTATTCTTAAGGAATTTCCATTTTAATTAGAATACACTGTGAAAGATTGGTTGTATTATGTTAATTCACCAATTAGAGGTTGGGCAGACATGAAATGCCTTTTTCTTGAAATATATTTCCCATCCTCTAAAACTGTAAAAATAAGGAAAGAAATTTTTAGGATAATAAAATCACAAGGGGGAACACTTCATGAATACTAGAAATTATTTAAGAGTCTTTGTTCAAGTTTCTCATACCACCAAATAAGTGATCAACTTTTAATTCAGTGTTTTTATAAAGGTTTAATTTCTATTGATCAAAATATGATTGATTTTGCTACAGGTGGTGCACTAGTAGATAAGACCCCAATTTATGAAAGAACCCTAATTGAGAACATGGTGCAGAACACTCAAAAAAAAATTTCAAGATGCAATGTACTCATTCAAGGTGTCCATGAGGTGCAAAGTACTGAATTCAAGATGAAGGTGGACATAAAGTTTGAAGATGTAAGTAATATTCTAAGACAGCTTTCTCTTTCCCAAGAGAAATCCCAATCTCCTCCTCCCATCCATTTTGTTATATGTTCTTCAGACACCCATTATTCTGACCAATTCCCCCAACTAAGAGAAACTTTTTAGTGTTGTGAGGCAATCTTTCCAGACCTCCCCTATAACCAAACCTTTAGGAAAGAACCATACTATCCATCCAACCTTGGGTGGAAATAAAAACAATATTATAGGAAATGGGATATCGAAACCTACCTCAACAACTATGGAACCAACTGGGAAAAATTATTCAACCACCACCACCCAAAAATCCTCAACCATCCCAAAGGCCTTACCCACAACCCCCTCCAAAAACCAAGCCTGGCCTAGAAGACATGATGAAACAAATGGATTCCAACAATCTAAAATTAAAACAAACCATCCAATATTCCATAAAATATATAAAAAACTAATTGTTTCAACTAGATAACTCTATAGGGGAAATTCAAATGCACGGATTGGGTAAACTACCCTCTCAGTTAGTAGTTAACCATAGGGATAAGGGAAATTTGAGTTCCATAACCCTTTGGAGCGGAACCCATCTTAAAAGCCAAATGAACCCTCTAATAGAGTCATCTCATCTTGAGGAAAATTCCATCCTAATGAACCTACCCAAAATCCTTTACAAAATCTACTTCTTTATCAACTATTAAAATCTTTAAATTAAGTTAGTTTCTTAAATTAGTTTTCAAAACAACCAACCAATTTTAGTAATTTTTATTAAGAATACACACTCAAAACCTATCAACGCACCTTGAGGGACAACCTAGGATCTGGAATATACTATAAATAAACATTAAAATAATAATCAATTTGACATTTCATGCCAATGTGATCAAATTTTGTCATCATTTCCGAGGAGCGCTTTTATTTTTAGTGCGTGTTTTTTATAATATTTTTGTAAATTTTGTGAATATTTATTTGTTTTATCTTATACCTTTACCTATCCTTTTGTGTTCTAATTTATTTTTTGTGTAGTTTTTATGCATGATTCATTCTACTATGGGAGACTTAAAACCTATCAAACCCAAACCAGAGAGTATCCTATGTCAGCGACACCGAGACGCACAAGAAAACCCTTTGAATAAAGACACACAAAACATTGAAACTCTTCTTGATCCTCCTTCTTCTTCTATAACCAACATTAAAACTAAATTAAAATTGTATAACATATATGAAAATAATCCAAAATTAAAATAATTAACCCGGCCTGATGTTGATATATAACCCACTTAATGTCCACAATGGTACATTATCTATGATGTTTGGTGGTGACATTTTCCACTCAAACATCCCTGATGCCATGAATCAACCCCCCCCCCCCCCATAATAAAATTACACTCTATTAACTATATAGATGTACCCCCTTCCCCTAAAAACACTTCTTTTCATTCCCATGATCCCCTTTTTGACTTTTCATCTTTTATCTAAATTCTAGGAAATTAATCATGCATATAATGTTGTACCAGTTTAGAAAAAAATCATGCATGTTTATTAATTAATGATTTCTTGAACACTAAGGATAAAATGACCATCAATGATAATACTAAGATTGTAAAATATCATTCCTAGTCTAAGGATGATACCATTGAGAAGTTAGATGATATGAGGGACCTCTCAATTTCACACACACTCCCATCAATCCAAAATCCCTCTGAATTTGAACTAAAACAACTTCCTCAAGATTTAAAATATTCATATATTGATAACGGAAACAAGTTTCCTGTCATCATTACCAATTTACTCTATCCTAATAATTAATAGTTACTGCTTGAATTTTTTAGGGAGTATAAACAAGATTTGGGATGGACACTGGCTGACATTCCTAGTATTGGCCCATAAATTTGCACACATCATATATTGTTAAATTATGAGGAAAACCCAGTGAGGCAGTCATAGCATCAACTAAACACAAACCTCATATATGTTGTTAAAAAGTGGTAAAAAAATTATTGGTTACTGGAATCATTTACCCAATATTTGACATCCAATGTGTTAGTCCAGTTCAAGTAGTTTCTAAAAAAACTGGTTTTCTGGTAATTAAAAATGAAAATAATAAATTGGTTCCAACTTGTGTGCAGAATAGTTAGTGTGTCTATATATAATATTGTTGAAAAAATAAACACACTAAGAAGGACCATTTCCCATTTCCATTAATTGACCAAATGATATAGAGGCAAGAAGGGAAGTCCCATTACTATTTCCTTGATGGGTATTCTGGATACTTTCATATCCATATTTCCTTTGAGGGTGAGGAAAAGATGACCTTCACTTTCCCCATTCACACATTTTCAAATAAGAGGATTCTGTTTGGTCTATACAATTCTCTAAGTACTTTTCAGGGATACATGGTTGGTATTTTTTCGGATTACCTGGAGAATTGCATGGAAGTATTAATGGATGACTTCACTGTTTTTGGATCCTCTTTTGATGAATGTTTGATTAGTCTTGGTTCAATCCAAAGTCATTATATTGAAAATAATCTCATATTAAATTTTGAGAGATAACATTTCATGGTGCGAAAATGTATAGTTTTGGGACATGTTATTTTTGGGGATGGTATCCAAGTAGATAAATAAAAAGTGGATTTCATTTCTTCCCTACCATTCCCCTAAAATTTATGGGATGTGCAGTCTTTTCTAGGTCATGCTAGATTTTACTATCATTTCATTCATGAATTTAGTAAAATTGCACTCTCCCTATCTAGATTTCTCCAAAAATAAAAGGAATTTGTTTTTGATAAATAATGTGAGGAATCTTTTAATAAATTAAAATGGATTCTCATGTACCCCTTGTTAATATAACCAACTTAGTGGGATTTACCATTTCAGCTCATGTGTGATGACTCTAACTATGTAGTTGGGAACGTATTGTCACAAAGGGTCAATCAAGCTCTACAAGTTGTTTTTATGCCTCATGTACACTAGACCCTACATAAGAAAACTACACCAAAACTCAAAAAGAATTTCTTTCCATAGTCTTTTACTTGGAAAAATTCAGCTCATATCCTTTAGGGTACAAAGTCATTATGTTCTCAGACCATGTATCCCTCTAGTATCTCATTAAGAAACTAGAATCCAAACCATGTATCATTTGGTGGATGCTCCTCCTTTAGGAATTCAATTTAGAAATTAGAGATAAAAAAGGAGCATATAATGTGGTGGCTGACCATATTAGTAAGATCCACCCATCCTTGTACATTGACACATCCCCCTATATTCTCATAAATGACATGTTTCCATATGAGAAATTGTATTGAGTGCAAGATTATATTCCTTGGTATACCAAAATTGTAAATTATTTGGTAGCATCATGCATTCCTACTTATTTCAATAAAAACCAGGCCGACCGTCGAAAACATGAGTCTAGTTGGTACATTTGGGATTATCCCTACCTTTGGCGCACATGTAGTGATCAAGTCCTTTGGCGTTGTGTTTCTGATATCAAATTTAAATCTGCCCTTAGGTTATGTCACACTCTTGATTGTTGGGGCCACTTTGTTCCCCAATGGACTACTTTTAAGGTCCTTAATTCTAGTCTCTTTTGGCCAACACTTTTTTAGGATGCCCATGATTTCTGTAAATATTTTCCTCATTGTAAAAGAATGGAGAATGTATCTAACAGAAATTAAATTCCATAACAACACTTTCTCTTCCATGAAATTTTTGATGTTTTTGGAATTGACATTATGGTACCATTCCCCAATTCATTTGGGAACCTTTACATTATTCTGGTAGTGTATTATGTTTCAAAATTGGTAGAATCACTAGCTACAAGGAATGATGATTCTGAGGTAGTTGTGGAATTTTTGAGAACCCAAATATTTTACAGGTTTGGATTACCTAGGTTAATCATTAGTGACCAGGGTTCTCATTTCTGCAACTAGACAATTAAATCAACTTTTGTGTCGATATGAGTTCAGGCATAGAGTTTCTACTGCATATCACCCACAAACAAATGGTCAATACGAGGTGTCAAATAGGGAGTTAAAATAGATTCTTGAAAAAAATGATTCAACCTAATAGAAAATATTGGAGTCTTAGACTCAATGATTTCTTGTGGGTATATTTTGCTACCTTTAACACTCTCATTGGAATGTCACCATATTGGCTTATGTTTGGAAAGAGTCTTCACCTCCTTATGGAGATTAAGCATTGGGCCTACTGGGCAATAAAATAAGGAAATTATAATCTTTCTGGTGTAGATTCTCAAAGGAAGTTTTAGATTTAGGAGATGGAGTAAATGAGAAGTGATTCATATGAAAACTCTCATATTTATAAGTAGTGAACCAAGGCTTCCCACGACCATCTCATCCTTCATCATCGGTTCCACATTGGTAAGAAGTTCCTCCTCTACAATTAAAGGCTAAAGTTTCATTTAGGTAAGATTTATTCCAACTAGTTTGGACCATACATTGTTACTAATGTATCTCCATTTGGTGTTGTATAGGTTAAAAATGAAGAAAACAAGAAAACTTTCACTTTCAATGGGCAGCAACTAAAGAACTTTCATGCAGCCCTTTCGGAGTCCTTGATAGAGGAGCTTCATGTTCAAGAAGCAATATATGAATGAAACTCATCAGGATTTATCCTTCCTTACACATTTTATTTTATTACAGTGAGGACACTATACACTCTAAGTGTGGGGATATGGGTATATTCCTAGGTTAGTTAGTAATTTTCATCATCTTTCTTTTTTTCTTTTTTTGGATTGCTAGATTGTATTTTCACTTGTTTCCCCCCTTTCCTCCCACACCCCCTCAATTTTTTTCCATAATGTTAATTTTTTATGCCTAATTTATCATGGAAAATGATTCCCTATTAATCATGGAAGTTATTAAAAATGCATGAGTAATTTCTCTATTTCATGTTGTTGTAACATTCAAAAAAAAATATGATGAAATGTTGCTTTCAGCAAGAATTCAATACTGTGGTGTGACTTTCTCTTAAAATTTGGTTGTATAATTTTGAAACCTTTGAGAATAATGTTAACCTTTATGTGAATAGTTTAAGATAAAATTGTTTCACTTAATCTCTCCGCACATATTTTCACCCAACCATAAAGTGTGAAAAATTATTAATTAGTAGAAGGTAAATATAAGTCAAGTTAATTTTTCTCTACCTTATAAAAAGATTTTTCCATAAGTTCATTTATTTTTGGATATATTTTATTTCTATACCAGATTGAACTATACATGTGTACCAGTTATCCAACTGTTATACGCCCTCAAAAAACTCAGAAAAACTCAAAAAAACAAAACAAAAACAAAAAAAAATAAATGTTGAGGGGAGTGATGAAATGTACAACATATGGGGATATCTAGATCAATAGCTTATGGTTTTACTTATTGGAATGATGAAGTGATTGGGTCTTGAAATTTTACTATAAAGGATTTAGGTAAGGTTCGGTCGAAAGGATCATGTATGTAGAAATTTTTTAAAATAACTTATATTTACACGATATAAAGTGGAAAGAATAACATGAAATGGTTTCCACACACACACATGGATAATTAGTGACAGTATTGTATTTTTAATTATTTTCTTTGATTGGTATCATGTATTTCAGTTAATTTCCTTTTGATACAATTTTTGAGACGTCTCTTTATATGATTGCTGATAATAACTCCTTAGTGTGATTTTTCCTTTGATCATGTTTCTTTCAGGAATTAAATTTTAATTTAATGTCAAATATTTATGAAGTTGTAAATATCTACATGCATAGTTTTTGAAAATATGACTTTGCCTAAGAGTTAAAATGTTTAGGTATGGGGGTGTGATCACATCATGATTCACTGTTTCATTTTCACCCTTTCACCACTTTTCGAAACTAATTTTGTATTGAAAATTATAAAAATAATAACTAATTGAACTCTATGTTTAATTAAATTAGTCTTTTTTCACTGTTAAAAATATCAATGTTACGTGTTTTGATAATTAAATTGTAGGTGGAGCTGATTTTGAGGGCCTATGGTGAATTCCAAGAAAAATGGGCCAAACTACATAGGATCCAAGAACACTATTGGGATAAACCACACACTGCTACTAAATTTTGAATCCAAATTGGATGAAATATTGTGGGTTGATCTAAAATGTGATGGGATACATTTCATCTGAAGGAACACAAGCCCAATTAGGAAACTAATAGGTCCATCCTAACTTATATATTTAGGGAATCAAATATTCATAAAGTAAAAAGTGGCGTTTTGTATTCTGTCAATATCTCAAGATGTAGTCTTCCATCAGGTGCCAAATTTTTGGTGTAGAAATTAAATAGGTCGAGATACAACTTTTTAGTTTTATCTTAAGTGAGATAAGATTTTATGGAGGTTTAAAACATTGTTCCAATTGGTTTTACACAATCTGTGTTCCCAAAACCCCCTATCACTTTGCCTATAAAATGATACCTTGGGCAACTCATTTGGGAGTTAGAACCAAAAAAAAATATATGCCATTTTTTATTCCAAAAGTATTCCTATCTTCATCCAAGAAGTTATAGAGGCCACAATACTCATAGAGGGATCAATAATGAAGAATGATTCCCACTCGAGCTTCCTCCTCCTCCTGATGTCGATCTAAGCGGTGGATGATCATTTCGAGTAAGATACAAACTTGAATAGGGTGTTCCGGAATATAATTCTCTATTTTTTAGTGTATATTATGGTTTATAATTGTTCTTTTATATTAATATTAACTTGTTTTGATGCATTTAATTGAAAAACTATTTATTTCATAATCTATTAGTGTGCAATTCTATGTGTGTGGCTTTTGTTTTCCCCATTGGACAACATAAGACTCCACTTATTTCCCAAAAATTTGATATTTCATTGTTCCTTGACAAACCTTAATTCATTCTAAGGAATTGTAACTTTACTATATGATTGTTATGTCAAGTTTTAGTTCTATTTTCATCATTTTATGGTTTGTGGGTACCCAAGATCTTGGTTAACCCTCAATCAAAGGATTACACCCAAAAACCATAATAATCAATTAAGAACAAGGAACTTTTCAAGTGGTGTAGTAACTTTGAAATGATTATAAACTTATCATATATTTTCAAAATATACTTCTTTCTCAACTATTAAACTCTTTAAATTAAGTAAGTTTCTTAATCTATTTTAGTAATTTTTATTAAGAATACACACTCTAACTGATCAAAACTCCTTGAGATACAACCTAGGATCTGTCCTATACTATAAATAAACCTCAAAATCATAATAAATTTTAATTTTCATGACAACAAATTCAAAACTTACTATGTATTACAATACCTTTGTATCGATATCTCATTAATTAGGTTGCATATATTGTTATATCAATCTATATTCCTGATATATATTTCATTGGCCTCCTAAAATGAAAATTCCTATATTCTACCATGGATATGAATTTATCATATGGTTCCATTTTAGTTAATGGGAAAGAGATATCTACTTCCATTAACTTGAAAGGGACAAATCATTTCTTAACATATTCAATAATATTATATTACTCATAATATTCCAAACATATCTTACATTTCTATAAGAATATATCATCGTGGTTTTAATTAATAAATATAATAACATGACCCAATATATGTATTAAAAATAATCTCAAGTCTTAGGATCAACACACATGTGTGTAGATATAAATATACAATGAGATATATAACATGTGGAATTCCTACGGGTGGTTTTGTTCCCATAAAATCCTTTCATAAAGATCACTAAGTAAGAACTTCATGAGAAAAAGTGTAAATTTCTTATGAGACTCCAACACTTGTTAGTTTGTATAAACTATTTCCTATTAGATAGATTTCACCTAGACCTAGAATATATATTTAATATTACTATCATAGTACTTAAAGGTTCTCATTATAGAAGGGAACAGCTATAACCTTTCTATGGGATAAATATTTTTTTAAAATTATCATATTATTGTAATGTATAATAACACCCATGATGTGATAATATATTTATTATTATTCAATTATTTTAATATAAAGGTAATTAAAATTATAAATTAGTTGATTATAGGACACAAACTCAAACAAATTCTCACTTTCACTTGAGCCAAATTCAAACTAAACGGGTTATCCTCACATGATAAACATTCTTCTACTAATATATGGATATATCTACTTGGAATAACACATTCCACAGGTATTTTTACCTATAATAACTTCAAAACTAAGAGAAAATCCCTCAATAAGTGATATCACCAAGTTTATATATTTTATCCTCTATCGTCCCTATCATTTTGGATAATAACATTGTCCAATTTTCATCATAATATGATTACTTTTTACTGGCATGGTACAATTAAAATAACTGGAATAAATCATTTCTAAAATTTCTTCTTAATATTTATTAGAAGCCACAACATACTTTATCTATGTAGATATGAAAACTAATGGCTATATAATTTTCTATTTTACATATTACCTTTTACTAAATACAATACTAGATCAAAGTGATATAAAAAAAGTCTAGTTTGGTTTCCCATTAAAACTAGTATTCTAATTTCTTTAATAACTAGGTATTCATCTAATTTTACATTCTAAAGTATTTTTATAGAGTTATAACTTTAATCCCTTTCAAATCTCTTTTTTTTATATTTTTCTTTTACGTGTTCAAATAAGAAATATCAAACCTTAGTATATATCATGGAAGGTGACATATATTTCCAATGTAATCTAAGGAATATATTGTCTATTTATCATAAGAAACTCCCCATGTGTTTTATTAAATCATATTAGAGTGTTTTTTTCATGTGACTCTATGACACAATGAGATTTTAGAATTATTTTTTTCCCATTAAAATAAATACTATGATCGATAACATTCTTCCCATGGGACATGAAACTAAAAAAAATCATGACACTTAAAATAAATTTATTAATTTTAATCGTTATAATATTACTATAAAATTAGAATATATAAATGGAGGTAACTCCACAAAAAAACTATGTATAAAGATGTAGTGATGGAATCGAGCAGTAAGAGTCTTCCATATGAGTCTCACTTATCTGAACTTTGAAAAGAGGTGTTTTAACTCTGTTTTTCTCTAGAGCAAGACCAATCTAAAATCGAAAAAATAAAGGATGATAGAAATTTTATGCAATATAAGTTCAAGGTTGTGGAAATTTCCATGAGATTTATTCAAGATATGTCACTACCCATGACTCCTGCTAGATAATATCTTATTCTTAGATCTTAGACAGAGATCTTGAGGGTTCATGTAAGTAGTAATTAAGATGATATAAACATATAATTATCCATGTAATAAATTATTTATATATCACATGTATTTTATAAATTTCACATTTTTACTTTTAAAGAAAAATAATGTTTATTTTTAATACCAATGCAATAATAAAACTCGAATAACATAGTTAAATAGAAAATAAAGTCATTTTATGCTAAAAACAAATTTCACCTAAAATTGGATTTTATGTGCTTTATTTTAAGAAAATAAATATTTAATGGTTCAAAATATTATTTATATGAATAATATTTTAACAAAAATTTTATTAGTAATTGATAGTAATTAATAATACGAATAGTTAATATTTTAAAAAGGTTATTTTATTATGAAAATTTATTTCATTATTTTTTTTATTTTTTATTTAAATTTAAATTCTCGCATTTTATAAATTAAATTTGGCCAAATTAACCTCATTTTTTGATTTATAAAAACAATATTACCTTAAGATTATTTTTTTATTTTTCTAAGATAATTTATTTTTAGGTGAATATGGAAAAATACAGTTTTTACTAATACTATTTCAATTATGACTATATTATGAGGTAAGTATGACTTAAAAACTTATAAAATATCTTCATGGACAAAAAAATATTTAATTATTATAATTATTCATATAATAATATTTTTAATTTATAAAACCATGTTTATCATTTTGAAACTTAAGTAATCTCTTATCCAAAAAAACAATTTTTTATCTTTTTATTTCAATTATTTTTTCTTAATGTAAGTTTATTTCTTTGACTGATTTAGAATCCATATAAATTTAATTTTTTTAATAATAAACTAATTAAAGTTATTTAAATCAATAATAATGATAATTTTATCAAAAACATAATTTTTATGCTAAAAAATATACTTTTTCTAAAAACAGTTTTTTATGCATTATGTGCACTAACATTAAAATTAATTTTTCTCACACTTATAATTTTTATTTTATAAATTTTATTTCATATTTTTAATTTTCAAGTGAAAATTATTTATTAAGGCCCATTTTTTTCATTAAAAGTAAAATACATAGGTAAAAGTTAATTACCACACTAAAACCCAAAAATGGTAAAAGTAAACAATCTAAGAGTAAAATAGCTGAAACATGTTAAAAATGTCTCACTATTAGATTTAGAGGTTTTTATCAACCAAAAAATATCTAATCTCAATTAGTTTTTTCTTTCTATGTGAAACGTTTGTTTCTTTTATATTAAGATGTTGTATTTAAAAAAAATCATTTTCTCCACTTATAAAAGGGGACATTCATCGTTATTTTATGTACACTCTAAATTTACAATTATTTATGAATATATACCCTTAAAAATTCCCCTAAAGCACTCTACTACTTTTGCGTCCACTTTATCCATAGAAAATCTATGAGGTCTCTATTTCTAAAAAGTCATCCCAGGGAAAACCCAAGTTCTCAATTGGAGTACTAATAATTCCTTAACCTCTTTTCACTTGTTTATTTCTCTTAAAAATATAATTATCCAATTATAATAAAATTAAAATATTTTTTTAAGATAAATTTTATTATGTTGAGGTAATATTCATTATCCACCTTTCCCCTTTTTCTTTAAAAAATGAAAATATCGCCATACTTACGTGCGGACTACCACCTCCCTGAACGACGTGTTTGATTTTTAATAATATAATTGAATGGATGGTTAAAATGGGGTATTTTATAAATATATATGATATTTATAATAATATTAATACACTAAAATTACAAACAATTCCCAATATTCATCATGTTCTATGTGTGTCTCCCATGTGTGTGTGCGAAGTACCACCACCACGAAAGTGGCATATTGTTTTCATCTAGTATTTTAGTCTTCATTAGTCTCTCATAAAATATTATTCAAAATATTAAAAAAATCTAATTAATATAGAAATACATATATAATAATGATATTATTCCAAAATATTCGCATTCTTAACCATACCAACCCATAGATTATTTCTTGTTCTTATTTGGGTCGTTTTAACTACCTACTTGAACAATGTTATAAGTATCTATCATTAATGGCTATGGAAACTTTAATAATAGTGTTATTAGAAATTATTGCAGAAAAAAATTATGTTTCTGGACATTTTATATTAATATTTAACTTATTATTGTATCATCCTTTTGTTCATTAAAATTTTCTAAAACAAGTTAGTCACCAACTTCATTGCCACAAATCATAAATAAAATACAAATGAAATGAAAATAGGAACATTATAAATCATTATAAAAAAATCTATTCCTATGTTTAAATTTATCCTCATATGATAAAATTTTAATCTATAAAAAAATAATCGACAATGCTATTATGAAACTAGTACTAAACAAACAATAAAATCTAATAACAAACAATGATGAAAATATAATATAAATAACTAATATGTTTCAAATTAATTATTATAAATGACCTTTATAAAATTTTATAGGTATAAATAATTTTCAAAAATATTTGATTAATATAGTCATTATTTCTATATATAATTTCAAATCACATTCTACTAAGAAGGATTAAAGGTAAAGGTTTTTGTAAACTCAATTTTTGTTCCTTGAGTTCTGATTGTTCTTCTTGAAATTTATTATTATAAGTTCATTATTCTCTGGCCTGTGATTTTATTATGTTTAATTTCCACTTTATTTTCATAAAATTTACATTTTTATTTCATAATCTCCTTTTCAAATTTTACCTAATTCATTAATTATGATGTTTGTAAGGGATTTTCATCTCAATTTTCAATCTTTGAGAAATGTGAAATTTTCACCACTTGATTTTTTTATGATGTATCTAATTACTTATGAGTTAATTTTTTCCATACCATTCATGAAATTTATGGTATTAAAAAAACCATCTCAAGTTCTCTTTATATGGGTTTTTTGATTCAAGTGATATTAAATCATAATATATTTTATTAACTCAAACTTCCTTTCATTGAGTTATAATGTTTAATCTTGAACTTCTTTCCACTATGATTGGTTTATTCCATCCTAATATGTTATATTGAATAGTTATCTTTCTATTTGGGAAAAATAAAACTTTTGATTCAAATATTCTTCATCGATGAATTTATTCCCCTTATAATTATGAATTTGTTAAGAATAATTCACATTATCATTAATGGTGATTTTTATTTCATGTCTATATTTTCTATGGTCAATAATGTCTTCAAATATATTTGGAAACCCAATTATGTTTTATCACATGTTCCCTTCATTTTTTTCATTTTTCTATTTTAAAAAGAAGTTTTATTATCCCTTTTTATGATGTGGATTTCAATAAAGGTATTTTAAAATAATAAAATGGTTATTCTTTCCATAATCTTATGTTTTATCTTCCACTCCAGTTTTACATGAGTTATTATTTATATGTTTTTAAAGGATACAATAATTAAAATTCTTTTTAAAATTAAAATTTCTCAAAACTTCTCTCTTCACCATTTTGAAAATAACTTTTGAATGTGACGTATAACTCTGTATTTTTTCAAAATTTTAAAAATGTTTTATAATATATATTTTTGAGGTATTTATATATAAAATAATTATTTCACCATTTCATCCATTATTTTCAATGTATCCTCTTTTCCATGTTTCAAATAGTTTTCCAAAAACACCTAATCCAGAATTATTTTAAAATGAAAAGTTATATTTCCAATTATTCTTTAAATTAGTTTATCCAATGATCATAAAAATATATTTTTCATTTATGTAAACATCCTTAATTATACTTATGTTACACAAGAGATATGTTCTAATTCAACTATCCAAATTATTTCTATATATGGATTATGAAATATTCTATTTAAATTTTTATGAAACCCTTATCTTTTCTAAGAGGTATAAAGTGATGAATGTTTTAATGCTCTTATGGAACAAATATTTATGGTTTTCATTTTTTATTGGTGTTCCTAGAATTATATATCCCTATAATTCATTAGATAAAGTTTTTATCTCATGAAGTACCGTGTATGGTGAATGGTCATTCAACATAGAATTTTATGTTTTTTATTTTTTAAGTGATCCATGAGTTATACTTTTGAGGTCATGTTTTATGTTGTTTCCACATATTTATGATTTCATGAGCTTACCATATAATTACCTTATTTTATTTTTCATTATTATCTGACACTATTATTCCATGTTATATGTTTTTTCATTTGATATTACATGTTTTTTTATCATAAATTATAGAAATATATTATTGTTTCATATTATTTTTAATAAAATATTTCTCCCCTACTCATATTTCCTCATATTATTATTATTTAACCCTTAATTATATATTTATAAGTATTCCCTTACTACGAGATTTATCTCACCCCTTTTTTATTTTTATATTACATAGTTCATGAAGATGAGTATAAACTATGAGGAGTTTATAAGATTGTCTAGTATGGTTCAGATATGGATAAATATTCACAATTATTGTTAAATAAGTTACTTATATATCTAGTACTCAAATAAATTAAACCTTTAGTTCTTGAGATTATGATATTATTCTAATATTTAATGTGTAAGTCATGATGGGTGGGAAAATAGAGATTCTCACTCTTAACGATGGAAATTAGGACTTTTTCAGGGTGGATGCTTCTCCTTCATTGATTGAGAACTTTCTTAGACATGGGAAATTCAACTCCCAAAAGAAATTTGGAGATGTACTATAACCTTATAAGATCAATCATGGAGACTCTCTTGCGGTTGAGGATGGTGTGGCAAAATGATCATTCTCTCTCCACAGGGGATTAGCAAACAGTGGCATTCATCAGAAAGGAAACATATCTCTTGTTAAAGAAGATCTGATTACAGTTTTTAAACACTTAGAAATCATTGAGCATTCCATTATCGCCTGACTAATCTTTCCTAGGGGTTCTAATCCATTGAATTTTAGGGTGATGGTCGATTAGATTTCGTAAATCTAGGGTTTCTTAGACTAGAAGTGTATATATTTGGGTAGTGTATTCTATCACTTTCTTTTTCCATATGAGCATTTGAATATGGGAGAATGGGGATTTAGATTGATCTATTTTAAGCCTGGATTTCATAACATCCAAGAATGGGATAATAAATTCAACCTTCTAGAAATTGGTAACTCTTCTTCCCAACTATGGGTTAAATTTCATGATCTAAATTGGATTTTATGGCACCCAAAAATTATTTACAATATTTCTTTATCTATTTTTGTTCCAATCAAAATGGATAAAGAGAGAGAAGCATATAGACTTGATCACTTTACTTATTTCTTTTTTGAAGTTTATATAGATTCTACCTTAGTTGATCCGGAATTTCTCTCTATTGATGATGATGAGTTCAATTTTAAATTTTTTTATGAGAGACTTCCAAAATTATGTATTGATAGTAAGGTCATTGGACATTATCTCTCTAACTATATAAGATCATATGTTTGTATGCATTTCTCTTCTGATGGACATGATATAAATTCATGCTACAAAAGGGGTAATAATTTAGTTAAATATACCTATGTTCCATCTAATAAGGCCAAGACTCATCATGAAGGTGGAGACACTAATCCAATGAAGATGGATGATAATAAATAAAATACATAAAAGGATGTTGGGAAAACTAAACCTCAGTCTGAAGGATGGGTTTTTAGTGACTCTAGGCATGATGTGCTATAGTTTTCTAATATTTCTAATAGAGTAACTGACAAATAAGTTTTGGCTATTCATGAAAGTGGAGTTACGGGAGCCTCTTAGAATCATTCTAAGATCAATATCCATTAATTTACAACTTATCTTGAGTAACAATCCAATAGAAAAAATAAAATATGGTCTGATATTTTTCTGAGGAAACCATAATGTTTTATGACCTACAAATTAAGATCTCTCTTTCTAGTGATGAAAATGAACAAAATGAATTTCAGATCAAAAAGGAGTGGTTTAACTTGGATGTGAAAGATATAAAATAATATTATGCTCAATATATGTCTTATGAACTGGTATTTCATGAATAAAATATTTCCTCAAAAAAATGCAAAGGAAATAAAAAATGGAATTTGACTCACCTATGAAGACTAAGAGAAAGAGGTTAACATCTTTTCTTTATTCATATTTTGGGAAGACTTTAGTATCCAAGAAGGTAGAGGAAGGTAAAGCCTCAATGGTTGACGTGGATCACTCAATTGATGTATGGGTTCCAACCTCAAATAGTTTTGATGTGTTTTATCCACATAATAAGGATTAAAGGAAAGATGGCCTTGATCCTTTAGCTTGAATTGATTATATTCCACCTTATGTGACTCACATCCTTTCATTGACAGACCTTCTAGGGGATGTTCAAATAGAAAATATGAAGCAACCTCTTATATAATCTTATACATGGGATGAGATGGAATATGGTAAGTCCAACCATGGGATGATTTCTAAATATGTTTCTCCTACAAGAAGATTTATCATTGATGGTGAATCCTCTATTTATAATAAGGATCAAACTCCCACTGAGAAGGACCAATCTAAATTAAATACAAGATATCTTGAAGTTATTTGGCAGAAAGTTAAAGCTTGGAAATGTTTTCAATATACAAAAGGTTGTGTTTGAGAGAGTGGTCATATTTATTGGGATTCTAAGAAGGAGGATGTGCAATCACCAGTTGAATCAGACTTGGAGAGCACCAATATTGAAAGCCTCCTCAAACATGTGTAAATTTTGAGAAATAAATATTCCAAAGTTTGAATCCATGGGCCTAGACATGGATGAATTTATTATAATTCTATGTGTGATAAGGAACACAGTTTAGGCAAAAATAATAGGAAAAAACTTGTTACATGACTACTTTGATGTGGGAAGTTTTTGCTTATATGTCCCCATCTTATCATTTCTTTTTTTATTTTTTTATTCAATAATGGTTCTTTACCCTAAAAATGTTTAAGTAATGAAAATGATGTGAAATATAAGTATGTATATCTGGGGTTATATAACTTTTCATTAAATAAGTTTTTAAAGAATTTTTTTTATCAACAGACCGGGGAATGCAGGTCTGTCGTGCCTCAATTAGCATCAAAGAAAGTTCTAGTTAATTTTTGGAATTAGTAATTCTTAGATAAAATACTAGGGATAAATTTATAGAAATTAGATTAAATTTTTGGTAAATTATATAGATTGTGTGGTTTTTAAGTAGTTAAATTCGTGTCTAGATAATAGTAAGTAGTTTTAGTTGTAGCACAAATTCACAATAGGGGTAATCACCCTGAAAAAGGCTATTTTAGTATCAACATGAAATTTAATTATAGCATGATGAGTTATCCTAAGACTTTACACCTCTCTCGACACTCCTAGGGTATATTCTTTAGTCAATAAAATTCTATTTATGAACCATTATAAAGTTTTATTATGTTAAGAAATTATGTTAAAGAGTATGAGAAAACTCAACCTAAAGAAACCTATATTGAACTAAGAGTGATTTAAGATGAACTAAAAGCTAATGTGATGGTTTCAAATAGTAATACATTTTGAGGTTCAATTTTTAATGAGATCATTTATGATAATTATCTTATTATATTAATTATGAATCTCTCACATTATCCTTGTTGGTTTTAGTAATGGATAAATCCCAAAGGAACCAAGCTATCAATGGATGTTATGGGCAATGCAGATATTATACCAATGAGTAACCTAGAAGGATAAGAGATAGAGTAAGAGATATTATGGTTATTCCTAAAAAACTATCAAGAATTATGATTAACAATGTCAACTTAGTTTAGTTTTAAAATTCACCAAAGAAAAAAAGGATGGAGTCTCATAGAATTTTATCTGAGGAAGATGTTGAAGGAAAGAATATTCAATTTCCTTCATGTAAAATTTGTGAGAATAATCACCCAAGAGGATCTCTCAAAGGAACTAGAAGGTGTTTTATATCTGTTAAAGGAAGGCATTGAGAAAAAAATACTAAAGAAGAGTCCAGTTAACACAATGGTGTAAAATAATGTTCATCTGAAAGTTCCACTAATAGTTAAATGTCTTAAATTTGGGTAACTTATGAATTATTCAAGTCAATTCCCTAATACAGGGGATAATAAGGATGATATAAATTAGAAATATTCATGAACAAGGGAATAACGGAAATCTTATATAGTCATAATTACTTGTGAGGGTTCTAAAAATGATGTGAAGTGAGTAATTCCAATCATCTACTTAGGAACTGTGAGTTTTGTATTTGTATCTTGTTCAATCAACTCTATTTTATATAGAATGTTTGTTAAAAATATTAAATTATCACATAGATGACTATATATGAAATTATTAATAAAAAAATTGTGATATGATTATAATATACAACATTTAAGTTTATAGGAAATTTATTTTAACAAATTATGTTATTATTCCTTTAGATAAATTTAATTTTATTTTGGAAATTGATGGGTTCTCTCCACCTAAAGGATAAAAATACGAATGAGGAGATCAAATTTCATATTAAACTCACAATCTATCAATTTAATGATGATAATGAACACACTTTATAATGAAATTATATGATGTGAGTCTTAATATTGAATAATGATAGACATGTGGCCCAAATAGTTAGAGAAAATAACTCAATATTAGGGATAATACCATTATGAGGAAAAGGATGTGTTTTTTAAATTTTATAAGATTAATTTATCTAAAGGAATTATATCCTTAGTCATGTCTATATTTTAAATGACCATAGTTATTTCCATCAAAAATTTATAATTAAAATTGTGAGGAATCAATTTATTTAGGGTATAATTTAATGCCCATATATTTTTATTATTACATTTTTCTTTAAAATAAATTGTATGATTGATAGTGTACTATACACATAGCACTGAAAAAAACAAAATCTTGATAATTTAAAATAAAATTATAAATTTCACCGTTATAATTTAAATTTAGAATTAGGGGCTATAAATAACGGTAGCCACACTATAAAAACTACATAGAAAGGATAAGTGATGGCATTGAGTAGTGAAAGTACTCCTTATGAGGCTAAAATGTCCGAACATGGAAAATAGGTTGAATCATCATGGTTTACTTTAAGTGAATACCAAGATTAACTCCAAAAATTATGGCATGATAAAAATTATAAATGATATAATTTCAATATTGTGGAAATTATCATGGAACCATGCTGGTTGAACCACTCCCCACGATAGCTACTAGAGCATATCATATTCATATATCTTATATAGAGATCTTTCAGGGTTATGTAAGTACAAATTAAGATGATATAAAAATAAAATTGTCAATTTAATAAATTATTTACATATAACATGTATTTTATACATTTCATGATTCAAATTATAAAAAAAATATAATTCATTTTTAATACTAATGCACTGGTAAAACTTGATTAATGCATCAAAATAAAAATTAAGATCATTTTATGCTAAAAAAATTTATCTAAAATTGGATTTTTATTTTAATTATTTCAAGAAATAAAATATATAATGGATAAAATATATTTTTATTATAGATAATATTTTAACACTAATTTAATTAGTTATTAATTGTCAATAATTATAATATTTAATATTTAAAAAATTTATTTTCTTATTAAAATAGTTTTCAATATATTTTTATGTTTTTATTTAGAAATTAAATTCTAAAATTTAAAAAAATAAATAAATTTGACCAAATTAAATTCATTTTAAGGATTTAGATTAATAATATTATCTTAGGGTGAATTTTTGGGATTTTTTTGAAATATTTTTTTAGGTAAATAGTGAAAAATAATGTTTTTACTAATACCATAGAATTTATGGTTATATCAAAAGGTAAGTATGAATTAAAAACATATATAAAATTATACATAGAAAAAAACATATATGATGAGTATGATGATCCATTAATACTATGTTGAATTTAGAAAACTCTTGTTTACCATTTTGAAACTTAAGTAATCTTTTATTCCAATAAAAAAGTCAATTTTTTTTAATTATGCTATAAAATTATCAAATTATATTTTGGATTTATTTAGAGGACTTATAAATTTTATTGGTTTATAATAAACTAATTAATTTCATGGAAATAAATAACATTTATAATGTAATCTTAAATACAATTTTTATTCTTAAAAATACACTTTTTCTATAAATGAGTTTTTATGCGTTATGTGTGCTCATATTAAAATTAATCTTTCTCAAAAATATAAATATAATTTGATAAAATGGATTTCTTATTATGAATCATTGGTTAAAAATTACTTATAAATTTACATTTAATTTTTTTGAATTAAATTAAAATTATGTACATAAAAATTAATTTAAACATTAAAAACTAAAAATGATCAAATTGAAAATAATAAGAGTAAAAGAGATAAAACATGTCTCCAAATGGTATTTTTATGTTTTTATTGACCAAAAACTATCTCATATCCATTATTTTCCACTTTTGATTCCAATTTCATTTGAAACATGT
This sequence comes from Viscum album, assembly GCA_963277665.1. NCBI lineage: Eukaryota > Viridiplantae > Streptophyta > Magnoliopsida > Santalales > Viscaceae > Viscum > Viscum album. The sequence goes on along the minus strand of OY728157.1, from coordinate 1,974,575,550 downwards.
GTTTCGTATAAATTAAGATGTTGTATTTACAAAAATTCCATTTTCTCCACTTATAAAAGGGTCCTTCCACCACCCCATAATATCCACTATAAAATTAAAATTTATCTTTAAAATATACAATTTTTAATTCCCCATAATCCATATCTCATTTTCTTGCCACTTTATCTATGTAAAAGTCGTAATTTCTTCATTTCTAAGAAGTCCCCCTAAGAAAAACTCAAGTTCTCGACATAAGTACTAATATTTCATTAACCAATTTTGTCATAAATATTTCCCTTACAAATCTATTTTTCTTATTATTATATAATTAAATCTATTTTTTATACTTAATTTTATTATTTTTATGGAATAATCATTATCCACCATTCCCCTTTTACTTTTGAAAAATGAAAATGTTTTCATGCATGCTTGCGGACTACTACCTCCATGAACGACGCATTTGATTTTTTACCACCAACTTGTATGGAAAATTAAAATTGGTAACTAATTGATTAATATTATATATATATTATTAATAATAATCTTAAATTATAAACTACTCCCTATATTCCTCATGTTCAATGTAAAAAAACATGTCTCTTGTGTGTACGTGCAGACTACCGCCTCCATGAAAGTGAAATATATATTTTTCATATAGTATTTTATTCTTCATTAAATTGTATTAAAATATTATTATAGACCTTTTACCATGTAAATAATATCATGATGATTATTTTATAATGATATAATTCCAAAATAATCATTTTTTAACCATACCCACCCATAGATTATAGATTGTTCTTGTTTAGGTTGGTTTAACCACCTAATCGATTAATGATATAAATTTAAATCATGTATTACTATGGAAAATTCAATAATTTTGTTAATATAAATTAATTTAAAAATATTTTTTGGTGGATACTTATGAAAATATTATATTAATATTTTACATATTTTTATGGTACCACCATTTTGTTTGTTAGAAATTAATGAAACAATCTTGTCACCAACTTCATCTTCATGAATCATAAATGAGATTCTTTTGAAATGAAACTATAATATTATAAATAATTATAAAATATCTATTATGGTACCAGTAATTTTTTTCTATTTATGAAATTTGAATCTATAAATAATAATTTTCACTTACATTGTGAGACTAGTACTAAACAAGAATTCAAAGCTAATAGCATATGGTTATGAAAATAAAATATAACAAACTAATATGTTTACAATATATTATTATAAATTAAGTTGATAAAAGGTTATAGGTATGAATAATTTTTTTAAATAGGTTATCAAGACAGTTATTTTTTTTTTATACGGGTGGTTAGAGCATGTTTAGATCAGTGGGATTAAAGGTAAGATTTTTTTTCCAAATTCAATTTTCATTCATTGAGTTATGATTGTTCTTCTTTAACTTTAATCAAAAAAATTGGGTATATTATGCCCTATTATTTTATTATGTTTAATTTTATATTTATTTTCTAGGTACTTACATTTCTATAGAATAAACCCATTTTAAAATGTTACCTACTTCATGAATTATGATGTTTGTAAGGGATTTTCCTCTTAATTTTATTCTTTTGAGAAACATTCCATATTCCCCACTAATTTTGTTTTATGTGATGTATATACTAAATTATGAGTTATTTTTATCATACCATTCAAGAAATTAAAGGTATTTAAAAATCCATCTCATGTTCACTTTTCAAGGGTTTTTTATTAAAGTGATATTAATGTTGTAAGATATTTTGTTAACTCAAACTTACTTTCCATGAGTTATAATGTTTAATATTAAACTTCTTACTTTTATGTTTTTTTATTCCCCTCTAATATTTTATATTAAACATTATATTTCTCTCTGGGAAAATAATACTTTTCATTCAAATCTTTGTCCTTGATTAATTTCTTCCCCAAACAATTATGACATTATTAAGAATAATTCTTATTATCTTTAATGATTATTTTTCTTCCTTATACATATTTTTTCTTCCGAACAATGTTATATTTTATATTTGGAAACCCAATTTTTTTAACTCATGTGACCTTCACTTTTTCCTTTTCCTCTTTTAAAATAAAGTTTTATTATCCCTTTTTATTATGTGGGTTTCAAAAAAGTTATTTTTGAATTACTAAAAGGGTTTTTCCTTTTTTAATCATATATTTTATATTCTGATCCATATTTACTTAAGTTAACATTTTAATTTTTTTCAATCATCTTCAATTTAATATAATTTTTAAAATTCAATTAAAAAAAATAATTCTCCTTTTTGAAAATTACTTTTTAAAGTTACTCTTAACTTAATTTTTTTCAAAAATGTTAAATATATTTTCTAAAATCTATTTTTAATGATTTTTTTTAAACACATTCTTTTTTTATTATGACCATTATGTTCAATAAATATTCATTTCTATTATTTAAAATGGTTTTCAAATAAACCTAATTCATAATAATTTTAAAATGAAAAGGGTTATTTTTTTATATTATTCAAAGTGTTTTATCCATTTTTATAAAAAAGTTATTTTCCATTTATGTCAACATCCTTAGTTCTCCTTATGTTACAATGGGTATAAGTTAATATGACATCATCCACCTTCTTTCTCTGGATAGATTATGAAATGTTCTATATAATTTTCTATGAAAATCATTTATTTACCATGGGTTAATTAATTCATGAAAATTTTCATCTTCTTATGGAACACATATATATATATATATATATTATTATATGATGGGTGGGACTTGAATTATATACCCCTAGAATGTATTGGGCAAAGTTTCATATCATGAGATACCATGAATGGTGCATGTAAAGGCAGCCTAGAACACTTTTTTATGTTGTCTTCGAAGTGATATTTGACTTTTGATTATGATTTCATACATTATGTTTTTTCCGCATATTTTTTATTCAATGAACTTAAAATATCATTCCATTATTCCATGTTTCCATGCTTATATTACACTCTTATTCCATGGTATATGTTTTTTCATTTGATATTACATGTTCTTATCTCATGACTTATGGGTAAATATTATTATTTCATGTTTTTATAATAAGATATGTTTTTCCTTTTTATGTTTTCTAATTTTCATATGATCTAACTCTTGATGAAATGCTGATAATATTTTACTTACTAAGAATTTTATCTCACCCATTTCTTATTTTTTCATTCCCCATATCATGATGATGAGTTCAGCCTATGAGGATTCTAAAAGGGGGTGTAGTGTGGTTCGTTTATAGAGAAATGTTAATGAGTATTATAAAATAAGTTGATTATGTAGAAAATAATTAAGGACATTAAACTTTATATTCTTAATACTATGATATTATTATGATATTTAATTTTTATGTTATGAAAATATTATGAAATATAATTATTTTTATCTTTGTTCGTATCAATTTGTAACAAAACCACTGTTAAAAGATATTTTTTTAGTACCATACCTAAAATGAGGGTCTAGGACACCTCAGACATAGAAAATAATACCTTATCAGTATATTTACTATATTCTGATCTAAGAAACCCCATATATATATGTATATAGATATTGTTCCCTAAAACTAGGTTTTTACTTAATTCATTCTTTGAAAAATTATTGGTTATCTTAATTGACTCTAAAACTGATCATATGTTTTCCACATATTATCAAAAATATCTATCTGGGAAAAAAATTATGACCCCACTAACCACTTATATACACCTAGAACACATTTTTTCCAATGAATATTATATAATAATACAATTTTCTTATGACAAGTAGAATTCTAATATATTTCTCATAATGATCAGTACTAGGTTTTTTCATATAAAAAATTTATCCATTTCTTAAAACATTTAGTATCCAATTATACCTTATTAGTAAAAAAATTTACTATCCATATATGTTTTCTCTTGAATACCCACCAATGAATTTACATCATCTAGATAATCTACCAAAATATGGAACCAGATTCTAATACATGGAATTCATATTGAATTCATTTGATATTTCTAATCATAAAATGTTTCCATTTAATACTTCCTTATAGGATTCTTTATTCTTATAGAATAATATATCACCTATCTGGGTAAATATGAACCCATATTTAAGGTTTATATTCCATACATAATATGTGTGTCTTGAGAAATTCCCCCAACTAAGACTTATAGAGTCTGGTGTTCCTATGCCAACATCTTTTTATCTAAAGGATAGAAATCACTAAATCCTCTCACATTACCACTATCTCAAAATATATGTGATTTTATTTTTTAATTATAGTATTTTTTTACCAATACCCTTCAAACTTGAGTGTTTTAATATCCTAAACTTCTATAAGGTAATTAACTAACATGCACTTTGTGTTTTGTTTGATGTATGTATTTATCTACAACTAGAATTAAACAAATTGTTCACGTCAAAAACTTGAGTCTATTAAATAAGGTACTCCCATTGTATCATAATGTATATGATATCCATCAGTCAATTTTTCTGGAATATGATTAGATGTTATGATTTTATTTTCAAAACATGGAATACTGAAAATATGAGAAGAAAATACCTTCCTATTATCCACATTGCCTCAAAATATTTTATCTTTTTAAAGGATGTTATAAAGGAACCATAATATTTCAGTTTATAAATGTATTTTCAATCTATTATTTTTTTTCATCATAAGGGATGAGTATCCATGCTTCCACCATTATATATCTACAGAGAAAATAAAAGTCAAAAAATTATTTGAGCAGCTTCTCTATATTGTTTATCCTATAGTTTTGGATGAATATATAAAATATGAATGATAAAGATGATAATATAATAATAATGGATAATTTATTATCAAAATAGAAGATCAATTTTTCTAAAATATCAAAATACCTAGACATTTTTATGGAAAGGTCTCTACCTAAGAACTCTTTTCCCATTTTACACTATTATAGTGTAGTAAAAATCTCTTTTATCTTAAGGCTCTCTTTATCCTTATCAAGAGATAGGATATGAGATATCATGGTATATTCATCCAAGTATCTATGTCTCATATTCATATCACTATAATTAGCTAATAATTTAATGCAATAGATAGTATAAGTATCTTCCATGTGTCTCTTGTAAGCATATTTTTCACCTATGCTCGCTTGGTGAGGTAACTAAAAAGGTATAGGGGACTCCAACACATAGTAAAAACTTTCCTATAGTAATACTATGTATAAATTAATGTTTCACTCTTTGAAATTTTTATTGGTGAATACATGGTATTTGTCTAGAAATTATCATAGTGTTCTTAATTTTTTTTTTCTTTCCACTTTCTACATTAAGTAAAAGCATATTTTAGTACTTTATCTTGATTACCAAATGAAGTAAAATATTTTATTTATTAATATCCCATAATTTTATTAAATATATATATCCCTCCACATTTGATCTAGTATATTCTATTGTATGTATATTCTAGTGGAAAGAATCCATATTCTCTTTATCATAACCCAAACAAGGATCTGACAAGTTATTCAATGGTATTTAGGTTGGCAGTTTAGATAACAACATTAACTCACAGTCCTTGAACTATTTTGTAGACTCCCCAATCCTTAAATACTAAACCCATTTTTCCTTAGAACCTTTCTCATGGTTACACCAAGTCTTATAGAGTTAATAAACCCTTGATGCGAACCTAATTAATCCAATGTGAAACATTTTTTAAAACTCCCTAATAATTTAAAGGACCCTGATAGAGGTCAAACAAACACTTTGAACTATGGTTTCATTTCAACTCAAGTAATGAAAGTTTATACTGACTTAATATTTACATTGAGTGATTTTATCTTTATTTGTAAATATATACTTTTTTTATTCTTTTTATCTGATTATTAATATTATATGTATTTAACATAATTAATTAACCATGACTTGTTAAAATAATTTATACATGATCCCTTTATTTTGTTCCATCTAGCATGCTTCTTATTTCATTTATTTAAGTGATCATGGTCAATAATCCAATAAACATAAATAAATAATCATGAACTAGATATAAATAAAATAAATATACATCATGATCATGATCTTTTACTACCACTAAATTTATCTAGTGAATAATAAACTAACCCTAGGAGAATAAATTTTGGAGCCAAACTTGGTTAGAGTTATAGAAATCCACTTGAATCCAATTTATTACCTTGGTTGGTTTCACCTTAACATGGGTTCAAAACTAACTCCTCTCCTTAGATAATTTTCCATTACTAAAATATACTCACACAAATTTTAGGGAAATCAGAAGTATGGATTCATATAAAATAAACCATAAACATATTGGCTCATACATAATAGAGGTATAAGGGATGAATCATTGAAAATAATATTAAATTTAATTAAACTTCTATCACATATAAAACCCATGAAATGAGTATTAAATTAAATATAAACCAAACACATACATTGGTCTATCAATATCATGATCATTCCTATTTGTAAAAAAGTACACATTGAATAAACTAGAAATCATTCATTTATATTTGTTCTTTATTAAGTTAAATTACTTGAATTAATAAATTAATTATCTTATTAATTATTAATTATTAATTCATTTATATTAATTTCCTATCCAAACAGCCCTAGAAAAACCAATCATCTATACATTATAAAAATTAAAAAATTTAATTTAATTTAAAATTGATACATACATGAAGTGTAATGATAAGAGACACATTTTGTACCCTTATGGCTATTATTTAAATTTTGTCTTAAATTTAACATGGAATGTACTAGAGGAAAAACAGTGTGTTCCCATCTACATGATGTGCACTTTTACTCACATGGCTTGTGACTACATTCTGTATGTTTTAGGTCATGTATCGTATAATTACACAGGATGTATTGTTTATGAAATGGCATGATATTACATAGTGTGTAGTTATGTGATTCAAGATTAGTAGTCAAATCATCATTTATGACTACATGGTGTGATATTAATCTATACAATGTGTACCTGTTTTAATTTCAGTAAAGTACATAGGGTGTATGATGATAGTGTATAACGTGTAGTTCCAAAATAATGTGGAAATTAATTAATAACTTAATATTCTGAGAAATCCTAATACATGGAATGTATACTATCTACCCACTATGTAGTTTAGTTTAAATTTGTAATTAATATTTATTCAACATAAGTAATTAAAATATTTATAGACTGGATATACATGTACCCTACGTGAATGGGTATGAGTTACATGGAATGTACATCCAATTTCACGTGTTGTACTCTATTCTATGGTTATTTGAATCACACACCTAGGGGATTGAATTTTATTCTATATAAACATTTATGAGTTACATGATGTATATGTTAGATACACATAATATAATCTCATCTGAACCATTTTTCTTGGATTGAAGTTAACATGAAGCATGTAATAAATACATTCCATTTACTTTGACAACATGGGTTTCAGGTTTCAAATTGGGTGAAAATGTGTGCATTACATAGCATGTAAGACAGTTATACACTATGTAACTCATTCATTCATGTTCCATCTATCCTGTACAATGAACAATATCTAAAGATATTGTGTACTATTCTTCTACATTATGTTTCATCATTCCCTCATATTGAACCCACCTTTTTTGTGTTGTATTTATTCTAATAAGGATCAGAGTTTTTAAGTCGAGTTACATGTTGTCAATATTTTGATGTTGAGTTTCTTGAATATATTTTGAAGTTTCCAAACATATTGATGAGAATTTGGACATCTTGGAAGTTCGTTGGAGTTCCCAATAATATTGATGCATAAAAAATCCAAAGTTCCCAAGAAAATTTTATTACTACATGAGTAGTTGAAGGAACAACAAAAGCATGGAAGTGTGATATGTTTCCACTATTTATGTGGAAAAGTGAAACTGAATGAATTGGGTGCTTCCATTGGATATTCTTAAACATAGAGATCCATTCATACATGGAAATGCAAATTTTATGATTAATGAAATTCCATTCAAGGTAATGAAAAGAAATGGTTATCAAAGTGTTTTATATAAAATTTAATATAAGGTGTATGTTTTAGGTTAGTGGTGGAGATTTAGGATTCAATATTGAGAGGGAAAAGGATAATTGAAATTGTGAGATATTATGGAAAATCTATGAAATAGTTTTTTGGGATTCAAGGCATTTATAACCAAATAAAAATAACTTTAGATGATGTATTAAAATGATTTGGGGGCCTAAGGTCAGTTAAAGATGTGTTGAGGTTGTTTGAGTAATGTATGTACATTAAGTGTTGTAGATGGAACTATTATTAGGTATTACTTCATAATACTTCTAAATATTTAATAAGATATGTTTTTAGGAGGATCATCACTCAGTATACCATCCTATTTTTCATGATACCAAAGTTTAAAATGATTACAAGAACACAAAAGATGGATAATGCATGTAAGATGTATTTTTATATGATATGAAGATTGTGTAAGAAGTTGTTTCATAATAAGAAATCTTGTATAAATCCAACATGTAAGATGAAGAATTCTCATAAGATATAGGAGTCATGTATGAATTTATATTTTCCTAAAAATTGGCATTTCATGGGATACCAGAACCATAAGATATTTCTAATCTAAAAAAATAGTTGAGATTCAAAAATACTAAGATTTCATGGATGAATTATTATAGAGAATTAGATTAAAATATAATGATGAAAATTTAGTTCTATCATTGATGAAATATCATGATATTGTTACTCATGATTCAAGAAGAAATGTAAAATATGGCAGTAAATATGAAGTGTGATAAAGGGTTTATTTTATTAAGTTTAAGTAGTGAATATCATAAGGTACATGGGGGATATTTATATAGATAATTTTTTAATGTACATAGGGGATTTTCATAAGGTGTGATTCAAGATATTTGTAATGTAGGGAGGTTTTTAAGGTACATCCAACCATACAAAACTATAAGGTTTTACTGTTTGTGAGTTTTTATGCCCAATTATTTTTTATATCACAAGCATGTGATAAAGAAAGAGACACCTTGCATTCCTAGAATGTTAATATGTAGATTTTATTAAGATAATAAAAGAAAAAATAATTTCATGATCACATGAGATTTTATAAACCAGGTACTCTTCTAAACTAAGTTGAGATTTTAAATGGAAATATAGAATATGAAAATTGAGTTTTTGAAAGAGATAAATTTTAGGATCATGGATAACTATAGATTATGAAAATTCAAAAGCGACATATTCATGAAAGTAAATAAATATAAAAGAAAAAAAAAGAAAAAAAATGGAAGCTACACTGTATTCACCATATATGAATTCTTAAAGATGAAAAAAAAAGAGAGCGAGACCTAATACAGAAGAGAAATCTATACCATTTTTATTTAAGAAAAAATTTGAGAACTGAAATTTCATTCATCTATTCATTCTATGAATTTTAAGAAAGAAAGATTTTACATTCTACAAAAGAGACCATTATAGGCACTAAAGAAGAAGAAAAGGATGATATGAGTATCTGGCCTTGACTTATATTGATTATATTCAGGCTAATGGATTGACGAAACCAACATATAGTCTTCATCCTCTATAGAATTATGAATAATTATGATAAATCACATTGATTTCTAAAATTTGAGGTAATATTGGATATTTTTGAAAGATTAAGAAGTATATTTATTTATTTATTTCAATATAATATTGGATCCAAGTTGTTTATAAAAATTTAGGAAGAGTCTATCCACAATGAGTGAGAATCGAAGATGTAAGAGAGACTCTTGGATAAAAGTAAATTGGTGTGAAACAATATCACCAATAATGTAGAATCCAAAATCACAATTAATTTAGATCTTATAGATAAATTCTTCAGACTTTAGAAGGAGTTTATAAAAGTAATTCAAGAGAAATAAGAGTTCTTAAAAGGGATATAAGTACCACGAACTGGAAGAACAAAAAATCTCAATCATAGTTGTCATAAATGATCAATTAGAGGTCAAGGAAAATAAGATTATATATCTTAATAGTTAATTACAAGAAAATAATATACTACATGATAAAATTGAAAAAAATTCAATAAAGTTATATAAATATAATATAAGGAGATTTGAGGATGAGAAAAATATCTTTAATATGAAATTATTTGAACTTTAAATTAAACTGGAGAATTTATAATCAATTCAGACTATATCTTCACAATAAGTTTTAAAATAAGATACTAACATAATTAATTATAATATATTTCACTATATATAAATACATATACCTAGTGTAAAAATATCCTAATATCATATAAATATCAATCTAAAAATATATTTAAAATGAAATGTCCCATCCACTTAAAAATCAATGATCATGTTAAATCTTTTTTTATTAATTAAGAAATTTTTAATTAAAAAACTATATTAATGGGGATAATAAAAAATATTTTTAAGTAAACAACTATATATAGGGTGGTTAGAAGCATGATTAAAATATATTGTTCCTAAAAATAATCCTCTAAATACTTTTTTTTAATTTTCAAAATCCACTTTTAGGTTGAGTGGTAACCTCACAGAAATCCAGTGATTCATACCAAAACAGACAACCACAAGTATAAAAAAATTACAATTCCAAATTCAAAATTCAAAATTAAAGCATGAAACAAAAAGATGTAAGGATGATTTATAAATCATAGAGGCCTCAATCCAAGAGTCTATCATCCTGAGTAGACGCCAGCCGTCAACTCAACCCCTATAAGCTATTGTTGCAGGAATCTAACATGTCGGAAGATATTGTTGATCACCGTAAACCCAAAGAAGATGGAAACTAATTATAATTAACCACTAGATACCTTAAGAATAATGAATCCCATAAAATTTTAATCACTATTCTGGGAAAAAATGGAGCACCATCACTAAATTGATCTTTCTATACACAAAATCAAAAAATAACCATCTTTACTGTCACCGATTACTAAACCTAGTTGGAAAAAAATCTTACATAATGAATATAAATAGAATAAAAATTGAATCATAATCACCTAGAACTGAGTCCTTGAATTCCCTCCACAAAAATCATGAACAAAAATTACAGTGGGGGACCCAAATATAGAAATAAATACACCAGGAGAGATTCCTCCTGGAACACCATCGACAAATCAAACTCACCTCCCAGGTAAACTTTAAAACCACCATAGAAATATGAATAAGATAATAGTGGTAAAATTTTAGATAAATAATAGAGTATAGAGTGAACTATATCCTTGAAAGAGAGCTCTAACTATCTTCATAAAAACCAAAACTTTCCTTTAGGAATAGAAAAAATTTGTTGAGCAAAAAATCTATCACTGAACACTGTTTTTGTCATCAAGGAAGAAAAACATTAACAAATCCAAACCATCACGAGGCCAAAAATCATTCAAGACCAGAAAACACCACTATAATAGAAATACCACCAAAGAACAGAAAAGGACCGAGTTAAAAACAATGAATAAGAATGAAACCCTAAGGAAGAAGACAACAAATACAAATCACAAGTCCTGGAAAATTGATGACCTCTCAGCAAACACTTCCCCAAACCCCCCATTAGATTGAATGAATAAAACCTAAATGGAATATAGTGAAATAGAGTTGGGATCAATATAAAATTATAAATAGGAAATCCTTAAATATCATCAGGTTTTGTGTGGGAGTGGTAAGAAAGTTGGACAAAACTGAAAGGATTGTCTAACAATAACACCAACTTAAGAGAAAATTATAAAAAATATGAAGTTTTCACTAAGTGATAAAAGTGACTTGATGCCTCATGTTAAAAATAATATCTTCTAAAAAGAAATAATAAATTAACGCATGCTTCTAAAATTTAATATTGATTTAAAAAAAACTTAAATAAATGATAATTTAAATGTAGAAGTTGAAAAGAAATGAGTATCATGGTTGAGAAAATATTCTTATCCATATTTCTCACTCTAAGGAGAAAAAGGTGATCCAAATTATTCCATAATAATTTATATTGTATTTTGGTGCATTTATTTTAGGGAATTGAAGGTGAATCTAGTCCTCATGTGGATAACTAATAAAGAGATTTATACTTGAATAACTATTTCATATTATATGGAATTCACCATATTGGTATGATTTATCAGTTTTTATTACAAATAAATGTGATGAAAAATATCTACCCTGTGAGTTGAATATAGATGCCATTTATTGAGGGGCGATGGGTAGATATAAGACTTGAGAAACTGTTAGAAGTTTATAATTCATAAAAATATAAATTATGGAATATTATTGAAGAAATTTCATTTAAAAATTATGTCTTAGTATCCTATCATCCTTAGTTTACAATAATAAAATCCTTATAATAACATTGATAAATTATTTTATTGATTACATAAAAAATTAATAAGTATAAGAAGATATTCAGGATTATTTATAAAACATGCTAAATGTACTTTAATGTTATTGACATGTGTGTTGAGATGAGTGAAAGATCATATATTTTAATTCCAAAAGTAATGAAGGTATCAATTTTCATCATTTGGTTTCAACCTGAGGACATATGAATAGCCTATGAATGAGTAGTGGTAATTAGTATCAGTTGGTATAATTTTTAATTGGTCAATAGAACACTTTGATTACTGAATCAAACCCTCATGTTTTCTGTACTGAGAATGGATCATGTAGACTTTGAGTATAATTATTGGTGGAAAATTTATTAAAAATGATGTGATGTAATCCTTTTCAATGAAATTTGAATTTATTTTCAATAAGGGGGAGAGAAGGAAATGAAAAAAATTAATCAGAAAGTGGGAGAGATGAAAATATGAGGAATGAAGAAGAATAATTGGGTGACATATTAATAAAGAGTTTTCTATAACTAGCATTGAATATAAATATATATATATATATATATTTGGGTGTGTTTTTCAACCCAAATTGTGTTTTTATTGTATTTTTTCAATAAGGATCAAAGGCATTGAGTCAAGTTTCATATTATAAATATGTTGATGTTGAATGGATTTAAATCCATTTAAATTTCCCAATAATATTTATGAGAATTTGGATAACTTTTAAGTTTACTAGAGTACCCAAGAATATTGATGAATAATAAGTCTAAAATTCCCAAGGAAAGGTGATAACTACATTAAGAGTTAAAGATACACTTAAATCATGGAAGTGTGAGATGTTGTTAATTTTTATATTGAAAATTGAATTGGAATAAATTAGGTGTTTATATTGTATATGATTATTATTAGAGATCCATAAATATATAGAAAAGTAAATGTGATGATTGATGTGTTGTACTTTAAGGTAATTATAAGTAATAATGATAAAATTGTTTTTTATAAGATTTAATGGATGATGGATATTTTTGACTAATGGAGGAGATTGATGAATTAATATTTAGATGTAAAAGGGTAGGTGAAGTTGTGAAATGTTATAAAGAATCCATCCTATAGTTTCATGTGAGTAAATAATTTTTTATGATCTGTTTAAATGATTTGATGAGGCCTACAGTTACATAAAGAGGTTATAAAGTATATTGAGTGAAGTCTAGATATTCTATATTGGAGTAGGAAATATATTTGAGACTTACTTCATAAGAGAGCTTCAGATTTCAGAATATATATTTTTAAAAGGTACATCATATAAGATACCTGTTAATTTTGTATGATACCTAAGTTTCATATGATTGCAGACTTTCATAAGATAGACAACACATGTAATATTGGTTTTTCATATGATATGAAGATTGTGAAAAAGATTTTTCATAAGAAGCAATCATGTAAGAATTTAGTATATAAGAATATGAATTATAATATGATATATTATCCACATAAGAGTGACTATTTTTGTAAGAAGAAAAATTTTATATGATACAAAAAATGTAAGATATGTTTTATATTATGAAATGGTTAAGAATAAAAATACTGAGATTTTATTAATATATTATTCTAGAGAATGATATTCATATATGAATATGAAAATTCAATTCTTTTTATGATTAAATATAATGTTTCTTTTAGTTTTGATTCAATAAAAATGAGGAAGTTGATAGTGAACATGAAGAATAATAAATGACTAAGTTTGTAGAGTTTATGTGGTGAATAACCTAAGGTGCACAGGGGATATACATAAAGTTAATTTTTTAAGGTACATATAATATTTTTATAAGGTATAATTTAAGGTTTGATTTAAGATCTTCATAAATTGTATCTGATTACATAGGTTACAACCAACCTTATATTATTGTAAGGTTTCATCCTTTGTGATTTTATGAACCCAATGAGTTTTACATGCCACAAGAGAAAGTTTAATAATGAGATCCCATGCATATACATAATGTGTATAAATAGATTTAATTAAGATAATAAATACCGAAATAATTCTAAGATTACATTGGAGTTTAAATTTCGAGTCTTCAACTAAATCCATAATAGAGTTTAAATGGATAGAAATATTAGGAATGTTTAGTTCCCTAAAGAGTGAGATTTTAGGATTTTGAATGACTAAATATTATAAAAATTAAAAGTTTCATATTCATGAGAAGTATTGATTATAAAAGTGAATAAAAATAAGAATAGAGATATGATTAATTTTGAAATCATCATATATACATTTTCCAAGTAGAAGGTAAAATAATAGAGAGTGATAACCACTATATAAATGAATTATATCTCATTTATATTGAATGAAAAAACAAAGGGACCTGACTTTTCATTTATCTATTCATTGTGTGAATTATAATGAAGAAGGTGTTATAGTGTTGTAGTAAGAGATAATTTTGGGAATTGAATAAGAATAAAAAGAGTAGAGGAGAATCCGGCCTTGTCTGTTACTGATCATATTTAGGTTGAGTTATTGAGGGAACCATCCAATAGCCTTCATCAATTATAGAAGTCTGAAGAAGTATTAAACAACACACTAATTCCCAAAATTTGAGTCAACATTTAAAATATTTTTATAAATAATAAGGATATCATATTATATATTTTAATAGAATATAGAAGTTGAAATGTTGATCACCCTTCTTTAGGAGCATATTCAATCCTATATCACTACAAAGATAATGTGTAATTAATTACTTTATTTGTACCATGTGGGTTCTAGGATAATGGTTTTAATGCCATACCATTTCCCATGATTATTAAGATAATGAAAATAAAGTTTTGTGTGAGTGGTATAATATCCACAATACACTAAAGATGTAGTCCTACAAATAAAGGTGAACCTTAATAACAAACCTTGGTGTTCTTTTTGTGTTATTTTTCTCTTTATATCATCTTTTATGCTAACCAAAGGTAAGAAAAAAATAGTTAGATAAGGTTTTTCACTAAATAAGTGAAGTGGTGAAAAGGGATAAAAGTTAGGACTATTTTAAAAGTATAATAACATGGATTTTCCTACCCCCCCCCCATTTTTTGATAGATCTCATTGTGATCCTATCACCTTAACTCATTCTGGTGAAGTGATGGGTACATGGTTTTTACTTTTAGTTACATGTTGTATAGTCCTCTTTGATTCAGATATAATATCTATCACTTTTGTATGGGATCTTTGATTTTTCTTTATCTATTCTTGGACTCTTCTTGATTATATTAAAGTATGATTTCATAACATCTTAACTTTAAAATTTAAAATTAATGAACTCAAAATGAAAAACTAAAGATCAAATTTATAAATTTATCAATGATTAATAAATAATTATAAATTAATATGTGTCCTATTTGATACCACTTAAATGTTTTTGGGTGTAGTGAAAGAATTTTTGTTTATTCCCAATAATAGTTTTTCATTAGTTTCATTAGATTAATCCTCAAAACAGAATGATAGAAACCCTAAAAGAATCATAGAGAGGATTTTTCATATATAATATATAATTAATTTATATTAATAGAATTATCATAACTTGAAATTCTTTATTCATTGTTGAACCAATTTACCACTCTTCTTATATCATCATTGCGATGAAAGATCCAATGATAGAATACATCTAGAGTTATGCACACATGATCCATAAATCTTGGAACATCATCATTAGAAATTTGTGTTCGAGAATAGATTATCAAAACCACTTGTGTCGCTCCCCATTGGTCACAAAAAGAATCTTTCCTCACATGAAATAATCTCTCGTATTCTCTCATTCTCCTAAAAGGGAATATCAAGACCTTCGCTTTCCATTCCAAAGAGATTTATTGAGAATATCTCTCTAAGGTTTTGGTAATTCTATAGGGTGGAATGTGTTGTGCATAATGATTCTTATACCTCTCAAAATTATATAATGGATTTATATACTTAGGTTATAGAATAAGTTATTGCACAAAGTCTCTTTTCTAATCTATTAAGTCTAAGTAAACCCCACATGGAATATTATTATTATTATTATTATTATTATTATTATTATTATTATTATTATTATTATTTACTTAGGATTAACTAAACTCACATATTATATAAATGTCATTTCAAAGGAACCCTTAACTTAGCCTATTAATTCTCCTTGGAATTTATCAAACCTTAAATAATAACTATGTATTTAAATAAATGAATATAATTTTATTATTCATTCCATAAATACATAAATATTATATTCACTAGTTGGAAAATAAATATTTATTTAATATTCATGTAACCAAATAAATAATTATCGGTTACCTTATAACTAAAAAATATAAATAATTATTATATATTCATATAATTATTAGTTAACTTGTGAATAAATATTTATTTAATATTCAACTCACATATATATTATTTTTAATTACTTTTGATTGAATTAATATGATCAACGCGTCATGAATAATTATTAAACCACAAGCTTAGAATAATATATATTCAAACTATTAAATTCAAATAGAATTTAACTAAGATTTTGTATACACTTAGTGTGTTACCCTCCAGGACACTTTCTCAATAGAATTAGGTGAACTAATATCATCATATAGAAATGAGTCAAGGGACCCATAGAGTAATAATTTAATATCAAAATTATAAAAACCTCATATGGATAATGACCATATAACATAATCATTTTCTATCGAGATATCATCATGTAGGTTGTATGATTTGTTTCGTAAATCTACATACTCAATATATCTATCTTTTACCTACTAAAATGGATACATTTATATTCTACTATAAAAATGGATTTATCATATGCTACCATTTTAATCAAAGGTCAATATAATGCCTCAGCCTTAAACCTTACTTAATCTTGAGTTATTACAAGATTACACATTGAGGATCTTTTTAGGTTTGGAGTTTTAGAGAATTAGATCATAAAACTTGCATTACATTCCACATTTAAACAAAGTGGTTACATAAAGATAGTATTCATTTTTTCCCATCAATGGAAACATATTTAAAATAAAACATAGATTCTTTCTTGACACTTCCTTGACACTATCATCATATCATGTACCTTTCTCTTGACCTGTGAAAAAAATTTCAAAAAACTTGGGATGATCATAAAAAGCTCAGTAAGGGTTATAAAAAATATGTAAAGGAAACATGAGTTCATATATACATAATAATGAAATCATAATTTACCCATAAAACATAGGCACTTTAACATACCTCATCAAATCATGAACAAATCATAGAAATCATAAGACATAAAAGGTAACTTGAGGCATTTATAGCATTCTTACGTAGGGAGTAACCCTCTTGGTTACGTTTGGAATACCCACCATAGTATATTCCCTAAATCTCTTCGGAGAAACCTTAACGTTTCACTCCTTCGCGTTACCCAATGCATTGGAGAGCTATATCGGGCTCACCCATCCTTAGTTTATCACGAAACCACCCGTCTTCATAACACTTCCCAAGAACCATAACATAATCATAGCACATAACTTAATCATAAGGGAAAAATAGCATTCCCACATCGCAAAAACAATATAACATTTTAGGATTTTGATATAATGAATCCATTCAAAAAAACCATTTTCAAAATCATTTAAAACATTTAATAAAGAGATTTTTGAATCAAAGTGTCCCATACCACCTTGAATCTTTTAACATTTTAAACCATTAATATACATATAAATAAATCCTTAAAACCATTTTTGAAAACATGGATATTAATAACAAAAAATCATTAAAACATTTAAAGAAATATTTTGGTAAAAGGGTTTTTTTACCAAAATTTGAGACACTTGAATACAATAATTGAGGATTAACATTTAATCAGAACTTTATAATATCATGAGAATAAATGGATTCATGATATAATATTCCAAAGGACAATATATACATTATATAAGAGTGAATTGGTGCATAACAACAATGAAGTCTCAATAGAAATGTAAAATGTGATGAAATCCCTTATAAAGAAGGTATCCTTGAATTAAGGATAAATCAATCTCAAAATTATGTGTGAAAAATATAAATACACACAATATAAGTGGATATTAAGTGTAAAATAATAAAAGTTCATTCACACATATTCAAAGGATGACATATTCAATAACTACATGTTGAACCCAAAGAAATCGAAATTGGGTTAAAAAGTTCCCTTGGTAAAATTCGACAGCCTAACGACGTCACTTCAAAATTAAAGAAAAGAGTTGATGAGAGATAAAAAGGGTATCTCATCACTTGGACATAAAATTTGAATCAATAATGATATAGAAGAACATATCCCAACATAATAGTATGTGAATTAAAAGACATAACAAAAGAAGCCTTTTAAAAAGAGAAGGGTGAAAGGTTCCCTTACCGACATGGGTATCTTTCGAGACATGCACCCTGTGAAAGAAGAACAATACAACATTGTTGTAAATACTCATAAATGAAATTATATTACACAATGAGTAAAATAATTGTCAGTACATACACCACTCAAAGGAAATTGTGGAAAATGTAGCATAAATCTCACGGGAATAAAAGTGAGATGAAAAATCTCTTACAAAAATTCGGCAGCCTAACGGCGCCACTTAAGACTTCCAAAATGGATTGATGAGAGGAAATAGAGTCTCTCATCATATTAAAATAAAGTTTACAGAAAGAGGAATATAAAAGAACATCACCCAACATAACTAAGGAGAGCTTAAAAGAAGTGACATAAAGGAGAATACTTAAAAAGAAAGAGAGAGGTTGGATCTCTTACGAAAAATTCGGTAGCCTAACGACGCCACTCAAAACTTCCAAAATGGATTGATGATAGAGAATAGGGTCTCTCATCATATGAACATAAAAATTACAGTAAGATTAATATAAAATAATATCCCAATAACAAGAAAGATGATCTTTAAAAGGAATGACATAAAAGAGTGTACTTAAAAAGAAAGAGAGGGGTAGGATCCCTTACCTCGGGTCCGACTTGACTCGATCGTTCTTTAATCTCCTGAATAATAAACTTGAGTTAATTTATACTTCCTTAAGAACCTTTTTCAAGTTCATTATTCCTTTTATATCACTTATTACCATGTCATTAACACTATGTAATTATTTTAGTTAATAACGGTCGTTTAAATGATCATTGGTACTTGAGTCAAAAATTGAACTTGTTGGAAAATAATTTTCCATGTAGTTATAGGTACATCATATCCAGAATAGTATTTATGTTTTAAATATCATATATATCCAGTATATATTCATTTTATACTATTCCATATCATTTGGAGATAAAAATTAAAAGCACCGTTCATGGAGATGGTAGGTCGTACGTACGCATGAACGCTACTTTCATTTTTTGTCATATTAATGGAATTAAAACAAAATGATAGATATATATATATATTATAATTCCAGAATGATATCCATCATTTATATGTAATATATTACATATATATCCATTATATATATGTACTTATAATAGTACATAACATTTTGAGATAAGAAATGAAATGTACTGTTCATGGAGACGGTAAGCCGTACGTACGCATGAACGCTACTTCCATTTCTATTTCATATTTAATGGAATTAAAACATAATGATACATAATAGTATTTTAATTCCAGTATTGTATCATATATAATATCATTAAATATATCCTTTATACGTACTACATATGGTATTAACGAATCAAATCACTTTGAGGGGGCGGTAGTCCGCACTTCCTTAAATGAAGATATCGTGTATACTCATAATGGAAGCCATAAAGGTATGCCATAAATGAAAAATACAGAAGATTGAGGAAAACATAAATATATTATATATAATATATAAATATAGTGACATCTTAATGGCCACCATGAAAGGTGTCAAGAGAAGATTGAACAATCATCGTTTCGTGAGGCAGTAATTCGCCATCCACAGAAACAATAAGTTATTTAACCATTAGATGTAGGTGTGTGTAAGTGTAGCTTGAATACTTCTTATAAAAACATCCTAGTATATTTAAGATACTGTATTTTTTACAAAATAAATTAATAAAAATAGTTTAGGGGGTTGGAGAAGCAAAATAAAAAAAAGGACACAAGTGATGACATTACCTTAAAATCGGGTAACTCCCTTTGGTTTGAGCTCAAAGGCTTCCTTGGGAAGACTTATGCCCAATTTTAGGCTTCAAGGAGTTATAGAGGGATGTGGAGAGACAAAATGGGCAGGGTTTGGCCGAGCTAAAGGCTTTGGAATTGTGGGTAAGGTGGTAGAGGTGGGGGCCTTTTATAAGAGGCGAGGTGGGGCTCTCTTGGAAAGTAAGGAAATGGTACTTTATTTTAGAATGAGTTTTGGATTTTAATGGTCCCACATTGATGTGTTTCGAGTATAAGGTGATAAGGGTTCTAAATCCACCCATACAATAGGTTTTGGACATGTGTAGGTCTTAGATTTTACATTATCTTTCCATTTTATTTAAATCGTTAAATAATGATGTCATCGCTGCATCATTATGATGTCATAAATAATTTAATTTATTTAATGTCTAAAAATTATAAAAAAATACTAAGATTTAGAAAATCTTTTTAGATTTCCAATTACTATTTATAGTCCAAAAGATCATTTATATAGACAAAATTAAAAATATTTTACTTAGGTGATACATTCTTTGTTACATTTAACATTCTTTAAAAATAAAAAGATAAAAAGTCACTTTCTCACAAGAGTGATTCCATGGGGCCCCCAAGTTTGGCACAAGGCATCCCATGGTCGGCCATGAGACAACCAATAGCCTTAGGACACATGTTGTGGTCATTTTTTATTATTATGATATTATCTTATTATCTTTAACTACCCGATTACTCATTAATCAAGATAATTAAAGATAATTACCGTCGTTACTATTCATAATGTCCAAAAACAAAAGAGTCTTAATTACATAATTTGGACCTTCTGATTCCAAATATGTAATCCATTTTACCAAATTCCAAACACATAAATTTCAATAATTAATTTAAAAAAACTTCCTGTTGTCAAAACAAATAGCGGGTTTTTTAGAAACAATATTTATGAAAAGTTTGGCACTTGTTTATGCCCAATTCCAAAGTGAAATTAATCCCAATGACCATCATTGGATTAAATAGTAAAAATATATTCCAATTACACTTTAAAACAAATTAAAAATATAATATAACCATATAATTAAATTATATGAAAAAGCAGTTTTTGATGTAAAATGCAGTATTTTTCACTATTCATTGAAAAATGAACATTGTCAGAAAAATACCAAAAATTAACCCAAGGAAAATTTCTATGTCCCAATCATAAATAATATGTTTATTTTGAAAAATAGAGCTTATAAAATTTTCAAAAGTTTTATTTAAAAAAATGGTTTTCCATCAAAAGGTAGTAAAACAATCTTTTAAAAATACTAGTGTATTCAATGCTTAAGATTGGATTCATTTGTATTTTAAGACTCTAAAATTTATTGGATAAAAGTAAAAACATTTAACACACATATATAATCGTAATTTAGTTATTTATATTCATTCCCACCAGTACAACGGCTATGTGTTAACTACTATTTAAAATAATATTATTTTATTATTAGAGTGCAACGTAAGATTTCAAAGGAACTCGTTGTTGCGTATTGGGTAAGCCATCGAGCATAGCGTTCCATTTAAATTAATATTGACATTTTTTCCAAAAATATGGATAAATATAAAAATGTCATATTCTTTATTTACCTGGGGTGTTACATCCTTCCCCCCTTTTGGAAATTGTGTCCTCACAATTATAAAACTGGGCTTGGAAACATCATTGAAAATCCCACATCGGAGCAAGAGTCGATAAAACAATCACTTTAAAATAAAGAAAGAGAAGTATAGAGGTCACCCGAGTTAACCCATACCAGGATTACATGTAGGAAAACATGGACATGGAGGAGAAAACATAGGGTCATTTTCTGATGGAGAGTGATAGAAAACATGTTTAGGAGAAAGTTAACCACAAGAAAATCACAAACTCGTGATGGGTTAAACGGTATTCGATTCCCCAGTAGGAAAAGTTAATAGACAACATTTTTGTTTTAAGTTACTTTTTATTGAGTAATTTATTCTTAAGGAAACATAATTACTTATCATGTTGACTTTCGACTTTTATTAGATTTATTACACAAACTCATACTTTCCCCAAAAGACGAGTATTTAGGAAGACTTGTTCACATTAGGATTACTATAATCAACTTATAAAGAATCACCTAATCCACAAAATAGGACTATATACTTCCCATGTCTTTATACTTTAACCAAAACCAAAACAAAAAAGGTTAGTACAAGATTAGATAATCTAGAAAAGGATAACCCTTTATAAAAAGAAAATATATTCTTAATCTCCAAAATTTGTCCAACAAAACCCAAAGTTCAACGAGGACCATTCGATAAAAAATTTGTCCATAAAATCCTTCAAAGTAATCCAAACTAATATTGAAACCCAAATATTTGAAGGTTTTAGTTACATGGTCTTCCAAGTTAAATCGTAACATTTATCTCCAAACAACATCAGTTGCTCTTAAAGTCTCGTATTGAAAAGTAATTAACCTAATCACATATCTTCCATGATAGGTTAATATATTTCCATAGATAATCCAAAATAAAATTCCTCTTAATTCATAAAATCATCTAACTAAAAAGAATCAGTCAAACTAACCAGGGACTTCACGTAGTCCAGTGGTCGGTGATAAATACCAGTTGCACTTTGGTTGTGGGTTCGATTCCCACAACTTTGTTCGACGCGACGGGTTGTCACACAGTCTGTGTGTTGTCCTTTTTCCAAAACTATATAATTCTAAAATCATTCCCCAAAAAGAGATAAAATCATAAAAAATAACCATAACATAATTTAACCTCAATTTTATCTCATGCCTTTCACTTCCATCATAACATATAGTAACCCATAATTACCTCAAAAGTAAGGATCATATAAACCCAAATGGTTCTTTATAACTATGTCCACAAAAGAACAGATAACTATTCCTTGAATAAAATTTTCATATATTAAACACCAGGGTTACACATACTATAAAAATCCTTCTAATGTAACCCCATCATCAAAAGATACTTAATACTCTTAAGAATTTCACCATAACGCTTGAAGCCCTTATATGTTGACTTCTTACTCATTCAACTTTCTTCATGATCCATTAACCATTCCTTTCCAACTTATTCTGAAATACTTCTTTCCTACAAACAAAATCATGAATCATATCCTAAGATTCCAAAATAGGAAAACAATAGTTATAAAATAATCCATACCTTTGATTGGTCATTGTCAGTTTCTTCATCCTCAATCGGAATGGCATTAGGTATTGGTAAATGAACATTTGTATGATCTTGGTGATCCCATTCACGAAACTTCTTCATAGGACATGTGTTTTCATAATGACCATGCACACCACATTTAAAACATTCAATTGATCCCTCAGAAAGAACTTCTTTCCCTTTCCTCGAGTCAACTGGATGCTTCCTTTTTCCATGGAAGGTTCTTGCTTTATGACCTTCATTTCCACATCTATAGCATATTTATGTCCCTTTGAAACATTTTCCTAGGTGTTTCTTTCCACATCTTTGACACATAGGTTTTTTAACACACTTACCTTTATGATTATTACCTGAACTTCCGTAGGGATTTGTTTCTCGCATATATGATGCCTTAGAGAAATCACCAAGGTTTAGGTGGTCAATCATGACTCCAGATAGTTGGTTGAGGATAATCACAAGAGTTCTCATTGTAGCTCCCATATCACTTATATTCTTGCTCAAAAAACTGTCACATTTTCCTTCACATCCACTGTTACTTTGGTGCCTGCTAGATCCATCCATTTACTAAAACCAAAAAGGTCAGTGTGAGTATATCAACAAAACCATCATGTACTAATGAGTAAGATAAACACTGAGATATACTTACTCATTCACTTTATCTAAAATTAGGACTCTTTCTGAAATCCTAACCATTATGGTAATGTCACTTATGATTAAAGAATACCCTAACCTCTAAAGTTATCTAAACTGACCTCTGATACCAACTATAAGGTCTCAGCCTTAAACCTTACTTAATCTTGAGTTATTACAAGACTACACATTGAGGATCTTTTCAGGTTTAGAGTTTTATATAATTAGATCATAAAACTTTCATTACATTCCACATTTAAACAAAGTGGTTACATAAATATAGTATTCAATTTTTCCCATCAACGGAAACATATTTAAAATAAAACATGGATTATTTCTTGACACTTCCTTGACACTATCATCATATCATGTACCTTTCCCTTGACCTGTGAAAAATATTTCAAAAAACTTGGGATGAGCATAAAAAGCTCAGTAAGGGTTATAAAAAATATGGAAAGGAAACATGAGTTCATATATACATAAGAATGAAATCATACTTTACCCATAAAACATAGGCACTTTAACATACCTCATCAAATCATGAACAAATCATAGAAATAATAAGACATAATAGGTAACTTGAGGCATTTATAAAATTCTTACGTAGGGAGCAACCCTCTTGGTTACGTTTGGAATACCCACCACAGTATATTCCCTAAATCTCTTTGGAGAAACCTTAACGTTTCACTCCTTCGCGTTACCCAATGCATTGGAGAGCTATATCGGGCTCACCCACCCTTAGTTTATCACGGAACCACCCATCTTCATAACATTTCCCAAGAACCATAACATAATCATAGCACATAACTTAAGAATAAGAGAAAAATAACATTCCCACATTGCAAAAACAATATAACATTTTAGGGTTTTGATATAATGAATCCATTCAAAAAAACCATTTTCAAAACCATTTAAAACATTTAATAAAGAGATTTTTGAATCAAAGTGTCCCATACCACCTTGAAGCTTTTAACATTTTAAACCATTAATATACATATAAATAAATCCTTAAAACCATTTTGAAAACATGGATATTAATAACAAAAAAATCATTAAAACATTTAAATAAATATTTTGGTAAAAGGGCTTTTTTACCAAAATTTGAGACACTTGAATACAATAATCGAGGATTAACATTTAATCAGAACTTTATAATATCATGAGAATAAATGGATTCATGATATAATATTCCAAAGGACAGTATATACATCATATAAGAGTGAATTGATGCATAACAACAATGAAGTCTCAATAGAAATGTAAAATGTGATGAAATCCCTTATAAAGAAGGTATCCTTGAATTAAGGATAAATCAATCTCAAAATTATGTGTGAAAAATATAAATACACCCAATATAAGTGGATATTAAGTGTAAAATAATAAAATTTAATTCACACATATTAAAAGGATGACATATTCAATAACTACATGTTGAACCCAAAGAAATCGAAATTGGGTTAAAAAGTTCCCTTGGTAAAATTCGACAACCTAACGATGTCACTTCAAAATTCAGGAAAAGAGTTGATGAGAGATAAAAAGGGTATCTCATCACATGGAAATAAAATTTAAATCAATAAGGATATAGAAGAACATATTCCAACATAATATTATGTGAATTAAAAGACATAACAAAAGAAGCCTTTTAAAAAGAGGAGGGTGAAAGGTTCCCTTACCGACATGGGTATCTTTCGAGACATGCACCCCGTGAAAGAAGGACAATACAACATTGTTGTAAATACTCATAAATGAAAGTATATTACACAATGATTAAAATAATGGTCAGTACATACACCACTCAAAGGAAATTGTGGCAAATGTTGCATAAATCTCACGGGAATAAAATTGAGATGAAAAATCTCTTACAAAAACTCGGCAGCCTAACGGCGCCACTTAAGGCTTCCAAAATGGATTGATGAGAGGAAATAGGGTCTCTCATCATATTAACATAAAGTTTACAGAAAGAGGAATATAAAAGAACATCCCCTAACATAACAAAGGGGAGCTTAAAAGAAGTGACATAAAGGAGAATACTTAAAAAGAAAGAGAGAGGTTGGATCTCTTACGAAAAATTCGGTAGCCTAACGACGCCACTCAAAACTTCCAAAATGGATTTATGAGATAGATTAGGGTCTCTCATAATATTAACATAAAAATTACAGTAATATTAATATAAAAGAATATCCCAATAACAATAAATATGAGATTTAAAAGGAATGACATAAAAGAGTGTACTTAAAAAGAAAGAGAGGGGTAGGATCCCTTACCTCGGGTCCGACTTGACTCGATCGTTCTTTAATCCCATGAATAATAAACTTGAGTTAATTTCTAATTCCTTAAGAACCTTTTTCAAGTTCATTATTCCTTTTATATCACTTATTACCATGTTATGAACACTATGTAATTATTTTAGTTAATAACGGTCGTTTAAACGATCATTGGTACTTGAGCCAAAATTGAACTTGTTGGAAAATAATTTTCCATGTAGTTATAGGTACATCATATCCAGAATAGTATTGATGTTTTAAATATCATGTATATCCAGTATATATTAATTTTATACTATTCCATAGCATTTGGAGATAAAAATTAAAAGCACCGTTCATGGAGACGGTTGGTCGTACGTACGCATGAACGCTACTTTCATTTTTTGTCATATTAATGGAATTAAAACAAAATTATAGATATATATATATGTTATAATTCCAGAATGATATCCATAATTTTTATGTAATATATTACATATATATCCATTATATATATGTACTTATAATAGTACATAACATTTTGAGATAAGAAATGAAATGTACCGTTCATGGAGACGGTAAGCCGTACGTACGCATGAACGCTACTTCCATTTCTATTTCATATTTAATGGAATTAAAACATAATGATACATAATAGTATTATAATTCCAGTATGGTATCATATATAATATCATTAAATATATCCTTTATATGTACCACATATGGTATTAACGAATCAAATCACTTTGAGGGGGCGATAGTCCGCACTTCCTTAAATGAAGATATCGCGTATACCCATAATGGAAGCCATAAAGGTATGCCATAAATGAAAAATACAGAAGCTTGAGGAAAACATAAACATATTATATATCATATATAAATATAATGACATCTTAATGGCCACCATGAAAGGTGTTAAGAGAAGATTGAACAATCATCGTTTCGTGAGGCAGTAATTCGTCATCCACAGAAACAATATGTTATTTAACCATTAGATGTATGTGTGTGTAATTGTAGCTTGAATAATTATTATAAAAAAATCCTATTATATTGAAGATACTGGATTTGTTACAAAATAAATGAATAAAAAGAGTTTAGGGGGTTGGAGAAGCAAAATAAAACAAAAGGACACAAGTGATGACATTACCTTAAAATCAGGTAACTCCCTTTGGTTTGAGCTCAAAGGCTTCCTTGGGAAGACTTCTGCCCAAAGTGAGGCTTCAAGGAGTTATAGAGGGATGTGGAGAGACAAAATGGGCAGGGTTTTTCCGATCCAAAGGCTTTGGAAGTGTGGGTAAGGTGGTAGAGGTGGGGGCCTTTTATAAGAGGAGAGTAGGGGCACTCTTGGAAAGTAAGGAAATGTTACTTTATTTTAGAATGAGTTTCGGATTTTAATGGTCCCACATTGATGTGTTTCGAGTATAAGGTGATAAGGGTTCTAAATCCACCCATACAATAGGTTTTGGACATGTGTAGGTCTTAGATTTTACATTATCTTTCCATTTTATTTAAATCGTTAAATAATGAGGTCATCACTGCATCATTATGATGTCATAAATAATTTAATTTATTTAATGTCTAAAAATTATAAAAAAAATACTATGATGTATAAAATCTTTTTATATTTCCAATGACTATTTATAGTCCAAAATATCATTTATGTAGACAAAATTAAAAATATTTTACTTAGGTGATACATTCTTTGTTACATTTAACATTCTTTGAAAATAAAAAGATAAAAAGTCACTTTCTCACAAAATTGATTCCATGGGGCCCCCAAGTTTGGAACAAGGCATCCCATGGTCTGACATGAGACAACCAGTAGCCTTAGGACACATGTTGTGGTCATTTTTTATTATTATGATATTATCTTATTATCTTTAACTACCCGATTACTCATTAATCAAGATAATTAAAGATAATTACCGTCGTTACTATTCATAATGTCCAAAAACAAAAGAGTCTTAATTACATAATTTGGACCTTATGATTCCAAATATGTAATCCATTTTACCAAATTCCAAATACATAAATTTCAATAATTAATTTAAAAAAACTTCCCGTTGTCAAAACAAATAGCGGGTTTTTTAGAAACAATATTTATGAAAGGTTTGGCACTTGTTTATACCCAATTCCAAAGTGAAATTAATACCAATGACCATAATTGGATTAAATGGTAAAAATATATTCCAATTACACTTTAAAACAAATTAAAAAGATAATATAACCATATAATTAAATTATATGAAAAAGCAGTTTTGATGTAAAATGCAGTATTTTTCACTATTCATTGAAAAATGAACATTGTCAGAAAAATACCAAAAATTAACCCAAGGAAAATTTCTATGTATCAATCATAAATAATATGTTTATTTTTAAATATAGATCTTATAAAATTGTCAAAATTTTTATTTAAAAAAATGGTTTGCCATCAAAAGGTGGTAAAACAATCTTTTAAAAATACTAGTGTATTCAATGCTTAAGATTGGATTCATTTGTATTTTAAGCCTCTAAAATTTATTGGATAAAAGTAAAAACATTTAACACACATATATAATCGTAATTTAGTTATTTATATTCATTCCCGCCAATACAACGGCTATGTGTTAACTACTATTTAAAATAATATTATTTTATTATTAGAGTGCAACGTAAGATTTCAAAGGAACTCGTTGTTGCGTATTGGGTAAGCCATCGAGCATAGCGTTCCATTTAAATTAATATTGAAATTTTTTCCACAAATAGGGATTAATATAAAAATGTCATATTCTTTATTTACCTGGGGTGTTACAGTCAAGAAATATATACTTCTATTAACATGGAAGAGACAAATCCTTCCATCACTTATTCATTAATGTCATATCACTTGTGATGCTCCCAATATATCATACCTCACTAAGAACATATATAATCATAGTTCTTGATAATCTAGAAATTATATGAGTAGTATGTTTGAGTTTTGGTAGGGGTTGGTCAATTCCTTGTTTATAGATAGATCAGGGAAGAGTTGTCATATAGTGGGAAGGTTGTGATATCCAGGGTTTTTTTGTGGCTATTTTTGGGTTTAATTTTAGTATAATTATGTGTTATTTGGTGTATTTGAGATGTAAAAGGGGTTATTAATGGCTCGAGGTTAGTTTTCTATGATCCATGTGATTAGCAGAAGAATTTTTAATCAAGAAAATTCCCATCATAGCACTGCTAGGTAACCGTCAGGGTTCTAGTGGGAGTCTATGGATTTTTCCACTACTAGTGGAGGCTAGATGGGAGTGCTTTGACACCCCATTAGGGACCATGGAGTTTAAGTGGGGATAATGGAGTTCTTATGCACTCATATTATGATTTCATAAAAAATTAAATTAATTTATTTATTGGTTAATTTGAAAAATTGTAAAGTGGGTGACCATTCGACCTGAAATGAGTAGAACTCCCTCCCCTCTCTCTTTTTCACTCTTCTAAAAAATATTTATCCCAGTTTTATCCTATTCTTTATACTAATTTTTTTGTTATATTACCATGGTTGAGGCTTAATTTTATTATACACATGTTCTTTTCTTCCCATCATTCCTCCATTCTTCATCGATTATGCCCTAAATTAGAGTTTTTGTCAGGATTTCTGACTTTTGATTTTTAAAGTTGATTTTTGCAATGATAATAAATGAGTAGAGTCCTTAATACTGTAAGTAGGTGATTCCTATATATTTATATTATTATACATGTGTTATATATCATGTGATTCAAAGGAATTTTTATGGTCATATGTGTATCCAAGAATAGAAACATTTACAATTTCTATGGTTCATATGAAATCTCTGAGGCTAACCTTGTGTGACTAATGACAGTATAGGTTTTGTATGGATTATTCTTACTTGATTTTGAAATTTTTGGATTGTTTATCAAGTTTTTATATGATTTAATGGGATATATTTTATAGTTTTTTTCTTGATTTAGTTCATTTTAAACAAAATTGGTATGGATTTTGTGTCTATAGGGTGACGTGGTCTTATTAGTGTGATGTGATTGGGGATAAAAACTACCATTACGGGAAAATAAGTTTCTCTATATTAGTTGTGGTCATATTATGTTGGTGATTTCCACTCTCTGTAGAGATGAGACTATTGGGATTTTTCTCATACAAGATAGGTCCCATGAGGTGTTAATAACCAATGGATGTTTAGTGATACCCTATACATATACGAAGCTTAGCGTGTGGTGTTGACCATATAATTGGTGGAGCGATATGTCATAGGTGTCCATGGGATACACACCATGTTTGGAATTGTTTGGTATTATTGATCTAAAAAAGTGTAGTGAATGGTTGTGGAATGTAGTTTAGTGATTCCTCATTCACTATGAGTCCATGGGTATGGTGATGGTGTGTTGTGAGGGTGTGATATAAGTGCATAGACTGTGGGTGCATCATACCACTCTAAAATTTTCCAAAGTAGGTAAAGTACTCACCCATGGATGATTGATTATAGACTAAATTTGGTTGTTCTGTTTTTATTGGTTTTCTTTTATTGTACTTTACATAAAATCATGTACGTGTGTCTGTGTTTGGATATTATCTATGGATATTCTTGGTAGTGGCCAAATGAGTTCTTACTCACACATAGCATGATTCCTCCAGGATGCATGAAAACTTTATGGATCATGACACTAGAAAGGGTAAGAGCCATGTGACTAGTTCGTAGTAGGCTGGAGGTGTAGTATATTCATGAGCGGGATTTTGTTGGATTTTAGAGAGGAATTGGGTGGATACACGGTGTCAAGTTGGGTTGTTTTTGGTTTCATTACGATGTATCAATGTGTGATCATCCTATAGGAAAACCATCTAAACTTTCTATAACTTGTATTAAAGATTTTGATATTCATTTTTCATATGATGTGATATGTTTCTAGTTATAAACATAGTTTTATTTCAAGTTTTCTATTTTTATATTTTTCTTTTACTATGGTGATAGTTATTTATAAAATGGTTATAGTCTCTCTATGATTACCTACATACCTCCATCATTATTCATCCAACTCTAATATATAGGAAGGTGTGCTTGAGGTCTATGAAACTCTGGCTTGAATGTTGTTTGATATATCTAGGTCAAAGAATATACAAAAAATTTAAAGGATTATGAGAGGATTGAGAGGTCATATTTTTTTAAAAAAAAGAATCAAATTAACTATATATTATATTTTTTAAAAGGCATAAAGGACTTATGATACTAATATGGTAATCTCTCTATGTACCATTCATGCAATCCAAATAGCATTTTTCTTTCAATAATAGTAACAAACAGGGACAACATTATCATATATCCTTGACCTTCAGGAATTTGTATAGTGTCCTTCTTCTTCTACATTACTCATGGTTCCCGCTCTAGGTAATGGTACCTAACTATTAATAGTGGTGGAGATGAAACCTTAGGCAAATTTTCTATAAAAAATGAATAAAACAATTAAAGGTGCTTCATTTTCCTCAGAAGTTGATCCTTTTCTTCTAGAATGATTAAAATTATAAGGGTTTCCTTTCTATACAATAAAAATATAATTAATCCATCAGTATAAATATTGAGGATTTTTTAGAAAATTTTATGTATTTTAAAAAAAATTGAATGAGGGATCAACATACATTATAATGAATCAATGATGGGGATATTTTATAGTATATGCCTCATGTTTCACTACACTTCTAATCCATACATGATGTTCAATGATTTTTATAATATATACCTTTTATTGTACACTTTTAAAGGCTTGAAAAAATTTTAACATGAGTAATAAATCCATGTAACCCTCTTCACTTGGCCTATATAAGATTCCCCATCATATTTTCTCCTTATTTATACTTATGTGATGACCAAATGGTTACTTAAATCAAAGATCATCTGAAATGGTACAACCATCACTTGTCCCCCCTTTTTTAGATGATGGACTTAAAAAATACCTCTCACCTTCATATAATGATTATATTTTTCATATTATTTAGATATATGAAACCTTATCATACATTATTTATAGTCATTAAATGGATTTTTAGTTCCAATTTCATGAAAGTATAAACTCTATTAAGGAATCTTCATGTAATTGTTATCCCATGCATTTTTATTTCTCATATGATTGTGTAAGACCATGATAATAGAGTTCATTCAACTTATATAATATCTCCCCCTTGGTATTTTTATCCTTAGATATTTAATGTGTGATCAATCATATACCCTACTAGTAATAGGGACCATTCATTTTATATAACTCATATAACACATCTTCCATCCCTATATTTTATCATGGTTATTTACAAGGATTCTTATGACTTCAATTATAAATGTCTAGGATGTTTGGGTAGGTAATGTAGCTTTTTTTTGTTATACTATGTGTAAATGGGTCTTATTAGGTTTTTGGAGGTGTTTAAATGGTCAGCAGTTTGTTTTTAAGTAATTTTCCTAGGTTTGGGGTCTATCCCCTTGAGGTTAGACAACACTGAGTACCTAGTGGGATGGTACCAGGTACTTGATAGGTGTTTATAGTTAACAGGAAACCCTAGGGGCACTGATGGGTAATGGGTAACCGATAAATGGTTTCCAAAGAGTCGTGGTTTCTCACTTTTATCCTTTCCCACTATTATCTCCTCTCCTAAGGGAGGGAATATCCTCCTTTTTTGGGTTGAACATTTTTAATTTTATCTTTGGGATCATTTTGGGTAAGTCTTGTGTTCCTCTTGAGTCTATTCACTATCTCTATTATTATTTCTTTTTTCTTCATTGTTTATTACCTAAATTGTAGGGTGTGGTTTAGGTTTTTTTATTTCTTATAATTGGATATGATTCAAATCATGATTCTTGATAGGTAGGATACTATGAGTTCTAGGTAGGAAGATGATGAATTTCTTCCACCATTATATGAATGTTTTCATGATGTGTTATGGAGGGGTAGTAAGCTGGTGGGATAATTCTAGAATGGAACCAACATCAGTTTATAAATATCCTAGGGGTCATTGTATAATGTTTATTGTAGGTAAAAATTGTAGATATTTTGTGTGGTCTCAAGGGTCTCCAATGGATATGTTCCTTGTTTAAAGTGATGGTGTGGGATAGAAGTTGAACAATAAATGGGTTATCTAATTTGAGTGTGGAGGAGAGATATTGGATTGGGTTACTAGTAGATGAAGATATTTTGTACTTTTCATTGTATAGATATTTTATCCATGTATTATAAGTGTGTTCAACATGGTAATATGTTAATGAGAGGTAACTAGTTATAAAAAGAGTATACAAGCTGCTAAGTGTAATCGCAATGATACATGTGCATCACTTGGATGTGTAGATTATGGGACGTTAGTTATCATTATTAATGGGGATTGTTGATAGTGTATTGGAAGGTAAAGTGTGTGTTCTATGTGAGAATAATTATGTATTGTGATGATAAAGACCTATAGTTATTAGGTCATGGTTGTGGCAATGTGACTAGATGCTAGTATGGATGACCTAGAGGTCATTCAGGCTTCAATATTTTGATGTCATGGTTGTTGGTTCATGTATTCATCAGATGGGGAAATGTTATTTCTATATGGGTACTTATGGTAGTGATGTGATTCACTGTTATGGTATGATTGTGATATATCATTCATTAATAGTGTAGAAATCGAGGTTAGTCATGTATATGTCTATAGTATGATGGTGTTGTCTCTCACTATTGGGATGAGATTGTTGGGTAATGTGAAAAAAGGACAAGGGTGACTTATTCAATGGTTTATTAGAGGGTCCCTCTATAGTTATGTGGCTTGGGGTGTTGATTTTGATCACTATTAATGTGGACGGATGTGTCCTATAAGTTATCTAGGGATCAAGGTGGTGTATTGACACCAGCTAACTTAGAGCCATTAGACCAGATATATATAGGGGTGATAGCCTATGGTGGTGATATAAGGTCATTGATGATGTCATGTGGTATAGTGGGTTATGTGTGCCTTTGGTTATGCTCAAAATATGGGTATATCATTAAACTTGGGTATTGGTTGAATCAAGTAAGTCAATGCATGTGGGTGATAGTATAGAGCCCCATGTGTCAAGATTTTAATAGATAATTATTTGGTTATCATTTCATTTTCTATATGAACCTATATACCATTGGTCCTATTTAGTGGAACATTGGTGGTAGCCTATTGGGTTTCATACTCACAACTCGCATAGCCATATCAGTGTACATGGAGTTCTCGTGTTGTGTTTTATAATAGGGAATGTCCCTAAGGATAGAGTTGGAGCATATTATCGATGGATTATAGTACAGGAAAGTTTCATGGATAACATTAGAGAAAGAACTGAGAAGATCTGTCATGTTCAGTGATGTGGACTTTGATGCTATTTATTTTTTGGTTTAATGTATGATATTGGCCTACTTTGGGTAGTCATTAATGGTATGATTGTTGTATATATTTAATATATTTCATTTTTTATTTAATAATTTATTCAATTATTTTTATTCAGTTGTGAGTTTTATGTTATTAGTTATTTCCATTATATGACTTGTTCTATTTTTTAAATGTGATCATAGTATCCATATGATCACACCTAGAACCTTATTTTTAGTCAAATACCTTTAGCATGTGGGGAGGCATGCCTAAGGTCATGTGGCACCACCTGGCTTGGATATGTTTAGTTATTTCAATTCAAGTACATTACAAAGTGATATCATAGAAAAGATTTTGTTTTTTTGTGGTAGATATAGAGATCTGGGGATGTATTGGGACTTGTAATAGATGTCATATTGTGTTTCTAGAAAAAATAATTATGGTTTGAATTCTAGGTTTCTAGGGTATCTAAGATTATTGTTCTTAGATATCATGATTACAATTGAATTATTTGTCTTAGATAAACTTGTAATTTTTATATTATTTATTTATAATTTTTCTATTGAGATACATAGGTGAGAGTTGTGTAATAATACTTCACTTTATGAATGTATCTATGTAAATTGACAATAAAAACTTATATATTATATTCACATATATCTTATTTGTGGTAATATTCTCAAATATATACGGTTCTTTCATGGTATATAGTATCTCTTAATGATGGTTATATGGATCTTATAATTTTTTTGGACTTGTACATAGAGACTTCATTGTAAAATTTTGGAATGCTTTAGGATTATAGTACCCTATTGTGCATGAAAATGTTGTATGATTGGTGTGGATTAGGATGGAGTATGGATTGGGTATAAGTGATTTTACCTAATATCAATTTAGGTGTGACTATATTTTAGGTCTAGTTAGATAAATCAGACTTGTGTTGGAGGAGTCTCAGCTATGAGAGGTTGAGTGTTATGAGTTTTTGAGTCGTCACGATCTAGAGAATGTGATTTATATAGTAGTGAATAGGGTTTATGACTATCAATGTTCAGTTGATATTGGGATATGGGTAGTTGGTATTGTTTGTTGGGTTTAAGGGAATACCTATAGTGGGGAGTCTTCCATGGGTGGTTTCACTATAATGTTTGTTCCAATAGGGGATTCTGGTGTCCCCATGGGTAGAGGTCATGGTAAACCCAACCCAAAGAGATTTTATGTTTTGTGAAATTTCTAGGTTTTAAGTGGCCACAAGAAGTTGGTTAAAAAAAATATACTTGAATGGGTTCTCTATGATGATAGTTGGGAATAGTTTTTTACATTTGGTATTCAACAGTTATGGGACTTAACAAGTCATTTTGGGACCAAATCTGGTAGATAATTTTTTTTGGTGTGGATCATCTATTAGGTTGGTGTAGTAATAGATTATTATGTTGGGGAGAACTTGTGTTGGAATTTCCCATTTGGTTTTATGGGAAATGGTTTTTAGAATAAATGGTTATACTCAAAATTATTCAAGTTCTTTATTGGTGGATTCAAGCAAGGGATCAGGGCATTGGCATTATGCCATGGGCATGTTATTAGGGGTTATGTTAAATTTGTGGTAAAAGTTGAATTTATGATTATTTGTGTTATCATGGGGAGATTATAATATCCTAGGGTGTTTGTGTAGGTAATTTGAGTTTGATTCAGTTTAGACCGACTATATTTGGACACTATTAGGATGTCAGAGGTGTTTTTTAAAGGCTGAGAGTTATGTTTTAGGCATTTGGACTAGGTGGGGGTTTTCCCCTTGAGGAAAGGAAACACCAGATACCTAGGGGGTTCTTTATGGGTATACTATAAGTGAAATCAGTGGTAACGTAGCCTTATGGGGAGAATTGGGTGGCTGATGACACTAGGGTGGGTACTCTATGGGTATCAGGTACCTAGTGACTGGTGACTGGGTACCCAATGGGTGCTTAGAAATTTTTTAAAATTTTAAATTAATTTATGGTATAA
This sequence comes from Viscum album, assembly GCA_963277665.1. Classification (NCBI taxonomy): domain Eukaryota; kingdom Viridiplantae; phylum Streptophyta; class Magnoliopsida; order Santalales; family Viscaceae; genus Viscum; species Viscum album. The sequence continues at coordinate 1,974,538,778 of OY728157.1, read as the reverse complement.
ACATAGGTCCAATACACCCTAATTGGGGGGTTAGGGTGTTCAATTCCTTTTTTATTTCACTGGATCTTATTCTCATGTTAAGAATAATATCTCAAACATATTGATCTTCAAACACACACAATATCTAAATGCATAAATTAAATGTATGGACACAAATATTTTACTTGGTTTACCATAAAGGGATAATCCAAGGAGAATATTCCACTAGTTTTTTTATGTTCCAGGGGAGATCACTACTCGTTATATGAGTTACAATGTTGTAAGAAATATTCATTATTTATACTAGGGACATTCCCTCATTTTAACTCTCTGTGCACTTCTTTGATATAAGGAATAAAAGAAAATGAAACACAATGATATCTCTAAATTATTATTTATAATTGATAAACATTGTACTATAATGTTTGTTATAATTGTTCTAATATTACTCCTTCAATTATTAATCATCAATAGATATTCCATAGCAGTCTCTGTTATCTCTAATTTTACAGATATTTCAATTATGTTCTCTTCTCTCAACTTTGATATGTGACATCATCACAAGGAATCCTATAATATCACCATGATATATTGAATTTAAAACCAAGTCTCATGAAGTCCCAACCTCACATCCATCCACAGGATTATACTCAAGTCTAAAAGGTATCCCTTGTCTAGGTGAACTCTATCCATGAGCCCTACTATCCCAGATGGAACTCTTCTGAGAGGTAACACTCATCAGGAATTGATCAGCCACCCATATGGAACTCGTATGAGAGATAAAACTCTGTAATGATCAGATCTTATATACCTAGTGATACATCCAAGAGAACATGATCTATTTGGAATCACTAAGATGATGGAACATCCCCATGACCCTAGGAGGTATACATGCTCATCGTGTCTCACCACAAATAAATTCATGATTAAACCTAGTGGATCTCGATAATCATATAGGGTATGTCACCCATCCTAATGGGGGAGTCCTCTGACCCTACTGGAAACTCAAAAGATATCATCACCTAGAAAGGGTATCACTCCTAGAACCGTTGAGGGACACCATGAACCCAATCTGGAACCCATAATATATCATCACTCAGATAGGGTATAAAAACCAAGACCATTAGGGGACACAAAAAACTCATTCTAGGCATATAGATATCATAATTCTCATATAGGGGATCATAACCAAGTCTTCTGGGGTATTCCACCAACCCTACCGAGTCTCAAGCCACAAAACACAGATGGGTGATCACACCCAGGACCACCGGGAGATATCGCATACCCAAATTTGGATCCAACCACCAAGTAGGAAATTGTACTCTTAATGATACCATAAACCCCACTAGAACCAAATATTAAGTATGTAATTTTATACCCAATGATTCTACAAAACTTACTGAAAATTCCCACTAATTAGGGGATCGTAAACCCAATGATGCCACAAACCCTACTGTGATAGCCTTCAAGATTGGGGATCACCACCCTGTATACTGAGGCCATGATGATACCATGAACCCACCTAGGGAAATTTATATTATAGAGGATCATGTACCAAACTTTTAGAGGGATACACCAACTCAATTTAAGCTCATCCTATCAAGGGGATCCAAATCAGCAGCTAACATGATGCCACATTATACCATCACAGAGATAGACCAAGGGACTCACTCAACAGATACTGGTGTATACATCCCTAACATAAGATACTAGTGAACATCACCTCACATAAAATCTAAAACATAAAAACATAGTCCACCATCACAACCAATGTAGAAAACTACTCTGAATAGGCTACTCGCAGGCCTCCACCTGAGTCCTAAAGATGGTGATGTGTGAGGGAGAAATATCTAAGGGGAGTACATAGAGTTTACCCATAGTATATTAAGTGTACCGATAAGAAATCCCTTGTACAAGTCCCCTCATGTTACTCATCAAGTATATGAGAATATAAATAGTGTGTACCTCATGTCACATGTTTTATGAATCTTTCTAGTCACCTAGGTGAGTCCTCACCCATACACGGTTTGTTGGCCATGTAACTCCACATAGTGTGTACCCTTTTTACACAGTGTTTCATGGATAATCATCATTTTGGTTGTGTACTTATCTCATTCTCATGTATGGAACCTCATGTCTATGTATTCTAGTCATGTAATTCCACATGATCATGTCCCTCAAAATGGATTCCCTGGCCATGTCCCTTGGCCACATGACCTGGACTCACTACATGGAATGTACCCCTGGTACATGGCATGTAGTCCCCAAAATTCATCATTACCAAATTGGAAGAAAAAACAACATGTTATCCTACACTACACACCATGTGATTACGAATTTGGAATGTAAAATCATTGTGAACTGCCTGAATCCCCTGATTTATCCAAATCCACCATAGATTCACCATCACATGGTCCCTAGAAATTGTCTAACAGATCTAAAACCATATAAATTCATTAAAGGGGGTTCAGATGTAAAGATTGTAAATTTTCCTACCTTGTGGATAAATTTCAAAGCTTCAGGTTCAAAATGATGCTCAGAATCTGCTATAGCTCGATCTGGTAATGATGGGTGTCAAAAATGAGAATCGATTGTGCATCCCATCCCGAGTTTGGGATCAGGCCATCCATCGTTCAAGGGGGGATCCTCCTATCCTCTATTTCATATGAGAAAAAGGGGGTATTAGATTATTTTAGTAAAATAATACCATCAACACACTCACCAACGCACCCTCAACTAGGCACCTAATGCCAACAAACATTATGATGTGCCTAGGGTAAACACCACATTCTAAACTTAATCATAGTCTCATGTTTTTAATTTTTGATTCCTCTTGGGAGTTATTCAATTATTATAATGAAACTCTGCATACATGATACATTATATTTAATATTTTTAATATCACCACGCTGAGGCTCTCTAGGCCCCATAATACCATGAAAACTCATCTCATGGCATCAAAAATATTCTTAGAAATATTCCAAAGTCTTACATAGAAAAACCCAAGTCGCTACACTCTCCCCAACTTCAATAATTTCATCTTGAAAAGTTGAATCCTAGGAATGAGGGAGGGGAATGAGCTCTCAACTGAGACTCACATGCTAATGATATCACCAAAGTGTTCTCATACTATCCACAAACATGGACTCAGGAGAACCACAAAGTCTAAGAAGGGTCCCCTCTAGTTAGAATCGAAACAAAATCAGACACCACAAAGGCCATTCCACCTCCATCATCCAGTTAAAACCAAGTCAAAATCATGAAACTAAGCATTAACATGTCTTATTGGCTATGATTGATGGTAAATACTAGGAACAAGGTCCAACTATAGTCATAGGGTCTAGTGGTACACCACCTTGCTAACCTGACATAGAAACTAACATAACCTGATAGTCCCCATCTTCCCATAGATGAACTACACAAAATTAGTCTCAATATTCTTGTGTACATTTATAAAATCGAGAGAATTAGGTAACCAATGAAAAAATTAGGGTTTTCTATGTGATCACACTAGGTCTTATCAAGTTTCCTTCAATAAAACTACAAATTCACCATAACTCATGAATCTCTACAGGATTCAACTGATATGTTGATGAAATATTGGAGTAGTCCCATGGTTTTAGTCAATGAAAAAGACAAATCCCAGTGGGAAGGTAAAATCAGAACATCCTTGGGAATATATCCTCAACTCTACCACTATAGTAATAAATCAAAATCTCATAACACCACTACTCCAAGGGTCATATTTTCCTCCTGATAAAAGCCATTTGTATCTACCCAAGCATGATCTCAACCTTCTCGGACACAGATCACTACAAAAAAAGTAGGAACTCATTCTCAAAATCCAAAAACATCGTCGCTGCCATTGGTGGAAACCATATAAGCATGGATTGTAGGCAACTATTCCGTACTAAGGAAACATCATAGGGCCTCTTTCTGCCACTATGGAAAGGTTTCATGCAAGGAAATCTTCTCCCAGATTTATGTTACACTATTGATAGATTTGTATAGTCATTGATACTCTATGTAGGATCCTCTAATATAAGGGTCTAGAAAAAAGGCTCCACTAGTAACACCAGTTCCTACTCTGACACTCCAACACAAAACCTTGCCCTGACAACATAAATCAAAGGAACCTTTTTCCACACCTTCACACTATCCTATTTGGGTGGAACTTACTCACCCGCATGTTTTGTATCACATCATAAGAATTTTTCTCAGTGGGGGAATTGTCCCTCCTCTTGAGTTCAAATCTACATAAAACACAACTGTCACAGGGCTCTACCGATACCCCGAATCACCCTATATAAACCAAAAACAAAGAGACGAAAGAATAGAGTACCTCAAAAAAAATTCTAACTATACTACTATAAATGTAGAATGGACATGGAGTATACATATTATCATCCTCTAATCTTATAGTTTATAGTCATCTATGGCCTAAAGCTATCCTCTCACCCATCCTCTTTCTCCTTAATCTTGGCATGGACCACCTGGGGATGGAAACATATCAAATTTTCTGCCAACTCCTCTTACTCTCCCTATACCTCCACCATGACTACCATCATGTGGAACCCTATGATCTTATCAATGTATCTTCTAGAGAGTTCCATCTACCATCTCCCTCTAAATAGCATGTTGGTTCAGAAAATCTCACACCAGATGTCCCTGGCCATCACAAGTGAAACACTACCTCTCCTATGTCTCACTATATCTAGTATGGGATCTCTAAGATAGAGACCCTCCATCCCAGGATCATCTTCTAAAGCATTTCACAATCTCTAATCCCATATCCTGTCATTAGCTACCAGCTATCAAGTTTATGTCTCCTGTGTTCCTAGCACCAACAATCAGATCTTGCTTAGCTAGAAAGTTATCCACCACTAAGGCCTGATTGAAAACTCTAGTGTAAGTTTGAATGCACAGCGATATCACTGAATCCTTGATCTCCCAGTGTAATCCCTACTCTAAGGTTCATTCTTAAAAAAACAGATCTTGAACTATATCATAAGAGTATCGTGAAAGGTTTTTAAACATCACCAGATACTCTTCCATAGACATGCTACCATACCAAAGTTTTATAAGCTCCTAGATATGTATCAATCTCAACATGGATAGATAAAATTTTTCCCTGAATAGACACTCAAACTATTTATAGGTGAGAATCATCTCATTGTGGGTCTACATCATCAAACTCCACCATCGCCCAGCTGAACCCTATAGGAAACTCACCTCTAGGACCACCATCTTATCAGGATGTGTCCTCACAAGATGTAAAATTTGTATAACTGCATCAACCCAATCATTAGCTACATAGGGGTATGGTGCACCCCGATACTTGGGAGGTCTCTTACAGTGAAAATCATGTAGCGCACTCAGCCTACACGCATCCCTGTCCTAAATTATCGGCACAACCTGCTACTCAATGGGTGGTGGCTCAACTGGAAAACCAACCAGAAGTGCCAACTCAAGAATAGTGACCTAAACTTATACCTTATCACTAGGTGGATTATTATCAAAATCCAATATTGGAACCCTTTTTGGTTATTTTTGGAGTGGAATCTTGAAAGAGAATCAAGACGTTCCATGGTTAATGAATGCATCTGGGGAGTTGACTCAATAAGGACATGGAAACCACAACCCAGCCTTATATGATGCATGTACCAATATTTCCCCGTGGCCAGTGCCTAAATATATCAAGTTGTTAATTATGTTATCAGGGTCCTGATGAATGGATACATCGACCACCACACCAATACTGGAATCCCTAGCCTAAAATTTGAACTCCAAAAACTTTAAAACTATATCCATAAAATCCAATACAAATTCACAACTAGACAACTACTCTGGTCCTAGGGAAGGACCTCCTTTGATACTACTCTATCATGACCAGACTTATTGGGGCCCGATCCATGACTACCCTATTCCTGCCTCCAAAATTCCTTGGGCTAGAGACCATCACTAAGTAGGAATATCATAAATATGGGAGGACTTATCCTATAGTACATATATACATTCACCCACATACATATCCAAGAAATAATGCAGATATAATAATATCTGAAACCAAAAAATCATGCATACATATATCCCAAAATTAGAGTACAATAAAAGTAATAAAAGGGGAAATGGGGGAAAATAAAATCCCACCAAAAACTATAAAATCATCCAACCTTCTAAGAAGAAGGGGACCGATGTTAAATGAATCCACCATAATACACTTTGACCAAGAACCAGTAAACACCTTGTTATTTCTATCTCTTTAAGCTCTATCTTCTTGGGGTCCTCCTGGGAATTCATCATAAGGATTTTCACCCGTACAAAACATGATGTGTTTTGAAAAATACAATATAAGGGTGTGTATAAAAATACCAATTAGGAAACCCAAAAATCCAAAACAAAAGGGAAAACTAAAATGAAATAATTTTCTTGACCAAAATCCAGAGGAGAAAACCTAAGAGAGAGAGGAAAACTCCATCTTTTCTACTCCTCATTTATACATGGCTAGTCAGCTCTATCCATATGGTGTGTAAATCAAGATATTTTTCATCACTATAAGGAATCCTAGAATAGAACCCATATAAACTTGACTCAAATTTCAGGTCTCATGGGGTCCCAACCTCACAACTATCCACAGAATTATACTCAAGGCTCAAAGATATCACTCATCCTAGAGAACTCACTCCATGCGCCTCGTCATCCTAGATGAAACTCATCCAAGATGTAACACCCATTTATTATTACTCAGCCATCCTAGATGGAACTCTTCCAATTAATAACACTTTATCGGGATCATTTTGTCCATCCCTGATGGTACATTCAAGAGAATACACTCCATCGAGCATCACTAAGTCGATGGTACATCCCCACCACCCTCGGTGTCATACATGATCATTAGGTATCTCTATAAATAAATTCATTCCATAACCCAGATGATCTTGATATGAAAATAGGGGATCTCACCCATCTCTGATAGTGAACTCCTCTAACCCTAAAAGAAACTCAAAAGATCTCATCACACAGAAAGGGGGACACTCTCAGAACCACTGGGGGACACCACAAAACCAATATGAAACCTATAATATCTCATCACTCAAACAAGGGATCACACCCAGGACCACTAGGGGACACCAAGAACCTAGTTTTGGAACTCTATAGATCATAACTCTTGGGTAGGGGGTCACACAAAGGTATTTTAGGGGATATCACCAACCCTACTGAGTCTCAATCCACAAAACAGAGATGGGGGATCACAACTATGACCACTAAGAGATTCCAAATATCCAAATCTAGATCCAACTACCAAGTAAGGGATCTTACTCTCAATGATACCACAAATACCATTAGAACAAACTTCTATATAGTGGATTATATACCTGATGATGCCACAAATGCTACTAAAAATTCCCTCTAAGTAGGGGATTTTATACCCTATGATTCCACAAACCCTACTGGGATATACTTCTAGATGGGGGATAATAACTTTTTATACTGAGGTCATTATGATACTATAAACCCCACCTAGGGAATTTGATATGATAGAGGACCATGCCCTAGATTCTAGAAGGGATACAAAAACTCTATCTGATCTTGTCCTATCAAGGGGATCACAATACTAATATAACATGATACCACTCTGCACCCTCATTCAGATAGACCAAAGGACTCACATAACCAATATTGGTATATAAATCACTAATAGAAGTGACCCAAAAACCTCACCTCACATTGCATCTCACATGCCAAAACCCTGACCACTATCACATACAATACAGAAAACTACTTTGGATAGGGTACATGTGGGCCTCAACCTATGTCTTGAAGATGGATATATGTGAGGGATAAATATCTAAGGGGAGTATACTAAATGTACACATAGTACATGGAATTTACCTGTAAGACAACCCCTAACAGTGTCCCCTCATGGTACTTGACATATATGTGGGAAGATACATGGTGTGTACCACGTGACACATGGTGTGTGACTCTTTCCAATCATCAGTGCATGTCCTCACTCATACATGGTTGACTAGTCATGTAATGCCACATGACGTGTACCCTTGGTACACGGAATGTCTTTGATAACTAGTCTCTTGGACATGTCCTTATCTCGTAACCATGTACGGAACATTGTGTTCATGCCTTCTAGCCATGTAATTCCATGAATCTATCTCCCTCGACATGACTACCAAGCCATGTTCCTCGACCATACAACCTTGGTTCACTACTTGGCTTATACCCCTAGTACATGGCATTCATTCCCAAAAAATTCATCTTCTTGGAATGGGAATAATGCACGGTGTGTTTTACCACACTAAACACTATGTGATCAGGAATTATGAACAAAAAATGCGTACGTTCCACTGGAAACCTCTAATTTTTCTAAAACCAGCATAGATTGAACCTCAAGGGATCCATAAAAAATCATCTAAAGGATTGAAAACATTTAAAAGGTTCATAAAATTGGATTGGTATTTAAATATCATAAATCCACCTACCTTAGGGAGAAACTCTGAATCTTCAAGTACAGAACGACACTTGGAATACACTGCAGCTCTATCTGGTGATGATCAGAATCAAAAATGGGGATCATCAGCACCTCCTCTCCTTGGTTTGACCTCAGGTTTTCCATTTCACAAGGGGGTATCCTCCTCCCCTCTACTTCATGTAAGAAAAAAGTCAGGTATATTTTTTTATTTTAAGAAATGAATATCACCAACACACCTGACAAGGTTCCCTCAACTGAGCACCTATTTCCAAAAACATTATGTCATTCCTAGGGAAAACACCACATTCTAAACTCATCCAAAATATTATATTTCTAATCAAATATTCCACTCATGAGTCATTCCATGTTTATAAAGAAACTATGTGTGAATGATAAATTATATTTAATATTTTTAATATCACCCCACCTAGGGTCTCTGATCCATGGAATCCCGTACTAACTCAATTCCTATCTTCAGAAATATTCTTATAAATATTACAAAGTCTTATATAGAAAAAATAAATTTTATATAAAAAATTTTTAATTTCTTTAATGTTTTCCATATTTTCTGATCAAACCATCATTCTGTATCTAATCCCTGTGGATTTTGAATCCCCTATATTTTTTACTAAAAATTATGATCACCTACAAAGACCCACAACATCCATGTAAAGAATTATATACAATGGGGATATGGGAGTTTCTAAACCACCTCAAGATAAGGGAGGTGGTTGAACAGTGAGATTCAATTGATGCCTCTCAAATTCTAGTACAAAAAATGATTTCACGAAGATTTATACTTGAAGGGGTTTCCTAAATTCCTTAGATATTTATTTATTGTTAGATAATACCCTTTTCAACTAGGTTTATAGGGAACCATTAAATGACCCATAGGTCTAGAGGTACATGGTCCAGTACATTACCTGAAGGCCTGAGGACCTGAATACACTAGAACTACCCCGCAAAATCATATGAATCATTACTATTTCTTATCTCTTCACCTCATATGTCTAACCAGATAGTAGTTCCCCATGAAGAGTTGCACGATACCTGGTTCTAGAGGAATAGTTTTTATTGTCCCTCTCTTCATTCTGAATCTATTTAGGACCACTTTGGTGCCTGTTATATGATCTTATTCTGCTTCTAAGTCATGTTAATGTGTGGTCTAAAATAAATTCCTCATGGACCAGTGGCCTTTTGTCATAAAGGACCATTTATGGACCAAAATCCCTTGGACCGAAGGCCTATAGGTGTCCAAAGGACCAAATATATAACCCATAGGCCCAATTAGGTTGAATATTTTCACTACTATAGTAATGGTTATAATAAATTATATAGATTATACTATAATAACTCAAAAAATCCACCCTCACTAAGATTTGAACCTGAATTTTCAGATTCCAAACAAGATAATGCACCACTCATAAATAGGTTTTCTGGAAATAAAAATGTATACCACTTGTTGATTTTTACCCACATGTTTAAGATTAAAGATTCATTATTCCACTTTATCCTTAATAAAATGCTATATTATTTCAATATGTGTTTTTTGTAAATATTATGATGTATTTTTTTCTTTCTCAATTTCAATTTCATTTCCATAATGGACTACTATGGGTATCTTTACATTTTCTCAAACATCCTTTAGTTTTTGTTTCATCCATTTCAATTACATAAATTCTTTTGTGTTGTAATGTAATATACTTAGGTTATACTAGGATAAATTCTCTATTTCTTATGGTTGATCCATCCAATGCATTTTCTTCCAATAAAAAAGGCCCTTACACTCATGTATTTTATACCCATAATGTATCTAGTCCAATCTGCATTAAATTGTGCATATAAATATCTATCATTCCCTATATAATATACTAAACCATAATCAAGTACCCCTTGAATATATCCCATGATTCATTTTGCAATCAAGAGGTGTTCCACCTTAGGATACCTTCAAAAGTGGATATATAAACATGTATAAAATAAAATATTCATCCTTTTTCTGTTAGATACAATAATATTTTAATCATCTTCTAGTAAATTGTTGGATCAACTGCTCTTCACTCTTCATATTTTCCTGGCTTGGTTCCAACCATGATTGGTGACGAAATTAGTTTTATCTCCTATATCTTAAACTTTATTTGTATATTATTTTCATATGTGTCTTAGTTAATAATCATGTATTATAACACCCTATAACTTAAACAACCCATAATTACATTATTTATAACAAGGGAATTACTTTTTTTCATTTTGAAGATTGTTTCAGTTTTGAGTTGTATAGAATTAGGAAAAATATCTACAAATCAAACCCTTACAATACAAATTGGACACTCCAACTTAATATCCTTTTCCCCAAAAAAAATATGATACATAAATTTAAAATATGGTTTCATTAAAAAATAATCATTTATTTAATGATTAATCCCCATAGAGGAAATTTAAAACTTGTTATTGTTTGCTACTAATCCTTAGGCCCTCTGAAAAATATTTTAAAATTTGGGATGAGAAAAAAAATCTCAATAAGGGATATAAAAATAAATAAACTCATTAATCCATTTTGAAAATCATATAATCCCCTAATAAATTTTTTCCATTTTATATGATAAACAATAAGCAAAAATATTCATTTTCTTACTCATAAAATAAGATTCATTTCTAAAATATTTTCCAAAAGACATATCATAATAATTATTAAAGGAAAATCATAATCATGAGGTTTTTTTGTAAAACATGGGTTCTCATGAAAACATTTTCCTGAAAAAACATTTTTTTCACCCTTAAAAGGGGCATAAACATTCAATTAAAGAAACTTAATTATCTTAATTTATGAAATCAAAATACTTAAATGAAAAATAATTTTCATCTATATAAAATTCATGTAGGTAATATGGTACATAATATTCATGTCACTCTTATAATCACTCTTAAAATCACTCTTAAAATTTTAATAACCTACTTGGTTAATTCCAATATAATTCCTCATGAAAAAAATCATTACCCAATAAATTGGAGAGATATATCAGGCTCAGCCATAATAATATTCAATTTACAAGGACCATAACACACATAAAACACATATAATCTTTCATTTCCATTATAAAATCTCATAAATTATTTCATTTAACACATATTCACAAGAACTTTTAGGCTTTATGTAAAATTAGGGATAAAAATACTTTTTATTTAAAAGTTATTCAAAAAAAATATAAGAAGAATTGGAAGTATGATATTATTTTAAAAACTATGAAAAATTATAAAGGAATCTTCTTAAAAAATAATGTTCATGATATTGGGAAATTCTACTCATTCCATGAATGTTAAAATGTCAAAAACAACACATTTTTAAAACATTAAAAATACTTATTTTAAAACCTTCATAAATTAAAAAATGGTTTAAAATGACTTTGAATATAATTTAAGTATATTAATAACATACTTGAAACATTTTAAAGATCATAAATATAGAGGGAAAATGGAAGTAAAACATTAAAAATTTTAAAATAATTTCTTAAAAAAATATATTACATTAGTTGTGTCTCTCCCCATATGTTCTTTATATATTATATAATAAATTTATATTAATTTTATAATTTCTCAAGAAACATTTTTAGGGTCATGCAATTAGTCCATGCACCTACTAGGCCTCAGACTAAGTAAGGGTTCGCCCTCAACCTAATTTGAAAGGGGATTATCCACAAATAAAAAAAATTATAGCCTTCAATATTTCAGGAAAGAAACAATTTTAGGTGTATTAAATTATTATTATTATTATTATTATTATTTCATTTATTACTATGACTTATATAGTTATTTAATCTATTAATTTCATGTCGTACGATTTGAGGATGTTCGATTCATAATTACAAAACAACCTCGGTGGATTGACTATGGTCAAATGGGTCATGGTTACATAATCTCTAGAATATTAATTAGGAAATAGTTATAATCTTAATATATTAAATAAAATTTTATAACCATCCATAAAATTTATACATGAAAAATGAATCACATTGCTTCGTGGAAGTGGTAGTCCACACTTAAGAATGAGCAATTTATCGTTTTCCAATGAATTGAAGGTTGAGAAAGTAAGTTATATATTATCTTTATAAAACTGTAATTATGTCATGAATATCAGAAATTTTTATTAAATCCATAATAATAACCATCCTTGTGAGTTGGTGATGAAAAATGAAACACATCACTTCATGGAGGTGGTAATCCACACGTACGCATGAATGATGTTTTCATTTCCCATAAGATGAAAAATGAGATGAAAAGGGGTTGTACCATAATAATAAAAACATTTAAAAATATAGAATATATTGATTGTATTATTTCATTGTGTTTAAATAAAATTATAATGAGGTAGAATAAGAAATAAAACATGAAACACAAGGTAATAATTATACCTCTTGTTTAGTAAACCTCCCTTTCCATACACCTTAATCCTTCTTAAGTTGGCCTTTTAGTAATACCACAACCTCTAAGATAAGGGTAAGTATTTTTGGGAGAGATTTAGTTTAATATTACATGATATATAGTGGTCAAAATATTTTATTAATAGAGGATATTATCTTCCCTTTTATAAGTTAGGGGAGTGGCGCACTAGAAATTTTTCTAAGGTTTTAAATATTATAAATGACTTACTCATGTACAAGTGGCTCAAAAATATCAAAATTAAAATATAAGGTGATAAGGTTCTAAATAATATCATCTATTAATATTTAAGATGAAATTTTTTGGCCTTATCACAAAGTATTTACTTTCACTTTCCCCATTTACCCTTTACCATGGTAATGCATTTTTACCATGGTTACTATTCATGATAACCAAAAATAAAATTGAGATCATTAATAAATTTGAACATCATGATTAAAAATATGGAATAAATTTTTAAATATTCAATTTATATAAGTTTTATAAATTACATTTAATAAAATTGTGAAAAACACAATAAAAAAATAGTTGTTTTGAAAATTGTTTTTTTAAGCATAAAAATAAACTTATACCAAAATCACATATAATATTAATTTTTATATAATTAATTAAATTATTTTTAATCAAATTTATCTTATTTTACATTAAAAAAATTAAATATAATGGTTCTTTTAATTTTTTTATTTAAATAAAAGAAATGATAGTTATTCAAAAATCGACATTTTTCACTATTCACTCAAAAATCAATCTTTTTAGAAAAATCAAAACAATTCACACTAATATATATTTGATATGATTATATAAAATATTAATTATATTTTATCCAATTCTATTTATAAAATTTAGATATTTAATTTTTAAATAAAATCATATAATACATGGAAAACTTTTTAGTTAGAATAAAACTATTTGTTTTTCAATTTAGAAACTACTTAAAATTATTATAGTGAATATGAACCCATAAAATCTAGTGAAGAACATTAATAAGACATGAAATTTATTTATTATTAACATTACTTGGGTTTTCACATTCTTCCCTTCTAAAATAAATTGTTCCCTCATAATTTTATTCATCATTGAAATAGATAGGGATATTTTTTTCCTCATATAATTTTTAGGTTCCCATATTTCTTACTTAATCATGTGGTTCTTCTAACTTTAACCAAGTGATTTACCTTATTTTGTATCACTTTCTCTTTATGATCTATAATCTATACTGTATTTTCCTCATATAAAAATTTCTCTTCTAATTGTACTACCTTAGGGTTCAAAACATGAGATGCATCAGGTACATATTTCTTTAACAATGAAACATGAAGCATATCATATACCAAAGAAAATTTTGGAAGAAAATATACTCTAAAAAAACTAATCCCACCTTTTCCATAATTTCATACAAACCAATAAACTACAGTCCTAACTTTCCTTTCTTTCTGAAACTCATAAAACTTTTCTAGGGAGATATTTTAGGAAAATATGATTTTCTATCTCAAACAAAAGTTCTTTCCTTATGTTATCTACATAAATATTATTCCAAATCTAAGTTAACTTCATGTGTTTTTGAATCATACTTACCTTATTTATCATTTCTTCTACTAATTCTCATCCCAAAAAAATTCTTTCACCTAATTAATTTCAACATGTTGGAGTCCAACATCACTTTCTATTTAATTACTCAAATGGTGTTATATGTATATTCAAATAAAAACTATTATTATAAGAAAAATACACTAAATAAAGATTTTTATACAACATACTGGTAATCTTGTGAGTATTCCCAAATCATATCCATCAAATTATGAATCATTCACTCTAAATGTCTGTAAGATTGAGGATGAGAAGTTGTACAACAATTTAATTTAATACCCAATGACTTCTGGAGTCCTTTATATAAATTTAATATAAATTTGGTACCATTAATAGATACAATATAGTGATATAAAATATTCATTATAACTATATATTTAACATAAATCCTAAAAAGTTGATCTAAATAAATAATATCTTGAATAGGTATAAAAGGTGCATGTTTAGTCAAAAGATTACTAATAAACTAAATTGCATTGTTACCTCAATATTAATTTCATAATCCCACCAATAATTCCATTTATATATTCCCTTATTTCCATTTGGGCACTAAAAAAGGCCGAAGTATCCCCTTTTGTAGTTTTCACTCCACTTTAACCTATTGATAAGTAAAATTGTTCATAGTAAAATCAGTTATATTATTCTTCATTCCTTCCCACGAAGAATATTCCTTATGTTATTTGTATATTTTAGTGGTTCCTGGATGGAAAAAAATAGAGAGATATGATCTTTACTTAATAATTTCTTCCTTAAATAGGGATCACTTGTAACACACATCCTCTTTATAAATATTATAAAACCATCTTTGTAAAATTTAAATTCAAGTAACTTACCCTTCTTAATCAACTCTACACCTTATTTGAAACATTTATCTTCCTTCTAAGCATTCTTAATTCTTTCTAACAAGTATTACTACACTGACACATAAACTAAAATAATGGGAGTTCCTGGATGCATATTTCTAGGCCAATATTCAGGAAATAATCAATTAGGGGAATTGCTTCTAAATTTATAATAGCTAATGATGCATAATCTTTTCAGCTCAAGGTATCACCTATATTGTTTTATTTACCTGGATGATATTGAATTGTGAAATCATAATCTTTATGAGTTCCAAAAAAATTCTCTTCCCCATGTTCAACTCTTTTTGAGTGAATATATACTTTAAAATTTTATGGTATGTATATATTTTACATTTTACCCCATATAAAATATGTCTTCATATTTTTAAATTAAAAAAATGAATCCAATCCAAGGTCATGTGTGGGGTAATTATGTTAATGTATTTTCAATTGGCGTGATGCGTGTGAAATTACTCGATAATATTGCATTGAGAAAAAATAATTTCTCTTAAAATAAGAAACACTATAGATAACAAACTCACTATTTCTAGATGATAATTCTGGTACTAGAGGATTAACCAATCTTTATTTCAATTCTTGAAATAATTCATCACATTCCTTTGTCCTGATGATTTGAACTCTTTCATGTTTAATTTTTTATTATGCTAGATAATCGAGAAACATTTTCCACAAATCATCAGTAGTAACCCACTAATCTAAGAAAACTTCAAATATTAGTGATATTTTTAGGTCTTTCTCACTCTTCCATTACCATAGTTTTTACAATATCAATAATTATGAAATCTTTAGGGATAGTATGTCCAAGGAAAGAAATTAGTTGTAACCAAAATTCACATTTTCTAAATTTCTCATAAAACATTTTTTCTTTTCAAGTATGTAAAATAATTCTTATATGTCTTTCATATTCCCCATAACTTTTATAATAAACAATAATTACATCAAAAAACATAACCACAAATTTATTAAAAATACTCATATAGAAATCTATCACAAGATCCATGAATGAAATGAGTTCATTATTAAACCCAAAGGTCATAAACGCAAACTCATAATTCCCATACCTAGTAGAAAACATCATCTTAATAATGTCTTACTCCTTCACTTTTAGCTAAGGATATCGATATTTAAGATCAATCTTTAAAAAATACTACCCTCCCTGATGCTGATCAAACAATTCATCAGTATGAGGTAATGGATACTTGTTTTTAATACTAATGTTTATTAGTTCTCTATACTCAATGAAAATCCTCATTTAACCATCCTAATTTTTTAAAAACAAAAAATTATAACCCCAAGGTGAAGTTCTAGTTTGAATAAAACCCTTTTTAATTAACTCTTTTAACTACTTTTTCAATTCCAATAATTCTAATAGAGTAATTCAATAAGGGGGTTTGAAATTGGATTATCCTTTAAGAACTAAGTCAATAGTATATTCAAATTCCTTATCATGAATAAAACTAGGAAAATAATTATTAAATACATCTATATATTAATTTACTACTATAATATCACTTATATTTACAAATTTCCTCTTTTTGATAATATAATATAGATAACTTCCACTGACATCTTTAATAAGTTATTTAGCTTCTTGATATTTTATCATAGGTATAAACACATTCTTAAATAAAAATTCAAAAACACTTTGAAAATTAAATATAACATCCCTAACTTTACAACCTATATTATCATAATAAAATAAAATTCAATTCATATCTATAATAACATAGAACTCAACTGTGGGAAAGATAATAACACTTGATTGAGAAATCATTCCACATATAATCATAGGTCGATTCTAATAAATATTTTCCACCTTAATACTTTCTTTAGAAATTTTTAATAAAATATATTTCTCCATTTCTAGAGGTAATATTTATATTTTACTAGCTAATTATTTAGAAATAAAGTAATTTATAGACCCCAAATCAAATAATAATTTGGTATAACCTTATTAAATAAGTAGTGTACTTGGAACCACTTCATTTGATGGTCCTGTATTTTTTAAGGTAGTCATGAATGAATTTGGAACACCCTTATTCTTAAGTTCTTGATGATTCCAATCATTCATGATTTTTTTGGACACACAACTGTATAATGGTCCATTTCAATTCATTTAAAACATTTCAATTTTTACTTATCAAATTTGGTCAGGCAATTACCCTGATTATTTTCTTTACAATCACACAGAAAAAACATACCACATAAATAACACATTCCAAATTTCATAAGACACACCCAAATATTATTATTACCACACTTATCACAAGATGTAAATGCATACCTCTTATTTTTAGATTTCTTCAATGGATACTTTTCCATTTCTTAACGCCTGGATTGATTCTTGACATTGTTATTGTAAAATTCATAAAAACACCATCTCGACCTTCTTAGTACTCTATATATATTTCTCATATTTGTTAAATTTTTTATAGGATAAATATATTCAAACTATTGGTGTCAATCCTATGTAAAACCTTTCAATATTTTTATCATGGTTTTGAATTAAATTTGGTGCATACATGGAGAATCTAGAAAAATTATATTTATTGGAAGCAACAGAGTCCTCCTCCTTTTTTTTAGTTCCAAAAAAAATTCATTCCATCATAATATGAATAACTTTATAAAAATAATTATCAATTAAAATATATTTAAATATTTTCTACTCCAATGAATCAATCTCACCTTTCTCCTTGGTATTATTAATCAGACACCGTCACTGATTGGTTTCACCTTCAAAATGATAAATTTAAATAATTACATTTTTTTGTTCAGAACAATCCAAAACCACAGTTATTTTTTTAGATCATTGATACGTCCTTAAGCTAACCTAGATCTAATATTCCAACAAATGTTGGAGGGTGTTGTTTCATGAAATAATCTGTTATGGGCATGTTCCTCTATGAAGAGTTTGGTTATTCTATAGCATTGGTACCATCCTTAATATCCATCATCAACTAAGATAACAAGGATAAAAACTATTTTTTTCCAACTCAAACCATTATAGTTTACTAATTTTGATGGAAATTATCCTCTTGATTCCTTTCCACTTCTTTCACCATATTTCCTCTATGAAAAACCATTCTAAAACAGGCGTGGATTAGACGAAACAAAAAGGAAAACCTCAATTTTCTCTCATGATAATATAATCCATATATTGGCATCTCTTAAAAAATTATTAATAACATCCTAACATCTAATTTTATCTAAACCTTTTCATTGATACAAAATATAACACCTTATAACTTAAAAAATCCATAATTAAATTATTTATAACAACGGTTACACTTTATTACATTTAGAGGATTTTTTTCAGTTTTTATTTTTAGAGACTTATTAAAAAAACTTATATATAAAACCCTTACAATAAAAATTGTACACTTCCAATCAATATCCATTTTAACACAAAAAATAGGAAATTTAAATTTAAACTCTTGTTTCATTAAAAACATCTTGACTTCTTTAATGTTTAATCCCCATAGAAGATATTTTTACCTTGATATAGTTTCATACTTATACTTAGGCCCTATGAAAATAATTTTAAAACATTGGATGAGAAAAAAATCCTAGTAAGGGATTCAAAAATAAATAAATATGTTATTCCATTTTAAAAATCATGTAATCTTATAAGAAATTTTTCCCATTTACATAATAAACTTTGAGATCAAGTATTTATTTTATTACTCATGAAATAAGATTCATTTCCAAAATATTTTCACAAAACATTTAATAAGAAATATTAAAGTAAAAAATCATAATCAAGAGGGTTTCTTGTAAAATATCGAAACTCGGGAAAAAATTTCTTGAAAACATAGTTTTCACCTTAAAGAAAGGCATAAACTTTCATTTAAACCTAATATAATTATCTTACCTTATGAAATCAAAAAAAAATCCATCAAAAAAATTGAAATAATAGAAAATTAATATAGGTAACATGGTAAATCATCTTCATATCACTCTTATAATCACTCTTAAAGATGTAATAATCTGCTCATTTAATTCCTACAGAATTCTCCAGAGAACATGATCATTACCCAATGGATTAGAGAGCTATATTGGTATCATACATCATTATAAATAATTTTAGAGGAACATAACATATATAAATCACATATATTCTTTTATTTACATCATAAAATCACATATATTATTTATTTCAACATATATGAAAAATCAATTTTGGGATTCATGTAAAAATAAGGATAAAAAACCATTTTCTTTTAAAACTATTTAAACAAAAAATCCAAGAATAATTGGAAATAATATATTATTTAGAAACCCCATTAAAAATTATATATTAATATTATTAAAAATAATGGTCATGACAAGGGTAAATTCTTCCCATGTCATATATGTTAAAAAAGTATTCCTTCTATACTTATAAAAATATTGAAAATAACTCATTTAGAAAAATTTAAAAAATATTATCTTAAAAGATTCAAAGATAAATTCAAACATGGTTTAAAATTAATTTAATCATACAATTAATTATATTAATAACATACTTGAAACATTTTAAATTACATGGATAAGGAGGAAAATAGGCTGACATTTTTATAACTTTTAAAATAAAGTTTTAAAAATATATCTTACATCGAGTTCATCCCTCCAAGTGCTTACTTTAACTTATATATAATAAAATTATGTTAAATTTATAATTTATTAATAAAAAAATTAGTTTTATTCCCTTATTATTATCTCTTTTATTTAATTTATTACCATTCTTTATACAGTTATGAAATCAGTTAAGTTTATGTAGCATGTTTTGAGGATGTTTGGTATATGATCGTAAAATAACTTTAGTGGGTTGAACATGGTAAAATGGTTCATGGTTTCATCATATAAATAATATAAATCATGTAATAATTATAATTTTTATACATTAAATAAAATTTTATAACCATCCATGAAGTTTATACATGAAAAAAATGCACATCACTTCATGGAGGTGGTAATCTACATGTTTGTATGAGAGACATTATCATTTTCCATTGAATGGAAGGGTAAGAAGTTAATTATTATATTATATTTATATAATAATAATTTTCTAATTAATATAATATATTTTCATTAAATCCCTCATAATAACCATCCAAGTGAGGTGCTGAAGAAAAAATCAAACATGTCACTTCATGGGGTGATAATCTACACGTACCCATGAGTGATATTTTCGTTTTGAATAGGATGTAAAGGGATATAGAAAAGTGTTTTATCATATTCATAATAAAATTTTAGTAAATATAAGATATTTGTGGTATTATTTAATCGTGGTTAAATAATATTTTAAGGAGGTATAAGAAGAAACAAACATGAAATACTCAATAAGAATTATACCACTTCTTTGGAAAATCTCCCTTGGAATACACCTTAAGCCTTCTTAGGTTGGTCATTTAGTAATACCAATACCTATAGGGTGTGGGGAGGGATGTTTAAGATATATTTAGGTGGGAATTTTATGAGATATATATCTTTAATGTTTTTAGGAAGATATGAGAGTAAGTACCCTTTTATAAGTGAGGGGAGTGTCACACTTGTAATTTTTATAAAGATTTAAAAATTATAATTGTCTTACTCCTGGTAAAGTTTCTAAAACTATCCAATTTATAATATAAGGTGATAATGTTAAAAATATAATCAAACAATAAAATTTAAGATGAAATTTTGTGCCCTTATCATAATGTATTTACCTTAATTTACATGATTTACCCTTTACTATTGTGACTCATTTTTACTATAGTTTTAATTTATAAGGAACAAAAATGAAATTGAAATAATTAATTAATTTTAAGATCCTTATTCTAGAAATGGAATCAATTTTTTAATATTCAATTTTTATAATTAGAAGAAAATATTTTTCATTTATGTTTTTAAAACAAAAAGAAAAAAAAATTATAAAATTCTATTTATAAGAATAAAAATGAACTTATGCTAAAATAAAATATAATTTTAAATTTTGTGGAATTACTTAGATACTTTTTTTAAAAAAATATATCTTATGTTACTCTAAAATCAAATTAAAATTATAATGGTACTTTAAAATTAATTTATTTAAAGAAATGGAATGACAGTTTTGCAAAAATCGGAATTTTTCATTATGCACTCAAAAAAATATTTTTAGAATACTACCAAAAAATTAATCCTAACATATATTGGATATGATGATATAAAAAATGAATTCCATTTTTTTAATTAAATTTTTGAAATTTAAAATTTTAAATTTTAAATAAAATAATATAATATATGGAAATTTTTTTTATTAGAATAAAACTATTTCTTTTTTGATTGAGAAATTACTTAAAATTATTATAGTGAATATGACTCTATGAAATATAATAATGAATATTACTAAGTCGTGTAATGTATTTATTATTAACATTACTCGGTTTTCACATGTATCCCCCTTTTTTACTACCTTAAAGCCCAAGAAAATATGTGAGTTCTCTGATCAGTGATGTTTCAAACTTAGATCTTATCAACCATGAAAATTACTATACTAATTTCAACTTAGTTTCTTTGAATCTGATTTTATTAGAATACAAAAGAGCTATAAATTGTTCTTCCTTTATTAATTTCACAAAAATATAATGATCAAATCCACCACTTCTGAATTTTAAATTCTTTAAGAAAGGTTCCAATTAATCATACTTGGCTCAAGGTGCTTGTTTAAGGTTATGAATTTTCACTAAATAGATAAAAAAATAATGAGACTTATCAAATCAAGTATCACCACTGATGTAAAAGATTCATCCATATAAATTCATTTTTCTTGCAAATAGACCTTACATACAAACATTTATTTATTTCATATCACCTTTTTATGCTAATCATTTTTTTTTGAAGACCTGCTTTTTAATTATCACATTATGATTTGTTGAACCCTTCATAAGAAGAAAATTCTAATTTTTCTCTATTTAGTCTAAATTATAATTCATAGATGTGACCAAGGACTCATCTTTCTATAATTTTTCAAATTAGTACAGATTAACTTGATTCAATGGAGTATTGTAATCTATATTTCTCATCCTTAGAGTTTTTATTGGATCTGATTTATCATCAATAATATTTGACTCATCGATTTTAGCACATTTTTTTTATTGAGTCAATAGTTGACCCCCTTCAACAGCTTCTTCATCCACTGATTTAGTCTTAGATCCTTCTTTACAAGTCATATATATATTTCATTAGAGTTTTTATTTTTTTATTCTTATTTATCATAGAACTTGCTCAAATATATATTATATATCATTTTTTATCTTTTTATTTAACAAATTTTACATCATAGATTTCCATGATCTTATTTAGCCTCTAATTGAGACACTTATATGACTTACCCTGAAATTAGTAGCCTAAAAATATCCCCTCATCTAGTGTATCACTATATTTACCATGATTTCTTTCCTTGTTTAATATGTAACAATTTATATTAAACACTTTAAAGTGTTTCAATGATGGTTTTCTTTCATGACACATATCATAAAAAGTTTTCTTTTCTCCAATTCTCATTAAATTCTGATTTTTTGTTTGCACTTCCACCTACATATCAACCTTGCAATAATGATGAGAGATTCCTCATTCAATGAAAACTAACTTTGAAATAATTTTTACCATTTAATTTCAAATTTTTCTACATCATTTTGTTTCATCATTCTCACTTAATTGACTCCATTATTAATGTCATAATTATCCATGTAATTTTCTACCTCATGATAAGTGTACTCTATACTATTGTTAGATTTGTGAATCTTGACTGTTCTTTGGGTTTGTTTCTCACCTCTTCTATGAAAATTCATAATACACTCAATCACTTTTGTCTTTTCTTGTATGAGCATGACACATCCAATTCTACTATAATAATCAATAAATAAGATAATTTATTTATCAATATATATTCTAGGAACCTTTATGAGGCCACATTAATCATTTTAAATTAGATCCAGTATATTTTTGGGCCTCTTCTTCTTCATTCGATATGTATTTCTCACTATTTTCCCTCTTAGAAGGGAATCATGAGTCTTCTCCCAATTTCATCTTTGATTTTTAATGGATATCATTGATTTAAAATTTAATAATTTTACCATGATTCATTGATAAATATGTCTAATCCTTTGATAACAATTTTTTTCTTAATCTACTATAATAAGACAATAGTTGTCCTTGAAATACACTTAATATAGGTTACATATTGCTCTCCATCCATTTAATAATGAGTTTATAGTTTTTCCTTTGATAAAAGAATCCATTCAATTAAATTTTACCTCAAGTCTATAGTCCAAAATTTTACTAATACTCAATGGGTAATATTGAAGACCATCCATATAAATACTTTAGTATTCCTGATCTCATCTTCATCCAGCCTTGTATTTCTTATTTCCCTTTATTTTTAGATCTCAATAATTATTGAACCTATCCATTCCATTAACATTTCCTTTTGTATTCTTCAATATATTCATGTTTTAATCATTTGGGATGAACAAACACTATCAAGAATCTACATAATACAATTTTTAGATTCCTTGAAAGTAATTTAATCCAAGATAAACTTTCCATTATTTCTATTTTCCTTCTAATAGATACCTAGTTAAGTTGATAGGAAAGGTTGTTTCTCTACATTCTCTACAACATGGGATATTATATCACACTCCTCTTCCTCCAATAAATAGAGACTATTTTTCAAGGGGGTATCATATTATTTTTGAGAATACACCCACATTTGGATTTTATAGGATTAATTTTGACTCTTCTATATCCTGTAATTTGTATCATTGTGTGAAAAGTTAGAAAAATTATAATAATATTCATAGGAATAGTTTTCTATTTGTGTTGTAGGATATGTTCTCATCCTCCATTGTTTAATATCATGAGTTTTACCTCTTAGGTAGATCTCTTTTTCCTTTCACTAGGTTATTGTATGGATAATATTTCCACACAAATAGTATTTCATTGAGAGAAATATTTCTCAGTTGTTTTCTATCCACATGTTTTTTTCCTAGGTGTTTATTCTTGATTTTTGAATAGTTCAAGGTGATTTAAATATATCACCAATTTATTTATTTCCTTTATATTTAACAATAATTTCTTTTACTTTTGATGAACCATATTCACAAAAAATACCCATCTTTACCAAAGGCGAGGGACTTTACTCATTTATGATTTTATCAATAGACCTTGTGTCAATTCTTACACTTTATATCAATTCTTTATCGAATAATTTTATAATTTTTAAATTATTTTTTCACTATATAATTTTTCTATATCCTCGATACTTCTTCATAGAGACACAAATTCTTCTCTCATAGATGCAATCCTCTTAATTTTCTCTTATATCTAAGTATTAATATCATTTACCATTTGTTCTTTCTCTTTAATTTATACTTAAAAATCAACCAATTCTCTAGATTTCTCTTGAGAAGCCACAAACTCGTACACCAACTTTTCTAATTGAGTAATTTTAAATTTGAGTAGATCAATGTATTCTGATGATTCCATTAGTAATACACTATTATTTTAGTTTTTCTTGTGTTGAAAATCCAACTCTTTATATTTTCCTTTGAGTTTAAATTTTAGGTCAATAACTCATTGGGGTTGGTCTTCTTCCTCAATTATAGATTTTTTTATGAACTATTTCCATTATAAAATCATTTTAATCTAAAAATAATCAACCTCATAATATTAAAATCAATGTTAATAATTTTATTCTTCTCTACTTAACAAGGTTTTCCACTTGAACCTCTTTCCAATTGGATTACCTAATTTAAATTTCATCTCAAGGGAAACATTTTCTATTGTGTTTATAAAAAATAATCCACAACTTCACTATTATCCTTACTTGTAAATATTACTATGATATACCCAATATTTACATAATTAAATATATCTAATGGTATATTATCTACATACCTTCCTTTACCTCACTTAAATTTTCTTTCTACTAGTGATATAAATTCTTTACTAGAATCTTCATTATTTCTTCTAACTTCATGTGTCTCTAGATTCTCTATGGATTTAAAATAAATATCTTTTGATGATTGGTTGGATGAAATTTGTGGTTTCGCACACATCTCATAAGCTAAGAGCTTGTTGTGAAGATCATAAAGAGACAATTATATGATATATTTATCTTCAATATCCAACACCCTGACATTATACATAGGTGGTGATATTTTGAAAATTTTATTAATAATTTAAAAATATTTCATTTAATCACCAAGTTCATGAATAACACCCATGAATTCAATAAAATGGTTGAGGAATATATTAATATTACCATTCAATTTAATATTCAAATCATCACATCTATTATGAATCACTTATAATATTTCTTATTTAACAATTTTTCTCCTTTATAAATATCATCCATTTTTTCCCAAATGGGTTTTTCTAATGTAAAAAATCATAAACTTCATATATACTTGGTTTGATATTGCTCTGGACAATGCATTTTTTACCTTTCATCATCATTGAGAATTTTATCATGGGCTTCAATTCGTGATTTTTGTAACATCACTAACTTATATTTTATAAATTAAAGCTACAAAAACATCAATTTTAAGCGATCGAAAGTGATATATCATCTAATTATTCAAAATATAGAATTTATAACCTTCAAAGAAATTAAATAATTTTTTATTAACTATATTCTCTATAATATAAATATTCTATTGATAGATTTATCTCACAAAAACCTTATCATTATGATACCACTTGTTACAACCATGGGTCTAATACACAATGAGATGGGTGAATTATAGTGTTCAATTATTCTTTTCTTTAAATGGATATTTTTTAATATTAGAATGAAAATATTAAACCTATAAATATTAAAGCACACATAATATCTAGATACTGGAATTAAATGTAGTGACGTAAAGATTTTACTTGATTCACCTTAAAGGAATAATCCAAGGAACATACGTCGATGTTTTGTCAATGTACCAGGGGGTAACACTACTTGTTTTATGTGTTAAAAAGGTTTAGGAAATATTTCATGTGAGTCTTAGGGAAAATCCCTCATATTATCTATATATTAATTTCTTAGGTAAAAGGAATATAAAAAAATGTGGCGCGATGACCACCCACAATGATTCTTTAAAATTGATAAATCTCATGCCAATAAGGGTGTCGTATTTGTACTACTTTTCATCCATAAATTCATGATCATCAATGGATCTTCAAATGGTAGTCTCCCTTCTCTATAATTATCTATATCTTTCAATTATGTTATATTCTATCTACCTCAGTCCCCCCTTAAATCAAGTATTTATTTCTCCAAATCAATCTCTACAAATTTTACACTTTTCACCCACATTTTAGGTTTTCATGCCACTCATTTATCACTAATTAATTCAACCAATTCAACAATAATCCCAAAAAATATGGAATGGATATGAACTTAATTGAATTACTAGATTTACAAAATTTACAACATGAATTACTTAATCATGGAATAATCATTTTTAGAAACTTCTATATTAAGGTGATATTTCCTTCATCATGGTGTGATTTAAGTGAATAACTTTATCCATGTTATCTAAAAAAATCATGAATTTATGTTATTGAAATTTTTAATCGTGATTTCCTAAAATATTCTCAATTCTTAAACTAGTTGTGACGTGATTATCATAATTGTGGAGTGGTGTATTTCTTCTTATAAAATCAATCCTCTCAGTATTCCTCCTATAAAACACCTCACATAGAATAACTACTATATTGTCGTACAGCCTTCCTTTTCTCTTTAAAGGTGGAAACATGAACATTCTCCATGGTGTGGGAATATCCAAATCGGTAGTTCCACTAAAATTCACCTAAGATGCCTAATTCATGGCTGATAAATCATGGTATGATAGAGTGCATCAAATTTAGACTTGTAAAAAACCTTGCTCATCATAGAGAAAACATTGTGTATGATATTGAACCCTTACATATTATTCAAGAAACAAACATACATATTAAAACATTTCTATTTTCTCTTCCTCTTTACTCGTCATGTGATCCCTATGCTTTCACCATGGTATTCCCTTATGTATCCTCATAGAGTAACCCTTATATATTAGGCATATGTATTAGGAATTTTCCATTTTTTTAAACTTCACTCATGATAAGATCCTTGTGAATGAATTGTGATATACCATTCTATATCCTCATATACCAATTCTTATGTATCAAGACTTTACTATTTTTCCCTATAATCTACAACTTCACTCATGACATGATTAATTTATTATTTCATTATATGTTCCTAAAACTTCACTTTATTCTCTAGCATTCCAATGACCTCATACAATACAACTTTTAACAACACACAAATTAAATTGACTTCTAATTCATAAAAAATATAACATTACAACCTATGGTTTCTACAGGTCCCACAACCCCTCCATAGATGATATTGTCTGCTTGACTCACTACCTCGTGCCATTAATATTTATCTAGTAGGTCTCCCATGAGATAGTTATATCAGGAAATTGAAATCCCCCTTTCCCTATTTGGGACTTGGGATTTATCCTCATATCATGACATATTAGTGTCATAGTGTGATGCCTAGAAGTTTCATAGGAGGGAAGTTAGTCTCATTTCATGAACCTTAGGGTGTGATGGAAAACCCTGGATCTAATAATTTCCCCCTCAACATTACTCGAGTGGTTAAAAATTGTGTCCTGCACTTTCATACCAGTTATAGGTCATTTCACCAATCCATACATGAGATTGTTTGCTTTGGTTTACTGCCTCATAACTTTAAAAGGACTCGTGCAAGGGGATAGTTTCCATGTGATATTTATATCAACACATGGAATTCCCCCTCACCCTATGTGGGAATCAAGATTCAGCCTCATGGAATGACCTATTAGGTTTATGGAATGATACTTGGAAACTTCATGGGAGGGAAATTATTCATGTGTATTATACCTTTCGGAGAATTAGAAAACCCTCAATCTAATAATTTGACTATTTATTATAAAATTTATAAGAAATTAGAGTTATTATAATTTTATAAGGTGGCTAAGTTTCTCACCCCTCTCCTCCCCCTCTCATTATCACCTCTCCCAATGGGGAATTTTCTTCATTTTTGGGTCAATTTTTGTATGATTTATCCCATAGGATCATTGAAGTTAATTATTATGGTTATCTTGAGTATATTATCCATATCTATTTTATCATTTCACTAGTTATTCATTAAATTATGGGTTTTGTAAGGTTTTATGATTTCCTCTGATTAGATCTAAGTCAATTGGTAATACTTAGTAGATAGGATATTGTGAGATCCAGGTAAGTGGACATTGAATTTCTTCGATTATTATAAACATGTTTTCATAACATGTTATAGATGGGGTAGTTTGATAGGTATAGGATTTTAGAAATGGAACCAAAATTTATTTCCATGTATCCTAAGGGATCTTAGGGTGATATTTAGAATTTTTTGTGGTTTTTTACATTGTTTTGGGTCTCTAAGGTTGTCAATGGTGGAAATAATTGGTTAAAATGTAGGTGTAAGATAGGAATTGGATATCAAATGTGTTTTTTGGATTGAGAAAAATGTAGTGAAATTTTCTTCGATTCCTTCTATATGTATAGAGTTATTGGATACCATCATATGGATTTGATAGTCGATGAGTGTAAGTGGGTTGAACATGGAAACTTTTTAATGAGTGGTAATCTCATGTGAAATGAGTAATTGAGCTAGTTATGAGTAACTAAGGTGGTACATGTGCATCGCTTAGATATGTGTCATGTGGGATTTCAGTTGTCATTGTAAAGGGAACTAGGTCACATAATATTCTATGGGAAAGTGATATTTTGATGTGGAAATAATTGTGTGCTATGAGGATAGTGACTTAGAGCTATAGGTCTATAGTAATGGCATTGTGAGTAGATTCTAGTAGGGATTACCCAGAAATCATCATGTCTTAAGGCTTATGATTTCATTATTATGAAGTGATGTATTCACCATATAGGGGGATGTGGGGTTTCCATGAACACTTAGGTTAGTGATATGATTATCCAATATGGTATGATTATGATATATAATTCATTGATGGTAGGGTGGTTAAGTTTCACCAGGTACATGGATTTAGGATATTAGTGTTGTAGTACATAGTTGTGGATGAGGTCATTGGTTTGTGTTCACATGATATAAGGGTCACTCGATTACTAATTATTTGGTGGGATAATTTATAGTTGTTCGTATTAGATAAATTATGATGATCGTCATACATAAGGAGATATATTCCATAGTAATTATCCACATATCGACGTGGTGTGTTGACACTGGTTGGATTGGGGTCATTAGGCTAGATATGTGGAGGGGTTGATCCCCTGTAGTGGTTATTTGAGGTCATTGATGATGTAATTTGGTATAGTGAATGGTCATGTGACCCTCTAGGTGTACTCAGACTATAGATTCATCATCCCACTTTGGCACTATCTAAATTCGGTAGGATTATCCATATGGGTGATGTTATATTACCCCATGTATCGATAGGTTGTATAGATGTATATATATATATTTATTTATGTATATAGTTATTATTTCATGTTATGCATGCACATGTATACCATTTGAGATATTTAGGGGCATGTTGGTGGTGGACTACTTAGTTCATACTCACACCCTATATGGGCATATCGATATGTGTGTCATTATTATATTTTATTTAATGATAGGGTGAGCCTTGTGATGGGATTTGGAGGAAGTTAGTGATGGATTATGGTATGGGCCAGTTGGATGGATGATGTTGGATATGGAAATTGGTGGATCCTTAGTGTCCAACAACATTATGTATAATATTATTTATTTGGTGGTCATATGTGTGATATTGACCCACTTTGGGTAATTAGTTTTGGTATGACTAATATTTTCATGTAATACATTTCATTTAGTATACTATGTGTTTTTTTTAGTTGAGAGTTTTATGTCATTGGTTATTTCTATTATGACTTTTTATATTTTAAAAATTAGGTAATAGTATCCCCATGATAACACTTAGACCCTTGTTGCTAATTAGTAGCCTCAGGAATATTAGGATATACACCTAAGGTCCTGTGGCACCACCCAACTCATAGTTTCTGAGGTCGTCTAGGACAAAGACATTATATGGGATACCTTAATAAAATTACCACCTAATTCCTCCTATCCTCCACCTCTTGTAGAACTAGGAATTCCATGGGTTTCTCATGCATAATTCTTAACTATAATCCCTCCTTTATGTCCACCTAATATGGGTTTGAGTGCCTTTAAAGGTCATCATAACTAAGTATCACACATAATTTTCTAACCTATATGAAATTAAACTACATAGATTGGTCCTTATAATATAACTTAAAAATTAATGATATTGGAATATTTTGTATGATGTTAAACTACATGGAATGTTCCTTATTACACAACCTTAAATGGAATGGAATAATGATTTTAATTATCATTGTTATCATTTTTATTCAAGAAAAGAGTTACAAGGAAAGAAGTGCCCCTGGGACCTAAGGAGGCTTGTAGTAATGTAGTCTGAGGGCATCCCATTGAATCAGATTCACCCCCTCAATTTTAAAGAGATGTTAGTGAGACATGTGGCTTTGAGTACTTGATCTTCTTAGAAAGTAAGGTGATAATCTACTTTATTCCCCTCTCTCCAGGTATGGGTGACCTCAATATTGTTGTTGATCAGAGATTTTCATTTCTTGATGGTGTAAGAAATAGACTATGAAGTAGGTTTTTTCCCATGAAAGGAGTCATTAATTATCATAGAGTTTGTTTCGACCTGGGAGAGGCTGACATTCCTTTTCATGCAAAGAGTGATCCTGGTCAAAATCGCATTGGCCTCTTCCTATAGGGAGTTACCACTATCGTAGTGTTCCATGAAGTCCATAACAACACTTCCCCTATGGTCCAAAACTATACCTCCTCCTAATTTTACACCTTATATGCATGATCCATCTGTATTCAGCTTGAATTTTTCCATTAGAGGAAGACACATCACCCAATGACCCTATAACATGGAGTTGGGGGTGATTCATTGGGGAGGAAACACGCAGAAGATGGAGTGAAGATGCATATTTCTGGTTGCTGATGAAGGTATCCCAATAATCCAGTGGGATCCTTGTTCACGTGATAATGTATATCCCTATAAAAGGAATCCTCTCTTACCTCACTCGGTTCCTAGCTTTCCATAAGCTCCAGCACCCTACATTAAAGATGATAGTTCTCACCATTCTTTATGATCCCACGTTGTCTGTCCCCTTGAACCAGTGTTCTAGGAAAGGTGCATCGTGGAAGTCTCTAGAGAGGTATACAGTAAACTCACCAAAGAAAATCCACACTTCATGGTCCTATTCTCTTTCTAAAAAAAAATTTTTCTCTCTATCATCGCATTTATTTTTTCAGTAGTGGAAACTAGTGCCCATATTGATGCCCAAGTTTTTGATACTATTATCTGAAGGGATTGCACGATTTCTGATTCTTTGGGCCAGGAAGATGTATTTTGTGGTGATTTTATTTTCACCACACTACTTCGTTCCATTTGTCACTTTCAGCCTAAGGAGTGTATATCCAATGAAATTCCTTTGTATTGAATCTCCTCGAGGTTGAAGGAGTGAATACACATCTGTTGGCTTCCAAATTGG
This sequence comes from Viscum album, assembly GCA_963277665.1. Lineage (NCBI taxonomy): Eukaryota > Viridiplantae > Streptophyta > Magnoliopsida > Santalales > Viscaceae > Viscum > Viscum album. The sequence goes on along the minus strand of OY728157.1, from coordinate 1,974,506,813 downwards.
TGACATTGAGATCAAATAAATCTTGTTTCTTTTTATCCAAAATCAACCTGATGAAATGTGGGTGGAGGATAATATCTTTAAATGAGATAGTAGGAGAAGGTTAGTCTAGGTAACTAATCACATCTCCAGCCCAGTTGTGATGCTGTAAAAGGATGTTCACCTCCCCTATGATCCACTACAAGTTCTGGAGAAGGGTCATGATAAGGGTATTGATTGAAGACTTGAGAGGATATTCATGGAAGGATACAATACCCACGTTCCCACTCAGGATTCATGAAATAGTCTTCACCCATATCTTGCGGCCTTCAATCATATCCCATACATGTTTTGATCACACGCATTCAATGATGATCACTAAGATCTTGTCAAGACCCGTCCTTGGGGCCCGTGTCGTGACTATCCCAAGCCCACCATCCATAGGCCAGGGACTGGAAACTAGCACCAAAGGCATAATCTGATAAAAGGGAAGGCATTTCCTTTTTAACTTGTAACACACACAGATATTGGACACAAGAAACAGAGTACACAACTGAAATTAAACACTAAGTAAAACTTTATACAAAAGTAAGTGATGAAAGGAAAGGGAACGGAAATACAAGCCCAACAGTAAAGTACAACAACTTTAAAGCTAGTACAAATGCTGAAAGGTAAACTGAAACTACTAAGTTGTCCTTTGGGAATCTCACTTAAAGGGTGGGTACAAATGGGCTCCTCAACACCCCAGGTCTGTCCGTCCGCTCTGAGTAAGTCTTGCCAAGTGATCCATCCCCTGGGTACCATATAGCTCTACAACTCTCTACCTCAATCAGTGTTGTCTGTCATCTCCAACCAATACAACGATGTGTGGGCATAGCCCATGTAGGGGTGAGTATAACGATACTCAATAGGGGACCCCGAGACCCCCAAAAGCCTCCCAGAATCCACAAAGGATAAACCACAGTAGAAAGATACAATCATGAAGTATCAACCAACCCTACTTAGGTATATGATCATACATATACCTAAGTTACCATTCACAGCCCGACTCCAACTCTCAAGCCTAATCACAACCCAGTCCACAAAGGAAGTAAAGCCAAACACCACGATGACAATGGTTGAAAGACATGACTCAGGTCACATAGGTATACATCTTTCGTAGAGTGATAGAGATAATCCGATTTAGTCACTGATTCATCTAGCGGTCAGACCCACATAGGATATAGGACCAACTAAGCTGCCAGACCCACACAAGATACAGGACCAGCTATTCTTTATCTAAGCTGTCGGACCCAAACAGGATACAGGACCAGCTAAACTGTCGGACCCACACAGGATACAGGACCAGCTATTCTGTCAAACCCATGGAGGATTCCAGTATAGTAGTCATTTTTGTCGAACCCACAGAGTATTTCGGTATAGTAGTCATCCTAGTCGAACCCATGGAGGATTCCAGTACAGTAGTCGTCACTGTTGAACCCACGAAGGATTCCGACATCTATGTCACAGCCATCTCTAAGGTTCCCACACATAGCACGCTCGATTTTGGGAGGGTCTACTCCTCAAGCCAAGTATCGATACATCAATGAATTCCTGAGTTGATGTATCATGTAGTTCCGTCTCGTCTTAAGAAACCTAACACGATAGACGGCGCGTCAACAGGACGCCCGGTCTGTGAGTTATTAGTATTTCTGTTCCAGGGGCCTGGTTGGATTTACGCTTGTTCCAAACCCGGATATTTTCCAAAGTTGTCCAAAACTCACTTACAGTATTACAAAAGAATTGCCTTATTGCAAGGGTCCTATTTCCGTAGACAGCACGTCGATCAGACACACAGTCAACAAGATATACGGATTTAAGCGGAGTCAGGCTCAGCCCGTCAAGCCCAATGGGCTGGCGGGTCGGCCCGACCCAGTTTGGAGGGTTCGACCCGGCTACGGGGTCAACCCGGCCCGACTTGGCGGGTTCGGCCTGACTGGGGGGTCGGCCCGGCCCGGTGGGGTACGGCCCACCCGTGGACCCAGCCCACAGACCTAGCTCGTAGAGAAGACCAGTCCGGTTCGCTCGGAGGTGCTGAGCGGCACCACCTCTCCTCTGCCTGGCTGACCTTAGCCAGCCGACTCTATCTAGTGCGTATGGCCCGCACAGTGGGCCGCGGTTCTCTTCTCTGCGGTGCCAAGCAGCGCCGCGGTTCTTCAGCCCGGTCGGCAGGTGGCCGGTCGGTTCGCCCAGTAGAGAGGCCCGCACAGTGGGCCGCAGTCTTCTCCACCGCACGGTGCCTGCGGGCATTGTGGACCTCCATCCCGACCAGCAGTAGCCGGCCGGTTCTTCTCCGGCCGAGTGGCCTGCGGTTGCGGGCCGTAATCCTTCTCTGCACATCACCTTTGGGCACCACGGTCTTCCAGTGGGCCGGTCGGTCGTCCCATTGCCCGGCTCCATGGCGGCCAGTTTGGCTGGTCGCCCCCGCACCTCCATCGCGGTGCGATGGCGCCGCACCACCTTCGCCTCCAACGTCAAAAAGTATAAACCAACGAAGGGTCATCGAGCCGTGTTTGTTCAGCCCGCGCCCTCCACATTATATGACAACAAAAGGCCACCGTCGAACAAAGTCTACGTCGAAGAGTGTGGAAATAATTTAAAGTTGTCAAATTACCCTACCTCGATTTCAACGTTCATTTGACAGTGTTACAGAAAGAGAATTCGAAGACGTCGTCATACATTGCGCCCATCTCACGCCACTGATTATGGATCAAGTATCTTCCTCGTTCTTCGTCGGAGAGGACGTCATTCTTCGTTGGAGAAAGGCGTTCTTCATCAAGAGGTTATTATTCCTCCAAGAGTTCTCCTCCTCTCCTTAGTTCTCCCAACAAACATTATGCCAACCCAATTAAAATAATTGTAATGTCTTCTTTTAATGTTGGAAAAATAGATTCAAAAGATTTCAAACACACAAATTAATTAATTAAGTTATTAATTAATTGTGTTGTCACCTTAATGAGAGAATGTAGAAGGTTTAAAAAATAAAAAGGGGAAAGGTGTCTTCATTAAATCAAAGCGAAGTCCAAGAGTTTCAAAGGGGGTTTAAAGGGGAGTTGAGGGGTTTGGTGTTCATGTGGGCCCCACCACACAATATCCTCCCATGGGAGGTTATATTGGTGGTGGGTCCCACCTCCAACTCCCCTTTGGAGAAATTAACCACCACTTAAAAATTATGTCACACATAATTTTTTTAATTTATTAAAAATCCCCAAAAAATTAACTTTTCCTCCCGATAAAAAGCAACTGCGGTAAAGGTCCCCTTAAGAAAATATCGACGCTGTGAGTTCATCGATTTCCTCAGATTTCAATTCTGAGTACTGTTTCAAAAGATATAAAATCCAGCACGTACGCTTACTGAACGTACCCAAACAAAAACTTCAGAAATTGATTCTGGACACACCGGGCCTCGGAATCAAGTGCTGTCAGAAACTGCAGACTAGTAAAATTCCCATGTATTTAAGACAAAAAAAATTCCCATAGGATTTTTGGGTCTTTACAATCTCCCCACCTTAGGGATTTACTTCCCCATAAGCTACAACACACACTAAGTGAACAAATGGGGGTACTGAGAATGTATATGAGCCTCCTGCTCTCATGTGCTCTCTTGGAGTTTCCCATGCTGCCAGCGAATGTGCACCAGAGGAATAGACCGTCCACGTAGGACCCACTCCTGTAAACCTCAATCTCCACTGGAATCTCCATGAATGTCGCCCCTTCATCGATGTCCAGCTCCCCATGGTCGATGATGTAGGACGGGTCGTGCACGTATCACCTCAGCTGAGATATGTGGAAGACGTCATACACCCGGTGAAACTGAGGTGGAAGAGCCAGGCGGTAAGCCACCTCGCCTACCCTAATAAGGACCTTAAAAGGTCCAATGTATCATGAAGAAAACTTACCACCTCAGCCAAATCTCCGTAGACATCGTCAAGGTGAGACCTGTAGAAAGACGTGGTCGTCATCCTCGAACTCCAGTGGTCTCCGTCTCCTATCAGCATAGGACTTCTGTCTGCTCTGTGCATTCTTCATCTGCTTCTGGATGATATAAACCTTCTCCGTCATAGCCTGCACCATCTCTGGTCCTATAAGTGTTGACTCCCCTAGGTTAGTCCAGCAAAGTGGTGATCTGCAAGTTCGGCCATACAGTGCCTCGTAAGGTGCCATCCAGATGGTAGAGTGGTAGCTATTGTTGTATGAAAACTCCACCAAGGTTAAGTGATCCTCCCAGCTGAGACCAAAGTAAAGGAAACTTTCATAGAGCATGTCCTCAAGAGTCTGAATAGTCCTCTCAGTCTATCTATCCGTCTGAGGATGGAAGGCGGTGCTCAAGCGAAGCTGTATCCCGAAATCCTCCTACAACCCCTTCCATAGCCGGGAAGTGAAACGAGCATCCCGATCGGAGAGGATCGTCGATGGCACACCATGAAGTTGTATGATATCATGTATGTATAGGTGTCCCAAGCTCTCTACTGATCCCTACTCTCTGATCGGTAGGAAGTGGGACAACTTGGTGAGTCGGTCGACAATCACCCAGATAGAGTCGTGTCCTCTGGATGTATGTGGAATTCTTGTCACAAAATCCATGGATATCCCGTCCCACTTCCACTCTGGGACCTCTAAGGGATGAACCAAGCCTGCTGGAACCTGGTGATCCACATTCACTTACTGACAAGTGAGGAATCATGAGAAAAACTCTACAACCGCCTTCTTTATACCCAGTCACCAGTGCTTTCATCTGAGGTCCTGATATATCTTCACCACTCCTGGATGTACCTCTAGAGGGGAAGTGTGAAACTCCCTCAACACCTCCTCCTATACTGCAACTAGTACCATGGTATGTCCTCTGAAGAGGATGAAGTGCTCCCCACCTTCATAAAACTCATCAGGTGCCTGCCCTATGGATATCTGAGCACATTGCATCTCACAGTCAACGTCCCCACACTGTGCCTCTCTGACTTGCTGAAGAAGTGGAGGAGTGATTGTGAGAGACAATAGAAAGGCTACTCCATCTCTATCCACAAAGGATATCTGCAATGCGGCCAGCTACTCTATCGCCTCTCCTAGCAGTTGAATGCTCAATCTCCTACTGAGAGCATCTGCTACAACATTTCCCTAACCAGGAGTATAGACTATCTTGAAGTCATAGTTCTAGAGGAACTTGAGCCATCGCCATTGTCTCAAGTTCAGGTCCTTCTATGAGAATATGTACCTAAGACTCTGGTGGTCAAAGTAGACTATAAAACACTCTCCCATCATATAGTGCCACCACATCTTCAAGGTAAAATTCACTACTGCTAACTACAGGTCATGGGTAGCATAGTTTTTCTCATGTTGTCTCAACTGTCGTGATCCATACACGATCACTACTCACTCCTGCATCAGGACACACCTGATTCCAGTCCCTGATGCATCACAGTAAACTATGTACCCTACGCCATCCTCCGGTAGCCTCAATATGGGCGCATTGGTCAACCTCTGCCTCAAATCCTGAAAGCTCTACTAGCATCAATCTGACCACACAAAGGGTTTCCCCTTCTTCATCAATGTTGAAAGCGGTGCTACAACTCTAGAGAAGTCTAGCACAAATCTCTGCACCTCTGTCACACTCCTAGGTGGCTCCCAAGAAAGTACTACCTCAATCTTCACTGGATCCACTGAAACTCCAGCCTATGAGATGACGTGTCCTAAGAAGTGAACCTCTTGAATCCATAACTGGCACTTCGAGAGCTTTCCATAAAGCTGGTTCTCTCGGAGTGTGTCCAGTACTACCCACAGATGGTAGGTGTGCTCCTCCTCAGTAGTCGAGTAAATCAGTATGTCATTGATGAAGACTATGATAAAGAAATTGCGGTAAGGCTGGAATATCTGTTTCATGCAACTCATGAACACTGCTGGTGCATTGGTTATGCTGAAGGGAATAACCAAGAACTCACAGTGGACATACCAACAATTAGAGGCCATCTTCTGCACATCCTCATCTCGAACTCTGAGCTGGTGATAGCCTGACCTAAGGTCTTTCTTCGAGAACCATCATGCTCCCTTGAGTAGATCAAAGAGGTAGTTAATCCTCGAGGGTGGGTACTTGTTCTTCACAATCACCTGATTCAGGCGATGGTAGTTGACACACAGTCGCAAGCTCCCATCCGCCTTCTTCGCGAACAAAATCGGTGAGGCCCAGGGTGAAACACTGGGTTGGATAAATCCCTTCCCCTACATGTCCTCCAGATGTACTCGTAGCTCACAAAGCTCGGTGGGAGCCATCTGATATGCTGGAGTGGATATTGGTATTATACCAGGGTACAGGTCAATGTAGAAGTCTACCTCTCTATGAGGAGGTAGTCCTGGAACGTCGTCAGGAAAAACATTTGTGTACTGATCCACCACAATAGGAAAACTTCAGACTCTGCACATCAACCGCTCTGATGATGATACTAGCCAACTGATGTGTGATTGGCTTCCCCCTCCTCTGTGTAAGTTCATTCTACGCTGCAAAGGCTCCCTTCTCACCAGTGAAGGTGAACCTAGTCCCACTCGTGCGGATACACCGCACTTTGTGCCTAATATAGTCAATATGAGCATGAACTGTGGATAACTAGTCCATCCCTAAGATGACATCGTAAGGACTTGATGACGCTACAAGAAGATCTCAGCCGAAGCTCTCGCCTCCTAGAGTAATCTCACACTGTCGGCACCAGTGCGTAATCATCGATTCTGCTCCCGTAGGGGTCTCTAGCTGTAAGGATCGAGCCAACGACTCCGTCAGAATATCCAAGCTCCAAATGAGGGTAGTGGAAATAAAATAATGACTTGAACCTACGTCTATAAGTACTACAGCAAGGGTGGAGTAGACACAGATAGTACCTCGAATCATCTTAGGTGCATCATGGTTGTAGGCCTCGGCTACCTGGAGCTAAGCCTGACTCTATCCGCCAACTCCCTATGGTCGGGGTGGACCTCTTTGTGGTGGTCATGGTAGAGCCTCGAAATGTCATCCACCACCCGCTGCTCGGCCAGCTCCTCTACCACGTCTGCCTACTCCTGATGGAACACCACGATCGAACCTATGCCTCTGTCTGGGAGGTCCCTCTACTGTCTTCTGCTCATCCACATGGTGGGTCAGGTAGTCTCGAGCCATGTGACCCATCCTGCCGCATGCATAGCACTGTCTGCTCCTCGTATAGATGGCTCTGTCTCGTGTTCCCCGCACAACCGAACATGTATCCTGAGGGCACCCATCTGATGGACTTTTTCGTTTGGACCTCTGCATTAACTGTCTACTACCGGCTGTAGAAGGCTCTGCTACGTGTCGTCCTGCGGTGGGTCTCACCGCTGGTGACTGCTCAGTGAGAAAACTCTCCACTAGAAGGGCTCACTCCAGCACCCCCGCCTGCGTCAGGATGTTGAGGGGAATCGTCGAAGCCTTGATCTCATTCCTAAGTCCTTCGTCGAAGGTTCAAGCCCTGAAAAATGGGTCTCGTACCATATCTATGGAGTAGCGTGAGAGGTCGGTGAACCTCACTGAGTACTGAGCTACTGTCATGTTGCCCTTCTGCAGATGAAGTAACTCCTGAATCTGCACCGCACGAAGGGTGGCTGGAACAAACTCTGAGAGAAAGAGACTCTCAAAGTCTGTCCAAAGTAATGATGCTTCTTCATGCACTTGGAGAATCAGACTCCACCATATGCCTGCTACTGTATGCAGGAGACTTGTGGAAAGGATCACCATGAGGTCGGCTGGTGTCCCTACCAATCTGAAAACTCTCACGACAGCCTCCAGCCAATCCTCAGCTACTTGTGGGTCCGTCTCTCCCCGGAACCTGGGCGGCCTCTAGCGCTGGAACTCGTGCAACGCACTCAGGCGGCGTACACTCTCTGCTACTGGGGCCGGTGGTATCGGTTGCCCAGTGGGTAGTGGTACCACTGGTACCTCTGCTGTGATGGGGCCCTGCACTGAGGTCTCGTCGCTCAGTGGGCTAACATCTCGTACGAAACTCGAAACCCTAGTTGGCTGCCTTTGTGGGGCCATCCTGAAAATAAACAAGTGCTCCACGGTTAAAACATTATACCTGGTGATCTAACACAAATTAATCACAAAGAAAACTTTTTCAAAAGAAACACACATGCAATCAGTGTTTTGGTTTACTGAGTCGGAGATCAGAAGTTAGAGTCCTAGTGTATGGATACATCGGCCACCGCACCAACATCGGTTTCCCTAAACTGATAACCACACCCAAAACACTTAACACTATTGCTGTTAAAAGAATCAGAGTCCAAGTTCTGTGGTAGAACTGACTCCTCTGATACCAATTTGTCACGACCCGTCCTCGGGGCCCGTGTCATGACTACCCCAAGCCCACCTTCCATAGGCCAGGGGCTAGCGACTAGCACTAAAGACGTAATCAGATAAAAGGGAAGGAATTTCCTTTTTAACCTGTAACACACACAGAGACTGGACACAAGCAGCAGAGTACGCAACTGAAAGTAAACACTAAGTAAAACTCTATACAAAAGTAAGTTCTGAAAGGAAAGGTGCTGGAAATACAAGCCCAACAGTAAAGTACAGCAACTGTAAAGCAAGTACAACTTCTGAAAGTTAAAATGAAACTACTGAGTCATCCTCTAGGAATCCCACCTGAAGGGTGGGTACAGATGAACTCCTCAACACCCCAGTTCTGTCCGTCCGCTCTGAGTACATCTCGCCAAGTGATCCACCCCCGGGTACCATCCAGCTCTACAACTCTCTGCCTCAATCAGTGTTGTCCGCCATCTACAACCAACATAATGATGTGCGGGTATAGCCCGTGTAGGGGTGAGTATAACGATACTTAGTAGGGGACCCTGAGACCCTCGAAGGTCTCCCAGAATCCACAAAGGATAAAACACAATAGAAATATACAATCATAAAGTATCAACCAACCCTACTTAGGTATATTCCCATACATATACCTAATTTATCAGTCACAGCCCGACTCCAACTCTTGAGACTAATCACAAACCAGTCCACACATGAAGTAAATTCAAACACCACAATCATAATGGTTGAAATACATGACTCATCTCACATAGGTATACATATTTTTTAGAGTGATAAAGATTATCAGATGTAGTCACTGATTCAGCTAAGTTGTTGGACCCACACAGGATACAAGACCAGTTATTCTTCATCTAAGCTGTCAGACCCACACAGGATATAGGACCAGCTAAGCTGTAGGACCCACACAGGATATAGGACTAGCTATTCTATCAGACCCACGGAGGATTCCAGTAAAATATTCATCACTGTCGAACACATGGAGTATTCCGGTACAATAGTCATCGCAATCGAACCCACGGAGGATTCCGGTATAGTATTCATCACTGTCGAACCCACGGAGGATTCTGTCATCTCATTCGCAACCAGCTCTAGGGTTCCCGCACATAGCATGCTCGATTCCGGGAGGGTTTGCTCCTCGATCCAAGTATTAATACATCAATGAAGTCCTGAGTTGATGTATCCCGTAGTTCAGTCTCATTGTAAGAAACCCAACGTGACATACGGTGCGTCAATCAGACGCCCGGTCTATGAGTTATTAGCATTTCCGTTCCAGGGTCCCGGTTAGATTTACACTCGTTCCAAACCCGTATGTTTTTCATAGTTGTCCAAAACACACTTAGAGTATTAAAAAAGGACCGCCTCATCACGAGGGACCCAGTGCCATACACGGCGCATCGATCGGACGCATGGTCTAGAAGATATTCGGATTTAAGCGGAGTCGGGCTCGGCCCATCTATCCCAGTGGGCTGGCGGGTTGGCCCGACCCGATTTGGCGGGTCCGATCCAGCTGGGGGGTCGGCCCGGCCTGACTTGGCGGGTCCGACCCGGCAGAGGGGTCGGCCCGGCCCGGTGGGGCGCAGCCCACCTGCGGACCCGGCCCGCGGAGTGGGACGGTCCGGTTCGCCCGGCGGCACCGAGTGGCGCCGCCTCTCCTATGCTCGGTCGGCCTTAGCTGACCAGCTCTGTCCAGCACAAGTGGCCCGCACATCGGGCCTCTGTTCTCTTCCACGAAGCGCCAAGTGGCGCTGCAGTTCTTCATCCCGGCCAGCAGGCAGCCGGCCAGTTCACCCAGCAAATTGGCCCACACAGCGGGCCGCGGTCTTCTCCATTGTGTGTCACCTACGGGTGTCACAGACCTCCATCTCGGCTGGCAGTAGCCGTCTGGTTCTTCTCCGGCTGAGCGGCCCACGGTTGCGGGCCACAGTTCTTCTCTACGGGGCGCCTTCGGGTGTCGCAGTCTTCCTACGGGCCGACCGGTCAGCCGGCTGGTCATCTCGCTGCCTGGCTCCACGGTGTCCGGTTTGGTCGGTTGCCCCCCCACCTCTATCTCGGCACGACGGTGTCGCAGACCTGCTACTCTCCGTGTGGCGCAACGGTGCCATGCCACCTCCCCCTCCTATGTCAAACAACATAAACCAACGGAGGGTCGTTGGGTCGGGTTTGTTCATCCCATGCCCTCTACATTATATGATAACAAAAGGCCATCGTCGAACAAAGTATGCATCGAAGATCATGGAAATAATTTAAAGTAATCAAATTTCCCTACCTCGATTTCAACATTCGTTTGACGGTGTCGCAGAAAGAGAATTTGAATACTTTATCGTACGTTGTGCCCATCTCACGCCACCAATTCTGGCTCGAGCATCTTCCTCATTCTTCATCGGAGAGGACTTCATTCTTCATTGGATAAAGGTGTTCTTCATCGAGAGGGTATTATTCCTCCAAGAGTTCTCCTCCTCTCCTTATTTCTCCCAACCAATATTATGCCAACCCAATTTAAAGAATTGTAATGTCTTCTTTTAATGCTGGAAAAATAGATTCAAAAAATTTCAAACACACAAATTAATTAATTAAGTTTTTAATTAATTGCTTTGGCACCTTAATGAGAGAAGGTGGAAGGTTTAAAAAATAAAAAGGGGAGAGGTGGCTTCATTAAATCAAATGGAAGTCCAACTGTTTCAAAGGGGGTTTAAAGGGGAGTTGAGGGGTTTGGTGTTCGTGTGGTCCCCACCACACAATATCCTCCCATGGGAGGTTATGTGGGGGGTGGGCCCCACCTCCAACTCCCCTTTGGAGAAATTAACCACCACTTAAAAATTATGTCACACATAATTTTTTTAATTTATTAAAAATCCCCAAAAATTAACTTCTCCTCCCATTAAAACGCAACTACAGTAAAGGTCCCCTTAAGCGAATACCGACGCTGCGAGTTCATCAGTGTCCTCGGATTTCAATTCCAAGCACCGGTTCAAAAGATATAAAATCTCACACATACGTCTAGTGAACGTACCTGAACAAAAACTTCAGAAATTGATTCCGGGCACACCGGGCCTCGGAATCAGGCACCATCAGAAACTGCGGACTTGTAAAGTTCCCATGTATTTAAGAAAAAAAATTCCAAAGGATTTATAGTTCTTTACAGATCTTGATATTGATCCCTCCATCTGGATAGGCCTCTCCATCCTCTCCCATGATACCCAAAGTCTTTTCCCCTCTGATAAAGCATCATAGATAAAGTAAGAGAGCATTTTATCAATGTTTTTAATGACCCCTTTTGGGATGTTAGTGGACTCCAAGAAAAGGACTTGAATTACTGATAGGATTTTGTTAACTAGTGAAATCCATCCCCCAAAGGATAATAAGTGGTTTTTCTAGATTAGCACATGCCCCTCAATATTTCTCACCCCATGATCAAAGTCCCAGATTCGTGTCCTACCTAAGGATATTGATGAGCCTAGATATTCCATTGGAAAGGAGTCATGATGCATTCCCAACCTATTACTCAAATATGCATCCCTCAAGGAGTCGCATCTATTTGTGATATAGAAGCAACTTTTATCTTTATTTATCGCCTGGCCACTTCACTGATAGTATTCATCAAGTATCCTATTTATACCCTACATAAACCTCTTACCATAATTCATGAATATGATTATGTCATCAGAAAACATTATATGGTAAGCCTAGGGGAGGTTTAGTTTTTTTGATATGGTTGGATGGCTCCATTGGATATTCCTCTGTTGATCATGTGGACAAGAGTATCCAGTACTGTAATTAATCTACTTGGATAGATGGGATATCTTTACCATAGGCCATGAGTCACCTTGAATAAGCCACGGGTTCTTATAATAAAGAAGACATACAACCATGAGGAGCAATAACATCTGAAAAGAAGGTCACATGCCCACAATTAGAAACCCAATCTGGTTATCACCCTATTGATGTACCCCCATTCAATTCGATCATACGCCTTGTTCATGTCCAACTATATTGATATGATAGAGCCATGTTTTTTGGTATTCAGGTTCCACGTCATCTCCTACAACAAATCTATATCCCCTTGGATTGAGCATCCTTTAACAATGTTGTGTTACTTGAGGGAAATCCACCAAGGGAGATGAATAGACAACCTCACATTGAGAATACTAGCCAAAATATTGTAGGGGAAATTTCACATGATCACCGGTCTATAATAAAGGAGGGAGGAGGGGTCCTTGATCATTGTAATGAGCACTAAAGATATTGCACAAGCCACCTGCAGTAAGACGTCTCCTTGAAATAAGTCTTGTATTGCAACAATAATATCACATTTAACCACTCCCCAAGATCCCCTATAGAACAATCTTGGGAAGTTATCTGGGCTCGGTGAGCCCTTAGGGTTGAGCCTCATCATGGAGTTATAGATATCTTCCTCCATATGGATCCCTTCCATCGATTCATTTTATTTGATGGAGATGAGGTTAGGAACCTCTCCCTAGAATTCGGTACCCCTTTCCAGATAGTCATTAGGCATGCTCATGCTTGGACCAGCCAGAAGATTTTTGAAGAACGAGTGTGTCATATCTCCTACCACATCGCCATCATTAGTATATGTACCATCTTCCAAGGAAATATTGGATTGTATAGGTTTTATCTTCTCCTTGATGCAAGCATGAAAAAAAAAAGTATTTTTGTCCCATTCATGAATCCATTTTATCTTTGAGATCTCCCTTGCTCTACGCTCCTGGGAAAGGACCAGATTGACCGATCCATTATTATTATAAAAGAGCTCAACAAAAAAACATGTCATCCCAGGCCTCCTCTAGGATAGATTCCCGGCAATCCACATCCATTTTCAGCTCATCCATGTTTTGGTAGATATGAGGAAGGGCCCTAACCCACAATTGAAGCCCCTATTTTATCCTCCTCGTCTTTTTATGGATGGCTACCTAAGTGTGACCTTGGGTCGGTTCTCCCCACATCACCCTGACCAATTTCTAGTAACCCGGGTCACCACTTCACTTACTAATGAACCTGAATCTTTCATGAGTGGCATGTGTTGGAGACAAATAAAGTAGTAATGGAGAATGGTCAAAAATACCTCAGACCAAGTGGATAACCCTGGAATTTGGAAACATGGAGAGGGCATGGATGTTGGAAAGGCATCGGTCTAGCCGGATCCAGCACAGTTTATTCCCACATGTATTGTTTCACTAGGTAAATTGGTCACCTTAATACCCCATATCTAGTAAGCCTTTTCCAATCATGAACTGGAAAAATTCCATACTAGCCTTCTAGGCGAAATCCGCTCTTCCTTTCTTCTCAGCTGGTTCTTTTTCTATGTTGATGTCGCCCCTTATGATCCATGGTAGGTCCCTTAGGTCGAACGCACTGAGCTCTTTCCAAAGGGCCTCCCTTCTCTGCGTATCACAGCTGCCATAGACAAAGGACACCAAAATAATTCTCATGCCATTAGTGACTCTTGTTGTAATGTATTGTTCTCCTACCTTGATAAGGATAAATGAAGAATCCCTATTCTATAAAACCCATATTTTTTGTTGATGGGGTCTGCATGCATGAATACATGCATCCTAGTTCTACGAGTGAACTCATTAATTTTTTCCTTATTTTTTTTGTTCAAGAATGGTGGAAATCTGAGCCTTGTACTTCTTGGATTTTGAGGTGATGAAATTAGTTTTAACCCATTACCAATTCCATGAGAGTTCTAGATGATAATGGGTATCATTGGGAAGAGGAGATCCTATCTTTGGCCCCAGGCTTCTTGGTCTCTTTACGAAGGGTGGAGGAGCACTCCTGGGTCTATTTGTTCTTCATTATGAGACTTATGCACATCTCTAGTATTTGATGTCTCTGGAGTTGTATATTGGATAAGGGGTTAGGTTTTTATAGATTTACCCCTCACTACACTTGGTTGGGATTGATTTATAGACCCAGGCTTTCTAGCATTCTGATTAGCTAGGGGACCCAATGTTACACCCTAAGAGATGTTGGCCACCTCATTAGATTGAACCTCTTTCAATGTTGTGGGGGCATAAACCTCTTGGACTCTTCCATCCAGGTTCTAATTTCCATCACAAGGTCCAGGAGGGTGGATCTGATATGAAGCGAATGAGTGAGGGGGTCCCCATGGACCCAATAGGTGATATTAGGAACCTCTCTAGGAGGGCACCATCAAAAATCCACTATGAGGAGCTATAGAAATGGGTTAGCCAATCTGAGAGCACTGGGTGAGAGTCACATTTGTTGTAAGGAACCAATGATATACTATGGGGTTCATCACAAATATTGGAAGGTGTAAGATACACACCTGGGGCTAGGGGATCTAGACCAGTTCCTACAAAAGACGAGGGTTCAGCCCAAGGCACTGCCTGGATAGGTCAGAAATAGGCCCCTCGAGTGGAGGAGAGTGGGGTATCTTTCTGGGGAACCTCTAGTATCTTAGATCTGAGTATAATAGTGGTGTTTACTGCAATGTTTCAAGGAATGACCCTAGATTTGGCAGGTAGAACAATACCTTAGAAACACTGGGTAGATAACGTCCTGGTTCCAGACGAACGAGTCTTGCACCTTTAGGGAAAGATTCTATGGGATGGGAAGTGATAAATCCATATCAATATAGATCTGAGCCATTGAAGTTTCCTTTCCCCTATAGGTGCATTCATCTACATAGAGAAATCCTCCTAGGGAATCACCAATATACTTGAGGAAGGCGCCATTCTGGAAGGGTAGTGGAAGACCCAATAGACTGATCCAGACCGTGACATGCGGACTCTCCTTCCCCTTGTGCACCTCCATGGACCACCGGTCCAAGTTGAAGCACCAGTGACCCCAGATATGAGGGTATTTACACCAAGCCTATAAGAAGTTTACTTCCGACGTGAGAACCAGTAAGATTGAATTTCTATGAATGGTGGAGGTGTGGGATGGAGCTTAGAGCCCCTAGAAGTCTACAAAATTCTTGAAGGTCGGTGGGGGTGGTAGCATAGAACTGAAACAGGCCATGAGAGTCCAATTTAGGATATACGTAGCATCATCAAAGGCCAAATCATGAAACTCCAGTGATATCCTTGAACCATCCCACAACACCAAAGGGGAGACTGAGAGAATCTTTGGGAATCAATCCTGAGGATGGTTGCAGGAAGGGCTACAAAGGGCCTCTTTAAAGGATAAAACTGATCCATGATACCTGGAGGAGGGAGAATGGGACCCCCATGGTGATGACGGACCAACGATATGTGGAGAAAAACCAATTTCTATGGCCATGGAAGTTGTAATCACCACTGAAGGGCGAGTCTCTAAGGGGCCAATGGTTGAAAAAAATTTAAAATCCTCAGGTGTGTGGGGCGCATTCTTGGGAACAACAGAGGATTCCATTTAATAACTATAATGGAATAATTCTTCTCAGTATGTGGATTTAAATTGTACATGATATCATACTTTCCATGAAATGTTAAACTACATGGTATATAGGCTTACAATGATTTAAAATTAGAACTCATTTTCAAGGGTGAGTTTCATGTCTAAGTTAAATTTATTTAAACTATATGGTGTGTCTTCTTTCTAGAACTATAATTATAAGACTCTTTTATCATGGATGATAGGAACACCCTATCAAATGGGTTTAAAATTTTCCCTTTAATGATGTAGGTTTTGATTCTCTCTATAGGCATACCTAGGAATTATTATCTAAATTTAGTCCCATATTGTTGGAATTCCTTACACCTTCCTATATGGGTTTAAATTCAAGAGCTTATTCCTATTAATATTTATACTATAGTGTAACCATAATTCCTCATGTGTTAAAAAATTTATTAATTGTACTATAGGAACTAGTTGATTTAATTGTTTATGGTTCCCTTTAAAATTTACCTATGTTATTTAGCCCCTTTTATTAAAGGTATTCAGTATTGTTTTTTAGAATAATTTTATGATTATTCTTAAATTTATAAGTGAATATCATACTAAGAAACAAGCATAATTGTGTGATGAGACAACATGTGATCCTATTTATTTGATCATATACATAGCTATTTTAAATGAAAAATGTGTATCATATAATTTACTATGAAATACGTGATACCTTATTCACCCTGATGATAAAGCTCAAGTGTAGGTAAAAAACTTTATTTCTACACAAATAAGATGAAAATTTGATCTCCATGTGCTGTATGATTTCTCATACATCTAGGGATATATATTCCTCAAAAATTCACTTAATTTGGTGATGTGGTGGTGAGAACCTCCCACTAGAATTAGGTCATGTATTTAACCCATTACTTATGAAAAAAGGTTTTTAAACCATAAAACCCATTTTTAAGGGTCTTATGGGAACTTTTTACACTTATAAAACACTTCATACAAATGATCCCTGTATTTAAGGGACTAGTTTATTTCACAATATTCGATTTCACTATACTTGGAGCCAAAATAGATTTATAAATCAAAAATTATGGCCATTTTAAGTTGAGATTCATTTTAGAAAATGGAAAAGGGAATATCACTATAAAGAATCACTTGAAAATAGAAAAAAAAATTATGACTGTATAGTTACTTCATGGAAAGAAACCATTTTTGGTGGGGTGATGGGATTGCTTTACATATTTATGATTCCTTCACGATCATCATTCGTTTTCGGTCACATAGCACGTTCATGGTAAGGAATTATTTTATTGTGTTTCATGTTCATAGGTGGACATCATTTTTTATTGTGTAACATATTCACAGAAAAACATAATTTTCTTTTTTTATAAACTTTATATACAATTTTTTTTTTGGTGAATTGTTTTTATTTATTCACAGTATTATACATTCTTTATGATCATGATCATTTGATATGACTTCTTAACTCTTACACGGTCATGTATCTTGGGTAAGGTGGTTAAAAAATCTTCCTATAAATACCTAGAACACCACTAGTGGAGGGGTACTTCCCATTTATAGAAACATTTAAATTTTGATAAATAGAGTAGCTCTCAGTGATCTCACTATTCACAAAGAAATTCCTTTGAAAAATCCCATAGTTAATCATTGGGTAAAATTTTATAAAGGAACAAAAATGAAAATGTACATGAGGATATTTCATAAATACCACCCATAAGGATCCTTCCCAAATTAATCCTATGAGGATTTTTTTTTGAAGTGTATCTTTGAGGATTGTTTGTAAAGAGATCCCATGATTCTCCTTCATGAAAAGCACCCTTTAGGAACCTTCACAAATCATGCTTGTGAATCTTCATCATGAAGTGCGCTCATTGGGATCCTTCAGGAAGAATTCTTGAGAACCATTCATGGAGTGTTGATTATATAAAACCTTTTACAAGTGACCTTTAACCCAAGACCTTTGTGAACCATGGAAGTCTTCATGTAGAACCATCATGTTATACGAAGTGGGGGGGGTCTTAAAGTGATATCAGGCCTTATCTCAATGGTACCAAGGCATGAATCTTTGGCCTCTTCTTGACCACTGCTTAAAGA
This sequence comes from Viscum album, assembly GCA_963277665.1. Lineage (NCBI taxonomy): Eukaryota > Viridiplantae > Streptophyta > Magnoliopsida > Santalales > Viscaceae > Viscum > Viscum album. Next base: position 1,974,489,010 of record OY728157.1, on the reverse strand, counting down.
AATCCAATTATAATTTTTTGATCCTCTATAATGTCATTTTTTCTCATAAATAATCTATATATCCTGAATCAACCCGAATGAACTCATTAGATTCTTCTCACCAAGGTCAAATCCACAGACAACATGTTCCAGCGAGGCCTCATCCATGGCCTCTTATGATACATGATCAATTTATACATATTTTTGTTCACCCCATTGATCATTTATGCCCTTAATAAAAGGAATATCATAAATTTTACTCCCTAACCGATAGGAACTTCAGGGTAGTCATGATCATGTGCTCCATTGATAGTTAGGTTTCATTTCATAAGGATCCCAATGAAGCCTCTCCTGACCCATGTTTCGCAACTTGGATGATCTATATCTAGCATACAGTATTCTCAATCACCCATTAGACCTCTTTGGTCTACTCAATGATTCATAGAGAGGGAAATGGCCTCTTAATAAGTGTAAGACCCAAAAATTTTCCTTCACCTAATTCACCTATGAGGTTGGGCATTCATAAGACACATAAGTGTCCTTCCTTCTCTCTATTAGGTCTGAGGGCCTTTACTAGGTGTAAATCCCAACTCCTTCCTTATGGGGAAATTTCCCCCTATGTATATCCATCCTTCCTCATATAACCATCAATCGATAGGAAGTAGATATGAATATGGGCTTCCTCTTTATGTGTAATCCCTATGAATTCCTAATTAATGATATTATCTAGGTGATCAATTAGAAACCCATACTCATGTGGGATAACCATTCATAATCCCCAACTCATCCTCATAGGGCTATATCCCTTATTACACCTTCTTCAATGGGTCGTATTCCCTGTATGCCATCATTTCCTCAACGGACTATATTCCCTGTCAGATAAGCCAGAAAATGGGTGGTCATGCATAAGTCCCATATTGACCATCACTATTCTACATTCACTAAATAAAAGTCCTATATTCATGACTTTAAATTATGTATCATGAATCCTCACTACATAATGTTAAACTGCACAGATCAGTTCTATAAAATGACCTTAAACAGTGAAAAATACAACTACGTTGGCTTTGATTCATGTTAACCAGGACACATAGGATGCCACTTTGAGGTTCAATCCCAACATTCTATAGGTCCTAGATGAATGACCTGAAAAATAACTTCACTTAGTACTGGATTCATGACCTTAAAAGGAACTTCACTTAGTCATGTTTCCATGATCTTAAAAGGTACCACATTGGGCCTTGTCACACAACCTTAAAAGGAACAAAGTGTCATGTTAAGTGGTACTAAATAGTGTGGTTTTTAGTTATCCTCATGGGAATACATAGAAATCCCCTCTAATGGGATTAATCTAAACTCCACAAAACCTACTGCCTCCCTGGACTGTGATAAACCCTAGAGCAACCATTTGTATGGCTTCAAACATATCAAAATTACCATGTAAAAGAATGATAGAGAACCTATGATATAATAGATAGTGAACCTATGATATTTATAAAGATGTTCATGTTAATGCATGTCAGTGATCAATAACTGGAATATAGGTAACTAGTCTCACACTGGGATTTGAGAAGGATTCATGAACACAACTTAAATCTATAAAATCATTCAGGAGTAGGAAATAATTCCCCATAAAGGGTGATATGAGCCCAATATCTCATCCCCTTGGCCAATGAGTAGCCCAAGTGTCGCTGGTAAATCCCCATCAACTACCCTCCTTTAAAATAAATGTCTACATTGACTCAAAACAAAGGTAGGCATAGTGCACTTCAAAAGAAGAATGGATGACATGAAATCCTTTAACCACAAATGGTTATGTGATATCAGGTGTGAGTCATTATGTTTCTTATGACATAACCACCAGTCTTCAAACATTGGAAACAATCCCAACACGCCTTAATCTCCCATCAAAAGGGGGATCAATTAGTGGGGGATAAAAACATCATAATATATATATATTCAAATATTTTTTTCATTTTAATTATCATTTTTGGTTTTATTTTCATAAAAACATATATTTAAATTTAAAATTATATATTAGTATTGATATATATATATATATATATATATTAAAATACTATAAATATAAACACACACACACTTGTTATCCACATTATATTAATATATATATTTATAAACTTATGTATTTATTTATATTTATATATTTATATATTTATATATTTATTTCTATTTTTTTATTTTTATATATATTCAATTATTTTTTTAATTTTAGTTATCAATTTAAACTTCATTTTTAGGGATAGATATACATAAAATTCACATTATATTTTAATATTAATATATATATATTTTTTATTTTTATATATACAGTATATTCTTAAATAGTATATATATGTACTATATAAGATAAATAAAAATTATAATTATATAAATAAATATATTAAAATATAGTTAAATGTATATATATATATATATAATTTTAATATATAAATCATATTTGTGCATAAATATATAAATTTTAACTATTATTTACATAAATGTGTATTTTAATTTAAATCTTTCAATTTTAATTATATTTTTTATTTAATTTTTGTTTAAAATTTTTTATTATATCAATTTTAATTTTCAATTAGATTTATATATAGAGATATAGAGAGTGTGCTTGTGTGTGTGTTGGTGTGTGTTTTAATAAATACACATTTTTTAGTGATATTAATAAGCATCTAGTAGGGTTTTTCAATATTAAAAAGGAATTAAGAAATTTCATCATCTAATTTCTATATTTTTATAGTAGTGTCACAATGATGTTTTAAATGTTTCTTCTGGTAAAGAGTTTCGGTTAGGTCTTCCTAAGTGGTAAGGTAACCCATAATCCTATGTGAAACATGTAATTCAAATAAAAATGAAAGCAAATTATCGTGGTACTATGAAAGTACTCTAGAATTATAGTAAGACAGGTACTATAGTAGGTATAATAGCAAGGTATTATAGAAAGGTATTATATTATTAGTACTATTCATTGTAAATGGTCTTCAAAGACACTGAATTGGGTCTTTGATCCACTGGGCCTCCAAGAAACCTATGTTTAGTAGCAAGGAAGTACAATGGGACCAGGCGAACAACATGGTGCAACTGTGCAAGTGGAAAAACATGAAATCATACAGATATTTCTAGGTGGGTGGATTAAAAGAGTGATGGGTGCATTGGCTCTTATCATTAGGTTATCCACCCACTCATATTTCTGATTGTGGTATGGAGGGGTCTTTTCCATGGCATGACGTATAGAAGCACGTTGTGACAGTTGCTGGTAGGGGTAGACATGGTGTGCTGATTGGTGGAAATGTTGATCATATAACTAGACAAACAATGTGGCGTGACTAATAGGTGGTGCAACATGAAGACATGTAGGTTTCATTTTTGGGTATCTTGAAAGAGATATGAGTGTGTCAACACCTATTAATTTGCTCTCAACCCACACGAATCTCTAATATGTGATAGAGGGGTGACCTACCACATGATGAGATAGTATAACACAACATGATAGTGTGTAGGGAGGGGAAACCTAATGTAAATTCACTACTGTAGATACGGGATTTATCAGCACTAGTAATGGCCTTCATCATTGCTAAAAAAGTACTAATTTTTTAAGATCCTTTAAAAGCTTTTAGATTTTAACAACAGTAAAAATAGCACTAATAAAGGGATATTTTGTCAGTGCTATTTTTAACATTGATGAAAAAGAAATTTTATCAATGCTATTTTTAGCACTAATAAATTCCCACTTATAGCATCATGATGCTATAATTTAAAACATTATGCATCAATAAATATAGAATTTCATTTCAATTAAATTCACATCCAAATAAAACAAAAGAAACATTGTTGTTCCATGGGTTTCCGGCCTTGAAACGCCCAACAGCTCCGTATCCGATGATTGATGGACCTGCTTTCCAAAGGCAGGCTTTCGCCGGATGGTCTGACCAGCGACTCTTAAGAACTCACATTGGTCGAGAGGATGGGAAGTCGGGCTCATCGCACCCATTTTGGGGGAATTATTGCCTGTTCCAGGACTCTCTTATAGATTTAAGAGGTATTCATATGTTCATGAATCTTTGGTTTATACCCAAACATAGTATCCATAGATTTAACCATTATGGGCAATGGTCAACTGGATGCAGGGGATTCAGAATCATTTAGGCCTGAGGTTTACCATCCCTCATTGGATTAATGACCCCGAGGAGTCTGGACTCGCTGAGGCGGTGCTAGGGGAAGCTCGGTGAACCGATATGAAGATAGTCGGATCAACCGGTTGTTGGGCTTGAACCTCAGGGAGGCTTCCTACGTACCCTGCATAGGAGACAGGGATCAAAGTCCACATAGTTCGAATCAGTGTGGGGCTTACACTTTGAGGTAGCCCAAGATGTAGATTGGGGCTTACACTCTAAGGAGGCCCAAGATGTGGGCAAACCGATGTGAAAGGGGGTCAGAATGACCCGTTATTGGGCTTGAACCTCATAGAGGCTTCCTACGTACCCCACTTAGGAGACAGGGATCAAAGTCCACGTAGTTCGGATGAGTGTGGGGCTTACGCTCTAAGGCATCCCTTGGTGATGGATTGGGGATTAGACTCTGAGGAGGCCCAAGATGTTGGATTGGGGCTTACACTCTGAGGAGTCCCATAAGAGGATGTCATGGTCGATACCTACTCTAAGCCTACGTGAGTCATGCTCGGTGTGAGAAAAAAGAGTCAGTAGGGACCAGATGATCATGTCGCGAAAGGTGCGTCTGTGAGAAGTGGAGTGGGGCTTATGCATGAGGGCAGACCATAAAGTGGATCGGGGCTTACACTCTGAGTAGGACCATGGTAATGGATTGTGGATTACACTCTGAGGAGGCCCATAAAGTTGGGGCTTACTCTGGGATGAACGCCCATGGTGTCTTTCTCATGTCTGACCATGAGGGAATCCTAACCCATTAGTGGGTTGAGGAATATAATGGGGGCCAACGCCTATGCGCAAGTGCACAGGCGGTATAATGCCAAGGGAGTTGGAATCAGTCCAAACAAAGGGAGATGAAAAGTGTGAATTACATGCTCGACACTCGGAATGCAATGAGGGTGGCATGGTGATGGAGGATAATTGTTGACCATGTTCGAAACATAGCATTCATATCATGTTAGCCTGAAATGGGGACGAACAAATGAGGGTCAACTGCTGACCATGTTCGAAACACAGGACCTATCTCGAAGTGTTGTCCAAAGTCTTCCGGGGCGTTGGCCCTGGACGGTAGGTGATCTGATACGGCATGAGGACAGGCTGTTAGGGGGTCCCTTCAGACATGGAAGAGTATGAAGATCCAAATGAAGGACATACAAAGCATGAGATAGATTGATGTAATGTTTGAATGGATTCCAGTGCTCTTGAAGTTACGCCACTGTTAACATGGCATGAGGCATCTCTTGCATAGAGCAAGAGGCATCCAATTATTGAAGGATTGGGAATGCTACAGTTTATAGTCATGTAGAGAGGACTGTTTACAGATAGTTTAACGTCATATGGATAGGACGAGGGCCATACAGTTTAACATCATGTGGTCAGGAAAAGGGCCATATAGTTTAACGTCATGTGGTCAGGATGACTAGGTAGGACATACCTAGCAATAGTTGGTGTGGGACTTACGCAAGGGAATCCCTTTCTAGATGGACCTAGAAAAAGGAGCTAGGTAATGGGTTTATAGGAGAGTCATGAGGAGTAGCCCGACCCATGGAATTTATAGGACAGATGTTGGGGTGGCACAAGGGTGAAATGTGAAATACTGTTGACCTGGCCCAAAAAGTTCATGGTGCGAATCTCCATTTTTCATGGGGGTCAGTGACAGTAGTGAAGGGACCGGCTTGGAGGGCTGGGACAGCAGCCCGGCACTGACCCCGAGAGGGGGTGCGAGGGTGCAGCCCCAGCGGTATGGACCAAAGAGTGCCTGTGGTTTTCCGCATGGGGCCGGCCACGAAGGAGCTGGCCGCAAGGTGCCGGCTGTGAGGGACTGGTCGCGGAGGAGCTTTCCGCGAAGGAAATGGCCGCTATGGGCTGGCCGCGGAGGAGCTGGCCGCAGAGGACTGGCCACGGAGGAACTGTCCGTGAAGGATGCTGTCTGTGAAGGATGGCCACGAAGAAGGCTATCCTCAAATGATGATGTCCGCGAAGGGTCTGTCCGTGAAGAATGATTTCCACGGAGGAGGTTGTTTGTGAAGGAGGTTGTACGCGGATGAGATGGCCATTCGCAAAGGGTGTCTGCAAAGGGGCTGGTGCCCGTCCTACTTCGCGCCCGTGGAGGGGTTCCGCCTCCATTTTTACAAACGACACTGGTCCGCGAAAGGGGTGGCCGCGGAGGGACTATCTGCGAAGGAAATTTCCACTATGGGCTGGTCGCGGAGGATTTGGCCGTGGAGGAGCTGGCCGCACGTGGTTCGCGGACTGGTTTCTCCTCTCCGTAGAAGATTTCATCCGCGGATGATATGGGGTCTGTGGATGGCTGCAGAACACCACTGGGAGCGATTCCTCCAGCGTCTCCCCACAGGTTTTCACCCGTCCTTCCTCTTCATCCTCATTCTTGGTGCCCCTCGATGATTATTTATAGAGCCGTGAATAGGATGGGCACACGGACTTTGTGGAAGCCCATGAAGGAATCCCCACCCACGGACGACTCGGTCAACCAACGATTTTTGGAACCGAGATCTGCAGAATTGCTCCGCGTTTGTGCACCTCTCTTCTTCTATCCTGCGAATGATAGCAGTCTGCAGAGGGGGTGGCTCACGGTGGTGGACCGGCCCGACGCCCGTCCCGCTTCGTGGCCACAGAGGGGATTCCGCCTCCATTTCATGGACGACAGCGTCTACGGGAGGGCGGTTCACCAAACCGGCTGCGAACTATTGCTAGGAGCCGGTACGCGGACTGGTTCGGTCCTCTTCTAAGTTTTGGGGTAATCGTATTTCCCCCTTGTGGAATTTTCAGGACCCTACAAATGCCCTCCAATGGAATGGGGTCCGATCAAAACGAAGAGGAGGCTATTCCGATGTAGAGTGGCCCTAAAAATCGATGAGTGATTGGAAAATGCTCTAAATTTTGCCTGAGCTAAGGGACTCAGTGATCACAGTTTGACTATTGCTAAGATTTTATAATAAAACCCCACAAACTTTTTGTCTTTTCTTTTTAATGCCCTGATTTTGCATGGGCCCATTTGATGTGAGCCCAGTGGGTATGGCCTGACTTTTGCTTAGGTCACCCTTTTTGGGTTTTTGACCTAATAGGCTTTGTGCCTCTTTTCTTGGGCAGTTTAAAGTTCCGCCAACAAGACTATCATTACTGATGTTTTAGATCGAACAGCTTTGACCAAACATGGTGGGGCAAGGGCCCCAATGAGGTTTGGCTGATTAAAAGATGTCTCAATACTCTTCAAATGCACATGGGGGGAAACATTTTTTAATTTGAACTTCATGCAGGGCATGCCTCAAGGCATGGGAGCTGTGTTGGCGTATAGAGGTAGGAAGATCATTGCCTAATGAAAACTTGCCTTTGCTGTATGGGCCAGGGGCGATCAATATGCAGATCGGCTGAGGGCATGGTATGCATAGTCGTGTAAAGGTGTCCTTAAGTGAATGACTATCCATTTTTGATGGCCAAGGGACTTCATGGAAGTCCAGATCATGGAAACCACGATGGGCGGCTTAAACAATTAATGTGACGTCTGAAAGAGTTTTGAGAACATCTGTACTAATCAAGAGTGTGGTCGGGAGACCACTTTCCTACACATTTTAGTTAGTGTAAGGGATGTTTGAATCTTGGCGTAGTTTAAAGTCATGCAGCTAGGACATTATTTCAAATGGAACAACTTCTCCTGGTTCTCAGTAATCTTGTCAAAGACGTTCCACCATATTCAGGCAGGGTTGTGAAAGAGGTTGGTAAACTGTAGCTCATAGGGTTTCTGAATCTAGGGATAGACATGGGGGCTTAGGGGCCAAGAGGCGTACAGAGAGAATCATTTCCTAAGGAAATATTTCCTTTGGTAGATAGGCTAGGGGATATCAATATGCAGATCTACTGAGGGCATGGTATGCATAGTCATGCAAAGGTATCCTTAGGTCAATGATTGTATTCCTCTGATAGCCAAGAAACTTCAAGGAAGTTGAGATTTGGGACCACCAGGGGTGGCTTCTGAGAGTTCGGCTTTTTCTGAGTGCAGATTATGGTTTATGATGAGAGGGTGCCTGGATACGGGGGAAACAACTAGACTAAACTTCTTGAGAATGGTTTAAGTAATCCTGTCTCTTGCGGGTGTGAAATAGTGACTTGTGTCAGTCTGACCCGTGCACTGAAGGACCGAGAAAATCCTTCATTCCTTACTGAACTCGTGGTAGGTTTGACCGTGCAGTTTATCATCATGTGGTTAGGACATATTCCGTGCAGTTTAGTGTCATACAGTAAGGACGAGGGGAATTATTTAAAGGTTGTTGTGCAGTTTAACATCATGCAGTGAGGATGGGGGGCATTTTTTTAAGCCAGTGAAAACGCTTGTGGTTAGAGGCATTTCCCTGGATGGTTAATGCTTGGTGTTTGCAGTTTTTATGCCAAGTGGCCAAGATGTCCCGTGCATTTTAACGTCATGTGGTAAGGATGCAGTTGGAAAGGCCGCTCTTCATCAAAATGTAACTGGGCTTGAATATCCCAACATTCCCCAGACGTGGAGGGGGTTGATCGATGTAAATCATGGTTCCGGGGCTTCTTGGATCAGGAGAGATAATATGAGGGCTCTGAGGCTGGTAAGCATATGGAGCTACGAAGAGTATCGTCTGTGGAAATCTTGCCTTTGGTAGATGGGCCAGGGGCTATCAATATGCAGAGTCGCTGAGGGCATGGTATGCATAGTCCTGCAAAGGTATCCACGGGTCTATTACTTTCCACTTCCAATGTTCATGAATGGTTATGAGGATCCTCAATTATCCAGGTCATGAAGTCTATCATTTGGTAGAAAAAATTTCTGGACATGTCGGGCATACTCGGCCTTGGTTGCTGTTAAAGCTTAGAGAGCTCCCTGTGCTGATTTATTTTGCACGCAGGGGTGTACCTTTATTCCATTCAATTTAACGTCATGCGGGAAGGATGAAGTACTCCTTGTTTATAGTTCATAGAGATCATACCATTGGATGACTATTTCTGCATTCACTCGAAGGATAACTGGGTCAACATGTTTTGATATACTCAAAACAAGGTGGGGGATGAAGGTTGTAAACTGAAACTTTGAGTTTTCCCGGATCAAGAGGTGTGGTGTGGGGGCTCTGAGGCCGGTAGGCATACAGAGCTAGGAAGACTACCGATCGAGGAAATCTTGCCTTTGATGGATGAGCCAGGGGCTATCATTATGCAGAGCCGCTGAGGGCATGGTATGCATAGTCGTACAAAGGTGTCCCCAGGTCGATAACTTTCCACTTCTGATGGCCATGAATGATTATGAAAATCCGCGATTTCTCACAATGTAGAGTTCGGCACATGGTGATAATGGTTTCTGGATATACAAGAAACATCTTCACTGCAATTGTCCGTTGAGTCAAAGTAGCCTAGTCCTCGCTTGATGTTTGTTGATGCAGGTCGCTATGTGAACCACTGACAGACACATAGGCTAGCCAGATAGGGATACCCTGGCAACACCTGGATGTGAAAAGGGGAATGAACTTGTAAACCACTTTGCCATAAACTTCTGGATCAGGAGGTATGGTATGGGGCTCTGATGCCAGTAAGCGTATGGAGCTAGGAAGATCATCGCTTGTAGAAATATTTCCTTTGGTAGACGAGCCAGGGGCTATCATTATGCAGATCCGCTGGGGGCATGGTATGCATAGTCATGAAAAGGTTTCTACAGGTGGATGACTTTCCACTTCTGATGTCCATGAGTGGTTATGAAGATCCATAATTATCCGGGTTGTGGAGTCTGATGTATGGAGAGGATGAATCCAAATGTGCAAGGAGTATCTCCATCTTATATCACCATGTGTCTTGGGTGGGTCGTGATGAAGTCCGTACAGTTTAACGTTATGCGGTGAGGATAAAGTCTGTGCAGTTTAATTTCATACGGTGAGGACGAAGTCCGTACAGTTTAACGTCGTGCGGTGAGAACGAAGTCCATGCAGTTTAACGTCATGCGGTGAGGACGAAGTCCATGCAGTTTAACGTCTTGCGGTAAGGATGGATTATACACCCCGTGCCGGTCTGGTTCGCACATGGGAGGAAAGGGAATTTTTTTCTTTTATTCAGGGGGGCTGGGCCAGGACTAGGGATCCTGGCATCGCTACCTATCCTGTGAGGGCAGGAATCAAGCCGTACGTAGCTCTCTGGAAGAAGTACACCCCATGCATGTCTGGTCCATACACGGGGGAAAGGGGCCTTTTTTAATTTTTTTTTATTCAGGGGGATGGGCCAGGATTGGGGATCCTGGTGTCGCTACGTATCCTACGAGGGCAAGAATCAATCCGTATGTAGTTCACTGAAATCCGTGCAGTTTAACGTCATGCGGTGAGGATGGAGTTCATACATTTTAATGTCATGTGGTTAGGACGAGGGGTATTATTAGATCACATGTAGTTTAACATCATGCGGTGAGTATGAAATACTCTTAGTTTAAGGTCATAGAGTTTGGACCGTTGGGTGCTTGGCGGTTTAATGTCATGCAGTTCGGACAATGAATACACCATGTGCAGGTCTGGCCCATACACGGGGGGAAGGGAGCATTCTTGACTCTTATTATCCATACAGTTTAGCATCGTGCGGTAAGGATGGACTCCATGCAGTTTAAATTCATGTGGTGAGGACATGAATACACCCCGTGCAAGTCTGGTCCATACACGGGGGAATGGGCATTTTTGTTTTTCTTTTTGAGGTGGCTGGGCCAAGGTGTGGAATTATGGAGTTACTACTTATCCTATGAGGGCAGGAATCAAGCCTCACGTAGTTCTCTGATAGATGATACACCCCGTGCAGGTATGGTTTGTACACAGGGGAAGAGTTCATTTTTAAATCATCTTGTCCGTGCAGTTTAACGTCATGCGGTGACGATGAAATACTCTTAGTTTAAGGTCATAGAGTTTGGACCATTGGGTGCTTGGCAGTTTAACATCATGCAGCTCGGATGATGAATACACCTTAATTTTTTTCTTCGTCCTTGCAGTTTATCATCATGCAGTAAGGAAGAAATACTTCTTGGTCTCTATGCGAAATACTTCTTCAGGAATCTCGCATTGGTAAGAGCTGTGGTGAATTGTCTGTCCATGGAGATCAGGGCATATGATCCGTTGGAGTAGACCTTGTGTACAACATATGGTCCCTCCCACTTGGGCTCCAGCTTTGGAGGCTTCTTGCCAAGTATCATTGGGGTCTGGAGGACCAAAACTAATTCTCCTTCCAAGAAAGACTGAAGGCAAACCTTTTTGTTGAAGGCTCATGCGATCCGGTTTTAGTACACTTCTAGGTGGTGCAGAGTGTGCAACCGCTTCTTGTCTAGCTGTTCCAATTCACCTAGCTGCTTTTCTAACTGCTCATCATTTGATAATTGATCACATATGGCAACACGGAGTGAGGGAAGTTGGAGTTCAATGGGTAGGACCGCCTCTGTGTCGTACACCAATGAGTACGGGGTAGACTGAGTAGCGGTGCGGATTGTGGTTCGATAAGCCCACAATAAATAGTGGAGTTTATCCGGCCATAACTTCTTGTCTTTGTCAACCATTTTTTGGAGGATGTTGGACTGGTTATTTTTGAAAGATTCTATCTATCTGTTGGACACTTCATGGTATCGGGATGAGTGGTTAGCCTTGATATCATACTCGTGGTATATCTTTTCCAATTCAACAGAGCAGAAATTGGTGTCGTTGTCTGTCAGTATGGTATGAGGGACACCAAATCTGGTGATGATATTGGTCTTCACAAATTTGGCAATATTTCTTTCCCCAACTTCCTTGAGGGGTATGGATTCAGTCCATTTGGAAAAGAAGTCGGTTGCTGTGAGGATATACTTCAGCTGTTTGGTCGTGGCGAGAGGTTATGGTCCCACGATATCCATCCCCCAGACAGCAAACATCCAGGAGTACTTATCTTGATGAAGTAGCTCTGGGGGTTGGTGTATGAAGTTGGAATGAATCTTCCATGAGTGGAATTTTGTGGCAAAACACTCGCAGTCTCGTGCCACTATGGGCCAGTAGTACCCAAGCCTTCGAACCTGATGGGACAGCTTGGTCCCTGGTTGATGTGCTACACATGCTCCTACATGTACTTCAGTCATGACGGTAGTGGTTTCTTCTCCTTCAACGAATCTGAGGAGCACTTTATCGAGGCCTCATTTGTAGAGGACCTCTTACTGACACACGCTGCCATATAGGACAAAATTGATTGCCCTTCTCCGTATTTTCTCTCGTTCAGCCCTGTCTGATGGAATCTCTCCCCGTTGAAGGTAGTTCGCGATGGGGATCATCCAGCTGGTGGCAGGATCATATGGCTTGAGGATAGGACTGACTTCATGTATTTCTTCCATCTTAGCTTGAAAAAATGGCAATACCATTCGACGGTGATCAAAACTGATGACCGTTTCATCCCAGTCTGGGTCGGCTTGGGCTGTGGCCGCATTGGCTAATGCATCAGCCTGAGCGTTCTGGGACCGAGGAATATAAGCCAATGTTGGTTCTGTGGAGAACTCATCCATTAGCCCTCGGACATGGTCAAACAGGGGGATCAGCTCCTCCTTTTTAATAGCATAGTCACCATTGACTTGCTTGATGACCAGCTCTGAGTCACCTTTTACCTTAAGGTGTTGTACTTGTGCCTGGAGTGCGAGCTCCAGGCCTGCAATGAGGGATTGATATTCCGCTTCATTGTTTGTGAATCCCTCTAACAAGAGGAAGGAATATGGAAAAACCGCCATTTTTTGAGACATGAGTATTATCCCCAGGCTCACTTTGTTGAATCTGGGATCCTCCATCCTCTTCTCAGTTGGGCTTCGGGATGCGCCGTCAAAGTAAATTTCCCATGTTGGGAACTCTTCTTGAACCGAGAAGATATATTCATCAGGTAGCTCAGTGTCCAGTGCAATGGTCCCTGTCGAAGGGTGCTCTTCCAGAAAGTCTGCTAATGCCTGACCCTTGATGTCTTTTTGAGGCATGAACCAGATGTCGAACTGTTGCAGGATGATGGCCCATCGGGATAGGCGTCTGGTTAGCATCAGGCGACTGAGGATGTACTTGAGTGGGTTACTCCACGAGATCAAATGGACTTCATGATACTGCAGATAATGTCGCAGCTTTTGAACTGTGAAGGCCAAGGCCAGACAGCTCTTCTCGATATTTGAGTATCGAGTCTCAGTGTCAATCATGGTTTGACTGAGGTAATAGAGACTTTTTTCACTGTCGGTGTCATTCTTTTGTGCGAGGAAGGCTCCCAGTGACCGTTCTAGGGCCGTCACATGTATAATGAGAGGTCTACCTTTGACCGGGGGCATGAACACTGGTGGTCTTAAGAGGTACTTCTTCAAGTTGTCGAACGCCTCTTGGCAGTCATCCATCCATTGGTACGTGACCCCCTTCTTTATTAACCTGGTGAAGGGAAAACATTTGCCTGCCAGGTTGGATATGAACCTCCTAATATAGGCTAGGTGTCCTTGGAATCCCCTAAACTCAGTGAGATTTTGGGGAGGTGGCAGGCTCAGGATAGCCTTCGTCTTCTCAGGGTCGACTTCGATGCCACGATGGCGTACGATGAAGCTAAGGAATTTCCCTGAGGTAACCCCAAAGGCGCATTTCAAGGGGTTTATCTTCAAGATATGATGTCGGAGCTTGTTGAAGATGGTATCAAGGTCCAACAGGTGATCTGAGCGCTGTCTGTACTGGACCACTAGGTCATCCACATAACATTCAACTAATTTCCCCAGGAACGGCTTAAAGATCCGATGCATGGCACGCTGATACGTGGCGCCAGCATTCTTGAGACCAAAGGGCATGAACCTGTAATAGAATACCCCTTGAGGGGCCCTGAAGGTAGTGGATTCTTCATCTTCTTGAGACATCCTGATTTGATTATATCCAGAATAGCCATCCATGAAGTATAGAGCCTCATACCCAGCCGTTGCATCAATTAACAACTCGGTGATTAGAACCGGGAAGTCATCTTTCGGACAATGCTGATTAAGGTCTCTGAAGTCAATGCAGATGTGGATTTGTCTATTCTTTTTCTTGACTGGGGTGATATTGGCCAACCAAATGGGGTATTGGACCTCCCTGATGAAGCATGCCTTAATGAGATTGTCGACTTCAGCCTCTATCTTGGTAGCATGTGAGGGGTGTGTCCTTCTAGCGGCCTGTTTGTATCCCCGGTGGTCTTCTGGAAGACCCAGGTGATGCATCGCTACCTCGGGATCGAGTCCTGACATTTCCATGTAATTCTAGTCAAATACATCCCATTGTTGCCTTAGGAAGGAGGTATATACCTCGTGTTCCTTGGGAGACATGGCTGCACTAATGATAGTGGGCCTCGGGTATTCCTCGGTACCCAGGTTTATTTCCCTGAGTTCGTCCACAATGGTGGAGATACCTTTCTCAAATGCGGGAGGTGCATCCCTGAGACCTCCCCCCTCTTCTTCTCCCAAATCCTCACCTTCTTGGTCTGACGAGGAGAGAGCTCCTGACACGAGTTCTTGGAAGTTCGGAGGCGAGGTGTCGTGGGTTTCCACGCTCGAGCTTTCGCCCCCTGATTGAGGGTCAGCAGATGTTCCCACATTGTCACACTCGGCCGTTATGGATGAAGTCATGAGGACATCCGAGTGTGTGTCCGGACTTGAACTCCTACCTTCCACGTGGTTGATAGGCAGGACATAATCTCTACCAAGACTCCTGAGGGGGTCATCAGGAACCATTTCCAGGCCATTTGGAGCGGGGATCCAGTCGACACCATCAACCAAAGGCTTCTTTTTCTTTTACTTGTAGAACCTGGCGTCAATGTAATGTGACTCAGAGAGCTCTAAAGGGGCCTTATCAGTGTGTAATGTCCCACTTTTTCCATTGACATAGTACTTGATACACTGGTGATAGGATGAAGGAACAGCCATGTGTTTATGGAGCCATGGCCTACCCAGAGGAGGAGGGGCATTCCTTCTCTAGTAGGTATCACAAAACAACAGGGCCAGAGTGGCCGCTTGAGGAGGTGGAGGGGCATTCCTTCTCCTGCTGAGTCCGTTGAAGGGCCCTCCCATGGGTTTCTATGATATTAACGTTTTGGGATGGGGTCCATCTGTAGAGTTGGTTTCGGCCGCGGCTGCGCCTCCCTTGGTATCCTATGCCTCTGCAATTCCTCCGCCCGGCTCCTCGTGTTGGGAACTTGGGTTCATAACCATACCCTTTGTCAGGGAATGATTACATGAGATGGATGATGTTGATATAACCAAAGATTGGATCTTCATCCTCTGACAGGTCAACTTGGTCAGTTGTCTCTGATGGTGCCATTTGGCGGGTCGGTGCCCGTGGCGCCATGTTTGAGGGCATAAAGTCTGCCAGGGTCGGGACTAACTTTGGCCCTATTGCGGACTGCTCCTCTTGTGATTGTTTCCTCCTCCTTCGATTATTCCCAGATGACCGGCTCATGGAGGGTTGTGAGGCCGATGCTATCGGCTCTACGGCTTCAGGGGCTGTTGGTGGCAACACCGGCTTCTGTAGTTGAGCTCGGAGTATGCCCTGGGCTCGGTTGATAGTCTTCTAAGTCATCCAGTTGTCAAATTTCTAACCTTGTTTGCTGGTTACTTTCTATCATCCCTCCTCTTTGTCAGAGTCAGTGGTAGAGATACATGTCACATGTGTTGGGGGTGGTCCCAGCTCGAATTGTCTAGAATCTACCATCCTTTACAGGAGGTCTTTGAAGATGAAGCATTCTCGGATACTGTGCCCCAACATCCGATGGTAGGGTCAGTAATCTGGCCTGTCATCGCGGCTGACTTCTTCAGGTTTCCTTGGCTCCGAGAGGCGGAGAAAGTTGCAGTTCATGGTGGCAATGAAGTAGCCATAGACTTGATCGTCTCAGAACGAGTATACTTTTTGTCTTTTTTCCTCAAACTGGTTCCGCTTCGGTCCTCTATGATCGTCCCGTTTATGCAGGTGTGGCCGCTGATATGCAGGGGGGCCTTGATGATTTGGTGGAGGCCTGAGCGGTGGAGCGGGCACAGGGATCGGCTTGAGTGTGACAGCGGACGCTTCAGCTCTAGGATATCTTTTAACCGGAGCCTGCGAGGCTATTCGGGACTTTGAATTAGTCCGCTGCAGGGAGTCCTCAATTCTATGGGCAATGGCCGAGAGATGGCGGAAGCCAGTGGTGCACTCCACCGGTATGAGCTGTGTTCACAGATCATCTCTAAGATTATCGATGCATATGGCTAGCATCTCATCTTGAGGCATTTTTCTATTCAGAGAATAGGTCAGACCTTTCCATCTAGCGATGAAATATGAGACCCTCTCATTCTCCCTCTGCTTGCAGTTCATGAGATCACTGACCATTGTTTTAGGTAGCATTGAGATGAAGTGGAACAGGAACTGCTGTCGGAGGTCCTCCCAGCTCTTTATCGACTGGGCCGGTAGACTTGTGTACCAGACGAAGGCGGATCCTTGTAGGGTCCGTACGAAGCATCTGAGTTTAACTACTTCTTGTTGTTTTGGAGTCCCAATCATAGGGTCTCAATAGGATGTGTAGTGCATCAAATGCTGCTCTGGATCGCCTGATTCATTGAATATGGGGAATACAGGGCTCCCAAAATTGGGTGGATGTGGTGTGTTGGTCACCCAATATGGGTAGGGTTTCCGCTCCAGCTGTATCGGAGCGCGTCATCCTTCCATCACTTCCAATCGAGCTATTAGTGCCTTGATGGTGTTAGTGAGTCCCTGGTTTACATCCAGTTGGGCTCGGTCCTGGGCAGGCGTATCCCGAGGCATTGCCTGAGGATCCAGATTGGTCGGCACCAAGGGTGAATATTCTGTTCGGGGTACCCTTGGAGGGTTTGGGCGTACTTGCTCTGGTTGCCTCCTAAGTGGAGGGAAATCCTGGTATTCATCATCCACGTTTAGGTAGCTAGACAAACCAGGCGCCTCATTGGGCAGGAGCCCTGATCCTGCTTCGTTTGCCGGGGCAAGCCTTATCCTTTGAGGTGCACTTGCTGTGAGTGCATGACGTGGCTCTTCTTGGGATGCACTTTCAATAAGGCGGTTCCTCTGGAGCAGCTCGGCGTTAAGCTACCTCAATTATTTCATCTCTTCTTCCTATCGAGCGAACCTCTCTTTGAGAATGAGTGGCTCATTTTTATCGAGAGAAGAGGATGGGTTAAGGGTAACTGTTCCTTTATTCTTATCCTTGTTGGAAGCTTTTAGGGTAAGCGGAGGGAGGTTAGCTGAAGGGGTGGCCATATTTAAGGTGGCCCTCTAGTTCTGAGTGTGCACACCTGGGGGTTCGTTGTGAGTCATGGCCTGACCAGAACCATCGTCTCCCGATCCGTCTGGATTTGCATTTTCCCCAGTGTCACCCACGGGGTTAGCCTCTATGGCGTTGATGAAATAATATTGCGGGGTGGAGGGACGTCATATTCCAAATAGGAATAGGATCTCCCGCGTCTTCGGCTGGCCTTCCCTTTCATGACCTGGGATTGCCTTCAGACTTCTTGACGAATGGTGATGCAGAGAGTTCTTTGATGCGACCTTATGGTGTGCCTTCCTCTCGGAGGGGATGATAATTCAAATGATGGGATAGGACAGGAACCTCATCTTCTGACTATCCTCCCTAGACGAGAGAATACCGATTCTCGTGGGGGAGATTGTTGTTGAGGGGGTAATAATGCCCCCATCCCTAAGGGTTGGGGTTGGACTCGTTCCTTGGACATAGAGTCTCTTTCCAGTTTTATTGGTCTTATGGGGGAATTTTTTGTTAAAAATGCCCCCCAGCCCTGCAGGATGGGGTTGACCCTGGATGGAAGCAGTGGCCGCTACTATTGAAACCTGCCTAATCTCACGTTCCCCCATCCTGAGGTGAATCGGATTTGGGGTCGAATTCAAATGTGGATCAGTCCCTTCTGGGGAGGCAGGAAAAGATCACTGATTAGCCTCTCTTAGGTGAGAGGCCTGCTATATGCTCTCGGTGGCCTGACTCAGGATTTTTTGAATGGCTTGTTCCTGTCGGCCCTAATACTTCTGGGACTTACTCAAGGCCCGACTTTGTTGGGTTTGTTGCCTTTCCTGAACAGGGGGATCACTCTATTGTCGTCTCGATGTGACGATGTTGAAAGATACCATGCCGAACAGGTTTTTCTGGGCGGGGAGCAGAGTGAAATGCAGAGCTCTGTGTTCCCCCCATCCCCTGATATGGACTCTCGTTGGAGTGTCACTGATGAGGCGGCATAGCTCATGCAGTTCACGGAGGCAAGCTGCCTCCATATTCCCTTTGCGCCTCTCGGGGCGTTGTTGTCACGTCGAGGAAAGGGCCTTCAGGTTGATGTGATGCAGGAGGTCCCCTATCGTCTTGACGTGGTCTACATACCCTTCATAGGGCAAGAAGCTCGATTTCAGCTGGTGGAGGGTCGTCCATATATTATGGCGGATGTCGTGCATGCATTCTTCTGACAACTCCCTGGGTATGTCAAACTAAGAGGTGGCCGTGGGCCAAAACATAACCGGTATATCATCCCTGGCCAGTCGTTTCCTCAGGTGCAGTATATCGGCATACTCCTCCGCCAGTGATTCATCTACCTCGTCAGCCCAACTAAGGCACTCACTATAGTCTAAGGTAGTGGGACCGGTAGGTATTGAATTGTCTTGTGGGCGATTCTGAGGTGGTTCAGAAGATAAACACGGCCCTGGAACGGCTCCTGATTGAAGAAGGGTGTCGCTAGCGACAAGCTGGGAATCTAACATGCACGATCCCGTCCTTCTGAGTGCCTCGGCATACGAGGGCCTTTCGGTGCTTTCTTCGGTAGGGGGAGGGCCTTCCTGTTGAAATAATATGTCATCATAGGGAGGACCTCCGCAATGGCATCCATAATGGTGAGGACTACCATTACTGCTTGATGCTTCACTGCATAGATGATTTTTGCAGTGCACACCCTAGGGAGGACCTCCAAGGCGTGTCACAGCAAGGGAAGGACCTTCTGGCTGCATAGCATCATTACGGGGAGGACCTTCGCAACAACTGCCATCATGGTGAGGATGACCATAATAGCTTGACGTTCGACGTGCATCCTGGGGAGGACCTTCAAGACACGCCGCGACAAGGGGAGGACCTTCTTGTTGCTTGGGGACATTGCGAGGAGGACCTTCTCAATGGCGGTCATGGTGGAGAGGATTACCATCATAGATGCGGCAATGGCGTGGACTAACATTACTACTGCCACAGGGAGAATATCTGCGGGATACATCCCAGGGAGGGCCTCCAGAATGTACCGCAATGAGGGGAGGGCCTTCTCATTGCTTGATGTCTCTACGCGGAGGACCTCTGTTATCAGGGTGGTGATGACTACCACCATGATTTGATGCCCGATTACGTGGAGTTCCGTTGCAGCGTAACCCCTGGGGAGGACCTTCAGGGTAGGCCACAACAAGGGGAGGGCCTTCTTGTCGTGATGATATGTCACTACAGGGAGGGCCTCTGTAGTTGCAACTATGATAGTGAGGAATACCATCACAATCTGTGGTCCCACTACATGGAGAGTGATTGCAGTGTATACCCCGGGGAGGACCTTCAGGGTGGACTGCAGCAAGTGGAGGACCTTCTTGCTGCTCGATCTTCTGGTCACGTGGAGGGTTTCCGTGACTCGCATCAAGAGAGAAGATCTCGTGGCCTATCATTATATTTCTGTAGAGGAAGCCCCCACGGGTGCACTGGGGAGGACCTTCAGAGCTACTGGTAGCGACATTGCAGGGAGGACCTTCGCAACTTCTACTGTCGCTCCCATAATATGGTAATGGGAGAGAAGGGTTATAAGCCTTTGATGTGTACTTATCAGCATCGGGAACCCCAGCTTCTAGTAGAGCAGATTCATGAACCCGCTCTTTATTTTCTGGCTGCCTTCGGCGCATTCGGGGCACCCTTTTGCGGATAGTGGGGACCATATTCTGCTGACAATGGCCTTCGCATCCTTTGGTTCCTTGTCTAATTGGGTCCCATGATGCTTCCAGGATACGCCGACAAACATCCTGGCTTTTATCATGGATATATGCCTGCTCTGGAGCATCCACCGTGATGGATGGGTGTCCCCCAGTTGGAACGAGTGAAGCTGCTCGATCCAGTTGCCCTTGCGTCGCTGAATATAGCTGGCGACCCTCCTAGGTAGAATCAGGGATGCAGATCTACTCTGAGGCGGCTATCTCGTCTCTTAGATGAGTTGCCTCAATTAGGGAGATGGGCTCACGGGCCCGAGTCCTTGTTGTTGCCGCTGATTCAATTACATTCTGGAAAGTCTGCAAGATATGATCTGGGATCGATAGTTGCTCCTCCATCATTTCTAGGATATGTAGAGAGACATCTTTGGATGGAACGAGTATGAAGGCCCATTCCGATATCGGAGTAGGAATATCCTACTTCGGTCCTCCAGTGATCAGTGGGTACTGACAATTCTCCTGTGTCGGGGCAGGTGAATGAATCTTCCTCTGTACCGGGATACACTAGTTTATCTCTCCATTTGCTACCACATCGGGGTGGCGGACTTTACTTGAATCCACAGGGAGTTGGCCCTGCATATATTGGATTCCCACCATATCGAGTTGGTGGCCTTTGTTGGCGGGGAGACGTGCCCGCCTATGATTTTCCGCCAAATCTGGGTGGCGGGCTTTGTTAATCTCCACCACATCAAGATGGCGGGCATCAGAAGAAACTACCAGAAGCTGGTCCTACAGGTGTCGGGTCACCACCACATCAGGTTGGTGGGATTCACGACCCTGGGCAGGGAGAGGTGCCTACCTGGTAAGTGTCGTCCTGTGTGAGCGACGGGCTTGATGGAGCTCGGCGGGGATGCACGTTGGCTCGTATGATGCCGCCATGTCTGGATGGTGGGCTCGGGAGGAGAGAACAGGTGTAGGTACCTGTTCATGGTACATCTCCATGGATGGGCAGGGGGAGCTCCTCCTCAGAGACCAGGGTGATGATCAGTCCCCGATTGTACGTCTGTCGCCCTCATCGGGCGGTCCGAGGGGCCGGAGCTCGGGAAGCGTGGGCCTGAATCCTCAAGGAGATATCCTCCTTGGTGTGAGGATGTTGGGTCGCGGCGTGACCGCGATGATGTCTACTGGCGGGGGCCTTGGAGCGGAACCCCCGTTCGACAGGGATGAAGTCCTTAATGTTGACCTCATCCACCTCCCTAAGATAAGGGAGGTACACATTGTCCCGTTCCGGGGATAGACTCCCTAAACGGTTGGAGACAGTGACAGGGGCTGTCTGGATCCACCTTTGCGGTCACTGCTAGGCAGGCAACCGGCAAGTTCTGGCGGAATGGAGGGCGTGCATGGCCGCCTCCACTGTTGGGAGAGTACCGTTCACGTGGTACTCTCGGATCAGCGTGTCTGAAACCCAGCGTTGAAGATGCTAGGTGGGTGACGGGGTCCTCCGTTGTTGATGAAGTCACGTCCTTTCATTATTGGAAACGTTCACTTGTGAGTTCCTTTGCGATGCCATTGGATCAAAGGGAGTTCTGAAAGTGCCTGTCAAAAAACGTTTTAAAGAATACAAAAAGCAAACCCATCAAAGCAACATCTCATAATCCCATGCGTAATTAATGACCCTACCTGTCCCTTCTTTAGAGCATGAGGGGGCACAGGGTTGGATTAGGATAAATTCTTCATGTTTGGTTAAAGATTCACGTCGGGTTCACCATTTTTTGTTCTGTGGGTTTTCGGCCTCGAAGCGCCCAATGGCTCCGTATCCGATGATTGATGGACCTGCTTTCCAAAGGCAAGCGTTCGCTGGATGGTCTGACCAGCGACTCTTAAGAAGTCACATTGGTCGAGAGGATGGGAATTCGGGTTCATCGCACCCTTTTGGGGGGAATTATTGCCTATTCTGAGACTCTCTTATAGATTTA
Organism: Viscum album; assembly: GCA_963277665.1. NCBI lineage: Eukaryota > Viridiplantae > Streptophyta > Magnoliopsida > Santalales > Viscaceae > Viscum > Viscum album. The sequence goes on along the minus strand of OY728157.1, from coordinate 1,974,466,948 downwards.
AGACGTATTCATATGTCATTGAATCTTTGGTTTATACCCAAACCTAGTATCCATGGATTTAACCCTTGAGGGAAATGGTCAACTAGACACAGGGGATTCGGAATCATTTAGGCCTGAGGTTTACCATCCCTCGTTGGATTAATGACCCCGAGCAGTCTGGACTCACTAAGGTGGTGCTAGGGGAAGCTCGGTGAACCAATGTGAAGATAGTTGGATCAACTGGTTGTTGGTCTTGAACCTCAGGGAGGCTTCCTATGTACCCTACCTAGGTGATAGGGATCAAAGTCCATGTAATTCAAATCAGTGCGTGGCTTACGCTTTGACGCAGCCCAAGATGTGGATTGGGGATTACACTCTGAGGAGGCCCAAGATGTGGGAAAACCGATGTGAAAGGGGGTCAGAATGACGCGTTATTGGGCTTGAACCTCGTAGAGGATTCCTACGTACCCCGCCTAGGAGACAGGGATCAAAGTCCACGTAGTTCAAATGAGTGTGGGGCTTACGCTCTGAGGCATCCCATGGTGATGGATTGGGGCTTACACTCTAAGGAGACCCAAGATGTTGGATCGGGGCTTACACTCTGAGGAGACCCATAAGAGGATGTCATGGTCGATGCCTACTCTAAGCCCACATGAGTCATGCTCTGTGTGAGAAACAAGAGGCAGTAGGGACCAGATGATCATGTCGTGAAAGGTGCATCCGTGAGAAGTGGAGTGGGGCTTACGCATGAGGGTGGCCCATAAAGTGGATTGGGGCTTACACTCTGAGGAGTCCCATGGTAATGGATTGGGGATTACACTCTGAGGAGGCCCATAAAGTCAGGGCTTACTCTGGGATGGACGCCCATGGTGTCTTCCTCATGTCTGGCCATGAGGGAATCCAAACCCATTGGTGGGTTGAGGAATATAACGTGGGCCAACTCCTATGCGCAAGTGCACGGGCGGGATAATGCCAAGGGCGTTGGAATCAGTCCAAACAAAGGGAGATGAAAAGTGTGAATTACATACCCGACACTCGGAATGCAATGAGGGTGGCATGGTGATAGAGGATAACTGTTGACCATGTTCGAAACACAGCATTCATATCATGTTATCCTGAAATGGGGACGAACAAATGAGGGTCGACTGATGACCATGTTTGAAACACATGACCTATCTTGAAGTGTTGTCCAAAGTCTTACGGGGCGTTGGCCCAAGACGGTAGGTGAGCCGATGCAGCATGAGGCCAGGCCGTTAGGGGGTCCCTTCAGACATGGAAGAGTATGAATATTCAAATGAAGGACACGCAAAGCATGAGATGGAGTGATGGAATGTTTGAATGGATTCCAGCACTCTTGAAGTTACGCCACTGTAAACATGGCATGAGGCATCTCTTGCCTGGAGAAAGAGGCATCCAATTATTGAAGGATAGGGAATGCTACAGTTTATAGTCATGTAGAGAGGACTGTTTACAAATAGTTTAATGTCATATGGATAGGATGAGGGCCATACAGTTTAACGTCATGTGGTCAGGACGAGGGCCATACAGTTTAACGTCATGTGGTCAGGATGACTAGGTAGGAGATACCAAGAAATGGTTGGTGTGGGACTTACACAAGGGTATCCCTTTCTAGATGAACCCAGCAAAAGGAGCTAGCTAATGGGTTTATAGGAGATTCATGAGGAGTAGCTCGACTCGTGGAATTTATAGGACGGATGTTGGGGTGGCACAAGGGTGCAATGTGAAATACTGTTGACCCGGCCCGAAAAGTTCGCGGTGTGACTCTCTATTTTTCATGGGGGTCAGTAACGGTAGCGAAAGGACTGGCCCGAAGGGCCAGGACCGCAGCCCGGCACTGACCTCGAGCGGGGGTGAGGGGGTGTAGCCCCGGCGGTATGGACCAAAGAGTGCATGTGGTTTTCCGCATGGGGTCGGCCGTGAAGGAGCTGGCTGCGAGGTGCCAGCTGTGAGGGACTGGTCACGAAGTAGCTTTCCACAAAGAAAATGGCCACTATAGGCTGGACATGGAGGATCTGACCATGGAGGACTGGCCGCACGTGGTACTGGCCATGGAGGAGCAGTCCGCGAAGGATGTTGTCCATGAAGGATGGCCGCAAAGGAGGATTTCCGCGAAGGATGATGTCTGCGAAGGGTATGTCCATGAAGGATGATTTCCGCAGAGGAGGCTGTCCATGAAGGCGGTTGTCCATGGATGAGATGGTCATCCACAAAGGGTGTCTACAAAGGGGCTGGCGCCCGTCCTACTTTGCTCTTGTGGAGGGGTTCCGCCTCCATTTCATGAACGAAACTAGTCCGTGGAAGGGGTGGCCACGGAGGGACTATCTGCGAAGTAAATGGCCGCTATGGGCTATCCATGGAGGAGTTGGCTACGGAGGAGATGGCTGCACGTGGTTCATGGACTAGTTTCTCCTCTCCATAGAAGAGTTCATCTGCGGACGATATGGGGTCTGCGGATGGCCATGGAACACCACTGGGAGCGATTCCTCCAGCGTCTCCCCACAGGTTTTCACCCGTCCTTCCTCTCTGTCCTCATTCTTGGTGCCCCTCGATGATTATTTATAGAGACGTGAATAGGATGGAAACACGGCCTTTGCGAAATCCCATGAAGGAATCCCCACCCGTGGGAGACTCGGTCAACCAACGATTTTTGGAACCGAGATCCTCAGAATTGCTCCACGGTTGTGCACCTCTCCGCTTCTATCCTGCGAATGACAGCAGTCCGCAGAGGGGGCGTCTCGCGACGGTGGATCGGCCCGACACATGTCCCTCTTTACGGCCGCAAAGGGGATTCCGCCTCCATTTCGCGGATGACAGCGTCTGCGGGAGGGCGGTTTGGCGAACCGGACGCGTACTGTTGCTGGGAGTCGGTACGCAGACCGGTTTGGTCCTCTTCCAAGATTTGGTGTAATCGGATTTCCCCCTTGCGGAATTTTCAGGACCCTACAATTGTATAATGCCTAAATCCATTTCAAACATTATTATGTAAAAACTCATTGGTATATACAATTTATTACAAATATAAACAAATTCAAAAACATGGTTTCATTGTTTTTGGATCCCCTTCCAAACGAGTCAAATCATGCTACCAGTTACTGAACAAACCACCCCATCGAAAACAAAAGAGTGTCTTATATAAAAAATTGATTGGGTTAATAATAATATAAAGATATAAAGTAAAGATAAATATGACATAAATCATTAATAAAATGCCACTTAACTAAAAACAAACACTTTGAGTCATACCAGGTACACCATGTGACTGATTGATGTGTGGATAATTCCTAATTGACACAAATTACTTATGGATTTTTTTCCTAAAGAATCAAAATAATCAGAGTGTGTTTCCTCATTTTGAGTACTTGATGCAAGTTTTGAACTAAAATTTCAATTTTAAACTGAAAACACACATTTGGAGTTATACTGATAACACCATGTGTCATGTTAAATTTTGGTCAGTTCCTACATGTAACAAATGACTTATGGATTATTATCCAAAAATGTCAAGGCAATTTGATTGTGTTTTCTCTATTTTTTGTGAGTGATGCATGTTTTTAAATAAAATATCATTTTTAAATTCAAAACATGCACTTTAAGTCAAACTGGGTACACCATGTGTCAGATTAAAATTTGTTCAATTACTATATTTTACAAATAATATATATATCATTTTACAAAAATATCAATAAAATCTAAGTATCTTTTCTCTATTTTTAGTGATTATCACATGTTTTTAAATAAAATTTCATTTTTAAACTAAAAACATGCACATCAAGCCATATTGATAGCACCATGTGTCATATTGATGTTTAGCTGATTCCTATATGTCATAAATCATGTATGTATTTTTTTCCTAAAGTATCATGACAATCGGAGTGTGTTTTCTTTTTTTATGTAAAAGAGGCATGTTTTGAAATAAAATGTCACCTTTAAACTAAAAATACATAATTTGAGTCATACCGAGCACACTATGTGTCATATTGATGTTTGGTTGATTCCTACTTATCATAAATAGTTTATGGATAATTGTATTAAAGTATCATAATAATGATAATGTGTTTTCTCAGTTTTCAAGGGGTGATGTGTGTTTTGAACTAAAATGTAACTTTTAAATAAAAACACACACATTCAATCATACTGACCACACTATGTGTTGGATTTATGTGTGGATGATTCATAAAAATAAAATAAAATTATGGATCATTTTCATAAAGGATTAATAAAATACAATCATTTTCTCAATTTTTAGTATCTGATGTGGGTTTTAAACTAAAATGTTACTTTTAAATAAAAAAAATTCAGTCATAATGGCCACACTATTTATTAGATTGGAATTCAGTTGATTCATACACATCACAGATGAGTTATATAACATTTTCATAAATTATCAATGAAATATGAGTGTGTCGTATTCGTTTTCAGTGAGTGACGCATGTTTTGAAATAAAATGTTATTTTTAAGCTAAAAATATGCACTTTCAATCATATCAAGAAGACTATGTTTCTAATTGACATAAGGATGATTCCTAATTGTAAAAAATGAATTATGTATAAAATTAATAAATTATCAAGAAAATATGGGCATTTCTTATTAGTTTTGAGTATGTGGTGCATTTTTGAACTAAATGGTCAATTTTAAACTACAAAAAAGAAATTTGAGATATATTGGGCACACTGTGTGTCAGATTAACAAGTGGTTGATTCCTACATGTCACAAATGACTTATAGAAAAAAAAAATTAAAATATCATGACAATATGAGTGTATATGTTCTGTTTTCAATGAGTGGCCCGTGTTTTTAACAAAAATGTCATTTTAAAACTGATAAAATATACTTTGAGTCATATAGGGCACACTGTGTGTCAAATTAATCTGTGGTTAATTTATAATTTTAAAAAATTATTTATGGATCATTTTACTAAAATATTAATAAAATATGAGATTTTTTCTCTTTTTACAGTGAGTGACCTGTTTTTTTACTAAAATATCATTTTAAAGCTAAAAATAACACACTTTGAGTTATACTGATCACACTGTGTGTTATATTAATGTATGGTTGATTCATATAAGTCATAAATAACATATTAATTTTTTTCACTAAATTATCAAGATCATATAAGTGTGTTTGATCAGTTTCTAGTGAGCGATGCGTGTTTTGAACTAAAATATCACTTTTAAACCAAAAACACATACTTTGAGTCATACCTAGCATAACATGTTTTAGATTGATGTGAAGTTGATTCTTACATGTAGAAAATGACTTATGGATCATTTTACTAAAGTATCGAGATAATATGAGTGTGTTTTATGATTTTTGAATGAGTGATGCATGTTTTGAACTAAAATGTCACCTTTAAATAAAAACACACACTTTCAATCATATCGGTCATTCTATGTGTCCAATTGATGTGATGATGATTACTATAAATAAAATTTTATTTATGGAATTTTTTCCTAAATTTTCAATATATTAATAGTATTTTTTCTTTATTTTGAGTATGTGATTTATGTTTTGAAATAAAATGTCACTTTTAAAAAAAAACATGCACTTTTAATCATACCGGCCACACATTGTGTCAAATTTACATTTGGTTTATTATTGAAAATAAAATATGAGTTATTGATAATTTTCCTAAAGTATGAATATAATTTGATTGTTTTTTTGGTTGTTAGTGAGTGGTGTATGTTTTGAACTAAAATGTTTCTTTTAAAATGAAAACATGCACTTTGAGCCATATCGGGCAGACTTTATGTCTAATTGACATGTAGCTAATTACTACATGTAAAAAATGAATTTCAGATCAATTTTCAGAAGTATCAACATAATTTGAGTGTGTTTTATAAGTTTTGAGTATGTGTCTTGTGTTTTGAACTAAATTGTCATTTCTAAACTGAAAATGTGAACTTTGAGTTATACTAGGAACATTGTGTGTCAAGTTAATGTGTAGTTAATTAATGCATACCACAACTAGTTTATGGATAATTTTCCTAAAATAAAAAATACAATATGAGTTTTTTTCAGTATTTTCAATGACTGACACACATTTTTAACTAAAATTTCATCTTTAAACCTAAAACATGCACTTTAAGTATTAATGGGTACATCATGTGTCAGATTAATGTGTGTTCAATTATTACATATTAAAAATTATGTATGTATCATTGTATTTAAATATCAAGAAAATATGAGCATGCTTTATTTTTTTTCAATGATTGACATACATTTTTAACTGAAATTTCATTTTTAAACTTAAAACAGACACTTCGAGTCATATCGGGAACCCCATGTTCCATATTGATGTGAGATTTATTCATAAATGTCAAAAAAAGATGTATGGATCATTTTAATAAAGAATTAGGAAAATCAGAGTGTGTTTTCTTGGTTTTTAGTGAGTGATGCGTGTTTTGAACTAAAATTTCACATTAAAATTGAAAACATGGACTTTGAGTTAGACCAAGCATACCATGTTTTATATTGATGTGCAGTTAATTACTATATATCATAAATTATTTATATAACATTTTCCTAAAGTATCAAGACAATGAAATCATTTTTTATTATTTTTTTATGAGTGAAATGTGTTTTAAACTAAAATGATACTTTTAAATAAACACACATACTTTAAATCAAACTGACCACACAATGTATAAAATTGATGTGTGGCTGATTCTATCACATAAAAACTAATTTATGGATAATTATCCTAAATTATCAAGACAATTGAAGAATATTTTCTCTTTTTTGAGTATGTGACATGTGTTTTGAACTAAAATGTTACTTTTAAATAAAATACACACTTTTAATCATATTGGTCACCCCTTGTGTCAAGTTGAAATTTGGTTGATTATTATATATAAAAAATGATTAATGGATCATTTTATTAAATTATAAAGACAATATGAGTGTGTTTTATTGGTTTTCAGTGAGTGAAGCATGTTTTTAACAAAAACATTGGTTTTAAACTGAAAATATACACTTCAACCATACTGGGTAGACCATGTGTTTGATTGATGTGAGGGTGATTTTTTCATGTCACAAATGACTTATGGATCATATTCCAAAAGTATCAAGATAATATGAGATTTTTTTCTTGATTTTGAGTATGTAACGCGTGTTTTGAACTAAATAGTCAATTTTAAACTAAAATCACTCACTTTGAGTAATATTAGGAACACCATTTGTCTAATTAATGTGTGGTATATTCTTACATGTCACAAATGAATTATGGATTGTTTTCCAAAAATAGAAAGACAATATGAGATTATTTTATTTATTTTTAGTGAGTGACATGAATTATTAACTAAAATATCATTTTTAACGAAAAATATGTTCTTTAAGTCATAATGGGAACACCGTGTGTTAGACTAATTTTTGGTCAATTCTTGAATGTAAAAAATTATGCATTGATCATTTTCCTAAAATTTAAAGTCAATTTAAGTGTTTTTTTCTCTGTATTCAGTGAGTGACGCATGTTTTTAACTAAATATTATTTTTAAACTAAAAAATAATAGTTTGATTCATACTAGGAATACAGTGTGTCATATTGATGTGAGGTTGGTTATTATATGTCAAAATGGTGTATATATCATTTTCATTAATTATCAAGACAATATGAGTGTTTTTTAATAGTTTTCTGGAACTGATGCATGTTTTAAACAAAAATGCCACTTTTAAACTGAAAACATGGATTTAAAGCCATACTAAGAATATTATGTTTTGTATTAATATTAGGTTTATTCCTACATGTCACAAATGATTTATGAATAATTTTCCAAAATTATCAAGACAATCCAAGTTTTTTTTCTTGGTTTTTAGTGATTGACACATGTTTTGAACTAAAATGCCACTTTTAAATAAAAACATACATTTTTAATAATACTAACCACACCGCATGTTTTATTGATGTTTGTTTTATTCCTACATGTCGAAAATGACTTATGGATAATTGATCTAAAGTATCAATATAATATGAGTTTTCATGTTCATTTCTCTGTGAGTAACTTGCATCTTGAACTGAAATGTTACTTTTAAATTGAAAACATAACCTTTGAGTCATACTAGGTATACTATGTTCTAAATTGATGTTTTAATGATTCATACACATCAAAAATGACTTATGGGTCATTTTCATAAAGTATAAAGATAATCTAAGCATATTTTATTGGGTTTAAGTGAATGGTGCATGTTTTTAAATAAAATATCATTTGTAAAAAAACATGCAATTTGAGTCATTAATAAACTAAAAACACATATTAATGAACATAAATAGATAAAATAAAAAATAGATCTATAAAAAAATAAATGGTACCTGAGTGAATCATCATTGTTGATGCCTTTATCAAAAATTGATTTTTCTCCAACCATTTTGTGATCTTCATAGATCACAAAATGGTTGGAGAAAAATAAATTCTCAATGAAGTCACCTCTTTACGATCTCTATGAAAACTAACTAAATAAATAGTGGATAAAAATGATAATAAAATTAACTAAAAAATAATTCGATAAAATGATGAGAAAAATAGCTAAATAAGTTATAATAAATCACATCTTCATGATTTCAGCAAACATTCTGACACCATGAATTCTTCTCACTTCTTTTTAAACAAGCCTATTTTCTATTTTGAATACATGGACAATCCAAAATCCTGGTAGTTCTAGAAAAATATAAATAAAGCAATGATGAGTAAATATTTTAAATGAAATTGTAATTATAATCTAAAATACCTCTTTGGGGATTCTAGTTTATTGATAGAATATGATATCTTTCCTAAATTAGAAAATATAATAACCATACTATTTTCCATTATTTTGTTCTAAACACTAAAAAATTAGAAAAATAAGTAGTTTATTTTGATATATGTTTTGATAGTGAAATGTTATTTTATATACTCTAATACTTATCTTATTTTTAAAATTGATAGGATCTACGTTCTAATGGATCATCCTCATACCATGATTTTTATGATATTTAACCATCACCCTATCAAAACAAAATTTTCATTAAAATAGAATATTAAAAATATAACTTTAATTTTATTTGTAAAATGTTCAATATAGTGTATTAAAAATTGATAAAAATCATCATGTATGGTCTAATTTTTTGTAATCTATGCATTGAATAAAAAAAATAAATCTTTGGGTTATTCGAATTGATTACAATGGGAAACCAAGGCTCACTAAAAAATAAAAAGTAATAAGTAATGAAAGAAATGAAAATATATTTTATATGATTAGATTGTAGAGTTTTACCCATGTATCATGGGTATTAAGAATTATTTTTATTATATGTTTTTCCTTTCAAACATTGCATCCATTTGGTCCACTATTTTTAAATATTCATCTTCTTCCAATGAAATTATTTCTATAGAAGTGATGTGAGGACTAATGTGCCTAAATTTGTTTCATAGAATTTTCCATTCATATAGTACTATTATATACACTTGAAAAAAAATGAATAGTATTTAACTATAATTTATATAGAAGATCAACTATTTGAAAGATAGATTATGAACATTCACCTCATGTATACATTTACAACTAAGACTCATAGCCATCCATGATTAAGGATATCATCAATATTATGAAGAATAATATAGTCTATAAGGGAATATCCATACATTTTTCCTTGAAATTCAATAAAGACCATATTACAGTCTTTGAATGTTCTATCCGCATTAAGTTTTAATATTAGTAAATGTGGAAGTTGAACTAGAAGGGTAAAGGTACTCTCTAAAGGTTTTTTCAATTGAATGGTTGATCCTTTAGATCATTTAGATTTGATTTTTTATTTCCTCTTCCTTTTATCTATTTGTAATAACATTCCTTAGTTTACATATTTTTTCATTAATTTTTAAATTTTTTCATAAGAAAATAAATTATAAAAGGAATAGCTCATTATTGACATGTATTTTTACAAGATTAAAAAGTCATTCTACAAAAGTTCTAATAGAAAGTTCTACCATGTGAAAATTTATATCATCAAGGGAAATGAATTGCTTAGTGCTCATCCAATGAGCTAAGTGAACCCCTACTCTCATATGATCTTGAAGGACCTCGGGACACCCTGAGAGGGGAGGGGTGAATCAGGGTGACAACTTTTTCTTTTAATGTGATGGATCTTGTTCCCAAGTTGGTAGGAACTTGTTGAACCTATAATATGAATATGATCATAAAGAAAACATTCACATGTACGGAGAAGACACAGCACTTTTTACTTGGTTCACCACTAAGGGCTACGTCCAAGGAGAATACGCCGACAAGTTGTCGATCGTACCGAATTCCACTAATATTCACGATCTGTGGATTATAAAGGTTCGGTCACAATCACTCTATCCCAGGATCACTACCTTTACAAAGGTTCAGGGATAGCTCACTGCTTCCCTCAGGTCACTCCCGTTGACTCCCCCTGGCTCACTGCCCTTAGGTGAAGTCCCACTCAGTTTATAGACGTGAAGTTCTCTTCATCATTGCTTAATGAAAGCATCCTCTGTTATATTTAGATTCTCTATTGAAGTCCCACTATCACTCATTAACTGATATTCAACTTTCGTGCAGCTTAAATACAATTATCAAGCCTCAACAAACACCTGGCACGCAACACCAAGACGGCACGCAGCTTTTAAAGACGGCGCGCAAGTTATAACTGGCGCGCAAGTCCTCCTCCAACACTTGCGCAACTCAACCTTCTTCGAAATAAAACTTGCGTGACTCAACTTCTTTTCAACCCAAATCGATTTTGAAACCTAATGGAAACCTGTCGTGCAACTTCAATTCTAGCGTGCAAGTATCCCCAAATCACTTGCGCGACTACTGAACGGGCAGCAAACAATTGTCGCGCTGCTCAACCTTGTGCAACCCACCAACACTTGTGCGACTTCAACACCTACACGATGGGAGCTCTGAATTTCTTCAAGTCCAAAGTTCGTTGCGAATGAGAAGGGGTGGTCCTCTATTTATAGGCATCCGGATACCCTGCGCGGTGGCGCGCAAGTCTTCCCTTGGCGCGCAAGTCTCGACGCGCAACCCTTCTGTCCTCCTAGACACTTGTGCGACCAACTTCCAATCTTGGGCACCCCTATTTACTTTGCCATATTTTGTTGATCAAAACACGATGTTCAAACGGCGTGCAACTTTCCGATCCTCTAAGGTACCGGCACGCAAGTCTTTTCACGGTGCGCAAGTCACTTGCACAACCAAACCAATACTTGTGCGACCCTCTTTCCTTTGCTATATTTTCATGTTCTCATTCTGAAAAACCTTAGGCGTGCAAGTTTCCAAGCCTCCAGGGCCTCGGCGCGCAAGTCTCTTTTCCAAAAACACATTTCTATATATTTCAAATTTTGAGGCCCAAAAATTTGGCAAACACTGGGAAACGGCGCCATCTTCAATACTATTGTATGCTTGAACTGTATGATCACCTTGCTGGTACACATTCTGAACTTCCATTGAGGATTGAAAACAAACACAAACCATACTCCAAATCATGCATATAAGACCATGGTTCCAACAGATCTTTTGTAAGTAGTTTTTTGTGTAGAGTATATCTTTGGATATTGTACATTATACCCCTAACAACACGGCGATGGGTGGGTGCTAGAAGATATAAATCACAATCAATTTCACCCTATAGAATATTAGTATTCGAAATGTATCAACATCTTCCCAATTCACATTTAAAAAAATAGTTATGAAAAAATAGATTACCTATGGTAAGGTATACCTTTGAGGGGAATGTCTACCCTCACAGTTGGGGATGGATCTTCATGTTGTGATTGTTGTTGTGTTTTTTATTCTCTTTTATTCCTTTCCATAACATTCACTAAAAACTCATTATTCCAATTAAATTTTTCTTATAGAACATTTATTCATGAATGCATCTCATCCATTTTCTATCTTTATCCCCTTGTTCATTTCTTTTTTCATAATATGTTGAAGTAAATACTCCAAAACATGCACCTCTGATGTGGCCATATTGTTCTATTCACTTCAAGGGCACTTAAAGTACTCATTAATTGGGTACATCCAATGATGATTATTATGTTTAAACGAGATAAAAATATAGAAAAATAATCATCCATTATTATGTAATACCAATTTAAATCAGAAAAAAAAAATTATGTCATGCATAAAAATGATTCCCAAACTCTTTGTTTTTTTTCATCTACTAGTGTTATATCTTTGTTTACAAGAGCCTCTTTCTATATAACATGAAGTGGGATGGAAGTGGCTTTATATTTTGATTCTTCAATATATATATATATATATAAAGGAACATAATTATGTTGTTTTTTTATTCAATATAAAAGTACTACTATATAATTAAAATACATACCATTTTTCTAGTGAAGCATATCTCATCCTTGCTTTATGGTATGGGTACATTGGTTTTGATGAACGCTTCTTATTTTTAATACTCATTTAATATTTCATAAATTAACAATTCCAAATCAAATTTTTTGATACATATATTACCAAGTTACATCATATCAATCACAATGTACCTAAAATGTTGCCTCCTCACAATGACTAATAAACGCATTCCATGTTTCTTGGTATATCATGTGTGCATATATCTATGGTGGGTGTGTTTTTACTTTCCTTTCAACATCCCTAAGATGATGCTTCATAATAATTGTATAAAAGGATCTATGATCCTTTCTAATGACCTTTAATAAAAATTTCATTTGACATTCATCTAGCATAAATGCATTTTGTAAGGGGTAATGAAGAATAAACCAATATTTAATTTTTTAATTTTTTAGTAAAATATAGAAGGTATTTCATAATGTTAACATAATATCTTCCCAAATTAGTGCTTTCATCATAAAAACAATATTTTTCCATGTATCTACATCAATCGGAACATGTATTCATGTGGTAATCCTAATGTAACTAATGGAAATGGACTTGTTGGGGTCAATAGGCTGGTAATATGCATTCCATCAAACCTCTAATTTTATCCTTTTGCTTCTCACTTTAAAATTTTTGCTAAGGTTGTCATTCTATGATGCTCCGGTTTTTTATGAGACATAGTTTTTTCACTATCTACCATTTCCATGGTTTCAAAAATGTTAATATATTGTTCCTCGGGATTAGTGAATCAACTTGTGGAGAAAATTGTTATTCTTTGGGATTAGAACACTACAGGAAAACTAGGTAATTGCGGCAAGCCATTTGCGATGGGTCATTGACCGTCGCAAATAGTCCTTTGGAAAGGGTTTTCACGACGGGAGAACCAACCCATCACAAATAATAAGGTTTTTGCAACAGGAATATGGTTCACATCCCAAAAGCTTTGGCACGTGTTGCGCGCCAAAACACGACAAAAGGGTATTTGCGGCAGGCTATAATAGCTTGTCGCAAATATTATGTCGGCATGTGGTCTTTTGCGATAGACTCCGTCGCAAAAGACTTTTTAACCAGAGGGTATTTGCGACGGTAGTCTCATCGCAAATAATCTCGTCGCAACTAATCTAACTTATATATACCCCTACCAGTTTTTCCCTCATTCCACTCAATTCTCTATTCTTCTCTCTCTTTCCAGTGGAAAATTTTCTCTCAAAATATTTCATAGTTTAAAATTTTAATTCGGGGCATTATTCGCAGCCTATATCATTCGAAAGTTTCAGTTTTAAGGTATTTATCTATTTCTTTTATTTATTACTAAATTCATTTTATTTTATTTTAGTTGTAATTAGTGTTAATTAGATGCTGTTAAATTAATTTAGAATTAGATAGTTTTATTTATCATTGTTTATGTTTATTTTTACAAATAATTATGTGTGATTAGTACAAATTAGTATTAATTAAAAGTTATTATATTAATTAGTAATAATTAGAATTAAATTGTAAATTGTAATAATTAGAATTAAATTGTAATAATTAGTATTAAATTGTAATAAATTGTAATAAATTGCAATAATTAGTATTAAATTATAATAATTAGTATTAAATTGTAATAAATTATAATAAATTGCAATGGTTAGTAATATATTGCAATAATTAGAAATAAATTGAAATAATTAGAAATAAATTGCAAAAAATAGTAATAAATTTGAAAAATTAGTAATAAATTGCAAAAATTAGTAATAAATTGCAACAATTAGTAATAAGTTGCAACAATTTGTAATAAATTCGAATAATTACTAATTAATTCGAATAATTACTAATATTTTCGAATAATTTCTAAGAAATTTGAATAATTAGTAATAAATTGTAATAATTAGTAAAAAATGTAATAATTAGTAATAAATTTTAATAATTAGTAATAAATAGTAATAATTAGCAATAATTAGCAATAATTATCAATAATTAGCAATAATTAGTAATAAATTCTAATAATTAGTAATAAATTGTAATAATTAGTAATAATTGTAATAATTAGTAATAAATTGTAATAATTAGTAATAAATAGTAATAATTAGTAATAAATAGTAATAATTAGTACTAAATTGTAATAATTAGTAATTAATTGTAATAATTAGTAATAATTAGTAATAATTATTAATAAATTCTAACAATTAGTAATAAGTTTTAATTATTAGTAATAAATGTTAATAATTAGTAATAAATTGTAATAATTATTAATAAATTGTAATAATTAGTAATAAATTGTAATAATTAGGAATAAATTGTAGTAATTAGTAATAAATTGTAATAATTGGGAATACTTAGTAGAATTAGTAATAAATTCTCATAATTTGTAATAAATGGTAATAATTAGTAATGAATTGTAATAATTAGTAATAAATTGTGATAATTAGTAATAAATTGTAATAATTAGGAATAAATTGTAATAATTTGGAATAATTAGTAATGATTAGTAATAAATTCTAATAATTAGTAAAAAATTGTAATAATTAGTAATAAATTGTAATAATTAGAAAAAAATTATAATAATTTTCAATAAATTGTAGTAATTAGTAATAAATTGTAATAAGTATTACTAAATTGAAATAATTAGTAATAATTGGTAATAAATAGTAATAATTTGTAGTAAATTTCAACAAATTTCAATAGATTATAATAATTAGTAATAAAAAGTAATAAATTCTAATATTTAGTTATAAATTTTAATAATTAGTAATACATTGTAATAATTAGTAATAAATTGTTATAATTAGTAATAAATTGTAATAATTAGGAATAAATTTCAATAATTAGTAATAAAATGTAATAATTAGGAACAATTAGTAATAATAAGTAATAAATTGTAATAATTAGTAATAAATTGTAATAATTAGTAATAAATTTTAATAATTAGTAATAAATTGTAATAATTAGTAATAAATTGTAGTAATTAGTAATAAATTGTTCTAATTAGGAATAGATTGTAATAATTAGAAATAAATTGTAATAATTAGAAATAATTTGTAATAATTAGGAATAAGTTCTAATAATTAGTAATGAATTCTAAGAATTAGTAATAAATTTTAATAATTAGTAATAAACTGTAATAATTAGTAATAAATTGTAATAATTACTAGTAAATTGTAATAATTAGTAATAAATTGTAATAATTAGTAAGAAATTGTAATAATTATTAATAAATTGTAATAATTAGTAATAATTAGTAATAAATTATAATAAATAGTAATGATTTGTAATAAATTCTATTAATTAGAAATAAATTGCAATAATTTGTAATAAATTACAAGAATTTATAATAAATTGCAACAAATTGTAATAATTAGCAACAATTTGTAATAATTAGAATCAATTTATAATAACTTGAAAAACTTGGTAATAATTGTAAATAAATTATAATAATTAGCAATAAATTCTAATAGTTATCAATAAATTATTCTAATAATTAGCAATAAATTCTAATAATTAGTAATAAATTAGTAATAATTGGTAATAAGTTATAAATTCTAATAATTATTTATAAATTTCAATAATTAGAAATAAATTGAGATAATTAGTAGTAAATTGTAACAAATCTTAATAATTAGTAATAAATTCTAATAATTAGTAATAAATTATAATAATTAGTAATAAATTGTAACAATTAGTAATAGTTATTAATAAATTTTAATAATTATTAATAATTAGAAATAAATTATAATAATTATTAATAAATTTTATAATTAGTAATAAATTTTAATAATCAGTAATAAATTCTAATAATTAGTAATAAATTCTAATAATTAGTAATAAATTATAATAATTAGTAATGATTACTAATAAATTCTAATAATTAGTAACAAATACTAATAATTCTAAGAATTTGGTACAAATTCTAATAATTAGTAATAAATTCTAATAATTAGTAATAAATTCTAATAATTAGTAATAAATTAAAATAATTAGTAATAAATTTTAATAATTAGTAATAATGAGTAATAATTAGAACTAATTAGAAATAATTAACAAAAAGTAGCAAGAAATTGTAATAAATTGTAAAAAATTGTAATAAATTGGCACAATTTCCAATAGATTGGCGGCTCCTTTTTCCCGACATCTTATCTCCTTAAAATTTTCTCCCACTGAAATCACTATAAAAAATTTTCCCTCGCGTACGAATATCCATTTTCATATGCATGATAATGGAGAGCAGTGTGGTGAGGCCTTTCTACTCTTTATTCTTTTGCATACGAAAATTTATATGTGAACTTCAGATAAGATTTTTCATTCTGATTTCAGTCGAAGAAAGTTGCAAGGAGATGAGCCATTGGGAAAAAGAGTCACTTTTTCTTGATGACTCATCTCTGCTCTCCATCTTCATGCATACAGAAATGGATATATGTACGTCTGAGGAGATTTTTCATAGAGATTTTAGTCAGGGATAGTGGAGATGAGTCATCGGGAAAAAGAGCTACCGCCAATCCGTTGGAAATTGTGTCACTAGTAATTAATAATTATAAATAAAAATTAGCTATAATTAATAATAATTAGTGGTAATTAGTATAAATTGTTATAAGTTAGTGTGGATTAGTATAAAAGTTTAAAAAATTACAATAAATAGGTATGAAATAATAGAAATTATTATCATTTGATAGAAAATGGAATTTTAGTGTCTTCTCTTTTTTGGATAGTGTTTTTTTATATCAAATTATACAAAAAAAATAATTATTTTATATTTTTAGAGAAATATGGAACAACGAAGTCAACAAAAATCATTATTAGATTATCGTACTTGGATAAATAAATGCAAAAATCTAAATGGTTCTAGTTTAAATCATATATATATTGAGGGTATTAAAGCTTTATTATTATTTACATCATAAAATATAGAATTTGTTTCCCAAGTGATAATTAAGTGTCCTTGTAAAAAATGTGCTCTGAGGACGTTTCACAAATTTGACAATTTTGGGGGTCATTTATTGCATTTTTGTTTTCAAAGAGATTATGTTTTTTGGTATCAACATGGGGAACATAGTTCCATAGAAGATACTAATAATTTGGTTTCGGATCCAGCATAGTTTCAAAATTTAGTACATGATGTGGTAGGTCCGTATTCTCAACAAGATGAATATCAGGATGATATTAATTTAACTCCTAAGTTGGAACTATCACATTTTAAGAGTTGTTGAGGTCTGATGAGTATTCCTTATATCCTTGTTGAAAGATAAGAAAATTGTAAGCAGTTTCTAAATTTATAGCTATTAAATCAGATAATGGAATGTAAAATAGTTGTTTTTATTAGATATTATCTTTGGTAAAAACACTACTACCTAAAGGAAATATGTTTCCTACAAATTTCTATGAGAGCAAGAGGTTGATTCATAATCTGGGTCTTGGTTATCAGAAGATTCATGCATGTTCAAATTATTTCATCTTATATTATGGTTAAAATGATTTGTTGCATAGTTTTCCCACATGTGGACAATCGAGGTATAAAGAGGCTCAACAAGGAAAGTTTGGATTGATTCCTGTAAAAAAATTGATATATTTCCCACCTACACCCAGATTTTAACATTTATTTAGGACTCAAAACACACTAACATTGATGTCATGGAATAAAACCAATATTCCAATCGGTAAAACCTTAAATCATACCTCTTATGGGGATTCATGGAAAGATTTTGACCAAGTGCATCCGTATTTTTCTTCAGAATCCTGTAACGCGTGATTGGGTCTTTCTACTAACGGTTTCGGTTTATTTAGTTCTTATAGTAGTTAGCATTCATGTTGGTCTGTCTTTATCACTCCGTACAATTTACCTCATTGGATGTTGATGAAGGAACCATATATATTTTTGACTTTTTTAATTCCAAAACATCTGAAAAAGAATATTGATATTTATTTGAAACCATTGATTAATGAGTTAAATTGATTGTGAAGTAATGGTGTCAGTACATTTGATGTTGCTGTGAGACAAAATTTCTTGTTGAAAGCTGCATTGATGTGGACAATTAGTGACTTCCCAACATATGGAATCTTATCTAGTTAGATTACACATGGTATAAAATCATGTTCGTACTATATGAGAGACAACAAGGTGTTTATGCTCTTCAATGGTAAAAAATATTGTTTTTCAACTGTCATCACAGATTCCTTCCAACTGATCATCCTTTTCAGAGGAACAAATATCATTTTAGAAAAGGTACAATTGAAAGAGATAGACCTCCAAAAATGATCTCAGGTACAGAGTTAAAATCAATTTCCTCTTCATTACCTACCATCACATTTGGATCAATAATAAACTAGCTAAAAATTGATGGCTTTGGAAAAGAACACAATTGGATAAAACATAGTATTTTTTGGGATCTTCCATATTGTTTTGATTTGTTGGTTTGTCACATGTTCGATGTCATGCATATTGAGAAGAGCTGTTTTGATAATTTATTTCATACATTTTTGGATACACCAAGTAACACCAAATATAATTTAAAGATACGATTAGATCTTTCCCAAATTTGTAGGCGACCATAACTTGAACTGTTTAAAAATGTCAGATCACATAAGTTAAAGAAGCAAAAATCATCTTATACACTCTCTAAAGAGAATCGATTATTATTTTGTCATTGGATTTCATATTTGAGACTTCCAGATGGTTATGCTTCCAATTTGGGTAGATTTGTCGAAAATGGTCATATTACTGGATTAAAAAGTCATGACTGTCATGTTATAATGGAAAGACTTATGTCGATTGGATTAAAAGTTATGTTAAATTCTATGATTTGGGATGCGCTAATAGAATTATCATATTTTTTTGAGACATTTGTGTTGCGACAAGTGACCATAATGTATTAAGAAGACTACAAGAAGTTGTTTAAATTTTATGTAAACTGGAAAAAATACTCCCTACGACTTTGTTTGACTAAATAGGACATTTGATATTACATTTTCTACATGAATCAAAATATGGAGGTCCAGTATAGTTCTGATGGATGTACCCATTCGATATATACATGCAAAAATTGAAGAAAAAACTATGTAATAAAGTATCGGTTGAAGGTTAAATTGTAGAAGATTATTTGCAAGAGGAAATTTCTTTTTTCTACTCTCATTACTTTCAATTTGAATATCCCTCAAAATAAAAATGTATGGGTCGTAATGAGGGAAATGAAGAAAATGAAATGTGAAAAAGATTATAAGTTTTCAATCAGCCTAAACTTGGATTTGGTGGAGTTCATGAATGATGGATTTTAGATGATGAACATCATAGAGCTCAGACGTATGTTCTATTCAACTGTGAAGAAATGACACCATTTGTACAGTGAGTGATCTTATCACTTATTCTATAATTTTGGTTATAATAAATTGATCTTATTTTATTTTTAGTTTATATGATAATCATATCAAGAAATAACTTTCACAAATTACAGCAGCTCCTCTTGAAAAACGTCAGTAAAAAAACTTTTCCTACTGGTTTCAAAAACTGGTAACATGATTTATTTTTAGTTTAACATATAAAATAAATTTATTATTTGTTATATTTATAACTATTTTACAAATTTTTAGGTATCTCAACATGCTAATAAAATTGATAATCGATTGCGTGTATTGAGTAACCCACCATCAAAATGGTTAAATCTTATAATGTATATGTGGTGAATACTTTTCAATTTCCAACACGTGCATATGGGGAATAAAAAACAATAAATAGTGTTGTTTTCTTGAAAGGGCCTCATCATAGAAAAACTGGAGTTGAATTTTATAGAATGATGGAAGAAATTATTTGACAATGTCATCTGGAACAAAATTACATAATGATGTTTAAATATTAGTGGATGGATACTGAGAGAGTCTTGTGTGTTCATCTGACACATGGAATCATTGATATTAAATATAAATTTTTTCTTGGATTAAATGAACCCTTTTTATTAAATCATCAGGCACATCAAATTTATTATTCATATTATTTTTATACTTTAATAAGGTTAAGTGATTGGTGGAGCATAATAAAAATTAAATCTTTGGAAAATTAGTTTACTCAAAGTGAATGTGGTTCCGCTAAAGTGGAAGGAATTGAAATTTTTCAAGAGACTGCTCCAAATCCATCTTATTTCATGAAGAAAAACAAATTTCAATGATGACACCCCACAGTTAAGGGTTTATGGTGATGATGATGTTAATGATGTTACAAATGAATTTGAAATGACAAGAGATGATGAAACTGAAATTCATATGGAAATTGATGATTCTGAGGAGGAATATTAAGACATTGACATTGTCATATATAAAGATGAGGATGAAGATGAATATTGACATAGTTAAATGCTGATTATAATCATATATAATATATATCTATATAAAATAGTTGTTTTTTAACAACAGTAATTTTGTGTTTCAGATGGATGAGGATCTGTATTGTTTGTTGCAGGAAACTAATATACCTTTGGATGAGAAGGATGTTGGGTCATCTGACCCTCAGACTATTGGCAGTTTAGGGGGGACTCAGAGGGGGTGTTATGTTGCACATTTGATGATTCCTAACTTGATCCTCATGTGACGTCCACATCTGGGCTTCGATCCACACGTGCAGAGGTATGTTTACCTGTGTATTTTAGTTAGTTTTCAATAATTTATTTATATACTAATTGTTTGATTATTTTTTCTTTTTTTCATAGCTTTACACATATAGCTACTATAGTGGGGAGTGCTATATTTCATAATAATTTTTTGGAAGCATGGGTCTCATGGGATAAGATTCCCATTGATGAGAAGCACTTTATGTTCGATCATTGGATGGTACGTAAATAAATAATATTTATTTTGAAATTAATTTAATTAATAAATTGATATTATAAATTATTTCTATGGTTTATGGTATCTCATCGATGAGATCATGTGTGTGGATATCTGGAAGGCATGGAAGGTGACTATGTGTCACTGTTAAAGTCGGTTTTTGCACAATTTGAGAAGGAAAGTAGTAGAGAAAGAAGGAGTGATAGAGTTTGATGAGTCTTGTCGTACCCACTGACCTGATTACATTTCATCTCAGGTTTGGTATGAATTATGTTCACACTGGTTGGGTGGTCATTTTCAGAGGATATCATTGGTAGGCCGAAACAATCGGGGGAGATAGGAGGTGACACATCGAGCCAGTAGTTGTACATTCAGTACGCATAGGGATCATATGGTAAGTATTTTTTAATATTTTATATAACTTTAAATGTAAATGGATTGTTTTATATTCATATAGGAAGTCTAATAGCCTGAAATTTCAGAGTTCGATGGTTATGGGAGGATGTATAGTGATCTGACCACTAGAGAGATTAAAGGTGATCACCAAAGTTAGATTGTGGTCAGTATATTTTCTTTTTAAGTTTAAAATTTAACTGAAAATGATATTTTAACTATTTTACTTTTAAATTTCAATTTAAGGAGTCATATGAGGCCACGACATCTCAGAAACAGACTTAGAGTCAGGTGGAGACCGATACTCAGACCAATGCCCACCAATTTGATGAGACATCATGGATGCAGGTGATTGGGTATGCCTTTGAGAAAGGTCGAGTTGTTGTTATTGGCTCTCGATTGACACCTATGGATTATTATGGCATCGTTGTTATTTTGGCATCCTACTCGAGAGAAGCTCATGGAGAGTCATCAATATTTTCAATATAGTATAAGAAGATGCCTCGAGCTCAGAGTGAGCTTTTAGAGAGTATGCATAGGGAGTATGAGCAGATGCGTCAATGGTAGCAGCAGCAGCAGCATGAAAAGTTCCTACGATACCAGTAGTAGAAGGAGTTGTAGGAGGAGATTCTTCAATGGTGGTAGCAGTAAGAGTAGGAGAAGTTGGAGTACATATGACGTCTGACTCGTGGTTTAATGATGGAGTTCCCTCCACTGTATCCTCCAGACGACCCTCCCCCTCAGTGATCTATTTATTTTTTATGATCAAACATTTGAATTTAAATTATGTTTTTAATATTAACTATCTATATTTTTATATAGTGCATTTTTTATATTATTGCGAATATTAAATTTTTTATTATTTATTTAATTTTTTATCATTTTATTACTTTATTTAATTTTTTATTATTTTTATTATTTTATTCATTATTTTTTTTTGATTATTTTTTTTTATTATTTTTATTATTTTATTATTATTTTTTATTATTGTTTTTATTATTTTTATTATTTTATTAATTATTAATTTTGATTATTTTCTTTTTATTATATTATTATATTTTTTGCGAATATTGAGGTTTTCATTATTTTATAATTTTTTTATTATATTAGTAATATTAATATTATTATTTCATTAATATTAATAATATTATTATTATTATATTATCAATATTATTTTTATTATTATTATATGAATATTATTTTATTATTTTATTATTTGATTTATTTTACTGATATTAATATTACTATTTCATTAATATCAATATTATTTTATTATTGTTGTTTTATTTTTTTATACTATTTGCGACAAGCCCAATCGTAAATACTAGTTGCTACGGGCCCATTAAAAAAAGTATTTGTGATGGCATGTCGTAATAAGGTATTTAAAAACCACGATGAACCTACTTGTGATGGAGCCGCATCTCGTCGCAAATATTTACTTTTTACGATGTCGTTTTCTACACTGGATAATTTGCGATGGGGTCCCATTGCAAAAGGGTATTTGTGAAGGGATCCCGTCGCAAATGACTCGTCGTAAATGCCCCAATTTCCTATAGTAGAAGCATCAGCATATGAAGAAACCAGTTTTTCCTCAAGATTTGGAGCATCAACAAGTATAGAAGCAATTATCTATATATGATGTTGAATATTTAATTTATATTATTTAAATATAGTAATGAACACATAATACTATGAGATAACATAATTTATATTTAAAAAAAAATCAATCTGATTATTGAACACTATTTTTATTTATTTAAAGGTTGAATAGATTTTACCCTTCTATCAAGTATCTGAATCCCCTCCCTATGGTCTCCTATGACATAAAAGACTTAAACTACATTGGGACCACTAAAAAATTATTATGATGTCCCAATAAAAAGGGAATCCTTTATTGAATTGACATCTGACCTTATAGTATTTTATCAATAATAGAACAATTGACCACTTTCTATTTAGAGGATATGGGATATAAAATACTTTTACTTCCATTGATTCTATTATGAATGATCTATCCTTGTACCCTTCCATATTGAAATCCACTTTCACAAACCCCAATTCATCGATTTTAGCTCCACTACTATTATAAACCCACTTACATTGAAGAATTGACACTTTGAATGTTGTATAATCCAACTCGCATATGTGTTAGATGATTCCAAATTATGACATATTCATATAAATTGGATTTATGTCCTTGTTACCATATGCATGTGTCACTTCCACTACAATAGTAACTCCACTATTTTTCTTGTATTGTGTTATTTATATTTATTTTTATGGGAAACATGACCATTAATTACATAACCATTATAAGATTATACATAAACACTTGGTCCCCTGTATAGCCATTGAAGTCGTTCTAAAATTGATTTCAGTTTTACAGTTGACTCCTTAAAAATAAGGTTTCAAAACTATCCTATAAACATTCGATAATGTAAATTTGATATCTAGACTTCATTCCTTGATGGATTCAAATACTTAAGAATTAATTTGTGTGTTTAGACATATGGAAAAACCTCTAAACTATTATGTAAAACATAAAGGTGAGTCTTCTCCCGCTCTATAATGGTAATTGAAACAATAACTATTTCAGAAATTCTATCACCCATAAGTCACCCATTGTGATGCGATTTTGGTAGACTAATCATCTCTATATCATATTGGTAGCGGGTACATAATTCAACAGCTTCCTCAACAATATATCACTTTATAATACAATCTTCCAATCAACTTTTATTTTTAACATACCCTTTCAAAATATTCATATTTTATTCAATGGGGTATATCCATATATAATGTATTGAACCATATAGTTAGATCTAACCATTTGAACCATTATATCTATTAATTTCAGCTAGAAGAACATTTTGTATTCACATAATATGACAACAATTTAATTTTCCATAGTTGTCAGCCTCACTGGGTCTGTAAATTTACTACATATGGATTTGAAAAGGGGACAAATCTTGGTTAATGTATGATAGTCATTTTCAATAAAAATGCAATGTAAAGGTATTGGCATTAAATCTTGTATCAAAACATAAAATTCATGTGATTTTAGGACATTTAATTCTAAATGCTATATAGACATGATATTATTTATATTTTATGAATACCCCTTTAGAACCTTTACATAATTAATGAAGTTTAAAATTTAATATCTCCATTTCCTGGAAAGAGTATAAGCATATAGAGGAAGAAATGGTTGCCTTTCACCCTTCACTAGAACCAACTCTTCCCATATCCCCATTTCAATCATGTCTAACCAAGCCTGAATTCCATATTTTTTTGTTGGGTGCATTTAGTAACATGTCAATGACACTATCACATAAATTTTTTTCTACATGAATAACACTAAGAAAATTTCTTGTGTATAAATAATTCCAATACTGTAATTCAAAAAAACTAATATATTTTCCTAACTTGTTTTTATAAGGTTTTTTTAATATGGTTTACCAAAAGAAGTGACCATATCCTTTACTTTTTCAAATAGTTGATCACCTATTATTAGAGATAGTATTTTTTTCTTCTTCTAGATTCTCATCGAATGATGTTATCCAAGATCAGTATTTATGTCACCAGGGTAAAAATTTATGATGTTTTATAAACACTGTCTTTGAGGAATGTTTCAACCTAGCTAAGTGTGTACCTTGTTCACAAATGGTACATCCTAGAATTCCTTTAATTCTATATCCTTACAATATTTCATAATAACTAAATTTATTTATCATCTCATACAACATGGATCTCAATGTGAAATCTTTATTTCTATAAGAATCATACAACATAACACCTGAATCCCACATTAATTTTAAATATTTGACCAATGGATCCAAATAATCATAAATATCGATACTTAGTTATTTTGTTCATAATATAAGTAAATAAAGCATAATGTATTTCCAATTCATGCATAACCATAGTGCTAATTTATAATTTACCAACATAAATGGTCATGTAATGTGAGTGCTACTTTATACACCAAAAATATTCACTCCATCTGTAGATAGCACAAGATAATGTTTTTTCAGCTCATTTCCAAATTTTGGATACCCGTAATCAATTTTATTCCACCAAGGAGAGTCTAATAGGTGATGATGTTTACCATATTGAGTTCTTTTATCTTTGTTCCATGTAAATTTACTTTTAGTCTCCTCACTTGCAAATAGGTGAATTAACCTTGGAATGATTGGAACATACCATAAAACTTTTTGAAGGGCTTGATTCACCTTTATTATATCGAGACACACCACACATTGGGAATTTTTTAAGTGATTCATGGTTATTGTGAAAAAAATATGTAGTCATTCAGACATACATTTATTCTTTCAGTGATCATACCCATTGAATGTTTTATTTTTTTATTGGCATGTGTTTATAAAGGAAGTACATTATCTTTTGGTAGAATATCATTCAAGAGAGAAATTAATTCAGTAAATTTTATGTCACCCCATATCTTTCCATATTTAACATTATATATCTTCATTATGGATGATAATGTTGTATATTTAGTACAACCAGCATACAATGGTCTCTTTGTATGGCTCTTTGACTTCTGGAATAGATTTGGACAATCATAAAGTTCATCTTTAACTATCATTTTAATTTCCTTAATACAATCATCATCATCATTTACACTTGTAAACATGTCCTCAATATTATTGCCATCATCATTCACACATGTAATCATATCAGATGATCTAATAAATGTTGTGTTATCCTAGTAACTAAAAAGATTCAGTTCTTCCCCATGTTTATTCCAACACTGATAACTTTTATCTATTCCATGATAGTTCAAGTATTCTGCCAACTCCTCTAGTCTAATTAGTCTTGAATAAAAACAACATAAACATAGATTAAGGATTTTAGAAGGTTTATATACATGATATTTTGAAAATTTTATAAACTCTTTAACCTCATCCTCATAGTATTTTTTCATGCTATTGGAATCCATCCATTTTCAATTCATATCCATCCTACTTGATACATTATTACTCCTATTTTACAAAAAAAATAAATACATGGAAGGTCGAAGCTTAGAATCCTAAAAGGAAAATCATTATTTATACACACATATAGTAATTATATTTGAAATAAATTTTCATTACATCAAAAACTTTTCAAATCATATAAATATGAAGAATTAAATGAATATAAAGTCTTATAAAACATTTTTTTATTATAAGAAGTCAAATGTCGTAAATAATTCTTTTTTTTAAATGGATTCATCAAGGGAGATAGCTCACTTGGGGTTGGGGAGAATGCGGGGATACACAAGAGCTACCTGAGTAGCTCATATGGTCTAGCCAATTGTGTGAGGCTTGTTCGGATAGTATTAGTGACTCCACTAAAACCATGAGCATTTTGGCGTTCTTTTAGGTTTACTATTTAAACCCCCTCGATTCTGAATCACACCTAAAGTGAGTCTTCACTTGTTGGAGATGGGTTAAAGAGGGTTATTTTTTGTCTTTTTCTTTAGTTGGGGTGAAATTATGTGATGCTTTGTGTTTTGTTTGGATTGTGTTAAGTGGTTTAAATCATATTGGGTAAACAAGTGAATTTTAGGAAAATCAGGGTTTGAAATTTTTTATTTTAATAAGTTTTTTAGAGTATTTAAGGATGATAATGAGAGGATTAAGTACTATAGTTATCATAGAGATTCACATATACAATAGTTAACTAGATATGATGAATATTCTAGGTTGTTTATTCATTGAAGGAGGTTGTTGAACTAAATCGGTTATCTCTATGAAAATGAAAATCTAGTTTTGTATATAGGTGAGAATTAATCCTAAGTGTTCTTGACATGTGCATAAAATGGATGAAATGCTTAGATAATGATGAATATTGAATAAACTAAGTTGAGATAGATGTTATATTTATTGTAAGCATCATTGAAACATTTGTTGGGTTTGAAGAAGATCTAAAGGAGGTTGAGGTACATTAATAATTGTTGAAGATTTTATTTTCTATTGAACTAAATACTAGAAAATAAATTGACACCGCCTTTGGGATATTTGAGGATAATTTAAATGGATAAAGATATTCTAGAGATGTTTTGATTTTTATTCAAAAAGGTAAGATTTAGTTTATGAAGAATTACTTTAATCATAACGAAAAAAACTGCCCAAAAAACTAACACAAAAAAATATATAAGTGACAACCAATCTCTTGTGGAAGAAAACATATGTCATGAAAATTATATTAAAATGTTTTTTAGGATTCCTAATAATTTTTTGAAGTATTTTGAAACAATTTAAATAGGATGAGGTGGTTTAGAGTGAGGTTGATAAGGCTAGAGACAGTCAGAGTTGTGGGTTTGTTGAACTGGAAGGTCGATTAAAATTCTTCAATCGGAACCAAAAAAAATCACAAAAACAACAAAAGATCGATTAAAAATGAGTAATGAATAACATAACTTTGATTTAAAGGGTAGATTTTTTCAAAAGATTCGAAGGAGGTGATAGAATTAGGCTTCCATGAGACTTTGAACGGCATGAGCAAGGGCGATCTCTGTTAGGGTTCATTTAAAATAAGGGAAGGAGTTTTGTCAACACTTGTAAAATGTGCTGATAAAATACATATTTATCCACACTAAAATGGAAATCACTAATAAATCCTACCTTTATCGGCACTAACTAATAAGTTTTGATAACTGTATCTTATATCAACGCTTAGTATAGAGTTAATAAATACCAGTGAAAAGTAAAATTTTAAAATTTAATTTACAATTTATAATAAATTACTTCTTATATAAAAATGAATATTAAAAATTACTTTATAATAAAAAATAAAAAATAATTAAAATAAAAAAAATTACAAAAAAATTAAAACTCAATAAAGAATATTATTTATATTAAATGTATTAATAAATGTGATAATATTGTGCTAAATGAATTATATTATAATAAATGTATTAATATTATGATATGTAAATAAATAATATTAATTGTCTAAGTCACAAAATGATTAAAAATAAATAAATATTATAAATTGTATATATTACAAAAAAAATATAAATGAACAAATATTAAAAAAACAAATAAATACAAAAAATTTCATTTAAGTTAAAAAGTATTTAAAATAAATTACTAACTAAAAACAAATATATAATAATTGTAAAAAAAATTAAATTTAAAAAATTTAAAATCAAAATGAAAAAATATTAATTATATAAATTATAAACATCTTAAAGATATTAAATACTAATAAATAAAAAATTATAAATAAATATTAAAATGAATAGATTTGAAAAATATTAAAATTGAGTAAGTATTAAAAATGAATAGATAATAATAAATGGATAAATATTACGAATGAATAAAATTTAATAATCAAAAAATAAATAAATTGAAAAAATAATAAAAAATGAATTAATAATTTTAATTATATAATTCAATGAAATATTAAAAATAAAAAATATAAATATAAAAAATATAAAAACTATATATTTAAAAACAATAAATTTATAATTAAATATTGGTTATTAATAAATAAGTAATAATTATATAAAGATTTAAATACAAATATATTAAAATAAAAATGGTAAAATATTAATTATATAAATTACATACATATTAAAAGTAATGAATGTTAATATTTAAAAATTTAATTATAAATATTAAAATAAATACATTAAAAATATTAAATGAATAAATATTAAAAATGAATAAATATTAAAATTAATAAATCATAGAAAATATTAAAAATAGAGAAATATTAAAAATTAATAAATAATATAAAATGAATAAATTTTAAAAATGAATAAAATTTAATAATTAAAATTAATTAAACTATAAAAATATTAAAATTTAATAAATAATATTAATTACATCAGTTAGAAAAAAAATTAAAAATTAAAAAATACTTAAAACTAAATTTAAATACAAGAGATTCATAATAAATTACTAACTAAAATGAATAAATAATAATTGCATAAATATTTAAATACAAATAGTATTAAAATAAAAATGAATAAATATTAATTATATAAATTACAAACATGTTAAAAATATTAAATATTAACAGTTAAAAATATATAAATAAGTATTAAAAATAAAAAAAATACAAAGTTATTATATAAATATATATATAATTATATTAATTGCATTTGAAAACCCAAATGAGATTGTTGATGATTGTGTGTATGTATATGTGTAACAACCTAGGTAATGATAGAATAAATCTTTTTTATATTTATTAGTATTCATGAAATAGATAGTTATATTCATTATAAACACATTAAGTAATCAAAAATAAAATAGTTTTATAAAACTAATTTCTTATAATGTATTATTTAAAAGTTTAATTTTAAAATTATTGAATTTGAATGTTGAGAAAATGAATTTTATTTTTTAATTTAGCATGTCAAAATTTTCCTAAAATAAATTGTTGAGAATTTTCTAAAAAGTGTGATTTTTCAATGAATAATGAAAAATATTTTTTAAAAAGTTGGGTTGAAGCCTCTTTTATAATGAAATAAAATATCTCTTTATATATGGGTAGAGGGAGACAATATAGTCAGTAGTCTGAAGGCCAAGTATCCCATGAACATGGCATGAAGGCCCAGTGCACCATCATGCCTACATCATCATGTCTGCATCACCAGGCCTGCATCATGACTGTGTCACTACCTGTAATGTAAATTCCCCAAGGTCCTTGTTAGGCTTCTAACCATGGTCTTTTGGATGTATTATTATGGGGTTTTACCACTTAGGCATCACCCTAATTGCAATAGTGAAAAATATTGTTTTTTATTGAAAACTGTATTTTCTTTAAAAATATTTATAAATTCAAATTTTATTTTGGATTAGTTATAAAATTTATTTAGTTAATTTTGATTAAACGCAATCCAATTATAGTCTTTATAATGAATTTTATACTTGAATTTAGTATAAAAACATTTATGAACATAAAAAGACATTTTTATGAAAAACTATTTTCCATCGCGTTTTAAAAGTTTAATATTAAATTAAATTCCACCACAGTTGTGTTTTGAAACCTGAAAAATAGATTAAATATTTATAATCATGAATAAAAAATTTGGTAATTATTTCCCTTTTATTTTTTAGTCATTATAATTAGTAATCAAAGAAAATTTTTTCACCACGATAAAGGTAAAATGGGTTAATTAAGGATAAAAATAATGTGATAAGGACTAGAAAGTAACCCTAACACTTGAATTAATTTTATTGAATAATTATATTTCATCCATAATCACATAAAATTATAATATATAACTTTTTTCTCCATATGGAAATGATTTTTTCCTGTATAATACTTTATGTAAATAAAGGTCAAAAATATCATTCTTGTTGTTTCATTATCTATAAATTTGTAACATAGGGATAAAAAAGAAGGTATATTTAGTTATAAATATTCATTTTAAGTATAATTTTTTTATTTATTAAGGTAATTTATTTCTAGTTTTTAGTTATAAAATAATTACCTAAAATGCCTACGCAACACCGATAACGTATTTTTTCAATTACTAAAAAAATAAAATAAATGATTTTAAAAATGTTAAAAGTAATATGATTTGAATGAATTATTATGTTCCAAGATTTTTTTAGATAAAAATGAAATTTTAGAGAGATTTTAATGAATTATATTCAAAAAAATTATTATAGTTTTAAAAGTCAAATTAAACAAATAGTTCCAAAAGTAAAATTAATGTTATTTTATAATAAATAATGTCTTATTAAATGATTTAAAATTAAAAAATATATATAGTTGGAAAAGTTAATTTTAAATGGTTTATAATATCAACTATGTTCTATTTATGGTCCTTTGTTTCTTTTATAGTAACTTTATCAACCCCTGAATAGTAAAAACCTTAATATTACAGTAATTGTCAAAAAGGGTTAAAATAGGTTAAAACAAAAAGATAAGGGTAAAAATATAAACTAAACTTGTACAAATTTTATTGGATGAGAGTATATAGAATAATACCCATATAATATTTTAATATTATAAATGTAGAGTTATTTTAATGTGAAAATTAATTTATATTAATTTAATACTTTAATAAATTCCAAGAGTGTCCCTCCCATCTCTTATAAAAGGGAACCTCGACTCCTCTATTATTCACACTTAAAAAGCCTTTTGGATCACTCAATACCTAACCAAATACATTATTTAGATTCCTCCCCACTTTATAAAGGCCTTTTTTTATCATAAAAACAATCTATTAAATCTTTTGGTTTAAAACTTAAGTGGGTGTCTAAAGAAGAGGTATAGCTCTTAATCAAACATTTTCATTTCATTTCTTCTTCTACCTCGTTAAAAACCTCTTAAAATATTATTAAATAATAAAAATAGTATATTCCATATTTTTATATGTTTTATTTTGATTTAATGACCTATATCCATCTCCTCTTCCATCAAATAAGAAATAAAACCATTGTTTGTGTGTACGGCGAACTATCCCTCGCGAACCGATGTAATTATTTTTCAATCACCAACTCTCATGCACTATTTTAATAATGGATTTAATGTATATATATATATATATATATTATTTATGACATATTTATCTTTATTAAAATATAATATATCATTTAATTTATTTCCTTTCCATTCACTATAAACTGATAATGTCGTTCGTGCATACGTGTGGACTTTTCCTCCATAAAACGATGTGATTTATATTTCATCAACACATCACATAGATGATATATATAAGTATATTTAAATATTTAATATGTTATTTATGATATTATAATAATTATATAAATATAAAATAATAATTACCTTCTTTCCATAATGATCATTGAAAAATAGAAATGCTACTCATGCGTATGTACAACCTATCATCTCCATGATTATAATATGGTTCATTTTCATAACCATAATTCATGGTTGGTTTTAAAAGTATTATTTATGTATAAAATTGATAATTATATAATTATTATTATTATTATTATTATTATTATTATGGAATAATTACCTCTTAGATCATAGTCAACCTACTAAATTCAATTTAGACATATGATCTGAATATCATCAAAACATCCCATGTGAACTTAATTGATTAAGTAATTGTATATAACATGGTATTAAATAAAATAAAAGGAATAATGAACTTGAAAAGGGTTATTAATAAAGTAAATAATAAAATTAATTTTATTAATTCAGGAAGATGAAGAATGTATGTGATGGGTCGGGCTCTCAGTAAGGAACTTTATTTAAAAACCCTCACTTAAATTTTCCCTTACAACTCTTTTTATTCTATGTCCATATTTTAAAAAAAATATCCTATTAATGAATTTACATGGACATTAAATAATTATAAAGGGAATTTTATTTCACTTTTTAATTTCTTTAAAAGGTTTTCAAAAATAATCCTTTTAAAAAATGTTTTGACTTTCTTTACAAAAGAGAAAAGGAATGTTCCATTTTAATGTATATGCCGACAATGAATTTTCCCTCTGCCAAAAATGTTATTTAATTTTTAGATTCCTTTATAATACTTAAATTTTTCTTCAAATAAAACCCATATTTCCCTTCCTTCTTGGTATTTCATTTTTGAAAATGGGTTTTGAATAGAAAGGAAATTTAAATATCTAAAAGTGTTTTTCATGTGGGTACAAAAGATTTTTTCAAAGGTTTTATAATGAAAAGGAACAAGAATAAAATAATTTATTCTTGATATAATACTTGATAATTTTATATTAGAAAATGTGAGCTCGATATATCATATACAATGGGTTGAGCCCCATTATAACTCATTATTAATGGGTAATCCCAATATATCTTATATGATTGGTGCACCTAGATAGTGCTCCAATGCATTGGATAATGTTCCTTATCTTAATAGGAAAAAATAAGGGAGTTACTGAGGAGGTTTCTCCTATGGATTTAATAGGGATGCAGTCATTTCTGACATGGGTTATGAATATAATTTCTCTAAGTTTTCTAAAAGTGGTTTTTATTTTCTTATTATGGGTTTTAATGGTTTTATTTAATCAAAAAGTGTGTATTTTTTCATATGGAAATGATTTATATCATTCTATAAAATAACATTTAGATAAAGGTAAATATTTGAAGGGTTGTCATGTTTTTCACTAGATTATGGATTTCTTTTTTTATGTCCCTTACTAAGATTTTTGTTCTCATCCCACATTTTTAAAAAATTTATCACAGGGTTTAAGGATGGGTAAGGGAAAAGAAGAATAAAATGTGAAATTCTTGATGATTTTTCATGAAAAGAAAACATGTTTCATTTTAAAAGTTTTATATTATGGGAAAATAGATACTGAGTAAAAGTGTGCACTTATAATGTATGAGTTATAACCTAATTATATAAACTATATATACCCTCCATAATTAAAGAAAATGATTTCTTAAATAAAAAACATAGGATTATGTAATGTTTAAAGTCGAGTCCTTATAATATGTATGTGTATTTATATATACATACATATATTATAAAAAGATATATCAAATTGAAGAAACAAATAAATTTTCTTATTATATAATGATATATTCATATATATATATATATATATATATATATATATATTCATTACAAACATACACATACATACATACTCATAGACATACACATACACATATATACTATTGTATTCAGTGTTGCATGTTTATGTTGCAATCAAATTGATTTAATATTGCATTTATTTTTTGATTTATCCATCCTCTATTTGAATTTAGAATGCATGGTTTTTATTATTTTATTTAACTTTACATGTAGGTTTATTCTATTACCTTTTTTCTTGGTTATGTTTACCTTTACATTCAGGTTGTTTTTCTTACCCTTACATGTTTACCATTACATGTTATTTCTCTATGAAATTTATTTTGTATCCCAAATTTTGTTTTCCTTTAAATTAGTTAGTTGATTTGGGAACATTGATATTTGATATTTAATGACCCCTTATGTGCACCATTGTATTTTTTTCATGTGATTATTACCTCTACCATAATTAAGATGATTTACATTTTGTCTCATCAATCTATCCAGTTGTGTTGCATTCCCCTTCTAGCTGATCCATGCTAATTATCTGAATGGCCACTTACATCAAGTCATATGTTTGTTTCCTATATGTCTTACCTGCACTTCCTGTCACTTTACCTAAGATTCATTATTTCAGTGTAGCTTTATCTTTTGAAATTTGGTTTGAATACCTCATTCCTTATGGTTTCTCTTAGTGAGAGAAGAGAGGAAACTCTCTAGTTTCTAATAACATTTCAAAGAGAAAGAAGTGGAACTGAGGTTTTGACCTATTAGTGGCTCTCTAATACTCATATGTGTGATCCCATACAACTAGATTACTTATCTGGTGGAGAATAAATGGTGACAATGGTGTCGAATTGGAGCTAGACGATCCTCAAACGTAGCTTGGAGGCTGTTGACTCGTCTTTTCAATCATAACTAGGTTTCAATGTATAAATATAACTTTTTAAGGGAATTAATTTCTTTCTTAATGTATTTTTTTGAATCCTTTATGTTGGTTTCATCTGTGATTCCATCTAGGAGTGGAAAGTGCTAACTCCTCATGATGGAATTCATCACCGTCACTAGGTTTAGCTTGGTTATCCTCCTCGGATAGTTTTTATGGTTTTATTTCTTGCCTTTGAGCTTATTTTTATTTATTTATTTATTTTAGTGATATAAATTTTCTAGGGTGTATCTATCTCCATGCATGTAGGATCAATGCAGTCTAAATAACATTACTTATTGGTGTTCATTATAACTTTCATTATCTACTCCCAAAAAATGTTCATCTATTAATCGAATTCATATTTTCTAAATAAAAAAGTTGTTTTAATAAATTCAAAACCCATAAGAAACACATTAGGGGATCTTATATAGTTATTAAGGGTAGTCACATCAATACTAACCTTAAAAATTGGTATCATAACCTTTGGAAACATTCAAAATTGGTTTTAAAAAGTTTAAAATTGAAAAAATTGATGGTGAAAATTATTTCAACCTATGGAGAATCAAGATGAATACTCTCTTGGGTCACAATGAACTATTTTATTCTATTGGTTAACTTAAAAATAAGGTTACCACCCTATCCCTTGATGAAAATACTATAATTACATATGTTGATGTCCCTCATGATATTCTTAGGAAATATTGTAGCCTTATTTTGTTGTCTTTGGGTGATAAATTTCTTAGGAAAGTATCTTTTGAGTATACTATTACTAACATATGGTTTAAATTAGAATCCTTGAGCATTAATAAATATTTATTTGGAAAGTTATATAAGAAAATGATATTTTACACCTTCAAGATCTTGTAACCATGGTCATGGACCATTGTGATTATTTCAATAAAATATTATTGGATCTTTCTAACATAGATACTAAAATAGGAGATGATGACCAAGATATAATTATTTTAACATTTTTGGATGTGTATTTCACTTCTATCAATGACTTGATTATGTATATTAGGTACACTCTAAAAATTTAGGATATTAATTTTACTTTTTTAGACAAACAAAATAAATAAACTATTAAGAGTGAGGTTGGGGATTTAAATGTTACAGGTAGGATTCATCATAGAGATAAGTGGTGAGAAAGAAGTTTGTCTAGGAAACATAGATCTAAATCTAAGAAAAAATAATCTAAGAATAAGGTTTTTAAGTTTTTATATATTAAACAACTTGGTAACATGAAAAAAACTATCCAAACAAGAATAATGACTATAAATAAAACAATGGTGATCATTCCTTATTATTTGAACATGATTTCAACACAGTTGATGTGTTGAATTTTTTTTATCATCCCATATTTGGGGAGTGGATCATGGGATTTAGATAAGCCTTTCACATTTTTCCTAATAGGTATTACTTTACTGAGTTAAGGGAGAGTGAATTTAGTGATTTATACCTATAAATAATATGATTTTTCACATTATGGGTATAGGTTTTGTGTCTTTGTAACTTCATGATAGGGTATTTAAAACTCTGGAAGATGTTAGGTGGGTACCCAAACTTAAAATAAACATCATTTCCTTATGAATCCAAGATCATAAGGGGTATACTTTTAGTTATGGTTCTATTAGTCTAATAATTGTTTATGGATCCCTTACTGTGATGAAGTGAACATTGTTAAAAAAAATTGGGTACAACTGTGAAAGCATCACACAATGAAAAAAAGAAAATATAGGTAAATCATTGGCTCAAGGACTTGACCTCGAAACCATTCCCCAAATCCCTCCCCACACTTACCACCTCAACCAAGCATGGGGGGAAAGGTAACACTCTTAAATAGATCATATGTGTTATAAGGTATGACTCATATGAAATGACTTATTATTTCTAATTTCCAACTATTAGATAACACTACCCTTTGGAAAAATTAATTTAAAATGAATTTATTGTCTTATATCATCCTTTACTGAGAATTAGTGATCCTTGGGTGGAGAACATGCTTCATGTGCTATTTTCCTCATAAATCCACCCATCTATTTATTTGAAGGATCCCACAGAGGCATGCTTTTCTCTACCACCACCAATCGGTGACATGTCCTTTCCTCTAGTGATTTCATCATCATCTGTTTCCCATGGCAGTGTGTTGGGGGATACATTATATTAGTCCTTTAAAGAGGTTCTTGTTGGAGTTGGTGTCCTAGAACCAACTACTTTGAACTTTATTCATTAATAAATACATTATCACATCTTGATTGTTCTTCTACATGACAATGCATGTGATAATGTCCTAAGGATAAATGTTGCATTAAAGGGTCATAGTGGATCCCTACTATGATGAGAACCTGGAAGTGTCATAACATTATTCTTGAATATATGTTCTATGGTCGGATGATGTTATTTGAGGGACACAAATAATACAGGCCATTAGGGGTGAGGACTCATAAAACTTTGATGCACCTTATCATGGTGTGCACCCTTGGTCATATCCATGAGGATATTATGAGAACGAGACCTGCCAGTAGAAAATCCACATTTCATAGTGTCATTGGATGTTCCTATCTATGGATGTGTGTATTGATCCTTAGAGTTTAAGATTATTATTAATGGGTATTACAACTCGCGCACTTAGATGTATTGATGAAAACTATGATAACACACTATTCGCAGCGAGGTAGGATATGTTGGGTGTGTTATGAGTGATATTGCATTAATAGATAATGCGATAAAGGATTTGTCCCTTTTGTTCCATAACGGAAGTAGATATCTCAATCCCTTTGATGTAATCGATATAGCCTAAATAAATCCATGGCCATGGTGAGGAATGGGCAAGTTCGATTCCAGAAAGTCAAAGAAATAATAATCGAGCACATGGGTTGATGGCCCTAGCATGCAACCCACTTGATTCAAGATATCGAGACAAGGTGATTACATTACACAGTAAGCGTTTGAAGTAGGTTACACGTCGTTGCAGTGTTAAATTCTTTCTCTATGGGTGCCTTGGTGTGTTTCTAGATGATAACCTTAGACTTTAGGTAGGCTCCACCTAATTCCACTAAGAAAGAATCCTAGAGGGTCACACACTAAGTGTGTCCAATTATCTCAGTTAAATATTAATTTAACAAGTTGAATAAAGATTATTCCCAATTGTGGTTTAATAATTATTCAAGGAAGCCTAATCACGTTTATTTCGACACTAGTTATTCGATAGAATATATTGTGGGTGAAATAATATATTTATTAGCAAGTAATTCAGTGATATTTATTTGAGAAATAAACATCCATTATTCAAGGTCTAATAAATGTGGTGAAGGAAATAAAGAAAAATGAAAAATAAAAGTACATACCATGTATATTAAATATACACACTGTGTATTTTTTCTAGAAATTTATGGGAAATAATATTATTTATTTAATTAAATAATATTAGGTGTAATTCGCTGGCTGCATGTCAAGTAATAATAATAGTCAAATATTATTATTAGACATGGGGTATTACTAAGAATTAAATGAAATGAATAAATGATTTCGGGTAATTAATTCATTTTATTATTATATGTTATTAAAATCCCAATTATATATTTCTCATTAGCCTAGCCATTTTTTTGGTTGTTCCCAACGGATTTGGAAAAGCTCTCAATCCAAGAGATAATTCCCTTTACACCAAGAATGATCTCAAGCTACGAGAGAGAGATCCACCACCACCGGATCAAGGCGATCGAAGATGGACATTGCAAGAGAAATCACTTCCGTGATAGCACCTGGAGATCCCTTCGGCGATGTCCAGAGATACATGGAGCATGTGTGGATCACTGCTAGAGTAATCCTACACTTGGATTCTATGACACAATGACGGATCACATCAGATCATGAACGGAAACATCAACAGAGAGAGAATTCCTTCAAGGTAATTATTATCAATTAATTAAATTAATTATAACCAACATATGACGATCCTATGTATGGTTCCTAGGACTCCCCTCTTTATTTTTCATTCTTCGTTCTATTTTTAAGATCCAACGTTTTATTATCGTGAAAGATCTCAAATTGATCATTGATAAATCTAAAATTAAAGTTGGGTACACCCTCCAACGCGCTTCAGCTACACCCAGAACCTACAAGTGGTATTAGAGGGGTCATATCGTTGGTTATAATTATTTAAGTTTTTTGTTGGTGATTTATGCATTTAATAATTTAGTTGTTTCAATTCAAGTTAATCGTTATTTAAAATATGAATCTTGAGATCTGTTCCTCCTTTCACATTTCTCGTTAACTTTCAAGAAATGAATTTTCCTTTTAATTTTGATTAAAATAAAATAGAGGATCTCATCCGGAGGTTCCAAACATTCCTGGTCATACAACACCCTAATACACGGTGTGTATTCATAAGTACACATAGTGTAGTCTAGGTTC
Organism: Viscum album; assembly: GCA_963277665.1. Lineage (NCBI taxonomy): Eukaryota > Viridiplantae > Streptophyta > Magnoliopsida > Santalales > Viscaceae > Viscum > Viscum album. The sequence goes on along the minus strand of OY728157.1, from coordinate 1,974,427,605 downwards.
AGTGCATCGGACTGGTCCGCCAAATTAGGTCGTGTGTCGAAGTATTCCTAAGTCATAAATGACAACGTGTGTTAACTAGGAACAGGTGGCACACGATTTTCATATTACACACCGTTTGTTCCACTGAACACAGTGTGTAGTCCCTTCGGGCTAGGGTTGGACTGTGTACCTCGTACACGGCTTGCCCGGCTAGAAACCATGTAATGAAAATACCATACGGTGTGTGTCCCACTGAACATTCCATGTACTCTGAAAATTTCTGAAGTAAATATAAATGTCATATCCCTAGGTGTGTACTTTGGATGGACAGTGAACATAATTACATGTTGTGTAGTCAGAACTACACACCATGTACTTATCCAAATTATGAAGATTTATTAAAATTTATTATTATATTATACAAACCCTTGAGACGTGTACCATAGTGTATGCATAAAGCTGAGTCACAACACGTGATAGGTGTTTTATATTTATGTGTTTAATTTAACATATGTATAATGTTCATTTCTACTAATTGGGTAGTTATTAATGGGAATTCACCAGGTTGCCTCCAAGGGACAAGTTACATACAAAGATAATTTTAAATTAATTTATTTGTTTAAAATTATGATGGATGAGAATCTCAAGGAAATTCAGAAAAGGGTTTAAGATAAAAGGATTGATTAATTAAAGATAATTAATTGATTCAAGCATGATTTATCTTAAACAAAAATGATTAAATAATTTAATTCTAGTTTTATTTATGCGTAAATATAATTTCATGTATGGCCGATCATGAGCTAGATCAAGACCTTTGTATGTGAATGGTTTCTTTTAATTTATTTATTTAAATTGAATTTGTTGGCCTGCGAGCCATCTCCTCATTAATATGTAGGGTCTGTGCACCCAAGGTTTATTTTATGTAAAACCCCATTTTACCCCTCACCTACATGTGAGATAAAAGCATATGTAATGGATGGAGCTCCCAAAATGGTGAAGGTGGATCAAGTTAGGAGCCAAGGTGAAACCAATCCAAGGAGATACAAAGGTGGATAGGTGGAAAGCTATAAACACAAACCCAAAAGGTTCAAGGTGTTTTTCCCCTAGGTATTGGGTTAGTTTATCAAATGATAGATAAACTAACCAATAGAATAAGATCATGACCATACCATTTATTTTATTTCTATTAGTTTCATGGTTTATTTATTGTGGGTGTCTTGTCACGATCACACAATTAATGAATTAAACAAACATGCAAGATGAAACTAAAATAAGATTGTCTAATGCGTAAAATATTATCTTAGACATGGTTAATCACTTAAGTATATCCCACTTAATATTAACAGGCATGTAATAAAAGATAATAAAATGGAAATTTACGTATAAGGATAAAATCCCTCAAAGAAATATTAAGTCGGTATAGCCTTCCATAATCTTGGTTAGAATCGAACCATAGTTTAAAGTGCTTGACCAACCCTAGTTGGGGTGATTTCAATTATTAGGGAATTATAATTCAAGGTTTTGGGTTGACTTGACTTGGTTCCTATCAAAGTTTTACTTCCATAGCAAAACTTGGGGTGACCAAGAGGCAAAGGTTGAGGAAATCCAAAAATAAAAGGATTTTAGGATTGAGGAGTCCACTCGGCAGATCAAGGAGCTGTGAGTTAATGCAGATGGCATTTATAATTCCTACCTAAAACCCTTCAAGTTGGGCTAATGAAATGAGAAATATGGATCCTTTCCACTAGAATATTCAGAAAATAGAATATTCCAAATTCAATGGTGAGGGCTATTGGATTTTGATAAAATAGTGGGAGACTAATAAGTATTAATTTATTTATTTGTCTCAGTTTTATCATAATAAAGTACTAAACCTTTGTTCATCTTAATTTGTAGAAACGAGAAGAAAAATGACTTCAAACATATCGTTGTGATCCATACTCGAGAAGGAAAACCTTCTCACTGGAACCAATTTCCAAGAGTGGAAGAGGCATTTATGTGTCATCCTTTACCACGAGAGGAAATTGTATGTGCTGGAAGATCCTATTCCAGTTGAACCTAGAAAAGAGGCTAGTGATGAGAAACTATCTATCTATATGAAACACATGGATGATTCCATGGATTTCCAGTGTTTCATGTTGTCTTCCATGTCTAATGAGCTCTTTAAGCAACATGAAAACATGGACATGTATAGAATGATGTCTCACCTTAAGGATCTATATCAAGAGAAGGTGAGACAGGAGAGTTATCAGATCTCTAATGCTTTGTTTACAACTAATCTTGGAGAATCTGCGCCAGTTGGGCCTCATGTAGTCAAGCTCATTGGCTACATTGAACACTCGGACATCTTAAGGATTAAGTTCAGGGATGAGTTGTGTACAGATCTCATCCTATCATCACTACCTAAGACCATATCTAGATTTATTTTCAACTACAACATGAGCAACAATGAGAAGAGTCTATCGGAACTTATGACCTTAATTCACCAGGTAGATAAGTACATGGTTCATGACAAACCCACAGTCCTTATGGTGAATAAGAAAAGAAAGGATAAGCCAAAGGGGAAAAATACTTATAAATGGTATAAAGCCCCTGAGCGCCATCCCTCCAAGAAGGGGAATATCCAGAGGTAGGGCAAGGAATAGGAGGCAGTATGTTTTTCATGTGGAAAGTAAGGCCACTGGAAGAGGAACTACACCCAAAAGTGTGGGGACGTTAAAGATGCATTCGTTATTGAGGGTAATCTTTCCATTTCTACACATTGGTTATTAGATACAGCTTGTGGGGCTCACATCTGTATTCAAATGTAGGACCCAAGTAGATTTAGAAAGATTTCCAGAGGAGAGGTGGATCTTCAAGCTGCCAATGGTGTGAGGATGGTTGCATTATCCATTGGAGATTACCACCTCTCATTGCCAACTAGGATGATTTTGGTTGTACATAACTATTATTATGTGCCTAGTGTTACCAAGAACATAATTTATGTATCTTTTTTGGATATGAATGAATTTATTTTCAAGTTTGGAAATAAGGGTTGTCTATTTTATAAGAACAACGTATATTATGGTATGGCACATTTAAATAATGGTTTGTATGTATTAAATTAATAAAACCAAGTGTTGGAAATTGATAATGAAACAAACTCACATGACTCATACATCACCCAGTTGTGGCATCACTGTCTTGGTCATGTAAATGAGAATCACTTGACAAAGCTCTACCTAGATGGATATTTAGACTCTACTGAGCTAAAACCACTTGATAGATGTCATGATTGTTTACAAGAAAAAATGACCAAGCCGCCTTTCAGTGGATAGGGTGAAAGGGCCACAGAGCTTCTTGGATTGGTGCAAACAAATGTGTGTGGACCATTTCCAGTAAAATCTAGAGGTGGATATTCTTACTTCATTACTTTTACTGATGATTTGAGTAGATATGGCTATGTCTAATTAATGAGGTATAAGTCAGAATCCTTAGAGAAATTTAAGGAATTCAAGAATGAAGTAGTGAATCGGCTTGGTAAGAAGATAAAGAATCTTTGATCGGATCGAGGTGGATAATATCTGAACCAAGAGTTCATCGATCTTCTACAGGAGTCTGATATTCTATCTCATCTCACTCCTCCTTATATACCATAGTGGAATGGTGTTAGTGAAAGGAGTAACCACACCTTGTTGGACATGGTGAGGTCAATGATGAGTCATGAAGATCTTCCATTATCTTTTTGGGGATATGCATTATAGACTATGTCATACACATTAAACTGAGTACCAACCAAGGTGGAAAATGGAATTCCCTCCAAGTTATGGAATGGAAAGAAACCCATTTTGTAACACACATGTGTATGGGGATGTGAGGCATTTGTTAAGGCCTTCTCAAGAAACAAACTAGCACCCCGGGGAATGAAGTGTATCTTTATAGGATATCCCAAGAAAATGAAAGGATATTACCTATATAACCCTTTAGAAAAGAAAGTGATTGTCTCTAGGCAAGACATATTTCTTGAGAGGGAGCACATCCTTAAAAAGGATGGTGGGAGAAAGATTGACTTCGATGAAGTTGATGCTCAAGATACACAGGATTTAGTATAGGAACAAGTTCTACAGGTCCCTATGGAAGAGGTTCCATAAACACAAATAATGTGTAGGAGCTCAAAAGAGGTAAGGGAACCAAATATATTTGGTTTCCTAGTTACTGGGGATGGTTAATCATTATTGTTGGAAAATGATGAACCTCTCTCCTATAAGGAAGCAGTAGAAAGATCATATGCTACAAGATGGCTAGAAGCTATGAATTTTGAGATGGATTCCATGTATCATAACCAAGTTTGGGTTCTGGTCGATGAGCCGATTAATGTAAAGCATGTTGGATGCAAATGAGTACTTAAGAGAGAGATGGACATGTAAGGTCAAGTTAGCACCTATAAAGCAAGGCTAGTGGCTAAAGGATTCAGACAACGTCAAGGAATTTACTATGATGAAACCTTCTCGATAGTCTCCATGTTTAAATTCATAAGAATAATACTTGCCATATCAGCTTACCATGACTACGAGATTTGGAAAATTGATGTCAAAACAGAATTCCTTAACGGGAACCTTCAATAAAATGTCTATATGACACAACCAGAAGGTTTTGTGACACTTGGTGAAGCCAAACGGGTTTCCAAGTTGTAGAAATCCATTTATGGATTAAAGAAAGAATCCAGGTCATGGAACATTAGATATGATGAATCTATAAAGGAATTTAGTTTCATTAAGAATGAATGTGAGACATGTGTTTATAAGTGGTTTAATGAGAATGTGATCATTATCCTAGTAGTATATGCTGATGACATATTGCTTATTGGAAATTATGTACCAGTCTTACAGTTAGTTAAGGACTGGTTGAACTAGTGTTTCTCCATGAAGGACGTAGGTGAAGCAGTCTATATTCTAGGGATCAAGACCATTCGTGATAGATCCAAGAGGATGCTTGGACTAAGTCAGGGTACATACATTGACTAGATACTAAAGAGATTTATTATGGAACAATCCAAGAAGGGATTGGTTCTAGTGTCACATGGCCTACATATTTATAAGTAAATGTTTCCTTAGTCACAATAAGAGAAAGATAGAATGAGTAAGATCACATATACTTAGGCTATAAGATCCACCATGTATGCCATGTTATGTAACAGGGTTGATGTTACCTGTTCACTGAGCATGGTAGGAAGATATCAAGCAGATCTAGGATAACATCATTGTACTTCTATTAAGATTATCCTTAAGTATCTAAGAAGAACTAAGGATATGTTCCTGGTGTATGGAGAAGATGAGGAGCTTGTCATTAGAGGGTATGCTTATGCTTGTTTTCAGAGGGATCAGAATGATCTGAAGTCGCAATCTGGATATGTTTTCTATCTTAATGGAGGAGTTGTGAGCTGGAAGAGTTCAAAGTAACCAGTTGTTGCCGATTCTATAGCGGAGTCTGAATATATAGTGTCTTATAATGTATCTAAGGAAGCAGTTTGGATTTGGAACTTTTTCCAGGAGATTGATGTGGTTCCTAGAAAGTAAAGATCATATCACATTGTATTGTGATAATACTGCAGCTGTGGCTCTTTCAAAAGAACCAAGGTCACATCAACGGACAAAACACATACTCTGAAAGTATCACCTCTTAAGGGATTTCTATAAAATGGGTGAATTTGTAGTGAATAGAGTGTCCATGGAAGAGAACGTAGCAGACCCCATGACTAAAGGCCTATCTCAGTAGAATAATGAATATCATGTGAGATCTAGCGGGTTAAAGGTTGTTAGTAGTTGGCTCTAATCCAAGTGGGAGTCTGTTGGAGTTGGTGGCCTATAACCAACTAATTTGTACTTTATTCATTAATAAATACATTATCACATCTTGATTGTTCTTCTGCGTGGAAATGCATGTGATAATGTTCTAAGGATAGCTATTTCATTAAAGGGTTATAGCGGATCCCTACTATGATGAGAACCCGGAAGTTTCATAACACTGTTCTTGAATATATGTTCTATGTCCAGATGGTGTTATTTGAGGGACACAAATAATACAGGCCATTAGGGGTGAGGATTCATAAAATTTTGATGCACCTTCTCATGGTGTGCGCCCTTGGTAATATCCAGAAGTATATTATGATAACGAGACCCGCCAGTAGTAAATAAATATTTCATAGTGTCATTGGATGTTCCTATCTACGGACGTGTGTATTGATCCTTAGACTTTAAGATTATTATTAATGGGTATTAAAACTTACGCACTTAGATGTATGGATGAAAACTGTGACAATTAATTGTTCACAGTAAGGTAGGATACGTTGGGTGCGTCACGAGTGATATTGTATTAATAAATAATGTAATAAAGGATTTTTACCTTCTGTTCCATAATGGAAGTATATATCTATTGCCCTTTGATGGAATTGATATAGCCTAAATAAATCCATGTCCATAGTGAGGAATGGGCAAGTTCAATTCTGGAAAGTCAAAGAAAGAATAATCGACCACATGGGTTGATGGAACTAGCATGCAACCTGATTGATTCGAGATATCAAGACAAAGGGATTACATTACATGGTAAGAGTTCTTGGGAGGTGTAACATCGTTAAGGTGTTAACTTTTTCTTTATGGGTGCCTTGGCATGTTGCTATACGCTAACCTTGGACTTTAGGTAGGGTCTACCTAATGCCATTAAGAAATAATCCTAGAGGGTCACACACTAAATGTGTCCAAGTATCTCAGTTAAATATTAATTTAACAAGTTGAATAAAGATTATTCCCGATTGTGTTTTAATAATTATTCAAGGACGCATAATCGCATTTATTTCGACACTAGTTATTCAAGAGAATATATTGTGGGTGAAATAATATATTTATTAGCAAGTAATGAAGTGATATTTATTTGAGAAATAAATATCCATTATTCAAGGTATAATAAATGTGGTGGAGGAAATAAAGAAAAATAAACAAAAAAAGTACATGTCATGTATATTAAATATACATGCTGTGTATTTTTTCTGGGAATTTATGAGAAATAATATTATTTATTTAATTAAATAATATTAGGTGTAATTCTCTAGGCACATTTCAAATGATAATAATAGTCAACTGTTATTATTAGACATGGGGTATTACTAAGAATTAAATAAAATTAATAAATGCTTCTGGGTAATTAATTCATTTTATTATTATATGTAATTAAAATCCCAATTATATATTTCTCATTAGCCTAGCCATTTTGTGTGGTTCTGTACAACGGATTTGGAAAAGCTCTCAAGCCAAGAGAGAATTCATTTTCTACTAAGAACGCTCTCAAGATACGAGATAGAGATCCACCATCACTAGATCAAGGTGATCGAAGGTGGACATCGCAAGCGAAGGATCTTCCATGCTATCACCCGTATATCTTATCGGCAACATCTGTAGATATGTGGAGAATGTGTGGATCACCGCTAGAAAAATCCTACAATTATATTCTAAAATGCAATGACGGATCACATCGGATCGTGACCGGAAACATCAACGGAGAGAGAATTTCTTAAAGGTAATTCTTGTCAATTAATTAAATTAATTATAACCAACATATGATGATCCTATCTATAGTTATGGGAATCCCCTATTTCTCTTTTGTTCTTCATTCTATTCTGAAGATCCAGAGTTTTATTATCATGATGGATCTCAGATTGATCATTATTAACGCTAAAATTGAAGTTAGGTACACCCTCCAACGCACTTTCACTACGCACGGAACCTACAGTTCTTGTGGGGTTATCTTTTCCCATTTGGGAAAGATTTTCAAGTATCCCTCCCATACTTATTTCTCATTAGTGTGTGGATCTAGTCAAAGGGTATACGACTGTAGATTTTTGTTACAGAGGAACTTAGATAAGTATCTATGTTTTACAACCTATCTATGGTGGTTAATATCGGGCATGAGAAACTATCTCTTTCCTTATTTAAGGCCTTTATATGATTTGGGGGGATTCAACATCATGTGGTAGTGTCAGTCAAATCTAGATCTACTTTTTTACGTCTATATAATCTTGTGGTGGTATTTTTTTATGGCATGGTCTAAAGAGACTCGTTGATGAAGATCTTGTAGGATCTATCTCTCTCTCAGTGGTCTTGGGATACGAATTACAAAGAGTCTCGATAAGATATTATGTGGGCCATATTTCCAAGACTTCCACTTCCACTTCACAATCATATTATGTTCCAATATATGGTAAATTATTTGCGGAGATTTATTTTTATTGATGATGATACATGAATCTTTCAATCATCATCATCTCTAAGAATCTATGTTTAATTGGATCTAGAAGTGTCATCGTCTTTACATATTTTTATCAAGGATAGAGAGGCCTTATCTTAATATAAATGAGTGTATTTTTATGCATTTCCCCCTTTTTTTTGTAGTGTTTTAGGTAGATTAACTCGGTGTATTTTTGTAGGAATTGGAGGCTGCTTCCATGTCAGACAATTTGGTGGTATGTTCCTTCTCTGGTCAGGCTTTTCTTTTATCTAGTGATCATTTAATGGTGGTTTAAGAGGAAATTACATAAAATCTGGTCTCACCATTATATCTAGTGTATCATCTAGATCCTAGGTTTGGGAAAATCAAAGAGATATTTGTTTCAAATTTGTGGGGCATACCTCACATACCTATTTTTTCCCTCAAATTTTGACCATTGTGTCGGGATCAGATCCTATCATGTCATTGAATCCCTATATTTTTTAATCTATTCTTATTCATACCTCATCAGGAGATTTGTCGATTCTGATGGGGATTTCTCCCAAGTAGATCTTGCACCAAGGTCCTCTAGCTAAAAATATGGGATCACTGGTTTCAGATATTTATTCCCTTAGTAATTCTATGATGTACAGTAAGGTTCCTTTAGGAGGGGGTGTCAGAATCCTCATCCTACCAGTGTTTCCTTTCTTTTTATAGGGGCGTGGAAGAGGAATATCATGATAACTAGTCTCCATAATGGAATTTATAATCATATTCGAAGATTTCAAAGGGTATTCTATTAGATCCCCATGTCTTATTGGTATTCTCCCCAAACCGCTTTGCGGTGTTAGAAGAATCGGTGAATAAAGTGGATATCTCAACTCCCCTAGGTTCCAAGGTGGAAGATGGGTTGAATTTTGGTATGTCAGCAGTGAATAATGGGAATTTAACCCATTAAAGATCCAAATAATCTCTCTCCAATAGCTCAGCATCATGGGATGGTACTCATTTAGGCTGCAAGGATACATTATCTATTTTCCAATTATATCTATCATGATTTGAAACACTAGAGGTTTGGGTGTGTGGTCAAAGAGTGATTTTAATATTAGTTAATATAATTAACTTTGGGAATTTTTTATTTCTATTATGGAACCTAAAAAAATTGTGGATCGCATATCTTCCTTTTCAAAACATATGGTATTTTCAAATTTCATGCATGTGAGTGAATGCAACCCATTTAGTTGGATTTTCAAGGATTTTAGTGTTAAATTTGATTATGTGGACACATCATAGTATCACATTTCAATGAAGTAAAACTCAGGGGGAATGGATGTTCTTTTTATAAGTTGTGTTCTCACAAGAGAGAGAACAATCTAGGGTTTTCCCATCGTGTGCCTTCGCTCAGCCAGGAGCTCTTCTCGGTAGCTCTCGATCGGGATCCCCCTATCATTCTTTTCCATTGATTCTCCTTTTATTTATTTATTTTCATTAATTGGATCATGAGTTTTTCTATGAGATGCAATGTTCAGTTTCTATGGGGGTAGAGTTGTCGGTATCAGCATATTGGCTTTCCATGAGAAGCAATCTCACCTGTGATGTCTGTTTCCAGTGGTATTTAACAGCTATCAGGTTGATTCTTCTCCCAGAAATTATATTTTCTAACATTTGTGGAGAATAGTTTATGAAGTGTTGTTTATTTCTCAGCATTTAATGGTTCTTTTTGAAGGGTGGGGAGCAGGATAGTATTACCTTGGGGTCCTAAGGAGGCAATGTTGATGATTTCAATTTAACATGGCAGTGTTTTTAAAGGATGGTGTCGGTATCCTAGTGAATTTCATGGATCACTTCACTTGTAAGAGCCCTAACTACTATAAAATCTTCTATTACTTCATGATTCTACTGCTCACCCTAGTCAGTGTGGTGTGGTGGTCTTCTATAAGGTTTTGGGATGTGTTGTTTGAGAATATTAGTGTTCCAAGAGGTTTGAAGGTCACTATTTGTTTTTAAGAGCCTCGTCTACTATAAAATATTCCATTTCTTCATGATTCTACCTCTCACCTTGGTTTGAGTGGTGCGGTGTACTTCTATGAGGTTTTTGGATGTGTTTTTTTAACTGATGAAGGTGATCCATGAGGCATGACTTGAGAAGTCTCTATTCCTTTAGGAACTCAATAACATTTCTTTTTCTTTATCATCTTCTTGCTGGTCTCAAAATATGTCCCTAGGGACTTCATCCATGTTAATGATGTGGCTTCCATATTTTTGTTTATGTTGGATTGGTGATCAATGATGATAACGATATTTCCTGTAGTTCCTTTGATGTTTCCTAAATAATGGTGGTGATTATTTTTCATTGATTGTATGAATTTTTCATTTGTCTGCTGGCCAAAGATTTAGTGGCCAACTATCATAGGTGTTGTAGGTGATTATGAAAAGTAAGTGGATATCTATTGGATGTTCTTAATTTTTATTTTGAATTTGTAAATATGGATTTTTGGTGACTCGAGGTGCGGTGGTGGTTATTGGATTTTGAATTTTAAATTTCTAATCATCATTGTGGGTAGTTTTTTGAATTATGTCGAGATAGTTTGTGGTTGACTGACTGTATGTTATTTGATGTTGTCTAATTTTATGATTTTTAATTGGTTATCTCTCAACATCAAAGTGGGTTTATTATAAAATAAAATAAAATAGATTTGGAGGATGATGTTCTCTTTACGTTCCTTTTTCTTAATGTGAGGTTGTAGAATTAATTAAATTGTGGAATAATCTTTTCAAATTCCAATTAGGAATTCTTTCTTGGTTATGGGTGGTGACTTCAACACCATAGATTATACCTCTAATAAAAAATATGGAGTGGTTTTCTCTAGAAAATCCATGTAGTAATTTATATTTTTTATGGTTCTAGTGGCATTATGGATCTTGGTTTCTCAAGTAGTAGATTCACCTTATGTAACAATCACAAAGGGATCAAGCTTAATTAGATAAGACTTGATTAGTGTTTATCCAACTTGAAAGGTATGGATTTATTTCCTCATACATTCATCAATCATCTCACTCAGTCACTGTTAGACCATTCAACTCTTGTAGTGAACTTAGATAAGGATTTTAAAAGTTCAGAATGATTCATATATTCATAAAATTGGTCGAAGATAAGGTGTTTTCTATAAATGGTTAGAAGTTTTTAGAATCAACCGATGATGGTAAATCCATGGGTAGGGCGGACACTTTATCTCAAGCTTTTTAGGAGAGAATTATAGGAGTTGGTCTCTAGTAGATCCAACAATGATACCAATATGGAAGGGATCAAAGAAGAAATCGAGAGTCTTGAATAAAAGCTTCAACAGAACTGGGATGATTCCAATTTTTTCACCTTGAATGAGAAACAAAGTGATCCAGTGGAAAAAATATTTAAGATTTAAAGGGTTTTCAGGGAAAGATCAAGGGTAATTTGGCTAAGGTAGGGGGCGCAAAACTACCTATTTTTAGGCATTTATAGAGGAAAAATATTTTATAAGAATATCAACATGAAGCTACGATATGGGTCATATACAAGAGATATTGATGTGTCAAGGAATCTAGATCTGGATCAGTTTGAGGGTCTTTGGGAAGGATTAGGGGGATTTAATGGTTGAAGGCTATATGCTGCAACAGGAGAGGAGAGATTTATGAATTTCCTTCCTTGGATGGTGTAGGATAGGGACAATGAGTAGTTATAATATATTATGAAAGAGGATGAAATACAAGAGTTAGTCTTTAGTGTGAAACTGGAAAGTGATTCTAGCCTATATGGGTTCCCAGGTTCATTATACATACCCACATGGGATATTATTAAGGTGTAGGTTAGGGAATCATTATGTGGTTATTTTAAAGGTCTTCCGAGGGTGGTGTCTGCTTCTAAGGTGATTCTTATTATGAATTTCTAGTAACCCACTACTATCAAATAGTATCAACCTATCTATATTTGTAACTACATTTATACGATACTTGAAGGTCTTATAATGAGAATACTCGGTCGGGTTATTCCAATACTAGTCTTAGAGGGGCATCATGGTTTCATTAAAGGAAGGAGTATTCAAGGGGCGATGGGGATAGTAAAGGAAATGGTAGATGATATTAATAATAATACACTTGGATCAAATATTATCATAAAAGTGGATATGAACAAGTCATATAACAGTATATAATGGAGATTAATTTTCAAATTAATGAGGAATTTTGGGTTTAAATAATGGGTTTCTAACCTAAACATTAGGTGCTAATCCTCCCCATGGATATCTATTTCTTCATGGGGAATGGATTTGTTTTTTTTAAATACCATTCATGAAATAAGTCAATGTTATCTTGTTTTACCAAGACTATTTATTCTAGATCATTAGGCACTCACAAGAAATATAAAACACGGTTTGTAGGATGGGATCATTATACCTTACAAGTGAAAGTCTATGAATGGAATCGTTTTTCATCTCATATTTTCTGATGATATTATTTTCTTTACTAATGGTAGGAAAAGATTTATTAATATGCTGAATAAAATCATGGAGGAATATAGAAACCAAAGATTTCAAAGGGTTAACTAGGAGAAGTGGAATTTTTACATGTCAAAAAATAAATTGGAATGACACAACCGGATTATACAGAAACAATTGGGCATGAAAATTTTCCATATTTCAATGAAGTACCTGGGTGCACCAATTTTGTATATAATAATCAATAAGGTCTTATTCTAAGGCATCACCAATCAGATCATGGGGCTCATTTGAAAATGGAAAACCCATTTTCTCTCATTTGGATGGAACATCATGTTAGGGAATGGTATGCTAACCTCTATACCAATACATGTATTTTCAGTCATTAAGTTACTGAAATTGGACATTGAGCATATTGAAAAAATCATGAAAACTTTCATCTAGGATGTGAACCAAAATGAAAGATTCCATTGGGAATCTTGGAAGAGTATGGAGAAGCTGATCACATAATGTGGAATTAACTTACGAAGCATTTTGGAAGCCATGCATGCTAAGCTAGTGTAGGATATTATTTAAAGGAACATGTTATGGGAAAGGTTTATGAGAAATAGGTATGGTGAAGACTAGAGAGAGTGGTTCAATCATTCCAAGAGATTATCATGCCTTAAAATATGTATGATTAATCATCTGGAGACACTATAAGAGAAGCTACGGTGTGTTTTGAATCATGGAGAGATTAACTACTAGAAAGAGAACTGGGATGGGGAACCTCTGTTCTTTTTGTTATTTCTAGTTCTGGAGATCTCATTCATGGAAGAAAGTTTTTTACTTGGTTTTATTAATAAAATTCTTGATAAAAAAAGGATCACATATAGAAATATTAGTCTAGTTGATGATCCTGACAGATGAATTTTTTTAGAATCATTATCTGGAAATTTTAGTGGTCGGGAATTTTGAGAGATGGTGCATGTAAGTAGTAGAATTAATGAGTGTGTGTCAAATATTTGTTATAATAAGATTCCATTAAAATTGAAATTTCTAGTGTGGAGTTTTAGTAATAAATCCTTGACCATGGACTATAATGTTTATAAGAATGGGGTCTTCCTAGCATCCTATTACTGGTGATGTGTTTCACTAAGTCTTGAATCTACTTTTCATTTCTTTTTCTAAGGGGATTGGGCACTTGGTATTTGGAGTTTTCTTAAACACTACATGGGATTTTCTATATTTGGTGATTCTATTTTGGAGTAAATAGAGTCTTGGTTTTAGTATTTTGGGAAGAATGGTTTGGAGGTTAATGCATGCAACATGACCTTTATTGTTGCATGTTGGGTTATTTGGGAGGCTAAAAACAAGGCGAGGGAAGGAAGATGTTACACACATCTATTAATTTAGTTCCAAGTGAAATATTTGTTGGCAGAGCTTGGATCTATCATTTTTGGTGGGGTTGGTGGGTTATCTAGGAACCTCCAACTACGGGGCTGAAACTCAATGTTTATGGATCTTGTTTTGTTGGGGCAATGATAGGAGGTGGTCTTATGTGAGATGTCATAGGCTCGGTTATTTTTTGGTTTCAACACATTTTATGCTCTAGGAAATTCTATTGGAGTATAGTTGAGGGATATGGTTAGTGGCCTCGTGATGTGAAGACTTTTAAACATTAACATTTTGGAGGTTGAATCGGATTCCAAAGTGCTAGTTGGAATTATTTACAGAAAGGCTATCCCTCCATGAGAGTTGTATTACTTCATCATGAAGTGTAGTATGATCATTTATTAGGGAATTGAGGTTGCTAACACATATAGGGAATGAAACTTTACAAAAGATTATTTGGAAAGAAAAGGGGACCTTATAAAGAGTATCATTTTATAATTTTATATTGGATCCCTTATGAATGATTGTAAGCTCATTGTAAGGGGATATTCCTTCAGTCTGTGCCACTTTCACCCCCTTTAACTTAGATCCTTCCACTTATTTTATAATAAAAAAGATAATTTTTATTCAAAATACTACCCTTTGGTATAGGAGGTATGGGAACATGAGTTTTAAGAGTCATGATCATATTTGAAATCAAGGCATGTTGATTTATGTGAATCCTTCTAGTATACCTTTCTATGAGGATTTTTTATATGGTAAGTATAAGTGGGTGATTTTCAATAAGTCATTGTAAAAATCTAGAATAACACTTGAGTGTGTTCACTCTGACCTTGGGGGTCCCTCTAAGACTACTTCCCATGGTGGAGGCTACTACTTTTTTACGTTCATAGATGATTACTCCTAGAAGGTCTAGATTTACATACTAAAACACAAGTCTATTAGTTTTTAGACTTTCAAGAATAGTAAATCTTGTATAGATATTGAATCTAGTAAAAAACTTAAGACTTTAAAAACTGATAATGGGTTATTATTTTTCACTAAATTCAATGATTTTTTTAACTTTGAGGGTATCCATATATACCGGACCATTATGGAAACCACAAAACTGAATAGGTTAACTGATAGGATAAATAAGAACATTATATAGAGGGTGGGATGCATTTTTTCCCATTCTAGTCTACCTAATTCCTTCTATCCTAAGGCTTCCACTACTGAAGTGTACCTGATTGACCATTTCCTAGCTTCTTTTAATGATTTTAAAACACTTGAACAAATCTAGATAGGAAATAAATCTAGTATTACTCACCTAATATATTTTTAATCCGCATATTATGAACATTAGAAGAATTATAAGATGGAACCAAGGGCTGTAAATTCATTTTCATCGGTTATCTGGTGAGTGTTAAGAGTTATAAGTTATGGATATACAAACGGAGTATCAAGAATGCATAATCAATCATGGTTTTGTGTTTTGTGATTCTAGTATATAAACAGAAAATACAGTTGATTCTGATAAGGCTAATACACCCAAAAATTTATGTGTTTTAGTTAATTCTGAGATTAAAGTCTAGTTAGAACCTGATTTTATCTCTGCTGGCCCTTCTCCATAGGCTCAAGATGAATCTGATTAATATTTTGGTTCTATACTAGATATTGAGAGAGGTGACCATAGAGATTAATGGTTTCCTTGAGATAGAGCATGGATGACTATTAGACCTCCATATAGGTTCAGAAATACTGACATATTTTCATATTCTTTTAAAGTTTCTCAATATATAAACAATAGTGAACCAAAAACATTCAATCAAGTTTTGAAATCCAATTAATCCTAATAATGGTTAGCTTCCATGAATGATGAGATGAATTCTCTTCTTAAGAATAAGATATGGGATGTTGTGACCAAACCCTTAAATGAAAAAATAATTTGTTTCAAATGGATGTTTAATAAGAAATAAGATAACAGTGGGGAGTTAAAAATAAAGTATAAATATAAGTTATTTTCTAGGGGATTCCATCAATATGATAGAGTTAACTATGGTGATATTTTTTCCCATGTTGTTAAACATTCATCTATTTAGATTATGCTTTCCCTTACTACTAAGAATGATTTTCCATATAGAATAGTTAAATGTAAAAAATTCATTTTCATGGAAAGTTAGATGAAACAATTTATATGAGGTCTTCTGAGGGTTTTTCAAAAGATTTTAAAATGAATCAAGTATATTTTTTACAAAATTATTAATACGATTTGAAACAATATTCAAGGTAGTGATATAAACTCTTTGACTCTTTTATGATTGAAAATAGTTTTAGAATAAATAGGTTTAATGCATGTGTTTATTTTAATCATGTTAATAATGATATGATTTACTTACCTTTATATGTTGATGACATGCTAGTTATCTATAAAAACATGAGGTTGATTTTTCATGTAAAATCATAAATCAATTCTATTTTTGAAATGAAAGATTTGATAAATGAAAAATAAATATTGGAATATAAATCACTTGACACAAAAATAATAAAACCATGTATTTTTTATAGAATTATTATGTTAAAAACGTTTTAAATAGGTATTTGTTTGAGCACATTAATCCAGTTAGCATACTTCTAGTAAAATACTTTATGATTTCTCAGCATTAGTCCCTTATTAGTGAATTTAGGGTATATTTCATGAGTAAGATTACTAATTCTAATATAGTTGGGATTATTATATATATAATGGTTTATTATAGACCAAATATTACTCTTTTCATGTGTACTCTGATCAAGTTTATGGGAAAACCTGGGAAAACATGTTGGCATGATCTGAAAAGGATCCTCATATATGTTTAAATATCCTCTAAGATATGCATTGAGTGTGGTAAAAATTATGGTTATAGTGATGAAATTATAGGATTTATATATTTTTATTATACTATTAATATAGACACTCATAAATATATTATTGATTTTTTATTCCTTATGGTAGCCATATTTCATGGAATTGTAACATGTAGTCCACAGGATAAATATATTTCTTTAATTAAATTCATTAAAGAAGTTATTTTCTTAAAAGGACTTATTAATGAGCTATCTTTATCTACTACTAGTTTATTTGTACAATATTAGAGTCAATATGTTTTATATTTGTCTAAAAATATGTTTTCCCTGGTAGATCAAAGCATATAGACATTAGGCTTTACTTTGTAAGGGAAATTATTTAGTTTGGGATAGTTTGTGTCATAAAGGTACACACTAGGGATAACTTGGTTGATAGTTTGACTAAATTCATTCCCATGTCTAATTGTAATCATTATTTAGATATAGTTGAATTCATCTCAATTCAATTGTATAGGTCGTCAGAACATCAGTAGTAATAAGATCGTTTTAATTTCAGGGTGGATTTTTTTTATTTAGTGATGCATGTTTATGTTCAAATAAAAATAATATATTATCACATTGATTATAGGATTTTTTTTCATCTTCTATTCACAAGCATCATGAATGGTTTAATTAGATTTTATTACCTTTGTATGTGGTTTTATTCACTTACCTTTATGTATGGTTATGTTTACCTTTACATGTGGGTAGTTTTGCTTACTTGTATGTGTTTACCTTTACATGTCATTTCTCCCTACAATTTATTTTTTATATCATCTTTTGTTTTCCTTTAAATTAGTGGATTGATTTGGGATCATTGATCTCTTATATAAAACGACCCCATGTGCACACTCTTGTGTTTATTCAGTCTGATTCTTACCTCTCTCATATTTGAGATGATTTGAAACTTGCCTCAGCAACTTATATAATTATGTTGCATGCCCATAACAGCTACTTTGTGCCCATTATTCGAAAATATACTTGTATCTGGGTCGTACACATGTCATTCATCTCATGAACCTTGCCTGAACCACTTTTCACTTCACCTAGGATTCATCATTTCATTTTGGATTCATATTTTATCATTCAGTTAGAATCCATTTTTCTTTCTCATTTTTCTTGGGGATGTAATAGAGGAAACTCTCTAGTTTTAGTGATATTTTGACACGGAAGAAGAGGAATTGAGGTTTGGGATTGCTGGTTTCTCCTTGATGCTCATGGTTTTGATCCCCTATAATTGGATTACTTATCCCATGGAGATTTAGTGGAGATGAAAGCATGGAATCAAAATTGGACGATCCTCGCATGAAGCTTGGATGTTTTTTACTCATCTTTTCAATTATAACAGGGTTTCAGCAGAGAAATCCATCTCTATAAACGATTTCATTTATTTTTTATTTTTTATTATTGTATCTTTTATTTTGGGTGCATGTTTTAGTCTATCCAGAATTGGATAGTGCTAAATCCTCATGACTGAGTTCATCACTTTGACTGGCCTCCTCAGATAGTTTCTCTGATTTTCTTTCTTGAATTCAAGTTTGTATTTGTTTCTTTATTTATTTTAGTGATATAAATTTCTTGGGTTAGTTTTCTCATCATGAATATTGGTTCAATGTGTTAGGAATCACGTTACTTATTTGTGTTCTTTAATACTTTCCTTATCTGATCCCAAAATAATGATCATATATTAATCAAATTCACATTTTATAAATAAAACAGTTTTTCTAATCACTTCACAACCCATAAGTAAAACATCAGTGGATCTTGGATGGTTCTTAAGGACCGCAGCATCAATAATGCCCTTAACACATACACATACACATACATATACATATATACAAACATACAAATACATACACATACATGCATATCAGGGTATATACATGAATATACACATATACATGCATATATACACATATACATACATACAATCAAATAGAAAAATATTTTAAATTATTTAATATGAATTTATAATATATATAAATTCAAATTTGGTGTTTAAATAAATATATATTCATTTATATATTTATATAATTGTTTAATAAAATATTAAAATATCATATTTATAAATAAATTTTTTAATTAATGTATATAAATATATCATTATACACTATTATTGATTGATACAAAATTTGATAATTTTTTATATATAAAATTATGAAAATATGATTGATCATAATTTTTTATTATAATATTTTTATATAAATCAAATTTATATATTATATTTATAGTAATTATTATTTTTATATAAATCATATTTAAAAATATATAAATATGTATACATAAATTAAATTATTCTAGGTGCAATTTTATTAGTTCTTTTAGTTAGCAATAGAAAAAGGATCCCCTTCGTCTATGTTTTTTAGTGACGATAAATGGAAGTGATGGATAAAGAGGAATCTATAGTAGTGAGGCTGGTGCCATGACATAGTGTTTTGCTACTCATTTAGGACTTTGGGTTATCTACTTCAAAAAACTCTAGGCCACATGCATTTGGGTCTTCCGACTATCAAGAACTTGGGCCTTCGGTCCACTAATGTAATAAAATAGGTTCACTGGGTGCTTTTTATTCCTTACAGAGAGGGATGAGGTTCAAATCACTAAGGTGACTTGGTGTGTGTGTTGATATTTGTGATTTATATTATTCTCTATCTAATATATATATATATAGTAGTGTCACATTGCAATAGATCTACAAAATATGCTAAATATATATAAATTGAATATCATTTTGGAGAAATGTGGTTTCATTATCCCCAAGGAATGTTGGGCATTCAAGATGTGTTGAAGGGATTTATTATCACTACTAAAAAAGGGGGATATTAATCAAAACCCTTTATTAGTGCTAAAAAATTGCTCATAAAGGGGGTGCCTTTATCCATACTAGCTAAAAGCCTTGATAAAGGGTACATTTATCAGTGCTAAAAATTCTCTAAAAAACGCACCCCTTTGACAATTCTTTTTTATCACTAATAAGAGGTATATTTCATAAAAAGGTTTATATATTATTAAAAATAATATATTAATATATAAATATATTGATATTGATATGAATATAATATATTTTATTAAATATGATTTACATAATACTAAATATGTAATTACACTTAATATATAAGATATTTAGTGAAAATTTATTTATAAAATATTTAAAATTAACATTAATTAAAAAAATATAATTATTATTGAGTAATATTTATTTAATAACAATTTTATGATAAAAAATTTCAATAAATTAATGAACAATTAAAAATTAGTTGAAATCATGACTAGAACTTTAAATGGACATAAATTTTGACTCGGGTATCTATTTGGGCTCTAACACATACTAAATCAAAGCTTGTAAAAATATATGGAATGTAAAACCCTAAGAGTATCTTGAAAAAATCTTTTTTGAGGTTTAAAAGACCCTGAAGGCCTTCAAAACTTTTTTTGGGGGGGGGGGGTTCCCTGATTTTTTACATTCGAAGGAATTTTAGCCTTGTTTAAGGGGGTCTTCTTGTCTCTTTTCGATTGAGATTGAATTTATTACCAAGTATTACTTTCATGTGGATATTATGGTGTTCAAATTTTATCATTTTTCATATTTTATTTTTATTTATGATCAAATATATACATATTTGCATATATGTACATATAATAAATTAATTATAATAATAAATATTTAAACATATTTACATAAAAATGTATTTTAAAATATATAAACTATATAGAAATAAATATTTATTATTAATTTTATTTAAAATAAAAAATTGTACATTTGATTTGCCTTATAAAAATACATTAATACATATATACCCATAAAAGTTTATATATAATATTATCTTTATATATAAATATGTGTGTGTTGATAAAAATATGTATATTTATGTGTATATTCTAATATATGTAAATAAATACACACATTAATGGTTCCTTGCATATATATTTTATATATACATTTATATATATATTTATTTAATATGATTTGTATAACAATAAATATATATTTTTACGAATATAATAACTATTTACTTTTAATATTATTATATTATTATTTATAATTATATATATAATTATTATTGCATCTATATATTATAAAATATAGTGATATGAATGGTATATATAAATATATAAATATATGTGTGTGTGTGTAGTATTTAAATATGAATATGAGTATAAATATAAATATTTTTGTGCCAATGTGTGTGTGAAATATAAATATTTGTATGTGTATGTGGGAAATATAAATATGTGTGTGTGTGTGTGTAAATATGTGGGTGTATATATGCATATTTGTGTGTCAATATTGTGTAAATACATTATAGAAATGCATTTTTATAAATATATCATTATCATTAAATATATAATATAAATGTATATAAATGTACATAAGATAAATGTATTTAAATATATTATAGAAATATATTTTATAAACATATTTACAATAAATATTTATAAATAAATTATAAAAATATTATATGTAAATATAAAATTATATGTAAATATACAATTATATGTAAATATATATTTATAAATATTTTTAAAATGTATTTACAAATAATTTTATAAATGTATATAATAATATGAATAAATATATATAAAAAAAATTATGTATATATATTAATAAATAGATATATCATAAAATATTAAACAAATCTAGATAGAGCAATGGTAAAAACATTGGGCAATGAAGGTAGAGGTTTCGGGTTTGAATCCAGGCATGATCAGGGGTGAAGATGGCATGAAAGTACTGATAAAGGGCGGGCAATAGTGAAGATAGCATGAAATCACTGATAAAGGATGGGGGCACTGGATGAGTGTGTATAAATGAGGGGTATGTGGGGGGAACATGGTGCTGAAAAAGGTTCTGAAATCTTATATCTGTATGGGCATTCGAAATTCATAGGAAGTTTGAATTTTCAAACAAGTGGTCAGGTCATTTTGGGAACAAAGGTTTTGAACTAAATTATGAAGGTTGGTAAACCTTAAAGGGTGTATTATGTATGGATTTTAAGGCTCATAATGGATTCTAAGGGCCCATAGGAACGTCAGAGACAACCTACAGTGGTTGGTCTAAAGAAGTGAAAACTACAGTAGCCACCAGCTAGTCAGTGACTTTTGAAGGGGGGAAATTATATTTTTTACATTGGGTTTTTAGAAGGGGAATCCCCTCCTCTCCCTTTCTGTTTAGTGTGATGTCCAGGAGGCCTTTTCCCCTTCCTCTAATCTTCAAGCCCCTTCAATGGGGGTTTTTTCTTTGCGTTTTACGGTGATTTAAGGTAAACATCTCCCTTCGGTGATCTCTATTTGTATTTCTGATCACTCATATCTAATTTTGAGATATCCAATTATGATTTTTAGTTCTGATTCCACCAGATCATTGTTTAATTGGACACTGGTGATGGGGATTTTACTCTTCTTAGGAAGAAGACATATCAAGATGTCATCTGCATGTAGCCACATATCCTTTCGGCAAGGTACTCCATCATTATGAATTTTTATGGGTTTTTAGCCTAAGTATAATTAAATTAAAAAATTATTATGCATCAGTGGTTGGGGATTTTGATTTACATAAGTCTGGGGGTGTGGTTGGGCCTTCAGGGTGTCATTGGAGGTGGTTCTGACATATCATATTGACTAGATGAGTTATCAAATATTATTCCAAGTTGGTTTTAAATTAATTAATAAATTATAATTATTGAAATTAATTAATTAATTGCCTTTGGTGTGAGTTAGGAGCTCAATTGGATGAGATGAGATAGGTTGATCGATAAAGAGGCGAGAAGGGATTGGACAGGCCTTAGAAGCTACTTCTGGCCCTTGGTGTCAAAGTGGAATGCTCTGATAAGAGAGAGGTTGTCTGGCATAATTTCCCTATGAAATTTATGTTTTTTTATGTCACATGTGGATGCTTAGTCTCACCATTGAGAGTGACATTGAAAATTAATTAAATTTATTTTTTTAAGTTAAATGGGTGAGTTTTAGGGTCACGAACCACCCTTGTACTCCGGCTTGTCGCCTTGACTGCCGATGGTTGAGGCTAAGACTTTTAGTGATATATGGTCTCTAGACCTCTTGTGAGGAAAGTTCCAACCAACGAAACCCATTAACCCATGCATGGGGGCTTGAAACACCTCCATGATAGAGGTAAGGGTGGACTAGTGATCCTCATTCATGTAGAACTTAGAGGACCTCCTTTGTGTTTAATTTTTTTTAGTATTTTTGATATTAGGGTGGGATGAGTGATCATCTCCCATCGGTTATGATCAGGCCTAGGTGTACAGACCTTAGACAGACCAAGACTGGGTTGGGTGAATAGATCGACCTAGAGTGACCATGAGGATCGAGAAGGACCATGGGAAATATCTTGATTGTTTCCTATGTGGTGAGACCCTGTGTAACATCCTGGTTTTTATAATAATTAAATACCATTTTTTAAATTTATAAGTCCTTTTAATAGAAATAAAATAATTTTTAACTTAATTTTTACTCTTACACTTGGTATAGAAGTTTTGTAAGGGTAATTGTCTTTTACCTTTACATATGGTGGTTTGTAGGAGTTACATAATGGTAACTGCTTGTTTCCTTATATTTTGTAAGTGTAATGGTCTATTTATTTAAGTCTATATAAGGGTAAGGGGAATTTTACATATGTTGTGTAAGGGTAAAACCAGTGTATATACAATGAATAAGGGTAATCTTGGAATTGTGTGAGGCTAATACCTTGATTATATGACTTTCATAATGGTAAATCCTATTTTCTATACACTATATATGGGTAATCCTAACATTTCATAAGGGTGAACCTATTTTCCTAAGGTTTACAGAAATTTAGATAGATGTTGTGTAAGGATACACCTTAATTGAATAAAGGTTCCATAAGAAATTAATTACTCACATAAGGGTAGTCCCTTAACAATGTAAGGGTAGATTGAAATTCCTAAGGGTTACATAAAGGTAACCCAAGGTTTTCCCTTCTTGCGTAAAGGTAGGTTAGAGTTGTGTAAGGGTTAACTCTCAGACCCTTCTTCTATATAATGATATGAACGAGTTTATAATAGTTATTTAAGGGTGACCTAGTTCCATTATGTGACAATAAAGTTTTGTATAAGGTTAAAACCATGTTACCCTTATGTGGTGCTCTTTTTGGAGAAAAATAAATAAAAATTCATTTTTTTCCTTTCTTCTTCCTCTAACTTGACCCTATAATGCCTTTTTGCATTTTGAAATTCTGGAAATAATTGAAATTAGTTATTTATCCTATTTTAAAGTACAAACTCATGTTTCAAATGTTTTTAAACCCACTGCACTCAAGATTTAATTAAAATAGAAAAATTATATGGTGGTTTTAATTTGGGGTTTTAAAATTGTTACCCAAAACACCTCCTTTGTTTTTAAAATTACCTAAGGTTTGGAAACATTTGATTTTTAATATCCTATTGGAACTTTTTGGGTGTCCAAATGTTGGTTTATCAATAGGTTTTTGTTGGAAATGAATTTTCCCTATTTTTTATATAGAAATTCTCTTATTGCTGAAGGTTTCTCTACCTCACTAGTTGTGGATCCCTTATTGGGTGTTCTGAGGTAAGTGATTTTTTAAGTAAATTATAATCTATTTAAACCATTATTGGTTACTTTATATGAAATGGATTTTATATTTATTCTAAAGTATGGATTTGAGTCTTTAATAATTTATTTTAAAATGGCATGGTGTGTGTGATGAAATTCCTTTGAAAATGGTTTTTGAACTAAAGTGTGATTTTTGGAATATTTTATCTATGTGAAATGAATTATTTGAAGCATGGTTCTGATGAAATAAAAGGGCATGATTTTTTTTATTTTAATGAGATGTATTGACTTAAAAATACATTATTTTCTTGATAAAAACCTTCTGATAATGGTTTCTGAAAATAAAGGGGTCATATTTTGAAACTTGAACTTGGGCCATTTGAAATGATTATTTGAATGTTTTGAGTTTTATGGAATTAAATGATAGCCCTAAAAATGTTTGATTCACCATGAATCACATGGGAGAATGGGTTTTGGGTGAGAATAATAAACACTAGGTAGGTATTAGCTCCACTTGGCAAGGAGATCAGTCATTAGGGAATTTCTCATATTATTCCCTTAAGGACCTTCTCCTATTATTCCTCAAGTAAATTATCATATTCATCCTTATGGGTGTTTCTTTTTTCGAATATAGATTATTCCTTAGGGATATTATTCTATTTCCCCAGTCTTATGACTATTTTCTCTAGCTTAGGCCTCAGAACATGTGCACATTAGGAGCCATACTTTACTAAAATGTGTGAGAATCCCTATATAAACCTACTCATGGGTCTCTTAATCATAGTTATATGATTGAAAATTATTTTACATGTTATTGATATGAAATGTTTTACTTGTGTCAATTTTGAAAGAAATTATTAGTCATGCGCCATTTGATAAAAAAATTAATTCATGAATGTTTGAAAAAGTTTTTTATATGTGATAGATTTGGTGGAGATACATTTTTGAAACCTTTTTTGTTATTAGTCATTGAAATGTTTTCTCAATAATGTTTTTATGTAAATTGTAAAAATATTCCCACATCATGTTTTCGTTTAAAATTTAGCATAATTGGTTTATATGATATGGTATTTCTTATGAAATGACTTGGTGAAATTCTAATGGAATTTATTTCTCACACCCTACCTTTTCCTTCAGGAGTTTGTATATTTTTATATAAAAGATCCAAGAAAAATAAAGTGAACCCCTCGATGGTGGTGGGTGTACTTGTTTAGAAATACTTGGGAGTTGGTGGTGACAAGTGGAGGCACATGAACCTCAGCCCAGTTGGTGAGGTATCCTTAAGTGCATCCACAAGACCCAGCTTCAAAACCAAGTAGAGGCATATTTTCTGGTACTGTAGCAGGTACTGTAGTAGGTACTGTAGTAGTATTGTAGTAGAACTGTACAATATGTGGGTACTATAGCAGAACTGGTACACTGTACAAGCACTGTAGGAGACTATACACTATACATGTATTATAGCAGAACTAGACATTGTGTGGTACTGTAGTAGATACTGTAGCAGGTATAGTTTGGTATTGTATCAGCTAGAACTATTCACCTTGGGCCATCGGTTTGGGCTTGGAGTCCATAAGGATTTCGATCCACCTAGGCCTTCAGGATAGTAGGGATTTCAGGCCATCTTTAAGGTCTTTGGGCCACCTCAAGGCCTTCGGGACACATGCAGTTGCCCTAGACAGACTACAAAAAAGGAACAGCCCCAGAAGAGGATTCAAAGCAGGTACACTCACCAAAGAAGAGCCAAATGGATTTTTTAGAATGAGAGGGTATGGATATTCTATCGGTATCAGCCTGTGCTTGCACGGGAATCCTAGCCAGATGTTCATGCAAAGGTGGAGAGATACTATCATGATGTAGATGCTGGGGAGGGGCAGTTCCTTGTAGATAGTCTGGTTGAATTCCCTAAGACCTTCAGGTCAGGTAATCTCCTAAACCTACGGTCCATGTAATCTCTGAGCCTATGGGCCTTGTAAGGGTTCCCCCTCATCCCTTGAAATGGGGGTTATCAAAATCAATAAAAATGAAGGCCTCCGGGCCATTAGGGGGTGGTGACAGGTGGAGTGTGTGACCTACATGTCACATGGAGTTTTTGGGTTGTTTTCTTGATGGACTTTTAGATGACTTTGGTTGAAATACCATTTTGGTACTTATACCTTTTTCTTATAGGATATCTCAGTTTTTGGATTTTATTTCTATTGTTCATCTATTTTATTTATATCTATTGGGATAAATCATTCCCATATCATTGTTTTTGATATCCAAGTGCTTTACACCATCCCATAGTGATCAAGAACACCTTTAAGTTCAATAGAGGATCGATTCAGATACCCTTTTAGATGGAACTCTAGTTCAATTCCTTACAAATTTTATTAGATCAAGTTTTTACATGTTATTTTGGGATGTTTGGTAGTTTGTAGATAAGACTATCATAATTCAAGTATTCCTTCATGAAAGGGTTCTTGATCACCAACCAAATTATTTTATGCTTGGGTTACCAAGTTTTTATATAATTTTTATGTATCTAGTTTGATCCTAATCCTATAACATTTTTTAAACCTTTTTCTTTTGTTTGAGTAATTCTTTGTGTTAAAAATATTGAGTTTTAGAGGAAATTTAGATGGGTTCATGTTACTATGAATGATTTGGAAAACCATGTGTAGATCAGTTCGATTGACTCTCAATGGAATTCACATGATTGAAACATGGTTTACCAAACCGTGTGACCAATCCATGTACAGCTAATATTTATTATAATTTTATGTTTTCTTGTTTTGAGTGTTATATTTTTTTACCATTTATGATAACTTTGAAAAACTCTTCTATGAAAATTATTTGGTATTTTGATTTATTTAATAAGTCTTTTAAATATCAAATCCTTGAGATGTTTTTAAAAGAGTTAGGAATTACTTTGAGTTTTAAAAATATTTTAAATTCAAAATGGTGTTTGTATTTGGGTGTTTCAAAAATATTTTTAGTTTAAAGCAATGAAATATTATTGGAAAATCTGGTTGACAATTTTGAGAAAGGATTAGAGTTCTATCTACATTCAATATTTTCATTTGAAGTTGATAAAATTTAATTAGAATATTTTAAATAATGTAAGTGTGAAATGTTTTAAAATAGATTTTAAAATATTATAGTGATATAGTGTTTTCTTTAAAAAAAATCAATGGTGTGAAAACTTTGGTATAAAGAATGGAGATTATTTTTGAAAAGATGTTTAGAAAATACCCTCTTGGGTTAAAGAGGTGAAATTATTTTAGAAAAAATTTAAGACTTGGGATTATTGGTTTATATTTTTTTTAGTGTCGAATGATAATTTGTGTAAAACTGTGTGTTAAAGATATTTCATATTTTGTGTTTTATCTTGTGAAACTTGACTTATGATTTTTATTTTGATGGTTTTGTTCTTATTGGTTTTATATTATTCCCCCACGTTCATATTTAATGGATACTTTGGTTGATCCTAATTCTCTTGGAACAGTTGATCCATCAACTCTAGACTTATGAACCTATATTCTTCCTCTCACACCCCGGAATGAGGATTATTCCCATGGGTTTAAAAACATGAATGCTCCTTGATTATTTAAACAGCGATATTCTCAGCAAGCAGTGACATGGATGAAGAGGATTGAGGATATCTTCGCAAAACTTAACCTTCCAGAATCTATCGAGGTTAATTTTGTGACCTTTTTGTTTGATATTCTGGGTTGTACATGGTGCAAGTATGTTACTCAAGATAATCCATAGAAATACCACTCTTTGGTAGATTTCAAAGAACATTTAATTCAGGATATATTTCTTGATTTAGTGAGAGTATCAAAGTCTATGAAATTTTATGGTCATTAACATGGAGATGAATTAATATTGGTGTATGATCTCTATTTTATTGAGTTGGTGTCATATTCTCCTCATATTACCATAGATTACTCTCTTATGGTGTGGTTTTTTCAAGATGCCCTTCATCTATATCATTCATAGGTTTTGTTTCCTCTTGGCATCTACTCTTATAGTATGTTGTTTATGCATGCTTTCAAGGTTTAAGAAAACATGAAAGGATCTCCATAAGCATTGGGAATTTCTTCTATTCCTAGATGTGATGGCAGAATATCCAGCAAGGGAAAAAGGAAGTGAACTAATTCATGCCCCATGGGTAGTGACATCAAAATTTCATTTTTGTTTTTTCTCACTATATTCCTTAGGAAATAAAAACTTTGTTTGATTCCAGTGCACAAAGGTGGGTCATACAAAGAGAACTTGTAAGAAATCCCCTAAATCTAGTAGCACTTGTGGTCATTTTGGTCATTTATATATGTTTTTTTAGGCTTTCTGTGCACCTTGACATGGTAAAGGATCATTGGATCCTTAGAGAATTACATCAAAGTCAGAATCTTCATGATAGTAAGACTCCCTCTATAGGCCTCAGAGTGAATATTTTTCATGTAGCATCCAAGAATCCAGTGAAATTTAATACTGATTCATTTTGTGTTAGTCCTGATGTCAAAGTGGAAACATTTTGGTTTTTACTTGATGTAATCCTTTTTCTATTGATGACCTTATGACATCAGGAGTTATCTTCTTGGTTAACCTGGTTTTCAGGGTGATGTTTTTAGTTTTCCAGTCTCATTGTTGGATTATATCTTGGTGATTTAAGAATCTGGTTTTATGGATTTTCATGTTTTCTTATGATTGTTTTGAATTCATGTTTTTTGATGAGTTTTGATAGAAAAGTGTGGTTTTGGGGAAAATTAAATATGGTGGAAAGATCACTAACATTGAATTTCTCATGATAAAAGGTTATCCTTTATCTTCCATAGGAATTTATTTTTGTATGATCTAGAGAATTGTGATTTGGATTTTGTGGTTTCCTTGATCTTGAGATTTCCTCTTTGAGATATATCCAAATAATGACATATATTCATATTTCTGTGTAATCATAGTGTGTGTTTTTCCTTTTCATGGGATCGGGTTCTTTGGAGATGATCCATCTGTATTCATGTTCTTATGATCCCCTCTAACTATTCCCTATGGGATGGAAGTTCTTTTTGAAGTGCATGTGCCTTGGTGATTATTGTTATTCTCTTCTCTCATGTTGATGTTGGTCTTGAATTGGGTTGGTATTTTTTTTCTTGATGAACATAGTGGAGCTTCAGTAACTGTTGGGGTGACTAGGAAGAAGTATTGATGATGATAAAAAAATTTATTAGAATTACTAGAATATGGTGTTCCAAGAATGTAGTATCGAGGATCCCTCATGTCAATTAAGACTAGACTATGTTTTTTGTTTATGAGGTTTGTTTCTAATTGATTCATTTCTAATTGTTCTCTTTGGTTTTTTTATGTGACCCTTGTGTTGTTGTTTCTTAAGGTGATATACTTTTCCAGAATTTCTTTTTCAATGTTACTATTGCGGTTTTCATGTGCGGTGCTTTAGAGTTTGTTTTTAATTTTAGTAATTCATTTCTCACTATTGAGTAGTTAAGGGTTGTTGTATGGTTTTAAAGTTTGGTTTCTTGGTTGATCTTATTTGGAGATTTTCTCTTCCTTATCTAAACTAGCTCACTAGTTTTATTTGGAAGTCTTATTTTATATAAATAACTTTTATAAGTGTATTCATCTAATCTCAGTTTCTTTCATGGTTTTTTTGGAATCCTTTCTTTTTTCCATTTGTGAGAGTTTATCTTTTGGGGTCATTTCAATGTTTTGGGTTTGATGGTGTATCTTAGGTTTTCTTCTCTCTCTAATATTAATCGATCAATATCCTTAAATATTTCTGGGGGTAAAAAAGCCTTGTGGTGGGGATATTTGTAACATCATCATTTTTATAATAATTAAAGACACTTTTGGGTTTTAATTTATAAGTCCTTTGAATAGAAATAATATAATTTTTAACTTAAATTTTACCCTTACACTTGGTATAGGGGTTATGTAAGGGTAAGTGTATCCTACCTTTATATAGGGTTTTTTTAGGAGTTAAATAAGGGTAAATCCTTGTTTTCTTTTGTTTCGTTAGTGTAAGGGTGTGTTTATTAAGTCCGTATAAGGGTAAGGTGAATTATTCATATGATATTTAAGGGTAATCACTATATATATACACTGATTAAGGGTAGTCCTAGTGTTGCGTAAGGGTAATCCCTTGATTATATAAGTTGCGTAAGGGTAACTCCTATTTTCTATACACTATATAAGGGTAATCCTAGGGCTATGAAAGGGTAAGTCTATTTTTATAAGGGTTACATTATGGTAGATAGTTGTTGTGTAAGGGTAAACCTTAATTTCATAAAGTTAAATTGAGTAATTCACTACTCACATAAGGATAATCCCTTTAATATGTAATGGTAGCTTGAAATCCCTAAGGGTTATGTAAAGATAACTTGAGGTTTTCCCTACTTGCGTACAGGTAGGTTAGAGCTGTGTAAGGGTCATCTCTCATATCCTTCTATTTTGTAAGGGTGTGACCATGTTTACGAAGGTTATGTAAGGTTTACTCAGTACCCTTACATGACAATAAAGGGTTGTGTAATGGTAAAACTATGTTACCCTTACACAACACTATTTTTGGGAGAAAAATAAATTCAAACTCAATTTTCATTTATTCTTCCTCTATCTCGACCCTGTAAATTATTATTATGTTTTCCAGTGATGGAAATCATGGAAATCAATTCTTTATCCCATTTAAAATATTTAAATCCTATTTTTAATGTTTTTAAAACCTCCACAATCAATATTTAATTAAAATTGAAACATTAAATGGTGGTTTTGATTTCAGGTTTTAAAGTTGTAACCCAAAACACCTCCTATATTTTAAAAATTACCCAAGGCTTTGTTGCCTTAGATTTTTAATATCCTCTTAGAGTGTTTTGGGAATCTAGTTATTAGGTGATCAATAGGTGTGTGTTGGAGGTGGCTTGTTTACTATATATAAACATCTTATTTCTAATTAAGGTTTCTATTACTAGCTAGTTATGGATCCCTTATTGGGTATTTTGAGGTAGGTGGTATCTTAAGTCAACTCCTATCTCTTTGAACCCTTTTTTCTTGCTTGATCTGAAATAGATTTTTTATTTATTCTTAAGGATATATTTGAGTCTTTAATAATTACTTTTAAAATGACAAGGTGTGTATTATGAAATTCCTTTGAAAATGGATTTTTAAATAAAGTGTGATTTTGGAAATATGTTCTCTATATGAAATGAATAATTTGAAGTATTATTTTGATGAAATAAAATGGAATGAAATGTTTTTTTATTTGAAGTGAGATGTATTTCTTTGAAAGGTATGAGTTTCCCATTAAAAACATTTCTATGATGGTTTTTGAAAAAAATACATGAGATTTTGAAACATGAAATTAGGTCCATTTGAAATGATTATTTGAATGTTTTGAGTTTGATAGAATTAAATTATAGCCCCATAAATTTTTGATTCACCCTGAAGCACATAGGATCTTGGGTAGTTGGGTGGAAATAACACACACTAGGAAGGTATTATCTTTACTTGCCAGGGAGATTAGTCCTTACGTTCTTTATCCTATTCATTATTAGGGACCTTATCCTATTCATCCTTAGGGACCTTATCCTATTCATACTTAGAGGTTCTCCTTTTTTGGAATATATATTAGTCCTTATGGATCTTCTCATATTTCCCCAATATTAGGACTATTTCCCCAGGCTTAGGCCTAGAAATGTGTTCACACTGAGAGTTGTAGTTTACTAAAATGTGTTAGAATACCTATATAAGCCTACCCCTAGTTCTCTTAACCATAGTGACATGATTGAAAATGATGTTACATTCCAGTGATATAAAATGTTTACTCATGTCAATTTTTCTAGAAATTCTTATTCATGCCTCTTTTGAAAGAAATTTTTAATTCATACCTATTTTAAAAATTAGTGTATAGATTTTGGATTTTATAGTGATTCACTTTTTAAACCTATTTTATTATTACCCATTTAAATGTTTCCTCAAGAAATTTTTTATGAAAACTGTGAAAATATTTCCATGTCATGTTTTCATTTAAAATTTTTCATAATTGGTTTATTTGATATTTAATTTCTTATGAGACGACTTTGTGAAATCCTAGTGGGATTTTTTTCTTAAACCCTACCTTTTCCTTTAGGAATTTATAGATTTTATTATGACAAGTCTTGTCAAAAGGGAGGGCACAAATCGAAGGTGGTGGGTGTATTTGTTTAGTAGGACATGGGAGTTGGTGGTGACCGATGGAGTATGTGACCCACATGTCTCACAAATTTTATAGGTTTTTGTATTGATGGTCTTATAGATAAATTTAGTTGATGTTCCGTTTTGGTACTTATACCTTTTTCTTCTGGGATATCTTAGTTTGTTTTAATTTTATTTCCATTTTCATATGATTTTATTTGTAGATGTTCGGAAAATCATTCCCATATCATTGTTTTTATGCTCAGGTTCTTTTTTATAGCCTATGGGAATCAAGAATTCCCTTCGGGTCAATAGTGGATCGATTCATATACTAGTTTAGATGACACTCTAGGTCGGTTCGTTACACTAGTGTAGCTGGTGAGGTCATGTTACCCTATTGATGGTGTTGTGGGATGTGACATCCTAGTGCATTGGGTGTTGATCGGATATCATGTTTCATATCGAAGAATCATAGTGTAGATCCTCCATTTAATCTACCAAAGGGAACCTAGTGGGTTCCTATTGAAATACTAACCCTAATAATATGTGTATGGCCATGGGTAGTGATGGTTGCAGGTGGAACCTAGAACCTGGACCGACATGCAAGCCTGCTTGGGTTGACATGGTGATGATGGAAATGGGAATTTGACCAGACCTATGTTTTCTTTATTGATGGGTTATGGGATGTGCCCTCAGGGAAGAAGTGGAATGGTTGGGTTTCCACGAGTTAGAGATGGTGTGTTTTGGATGATGTGAATTTGATCTAGGTATGGGTAAGAGCTACCATGGATACGAATTTTGGTGATTGGAGTTTCCATAATGTTAGATCTCGGTTTTGGATCAACCATGGATTTGGGCCTTGATATATAATAGGAGATTCCATATATTTGGATCCCATGTGATAGGATTTGTCATGTATTTGGATCTCATGATACGGTTTCCTGTGCCTCATCCTTAGAGTCAAGAGGATATGTTTGGGACTACCATTGATTTGGAATTCATAACAGGGCTTTCATGGTCCTTATCCCTTTAGTTTGAGGATATGATAGGGGATGCCTTGGATTAGGGTCATGGATGATAAGGCTACCATGGGATTGGTCCCTAGAGTCACGAGTATTATCTAGGGCTGCCATGGATTTGGGTCTTGCATGTTACTTGGTTGGAACATTCAT
The DNA here is from genome assembly GCA_963277665.1 of Viscum album. Taxonomy (NCBI): domain Eukaryota; kingdom Viridiplantae; phylum Streptophyta; class Magnoliopsida; order Santalales; family Viscaceae; genus Viscum; species Viscum album. Next base: position 1,974,393,797 of record OY728157.1, on the reverse strand, counting down.
CAATACATGCTCAAATACACCCCATCATTGGTCGAAGAAGGTATGGTCAATCGGGATCATGGACCTAAGGATCGAAAAAAGTTTATTTAATTATTTTCATCAATTATTTATTTTTAATTTTGATCATTTCACATACACGTATCATTGTGTATTTTGGTTAGTATGAGACCGTTTTAGTGGTTCCCTACTAATTTTTTTACTCACACCCTACTTTGGCCACCACTGCACTTAAGTACCCAAGCAGAAATTCAGTTGGTTACATCCACAAGGTAGTCATAGGCCTAGGTTAACATGATTGAGCATGATAGATTAGATGGTATCATAATGATTAGAATGAGGTATGTCTTGAGGATGTCACAAAACTACATATTTTCTTTTATTTCCCTTTTATATTGGTATATATATATGGATGATTCAGTGGGTAGTTAGTTGTATGTATGACATGGTTGTTTGGGCCTTTACTTCATTTCATTTGTTATTCAGTTTTGTTTGTATTTATTTCTTCCATGATTAGTTCATTTTAAATGTATGTTTCTTGGTTATTTTATTTATTACTACTACACTCTGATATAGGGGGTATAGTCTCCCCATAGTACCACCTTAGACCATTGTTAATAGTTAGTAGCCTCTAGTATATGGGGAGGTGTGCCTGAGGTCTTGTAGCAAACTGGTATAGCTACTATTCATAGAGTGGGATAGGGAAGGACATTACAAAGTAGTATCAGAGCTTGATATTATTTTTTCTTATTGTTTTGATATTTGGTAGACCAGATATTTAGGAGTGTGTCGGATCCTATGATGGATGTAGGACTGGTGCATCGAGAACACCTGTTTTGATAAGAATTCTGGTTATGAGCAATGGGATTGATGTTCTTGATGTTCTATGTTATGATTATATATGATTTTCTCCTTCATACACATACATGTGGTTTAGATTTAATGATTTATTATGGAATTTTTGATCTTCTTCCATTATCAATAGTTCAACCATTTTACTTTTACTCTTAGCCTATGTAGGCAAGGGACTTCACATGCATCATATCAAGCATGTAGGATTCAAATGACATACAGTCCTACTGGTGTGCGATTTCACTAAAAAATGTGGCTTAATTGTTTAAAGTTTTAACAACCGCTTGTATGAAATTTTCCCATATAAGTACTTGGAGACATCCAACTCAACTAAGTTGACTTTTATATGAATTTTTTTCTGATGGATGGTCATGTGGATCTATAGTGAGATGCTCATTAATGATGAGGAAAACAACACGGTCCTCATGCACTTGAGGTGCAGTGACCCTAGTGGGTCAGTGTTGTATTGGATGCCTACCTATGAACCCCTTGTGAGTTATTGTTAATTAAGTTTTGTTATTTAAAGTTACAATAAAAAACTTATAAATCATTTTCCTAAATATCTTGGAATTACATTATACTTAACCAAACTGTCTGGCTATAGCTATTGGACATGGGTCATCCAGGATGATGTTGTGTGTGTGTGTTGTTGAAAGGTAAGATGTGATCCTCTAGGGAGTAGTCTAATGTGAAGATTCTCGAAGAGGAAGGTTTCCCTATTTATGAGATATGGTTATTATGTTATTTCATCATATGTGAGACCCCATGAGTGGGTGTTTATCATGTTAATTTTTTGGATTTTAAGATGGGATCATGGATGATTCCTTATAGACTGTGACCTTCTATGAGTTCACCTGATGGGCTAAGTGGTCAGCCCTAGTGACCCTTTGTGAGACCTGACTAGCAGGGCAAGTTGGGGAACCTAGAAACCCTTAGTTATGACTCATATCTTAGTGAGTCGATGGTTGGTGTGATCAAGGGTGACCCATCAAAGGGGTCAACTCGGGTTAGTACTTTTATTAGAGATGGAATCACAGGTGATGATTCAAGATTTGGGACTGATGGATAGGATGTGATCAGGGTTTACAGTATGGGAAGAATGATGCTCTTGGTTTTGGGGAAGCACTTAGGGTGCATAGGTATTGAGACTTACTTCCAAGTGCAGGACTATTTGGGTGCCTGGCCCTACTGACTAGTGGGTACATTTTTAACAGCATGGTCAAAGCACTAGTGTACACTCATGACTGGAATTATGTCGAGTAGTAGCTAATCATGTGGATAATCTTGACACGTTTTAAACTAATGATGTGAACTTGTTGTTCTATAGATACATCATGAGGTAGGTGGGTGTTTGATGAATCATAGCACAAGCGAGGTGATCAATTTTTAAGAGTACAAAGGGATATCCTAGAATGTTGATATTGGCATGCCGTAGAGCACTAATACTTTGGATTAGTATGGTGCGACTCACTAGAACACGAGTCAGGTGTATGGAATTGGTGATGGTCATGAGTGGGTTGAGGGATGATGGTAATTAATGAGACACTTTTGGGAATGATGGGGGTTTTTTTTAAATGGATCAGATTCCATGTAATGGTTGACCCAATGATAGACCCTAACTTGTATTATTAAGCAGACATAGTGCTAGGGGTTGGTAACAAATGAGCATGGATCGGGAGGAGCGATACATGGGGTTTGTTATGGAACCTATTGAGGTGACAATCGAGGAGAAGTTTGAGAATGGTAACCCTCAACGATGATATAACATAATGTTCATCATGGATTATGTTCCCTTGGTCCAAGAACGGGTGACAAGATAGAGTTTTGGGTTGGCACTCGGGAATGTGTAGGTTAGCCACACCAGTCATTGTGTTTGGTTATGAAAATAGCATAAACCGTAGTGGTTGTAAAATTATTCTGTTAATGTGATTACAAGGATGATCCTAAGTTTTGGAGTGGGATTTAGGTCTTGATCGAGTGTCCCTCATGTGATAGGGGTTGGGAAGTATGGGACTAGTCATAGGATAATCGTTTTTGTATTCTGATTTCAGTAGATAAATGGACATGAGTACTATGGGATTCCTTGTTGAATTTTAGGTACAAGTTTGTATATGGTATTGGGTGGAGTCTAATCATGGTTTTTTGGATTGGGATGGCTTGTTATGGTCTGAATTTGATTCGGAGCAGAAATGTGTCAGTGCTCATATTTAGAGTGTGGTGGTGGAATGAGTCGATTGGGGATTCAAATGTGGAGCTAAATCTGGATTTTGGTGTGAACTTAGGTGAGAATTATTTAATTATCACGGTATTCCTCTTAGGATAAATTCATCTTGATCAAGTTTTGGATAACATGTTGGCAGCTGGGTGATCGCATAGCGATTCACTATTCATTTCCACCCTTACACCACAGTTTTAAACTGGATTTGTAATGAATATTCCAAATATAATAATACATTTCACTTAATGTATGATTAAATGAATTAATTTTTATCACTATATAATAGGGAAATTTTACTTGTTTTGGTGTTTACATTGTAGGAGAAGGTGATTTGGAGAGCCTGTGATGGAATTCAAGCAAAATGGGTCAAACCGCACGAGAGCCCAAGCACGCACGTGGAAAAAAATATGTATTGTGGATAATTAGTGCATCTAATTGGGAGAAAAATTGTTGTATGGATGAAAAAACATGTGGGGGATATTTCTCTAGAAGACCATGGTGCCCAATTTTTCCATTTGGAGGTCCAAAATAAGCCCACAATGTGAAGAAATTCTAGGTGGCCATATTGGACCACTCTTCTATATGTGGGCCATAACTCAGGCCTTGGAACTCCAATTGGGATTATTCTACCTCCATTATATATATAACTATAATTTCCACCTCTATACCTAATTTGAAGTCATTTTCATGAGTTTTAGTCAGTCGACCAACTAGATAAAAAGGAGGAAGAACTCTTCCATGAATAGTCACCTAGTCTCTTAGGCACTTGACTTATTTTGTAGAAAATGTGATGTATTTGTCCATAAAATAACCCCTAACCCTCATTATATCATTTTGAAAGACCAGGGGTAAGGGTGAGTCTAATTTGAGATCTTCATTATTCCATTTTAATCCCCTTATCCTTTATGTACTTCTAAACTTCTTAGGGTTAAATTCAGGGGTGTCCTTTGTTGTAATCTTGAGATCCACACTTGTAATCTTCATAAGGTAATTGAATTTCTAGGTTTGTTTTCTATTGTTCTTAATTTTTACCTTTTGAATATTTTTATATTCGGTTATGATCAAATACAAATCAAAGGAACAATAATCCTCATGCTTCCATGAATAAATCGGATCTTATGATGATTTGAGTGTGCTTGCCTCTTTTCTCACCTATTCTCTTTCATGAGTGTGCTTATGGATTGAATTATTTCATGAAATCTAGAAGCTTGAACCTATTATTATTCATGTTCTTTCCTTGTATAAAAATTTATCATTAACACAAATCTGGTCATCTCATCACATTGTTGATGTGATGCCTTGATTGAGTTCAGTTTTTACATCGATATAATTTTGTTGATTTTGAGAAGTCGTTAATAATCAATATCATTGATAGATCAAATACAAGGTGGTAGCCTAGTAGGAACTCACATTCCATTATTTGTTTCAGTATGTATAAAATCAAGTAATCAATGATCCTTCCCATTCCCTTGAGAGCAATGACGAATTGAGCATCAAGGGACACTTACCCGGGTTGATCACGATTTCTCCATCCTGTTTCTCTCACTTAGTAATATAGTTTCAATTTTTGTTTTAAAATAAAAAACCCCAAGTTTTATATATTCAAATTTCCATTTTATTTTCATAATCAAAACCTTATTTTTAAGTTAACGATCTAAGGCTCTGTCGAGAGACGACCTAGGGATGCTGCTATACTGCAGAAATTATAGTTAAAGATAAATATCTAATTTGATGTGCTCGACAATGCGATAAAATTTTGGTAGTTCCAATATCATTTTCTTTCCATTTTACTCTTTTTTTTATTTTTTTAATCATTTAAATATTCCCTTCCCATTTGATTGTTTTTTGCTGGTTTTTGTTTTTATTTTTGTTTGTTTTTGTGTGTTCTTCCTCTCTCTATCTCTCTCTCTTCTTCTCCTCTCTCTCTCTAATTATATAATATAGCATTATATTTTCTTTTATCCTTTAATTATTCTTATTTATTTTTATTTTATCCATCATATATCATAAAAATAAAAAAAATAAAACAAAGAAAAAAAATCCACAAGTTATTTTCATGACCCCGTCAAGAAAAGAAAAACTATTTGAAATAGACCCTGAAATTAAAAAGAAACTTCACTCAAAAATTAGGTCATCCAAAGTAGGAAAATAAGGTAACATATAGGAAACAATTTATGAACCTCAATTGGTCCTAAACCAATCAAAAAATGAACCAAAACAAATCCAAGAAAACACGGCTGTAAATAACAGGACCTTAAAAGAACTGACCACCCTAGATGTGGAGTACCAACCTACATACATCCAATATCTTGAGGAAACATCCAACTTTGAGTTGATATTAGGCCTCATGCCTCATTCCCAGATTCCATGGTCTTCCTAGTGAGGACCCTCACAAGCATCTCAAGGAGTTTCATATAGGTTCTCTACCATGAAACCCCAAAATGTTTCTGAGGACCTTATTAAGTTTAGGGCCTTCCCTTTCTCCCTTGATGGTGTATCCAAAGAATGGATATACTATCTTCCTACCATAATTGGGGGTCATAATTACCTAAAAATATTCTTTTTAGAAAATTTATTTCATGCCTCCCAAATTGCATCAATTAGGAAATAAATCTGTGGTGTTAAGCAATCACAAGGAGAGACCCTTCATGAATACTGGGAGAGATTCAAAAGACTTTGCTCAAACTTCCACCACCAACAGAATAGTGAACAAATATTAATTAAATACTTATATTAGGTACTTATCCCCATGGATCATGGAATGATTTATATTTCAGCTGGTGATTCCCTAGTTGATAAATCTCCCTCCGCTCCTTGTGACTAAATAGCCAACATGGCTCAAAATGAACAACAATTTGGTACATGAGAAATCGCACCCACTCAAGGAGTTCATGAGGTAATTCATTAATACTAAACAAAAGGTAGATAATAAACTTGATTAGATTCATACCCTTTTAAGAAAATTATCTCAAGCACAAGGTAACTCACACTCTTCTTTAGTTCCATTACATTGTGGTATTTGTTCTGACAATACTCATTTTTCTGTCCAATGCCCAAAACTTCAAGATTCACCTGAGTCTTGTGCAGTAGTGTTCCTTGGGAATATATTCCAACAATAACCTCCATTCAAGTAAAAACCATTTAGTCCAAATCCAAACACTAGGTGGAAAGCACAACCATAATACCAATAAGGAGGAAACTCAAGCTACCCCAAGAAAAATTGGTATCAACAAGGCCAAGGTATGAAACCTTATTATCCTTAACCTTATCGAAACAATCCTCCTCCTCCCAAATCAAAACCAAGCCTAAAGGATATGGTGAAGAAAATGGAAACCCATAACCTTCAATTCCAATAGACCCTACAATATTCTATTCAAGACCTATGAACTCAAGTGGGACAATTGGAAAACACCATCAGTGAGATAAAGATGCAAGGTTCTGGACAATTACCTTCCCAACCTATTTTCAATCCAAAATACAAAGGTAATATTTGTTCAATCACACTTCATAGTGGTAATGAAATTTCTTCATCTAATGATTCTACCCAAAAGTTATGTCCCCCTCTTGAAAATACTCTTTCTCCACCCATAAAAGATTCCAATGAAGAAAAACAAAACAAAAAGGGTAAACAAATTATCATTGAGGATTCCCATGAACAATCCATTCCTCTTACTTTCCACCAATGACTCTCTAAATCAAAGAAAGATTTTGATAATGACATTGATAAAGAAATAATGGATACGTTTAAAAAGGTGCAAGTTAAATTTACTTTATTGGATGTAGTTAAACAAATCCCTTGATATTCCAAATTTCTTAAAGAGATTTTCACCCATATATGGAGTCTGAAGGGGAATCAGAGAGTCATCCTAGGAAGTAATTTATCAGTCTTTATTCAACAAGTAATTCCAACCAAATGCAAGGATCTGATAACTTTCACAGTACCTTATACCATAGGGGAGACATTCTTTTCAGATGTTGTGTTAGATTTAGGTGCTTCCTTTAATGTAATGCCTCACTCTGCATATACTTCTCTATATGTTGGAGATCTTCAATCGATAGGTATTTTCATCTAACTTGCCAACCGGATCACTACACACCCAACATGAGTGATTGAGGACGTCCTTGTAAGAGTGAAGAATCTCATCTTCCCCACCAATTTCTACATTCTTGAGATGGAAGATACCAAAACCCAAGGACATGCTCCTCTCATACATGGGAGGTCATTCCTTAAAATAGCAAAAACGACCATAAATGTTCACAATGGTATGTTATCCATGGAGTTCGGTAGAGAAAAGGTAATTTTTAACATCCTTGATGCAATGAAATACCCCATTGAAGAGCACTTCACTCTTCCTGTATATTCAATGGAATTTCTCTCTAACAACACACACACACAAAATTATCTCGTTGACCCAAACTCTGACTCATTTTCCTTTACGTCACCTTTGGATGATTTGAGCTTTGATTCATGTTTTGATTGTCATGTGGGTTCTGAAAAAATGTAAATTTTGTGTTTTAATTGATGAGTGTGTTCATTCTGAGGTACCCATGACTTTTGATGATTATTCAAATATCATTTCCATGGATTCTCTTTCCTTATAGAATAAACATGAGCAGATAGATAGTTTCATGGACCTCACTCCCCCTAAATTCCCTCCCTCAATCCAAAAACCACCGGTGTTGTAATTAAAACCACTTCTGATTTAAAATATGCATATCTTGAGGGTATTGACCAATTTCTTTTCAATATTTCCAATAACCTCTCTCCACGGTAGGAATAAAAACTACTAGACCTTTTGAGAGTGTAAAAAAGGAAATAGGATAGACAATGGAAGATATTCTTGGGATTATCCCATCTATTTTTATGCACCATATACTTTTGGATGATGCGGCTAAGCTCGTAATACAATCTCAACGTCGGTTGAATCTCACTCTCCTTGAAGTGGTAAAATTGGAAGTTAGTAAATTACTTGCTATTGGGATCATTTATTCTATATCTAATAATAAATGGGTTAGTATAGTGTAAATTGTGCCTAAAAACTGGAATAATAGTTGTGTCAAATGAATGAGATGAATTGATCCCAACACGTGTGTAAAACAGTTGGTGAGTCTATATTGACTATCGTCGACTGAATCAAGCCATGCAGAAGGACCACTTTCCTCTACCTTTCATTGACCAAATGTTAGAACAATTGGATTGTAAGTCCCTTTATTGTTTCCTTGATGGCTATTTAGGTTATTTCCAAATCCATATAGCCCATGAGGATCAAGAAAAGATAACATTTACCTATCCATTCAACACATTTTCATACAGAAGGATGCCTTTTGGTATATGTAATGATCCTAGTACTTTTCAGCGATGTATGTTGAGTATTTTTTCTCAGTACCTTAATAATTTTATGGAAGTATTTATGGATTATTTCACAGTATATGGATCTTCTTTTGATGACTTTTTGGCACACCTAGGTTTTGTCCTCTGCTACTGCATTGAAAAAGATCTTGTATTAAATTATGAGAAATGTCATTTCATGGTTGAGTGGGGGATAGTTCTTGGGTATGTTATTTTAAATAATCTAATTCAAGTGGATAAATAAGAAATTGAATTAATTTTAACCCATCTATATCCAAAAAATTTCCGTGAAGTGTGACCTTTCTTAGGTTATGCTGGTTTTTACCATCAATTCATTAAAGGCTTTAGTAAGACTGCACTTCCATTATCCCGATTATTACAAAAAGATCTTGAGTTTGTGTTTTATAAAAATTATGAGGATGCATTCAATTCACTAAAAAGGAGTATCACATCACCTCCCATCATCCAACCACCAAGGTGGGATCTCCCCTTTGAACTTATGTGTAATGCCTCTAACTTTGCAGTTGGGGAAGTTTTATCATAAAGGGTTGATAAGTATCCTCATGTCATTGTGTATACCTCACGTACCCTTAACCCTACCTAGGAAAACTACACAACCACTAAAAAATAAATCCTTTCTATTGTGTTTTATTTGGAAAAATTTCATTCATATCTTCTTGGGTCAAAATTTATTGTGTTTTCTAACCATGCTACCCTTCGTTTTTTCCTAAAGAAACCTGAAGTTAAGCCCCACCTCATATGGTTGATGCTCCTCCTCTAGGAGTTTAAACTTGAGATTAGAGATAAGAGGATAGTGGAAAATGTTTTATCTTACCACATTAGTAGGATTTCCCCACCAATTTACCACCATGTTGACTCATCCCTCCCTGTTGGAGAATTTTTTTCTCATGAGAGCCTTTGTGATTTTGTGGACATTACCTTTTAGTATGCGGACATTGTGCATTTTCTAAAAACATCTAGGGTCCCCACTAATTTCATCACTTCACAATCCCAGATACTCAAGCATGATTCTCGATGGTGCATTTGGGATGATCCATATTTTTGGAGAATTTGTAGTGACCAAGTTGTTTTTTGGAGTGTCCTTGACCATGATTTCACCTATGTTTTGACCTTCTTCCACACTTTGGCTTGTGGGTTCCACTTTGGCTCTCAACATACATCTTGAAAGGTCCTTGACTTAGGAATTTATTGGACAAAATTGTATAGGGATGCCCATATATTTTGCAAGTAATGTAGTCATTGTCGATTTACAGGGAATATCTCCAAGAGGAATGAAATTCCTCAACAACCCATGTTATTCTATGAAATCTTTGATGCATGGAGAATTGACTTCATGGGGCCTTCTAAAAATTCATTTGGCTTCATATAAATTTTTATAGTTGTTGGCTATGTATCTAAATGGGTGGAATAAAAGGCTACTAAAACTGATGACTCTCAAGTTTTTTTTTTGTGAGGTCCCAGGTTTTCAACAGGTTTGGTTTGCCGAGATTCGTCATTAGTGATCAGGGTTCACATTTTTGCAATCGCAACATGAAAAAATTTCTTCTTAAGTATGGGGTTGTTCATAAAATCTTCACTGCATATCACCCTCAAACTAACAAACAAGCAGAAATCTCAAATCAGGAAGTTAAGCGAATCTTGGAAAAAATAGTACAACCCAATAGGAAATATTGGAGTTTGCACTCGGATGATGAACTTTGGGCATACCATATAGCTTTTAAAACCCCAATTGAAATTTCACCATACAGTATTGTGTTTGGAAAGTCCTGTCACCTCTCGGTGGAGGTAGAACACCATGCATATTTGGTTTTTAAACAATGTAATATGAATCTTTCAAATGCAGGTGAACATAGAAAGATGTAGATTCAATAGTTATAAGAACTTCGACGTGATGTATATGAGAACTTTCAGATCTATAAAGAGAATACAAAGGCTATCCATGATATCATGATTCATCAATGGAAGTTCTATATTGGTGAGAAGGTCCTCGTGTACAATTCCAAGCTAAAGCTCCACCCAAGTAAGCTTCATTTCCGATGGACCGGTCCTTATATTGTTACTAATGTTTACCCTTTTGGTGTAATACAGGTTTTTCATGAGCAGAGTGGATGAAGTATTATCGTCAATGGGTAGTGACTTAAATACTTCTATGATGATTTTCCAAAGAACCTTATGGAGGAAATCCACCTTCTAGAAGCAACATACTAGTAAAACACACCAAGTTTTATCCTTTCCACATTCTAATTTATTATAGTGAGGAAACTACACATTCTAGGTGTGGGGGGAGTACATTCCTAGGTTAGTTAGGATTTTTTATCAAATTTATTCTTTTTTCACATGCTGCATGGTATTTCAATTTTCCACATCCTATTGAGTTCATTAGTATTTACATCGTCTTTCTTCTTTCTTCTCTTTTTCACCTTATTTATGGTATTTTTATACCCCCCTCCTCTTATGGTCACCAAATCATGGAACTTACTGAAAATACATATTGAAATTTTTGATTCCATGTTGTTTTATCATTTGATGAAAACTTTTCTCTGTTATGGAATGAATATTTGCATGAATTTTACATCGATGAGTGATTTTTAGTAAATTGGTTGTCTGTTAATGATATAAATGGTTGTATCTCTATGAAACCTTTGAGATAATTGATACCCCTTGTGTGAGTAGTTTTTGGGAAAACTTTTTCAGTAATATCTCCACACATTTTTGCACCAAACCACAAAGTGTGAATATTTCTTACTTAATATAAGGTAAATATATGTTAGGTTAATATTTATTAGCTTTCTACTGTTCCTTATATGATCTGTTTCATTACTGTACTAGATTAACCTATGTGTGTGTACCCGATATCCAACTATTGTACGCCCTCAAAAAAATAAATAACTAAATAAAATATAGAAAAAATTGGTTGTGTCTTGGGAAGGTCAAAAACTAGTCCTCCTAAACCTTTGATCTTGTTATAACTATTAAAATTAATGTCGTGAGGTGATCAAACAAGGGTTGAGAGATGAGTGTGAGATTTGTTCCAAATGCAACTTAAAAAAACAAAACTAATAATAAATGAGGGGAGTGATGAAATGTACAACATATGGGGATATCTAGGTTGGGAGCTTAAGGTTTGACTTCCATGACTTCTTAAGTGAGTGGGTCTTGAAATATAATTGCAAAGGATGTAGGGAAGGTTCGATGGACAAAACCATTTAAGCAGAAAATATTAAAATAACCTATATTTACTGGATAGAAAGTAGAAAGAATATAATAGAATGGTTTTCACAAACACACATGGAGATTTAGTGGCATGGTTGACTTTTTAATTCCTTTATCAATTTGGTATCATGAATCTTTTTGAATTTTGTTCTGATATAATTTATGAGACATCTTTTTCCATGATTTTGGGAATAACTCCTTCGTGTGGTTTGTGTTTCAATTACATTGATTTAATGAATTAAAATTTCATTGAATGTTAAATCTTCATGAATTTATAAATATCTGCATGCATCATTTTTTTTTTTGAAAATGTGGATTTTCCAAGGAGTGAAAATGTTTAGGTGTGGGGGTGTGATTACATAGCGATTCACTATTCATTTCCACCCTTACACCATTATTTTAAACTGGTTTTGTAATGAATTTTCCAAATATAATAATAAATTTCACTTAATATATGATTCAATTAATTAATTTTTATCACTATTTATTAGGTAATGTTTACTTGTTTCGAGGTTTACATTGTAGGAGGAGGTGATTTGGAGAGTCTGTGATGAAATTCAAGCAAAATGGGTCAAACTACACGAGAGCCCAAGCATGCACGTGGACATAAATATGTAGGTTGGATAATATGTGCATCCAATTGGGATAAAAATGGGTTTATAAATGCAAAACCATGTGGGGTACATTTCTCTAGAAGACCATGGATCCCAATTCATCCATTTGGAGGCCCACAATTTGAAGATATTCTGGGCGGGCCAGATTGAACCACCCTTCTGTATTTGGGCCATAACTCGAGCCTCGGAAATCCAATTAGGATAATTTGACCTCCATTAGGCAGATAACTCAATGACCCACCTCTCCACTGAATTTGAAGTCATTTTCACACATTTTGGTTAGTAAACCATCCATATAAAGGAGGAAGAAGTGTGGAATGAATATTTACCTAGTCTCTTAGTCACTTGAACTTCTTTTGTGGAAAGTGTGATGTATGGGTCCATAAAATCACCCCTCACCCTCATTATCTCATTTTGAACGACTAGGGGTAAGGTTGAGTCAAATTTGAGAGCTTTATTCTTCCATTTTAATCCTCTTATCCTTCATTTACTTCTAAACTTCTTAGTAATCAATCTGTGGGGTGTCCTTTGTTTTAATCCTGAGCTCCACGCTTGTAATCTTCATAAGGTAATTGAATTTTCAGGTTTTTTGTCTATTGTTCATAATTTTTACCTTTTTAAATTTTTTCTATTATGGTGTGATCAAATAAAAATCAAAGGAATAAGAATCATCATGCTTCCATGCATAAATCAGATCTTTTGAGGATTTGAGTGTGGTTGCCTCTTTTCTCACCTTTTCTCTTTCATGGGTGTGCTTATGGATTGAATTGTTTCATGAAATCCAGAAACTTAAACACATGATTATTCATGTTCTTTCCTGGTGTAAAAATTTATCATTGACACAAATCGGGTCATCTCATCACGTTGTTGATGTGATGCCTTGATTGAGTTTGGGTTTTACATCGATACAATTTTATTGATTTTGAGCAGTCACCGATAATCAATATCGTTGATCGATAAAATCCTAGGTGGTATCCTAGTAGTAACTCACACACCATTATTGGTTTCAGTATGTATAAAATCAAAGAATCAATGATCATTCTCATTCCCTTGAGAGTGATGACGGATTGAGCATCAAGGGACACTTACCCGAGTTGATCATGATTTCTCCATCTTGTTTCTCTCACTTAGTAATATAGTTTCAATTTCTGTTTTAAATTAATAAAAATTCCAAGTTTTATAAATTCTAATTACCCTTTTATTTTCATAATCAAAACTCTATTTTTAAATTAATTATCTAAGGCTCTGTCAAGAGACGACTTAGGATTGTTGTTATACTATATAAATTCTAGTTAAAAATAAACATCTAATTTGATGTGCTCGACAACGTGATCACTGGGGCCGAGCATTTTTTAGATGAGTTGGCCAAGGTTTGTTCAAATTTTATTCCCTCATGTAATTGGATGTAGTCGTCTGAGAACTGTATTGGGCACATTATTTGGAATATGACGGGAGAGTTGCGGGAATTGGATGAGGCCTTTCAAAGAAAGGTCGGCATGCTTGTATTGGGAAGGGACGATGGAGATCGTTCTGACTTAGAATATGGAAATGATAATGGGTTTCAGTGTTTTGATTATGTTCTTGTGTCTGATGGGTGTGGTAGTTGGGAACTGTGTTGGGGTAATTTTTAGGGTATTAGGGGCGTGTTTCAGCGAGCAATTCCAATGATGGAAGTTCCAAGGCTTTGGAATTTGTGGTTAAAACCTAAGTCCTGTGGTGGGGAGTACCATCGGTCAAGTGATGTTTGGACGACGATGTGGTCATGCCTTGGGGTAGATGGGCTCAAGTAAGTTTCTTCTTAGAATTTGAGTGGTGGTTGCAAGCATTGGCTCATGCTTTGGCGATTTAAGCATCGTATGTTTGAAGTGGAACTTTAAAAGTATGTTGGGAGTTCAAAGGTGGAACACTGTCGTTTAAATGGGAATTGAAGACCGAAGTAGGTTGGGAGGTATGGTTGGATTTCCACCAAGACTTCTCGAGGATGATAAGTAATAAGGTGGGGAGGTTGTAAAATCCTGTGTCCATACGGGCATTCAAATTTTTGAGGAAGTTTGAATGTTCAAACAAGTGGCCAGTCATTTTGGGAACCAGGATTTAGAGCCGAGTCGAAATGTTAGGGAAGCCTCAAAGGATGTATTTTGGATGGAAACTGAGGCTCGTGAAGGATTCAGATGGCCTGGAGGAGCGTTGGAGGTAGCTTGGGGTGGCCAAGCTACTACAATTTTCCTTACAGTAGCCACTGGTGGGGGAGGCAGTGGCCAAGGCGCCATAGTAGTTGTCATCGTCTACCCTATGGCCTCCACCGGCTAGTTAGTACCCTTTAAAGAGGGTAAAATTACATTTTCCCCCTCGGGTTTTTAGAGGGGGGAAGCCCCTCCTCTCCCTTTCTGTTTGGTGCGACAGTCCAGAGGCCTCTCTCTCTTCCTCCCTTCTTCAAGTCCCTTCAAGGGGGTGTTTTTCTTAGTGTTTCATGGTGATTTGAGGTAAACCTCACCCTAAAATGATCTTCACTTGTCTTACCTCTCTCTCAAATCTAATTTTAAGATCCCCAATTAAGGTTTTTGGATCTAATTCCACCATGGTAGCATCGGACACCAGTGATGGAGATTTCACTCTTCCTAGGAAGAGGATGTCCTGAGATATCATCTTCATGTAATCGCATGTCGTTTCAGTGTGGTACATCGCCATTATGAATCTTATTTGTTTTTCGCCCTAAAATTATTTAAATTTATAATTGATTTGGAATCGATGGTTGAGGATTTTACTCAGCATAGGTTTGGGTGCACTATCACAAAACGGGGCAAGGGAAGCACCTCGTTTTATCAGCACTAAATAGAAAGCGCTGATAAAGGAGAGGCCTTTATCAGCGCTAGTTAAAAGCACTAATAAATCTAACATTTATCATCACTAAAAAAAGCGCTGATAAAGGGTAGATTTATCGATGCTAGTTTTAGCGCTAATAAAAGTTTTTAATAATAATTTATATACAATTATTATATTTATATTCAAAAATAATGTTTATTTGTATATATTAAATAAAAAATGCATGTTTATAATAAATATATATTTTTTAATAATTCAAAAATATGTATATAATGTTTTTAAAAAAGTATAAGATTATAATTAAATATGTGTGTTTCCAATGAATTTGGTCAATTAATATATTGATCTGCATCCATATATGTTATATATCATCATGAATGTTCATTTATAAATTACACTCTTCTTATTATTCTTGTTCTCCATTGATGACTTGTTTTTTATTACGTATATTTTACTACAGGTGTATATGATTAATTCATGTTACCCATATATATACTATATTATGCCCTCAATACTTATAAAATTACATTAAATATATTTAAAGAATGAATATATTTATTATATTTATAATTATTAAATTTTAAGTGTATATAAATACTTTTTAAATATATTTATTTGTAATTATAATTATAACTATATATATATATATTTAAGTAATTATAAAATTACAATAAATACATATATTATAATTTTATAAATATATATATTTATATATTTATATATTTATTTATATATATATACAAATATTTGTAAATATATTTATTTATAGTTATAATTATAACTATAAATATATATGTGTGTGTGTAAAAAATTATAAAATTATAATAAATATATTTATTATACTACTTATAAAGTTATAAATATATAATTAAATAAATATATTTATAAATATATACAAATATTTATAATTATAATTCCTAAATAAATATAGATATATTTAAATAATTAAAAGGTTATAATAAATATATTAATTATATATATTTATATACAAATATCTATAAATAAATACAAATAGTTATAAATATAATTCTAAATTTTTTTATTATAAAGGGTTGAGGCTCAAAGGCCTCTTTATTGAAAAAAGAAAGAGTACATGAAGCGAAGGAATAAACCAAACCAAAAAAGTCCA
Organism: Viscum album; assembly: GCA_963277665.1. Taxonomy (NCBI): domain Eukaryota; kingdom Viridiplantae; phylum Streptophyta; class Magnoliopsida; order Santalales; family Viscaceae; genus Viscum; species Viscum album. Next base: position 1,974,377,580 of record OY728157.1, on the reverse strand, counting down.
CAACAAAACAAGGAGCACATGTTCATCAACCCACATGAGAGCGTGTGTTCATATTGTACTGAATGATTTGACCACAACTTCCATGAGGGTGTCTCCCCCTCCTCCAAGTCTTGACTTGTGTCCATGGTCCACCACCGTCAACTGAGAGCTCAGAAACAACATTTATCATTATGGCTTCGGCTCCATATGCATCATCACTCGTTTTCCCATCATCTTCACTACTTGTCGAAGCAAGTAAATCAAATGAATTGTGAATACTGATATTGTTGTTACCCTTACCAGATAAAGGTTTAAAAGAGATACTTGTAGTCATATGTGTTTTTTCTTCATCAACCCCCGCTGTCGGCTCTTCAGGAAGAGGATGTGAATCCATGTCATGTGCTTGAGAAGCCACATTTGGACCTGTATTAATCCTATCTAAATGAAAAACATCTTGCATATCATTACCAGGTATGGAAATAGGAATCTGCATTTCATTGGCAGCATGCCCATCAGGGGGTTTTGTCCCTTTAGCAGCCGAGCATCCAGCCTTTGCAAAGAGCAGATCCTTCTTTTGATCATTTACAACCTGCAATCTATGAATCAAAAGTTTTGTAATATCAGTAGGGGTATCACCATCAGTGCCATTCAGATTGCTTTTTGTTGAAATAGCCTCCAAGAAAGGTGTAGAAGAGGCAGCAGATTCGCATGTTGAGTCCAGAAATCCAAGACGGCCATTGGTTGTCACGAGCATAGTTCTGTAGCAACTCTGGTTAATCTCTTTAACTTTAGACCTCTTTTAAATTACTACATCCTTCTTATCTTTACCCTTATTAATTCTTTCATTAACCATAATCTGCTCCTGCCACAAGCTATGGTCAACTTCCATATGAGCAGATCGTTCTTTGATCTCTTGACTATCATCTGATTCTCCCTCATTTTCATCCTCTATGCCTTTGGCTAACATATCATTAAAAGAAACTCCATTAAAACCATCATTGTAAGTAGTGACCATTTGATTATCATCAATAAGATCCGCCCAAGATAAGTGTGTTTTTTCATTCGTTTTAATAGGGGAAGGACAGATAGCAAATGCATGAGAAATGCTTTCATCCTTGGGGAGAGGGATTCTGGGTGCAGGCTTACAAGAAGTTTCAGCAGAACCAGCAATAGTGTTTTGAATCTGTCCTAGATAATCATTAATAGTAGATATAAAGCCATCATTTTTTCTACTAGGAGTTATTTGATGAATCTTCCTTCGAAAATATTGTTGATCATGGCCCTTGTTCTGACAATTCAAGCAAACTATATCCTTTCTACAGTTCTCAATTGAGTGTCCTATGATTTGAAAGTGAGTACAAAATGGAGGTGTTTTTTCAAATTCTATCTAAAGACTTCTCTCATCCTGTGGTGTAGATAAGATCACCTTGTATATTAGTGTGGAACTAAGATTGACCTCTACTAATATGCATGTAAAGTGAGCATAACTAACAGTTTTAGTGGCATAATCCATCCTTATAGGGACCCCAATCGCAGATGCTATGTCATGCAGAATCTCAGCATGCCATAAAAACCAGTTTAAACCATGTATTTTGATCCATACCTGTGCATATGTGTCTCAGAAATCATTAAATTTGAAATCTAGCGTACAGTCATGCAGTTGCAGTGTTCCAGGCCTTAGGTTAACGGAGCCGATGCTCCATGCCCACCCTTCGAGATCGGTAGAAGGGAATAAGATATGAAAGAAACCTCGTCCAAGCAAGACGCATTTAAAGTCTACAAATCCCCAAATTTCGGCTAAACATGAAACAATTTCAACAAGCTTCCAAGGTCGCATACCTTTCAATAGAGAAATTCGAGCGATTATCGAATGTTTACACATATCTATACACACTGAGATCGCGTCATCTGAGGCTGAAATGTTCGCAGTCGTCCCTTTTTTGATGATACAATGTGGAGCCCGATTCGCCAATGGGGTGGAGGAACCTCCTGAGAAACCAGAAAAACTGGAGAGATTTTTTAGAACCTCTTTGTCGCGACCCTTTATCTTCTCAGTAGCAGACGATCGTAGCCAATTTGTGTGGTGAATCGGATCGAATGGGTGCAGGTTCACACCTCTCGGGTGATTTAGGGCATCGGGTTCGGCTGGAGGCATCGAGCGCCGCCTCTCACCCTCCTCCATCCTATTAGATGAATATGTAGATATATTTAAATATTGAGAAATAAATACAAATATTTATATTTATAGTTATAAATAAATATAGATATATTTAAATAATTATAAAATTATAATAAATATATTAAATATTAATATTAATAAAATTATAAATATTAGAACTATTAATTTGTTATAATTTTAAAACTATTTAAATATATATTCATATAAATAATTTCAAAATTAGAATAAATATAGTTATATACATCTATAATCTTATAAATATATATAATTAATATATTTATTATATATATTTATAAGATTATAAATATAATAAGTATATTTCTTATAATTTTATAATTATTTAAATTATAATTTTATAAATATAAATATATATTTATCATGTATATAATTTTATAAATATATATAATAATATAAATAATTTATTAACATTATATCTTTATCAGCGCTTTTTTAGCACTGATAATGGACGTCTTTATCCACGCTATATTTTTAGCGTTGATAAAGGCATGTTTTATCAGTGCTTTCTATTTTAGAGCTGATAAAACATATCTTCATCAGCACTTTTTAGCTAGCGCTGATAAAAGGTTCACCGAGTTTTATAAAAAAAACTAACTTTCTCCTCTTTCCTCGCACCCCTCAAACTCTCGCATAAGCTGATCGCTATCGTTGCGCCTCCTCCTCCTCCACTCTCACCGCCTCTCCTCTACTGCGAACCACACCTTTGTCGTGCGCCTCTCCTCCTCCGCAGACCAGACTGCCATGTGCCTCTCCTATGTTATGCACAAACCAGACCATCATATACCTCTCCTCTGTCATGTGCCACACCTCTGCCGCGCACCACACCTCCACTGCGCGCCACATTTCCACCGTGTGCCACACCTCTACTGTGTGTCACACCTCCATCATGCGCCTCTCCTCCGCTGTGTGCCTCTCCTCTTTCGGGCACCTCTCCTCCACCGAAGGACTCCTCTACTGCGTGACTCTCCTCTGCCGCGCGCTGAACGACACCTCTGTGGTAAGTTTTCTCCTCTTTCTCTTTTTTTGATGGTGATGTTGTGAATTATACAAACTAAACACCCTACTGAAAATCGTGTTCATTGGTGGTCCTTGTTTGTGCACTAAATGAATTGCATGTTGCTTGGCTTTTGAAAAGAAATTGGTGGTCCTCTAGTGAAACATGATCATATACCCTGAATGTGTGTGTGTGTGTGTAAACATGGGAAATGTTATGCCAAGTATGAATATATTGTAAGGATCATGTTTATGGGTTTCTCATATGGTTTTCACTTATACCTTTTTATAAACTTTTTAAATATTTTCCAATCATTTTTTGGGTTTATCAGAAGATATCCATAATACCAACACTCTCTCCACTTCCTCAAATGTTTCTTATCATCTAAACTTTGTTTGGGTAGTTGTTTGTATGAAACTCTTTAATTGACATGCCTTGGGTGATTGAGTATTTTAAACCCCTTCATCTAAATTATATTGAATTATGCAAGTTTGGAGGATGAAATAATGATTCCTTATCAAGGTGACCTTCAAGTTAACTTAAATGGGTTTCCCAAATTTCATTTACCCGTATATTGTTAGAACAACTTTATAATTCACTCAAAGTGTTTGTGTAAATTCCTTATAGGCCCTTTTCATTCAGTTATATTTTTAAACTGTTGTTCAAGCAACCTAATGACCTTGAAAAAATTTCTATAAGTAATAAATTAAGAATTGTACTTTATTTTTTAATTAAATGTCACTTTTTGAATGGGATTGGATTGTTATTGAACTTTGTTGTTCTTTTGTTATCATTTTATGAATCTTATATATTAATTTGATTTATTAATATGTAAAGGTATTTTATATGATTTTTGGACACCCCATTATGTATGTTTGATATATTTATGTAGGAATTTAATTCATCTATTATTTAAAGGAGTTGTTCATTAAGTTTTGAATCGTGTTTGGTCTCCAAAAAAAGGATTTTATGTGTTCAACTTGGGTGAAATATTTAAGGATCGTTTGGAAAAGTCTTAAAAATAATTTCATGTTTTGGTTATCAATGAATTCTCAAAGGCCTGGTTGGAACTTTATAAAAACATATTTTGATTTGGGAACATTTTTTCTATATTATATTAGGGTTTTGATGGTTATATAAAGTGGGTTAATTTTCTTTTAGAATGTGTTATACATGGGTAAAAAGGGGTTGTTTTAGTTAAGGGTGTTTAGAGGTGAGATGAATAGTTTTTTATGTTATTCATATTTTATGTGATTGACTTCATGATTGATTTTGATCTCCTCTGTTTCATTTATCATGAGAACCCCGGTTATTTAAGCAGGACCTAGGACATGTACTTGCTAAACATTGTTCTGCTCTTCCTAGTATGGTATTACATCCCCACACTTACTAGGAATAAATATTATCTCCCTAGATATGGATCAAAATGCTTCACTTTCTAGGCATTGATACATTATCACTAAGAACCATTGTTGCACCAAAACCTCGACCAATCATACTATTTGATCCCTCCCTCTACTACACATCTACCTTTAATTCTCAACATCATTGAGGCATTTCCTTCTTCCCTCTTGGATCCAGATTCTCTTGGACACACCTTTTAAAAAAATCTAATGATTTCATCTCATGGTTTCCCATTCTACTAAATACCTCACTTCTGACTAATTAAAAATCAATGTAACTTTTGAACTCTCTAAGAGTGGGAAGGCCATTTTCCCCCAAAGTATGAATCCTCCACCATTGAATATCAATTCAAACCTTACCCATTTCAATGGAACCACTACTTTTTTACTAGTTAAATTCCACTAAATCTTATAAAACTACTTCACTAGAGGAAAACCAGTAGTCTTGAAACCAATACTTTCTATCGATTCTTGATAAAATAATCACCATATGTTATGTAACCAAGCTTTAATGCCACTTTTTGGTAAATTGTAGTTATATAAAAAAAGATCTGATACCACTAGTTGGATTTGGTAAAAATCAACAACATTAATGTTAATCCCTCAAAACATAACTTAAATCCCTGAAACTTGAAGATAGAAGAAGAAATTCTAGAACATACCTGAATTGAAACAAATATCCAAACCTGATATACCATAACATATAAGTAAAGCTACAACTAAGTCACTACATCAGATCTCTACCTTCTACTTCCAGTAACCTCATGGTTTTGAAAATACCTCCCCCTGAGGAAAATGAGAAAAAAAGGATAAACACATGACATAAATGGAGAAAGTACACCACATGAAATTTATGTTGTTTGGATGATAATCCTACTTCACAGGGGGATACATTGGTATTTTTATTAAGGGATAAATTGAGTTATAATGCAAACATATCTTTTGTTATCCCTACCTATCCAAAGCTACATGAGACACTTTTTGGACACCCTAGTCAAATAACCATAACAACACATGTAATGAATCCTTCTACCTGCAAGAACTTTATAGTGAATCCCATCAAAGGGAAAAATGATATAATTCAAGTGATTATCAAATCATATTTTCTTCTTAAAATAATTTTATATCTAAATATATAAATTATTATTTCTTTACAACTTTAACAAATTATATGAATGAATTGTTAAATATTGATATTCAGTGTTATGAAGTGGTCGTGGCATTTAGGTTGATGCATCCATCAAATTTACCAAACCAATATTTTATTTATACAAATTTCTTTAAAAGATTATAGACTATTTTGGGACATGACATTGTTAACATCGTGAATGAGTTTTGGATAGGTAAGAATTCTATTGAGACTTATAATGATACTCTCATCACTGTGATTCCAGAGGTTACTGATATGAGTTCAGTTAAGAATTTTAGAATGACTAGTCTTTGTAATGTCATTTATAATGTCTTTTTGAAGATTTTAGAAAATGGACTATGGAAAATCATACTATATATTAGTTTAGTGCCATAGTTATTTTATTATTTTTACTTGAGACATGATTTACTTAAAAGGATTGGGAAAGCAACATATTTTCTTCAAGTGATGAGTGGCATAGGGAAATTCTTTGTGTGAAAGGAATGACACTTGAGAAATTTTTGATTCTTTAATGGGTTCATGATTATAGATTTTCTTAGGTGTATTTATAAAGGAAGTAACCAACAGTACTTCATATGAGATATATATAAATTGTTCTTCAGGTGTACAACCAATTGATTTGGTGTGAGACAAGGATCATTGGGATAATGCAATGTCTGTAGTAAACTGGAACACGAGTGTTTCATGGTTGTGAGTGTGGTCACTGACTATGGAACATATCTGTTGGGAATCTAGTGTTGTGGTGAAGGATAATTGATATAAATGGACAATAGAAGCATAGATAAGGGATATCTAATGTTGGGGAGCACAATATCAAATTCTTATGGGAATTATTATTATTAAACCTACCTTTGGAATAATGAGATGGAATCATAAAACACTGATTGATTTGGGGTAAATTGAGGTGTTTTCTATGTATCTTTTATAAAGTGTCTCTATTGGGATGTATGTCTTTGTGAAAATTCCTAAGTGGATCTTTTAAAATGATTCAAGTTTTTTGAAATGTTTCTTAAAGGGGTGTCACACATTTTAAATGATTAAGATTGTTGGGTCATGAAACCGTATTGAATTCTTTAAAAAAAGGAATTGTGGTTTTGTGAAAGAGTGTTTGGAATTGATTGATTTATTTTAAAAAGGGCATGTTATTTTAAATAGAAATTTGTGTAAATGGTTGGTTTTTTTAATGGGATTTCAAGTGTGATTTTTTAAATAGTTTTCAAAGGATATTTGAACTGTAGTTTTTTCATAAACTTTTATGTTTGGATTTTTATAGAATTAGGAAAACCATTACATTATATCAATATTTTGTGTATTTATTTTTTCAAATAATAATATCATTTAATAAAATATGTCACGACCTGACCCATGTTAAGGATCGATCCGCAACTACCCCAAGCCCGCCTCCATAGTCCAGGGGTTGGCGACTACCACCGAAGGTACAACAAACTCGGGGATGCCTTTACTTAAGAATCTATACACACACATGAAACCAACTCAATGCAAAAGTGTAGAGGGAAAAGAAAGAGAGATACAAAACTATTGTAAAAAAGGAAACCAAACATATATGCATCAACCTCTAAACATTACAAGTACAAGAAAAGTAAAGCTGAAAGGGAAAGGGAAAAATACACACCCAACTAGAAAAGTGACACAACTCGGAAATAGGTGAAAAGGTAAAATAGTTGGGAGATTCCCACTCCTAAATACCAAGCTACAACCACCGCACACAGTCTAAGAACCCTGCATCCCTAATCTCCTCTGATATCACGATCAACCTGTCAGTTGACTGCAAGGGCACACCAAGTGAAGGAAAATCCCAAGCAGGGGTGAGTATAAAAATACTCATTAGGATGCCCCGAAGGCTTGAGGGAGAAGCAAGAGAGGTACTGAAGAAGGGAGTAGTAAGAGATATAACAGAAGAAGACCAGTATAGAAACAAGTTATAGTAAAAGGAGTGTAAATCCACCCAATAATAGATATGCTCATTCAAAGAAACCCAAACAAGGAAGTGAGGGGATCACTATCTCACAGCTCAACCCAAGAAAGTGAGTATAAAGAAAAGCAAGACCATCAGTCACAACACTAAACACCTTGGACGGTTGGGGTACTCATCCCAAATTAGTACCATGGGTATGTTGGGTCACATAGATTCGCTCCCCACCATGGGAATTCCGGGTCACACAGAACTGCTTCCCACCTTGGCCATCATACTAAGGTACTCATCCCTGATGAGTTCCATGGATCTTTCAGGTCACACAGAGCCACTCCCCACCATGGGCTTGTCAGGTCAAACAGAGTCACCTCCCACTAGGCCATTGTAGTTGATCCACATAGGGGTATTTGTAGATCATCCACACAGGGTCTCTTGTCAGCAGTCTTTGAGTCTTAGTCAGCCACAAGATTCTTGCTCATAGTGTGCTTGATTTCGGGAGAAATCGGTCCTCAAGTCATTTTTTTCCATTTCAACTTACATGAAAACCTCCTTAGAGTATGCCAAAAGAATCACCTTGTCTCAAGGGTTCCAATGCTGCAAATGGATCATCAATCAGATGTCCAGTCTGAAAGACATTGGCATTTTAGTAATCAGGGGTCAGTCGTGTCTGGGCCCGGTCCGACCCGATCGGACTGACCCGACCAACCCAGCCCAGGGACCCCACATGCTCCATCCCGGTTTGACTGATCCAACCCGACCCAATTTGGGTCTAGGCTGGCCCATTCCAACCTGGATGTTGGGCCTGGCTGTTGGGCCAGGCCCATTGGGCCTTACTGGATAGTACCTCTCGGAAAAGAATCAAGTAACTTTGATCATCCCTACTGGATGGCACCTCTCGAAAAATCATCAAGGAACTTTGATCATCCCTTCTAGATGGTACCACTTGGAAAATCACGTCGCTACAATCATCAGGTGTCGCCCTAGATAGGCGTCACATCTAGAATATCTTTCATTGTATCCCAGAAGCCACTACGGAGGACACCATCACATTCTACGCAAAAAAACACTCAAGATAGAATACTCACATGCCAAAGTCTGAGTCCAAAAGAAGGAGAAACAAGATATAGAAGATTTTTAAAGTGGTACATGGTGAGTGTGGGGCCCACACGTTGTGTGGACCCGTCTCTTCGCCTAGCTGTGTACCTTTCCATACTTGGGTACTAAACTGCAAATTAATTACCCCTAGGCCTGCTAGTGTACTTCTAGAGTGCATGATATCTCTAGCTAAAAAGATGATGAGTGTGCATGGATCATTGTTAAACCAAAGGTAAAAACATGGAAGACTGATTAAAATGGCACTGGATGACCAAACAAATCACATTGTTCTGGTCCTCGGAGAAAAACACACAAGATCGTCTATTCCTTCACCCTGAATGAACATCCGATGGAAAAGTCATATATCACCGCATTGCCCTTGAATGGTTTCATGTGGGGCCCATGTCTTTGTCCCAAAACAAATTATATGGATAACGCCATTGCGATCCCCACAGAAAAATACACGAGATTGACTACCCATTTGTCCAAAATAGATACCTAGTGAAAAAGTTGTATTTCACCGCAACACGTGTGAACTGGGCATTGTAGGGCCTACACCTCGATCTTGATGTAAACACCTGAAATTGGTCTTGAAATGTGCACCTCAATGTCAAGGTCATGATGCCATTGACGGCTTGCCAATCTGATGTCGTATGAGAGAGTTAAAACCGATGCAATATTCCGCAACAACAACAACAACAATAATATTGGCGTTTTGTGGAACCAAGTCACAAACCAGAATTTAATATCCATCATTGGACTTGAATTGACTGTCTTAATCCCAAGTTCATTATGTTGTAGATGGTTCGTCAAATTGAGGTTGCACGGAGGAGTTACAGACAAAATAGTGTTTTATCAACAAATATAATAATAACAATATTTTATTATTATTATTACTAGTTTATTTAATTTATTTTTCCTTAATTCCAAACACATTCCGTGCACCAAATACCCCTTTGCACATGAGACTCCATCACTAGAATCTCCCTCTTTATTCTTTTCTATTTATTTTTTTCTTTTAATTATTTTCTTTCAATTATTTCTATCTCCAATCTCTTTCTTTCACAATTTTTCCAGCTCTATCTCCTACTACACACGCTCAGTAGTTCTTATAAACCCAATCTCCCAGCCACCCGTCAAGCTCCGTCATCGAAGAACATGACCCATGCTCACACCACCCTGTACCTGCACCGGAAAACCACCGCACACCCCGGCCTGCTCTATTGTCCCTATCGCACACCGTCACACTGATCGCCTGCTCACTGGACCAAACCAACGCTCCACCATGAGTCGTCACCACCACCTGGACGTCATGGGCCACCGTGCCATAGACCGCCGACCCATGCTCCACTTGAAGCCGCCTCTATGGGAGCCACCTCGACTGGAACCCTCACCAGAACCCTTGCTGGACCCACGCCGCAGAATCCTTCCACACACCATTCCAGCTTCAATCTAAATCAGATTGAAGAGATGAATGTGGATTCTCAATCCTTAGATCAAGATCTCCAGATCTGTATGTCACACTCAACAAAAAATTAAGTTTTTGAAGTGCTTAATTATTTGGCGATGAAGAACGTGCGAAGAACGCACAACTGAAATAGAAAATATCACGATCTATGTGCAGATCGATGACTGTGTTTGTTTGGTCATCGTCATTGAGAATCAAAAACATGAGGAATTGACAAATAGATGTTTATTATACTTCAAGAATTTCAATTTCAAGATAACCAAGAAGAAATTGTTTCAACCAATTGTTTTTCGATCCACGAATTAATTCATTCTTTTAATTCGCGTTCTTCATGAAAATTCAACCGGGGTAAAGAATCCACAAAGATAAGTCCTAACTTAGGTTTGAATCAATCATTGTTGAAGAACGTGCTTGATGATGGAGGAAAATGATATGTCATGTTCATCGTCATTTGATCTACCTTGAGCCAAGGGTTTTCTATTCTTAATTAATCGTTCTTTGTCAGCGATGAGTTCTTCCAGAGAATGTTTATGCTCTTGCTAGTGAATTGCAGGGATTATGAGGCCAAACCCCTATAACCTCATATTTATAACCTTTTATTAGGTTAAAAATATTAATCAAATATTAAATAAATAATCATTTAACTATTTAATTATTTACCCACAATGGCGCATAAGTCGAACACCCGACGCCGACAAAGGTTATACCCTATCTAGGGTAAAACTCATGTTCTGAACTCAACAGTGGCCTCATATTTCTCATCCGAGTCCTCATCTATGAGTTATTCTGATTTTATCTATTAAATTAATAAATTAATAGTTTAATTCATCCATTTAACATACTTCTAATGATTGAGGGGTCCATAGGTCCTGCACCGACTCATTTTAATTCACGCCCCGGGGAAACACTGCGTTCCAGACCCAACTGTGGTCATGGATTTCTGATCCGATCAACCTTTTAAGAGTTTTCATGTTTTCTTTAATCAAATGTGAATGCATAATATAAAATATAATTAATATATTTATAAAATTAATTTTGGGCACACTGGGCCTCAGAATTGCACGTCTTCCTAGCATCCCGCTCAGGAATAATATTTAGAAATATTCCAAAGTATCATTAGGAAAAAACTGGGTCTCTACATTATTCCCTCCTTTAATATTTTCATCCTTGAAAAGAAAAACTAGGGAAAACACTTGGGATACCGAGCCCGCACTTAGCTCTCCCACTCCTAGGAAAACTTCTAGATGTTTCTGTACTATCACAGCATGCAAACCAAAGGGATAGTTTGTACTCATAAGGTTTTCCCCTGGAAAAGAGTCTCGTGATTCCCTCCTTCAGAATATCCATATGGTGAAACACCTAAGGATATTTGGTCAAGTATGATTTCACATTCAGTGAATCACAACTAAGACTCCCTTGCGTGCTCGAGAAGCCAAGGAGTCAACACTATTGAATGAAGAAAAGTTATACCCTACTGTTTCACTAGGGTCAGTTGTAGTGAAGTTAACTACTCTAAAACTTCCCGCACTAGGTGAGCCTAGGACTTCCTGCACTTCCCAATAAGGGAATATGATACACAACTATGCCTTGAGTGTACAAGTCAGAGGGACTCTTCCATCATGCTTCTATTGCACTGTTTGGTCCCTATATGACCATGTGCCTGATAACGATCATGAGAAGATATCCTACATTGAGATCTTGTCATCTGGCATCTGCTAGCTGCAGCAGACGTCTCAGCTCTATTGTGCTCACTGCCATAACCAGCTATATGGAATTATTCTGACAAAAATCTCTATGTCACCAACACCTACTCCAGCACCTCGGCATAGGTGGGGATGAACAAGGGTACAATTATAGCACAGATATCTCTATGGAGTCCCTTCTCGAACTTCCATGCTTGGAAGTAACCATTATAGATCATTTCCAGAGAGTAGTGTGCATGGTTTGTGAACCTGGTAGCATACTCAGTCACCATAATCCCTCCCTACCATAATTAGAGGAGATCCTCAAGTCAAATTAAGCACAATAAGGAGGGGTAGAACTCCTCACGAAATAGCTACTGGAAGTCATCCCATGAGAGTTCTTACTCATTGTGTACCAGAGTAACCAAGCTCCACCAATTCCTTGCTACTCTGTGGAAAAAGGCTGGCTGCCAAAGACACTATCAAGTCTTTTGGTGTTCGTATAATTCTGAAGAGGCGATCCATCAACTCTAGACAAACCTTTTTTGTCAAGGGTCTGGCTCACCGTAGAACCTCTATGGTCTCTGGCATTGGAACTCCAAAGTGCGCTCAGCCTGCACACGTCCTCAGCCCAATCTACTAGGTATATCTTCTACTCAACAGGTGTAGGTACTACTACTTTTCCATTAGGAGGAGATGGATCACATGATGGGTCCTAAACCAAGGCCTTGTTGCTCACGGAATTTTCGTCACGAACCAGAGCTAGTATCCTGGCTATTTGTTGTTGCGGAGACATCCTGAATGTTATCAAGGAGTACCGCAGTCAGATGGGAATATATATATATATATATCAACATAAGTGGGGAGCTGGCTCACGAAGGACAGTCAAACACTCCATCCTACATGATGCATGTACCATTGTTCCCTACAACAAGTGTCTCAGGGTGCTGAGTCAAAAGCGTGTAATTAGGGTCCTAGTGAATGGATACATCGCCCGCCTGTACCATCACTGGACTCCCTGGCCTGAGAGCCACTCTCGAGACACTTCAACACAGTTTCTGTTGGGTAAAAATCCCTCAAGGTATCATTGAAGCGTTTTTGAGATGACTGTGTTTGTTGAAAAAGTGGACATCTGTGTTGTGATTATTGACAAAGCAAACCATGACATACAAATTTGTTGATAAAGGGGATTTCATGGTGGCATGTTGATTTCGAGAGCTATGGTTAATGATTAATGTTTTATTCAATAACTTTGACAAAGTAATGGATTATCTGGAGGCGGTACAAAAAGAATAGATACAAGGTGGCGCCGTTTTCCAGTGTTTGCCAAATTTTTGGGCCTGAAAATCGACAAATGAAGAAAAGTGGTTTTTGGAAAAGGGACTTGCATTCCGTGTAATTGATGGCTTGAAAACTTGCGCGCCATATGTTTTTCAAGATCAGATCATCAAAATATGGAAAAAGGATAAGGGTCGCACAAGTATTGGGTTGGTCGTGCAAGTGACTTGAAAGCCGTAAAGTGACTTACGCGCCGATGCCTTGGAGGATTGGAAACTTACACACATGTTGTTTTTCAATATCAGAACTTCAAAATATGGCAAAGGAAAGAGGTTCGCGCAAGTTTGGAAGTGGGTCACGCAAGTGACTTGCAGGGGAATAGACCTGCGTGCCGAGACTTGCGCACCGAGGGTAGACTTGCACGCCATCGCGCAGGGTGTCCAAAATGCCTATAAATACTGGACCACACCTCCTCATTTTTAACCGAGTTCAACACTTTGAAAAATCAGAGCTCCCATCGCGCAGGTGTGGAAGTCACGCAAGTGGTGGTGTGTCGCACAGGTGGGACTTGCGCGCCAGATTTGAAGAAGGGCAGTTGTTGTTTGTTGCGTGCCAATGTTGGTTTGGACGTAAAGGGAAGTGAGTCGTGCAAGTTTGGAGTTGCAGAAACTTGTGTCGTTCAAGTGTCTAAGGTGGACTTGCACGCCAGTTGTGACTTGCATGCCGATACTTGCATGCCGGATTTGACTTGCATGCCAAGTAAGGTTGATTCATCGGTAGTGCTTTCGGGCTGCGTGGAAGCTGGAAGTTTGCCCGATACCTTCGGTGCAAAGAGAGGTTTATCTACGGGTGAAAGTTGGACTTCAACAGAGCATCTACATACAAAAGAATATGAATTCTTTCATGAAAATAAAGAGACCTACATGTCTATAAACTGTGAGTGGATCCTTTCCAGAGCAGTGAGCAAAGGAAGAGGAAGAAGGTGATCCTCTCCACCGGCAGTGAGCCAGAGAGAGATAAATAGGGAGTGACCCTTGGGAAAGCAGTGAGCTATCCCTATTCCTTGTAAAGGCAGTGAGCCTAGGATAGATTGACTATGCCCGAACCTTATAATCCACAGCTAGTGAAGTTTAGTGGATTTTGGTACGACCGACAACCTGTCGGCGTATGCTCCTTGGACGTAGCCCTTAGCGGTGAATCAAGTAAAAATTGTTCTGTCCTGTGCTTTCTTTACTTTCTGTTTATATTGTGTAGCAGGAAAGAGAGAGAATAGTGTTTTTCTTAACAGCGAAACAAGATCATAACGGGTGTTAATTTTAAATTATTCATACCCTGATTTACCCCCCCCCCCTCTCAGGGTATTCATCCTTGTGGACCTAACAGTTTCCCTAAACCCAATAAAGATCTTTTAAGGTAAATTTACAAACAACATACCAAGGGTCGAACCACCTATGATACCACTTATACTACCCAACCCATGTCGGGGCTCTAACCGCAACTACCCCAAGATCACCTCCATAGGCTAGGGTCTGGTGACTAGCTCCGAAGACACAACAAACTCAGGGAGTCCTTTTCCTAAGAACCTATACACACACACATAGCAAACTCAATGAAAAAGTGCAGAGGGAAAAGAAATAGAGATACAACACTGTTGTAAAAAGGAAACCAAACATATATGCATCAACCTATAAACAATACAAGTACAAGAAAAGAAAAGCTGAAAGGGAAAGGGGAAAAATACACACCCAATTAGAAAAGTGACACAACCCGGAAACTGGTGAAAATTTAAAATAGATGGGAGAGTCTCACTCATGAATCCCAAGCTAAGACCCTACATCCATAAACTCCTCTGATATCACAATCAACCTATCTTTTGTCTGCAAGGGAACACTAAGTGCAGGAAAATCCCAAGTAGGGGTGAGTATAAAAATACTCAGTAGGATGCCCTGAATGCTCAAGGGAGCAGCAAGAGAAATACTGAAGAGGGGAGTAGTAAGAGATATAACAGAAGAAGACCAGTAAGGGAACAAGTTACAGTAAAAGGAGTGCAGCTCCACCCAATAATAGATATGCTCATTCAAAGAAACCCAAATGAGGGAGTGAGGGTATCTCCATCTCACAGCTCATCCTAAGAAGGTAAGTATGAAGAAAATCAAGACCATCAGTCATCAGGTGTCACCTTGGATAGGCGTCACATCCGGAACATCTCACATCATATCCTAGAAGCTACTACGGAGGGCACCATCACATTCTATGTGAAAAAACACTTAGGATAGGCTACTCATATGCCAAATTCTGAGTCTAAAAGAAGGATATATGAGAGATAGAAGATTCATAAAGTGGTACACGGTGCATGTGGGGCCCACACATTGTGTTTCCCCACCTCTTCTCTTGGTCTTGTACCTTTCCATACTCAGGTACTAAACTACAAATCAAGTACCCCTAGGCATGCTAGTGTACTCCCAGAGTGCATGATATCTCTAGCCAAAAAGCTGACGAGCGTGCATGTCTCATTGTTAAATCAAAGGGTGAAAATGTAATTTTTACTAGAAAACCTCCTCAAATGGCATTGGATAATCAAATGGATCACACTATTGCGATCCTCAAAGAAAAACACACAATATCGACTATTCATTCTCTTGGAATGGACATCCGATGGAAAAGTTGTATATCGCTGCATTGCACTTGAATGGCATCACATGGAGCTCACACCATGGTCCCAAAACAAATTATATAGATCATTCCATTGCTATCCTCACATAAAAACACATGACATGGACTACCCATTTGTCCCAAACATATACCCGGTGACAAGGTTACATTTCACTGCAACACGTGCGAACCGGACCTTATGGGGCCGACACCTCGATCTCGATGTAAACTCCTGAAATTGGTCTTGAAAATTCCGCCTCAATGTTAGGGTCATGACACCGCTAATGGATCTCCAATCTGATGTCATATGGGAGAGTTACGACGGATGAAACATTTTGCAATAATAATAATAATAATAATAATAATGGCATTTCATGGATCTGAGTCGCGAACCAGAATTTAATATCCAACATTGGACTTGAATTGACTGTCTTAATCCCAAGGTCGTTCTACCATTGACAGTTTGTCAAACTGAGGTTACATAGAGGATTTACAGACAAAATAGTGTTTTATCAACAAAAGTAATAATAAAAATATTTTATTATTATTATTACTTGTTTATTTGATTTAGTTTTCCTTAATTCCAAACCCATTCCACACAAAAAATCCCCATTTTCACATGAGACTCCATCACCAGCATCTCCCACTTTATTCTTTTCTATTTTTTTCTTTTAATTATTTTCTTTCAATTATTTCTCTCTCCAATATCCTTCTTTCATGATTTTTTCAGCTCCATCCCTTACTGCACATGCTCAGCAGTTCTTGTAAACCTTATCCTCCAACCGCTTTTCATGCTCCAGCACCGAAGAACATGATATTGGGGTGGATTCCAATGCCGTAGCAGAAGCAATCTCAAAACCCCACAAAATTCACTCGAAGGGCTTTTATCACTCAAAGGAATTTTACATAACACCCGAAGGATTTTTTTCACATTAAGGAATTTTGACATGATGACCTAAAGGATTTTCACACCCGAGGGAATTTTGACATACTCACCCAAAGGATTTTCACACCACACCTGGAGGCATTTTTACAACACACCCACACCCATGAACCTACCATTTTGATGTACCATCGATCATCACAACTGGGACACGTTGTTTGATCTCTATAACCAAGAAGACTTTCGATACATGGAACCATCATGAATATCTTTGCATGTAGTCATTGACAATTCTCTTTCCATCGCCGCATGTCATTGTCTTCATAATCTCTTCACACGAGCAACCACAAAAGGTAGCCTCTTCTTGGTTATCTCTAGGAAACTACATCTTTCCAGCCCTCCTTTCACACCAGTTACCAAAAACATGACATCACCTTCTTGATTCTCTCTCATAGCAGCTACATCTTGCCGAATATCTTCTATTATAGAGGCTCGATGAAGCCTTTTTGTAAGATACTTCCACCCCTCTCAAAGATATGAAAAAAAAAATATTTTTTCATATTTAATCTCATATATTTACTTTTTCCACATCCAATCCGACATCTCTTTTTTCATATCAAAATCTTTAATCCCTTTTTCTTTCTCATATTCAAATTTTAAAATCAAAAAAATATCCCAAAAATCTCCACCTTGATTTAAAATTTGAATACTTCATCATCATACCCACCATCAACATCATCGTGATTGTCGGCTCCACCATCATCAACTCAGCCATGATCAGATCGGTCACATCAACTCCACCTTAGTCAGATCTTCATTGGAATCGTGAACCTCCTCTGATACCAATTGTTGGGGAAGATCCCAACACTGCAGCAGAAGTAGTCTCAAAACACCACATAATTCACCTGAAAGACTTTTATCACCCGAAGAAATTTTACGTAGCACCCGAAGGATTTTTCCACCCAAAGGAATTTTGACTTGCTTACCCGAAGGATTTTCACACCCATAGGAATTTCGACATACTCACCTGAAGGATTTTTACACCACACCCAAAGGCATATTTACAATGCACCCACACTCATGAACGTACCATTTTGATATACCATCGATCATCACAACTGGGACACGCCACTTGATCTCTATAACCAAGAAGACTTTTGATACATGGCACCATCATGAATCTCTTTTCATGTCATCATTAACAATTCTCTTTCCATCACCGCACACCATTGTCTTCTTCATCTATTCACACGAGTTACCACTAATGGTAGCCTCTTCCCGATTATTTATAAGAAGCTACATCTTTCCTACCCTCTATTCTCACCGGTTACCGAAAACACAGAAACCCCTTCTTGATTCTCTCTCACTGTGGCTACATCTTGCTGACTCTCTTCTATTCTAGAGGCTCAGTGCAGCCTTTTTATAAGAGACTTCCACCGCTCTCAAAGATATGAAAAAAGATATTTTTTTCATATCTAATCTCACATATTTCCTTTTTCCATATCCAAAACCACATATCTTTTTTCATATCAAAATCTTTAATCCATTATCATCTCTCATATTCAAATTTTAAAATCAAAAAAAAATCCCAACAAACGGCCCCTACTCGCACCACCCTATACCCGTACTGGAAAACCGTTGCACACCACTGCCTGCTTAGTTGTCCCCATCGCGCGCCGCCGCACCGATCACCTGCTCGCCATATCGGACCGCCACTCCACCACGATCTGCCACATCCACCTGGCCGCCACAGGCCATCGCACCACAGACTTCCAACCCTCACTCCACCTAAAGTTGCCTCACTGGGAGCCGCCTCGACCGAAACCCTCACCAAAACCCTCACTGGACCCATGCCACAGAATCCTTATGTGCGCCATTCGGGCTTTGATCTAACTCTAATTGAAGAGATGAATGTGGATCTGTGATCCTCGAGTTGAGATCTCCATGTTCGTATGCTGCGCTCAATGAAACATTGAGTTTTTTGACGTGCTTAATTATTTGGAGATGAAGAATGTGCAAAGAATGCACGAAGAATGAAATAGAAAAGATTATGGTCTATGTGTAGATTGATGGCCATGTTGGTTTGGCCGTCATAATTGAGAATCAAGAACATAAGGAATTGACAAATAGATGTTTATCATACTTCAACAATTTCAATTTCAAGATAACCAAGAAGAAATTGATTCAACCAATTGTTTTTCGATCTGCAAGTTAATTCATTATTTTAATTAACGTTCGTCATGAAAATTCAACTAAGGTAAGGAATCCACAAAGATAAGTACTACCTCAAGTTTGGATTGATCTTTTTTGAAGAATGCGCTTGCTGATGGAGGAGGATGATCTATCGTGTTCGTCGTCATTCGATCTTCCTTGAGCCAAGGGTTCTCCGTTCTTTTTTCATCATTCTTTGTTAGGGATGAGTTCTTCCAGGGAAGGTTTATGCTCTCGCTGGAGAATTGTAGGGATTATGAGGCCAAACCCCTATAACCTCATATTTATAACCACTGATTAGATTAAAAATATTAATCAAATAATTAGATAAATAATCATTTAACTATTTAATTATTTTCCCACGATGGCGCATAAGCTGAACACCCGACGCCAACAAAGGTTATACCCTATCTAGGGTAAAACCAACATTCTGAACTCAACAGTGGCCTTATATTTCTCATCTGAGTTCCCATCTATGAGTTATTTGGGTTTGAGCTATTAAATGAATACATTAATAATTTAATTCATCCATTCAACATATCGCCAATGAGCGACAGTCCAAACGTCCCTCGCAGACTTGTTTTAAATCGTGCCTAGGGGAAACACCATATTTTGGACCCAACCGGGGTCTCAGATTTATGATCCAATCAACCATTCAAGATTTATCCTATTTTATTTAATCAAATGTGCATGTGTGATATAAAATATACTTAATATTTTTATAAAACTAATTTCAGGCACATCGGGCCTCAGAATTGCACGTCATCTCAGCATCCCGCTCTGGAATAATATTTAGAAATATTCCAAAGTCTCATTAGGAAATAATTGAGTCTCTAAAAAATAGGATGGATATGAATAAAGAATGTATGGATTCCAATCATTTGACAAGAGAGTATGAAGATGGGGTGAAAGAGTGTATTTAGTTTGCAAAAGATCATGCATATGACCCTTCTCAAATCCTTTGTCTGTGTTTAAGCTATTGTTATTCAATACAATTTATTCCAGAGGAGTTGGAAGAAAAATTGATCTTTCACGGAATATATTGAAGTTATAAATGTTGGAATAAATATGGGGAAAAAGAGAATGTAGCTAGTGGGTGAGATAACAGTGTGTTTTATGGATCATCTGATATGATTAAAAGTGTGGACAATGAACAATACTGTATCGAGGATATGATTACATATGTGAATGATGATGAAGATCATATTGAGGAAATTACAAGGACAGTTGAAGATGAACTTTGTGATTTCACAAAATTGTTTGAGCAATTAAAGAGTTATGCAAAGACACCTTTGTATATTGGTTGCACTAAATATACAACACTTTTAGTTGTACTGAAGCTGTATAATTTGAAAGTAGGCAACAGATGGAGTGACTCTAGTTTTACATAATTACTTTCTCTCTTTAATGACACGATTCCATAAGATAATGAGCTCTCGAGCCGAACATAAAATGCCAAACGAATGTTATGTTCGATGGGTATGATCTCTGAATGAATACACATCTTCTCGAATGATTGTATACTATTTTTTAAGGACCAAAAATCACTTAGATAATTCCCAAAGTGTGGTGCTTCTCGATATAAGAAAGATGAATTCGGTCCTACTAAAGTTGTATGATACTTTCCAATCATTCCAAGGTTTAGGCGCCTATATGGAAGTGAGGAGACCGTAGGACAATTGTTATGGCACACAGATAAAAGAAATAAAGATAGGAAACTACGTCACCCGACAGAATCTCCTTGGTGGAATAGAATCGATCATGAGTATCCTGATTTTGGAAATGAGCCGAGAAACCTTCGTCTTGCATTATCTATAGATAGAGTGAATCCTTTTGTTTTCCAAAGCATCACTCATAGTACATGGCTAGTTATGTTTGTAAATTATAACTTTCTACCATGGTTATACATGAAATGAAAACACATCATGATATCTATGCTTATATTAGGATCGAAACAACCAGGTAACGATATTGATGTTTATTTGGCTCCATTGATCGATGATTTGAAATTATTGTGGGATTCAAGTGTTAATTGTATGATGCTTAAAGAAATGAAGATTTCATGTTGAGAGTCATGTTGTACGGGATGATAAATGACTTTTTTACTTATGGAAATTTGTTAGGATATAGCATTCACTGCCACAGAATGGGGCAAGGGAAGTGATAGGTTTTATCAGCGCTAAGAAGAAAGCGCTAATAAAGGGGGGGCCTTTATCAGTGCTAAATTTAGCACTGATTAAAGTTTTTAATAAAATATATTTTTAATTTATATAAAATTAGTATATTTATAATCAAAAATAATGTTTATTTGTATACATTAAATAAAAAACACATGTTTAAAGTTAATATTTTTTTTTAATAATTCAAATTTATATATAATGTTTTAAAAAAAGTGTTTCTAAGATTATAATTTAATATATGTGTGTGTGTGTGTGTGTCTGTGTGTGTGTATAATTATAAGATTATAATAAATTTCATTAAATAATGAATATATTTATTTGATTTATTAAATTTATTAGATTTATTAGATTTATTAGATTTATTAGATTTATTAGATTTATTATATTCATTATATTTGTTATATTTATTATATTTATTTTATTTATTTTATTTATAATTAATATATTAATTAGATTTATTAGATTTATTAGATTTATTAGATTTATTAGATTCATTAGATTCATTAGATTTATTAGATTCATTAGATTCATTAGATTTATTATATTCATTATATTTATTATATTTGTTATATTTATTATATTTATTTTATTTATAATTAATATATATATAAATTCTTTTAAAAAATATATATTTATATTATATTTATTAAATATATATGTGTTTCCAATGAATTTGGTCAATAAATATATTGATCAATCATGTGTGCATATATGTTATGTATCATCATGAATGTTCATTTATACATTAAACCCTTCTTATTATTCATGATGTTCATTGATGACTTGTTTTTTATTATGTATATTTTATTACTTGGTATATATGATTAATACATGTTACCCATATATACTATTATTTTCTAAAAAATACTTATAAAATTACATTAAATATATTTAAATAATAAACATATTTATTATATTTATCATTATTAAATTTAAATTATATATAAATACTTTTTAAATATATTTATTTTTAATTATAATTATAAGTATATATATATATTTATTTATTTAAATAATTATAAAATTATAATAAATAATTATATTATAATTTTATAAATATATATATATTTATAATTATATACAAATATTTATAAATATATTTATTTATAGTTGTGATTAGAACTATAAATAAATAAATATATATATATGTAAATAATTATAAAATTATAATAAATATTTTTATTATACTACTTATAAAGTTATAAATATATAATTAAATAAATATATTTATAGATAAATAAAAATATCTATAAAAATATTTATAAATAAATAAAAATATTTATAAATATAATTATAAATAAATGTAGATATATTCAAATAGTTAAAAAATTATGATAAATATATTAATTATATATTTTTATAAAATTATAAATATATTTGTTATAATTTTATAATTATATATATATATATATATACTTACAATTATAAATAAATATTTATTTATTATAATATTAAATTACAAATAAATATATATTTATTTAGTAGTTATAATTATAAATAAATAAATAAATATGTATTTATTGAATTATAAAACTATAATAAATATATTAATAAAATAATAAATAATAAATATAAATATGTTATAATTTTATAATTATTTAAATAAATAAATACATATTCATTTATAATTATAATTAAAAATAAATATATATTCATATAAATAATTATAAAATTAGAATAAATATAGTTATATATATCTATAATATTATAAATATAAATATAATTAATATATTTAATATATATATTTCTAATATTATAAATATAATATGTATATTTCTTATAAATTTATAATTAAATTATAATTTTATAAATATAAATATATATATATATAGTTATAATTATAAATATATATATATATATATTTATCATATATATAATATTATAAATATATATAATAATAAAAATAAATTAGTAACATTGTATCTTTATCAGTGCTTTTTTAGCGCTAATAAAGGCCTATGTTTATCAACGCTAAAAAGCGCTTATAAAAGGAGTCTTTGTTAGCGCTATATATTTAGCATTGATAAAGACATTTTTTATCATTTCTTTTTTAGCGTTGATAAAGATAGGCCTTTATCAGTGCTAAAAAAGTGTTGATAAAGACATGTCTTATCAGCACTTTCTATTTTAGTGCTAATAAAATATACCTTTATCAACGCTTTTTAGCTAGCGCTGATAAAATGTTCACCGAGTTGTATAAAAAAACCCAAACTTTCTCCTCCTTCCTCGCACCCCTCAAGCTCTCTCAAAAGCCGATCGTCGTTGTCGCACCTCCTCCTCCTCCTCCTCCTCTTCCTCCTCCTCCTCTCCCATCACCTCTCCTCTACCGTGAACCACACCTCCACCGTGCGCCTCTCCTCTGCCACGAACCAGACCGAGGTGTGCCTCTCCTCTGCCACGCACCACACCTCTGTTGTGCACGAACCAAACCATCATGCGCCTCTCCTCTATCGTGTGCCACACCTCCATTGTAAGCCTCTTCTCCATTGTGCACCTCTCCTCTATTGGAACCTCTCCTCCACCGCACGCTTCTCCTCTGCCATAGGACTCCTCTGCCACGTGCCTCTCCTCCACCACGAACGCACCTCCGCCACGTGCTGAACCACACCTCTACTGTGAGTCTTTCCCTCTTTTTCATCCATTTCGTCTTGTTCTCATGTAATTATAGTTTGATATTGATGGTATGTTGTTAATTGTATGGGCTAAATGCCCCACTGAAAATCGTGGTCATTGGTGGTCCTTGTTTGCGCACTAAATGAATTTCATGTTGGTTGGTGTTCCTCTTCATATTTTTTCATTTGATTTTGTGTGACTCAGTTATGGATTTGAAGTGTGATTCCACTAGATCATAGTGTAATTTATTTTTAATGATGAATATTCTTGTCGTTAGTGGTTGAGTAGTATGTCAATTGACATATTTATGTGTTGTCCATTAATGTCGACAAGTTTTAGCTTCGATTTTGCTTGAGTAATGTAGGTGTTTCTTTGGAACTCCCTTGTAATATATGTTATAAATTTCTTGGATGTTTTTAAATGATTTCTTATGAAATTATAATCCTATGTTAAGACTTTTTTGGGTTTCAATTGGCTTGAAAACGGTTTAAAGACTTGTCATAGACTTATGTCACATGTCAAGTGTTTTGTAAAAGGACCGAGTGGATTTTTTAAAGGAATTAAAATATTTTAAAAGTTTGTTCATAATTTTTTTTTCTTTTAAGTGAATATGAAATATTTTAAAGTCATGTTTTGTAAAATGAATGGAATTGACCTTCAACCTATTTAAATGGTTTTGAGACCCTTAACTCTCATGGTGGATTAAGATGTTTTCAAAAGGATATTGAAGCTTAATAAAATAGTTCTCAAAACATATTTCCTTCAAAAATAAAAGGGTTTAATATTTTAAAATTTCATTTATAGAAAATGGTTGGGTTTCCAAATGGGATTTATATTGCATTTTGATAAATGGTTTTTGGATGAAATTTGAAATGTTGTTCCCAAATGGGGTGAAAATGGATTGGCTTCTTGAGAACATTTGTAAAATCCTAGTTGGTAATTTAAAGGAAGTTATTTTATAAATATGGGAGACCCTCAATGGAGCTCCATGCATTTATTGTTCATGTTGTGGCTCTTGACCCCATGGGGGATTCTTTATTTTCTTATGCTTATTGTGAAGCTTATAAAAGGATGTGAAAGGGGTTGTTTCTTGTGAGGGTGTAGGAGGTGGGGTGTGGTTAAATTTAAAATTATTGAAATTATATTTATGTGATGATCTATTATTTCATTGGTTTCTCACTTCCACTATTGAAATTTCATGGGTGTCCTGGGAGATCGGTAGGGATCCAGATAAGTGAAATCCCTAGTGTGGAGTGCGCTGCCTAGTGTAAGGACCTGGTTATATTGAGTGAGTTTTTGAGATGTTTTAGTGTCCCTAGAATGTACTGGAAGGGACCAAGGTTTCTTTTGATCCCCTGATCATGATAGAGCCTAGTGAGTTCTATAGGAATACTTGGATATGAAAAGATAAATAGTATCAACCTAGGTTCCTCATCTCTAGTTCAGGATCCAAATACATGAGTCTTAGTAAGTTTCACATGATGGTTACATCATTCTTAAGACACTTTAGAGGATTTATTTTCTTGGTTAGATTGTATTCCCCTAGTTTTTTTATTATATGGCACTATCATTTGGTTGTTTTTTGGATCATGTTTCCTTGTTTCCTTAGTGCCTATGTATGATCATTGTTTCAATTCAAGTGTGTATTTTCTTACTTTAAAATAGGTTGCTTTAAATGGTTAAAAATTTTTATTTAAAAAGGAAAAAAATTGGTTATTTATTAAATTAGTTTTAAGAAAATGGATTTTCATTGTGGTTATTTATGAAAAATATTTTTTCAAAAAATGTTCTAAAAGATGGTTAAATTGTGATTTGAAATGTATTATAAGGTTTTAAAGGCCCTCTTTCCATTTTTTGATATTTTTATTTCAATTTTTTATTCATACTTGTTTTTATATTATAAAAAGGGTGGTTGTTTGAAAATATGTTAGTTTATTTTTTTTACACTTTTTTTATAATTCATGTGAAAATATATTTTATACCTTATGTTTAAACTAGAACTTTATAAACTATATTATGAAGGGATTCAAATATAATTCTTTATGATATCATACAAATAATTTTTATCTCACACCCTTCATATGAACTGGTGGACGAGAGTGTATGATGCTCTTATATCTCCTTTTTCAGTGCCCTATTTTGTTTTTTCATTGATGCTCAGATTGGTCCATGGTTAAACAATGTTATGTGGTGAATTACAAAGGGTCACTAGTGTTGATGTTGGAGTTATTTAGGTTTTGATTCCCTTTTAACTTTCCTTTCAGGGTGTTTTAGTAAGAATGAGTTATGATTTTTTTAGGAATCAGGTGATTGGTCTGGAGTGGGTTCTTAATCACCGCCCTTTTGTAACGATGCTTAAGTTTCCATAGGCTTGTTATACTCCCTACATTGATGGTATGAATAAGTCATGGTAGTATATAAGACTCTATGTGAGATGATGGATGATTCTAAGATGAGATTTGAATTATATGAGATAGGGATGAACTACTAACTTCAAATTTCCATCTATGATAATACCATTGAAATGGGCATGGCATTATACAAGACCTGACCTAAGTTGTGTAGATTAATATGGGTATTTATATGTTCATGATTTATCCTTATAATATCATAATGGGAGATTGATGGAAACACCAATATTAACCATAAATGAGCTGGGTAATGAGTATGACTTATATTGTGATGTATCAGGAGTCGGGATTTGAATAGTTTTAGTCCATGATGGTCATGTGGTTTCTTATGGGTCCAGAAAATTAAGAACACATAAGATAAACTTCCCAAATCCTTTTCTAGATTTGTAAATAGTGGTGCTTTCCATGAGGTATTATTGGAATACACTAAAAAAAAGTGTTTGAAAAATGTGTTCAACATACCTTTTTTGGGTTTTAAATAACTTTAAAATGATTTAAACACTTTGCATGGAATTAGGTTGCATGCGAAGTGTTTCTCAACTCACCTAATTGGATTTCATAAAGGGATGTGAATTTTTTGAAAGTGTATGTAATGTTGGTTTCATTTTAACAAGGGTTGTGTGAAGTTTTAAATAAAAATTTGTAAAATATAGAGGTTTGTCACTGATTTTAAATGATTAACATTATTGGTTCATGAAGTTGCCTTTAATGCTTTATAAAAAAGGAATTGGGGTTTTGAGAAAGAGTGTTTGACACTGATTGGTTTATTTTAAAAAGGTCATGTTATTTTAAAGAGGATTTTATGTAAATGGTTGGTTTTTTAATGGTATTTCAACTGTGATTTTATAAATAGTTTTCAAATGATACTTAAAGTCTATAACTGTTTTTAGCCTTGGTAAATTTTTATATCAATATTTTTTCTATTTATTCTGTTAAATATTAATATCACTGAATCAAATAGGATGAATATGAATAAAGACTGGATGGATGACAATCATTTTACAAGAGAATATGAAGATGGAGTGAAATAGTTCATCAAGTTTGAAAAAGATCATGCATATGACCCTTATCAAATCCTTTGTCCATGTTTATTCTATTTTTATTCAAGACAAGTTAGTCCAGAGGAGTTGGAAGAACGCTTGATCTATCACAGAATAGATTGAAGTTATAAATGTTATAATAAACATGGGAAAAAAAATATATAGCTAGTGGATGGGATAACATTGTGTTTTGTGGATCATCTCATATGATTACAAGTGTGGAAAATGAAGAAGATAGTATTGAGGATATGATTACAAATGTGAATGATGATGAATATTGTATTGAGTAAATGACAAGGATATTTGAAGATGAACTTCGTGATTGCCCAAAAAAATTTAGGAGTTAAAGAGTTGTGAAAAGATGTCTTTTTATGGTGGTTGCACTAAATATACAATATTGTCAGCCATATTGAAGTTGTATAATTTGAAAGCAGGCAATGGATGGAGTGACTCTAGTTTTACAGAATTACTTGCTCACTTGAATTACATGATCCTATAAGATAATGAGCTCCTGGTCCGAGCATATGATGCAAAACTAATGCTACGTTCAATGGTTATGATCTCTGAACAAATACATGCATGGATGAATGATTTTATACTATTTTTTAATGACCAAAAATCACTTAGATAAGGCCCAAAGTGTGGTACTTCTCGATACAATAAAGATGAATCTGGTCCTATGAAAGTTGTATGGTACTTTCCAATCATTACAAGGTTTATGTGCCTATATAGAAGTGAGGAGACCATAGGTAAATTGACATGGAATGCAGATAGACGAAATAAATATGGGAAACTGCATCACTCGGTAAACTCTCCTCAGTGGAAGAGAATCAATCATGAGTGTCCTGATTTTGGAAACGAGTTGAGAAACCTTCATCTTGAATTATCTACAGATGGAGTGAATCATTTTGGTTTTCAAAGTAGCACTCATAGTACATGGCTGGTTATGTTGGTAAATTATAACTCGCCACTGTGGTTATGAATGAAATGAAAACACATCATGCTATCTATGCTTGTATTAAAACCAAAACAACCAGGTAATGATATTGATATTTATTTGGCTCCATTAATCAAAGATTTGAAATTATTATTGGATTCAGGTGTTACGTTGTATAGTGCTTATAGAAATGATGATTTTATGTTGAGAGACATGTTTTATGGGATGATAAATGACTTTCCTGTTTATGAGAATTTTTCAGGATATAGTATTAAAGGAATGCATGGATGTCATATCTACAAACAAGGTACACAATCAATTAGGTTGAAACATTCATTGAAACTCAAGTTTCTAGGACATCATGGATTTCTATCCCGATGATGTAAGTATTGATCTTGGATGACATCATTTAATGGAAGTTCAGAAGAACATACAACACCGTCTCCACTAACTAGTGATCAAATGTTTGAGAAAGTAAAATATGTGGACACTACTTCTGGTAAACCATTTTCAAAAAAACCTTACAAAAATTAGTTGGAATAAGAGATTAGTTTTTTTTGAATTTCCATACTAGAATTTTCTATACATCAGACACTTTATTGATGTTATGCGTGTTGAAAAAATGTATGTGACAGTGTCATCAGTACATTTCTAAATGCGCTTGAAAAAACAAAGGATAGAATTAAGGCTAGGTTGTACATGGTTGAAATGGGAATATGAGAAGAATTGGTTCCAGTGAAGGTTGAAAAACAAACATTTATTCCTCCAGCTTTTTACACTCTTTCCAGGTAGGAGAGATATTAGTTTTTCAACCTCTTGAATGACGTAAATGTTCCATAGGGGTATTCATTGAATATCAAGAACATCATGTCAAAGACTGATTTAAAGTTAAAGGGTCTGAAATCACATGACTGGCATGTTTTGATGAAAGATATAATTCCTATAGATTTACGTTGTATTTTTTTTCAAGAATGTATGTTATATGTTAAAGAAGCTTTGTTTCTTCTTTAAATAAATATGTAGAAAAGTTATAAAACTGGTGAAATTTCCGAGTATGGAAAGAGAAATTTACATCAAATTATGTGAATTGGAAATGTTCTTTCTACCAAAATTATTTGATATGATTTTTTATTTGATGGTTCAATTGGTGAGAGATATTTGACTATGTGGTCCTGTGGACTATAGATGGATGTAACCCATTGAAAGGTATATGAAGATTTTTAAAGGGTATGTCAAAAATCAAAGTCGACTAGAGGGTTGTATTATGGAGCGATATATTGTTGAGTAATCCATTAAATTTTGTACCAAATACCTCTCCGGTGTGGAAATCATTGGTTTACCAAAATCTCGTCACACTGGGTAGCTTGCGAGAGAAGGAATTTTTGGAAGAGAGATTGTCACAATCAATATTATAGATCGGGAGCATGCCCACCTTTACATTTTTCATAACAGTTTAGAGGTTGACCCCCATGTCAAAACCCATAAAGAAATTCTTAGGCATTTGAATCCATCAAGGAATAAAAAATGGATATCAAATACACATAATCAATAGTTTATAGGATGGTTTCAAAACCATATATTTAAGGATTCAGATGAAAATCCAGACTCAATTTCAGAATGACTTCAATGGATAGCCAGAGGACTAAGTGTGTATGTATTATCTTATAATTCTTATGTAATTAATAGTTATACATTCTATAATAATGAAAATGATGAAGACGGTACCATGCAGAATAGTGGAGTTACACTTGTGACAGAAGCGATGCATGTTTCCAGTGCTAAGGACAGAAATACAATTTATGCAAATATTTCATACTTTGGCATCATTAAACAAATATGGGAGTCGGATTATATGAACTTCTAAGTTCTTATTTTTCAATTCAAGTGGGTTTATAATAGGAGTGCTATTAAAATAGATGAGTTGGGATTCATGAAAGTTGATTTTAGTAAGGAAGGTTAAAAAGATAAACCATTTATAATGGAATTATAGGTAGTACAAGTATTTTATGTTCCAAATCCCACAAACCGAAACTAGTCAATTGTTCTATTATCCACCAAAACAACTAAAGGGTCAAATGAAAATTCAATAGAGGATGACCCTTTCATTGGGACGTCATAATCATTTTACAGTGATCCCAATGTATATGGAATTTTGTATGTTAAAGGAGACCATAATGAATATATTTGGATAGTCGATAGAGGGGTCAAATCCCTTCATCCTTTAAAAGAGAGAGAGTTCAATAATCAGGTTATATTTTTTTGTAATATACATCATGTTACCTTATGTTATTATCTGTTCACTACTACTTTTATGTAATCTAAATTAAATGTTGAACCACTTCTGTAGATAATGACTTATGCATATGATGATGCTCCTAATCTTGAGGCACAACAGGTCTCTCAACCTGATGTTGCGCGTAGTGTAGAGGACCAACATGTTTCTCAACCTGTTGTTGTTGTTTCTCCTAGTGCAGAGGTACAACCACTATCTGCACATGTCGATGCTATCACTCCAAAGTAACATATTGATGATGTTGAAAGTGAGGAAATGGTAGGCACCGAAACACTGGCGGTGCAGAAAAAACAGGAGTGTCGTAGTTTTACGGTGTTAGAAAAAATCCTTAAGTCAAAAGTGAAAGTCATCAAATATGAGTCCGGATAGAATAAGTGATGATAACATGTTAACCCCAACAAGTCAATGTTCAGTAGTTACATTATAATCGTCACTCAATAACGTGTGTCGATTGATGTACAGTCATGGCACCATGTTGTCACCGGGCTTAAGATGCTAATGTGGGGAGATATTATGGTAACATTATGATATCATTTCCTTAATTTACTAAAAAATAAAACAATAAAATGTTTACTTACTCTTCATCATCCCTTGTAGAGTGAATTTATAGTGTATAACTCACACAAGGACTATGTATTAAGGGTTTCTGAAAGTATTCATAGAGGATTTCACACAATTTTAATGAAATTTTATATTAAAAATTCTAAAAGGAAAATAAACCCGCACCCACCTTCTATTTATGCACACCTGATAAACCAAGGAGCGTGGGATGTGTTTATTAGCCTTCATGACGAGCAATCTTTTCAGGTACATTGTGTTTGGTAATACTTTGTTTGACGATATGTGTATTCATCACTTTTATTGATAGTTTTTTATTTTTGAAATAGCAAATGAGTGCTAAAAATAAGGAACAAGCAGCAAAATTAGTGTACCCCTATCGTAAAGCAAGAATGGGGTACACTTCACTTGAAAAAAAATTGGTACGTATTTTAAATAAATCGTAATAATTTTATGTGACATAAAACAATGCCATAACTATGTTCCTCTATTTATATGCAGACTGATGAATCCAAATTCAATGTCACTTCCATCCCACATTGTTTTCTATGGAAGGAGGCATGTGTAAATAAATATGGGATGCTAATAGATGAAAAATCACAAAAAGTGTGGGAAACATGTGTAAGTATGACATAATAAATATATTTTTTGATTTAAATCAATATTACATAAAAATGATTACTTATTTTCCTATATTTTCTATCTGATATAGTCATAGGAATCAAAAACACCCAAACCAGATGCAGTCATACTTTCGGTGGCCTTGAAGCAGCCCGAAAAGTATGGTCGCGTCAGAGGTGCAGGTTTTGGGGTGACACGCCGAAAAAATTTTGAGGAAAAAAATAAGAGGATGATCAAAGTGTAGAAATCAAAATGATGAGAGAAATAATATTTATCCTTGAAGAACATATGAAATTTTAGATAGAGTTTATAGAAAATATGATGGGGGAAAAGAGAAGAAATAACTCAAGAACAATCAGCACGTGAAGATCCTACCCCACCCCCCACTAGCTTTGAGGTGAGACATTCCCCTCAAAAACCTGTCTTATCTGAGGTAATTAATGTTCTAATAATTATTTTTGTGAATTGTGAATCAGATAGAAATTGATACCTTTCCTTTACTAATATTTTACAGGGTGAAAATGACTGTGATTTATATCTATCAACACCAACTCATCGCCTTGTAGCGAGGGATATAGTGTTCAATATCTAGAACATCATGCTACACAATAGACCACTTCTAAAAGGTCATGTCAAAGTGTTGATTAACATAGCCCATAAACCGAGCACCGAGCTACCTGATCTAATTGAGGATGATGATATTCATAAGGTATAACAAGCTCTTGGAACATTCATTGCATGGCCGTCAAAACTTGCAAAAACATGTCGATAAGAAGGTATTCATTTCCAAAAAAAATCAAGATAAACCTTTAACATTTAATGAAAAAAGGTCTAAACTGATGAATGTTGTTACACACGGACAAAGGGAAGGGGGTGAAAATAAAGAATAGCTCAAAACCATCTCAAGGATCAAACAACCAATCAAAACGATCTATCGAACACCTTAAACCCACCCATTATATATCCACATTTATTATCATTGTAGGCTCATGTGAATATGAAGTTGAAAGACTATAGGGTTCACAAAATTCTTTTTTATGAAAATATATATAGTGGGGAAGATCCAGGTTTCATTAGTGTTGACAATGTAAGTGAAATCATGGAGTATGATTGGCTAGGCAGCTTAGTTGTAAATGTATACGTGATGTATGTTTTCATTTTTGATTTTCCAAAAGCTGATATACTATGATTATTATGACTAAATACATTTCATATTTTTTTCAAGCTTGTATATGAAAAAAATTGAAGGTATTTACCTCATGAAAAAAATATGGACTCGTCAGCCCTCATTTCACCTCTAGAGAACAAAAAGAAATAAAATCCAAGAAAGAGGGTGAAATTGTGTCAGGCTTGCTCAAATAATTTAATAGAAAAATTACGAATGACAGACTCTTCTTAATACCAACAATGTAGGGGAAAACTCTACAATTTAATTATATCGAATATGTTGTAATTTATTTCATTACTTATTCTTTTTTGTGTTCTTAGTCATCATTGGATGCTCATTGTGGTCAATTTAGATAGTCCAAAGATTTATTTCCTGGATTCAATGCATGGATATTCAACAAACTGACCACACATGATGGTGTTTTTCAATTTGTAATACACTACATCCAACATTTTAGAACCAAACATCTAGTTATATAATTTATATTATCTTTTAATGGGTATTCTGTTATGATAGGGTGGTGTGTGAATATCGTCTACATCATGGAATGAAGCTAGGGGAAAAATACAAGGAACATCACAAGTACTACGACTGAATACAAATTAGGGTATATATAATAATATTTCACTATCCAAACACATAAAAAAATTAATTATTTTTTTCAATGTTTCCGTAGTGTCTGTAGCAAACAAATGATAAAGACTGTGGTTATTATGTTTGTAAATTTATGAAAGAGATCATATTCTATGAACAAACTAGCATCCCTGAAGAGGTATTTTCAAAGATAATTACTATTTCATTTAAAATGTTTATTAATCCTTTGTGTATTTATATTTTTTCAGTACTACCATGTTTTGAAAAATAATCCTATTCACAAGATGAGATAGATTTTTTTAGAAACGAATGAGTGTCATACCTAATGGAAGAATGTACAGAAATAACATGAAGATGTGATTGGTATGACTCAAAGTGTCTATTTTTATTTAAAATTGTTCATATTTTTAGTAAAAATAACAAGTACCATAATGAAAACTAAGCAAATGGATTTGTATTGTTTTTATAATTTAGGAAAAAGATCCATAATTAATTTGTATTGTGTATGAATCATCCTCACTTAAATCTGCACATGGTGTGACTGTTATGACTTTATGTGTGTATTTTTATAATAAATTAACAATAAATTTACAAAAAGAAAAAGTGACATACTGAAAACTGAGAAAATGCATTCGAATTGTTTTGATACTTTAGGAAAATGATCCATTAGTCATTTTTTAGATGTAGGAATCAACCACACCTTAATCCGATGAATGGTGTGACCGATATGACTAAAAGTGTCTTTTATCAGTTTAAAATTCACATTTTATCTCAAAACTCATCACTCGCTGAAAACTAAGAAAAATCTCTCTGATTGTATTCATAATTTAGGACAAAAATTCACAAGTTCTTTGTAATTTGTATGAATAATTAACATGTCAAACTAATGCATGATGCGACCGGTGTGACTAAAAATGCGTGTTTTCAATTTCAAACGATATTTTAGTAAAAAAAAACATAACTGACATACTAAAAACTGAGAAAATGCATTCGTATTATTTTGATACTTTTGGAAAATGATATATATGTCATTTGTGATGTGTAGGAATCAACTGCACCTCAATATGACACACAGTGTGACTGGTATGACTCAAAGTGTCTCTTTTTATTTAAAATTGACATTAATTTAAGTAAAAAACACAATTGGCATACTGAAAACTGAACAAACGCATTCATATTGTTTTGATAATTTAGTAAAATTATCCATTATTCATTTGTAACATGTAGGAATCAACCTCACCTAAATACAATTCATTATGTGGCCAGTTTAAATCTAAATGTGTCTTTTTATTTAAAATTGACATTAATTTAAGTAAAAATAACAACTGACATACTGAAAACCAAGAAAATGCATTCAGATTGTTTTGATACTTTAGTAAAATGATACAGGAGTAATTTGTGATGTGTAGGAATCAACCACACCTCAATATGATGTAGGGTGTGACCGGTATGACTAAAAGTGTCTGTTATCAGTTCAACATTTACATTTTAGCTCAAAATGTATCACTCACTAAAAAACAAGAAAACATTTTATGATTATCTTCATAATTTAGGACAGTGATTCTTAAGTCCTTTTTGACATGTATGAAGTATTCTCACATCAAATCGATGTACGATGTGATCAGTATGACTCAAAAAGCATGTTTCCAGTTTGAAATGATATTTTAGTAAAAAAAACACAACTAACATACTAAAAACTAAGCAAACACATTTGGATTGTTTTGATACCTTATAACAATGATCCATGAGTCATTTGTGATGTGTAGGAATAAACCACACCTCAATTTGATGAACGATGTAATTGGTATAAATCCAAAAGTGTTTTTATTTAAAATTGACATTAATTTAAGTAAAAAGAACATATGACATACTGAAAACCAAGAAAAACATTTGGATTGTTTTGATACTTTAAGATAATGATCCATGAGTAATTTTTGATATGTGGAAATCAATCGCACCTCAATCTGACACACAGTGTGACCAGTATGACTAAAAGTATCTGTTATTAGTTTAAAATTGAGATTTTAGCTGAAAACGTTTCACTCACTGAAAACCAAGAAAATTCCCTCTGATTGTCTTCATAATTTAGGAGAGTGGTTCATAAGTCTTTTGTGACGTGTATGAAGCAGTATCACTTCAAACTGACATATGATGCGACCGATATGACTCAAAATGTGTATTTCCAGTTTGAAATGATATTTTAGTAAAAAACACAATTGTCATAATGAAAACCAAGAAAACACATTCGGATTATTTTGATACTTTAGAACAATGATCCACGAGTCATTTATAACATGTAGAAATCAACCACACCTCAATCTGATGAATTATGTGACCGATATAAATCCAAGTATGTCATTTAAATTTGATATTAATTTTAGTAAAAAACAAGGGACATACTCAAAACTAAGAAAACTCATTCATATTGTTTTGATATTTTAGTAAAATTATCCATAACTCATTTGTGACATGTAGGAATCAACCCCACATCAATATGATGCATGGTGTGACCTGTATAACTTCAAATTCATCTTTTTTATTAAAAATTGACATTTTATTAATGTATTCTTTCATATTAATGTTTATTTTATTTCTTTATAGTATTACTAACATAATATTTGTTTTCTTATATTGGTGAAACCTTTTTCTTGAGTTGGGATGATTTTTTTTGGCAACTAATATCATAGGCAGGCATTTTTGAGAGGGGATCATGGATGTCAAAGGATAAAACATTAATGTTTTTAACTGTTTGTTGGATAATTGTAAATGTAATTATATAAAATATTGTTTGAAATTTATATATCATTTTTTGACAAAACCTTATGTACGATTATTTTTTCTTGTGTGCGTTGTTGTGTGCGCTGCTTTGTTCTTGTGTTCGTTGTGCAGGTGCTATTTTGTGTAGGTGGTGTGTGTGTGTTGTGTAGGTGCTGCTGGTAGTTGTGTTGTTATATAAACAGAACATCACTGGTAGTTATGCCTTTATCAGCACTATTTTGAGCGTTGATAAATTCACCCTTTATCAACACTATTTCAAGCACTGATAAAGGAACCATTTGTCAGCGCTAATTAAAGTGATGATAAAGTGGTATTTTATCAGTGCTACAAATAGCGCTAATAAAAATTTCTTTTATCCACGCTAAAATAGCACGGATAAAGGGGGACTTTATCGGTGCTTTTTTTAGTGTGAATAAAGGACACCCTTTATCAGTGCCTTTTTAGTGCTATTAAAGGGGACCCCCTATCTTCGCTAAGATTAATAGTGATTTTCTAGCGTTTTTAAAAGCGTTTTCTAGCACTAATAAAAGCATTATCTGTGGTAGTGATTAAAGGAATTCATTGGTGTCCCATCTGCAAACAAGGTACATAATCAATTAGGTTGAAACATTCATCAAAAACCATATTTCTAGGACATTGCAGATTTCTACCATGATGACATAAGTACCAATCTTAGACGATGCCATTTGATAGAAGTTCATAAGAATGTACAACATCGTCTCCACTAACAGGTGATCAACTGTTTGAGAAAGTAAAATATGTGGACACTACTTTTGGTGAACTGTTTTCAAAACACCTTACAAAAACCAGTTGGAAGAAGCAATCAGTTTTTTTTTGAATTACCATACTGGAATTGTCTATATTTTAGACACTTTATTAATGTTATACATGTTGAAAAAAATTATGTGATAGTTTCATCGATACGTTGCTAAATGCACCTGGAAAAAAAGATGGAATTAAGGCTAGGTTGGACATGGTTGACATGGAAATATGAGAAGAGTTGGAACCGGTGAAGGGTGAAAATCAAACTTTTATTCCTCTAGCTGCTTACACTCTTTCCAGGTAGGTGAGATATCAGTTTTTCAACTTCTTTAATGAAGTAAAGGTTCCAAAGGGTATTCATCAAATATCAAGAACATCATTTCAATGAATGATTTAAAGTTAAAAGGTTTTAAATCACACGGATTCCATATTTTGATGCAAGATCCAATTTCTATAGCTTTATGTTAAATTTTTTCCAAGAATGTATGTTATACATTAACAAAGCTCTGTTTATTCTTCAAAGATATATGCAGCAAAGTTATAGACCCAGCAAAATTGTTGAGTATGGAAAGAGAAATTGTCGTCATATTATATGAATTAGAAATTTTATTCCCACCGACATTATTTTTTATGATGGATCATTTAATGGTTCACTTGGTGAGAGAGATTACACTATGTGGTCCTGTACACTATAGATGGATGTACCCCATTGAACGGTATAGGAATATTTTGAAAGGGTATGTCAAAAATCGAAGTCGTCCAGAGGGTTGTATTGTAGAGAGATATATTGTTGAGGATGCCATTAAATTCTATACCGAATACCTGTTTGGTGTGGAAAGAATTGGCCTAATGAAATCTTGTCACACTGGGCGGCTTACGGGTGAAGGAATTTCTGGAAGAGAGGTTATCACAATCACTATTACAGATCGGGAGCAGACACCCCTTTACGTTTTTATAATAGTTTGGAGGTTGAACCATATGTCAAAACCCACAAATAAATTCTTAGGCATTTGAATCCATCAAGGGATGAAAAATAGATATCAAATACACATAATTTATAGTTTATAGGATGGTTTTAGGACCATATATTTAAGGAGTCAGATGAAAATCTGAACTCAATTTCAGAATGAATTCAATGGATAGTCCGAGGATCAAGTGTGTATGTATTATCTTATAATTATTATGTAATTAATGGTTATACATTCTATACTAATGAACATGATGAAGACAGTACCATACAGAATAGTGGAGTTACACTTGTGGTTAAAGTGATGCATGTTTCCAGTGCTAAGGATAGAAATCCAGTTTATACGAATATGTCATACTTTGGTGTCATTAAAAAAAATATGGGAGTTGGATTATATAAACTTCAAAGTGATGATTTTTCAATGCAAGTGGGTTGATAACAGGAGTGTTGTTAAAATAGATGAGTTGGGATTCATGAAAGTTGATTTTAGTAAGGAAGGGTACAAAGACGAACCGTTTATAATGGAATCGCAGGAAGTACAAGTATTTTATGCTACATATCCCACAAATCGAAAGTGGTAAATTGTTCTGTTATTGACCAAAACCATGGAAGGGTTAGATGAAAATTCAATAGAGGATTACCCTTTTATTAGGATGTCACAATGATTTTGTAGTGGTCCCAATGTTGACAACATTTTTTATGTCAGAGGAGAACACAATGAAGGGATCTTTATAGTCAATAGAGGGGTCAAATCCCTTCATCCTTAAAAAAAAGAGAGTTCAATAATTAGTTTATATATTTTTGTTAATATACATCGTGTTACCTTATGCTATTATCTGATCATTGCTGGTTTTATGTAATCTAAATTAAATATTAAACCAATTTTGCAGATAATGACTTCTACACGTGATGATTCTCCCAATACCAAGGCATAATAGGTCTCTCAACCTACTACTGATCACAGTACATAGGAATAACAAGTCTCTCAACCTGCTACTTCTCGTAGTGTAGAGGACCAATAGGTTTCCCAACCTGTTGTTGTTGCTGCTCCCAGTGCAGAGGTACAACCACCATCTATACATGTTGATGCTAGAACTCTGAAAGAACATATTGATGATGTTGAAACTGAGGAAATGGTAGGCAATGAAACACTGGAGATGTAGAAAAAATAAGATCGTCATAGTTGGACAGTGTTAGCAAAAGTCCTCAAGGAAAAATCAAAAGGCATGAAATATGAGGTTGGATGGAATAAATGGGACCAACATGTTAACCCCAATAAGGACATGTTTAGTAGTTACATTGGAATTGTCACTCAGAAACATGTTTCAATTGATGTACAATCATGGAACCATGTTTTCATTGGGCTTAATACACTGATGTGGGGAGATATTACGGTAACATTATGATATCATTTTTGTAATTTACTAAAAAATAAAATAATGAAACATTGACTTACTCTTCAACATCCCTTGTAGAGTGAATTTATAGTGTATGACTCACACAAGGACTATGTATTAAGGCTTTATGAAAGGATTCACAAGGTATTTCACAAAATTTTAACAAGATCTTATCTTAAAGATGCTGAAGGGAAAATAAACCTACACCCACCTCCTCTTTATGCACACCTAATAACCCAAGGAGCGTGGGATGTGTTTACTAGTCATTGTGCGGAGCATTATTTTCAAGTACATTGTGTTTTTTAATACGTTGTTTGATGATACGTGTATTCATCACTTTGATTGATGGTTTTTTATTTATGAAATAACAACTGAGTGATGAAAATAAGAAACAAGCAGCAAAACCAGTGTACCTTTACCGTAAAGAAAAAATGTGGTATGCCTCACTTGAAAAAATATTGGTACGTATTTTAAATCTAGCATAATACTTTTATGTGATAAAAAACAACACCATTACCATGTTCCTCTATTTATATGTAGATTGATGAAACCAAATTTAAAGTAACTTCCATCCCATGCTATGTGCTATGGAAGGAGGAGCATGTAACTAAATATGGGATACTAATAGACGAAAACACACAAAAAGTGTGGAAAAAATGTGTAAGTATGACATAATAAATATTTTCTTACTTTAAATTGATATTACGTAACAATGATTACTTATTTTCCTATATTTTTTATCTGAAATAGTCACAGGAATCAACAACATTCAAACCGGATGCAGATATACTTTTGGTGGCCTTGAAGCAGCTGGAAAAGTATGGCCACATTAGAGGTACAGGTTTTGGGGTGACACCCCAAAAAATTTTTGAGAAAAAAACAAGAGGAGGATCAAATTGAAGAAATAAAAATGATGAGAGAGAAAATATATATCCTTGAATAACATATGAAAATACAGAGAGATTTCAGGACAAATTTGATGGCAGGGGAAAAGAGAAGAAGCAGCTCAAGAACAACCAGTGCATGGAGATCACACTCCACCCCCACTAGCTTTGAGGTGAGCCATTCCCCTAAAAAACCTATCTTATATGAGGTAATCAATGTTCTAATAATTTTTTCTATGAATTTTGAATCAAATATACATTGATACCTTTCTTTTACTGATATTGTATAGGGTGAAAATGACTATGATTTATATCTATCAACACCCACCCATCGCCTTGTAGTGAGGGCTATGGTGTTCAATATCTAGGACACCATGCTACACAATAGACCACTTCCAACAGGTCATGTCAAAGTGTTAATTAACGTATCCCATGAGTTGAGCACTGAGCTACCTGTTCCAATTGAAGATGAAGATATTCATAAGGTTGAAAAATCTCTTAGAACGTTCATTGCATGGTTGTCACAGCTTGTAAAAAAACATGTCAACAAGGATGTATTCATTTACAATTTATTTTTCAAGATAAACCTTTAACATTTAATGAAAAAAGGTCTAAACTGATTAATGTTATTACATATGGACATAATAAAGGAGGTGAAAATAAAGAACGGCTCAAAACCATCTCAAGGATCAACTAACCGATTAAAACGATCTACCGAAAGCACCTTAAACCCGCCCATTCTATATCTGCATTTATTATCATTGTAGGCTAATGTGGATATAAAGTTGAAATACGGTGGTACTCACATAATTATTTTTGATGAAAATATGTATAGAGGGTAAGATACATATTTCTTAGTATTGATAATTTAAGTGAAATCCTAACGTATGATTGGCTAGGTGGCTCAGTGGTAAATGTATACATGAGGTATGTTTTCATGATTTGATTTTCCAAAAGCTGATATACTATGATAATTATGACTAAATACATTTCATATTTCTTATAGGTGTATATATGAAAAAAAAATTGAAGGGATTTTCCCATGAAAAAAATTGGACTCGTTAGTCCTCTTGTCACCTCTACAAAACAAAAAAAATAGAATTTGAGAAAGACAGTGAAATAGTGGCAGGCATGCTCAAAATGTTTAACAACAAAATTATGGATGAAAGACTCTTCTTAATACCAATGATGCAGGGGTAAAACTCTATAATTTAATCATATCAAATATATTTTAATTTCTTTCATTATTTATTCCTTTTTGTGTTTTTAATAAGCATTGGATGCTCATTGTGGTCAATTTGGATACTCCAAAGATTTATTTCTTGGATTCAATGCATGGATATCCAACAAACCGACCACACATGATGGAATTTTTCAATTTGTAATAAACTACATCCATAATTTTAGAACTAAACATCTAGTTATATAATTTATGTTATCTTTTAATGAGGATTCTATTATGATAGGTTGGTGCGTGAATATCGTCTACATCATGGAATGAGGTCAGGGGAAAATGACAAGGAATATCACAAGTACTACGAATAGATAAGTATCGGGGTATATATAATAATATTTCACTATCCAAAAACATATAAAAAAATTACTTATTTTTTTCAGTGTTTCTGTAGTTTCTGAAACAAACAAATGGAAAAGATTGTGGTTATTATGTTTGTAAATTTATGAAATATATTATATTTCATGAACAAACCAGCATCCTTGAAGAGGTATTTTTGAAGATAATTACTATTTCATTTAAAATATTTATTAATCCTTTGTGTATTTATATTTTTTCAGTATACCATGATTTTCAAAAATAATCCTATTCACAAGATGATATAAATTTGTTTAGAAACAAATGGGAAGCATACCTTATGGAAGAATGTACACAAAGAGCATGAAGATTTTATTGGTATGACTTGAAGTGTCTATTTTTATTTCAAATTGTCAGTATTTTTAGTAAAAAGAACAATTGTCACACTGAAAACTAAGCAAATGCATTAGGATTGTTTTGATACTTTAGGACAATGATCCATAAGTAATTTGTGACGTGTAGGAATCCACCTCACCTAAATCCAATGCATGGTGCGACCGTTATAACTTTAAGTATGTATTTTTATATTAAATTAACAATAAATTTTGCAAAAAGAATAAGTGACATACTGAAACCAATAAAATGCATTCGGATTGTTTTTATACTTTGGGACAATGATCTATCAGTCATTTGTGATGTGTAGGAATTAATCACACCTCAATCTGATGAATGGTGTGATCGATATGACTAAAAGTGTCTGTTATCAGTTTGAAATTGACATTTTAGCTCAAAACGTGTCACTCACTGAAAACCAATCAAACTCACTCCGATTGTTTTTATAATTTAAGAAAATGATTCATAAGTTCTTTGTGACGTGTATGAAGCAATCTCATGTCAAACCAACACAGATGCGACCGGTATGACTCAAAATGTGTGTTTCCAGTTTGAAATGATATTTTAGTAAAAAAACATAACTAACATACTAAAAACTGAGCAAACGTATTCAGATTGTTTTGATACTTTAGGAAAATGATATATAAGTCATTTTTGGCATGTAGGAATCCATTTCACCTCAATCTGATGCACAGTGCGACTGGCATGACTCAAAGTGTCTCTTTTTATTTAAAATTGATATTAATTTTAGTAAAAAAATACAACTGACATACTAAAAACCAATAAAACGCATTCAAACTATTTTGATAATTTAGGAAAATGATCCATGAGTTATTTTTGACATGTAAGAATCAACCCCACCTCAATATAACACACGATGTGACCGGTGTAAATCCAAATGTGTCTTTTTATTTAAAATTGACATTAATTTAAGTAAAAAGAACAACTGACATACTGAAAACCAAGAAAACACATTCAGATTGTTTTGATACTTTATAAAAATAATCCATGAGTCATTTTTACGTGTAGAAATTAACCGCACCTCAATCTGATGCATGGTGTGACCGGTATGACTAAAAGTGTCTGTTATTAGTTTAAAATTTAATTTTTAGCTCAAAATGTGTCACTCACTAAAAACCAAGAAAATGATTTTTGATTTTCTTCATAATTTAAGACAATGATTCTTAATTCCTTTATGACATGTATGAAGTATACTCACATCAAATTGATGCACGATGCGACCAGTATGACTCAAAAAGCATGTTTCTGATTTGAAATGATATTTTAGTAAAAAAACACAACTAACATACTGAAAACCAAGCAAACACATTTGGATTGTTTTGATACCTTAGAACAACGATCCATGAGTCATTTGTGACATGTAGGAATCAGCCACACCTCAATCTGATGAATGATGTGACCGATATAAATCCAAATGTATTTTTATTTAAAATTGACAATAATTTAAGTAAAAAGAACAAGTGACATACTGAAAACTGAGCAAATGCGTTCAGGTTGTTTTGATACTTTAAGAAAATGATATATGAGTCATTTGTGATGTGTATGAATCAACTACACCTCAATCTGACACACGGTGTGACCAGTATGACTAAAAGTCTCTGTTATCAGTTTAAAATTGACATTTTAGCTCAAAACGTTTCACTCACTGAAAACTAAGAAAACACCATCCAATTGTATTGATAATTTAGGAGTGAGATTCATAAGTCCTTTGTGACGTGTATGAAGTAGTATCACCTCAAACCGATGCACGA
This sequence comes from Viscum album, assembly GCA_963277665.1. NCBI lineage: Eukaryota > Viridiplantae > Streptophyta > Magnoliopsida > Santalales > Viscaceae > Viscum > Viscum album. The sequence goes on along the minus strand of OY728157.1, from coordinate 1,974,333,756 downwards.
TGCGACCTGTATGACTCAAAATAGGTGTTTCTGGTTTGAAATGATATTTTAGTAAAAAAACACAGCTATCATACTGAAAACCGAGCAAATCCAATTGGATTGTTCTGATACTTTAGAACAACAATCCATGAGTCATTTGTGACGTGTAGGAATCAACCACACCTCAATCCGATGAACGATGTGACCGGTGTAAATCTAAATATGTCATTAAAATTTGATATTAATTTTAGTAAAAAATAAGGGACATACTCAAAACCAAGCAAACTCATTTGGATTGTTTTTATATTTTAGGACAACGATCCATAACTCATTTGTGACCTGTAGAAATCAACCCCACCTCAATACGATGCACGGTGTGACCTGTATAACTCCAAATGTGTCTTTTTTATTAAAATTTGACATTTTATTTATGTATTATTTCATATTAATGTTTAATTTATTTTTTTTATAGTATTATTAACATAATATTTGTTTTCTTATATAGGTGGAACCTTTTTCTTGAGTTGGGGTGATTTGTTCGGAAACTAATACCATGGGCGGACATTTTTGAGAGGGGATCACAGATGTCAAAGGATGAAACATTAATGTTTTTAACTGTTTATTAGATAATTGTACATGTAATTATATAAAACATTGTTTGAAATGTATATAGCATTGTTTGGAAAACCCTTGTGTGTGTTGCTTTGTTCTTATGTGTGTTGTTATGTGCGCTGCTTTGTTCTTGTGTGTGTTGTGCAGGTGGTGTGTGTGTTGGGTGTGCAGGTACTGGTAGGTGTGTTGTTATATAAACAGCACAACATAGGCAGCTAGGCCTTTATCAGTGCTATTTTGAGCGATGATAAAGGCCCCCTTTATCAACACTTTTTTTAGCGCGGATAAAGGACACCCTTTATCAGTGCTTTTTTAGCGCTATTAAAGGGGACCCCCTATCTTCGCTGAGATTAACAATGCTTTTAAAAGCACTATCTATAATAGTGGTGTATGTGGTGAACCCTCGGGGTGTCGTTGGAGGTGGTTCTGACGCGACGCAGCAACCCGATGAGTTATCCGGCATTATGCCGAGTTGGTTTTAAATTAATTAATTAATTATAATTGTTGTAATTAATTAATTATTGGTGTTTGGTGTGAGTTAGGAGCTCGGGTGGCTGAGACACACTCGGTTGATTGAGGATGAGGTTGGACATGCTTAGACTGGCCTTAGTAGCTACTGTCGGCCATTGTCATCCAAGTGGAAAGCTATGATAAGAGGTAGGCGGTCTTGCATACTCGCCATATGACATTTCTATTTTACTTATGTTGCATGTGGACACTCAGTCTCACCGCTGAGAGCGACGCCCCAATTAAATTAAATTTAATTATATATTTAATTAAATGTATATTTAATTAAAATGGTTGAGTGTCAAGGGTCACAAACAACTATTGTACTCCAGCTTGTCACATTGGCCACTGATGACTGAGGCAGAGACTTTGAGACACAAGATGGTCTTCGAACCTCTTGTGGGGTGAGGTCGAACCAACAAGACCCATTAGCCCATGTTTGGGGGCTTGAGACGCATCCAAGCGGGAGGCGAGGGTGTATTGGTGATCCTAGGTCATGTGGGCCTCGAGGACCTCCTTTGTGTTTCGAGCTATCTGAGCTTGTCAGGATGAGGGCAGGATGATTGATCCCTCCCATGTCCATTGTGATTTTGCCTAGGTCGATGGACCTTAGATGAAATGGGGGTCAGGTTGGGTGAGCGGACCGACCAAGAACGACCTTGAGGATCGAGATTGGTAATGGACATCTCTTGATTGTTTCCTATGTGGTGAGACCCTGTCTAGTTAGCGAGGTCATGCTACAATTTTGACAATGTTGTGGGGCGTGATATCCTAGTGCATCGAGTGTTGACTCAAGACCATGTTTGAGACCGAGGGCTCCTAGTGGAGTGCCTCCGTTTGGTTGACCAAAGGGACCCTAGTGGGTGCTCAGTGACAGACTAACCCTAAGCGGGTGTGTATGGTCATGGGTAGTGATGGTTGCGAGTGGCACATAGAACCTAAATCGACATGCAAGCCCGCTTGGGCCGAGATGGTGATGATGGGCATGGACATTCGACAATTCGTGTGTTTTTCTTCTTGACAGGTTATGGGATGCACCCTCAGGGCGAATGTGGAATGGTTGGGATGTCACGAGTTGGAGCCGATGTGTTTAGGCTACCACAAGTTGGAGATGGGTATGGATGGGAGGTGCTCGGTGATTGGAGCTACCACGATGTTGGAGCTTTGTGTTACAACCACCATGGATTTGGGGCTCGGTATATGATAGAGGTTGTCATGGATTTGGAGCTCGTGATAGGGTTAATGTTGGCCCCATCTCCAGAGTCGGGAGGATACGTTTGGGGGTGCCAGGGATTTGGAGCTCCTGATAGGGTTGTTGTGGGCCTCGTCCCAGGAGTCATGAGGATATGATAGCGGCTACCTTGGATTAGGAGTTTGGATGATAGAGATGTCATGAGATGGGTACCCAAAGTCATGATGATTGGGTGGAGGTGCCATTAATTTGGAGCCCGCGTGTTACTTGATTGGCATGGTCATCGAAACGTGCTCAAAGACATTCTGGCACTGGCCGAAACGGATATGGCCTATTGGGGTCACATACCCAAGGATCAAATAAAGTTTATTTATTTATTTTCAGCCGTTGTTATTTTTATTCTGAGCATGTCATATGCACATAACACAGCGTACTAAATTGATATTTTAAGAGATTAGGCTATTTAAAGGAAACCTTTGTAATTTTTGTTTCAAGCAATGATGAGAAAGTTTCTAATTCTATTTGGGAGCTGATCATATCAGGGGGTGGCTTGAGGTGGGGATCCCCGGGCAGTCCCAATCAGTATTACCGACGGCAGCTTGACTCCGCAGAAAGGTTAAAGGCAATAAATGAAGGCGTGCCCACAAGCCCCAGACGATGCGTTGACCAACACCCCATGCACCCTCCCTCGCCCCCACTCCTTGTCGCCTCTCCCTGTAATGACCAACTAAATGCACGCATGCCACTAATCATCATATGGTTTCTTTTTTCCCCTGGAAAAAAAAGTTGCGTGCTTCGTTTAAAAAAGTGATTTTTTTATCTAAAACAGGTATCGTGAAAATAATAATAATAATAATAAATAATAATACATTTGATGAATATATATATAATAATAATTCTGATGAATAATTATATATACATTGTCTCCACCGGGATTCCACTTGTGCGGAGGGGAGGTAAGTTATCATATTTTAATTCATTTCACTGTGAACCCATTTTTCAAATTTTGGCCCCCTTTTAGAAGGAAAAATTATTATTGACTTGAACAAATAAGTGGCTGCAACGATCAAATGAAGAATGAAATTCATTCTTAAATGTGGACTACCTAGCTCAAACATACACACCACACTACTACAATATTACACACACACAAAAAAGGGTTTTTTATCAACTCTTATTAAAAATCGCTGACAAAGACATTTTTTATCAATGTTTTTTTTAAAAACACTGATAAAAGCATGCAACGTACCATTTTTTTACATCGTTATATTAAGAAACATTGATGAAGGGCTTTTGTCAATGGTAATTAAGAACCACTTATTACACTAGTATAATTTTAGGCATTAGTGACCGTCAATGATGGTCGCTAGAAACTTTTACTACTACATATTTACAAAAATACAGTGCTACATTTTGTCAGTGCAAAAATAAATGTGGATAAAAGACAAATTTTTATTAGCACTAAAAAAACACTGATAAAATAACTTTTATTTGGACTACAAAAATGCTAATAAAAGAGCACCATTTTTCAGTGTTTTCCTTAGAGATGATAAATGTAACCCTTTATATGTATTTTTTTTAAGCATTAATAGAATTTTATTTTTATCAGTATTTTTTTAACGCTGATAAAAGGTACATTCACTACTACAGAATCGCAAATATTGACTAATACTCTTTACTAGCGCTGATAAAGGGGTTGTTTTATCAGCACTAAATAAACTCTAACAAAAGTATCATTTTTATCAACGTTTTTTTAGTATCGATAAAGGTTATACTTATCAACGCCTTTATCCAGCGCTTATAATAGTCACCTTTATTAGCATGTGTTTTAACATTGATAAAATTCGATCTTCTTCGAAAAAATTATCTATTATTAAAAATCATATTTAATTTAGAAATATATATATATATATATATATATAATTTGCTTAAATATGATTTATATAATACTAAATATGTATTTACACTTAATATGTCATATATTTAGTGAAAAACGGTTTATAAGTTAATTTAAAATTAATCTTAATTAAAAATATTGACTAATTAATATTAATAGACATTTAATGAAATTTTATTATATCAATGTCATTTGTTTTTTCAATTTGACATATATATCAAATAATAAATATTTAATTATTAATTAAAAAAATTGACCACTTAATTTGTCATACGTTAATTTTACACATACACACACATATATATACAAAATTAATTCAATTTTATAAAAACACACATACACAAATAATAAATTGTTAATATTTTCTTTTTCATTTTTCATATTAATATTTAATATTTAATATATTTTGTTTTTTATTATTAAAATTTATTAACTTTTTATATTTTTATTTAATATATGTTGTTTATTTTTTAATATATATATATTTCAATTTATTCATTTTTACTTTTATTTATTTCATTAATAGTTTTTTAATATTTTTTGTAATCTATTCATTTTTAATTTTTATTTGTTTAATATTTTTGTATTTTTTTCTTTTTTAATATTTATTTATACATATTTATTGATTAACATTTAATGTTTTTAATATCGTTGTAATTTTCATATTTTTTTAAACAAGTTAGGATTGTGGCCCCTTTATTAAACAAAAAAGAAAATTGAAAACAAGAGGATGAGAGTCAAGCATAACAAGAGAATAAAACATTTAATGTTTTATTCAATTTTTAATATTCATTTTAGAATTTTATTCATGAACATAATATATTTAATATATTATGTTTTTAACTGGTAAATTTTATTTATTTTTTATATTTTTATTTAATATATACTATTTATTACTTTTTAATATTTTTTCAAATTTATTCATTTTTATTATTATTTATTCATTAATAATATTAATTATTTTTTAATATTTTTTGTAATTTATTTATACATGTTTATTCATTAAAAATTAATATTTTTATTGTAGTTGCAATTTATATAATTAATATGTATTCGTTTTCATTTTATCATATAATCATTTTTATTTTTTTTTAATAATCTATATAATTAATAACACTTCTTAATTTTTTTAATATTTTTATAATCTATTGATTATTTAATTATCAAATTTCACCCTATTTTAACATTCATTCATTTGAAATTATTTAATATTATTTATTCACTAATAATGTTAATTATTTTTGACTTTTTTATAATTTATTCATTTTTAATATTTATTCTTTTAATATTTTTGTAATTTATTATTTTTTAATATTTATTTATACGTATTTTGTAAAGACCTGAGATTTTCTATGTAATTTTTTTTAAATATATGAAAATATTATGAGTCCGCGAAAATTGACGGCGCGTGATTCCGAGGCCCGGTGTGCCCATAATGAATTTCTGAACTTTTTTTTTCAGGTACATTCAGCAAACGCGCGAACGACATTTTGTAACTTTTGAACTGTTCCTCGGAATTTAAATCTGAGGGCACCGTTGAACTCACAATGTCGATATTCGCTTGAGGAGATTTTCACCTCTACCGTAGTAGGTCAAGGGTAGAAGTTAGTTTTTCGGATTTTCGTGGGCAGGTTAAAAAAATAAATAAAATAAAATATTTAACTTTTATTTATTTATTTTTAAACCTTCCATTTTAATTCATGGTAGTGGGGCCCACCCGAACATCTCCTTTAATGGGGGGGGGGGTATTTCTTGGGTTTCCCCCAATTGATGTGCTCACTTTTAATTAATCATGTAATTAATTCTCGAACTTAATTAAGTGGCTTCTCACCTCTTGGTTGGGGATTGTTGGCAATGAGAGAACTTGTGGGAGAGCCTTTAGAGAAAGATCATCCAACGAAGAACGAACCTTCGACGAGGACGACGCTCGAGCTCGGATCAGGAGTGTGTTGCGAGAACAACGGACGTCGACGTCTTCAACGTTTACATCTCCTTCCTCGCGCCGTCTCCAACAAACAATCAAGGTAGGGGTTTATTTAAGATTGTTCATCGTTAATTTTTCGTTGAATCTTTCTCCTTGAGCAGCGTGCTACCAGACTAACGTGGAGGGTACGAGCCAAATGAACACGGCCCGATCCCTCCGCATCTTCAATGTTGATGCATTCTTCATGATGGAGGAGGACGACGACCGACGCCGGCAAGGTACAAGGCAGCGGTGGCTCAACTGCGCTGCTGGAGGAGGCCGCCACCCTTTCGGTCGCGGCGGCGCACCAAGGCGGTCGACAACCGGCCGACCGCGGGAGGAGAGGCGTGCGTCCGCGCCGCTGGAAGAAGGGCCGACCATTCCAGCCGGCCACATCGCGCCATACGAGGCCGCTCCGGCGGGTCCAGCGCGCCATCTGAACGGTCCGTTGTACCATTTTGGAAAACCAGGGGGGGCTCCCCCCGGGTGTCGGCTAGGGCATACCCCGCCATGGCAGGCCACCCAATCGTGGGCTGCACCGCAGCGGGCCGCGCCTAGTTGGCCACCCCATTGCGGGTCGGGCCGCCCCCTCGCGGGCTGGACCGGACCTCGGCCCAGCCCAGCCAGGTTGGACCCATATTGGGTCGAGCCGGGTCGGTCCAACTGGGTCGGACCGGACCCGGGCCCAGAAACACTTAAAGAGCCTTTTCTTAAGAACCGATCGTCCGTTTGATGAACCGTGTATGGCGCCAGAATCTTTGGATCTGTTGGAACCACATTGTGTATAGGTTTGTATTTGTTGTCAATAGTTGCCAATGGAATATCAAAATGAAAGAGATCAAGAAGTACTCCAATAAAATGGAGGAATGGAAGCTCACAATGAAGGAGATCATGAAGTACTCCGATGAAGTAGAGGAGTAGTGACTCAGGCGATTGTTGTACTAATCATATGTTCAAAGAACATGTGTCAAAGGTGATACATTGTTTACAACAATGAAGAATGTGGGGTGCGTCCCATCTGAGACCGATTAAAGAAGAATGACGTGAGAACCATGCAAGAGACTTCCTGACGAATTGAATCGGTTTGCATGAAGTATATCATGACGGTTGATGAAGAAGACAATGTGCAATGATTGGAATTCTGAGATAGTCATACACATCACATTGTCATAGAAGATGATGATGCTAATGCCATGCCTTCAAAGAATACATATCACAATAGAGGAGTTTGTGATACAAGCAGAAGAGTTGCCAAAGGATACAGGTCACCAAGAAGAAGTGTTGTTGAGGTGATCGTGCTTGTTGACAAAGCAAACAGACGACATTCCAATTTGTTGACAAAGGAGATTCCATGGCGGCATGTCGAGTTCGAGGACTGTGGATATTGATCCATGTTTTATTCCTGGAACATCGGAATTGATGATCTGGAGGCAGACTAAAATAATAGATACAAGGTGGCGCCATTTCCCAGTGTTTACCAAATTTTGGGGGTCCAAAATCTGGATGTGGCTGAGCATCGCGAAAAGTGGATTTTCAGGAAGATCATCATTTAATATGGCAAAGGCATGAATTTCGCGAAGATAGGATGCATGGTTTGGAAATCGCGAAGACCAGAAGAATGGAGGCGGTGGTGCTTCACGATTACGTCAAGCTTCGCTATTACGTCAAGCTTCGCGAACGGCAGAGGCTGGAGAGCTTCGCGGCGATGAAGGGCTTTGCGAGGGAGCTTCACGGCGAAGGCACGAAGGAATGATGACGGTGATTCTTCGCGATTAGGTCCAGCTTCGCGAACGGTAGAGGCTGAAGCGCATCGCGGCGGAGAAGGGCTTTGCGAGGGAGCTTCGCGGCGTGCGAGGGAGCTTCGCGGTGAAGTCGCGAAGTTATGTTGACGGTGAATCTTCGCGATTACGTCAAGCTCCGCGAACGGAAAATTTCCGTTCTGCTTCCCGATTTTGAGAGATTTTCAGCGGGAACTTCGGAGCTTCGCGATTGGTGCTGACGTGGCGTTGACTTCGCGCAGAAAGGACGAGGGTCGGTGGAATCGCCTATAAATAGAGGCCGACCCCTTCGAGTGAAGCAGAGAGAGCTCTCAACGAAAAACCATTGCTCTCGGTTCGCAAAGGTCACTCGCAAAGGTAGTTTTGCTTCGCGAAAGTTGAGCTTCGCGGCGGCTATCCTAGCTCCGCGAAAAGGTCGCGCCCCGCGTTGGCTCATTGAGCTTCGCGAAGAGGCAGGAGCTTCGCGGTGACTTTCCCAGCTCCGCGAAAAGGGTTCGCCCCGCGTTGGCTCAGTGAGCTTCGCGAAGTGGTAGGAGCTTCGCGATAGCCAAGCATTGCGAAGGCTTGAGCATCGCGAGAGTGCTTCGCGATTGAGCTTCGCGAAAAGGCAGGGGCTCTGCTCAGAATTGCTTGAGCTTTCCAAAATTGGGAGCCGTGCGAAGTAGGGTTCTTTGTGAAGACCCTTTCCTAAGGTTGTTCACCCAATGGACAGGGGCAAGAGGAGTATTCATCAGTGGATGAAATCTGGACTTTGACAGAGCATCAATTATTGAGCAATCACACAAGTGATTGTGATTTAGGCAAACAAGAACAGGGGATCTAGTGCATTCAGTCATTGCACTAAAGGAGGATTGAACAGAAAAGTGCATCAACTCTGAACTCTGATGCAAGAAAAGTCTCATGATGAACAGGAGACACAGAACTTCATGTCTATCCATTGAAGAGACCTTCACGTCTATAAACTGAGTGAGACTTCACCCAACGGCAGTGAGCCAGGGGGAGTCAACGGGAGTGACCCGAGGGAAGCAGTGAGCTATCCCTGAACCTTTGTAAAGGCAGTGAGCCTGGGCCAGAGTGACTGTGCCCGAACAGTTGTATCTGCAGCTAGTGAAGCATAGTGGATTTAGGTACGACCGGCAACCTGTCGGCGTATGCTCCTTGGACGTAGCCCTTTGTGGTGAACCAAGTAAAAATAGCTGTGTCATCTGTCTCTGCATGTGAATGTTTAATTGCTGATCATATCCATCATACAGGTTTAAGTAGTTCCTACCAACGTGGGAACAAGATCCACAACTTAAAGAAGAAAAAGTTACCACCCTGATTCACCCCTCCCCTCTCAGGGTGTCCCGGGGTCCTACATGTGGTATCAGAGCGAAAGGTTAACATATGTTGGATATTCTCTAGTAATTCTATTGAGAAGAGGATTTGAGTTTCTTTCCTAGAGTCAACAATGAAGAGCAGTCTTGATAATGACACAGTCATTTCTGAGAAGAAATCTATATCCACCAAGACTTTGACAAATAAGAAAAAGAAAGAGAAGAAGATGATGAAGAATTCCACCACATCCAAAGAAGATGCAGTGTCTTGTTCTCCATGCCATTCCAATAATGAAGAAACATTAGGCTTGGAAAGTATCAAGCAGGTGGCTCAGAACTCATCCAGAGGAAAGGATGATACCCCTAATTCAAGCTTTCAGGAAAAACTCAGAACATATCTGCATGATATTCCAGAAGAAAGGGTTGCTATTATTTGTCACCTATTCCAATCTATACAGGTTGAGATCAATCGATTAGAAAGGGAAGCTGACAATATGGAAAAGGGGTTGGAAAGAAAAGTTATGGAAAGTATGAATCTCATCAAATGGGTGAAAGTCTTTGAAGAAGAAGAGGAAGTCAATAAGACTTTAAAAGAAAGGATCCATGCACTTGAAGCTGAGCTGATGAAGAGCAATGAAGTCAAGAATTTTTGTTTGGAAGAAACTTCCATTAAATTCAGGGAACTTGACTCTTTGTTACAAAACAAAGTTAAGATGCATGAAGATGAGGTTGAAAGGTTGAAGAAGACTTGTGAAGAGAAGATGATCACGATTGAAGATCAGAAGATCATCCTCAATATTGTGGGTCAAAAATTGGAAGCTCAGTTGACCAAGATTGAGAACACACATATTGAGACTTCGCAAAAGAATGAAATCAGTGATGCTTGCACTCAATGTTCGTTGGAGGAGTCTAAAGCTGAAATGCCTCCAACATGTGATAAGAAGATTATGACCACTCTTGATTATCCACATCAAGAATCAGTTGATACTGATACTCAATGCTCACTGGAGTATTCTTTTGTCAAAAGACCTCCAACATGTGATAAGAAGATCATGACTTCACTCTTTGATCTATCAAAAGCAACTGAGAAAGTGAAGGTACCATCCAAACCATCTTGTACTCATATTTCTAAATACACTCCTACAATCAGTGCAGGTGGGAAGAAAAGTTCTAAACAAGTATGGATGAGGAAAGGTGAGAAGAAGAAACCTACCACCATGGCTAGAGTGGATGGGAAGAAAAAGGAGGAAGTGGGTTCCTCAAATAGAGCACAAAAGATTAAGCAGATGGCCCAACAACTTAATACAGAAGACACAAAGAAGAAAAGATTTGTGGGTCAATGTTGGTGCTGCAACAGATTTGGGCACTGTGCACTGGATTGTCTTTATAATCCCTTACATGGAAAATCATAGAGGATGCCTATATCAAAGAGAAGTAAGCCAAAGAAAAAGAAGCAACATCAGCAGGTCCAGAAGCATCTGTTTACTGCAAATAGATTTGGAATTCTTGATAACATCTGTGATGTATGCAACGACAGTGGTCACAATGCAGGCACATGTCCATATCAACATGCCTTCACTATTGAAAAGAAAAGAAGACCTCTGATGCCATCAAAGAATGAAGCAGCTACCTTGGGGAGAAATCAGAAGAATGTTGTGAACACACATTTCCCCAAGAAGATCTCAAGTAGGGAAGCTGAGAAGACTCAGGATTTTAGATCCATGAAATTTAAGGGTCATTCATCCAAAATAAACACTAAGTGGGATGAATCTCAGATGAACCCATGTGGAAGACCTAAACCAGCTGCAAAAGTTCCAAATGACATATTGGTCATCTGGCCAGAAGATTTGAAACGAATGAGGAAACTTGAAGATGAAAAGGCCAGGGCTGGTGATAAAGGAAAAGAAAAAATTTCACATGATGAAGACACAGTGCAGGAGAGATTGCAAACAAAGAGAAACACACGTGTCAAAGAAGTTCTGTGTGAGAGATGCAAGAAGTCTGGTCACATTGCAAAAGGTTTCCTAACCTTAATACCAGAGCAAGAAGCAGTCCTTAAGAGGAGTAAGAATGTATCATTCATGATGGCTGCTAAGAAGAACAATTCTCCACACAAATCAGAAGAGAATGTGAACAGAGCCATGCCACACCGACAGATGTCAGAACAAATGTTCAAATGTGCAGGCATGAAGACTGGAGTGAACAGAGGAACTTGGTTGAGAAAAGAACCTCAACCAATCAAGTCATCTTGATGAAGCAAGAAGGAACCACCTTATTCCCGTAATCATTTGTGTATTGTATTTGTGCTAATAATGCAGGGAATTGAAGGTGAAGCATGCTCTCAGGGGGAGAACCTGAGAAGTAGTGAATGCTGTCAACTCTTGATAGCCAAGCTGAAGAAGTTTCCATCCTTATTAGATTCTTCAATTGATATTCAAAGATTATGATGATGAAGGATCACTCTTGATGAAGATGATGAGGAGTGTTTCCCTTGAGGGGGAGAAGAATGAAGAAGCTTTCATAATCACTGTTTCAATCAATATCAACTCCAGGTGGACTCAAAAGCAGTTATTCTGTGAATTTCTTGAAGAACAAACCAATGGAGAAGGTATGTCATTTCTCAATCTCTATCCCTTGGTTACTCAAATCAAAGATTATTTTACAAAGGTGGAGTAACTGAATTGATCAGTGACATAAAGAGAATGGAAGGGCACCAAGGTCACTTATCCTGCCGATTTCACTTGAATATTTTTTTTTGATCCATATGCTGATGTGAGTGCAGGAGTTTCAGGTTGGTTTTTTTTCTAACATAGTGATTTTTCTTATGCCCGAAATAAAAGTGGTAAACCCTTGAAGACAAGATACATGAGTTATCATCTCATGTTGGTATCATGATCTGTGAATAATGGACAACCTTGTTGACTTAATCAAATCCTCTTGTTTTCTACATCGAGCATTGCTCAAGTAGACTTAGAGTGAAATGATTAATGAAACATTGCTTAAGTATGGATTGATACCCTCCCTACCATGCGCTTTGTATTTCTTGTCAATAAGGGGGAGAGAAAGTGAAATAAAGAAGATTCTCATTTTGACATTGACGGATTCATTTCAGAAGATGTATAAGGTATTGACAACAAAATACAAAGGGGGAGATTGTTGGAACCACTTTGTGTATAGGTTTGTATTTGTTGTCAATAGTTGTCAATGGAATATCAAAATGAAAGAGATCAATAACTACTCCAATAAAATGGAGGAATGGAAGCTCACAATGAAGGAGATCATGAAGTACTCCGATGAAGTAGAGGAGTAATGACTCAGGCGATTGTTGTACTGATCGTATGTTCAAAGAACATGTGTCAAAGGTGATACATTGTTTACAACAATGAAGAATGTGGGGTGCGTCCCTTCTGAGACCGATTAAAGAAGAATGAGGTGAGAACCATGCAAGATACTTCCTGACGAATTGAATCGGTTTGCATGAAGTATATCATGACGGTTGATGAAGAAGACAATGTGCAATGATTGGAATTCTGAGATAGTCATGCACATCACATTGTCATAGAAGATGATGATGCTAATGCTATGCCTTCAAAGAATACATATCACAATAGAGGAGTTTGTGATACAAGAAGAAGAGTTGCCAAAGGATACAGGTCACCAAGAAGAAGTGTTGTTGAGGTGATCGTGCTTGTTGACAAAGCAAACAGACGACATTCCAATTTGTTGACAAAGGAGATTCCATGGCGGCATGTCGAGTTCGAGGACTGTGGATATTGATCCATGTTTTATTCCTGGAACATCGGAATTGATGATCTGGAGGCAGACTAAAATAGTAGATACAAGGTGGCGCCGTTTCCCAGTGTTTGCCAAATTTTGGGGGTCCAAAATCTGGATGTGGCTGAGCATCGCGAAAAGTGGATTTTCAGGAAGATCAACATTTAATATGGCAAAGGCATGAATTTCGCGAAGATAGGATGCATGGTTTGGAAATCGCGAAGACCAGAATAATGGAGGCGGTGGTGCTTCGCGATTACGTCAAGCTTCGCTATTACGTCAAGCTTCGCGAACGGCAGAGGCTGGAGAGCTTCGCGGCGATGAAGGGCTTTGCGAGGGAGCTTCGCGGCGAAGTTGCGAAGGAATGATGACGGTGATTCTTCACGATTAGGTCCAGCTTCGCGAATGGTAGAGGCTGAAGCGCATCGCGGCGGAGAAGGGCTTTGCGAGGGAGCTTCGCGGCGTGCGAGGGAGCTTCGCGGTGAAGTCGCGAAGTTATGTTGACGGTGATTTTTCGCGATTACGTCAAGCTCCGCGAACGGAAAATTTCCGTTCTGCTTCGCGATTTTGAGAGATTTTCGGCGGGAACTTCGGAGCTTCGCGATTGGTGCTGACGTGGCGTTGACTTCGCGCGGAAAGGACGAGGGTCGGTGGAATCGCCTATAAATAGAGGCCGACCCCTTCGAGTGAAGCAGAGAGAGCTCTCAACGAAAAACCATTGCTCTCGGTTCGCAAAGGTCACTCGCAAAGGTAGTTTTGCTTCGCGAAAGTTGAGCTTCGCGGCGGCTATCCTAGCTCCGCGAAAAGGTCGCGCCCCGCGTTGGCTCATTGAGCTTCGCGAAGAGGCAGGAGCTTCGCAGTGACTTTCCCAGCTCCGCGAAAAGGGTTCGCCCCGCGTTGGCTCAGTGAGCTTCGCGAAGTGGTAGGAGCTTCGCGATAGCCAAGCATTGCGAAGGCTTGAGCATCGCGAGAGTGCTTCGTGATTGAGCTTCGCGAAAAGGCAGGGGCTCTGCTTAGAATTGCTTGAGCTTTCCAAAATTGGGAGCCGTGCGAAGTAGGGTTCTTTGTGAAGACTCTTTCTTAAGGTTGTTCACCCAATGGACAGGGGCAAGAGGAGTATTGTAACATCCCAAGTAAGTAATGAATAATAGATATTTTTATCTATGTCTATTAATTATTAAGATAGTGTTATAGAGGCTTAAAATGAAAATAAATACAATCTTATGCATGGAATACACTAATATTCTTAAAAGATTGTTTTACTGCCTTTTGATGGAAAACCATTTTTGAATATATATTTTGAAAATTTTATAAACTATGTTTGTCAAAATAAACTTATCCTTTATGATTGGGACATCAAAATTTACCTTGTGTGAATTTTTGGTATTTTTCTGACAATGTTCATTTTTTTTAATGAATAGTGAAAAATACTGCATTTTACATCAAAACTGCTTTTTAATCTAATTTATTTATATGATTAGATTATGTTTTGAATTGGTTTTGAAGTAAAATTAGAATATATTTTTACCATTTTATCCAATGGTGGTCATTGGAATCAATTTCACTTTGAAATTAGACTTAAACTGGTGTCAATCTTTTGATACTTATTGTTTTGTAAAAACACGCTATTTGCTCTGGCAGCGGGAATTAATTATTAAATTAATTAATGTGACTTATATGATTTGAATTTTGTAAAATAGACTTCATTTTTGAATTCGGAATATCAAATATAGCTTAGGGTAAATTTTTGGTAATTTTCTGAAAAACTTCAATTTTTGATGAATAGTGAAACCACTAAGTGGTAATCAAGCAAACTGATTTTTCAGTTAAATGAAAGTTTACCACTAATGTGTATTGAATTTTGAAAATCCGACATACATGGTTGTCATTAAGAAGTAAAATGTGGTTCAATGAGATTAAAATAATTTTTTGGTGAATAGTAACTTATTAAGTTTTTAATCGCGATTAGTGGTAATTAGTGTAGTTTAAGGTATAAATAATGCTTTAATAATATTAAATGACCTAGAAACATGTCCCAACCTTATTGGTTGTGTCATGTCCGACCAAGACAAGCCATGGGTCAACTTGGGGACCCCATGGAGACATTTTGGTTGGGAAATGACATAAATAACTTTTTATTTAATGTAAAAGTAAAAATGACACAAACATAATATGTTTTACGAAAACAATTTTTACATGGGGTTATAAAGATAAGATATTTGATTATAAATAGTCATTAGAAAGCTAAAAAGATTTCCTACATCATAGTATTTTTTTTATGATTTTTAGACATTAAATAAATTAAATTATTTATGACATAATAATGATGCAGCGATGACATCATTATTTGACGATTTAAATAAAATGGAAAGACAATGTAAAATCTATGAACTACACATGGCCAAAACCAATTGGATGAGTGGATTTAGAACCCTTATCACCTTATCCACAAATTATATCAATGTGGGACCTTTTAAAACTGAAACACATTTTCAAATAAAGTAATATTTCTTTACTTTCCAAAAGTGCCCCTCCTCTCCTCTTATAAAAGGCCCCCACCTCTACCTCATTTCACACACTCATCAAGCCTTTGGCTCGGCCAAAACCTGCCCATTTACTCTCTCCAAATCCCTCTCCTCATCCTAGAGGATTACCTTTGGGCAGAATCCTTTCAAAGGAAGCCTTTAGGCTCAAATCAAAAGGAGTTACACTTTTAAAGGTAATTCATTCTCTCATGTTCATTTGTTTTATTTTGCTTCTCCAACCCCCTAAACTCTTTTTATTTACTTATTTTGTAACAAAAACAGTATATTAAATATAAAAGGATGTTGTTATAATATTTATTTGAGCTACACTCTCACACAAATACATCAAATGGTTAAAGAACATACAGTTTCTGTGGATGGCGAAATTCTGCCTCCCGAAACGATGATTGTTCAATACTCATTTAACACCTTCAAAGGTGGCCATTATGATGTCACTATTTTTATATATGATATATAATATGTTTATGTTTTCCTTAAGCTTATGTTTTTTTCATTTTGGGCATACCTTTATGGTTTCCATTATGGGTAAACACGATATCTTCATTTTAGGAAGTGCGGACTACCGCCCCCTGAAAGTGATTTGATTCGTTAATACCATATGTGGGATGTGTAAAGGATAAAGTTAATGATATTATATATGTTATTATACTGGAATTATAATATACTCTTATATCATTATGATTCCATTCCAGAAAATATGAAATAGAAATGGAAGTAGCGTTCATGCGTACGTACGGCTTACCGTCTCCATAAACGGTGCATTTCATTTCTTACCTCTAAATGTGATGTAATATTATAAATACATGTATATGATGAATATATATGATATATATGTTATCCAAATCATTAATATTATTCTGTATATAATGAACCGATGACCAAATTAACAACATGTAAGTGTAAGAAGTCTATTTTTGACTTAAGAACTAAATACCGACAAAATGAACATTATTAACTTAACTGATTACATGATGTTCATAACATGGTATAAAAGGAATAATGAACTTGAAAAATATTCATAAGCAAGTAGAGATTAACTCAAGTTTATTATTCAGGAGATTAAAGAACGGTCGGGTCAAGTCGGATACGAGGTATGGGACTTCGTCTCAATCTCCTTTCATTGAGGCATATTTTATTTTATACACAACTTTCTTTTATACGGTGTATAAATCCCTTTGACTTTTATGTTTATTCAAAAGGAATATTTTTATACGAAGCGTTTACTAAACGAAAAAAGGGAATGTTTTTGTCGTACGTATGCGGCGACAACGACTTCTCCGCCGTCGTGACCGTTATTTGAGTTTCGGCTTCCTCTACAAGCCATACCTTCTTTTTAAAAGAAAAATAAATACCATGTTTTACTTTTCTTTTATTTTGGTATTGAAAATGGTTTTCATAATGTTTTTATATCAATGTGTTGTATTGATATATCGTGATTGAAATGTGGAAATTTTATGTTTCCTTTATGCATGTTTTATGTGATATGATTATGTTATGGTTCTTGGGCATTATTAAGAAGACGGGTGGTTCCGTGATAAACTAAGGGCGGGTGAGCCTGATATAGCTCTCCAATGCATTGGGTAATGCGAAGGAGTGAAACGTTAAGGTTTCTCCGAAGAGATTTAGGGAATATACTTTGATGGGTATTCCAAACGTAACCAAGAGGGTTACTCCCTACGTAAGAATGTTATGAATGCCTCAAGTTACCTTTATGTCTTATGATTTCTATGATTTATTCATGATTTGATGAGGTATGTTAAAGTGCTTATGTTTTATGGGTAAAGTATGATCTCATCCTTATGTACATATGTACCCATGTTTCCTTTCCATATTTTTATAACCCATACTGAGCTTTTTATGCTCATCCCAAGTTTTTTTGAAATGTTTTCACAGGTCAAGGGAAAGGTACATGATACGATGATAGTGTCAAGGAAGTGTCAAGAATGAATCCATGTTTTATTTTAAATATGTTTCCTTTGATGGGAATGAAGAATACTATCTTTATGTAACCACTTTGTTTATATGTGGAATGTAATGCAAGTTTTATGATCTAATTCTCTAAAACTCTAAACCCGAAAAGATCCTCAATGTGTAATCTTGTAATAACTAAAGATTAAGTAAGGTTTAAGGCTGGGGCCTTATAGTTGGTATCAAAGGTCGGTTTAGATAACTTTAGGAGTTAGAATTCTATTAAATGATTATCCAAAAATATTTTTTTTCGAAATGATATAGCATTTAAAGATTACCATGTTGCTTCATCTAAGACATATTTGTTCAGAATGGTTTTTTGCAGAGGAAACAGGGAAGCAGTGCTGGGAAGGCATACAGAAGGAAATAACCTTCCGAATCAGCATCCAGAAATGGTCAGAATTGGAACTGAACAGTTTGTTGCAGTAATGGTGCAGTTGACTCAAGCGATAAATGGCGGTGGTATCCATGCACGAGATCAGCCAGATCAACCGCAGAGGAACATGTCAGTGGTGGAACATTTCATGAGGCAACATCCACCATCATTCAGAGGATCATCTGACCCTGTGCTAGCTGAAGGGTGGATTAAAGCACTGGAGAATATTTTTGATGTCATCGGGTGTTCAGAAAATCAAAAGGTTAGTCTTGCTATTTACCGTTTGGAGGGTGAAGCAGATCAGTGGTGGTCTATGGTTAAAAATATCAGGGATGCCGATGAGATTGATGCTCTTGACTGGGATGAATTCAAAGGTATGTTTCTTGAGAATTATTTTCCTAAGGCTGTTCGACTTAGGATAGAAAAGCAATTCTTGGAATTGAGGCAAGAGGAAGACTCAGTGGCTGCCTATGAAGAAAGGTTCACTCGATTGGCAAGGTATGCTCCAAATTTTATCCGGGACCTTGATAGTAAAATAAATCGTTTTTACTCAGGATTAAAGCCAAAATATCGAAGGGCATTAGCTTCTCGTGAGTTTAAAAGTTATGAAAAGCTTGTTCGATGTGCTGAGAAGGTGGAAATGGAGTTTGTCGATGACCAAGTTTTCTATAACAACCAACAGAAGAAGAGACCGAGGTGGCAGGAGAAAGGTAAGAATTCTTCAAAAAAGTCTGATGGTAAGAGAACTAAGTTTCCAGTTTGTGATAAATGTGGAAAAAGGCATGCTGGGGAATTTCTTCTGAATTCTGGGAAGTGCTACCGATGTGGTAAGATGGGACATAAGGCTCGTGATTGCACTGAAAAGGATCAAGGTGAAGGTAAGAACAAATTTGATTTACAGTTAGTGAAATGTTATAAGTGAAATGAGATGGGTCACTATGCAAACGAGTGTCCAACAAGGAGCTTGAGTGATGGGAAGTAGTTAGACTACAAGCAGAAAGGGGTGGTGAAATCCTTTGCAACTACTTCAGCAGATGTCGGGCCATCAAATGAAGTTGTATCAGGTACTTTGTTTGTTTTTTCAGATTATGCCAGTGTGTTGTTTGATTCAGGGTCTACACATTCTTTCATCTCTGAAATGTTTTCTAGTAAAATGGGAATACCATCTCAAGAAATGACTCCTGAACTTTTGGTAAAAACACCTGGGGGGAATGTTGAGGCAAAACAAATTTATAAGAATCTTCCTATCCTTATCTGTGGAAAGAACCTACTTGCAAACCTTATTGTTCTACCTCCAGTAGAGTTTGATGTTATCCTGGGTATGGATTGGCTCTCTATTTACCATGCTAAGATTGACTGTAGAGCTAAAGAAGTTTCTTTTCAGAAAGACTTTTAGTTTGTTTACAAGAATGAACCCTTACTTTTGATAACATATCAAGAGGCCGAGAAACTTGTAAAAGATGGAAATGAATGTTACCTTGCACACGTCGTTGAAAATAAAGGAACTGTTCAGATTAATGATGTGCCAGTGGTAAATGAGTATCCTGATGTTTTTCCTGATGAGTTGCCTGAAATAATACCAGATCGGGAAGTTGAGTTTACTGTTGACTTAGTTCCTGATGCTAAGCCAATTTCAAAACCCCCTTATCGAATGGCACAAATTGAACTTTTAGAGTTGAAGGAGCAATTGCAAGATTTATTAGAGAAAGGTTTCATTAGACCTAGCACATCACCATGGGGTGCTCCTGTTTTATTTGTTAAAAAGAAAGATGGTTCTATGAGACTTTGCATTGATTATAGAGCCTTGAATAATATCACTGTTAAGAACAAATATCCTTTTCCTCATATCGATGATTTGTTTGATCAGCTCCAGGGAGCTCAGTTTTTTTCAAAGATTGACTTGAGATCGGGGTACCATCAGCTGAAGGTAAAGGAGGAAGATATTCCGAAGACCGCGTTCCGTACGAGATAGAGCCATTATGAATTTGTAGTAATGCCTTTTGGGCTAACCAATGAACCTTCTGTATTCATGGACTTAATGAATAGAATTTTCCATGAGTTCTTGGATAAGTTTGTGGTGGTTTTAATTGATGATATTTTGGTGTTTTCTAAAAGTAAAGAGGAGCATGAAAAACATTTAAGGGTTATCTTGCAAACCTTAAAAGAAAAGAAACTGTATGGGAAATTCAGCAAGTGTGAGTTTTGGTTGCAACAAATTTCTTTCCTTGGTCACATTGTTTCTAAAGATGGAATAACTGTTGATCCTGCAAAAACAAAAGTTGTAGAATAATGGCCAAGACCCACAAATGTAACCGAGATTCGTAGCTTCCTTGGTTTGGCGGGATATTACCAAAGGTTTGTTAGAAATTTTTCACGGTTATCTAGTCCAATGACTAAGCTAACTCGGAAGGGTGTTAAGTTTATCTGGACAAAAGAATGTGATGATTGTTTTCAGGAATTGAAAAGAAGATTGGTGAATGCTCCAGTTTTGGCACTACCTTCCAGGAATGGTGAGTTTGTTATATACAGTGATGCTTCATTGAAAGGACTTGGTTGCGTCCTAATGTAGAATGACCAGGTAATTGCTTATGCTTCACGACAGTTGAAAACTCATGAGGTAAATTACCCTACACATGATTTGGAATTAGCTGCTGTTGTTTTTGCTTTAAAAATTTGGAGGCATCATTTGTATGGGGTAAAGTGTGAAATATATACCGATCACAAAAGTTTAAAGTATATATTCACTCAGAAAGAGTTAAACATGAGACAAAGGAGATGGCTGGAATTAATCAAGGATTATGATTGTACAATTCATTACCATCCGGGAAAAGCAAATAAAGTGGCTGATGCTTTGAGTCGAAAAAGTAATGCTTCATTAACAATGTTGCATTTGGAACGTGATCCTTTGGTTAAGGATTTGATGAACTTTGGCATAGAAGTTGTTGGTGCAGGAAGTCCTTCTGTTTTGTTTCAGGTATCAGTGAGATCATCTCTATCAGATAGAATCAAGCAAGCACAGAACCAAGATAGTGAGTTGCAGAAAAATGTAGAGCTGGTTCAGAAAGGTAAGTTGTCTGAATTCAACATTGATAATGATTGCGTTTTGAGATTTGGGAAGAGATTGTGTGTGCCTTGTGATTCACAGTTGAAGAGAGAGTTGTTATGTGAAGCTCATAGTTCTCCGTTTTCAGCTTATCCGGGCAGTACTAAGATGTATAGAGATCTACGGGAGTATTACTGGTGGGATGGAATGAAAAGAGATATTGCTGATTTTACTGTGAAGTGTTTGACTTGTCAGCAGGTTAAAGCAGAGCGGTAGTTACCGAAAGGTATGCTTCAGCCTTTACCAGTGCCAGAGTGGAAATGGGAGAATATATCCATGGACTTTGTTGTTGGATTACCGAAGACATCTCGAGGTAATAATGTAATCTGGGTTATTGTTGATTGCTTGACCAAATCTGCTCATTTCCTTGCTATACGAGATACTTTCTCTCTTGATCCACTTTCCCGTTTGTATCTTAAAGAGATAGTCAGGTTACATGGAGTTCCTCTCTCCATTGTATCGGATCGTGATCCCAGGTTTACTTCTAACTTTTAGAAAGGACTCCAGAAGTCGTTGGGTACTGAATTAAATTTTAGTACAACTTTTAATCCTCAATCAGATGGGCAGTCAGAACGAACAATTCAGACATTGGAGGATATGCTACGAGCTTGTTCTATGGATTATCAGGGAAGTTGGGACCAACATCTTTCTTTGGTTGAGTTTTCATATAATAACAGTTTTCATTCCAGTATACAGATGGCACCATTTCAGGCATTATATGGGAAGTGGTGTCAAACTCCAGCTTTCTGGGATGAAGTGGGTGAAAGGAAGTTGATGGGACCAGAATTGGTAGAAGAGATGGCAGAAAAAGTTCAGCTGATTCAGAAACACATGAGAACAGCTCAGAGCAGGCAGAAGAGTTATGCGGATAACTGGAGGAAGGATCTATCTTTCGAGGTAGGTGATCATGTTTTTCTCAAGGTTTCTCCTTAGAAAAGTGTGATGAGATTTGGTAAGAAAGGAAAGTTGAGTCCAAGGTTCATTGGACCATACGAAATTCTGGAAAGAGTTGGATCAGTTGCATACCGAGTGGCTTTACCTCCGAGTTTATCTCAGGTACACAATGTTTTTCACATTTCGATGTTGAGAAAGTATATGCCAGATCCATCTCATGTTTTGAGTCCAGAGGTAGTTCAGCTGGAAGAGAACCTATCTTATGAGGAACAACCGGTCCAGATTCTTGACCACAGGGAGCAAGTTTTACGGAATAAGGTGATTCACCAGGTAAAGGTTTTGTGGAAAAACCACATGATTGAAGAGGCAACATGGGAATCTGAAAATGCAATGAGGGATAAGTACCCCCATTTATTTGATAAGTAAATAAATTGCGGGGATGAAATTTCTAAAGGGGGGAAGGATGTAACATCCCAAGTAAGTAATGAATAATAGATATTTTTATCTATGTCTATTAATGATTAAGATAGTGTTATAGAGGCTTAAAATGAAAATAAATACAATCTTATGCATGGAATACACTAATATTCTTAAAAGATTGTTTTACTGCCTTTTGATGGAAAACCATTTTTGAATCTATATTTTGAAAATTTTATAAACTATGTTTTTCAAAATAAACTTATCCTTTATGATTGGGACATCAAAATTTACCTTGTGTGAATTTTTGGTATTTTTCTGACAATGTTCATTTTTTTTAATGAATAGTGAAAAATACTGCATTTTACATCAAAACTGCTTTTTAATCTAATTTATTTATATGATTAGATTATGTTTTGAATTGGTTTTGAAGTAAAATTAGAATATATTTTTACCATTTTATCCAATGGTGGTCATTGGAATCAATTTCACTTTGAAATTAGACTTAAACTGGTGTCAATCTTTTGATACTTATTGTTTTGTAAAAACACGCTATTTGCTCTGGCAGCGGGAATTAATTATTAAATTAATTAATGTGACTTATATGATTTGAATTTTGTAAAATAGACTTAATTTTTGAATTCGGAATATCAAATATAGCTTAGGGTGAATTTTTGGTAATTTTCTGAAAAACTTCAATTTTTGATGAATAGTGAAACCACTAAGTGGTAATCAAGCAAACTGATTTTTCAGTTAAATGAAAGTTTACCACTAATGTGTATTGAATTTTGAAAATCCGACATACATGGTTGTCATTAAGAAGTAAAATGTGGTTCAATGAGATTAAAATAATTTTTTGGTGAATAGTAACTTATTAAGTTTTTAATCGCGATTAGTGGTAATTAGTGTAGTTTAAGGTATAAATAATGATTTAATAATATTAAATGACCTAGACACATGTACCAACCTTATTGGTTGTGTCATGGACGACCAAGACAAGCCATGGGTCAACTTGGGGACCCCATGGAGACATTTTGGTTGGGAAATGACATAAATAACTTTTTATTTAATGTAAAAGTAAAAATGACACAAACATAATATGTTTTACGAAAACAATTTTTACATGGGGTTATAAAGATCAGATATTTGATTATAAATAGTAATTAGAAATCTAAAAAGATTTCCTACATCATAGTATTTTTTTTTTATGATTTTTAGACATTAAATAAATTAAATTATTTATGACATAATAATGATGCAGCGATGACATCATTATTTGACGATTTAAATAAAATGGAAAGACAATGTAAAATCTATGAACTACACATGGCCAAAACCAATTGGATGAGTGGATTTAGAACCCTTATCACCTTATCCACAAATTATATCAATGTGGGACCTTTTAAAACCGAAACACATTTTCAAATAAAGTAATATTTCTTTACTTTCCAAAAGTGCCCCTCCTCTCCTCTTATAAAAGGCCCCCACCTCTACCTCATTTCACACACTCCTCAAGCCTTTGGCTTGGCCAAACCCTACCCATTTACTCTCTCCACACCCCTCTCCTCATCCTAGAGTATTCCCTTTGGGGAGAATCCTTTCAAAGGAAGCCTTTAGGCTCAAATCAAAAGGAGTTACACTTTTAAAGGTAATTCATTCTCTCATGTTCATTTGTTTTATTTTGCTTCTCCAACCCCCTAAACTCTTTTTATTTACTTATTTTGTAACAAAACCAGTATATTCAATATAAAAGTATGTTGTTATAATATTTATTTGAGCTACACTCTCACACAACTACATCAAATGGTTAAAGAACATACGGTTTCCGTGGATGGCGAAATTCTGCCTCCCGAAACGATGATTGTTCAATACTCATTTAACACATTCAAAGGTGGCCATTATGATGTCACTATTTTTATATATGATATATAATATGTTTATGTTTTCCTTAAGCTTCTATTTTTTTTCATTTTTGGCATACCTTTATGGTTTCCATTATGGGTAAACACGATATCTTCATTTTAGGAAGTGCGGACTACCGCCCCCTGAAAGTGATTTGATTCGTTAATACCATATGTGGGATGTGTAAAGGATAAAGTTAATGATATTATATATGTTATTATACTGGAATTATAATATACTCTTATATCATTATGATTCCATTCCAGAAAATATGAAATAGAAATGGAAGTAGCGTTCATGCGTACGTACGGCTTACCGTCTCCATGAACGGTGCATTTCATTTCTTACCTCTAAATGTGATGTAATATTATAAATAAATGTATATGATGAATATATATGATATATATGTTATCCAAATCATTAATATTATTCTGGATATAATGAACCGATGACCAAATTAACAACATGTAAGTGTAAGAAGTCTATTTTTGACTTAAGAACCAAATACCAACAAAATGAACATTATTAACTTAACTGATTACAT
This sequence comes from Viscum album, assembly GCA_963277665.1. Classification (NCBI taxonomy): domain Eukaryota; kingdom Viridiplantae; phylum Streptophyta; class Magnoliopsida; order Santalales; family Viscaceae; genus Viscum; species Viscum album. The sequence goes on along the minus strand of OY728157.1, from coordinate 1,974,308,988 downwards.
GATGTTCATAACATGGTATAAAATGAATAATGAACTTGAAAAAGATTCATAATCAAGTATAGATTAACTCAAGTTTATTATTCAGGAGATTAAAGAACGGTCGGGTCAAGTCGGATACGAGGTATGGGACTTCGTCTCAATCTCCTTTCATTGAGGCATATTTTATTTTATACACAAATTTCTTTTATACGGTGTATAAACCCCTTTGACTTTTACGTTTATTCAAAAGTAATATTTTTATACGAAGCGTTTACTAAACGACAAAAGGGAATGTTTTTGTCGTACGTATGCGGCGACAACGACTTCTCCGCCGTCGTGACCGTTATTTGAGTTTCGGCTTCCTCTACAAGCCATACCTTCTTTTTAAAAGAAAAATAAATACCATGTTTTACTTTTCTTTTATTTTGGTATTGAAAATGGTTTTCATAATGTTTTTATATCAATGTGTTATATTGATATCTCGTGATTGAAATGTGGAAATTTTATGTTTCCTTTATGCATGTTTTATGTGATATGATTATGTTATGGTTCTTGGGAATTATTAAGAAGACGGGTGGTTCCGTGATAAACTAAGGGTGGGTGAGCCCGATATAGCTTTCCAATGCATTGGGTAACACGAAGGAGTGAAACGTTAAGGTTTCTTCGAAGAGATTTAGGGAATATACTGTGATGGGTATTCCAAACATAACCAAGAGGGTTACTCCCTACGTAAGAATGTTATGAATGCCTCAAGTTACCTTTATGTCTTATGATTTCTATGATTTATTCATGATTTGATGAGGTATGTTAAAGTGCTTATGTTTTATGGGTAAAGTATGATCTCATCCTTATGTACATATGTACCCATGTTTCCTTTCCATATTTTTATAACCCATACTGAGCTTTTTATGCTCATCCCAAGTTTTTTTGAAATGTTTTCACAGGTCAAGGGAAAGGTACATGATACGATGATAGTGTCAAGGAAGTGTCAAGAATGAATCCATGTTTTATTTTAAATATGTTTCCTTTGATGGGAATGAAGAATACTATCTTTATGTAACCACTTTGTTTATATGTGGAATGTAATGCAAGTTTTATGATCTAATTCTCTAAAACTCTAAACCCGAAAAGATCCTCAATGTGTAATCTTGTAATAACTCAAGATTAAGTAAGGTTTAAGGCTGGGGCCTTATAAGTATTCATCAGTGGATGAAATATGGACTTTGAAAGAGCATAAATTATTGAGCAATCACACAAGTGATTGTGATTCAGGCAAACAAGAACAGGGGATCTAGTGCATTCAGTCATTGCACTAAAGGAGGATTGAACAGAAAAGTGCATCAACTCTGAACTCTGATGCAAGAAAAGTCTCCTGATGAACAGGAGACACAGAACTTCATGTCTATCCATTTAAGAGACCTTCACGTCTATAAATTGAGTGAGACTTCACCCAACGGCAGTGAGCCAGGGGGAGTCAACGGGAGTGACCCGAGGGAAGCAGTGAGCTATCCCTGAACCTTTGTAAAGGCAGTGAGCCTGGGCCAGAGTGACTGTGCCCGAACAGTTGTATCCGTAGCTAGTGAAGCATAGTGGATTTAGGTACGACCGGAAACCTGTTGGCGTATGCTCCTTGGACGTAGCCCTTTGTGGTGAACCAAGTAAAAATAGCTGTGTCATCTGTCTCTGCATGTGAATGTTTAATTGCTGATCATATCCATCATACAGGTTTAAGTAGTTCCTACCAACGTGGGAACAAGATCCACAACTTAAAGAAGAAAAAGTTTCCACCCTGATTCACCCCTCCCCTCTCAGGGTGTCCCGGGGTCCTACAGGATCGAGACGGTCCTTTTGGTGTACTCTACTGGAGTTTTGGATAAAGTTGGAGTACATCCGGGTTGGATCGAACCCGAATTCAACCGGGCCCTTAGAACAGAAACACTAATAACTTACAGACCAAGCGTCTGATTGACGCGCCACCAATTTCATTGGGTCCCTTATGACTTGGTGGACCTTTGAGATGCTTCTTCGTGGGACATCATGGAAGTTGAAATATTGGCCGATGGCTTGAGGAGCGAAACCTCATGGAATCAAGTATGCTTAGTGCGAGAACTCTATGGCTGGCTGTACTTGAAGAATCTTCAGATCCTATGTGGGTCATCTTCAGATCCTGTGTGGGTCAGTGCTCAATGATCCTGTGTGGGTCAGCGCATACCGATCCTGTGTGGGTCACCACCAGATCCTGTGTGGGTCATCTTCAGATCCTGTGTGGGTCATCTTCGATCCTGTATGGGTTAACAACAGAGCTTCTCAGCGAAGTAAGATGATCTAGAAATATAGCTAATCATCTATACTATCGTACTTAAGTTATACCTGGTGTGATCTGAGTCTTTACCTTTGTAGTACACTTCTGTGTGGTGATACCTTTGTGGTATTATTCTGTATGGTGTTACCTTTGTGGTACTTACCTTCGTGGTATTCTTCTATGTGGTGTTACCTTTGTGGTACTTACCTTCGTGGTATTCTTCTGTGTGGAGTTACCTTTGTGTTACTTACCTTCGTGGTGTTACCTTCGTTGTATTCTTTCCTTAGTGGAATAGTTATGCTTTTGGATAGAGAGTTGGGCCTTGAGTTTCCTCATTAATGAGATGGGTATACTTGATAACTTCGGTATATGTATTGGCATATACCTAAGTGGGGTTGACTGTTGTTTTCATGATTTGTAGTTTATCCTTTGTGGATTCTGAGAGACCTTAGGGGGCCTCGAGGTCCCTACTGAGTATTGTTATACTCACCCCTACACGGGCTACGCCCGCACCTTGCTGTGTCTTGTGCAGACGAAGGACAACGTTGATCGAGGTCGAGGGTACCAGGACTGGAGGCTGCACAGAGGTGGACCTTGGACGAAGCATACCTCAAAGATGACCATTCAAGATCCGTACCTACCCTTCAGGTAGGATCCTTGGCAGGTGTTCATAGGATCTATTTTTAGTTTTATTTGTACTTTCTAGTTGGGCTTGTATTCTGTCCCCTTTACTTACTGTACACACTCTTTTTACTATACAATTTACTTTGTGCTCGTATCTTGATGCGTGCTTGGTTGTGTGAGTTTACAGGTTATAAAGGCAATGCCTTCTCGGTTTTAGGGATATATCTTTCCGGTGCTAGTCTCCATCCGTTGGCCTATGGAAGGCGAGCTTGTGGTAGTCACGGAACGAGCCCCAATGGACGGGTCGTGACAAATTGGTATCCGAGGAGTCGGTTCTACTGAAGAACTTAGACTATGATCTTTTAATCGGCAATAGTGTTAAGTTTTATGAGTGTGGCTATCATTTTGGGGAAACCAGTGTTGTGTGGTGGATGGCGTATCCATACACCAGGACCCTGACTTCTGATTTACGACTCAGTGCATGAAAACACTGATTGCGTGTGTGTTTTTGAAAAGTTTTCTTTGTGATCTCTTTGAATCATCTCACCAGGTATAAATTAATGACCGTGGTGCACCTGTTTCATTTCAGGATGCCTCCACGTAGACAGCCATCCAAGGTTCCATGTAGAGTACGCGATGAGAGCCCACCGAGCGACGAGGCTTCGGTGCAAGGCCCCCTTTTGGTAGTTTTACCATTAGGTGGTGTACCAACAACACCACTACCCATTGGGTAGCCGATGCCACCAGCCTTAGCAGCAGAGGGTGCATGCCGCTTGAGTGCATTGCACGAGTTTCAATGCCAGAGGCTACCGAGGTTCCGGGGAAAGATAGATCCATAGGCGGCTGAGGATTGGATGGAGGCCGTGGTTAGAGTTTTTCAACTAGTAGGGACACCAGCTGATATCATGGTGATCTTTATAGCCAGTCTTCTTCAGGCAGCATCAGGCAGATGGTGAAGCTTGATGCTCCAAGTTCACGATGAGGTCACTCTCATCTAGGCGGAATTTGAGAGCCTTTTCAGGGTAGAGTTTATCCCAACGACCTTACGCTCAGTGCATATACATGAGCTTCTCCACTTGCACTAGGGCAGCACGACTGCAGCTTAGTATTCAGTGAGGTTCACCGACCTCTCGCGCTAATCCACTGGCATGGTGTAAGACCCTTTCTCCAGGGCCCGGACCTTCGAACAAGGATTCAAATGAGAGATTAGAGCTTTGATGATTTCTCTCAGCATCCCAACACAAGCAGGGGTGTTAGAGGAAGCACTCTTAGTGGAGAGTTTTCTTGCTGAGCAGTCACCGGCAGTGAGACCCACCACTGGACGTCATGTAGCAGAGTCATCTGCAGCTGGCAGTAGAAAAATGACACAGAGGTCCAAGAGGACTAGACCTACGGGTGGACAACCATAGGATATAGGGTCGGTTGTGCGAGGCTCTTGAGATAGAGCAGGACATGCGAGGAGCAGGTAGTGTTACTCGTGTGGCGGGTAGGGTCACATGGATCATGACTGCCTGACCCTCCATAGGGATGCCCAAAATATGGTCGAGAGACCACCTGGGTAGAGGCGAAGATTCGATCGAGGAGGTCCGCATGCAGTAGGCAGACGTGGCAGAGGAGCAGGCTGTACAACAAGTGGTGGGTGGCGATTCGAGGTTCTACCGCCACCACCTCTAAGTGGTCCGCCCCGACTACAGGGAGCAAGGGGACATGGATGATCTCAACTCTAGGTAGCTGAGGCCTACGACCACAATGCTCTGAAGATGATTCGAGGTACGATCAGTCTCTACTCCACCTTAGCTGCAGTACTTATAGACACAGGTGCCAGTTACTCTTTTATTTCCACTTCCCTCATTCGGAGCTTGGAGATACCGGTGGAGCCGTTGGCTCAATCCTTACGGCTAGAGACTCCTACATGAGAGGATTCGATGATTACACACTGATGTCGACAGTGCGAGCTTACTCTAGGAGGTGAGAGATTTGGATGGAATCTTCTAGTAGTAGTGTCAAGGCCTTACAATGTCATCTTGGGTATGGGCTGGTTATCTACAGTCCATGCTCAGATCAACTATATTAGGCACAAAGTGCGGTGTGTCCACGAGGATGAGACCAGGTTTTCCTTCACCAATGAGAAGGGAACCTTTGCAGCGCAGGATGGACTTACCCGGAGGAGGGTGTAGCTGATCACACATTAGTTGGATAGCATTACCCTAGAGTGGTTGATGTTGAGAGTTCAAGCTATCCTGTAGTGGTGGACCAGTACACTGATGTTTTCCCTGATGATGTTCCGGGTCTACCTCCTCACAGAGAGGTGGAATTTTATATTGACTTGTACCCCAGGATGACATCGATATCTGCACCAGCATATCGGATAGCTCCCATGGAGCTTTGAGAGCTGCGAGTACAACTGGAGGACTTGCAGAGGAAGGGGTTCATTAGGCCCAGTGGTTCTCCTTGGGCATCCCCGATTTTGTTCGCCAAGAAGGAAAATGGGAGTTTGAGACTCTGTGTGGACTATAGAAACCTGAACTAGGTGACAGTGAAGAACAAGTACCCACTTCCGAGGGTTGATGATATCTTTGATCAGCTGAAGGGAGCATGATGGTTTTTGAAGATAGATGTCAGATCAGGTTATCACTAGCTCAGGGTACGAGATGAGGATGTGCAGAAGACGACCTTAAAATGTCGGTATGGACACTATGAGTTTTGGTTATGCCATTCGGTGTGACTAACACCCTATAAGTGTTCATGGGACTCATGAACAGGTTCTTCTAGCCATACCTCGATCGCTTTGTGGTAGTCTTCATTGATGACATCCTGATATACTCAGCTACAGAGGAGGAGCATGCCTATCATCTGCAAATAGTTCTAGACACACTTCGAGAACACCATCTTTATAATCTCTTGAAGTTCCAGTTCTGGATTTGAGAAGTCCACTTTCTGGGACACATCATCTCGAAGGTTGGAGTTGTGGTGGGTCCAGTGAAGATTGAGGCTGTGCTTGCTTGGGATCCACCAAGGAGTGTGACAGAGGTGTGGAGTTTCCTGGGTTTGGCCAGTTACTATTAGAGGTTTGTGCCTAACTTTTCCAGAGTTACGACACCCTTATTAGTATTGACGAAGAAGGGGAAACCCTTTGTGTGGTCGGAGAGATACCATTGGAGTTTCTAGGAGCTGAGGCAGAGACTGATGTGTGCTCCCATCTTGAGTTTACTAGAGGAGGGCGTTGGGTATGTAGTCTACTACGATGCATCAGGGACTGGGCTTGGATGTGTCCTGATGCAGGAGCGAGCAATGATCATGTATGGTTCTTGAAAAATGAGACAACATGAGAAAAACTATGCTACCCATGACTTGGATTTAGCAGAAGTGGCCTTCTCCTTGAAGATGTGGCAACATTACTTGATGGGCGAACGTTTTACAGTCTACTCTGATCACAAGAGTCTCAGGTATATCTTCTCTCAGAAGTACCTAAACCTGAGACGGTGACACTGGCTTGAGTTCCTCTATGACTATGAATTCGAGATAGTCTATACTCCTAGAAAGGGGAATGTAGTAGCAGATGCACTCAGCATGAGATCTTGTATACAGTTGTTGAGTGAGGTGACAGAGCAGCCAGTCGCTTTGTGGATATCCTATGTGGATCGAAATGGAGCAATTTATCTTCAGTATCTGATAGTCACTCCCCCACTCCTTTAGCGAGTTAGGGAGGCGCAGCTCGAGGACACTAACTGTGAGGCTCGACATGCTCAGATATCCACAGGACAGGCACCTGATAGATTTTCTGAAGGTGGGGAGCATGTCATCCTCTTCAGAGGGCGTACTATGGTACCAGTGGTGATACGAGAGGAAGTGTTGAGGGAGTTATATACGTCCCCTATAGTGGTACATCCAGGAGTGGAGAAGATGTACCAGGACCTCCGGTGTCAGCACTGGTGGCTAGGAATGAATAAAGATATAGCAGAGTTTGTCTCTCGGTTCCTCACTTGTCAGCAAGTGAAGGCATAACATCAGGTTCCAGTGGGCTTAGTTCAACCACTAGAGGTGCGAGAGTGGAAGTGGGATGGAATTTCAATTGACTTTGTGACAGGACTTCCACACACATCTAAGGGGCATGATTCCATCTAGGTGATCGTTGACCGACTCACCAAGTCGGAATAATTCCTACCTATCAGAGAGCAGGGTTCAGTAGAGGGCTTGTGACGCCTCTACGTGCAGGAGATTGTACGACTTCATGGGGTGACATCTACGATTGTCTCTGATCGTGATGCACATTTTACTTCCTAGTTATGGAAGGGGTTGTAGGATTCATTCAGGACTCATCTTTGATTGAGAACCTCCTTCCATACTCAGATGGATGGTCAGACATAGTGGACCATTCAGACCCTCGAGGACATGCTACGTGCTTACGTCCTTGATTTCAGCTGCAGTTGGGAGGATCACTTGACCTTGGTGGAGTTCACGTACAATAATAGCTATCACTCCACCATCGGTATAGCACCATTTGAGGCATTGTGTGAGTGACCTTGTAGATCACCTCTATACTGGACTGACCCAGAGGAGTTAGCACTCATGGGTCTGGAGATGGTATGGGCTACCACAGAGAAGGTGCATATCATCCAGGAGTGGATGAAGACTGCATAGAGCAGGCAGAAGTTGTATGCTGACAGGAGAAAGATACCTATCGAGTTCGAGGATGGTGACCATGTCTTTCTACGGGTCTCACCTCGATGAGGTTTGTGGAGATTTGGCCTGGGTGACAAGTTATCTCCGAGGTTCATCGGACCCTTTTAGGTCCTCAGTAGAGTTTGCGAGGTGGCGTACTGCCTAGTTCTTCCCCCTCAGTTGCACCAGGTGCATGACGTTTTCCATGTATCCCAGCTGAGGAGATACATACATGATCCTTCACACATCATAAACTGGGGAGATCTAGACATCGATGATGGGGCAACGTTTTCAGAGGTTCTAGTGGAGGTTGATGATTGATAGGAGCGGGCCCTTTATGGGTGCTCAATACCTCTATTGCGAGTTCATTGGTAGCACGGGAACCTCCAGGAGAGCACATGGGAGTGGGAGGCTCAGATTCGTGCTCAGTACCCCCACTTGTTGTAAGAAACTGGATCTTTGTTTCAGGTATGTCCTTCCTTTTTCTGGAGTTTTTGAGAAAAATAAATTTTCTGGAAATTTTTGAAGTACACGCCGTGTACTTTCTGAGTACACGCCGTGTACTCTGTTCCCACTTGAAGCTATGTACTGGCCGTGTCCGGGCCACACACACGGTGTGTAGGGGTGACGTGGAGGCCAATTTTGGCAGAGTACAGAAAGACCTAGTACATGTACTCTAAAATTACAAGTAGTGTACTTACTTTCTTTTTCATTAAACGGACCGGGGTCACGCCTAATCAAGGAAAACATCTTCTTCTCTAGCTTCTTCATCCGAGAGTGTCGGGAATCCGCGGATCTTAGACGAGCCACCGTTCCTCCGTCCGTTCTCCGATTCGAGCACAATCGATTGCGTTGGAATCACAGCGGTGAGTTCTTCCTTCTGCTTGAGCCTTGTTTTCCAATTCCTCCTCCTTCTCAGGATATCATGGGTTGAACATTTTGGGCATTTTCTCAGATCTACGGCGTTCGAGGGAGAATCGGTCGTCATGGTTCAAGTATATCGATCTCATAGGGTCGAGGTAGGTGGTGTGTTTCTTTCTGTAGAAAGTCCTTGAATATTTTGTGCAATTTCACCAATTCCCTTGAACGAGAATTGTGCATTTTTCTGTTTTTCCCCTGATTGATTTCTTATTGCTTGATTGCTATAGTAGAGGTTTACCTTTTTTAATAGTGTAGTTTTTTCTATACTCTGGATGTTTTCCACACCTGCTTTGCCTATTAGGCGTTATTCCAGTTACCATGCCTAGTTGTAGGATAAAGGACCTGTTATGCTGTTGTGACTTAGAATGATATCCAAGTAGTTCTTGAGGTTTTATTGGGATGTTACGCGCGTGCTGAGCATGTTTATTTTCACACAGGACTGCGAGAACCTAGTGTATGGAACAAAGGGAGAATGGATGTAAGGTCTTCTCCAGAGTGTCTTTAATATACGATGCGATACCATAGGGGGAATTGACGTTGAGTGCTTCCTCAGAGAGTCTGTAGTTCCTCAATGTAGGCCACATGGGGAATTGACGTTGAGTGCTTTCCTAGAGATCCTTTAGTGCGATAGGAGACTATAGGGGGAATTGATGGTGAGTGCTTCCTCAAAAAGTCTATTCTTAGCTGAACCAGAGGGGTGAAACTGTGTGTGCCTCCTAGAGGGTTTCTAGTACTTGTAGGTTGAACCATAAGGGTTAGGCTGTGAGAGCTACCCAGAGGGTTACCTGTTTTTTACTTATTGTTCGTTGTTTACTTATGTACTTTATATGCTAGAACTGTGGATTGTAGCTGCTGTGTGATTTTCTGTTTCCTGCTTCCTGCACTTTTACTTGCCTTGTATTCATTGACTATTAGGCACATATCTTTGGGTGATTTCCTGTTGGGATTGTATCTCACACCCTATTTGGGCCATGCTTTTGGGCCCAAAAAAACTATGTTGTTGCAGGTATAGATAAGGGCAAGCACCCTTCTACTTCAGGTGGTTGACTTGTAGTGGAGCTGGAGAGCATGGGACCAAGCTACGACTTGCGATGCTGCTGGAGTTTCTGTTGCTTTAGTACTTGTGTTCAGTTGTATTTCTGCACATTGTTGTGTTTGCTGCTTTCCTTAGATACTTGTACCTACTGCATCATTATCATCTTTGCTATATATTTTTTCTCTCGCTGTTTGGTTTCAGTTGTTGCGTATTGTTTACTACTTCTGTTATTTACTGTTAATTTCTTTTCTTTGTATACCTTACCAAATGAGGGCATAGTTTTCCCAATAACTTACCAAGGCCCTCACTGCTAGTCGGCAGCCTCTGGAATTTAGAGAAATGTGCTTGAGGTCATGTGGTGAACCAGGCACAGGGTACCTCGGGGTGGCTTCCAGAACCGGGACGTTACAAAGTGGTATCAGAGGAGGTTCTTTTCTCTTGATTTACTGTTTTGAGCCTTTAGCCAGGGGTAGGACGGATTCGGTACTTGGTGTTAAGCTGTGCCCGGGAGTAGCTAACCCATGTATAGGGAAAATCCATATTACCTTGTTTATTGCAGTTTTCTGGTTTTGAGATTTACGGCTGATATGATTTCACCTAGAGTGATTCAGATGTCCTGTGTTGTTGTTGTTTTGCTATCGCGGTTCTATTTCTATTGCAACCCAATGAGATGAGGTTATGCCATCTCATGAATCATATAAACACTTGTTAGAAATCACATGCCATGCATTCTTGCCATGTCATCTAGGGTGTATTAGCGATTGCATGTTGTTGTGATAGACTTGTGTAGATTTTTCAGGCTGTTGTGATAGATGCTTTGATAGAATCTCTGCTGCTTGATAGAGGATTGTTTGTGTTGTACTTTGCTTGAATGAATGCCAAATTTTGGTTCTTGAGGTGTTATGGGCCCTCTTGAATCAGAAATTGGTGGATCATTGACCTGTTTTTTCTAGTATATGACTGTATTGGATGCCAAACTTTGATTCAAGGGGAGTATGGGCCCTCACAGATCGGAATTTGGCACCATCATGCCTTATTTTCAGTGTTTTCTGGGATTTGGTGCAGTTTCAGAGCTACTGCCTGAAAAAACCCAGAATACACGGTGTGTACTTTATATATACACACCGTGTAGTTTTAAACCGTGTCTTTGACTGTGTGAGCAGAAAAACGAGTTGTGGAAATTGCCAGGAACACGCCGTCACTACTAAAAAATCAGGCATTAGCGACCGCCATTGGCGGTCGCTATAGGCCTATAGAGACCGCCCAATGGCCGCCATTGGCGGTCGCTTAAGCTTCGTCGCTGTAGGCCAATAGCGACCGCCAATGGTGGTCGCTATAGGTGGCCAAAATGCTGGCCCTAAGCGACCGCCTGGCGGTCGCTATAGGCTGCCTAGCGGGCACCATTACCTACCGCCAGTGGCGGTCGCTAATGCTGCCCGGTAGGCAGCCTATAGCGACCTCCTTTGGAGGTCGCCACACCGGGAAATTTTTTTTTAAAAAAAATTCATACTGAAAGATATATATATATATATATATATTTATTAAATAATATATATATATATATATATATATTAAAGAAAATATTTATATATATAATATTAAATAAAATATTTTAAATATATATATATATATATAATATGATTTAAATAATTTAATATATATATATATATATATATTAAAGAAATATATATATATATAATATTAAATAAAATATTTTTCATTTTTTAATGAAATGTACGAATTGTGTTTTTTTTCTTCACGGTGCAAAATCAGAGATAAAACAAGGTAACAATCATAAAAAATAGAAAACAATTTCAAACAGCATAAACATCAAGATCATCATAAATGATAAACGTGCTTCAACGATCTGACCAGGTCCATCTATTTCAATCTTCTGCTTCAATAAACCTACAATAAGACAAAAAAACAAAAAAACAAAACAAACGTAAATTGAACATAATTATTCAATTATTATATACATATAATAAAATTAAATCTGACATCAAATCATGGTGCTATGATAATTTTAAACCCCCAATTTAAGAAATTCTATCATTTCAGGTCATTTGGAGCACGTTTGCTCCAAATTCGACCGTCTCACTCCGTTTTTGGTGTTTTATGACACCAGAAATGCGTTTCCAGTCACCGCGGTCAAAAAACACCTCCGATTGACATGACGTCTGCCCGAACATTTCAAAAATCACACAACGGATGATGTCGTACAGTTTCATGACATTCCGAGGTCGTTCGGGTGGTTTTGACCCCCCAACGCGCCGTTTTAGCGCGCGCCGAGCTGCTGAAAACGACACAATCGACCGTACCGCATGCACCGCACATCCGATGTGCGCGCCATCTCCTCCTACACATCACGAATAATATTCCTAATGTTTTTGTGTGGTTTCAGGTCATTCGGAGCACATTTGCTCTGAATTCGACCATCTCACGCCGTTTTTGGTGTTTTATGACACCAGAAACGCGTTTCCGGTCACCGCGGTCACACGACACCTCCGATTGACGTGCCGTCTACCCAAACATTTTAAAAATCACACAACGGATGATGTCGTATGGTTTCATGGCATTCTAAGGTCGTTCGGGTGGTTTTGACCCCCCAACACGCCGTTTTAGCGCGCGCCGAACTGCTGAAAATGACACAATCGGCCGTACCGTGCGCACCGCATGTCCGATGGGCGTTCCGTATCCTCCTACATGTCACGAATAATATTTATAATGTTTTCGTGTGGTTTCAGGTCATTCAGAGTACGTTTGCTCCGAATTCGACCGTCTCACGCTGTTTTTGGTGTTTTATGACACTGAAAATGCGTTTCCGGTCACCGCGGTCAAATGACACCTCCGATTGATGTGCCGCCTACCCGAACATTTCAAAAATCACACAACAACTGATGTCGTACGATTTCATGGCATTACGAGGTCGTTCGGGTGGTTTTGACCCCCCAACGCGTTGTTTTAGCGCGCGCCGAACTGCTAAAAACGACACAATCGGCCGTACCGCGCGTACCGCATGTCCGATGGGTGTGTCGTCTCCTCCTACACGTCACAAATAATATTCCTAATGTTTTCATGTGGTTTCAGGTCATTCGGACCACGTTTGCTCCGAATTCAACCGTCTCATGCTGTTTTTGGTGTTTTATGACACTAGAAACGTGTTTCCGGTCACCGCGGTCAAACGTCACCTCCGATTGACGTTCCGTTAGCCCGACCATTTTAAAAATCAAACAGCGGCTGATTTCATACGGTTTCATGGCATTTCTAGGTCGTTCGTGTGGTTTTGACCCCCCAACGCGCCGTTTTAGCGCGCACCGAGCTGCTGAAAATGTCACAATCAGCCGTACCGCGCACACCGCACGTCCGATGGGCGCGTCGTCTCCTCCTACACGTCACAAATAATATTTTCTAATGTTTTCGTGCGGTTTCAGGTCATTCGGAGCACGTTTTTCTCTGAATTCGACCGTCTCACGCCGCTTTTGGTGTTTTATGACACCAGAAAAGCGTTTCTGGTCACTGCGGTCAAACGACACCTCTGATTGACGTGCCGTCTACCCAACCATTTCAAAAACCACACAACGACTGATTTCGTATGGTTTCATGGCATCCGAGGTCGTTCGGGTGGTTTTGACCCCCCAACGCGCCGTTTTAGCACGCGCCGAGCTGTTGAAAAGACACAATCGGCCGTACCGCGTGCACCGCACGTCTGATGGGTGCGTCGTCTCCTCCTAAACGTCACGAATAATATTCCTAATGTTTTCGTGTGGTTTCAGGTCATTCAGAGCACGTTTTCTCCGAATTCGACCATCTCACGCCGTTTTTGGTGTTTTATGACACTATAAACGCGTTTCCGGTCACCGCGGTCATATGAAACATCCGATTGACATGCCGTCTGCCCGACCATTTCAAAAATCACACAACGGCTGATGTCGCACAGTTTCATGGCATTCTGAGGTCGTTCGGATGGTTTTGACCCCCCAACGCGCCGTTTTAGCGCGCGCCAAGCTGCTGAAAACGACACAATCAGCCGTACCGCGTGTACCGCACGTCCGATGGGTGCTCCGTCTCCTCCTACACGTCACGAATAATATTATTAATGTTTTCATGTGGTTTCAGGTCCTTCGGATCACGTTTCCTCCGAATTTGACCGTCTCACGCCGTTTTTGCTGTTTTATGACACCGAAAATGCGTTTCCGGTCACCGCGGTCAGACGACACCTCCGATTGACGTGACGTCTGCCCGACCATTTCAAAAATCACACAACGGATGATGTCATACAGTTTAATGGCATTCCGAGGTCATTCGGGTGGTTTTGACCCCCCAACGGGCCATTTTAGCGCGCACCGAGCTGCTGAAAACGACACAATCAACCATACCGCGCGCACCGCACGTCCGATGGGCACTCCATCTCCTCCTACAAGTCACAAATAATATTCCTAATGTTTTCGTGTGGTTTCAGGTCATTTGGAGCACGTTTTCTCTGAATTCGACCGTCTCACGCCGTTTTTGGTGTTTTATGACACCAGAAATGCGTTTCCTGTCACCACGGTCAGACGACACCTTCGATTGATGTGCCGTCTGCCCGAACATTTCAAAAATCACACAACGGCTGATGTCGTATGGTTTTATGGCATTCAAAGGTCGTTCGGGTGGTTTTGACCCCCCCAACGTGCCGTTTTAGCGCGCACCGAGCTGCTGAAAACGACACAATCGGCCGTACCGCGCACAGCGCACGTCCGATGGGCGCATCGTCTCCTCTTAGATGTAATGAATAATATTCCTAATGTTTTCGTGTGGTTTAAGGTCATTAAAAGCACATTTGCTTCGAATTTGACCGTCTCACGCCGTTTTTGGTGTTTTATGACACCGGAAACACGTTTCCGGTCACTGCGGTCATACGACAACTCCGATTGACATGCCGTCTGCCCGACCATTTCAAAAATCACACAACGGCTGATGTCGTACGATTTCATGACATTCCGAGGTCGTTCGGGTGGTTTTGACCCCCCAACGCGCCTTTTTAGCGCGCGCCGAGCTGCTGGAAACGACAGGAGTGCAGGGGGCCTGTCCGGGGTGCGGGAGGGCTGTCCGGGGTGTGGGGAGGGCTGTCCGGAGTGCGGGGAAGGCTGTCTGAGGTGCGGGAGGGCTATCTGGGGTGCGGGGAGGGCTGTCTGGAGTGCGGGGAAGGCTGTCCGGGGTGCGGGAGGGCTGTCCGGGGTGCGGGGAGGGCTGTCCGGACTGTAGGGAGGGCTGTCCAGGGTGCGGGGGGGGGGGGGGGGGGGGGGCTGTCTGGGATTGGGGGCATGTCCGGGGTGTAGGGAGGGCTGTCTTGGGTGTGGGGAGGGCTGTTCGGGGTGCGGGGGGCCTGTTCGGGGTGCATGGAAGGCTGTCCGGGGTGCGGGAGGGCTGTCCGGGGTGCGGGGAGGGCTGTCCGGGGTGCAGGGAGGGCTGTCCGGGGTGCGGGGGGCCTGTCTGGGGGTGCAGGGGGCCTGTCTGGGGTGCGGGAGGGCTGTCCGAGGTGCGGGGAGGGCTGTCCGGAGTGCGGGGAAGGCTGTCCGGGGTGCGGGAGGGCTGTCCGGGGTGCGGGGAGGGCTGTCCGGAGTGCGGAGAAGGATGTCCGGGGTGCGGGAGGGCTGTCCGGGGTGCGGGGGGCCTGTTCGGGGTGCGGGGAAGGCTGTTCGGGGTGCGGGAGGGCTGTCCGGGGTGCGGGGAGGGCTGTCCGAAGTGCAGGGAGGGCTGTCCGGGGTGCGGGGGGCCTGTCCGGGGGTGCGGGGGGCCTGTCCGAGGTGCGGGAGGGCTATCCGGGGTGCGGGGAGGGCTGTCCGGAGTGCGGGGAAGGCTGTCCGGGGTGCGGGAGGGCTGTCTGGGGTGCGGGGAGGGCTGTTCGGAGTGTGGGGACGACTGTCTGGGGTGCGGGAGGGCTGTCCGGGGTGCGGGGAGGGCTGCCCGGAGTGCGGGGAGGGCTGTCCGGGGTGCGGGGGGGGGGGGGGGGTGTACGGGGTGGGTGGTTGGGTGGGGGGGGGGGGCATGTCCGGGGTGCGGGGAGGGTTGTCCGGGGTGCGGGGGGCCTGTTCGGGGTGCGGGGGGCTTGTTCGGGGTGCGGGGAGGGCTGTCCGGGGTGCGGGAGGGCTGTTCGGGGTGCGGGGAGGGCTGTCCGGGGTGCGGGGGGCCTGTCCGGGGTGCGGGGGGCCTATCCGGGGTGCAGGGGGCCTATCTGGGGTGCGGGAGGGCTGTCCGGGGTGCGAGGAAGGCTGTCCGGGGTGCGGGAGGGCTGTCCGGGGTGCGGGGAGGGCTCTCCGGAGGGCAGGGAAGGCTGTCTGGGGTGCGGGAGGGCTGTCTGGGGTGCGGGGAGGGCTGTCTGGAGTGCGGGTAGGGCTGTCCGGGGTGCGGGGGGGGGGGGGGGGGGGGGCTGTCCGGGGTGGGGGGGGGGCATGTACGGGGTGCGGGGAGGGCTATTCGGGGTGCGGGGAGGGCTGTCCGGGGTGCGAGGAGGGCTGTTCGGGGTGCGGGGGGCCTGTTCGGGGTGCGGGGAAGGCTGTCCGAGGTGCGGGAGGGCTGTCCGGTGTGCAGGGAGGGCTGTTCGGAGTGCGGGGAGGGCTATCCAGGGTGCGGGGGGGCTGTCCAGGGTGGGGGGGGGGGGCATGTACGGGGTGCGGGGGGGCTGTCTGGGGTGAACTCAGCTCATTCATCAAAAACAAGTTTAATGATTTATATTAGGAATCACGTGTTTTTTTCAAAAATATTACAGAACATGCAATTCTAAACATTGAAAATTAAATGAACAAAAAATATCCAAATCAATAATCAGTTTCATGGTTACCTCTCAATTCGTACACACAAACATTGCATGAGGCCAAAACACACATGATACCCCCAAATCACAAAATAACTCACTAGAAACCCAACATAAATATCATTAACAACCCCACCATTAAAATCAGAAACACACCTCGTGAATATGATGCGTCATGCGTGTTCATCACTGAACTCCATCCGGTGGGCCAGGGGCCTACAACAAATAAACATTATGAATATTTTCATAACAAAAATAATTTAAATTAAATAAATAAATACAGTATAAAACTGCGTCATGTGATCCCCTGCACCATCACCTGGACACACATATTCCCGCAGTGCTCTAACCTCAGCAGCCAATTGTGCATTTGCCTCCTCGAAAGCCCGCAGTCGTGCCTCGAAATCTGACAACTGCTGTGTCATCTGAGCAACAACAAGACCGACAACCGCAGCGCGTGACACTACAGAATGAGGAATCCCTGTTCCATAGGTCAAACTATATCCATGCCCGTCCCGACCGATGATGCGATGAAAGATCTCATCCCTTCGCATGGGAAGCTGTTGCTGGTCCTCTAGCAGATGTTCTAATTCAGCTTCAAATTGAGCCTGTGAAATATTTAAATATATATACATATATTAATATACAGATTTTATGTAAGTATTGGTAATGATTAGAAGCACTTACTATCAATGCTTCAGCCTCTGGATCATTGCGATCACGAGTCCTCATCCACACCGACATTTTATCAGTTGGTGCACCTTGCTCCCGCAACTATATATGAATGGAATATAAACACAAAACCGTATTAATTAAAAAAATTAAAAAATGAATAATAAATACCTCATGTCGATCTGAGACACGTGACGAGTCCCGAGCCTGTGAGGTGGTCCCTGCAATGCTCGATTCTCAGAATGGCGTGTAGACACCTCCTACATTCAATTCATTCAAATATCAAACAAATCACACATTCTTGAAAATATATATACCAAAATAAATATACAAACCGCAACACCATCAGTAGAACAATATGCAACTAAATCATGCCACTAAGCCAGGAGGACACCTCTCGGGACTTTTTCCAGAATGTCTGGAGCACCCACATTTGGTACCCAGTGGTCCCTCTTGACTTTGCCTTTATAGTCTTTCCACATCTTACGACATTTTCTCATACACACTGGCCGAAACTCATCGGGACATACTTTCAAATTTTTCTATTAAATAAAAAAATCACATATGTTATTGTTGTTTATACATATGAAATAAAGTAAAATGGTCTTCTTACCTGAACCTCCCTCCAAAGACGATCTAATGTGTCCTGAGGGATAGAAGCCCAGTCACGCGTGGTCAATGGAAATCTATGTGGATCACATATGATATGACCCAACTGACGAATAAATGTAGGGGCATTCTGTCCTACAGGATGAAATAACTCATCAAATGAAACATCAAAAGTCGTGTCGGAATTCCATGATAATATGCCATGACCAGGGCCTCTCCTGCGAGAGGAATAAGCAGTCGAGTCTGATCCTGTTGAAAACAATTTTATATACAAATTGACAGATGTTATAAATATATATATATATGTGTTTATTAATTACATAAAAAATAGAGACAATGACATTCCAACATACCTCGACCCTGAGACGTAGATGCCTCAGATGGATGATGTGGATCTTCTACCTCTTCCCCTGACATGCCTGCAGTCATGGAAAACATTAGTAAGGGGACTATCCAAAGTGTCCAAATGATAAATTGTATTGTTTAAAAAAAAATAAAACCTGTAAAGTTGTTAATCAAATGAAAAGGGATTGAATAATTAGTTGTGAATGAATTTTAAAAAATCAGAAAGTCTATAAACTGCATAATGCCATTGAAATACTCTTTAGACATTCGATTTGGAAGATCAATCCAACTCTTATCCATAATAAGATCCCTATAACAAACATTTACACAAGACTTATTACATTTTCATTTTTCATATCAAATATATTTAAAATAAATACTAATTAATTGTTTGTGAACCATTTATAAAATAATAATGTAAGTGAAAGCCCATGTCATACCTGATTGCGCTACAAACCTGGAAGGGAGGGGAGCCGAAGGCGATGCTGCGAGGGAGAGGAGAGGCAGCGGTGGGGAGCCAGAGCCAGAGCTGGTGCGGCGAGGGAGGGGACGATGAAGGAGGGGACGGGTGGCGGTGGTGCGGTGAGGGAGGGGACGAAGACGAAGGGGACGGGGGTTGGCAGGGTGCGGGGGGTGTTTAGGGTGCTGGGGGGAGGGATGAGGGGGCGATGGTCGGAGGCCGGAGGGGCTGGAGGCCGAAGGCTAGAGGGCGGACGGAGGTAGGTGGCGGGAGGCCTGAGGGCAGAGGGAGGCCGCAGGGTGGAGGGCGGCCGGAGCCGGAGGGTAGAGGGCGGCTGGAGGGCGGGGCTGACGGAGGGCAGTCGGAGGGCATCCGGATGGAGGCTGGAGGGCGGAGGACAGCCGGAGGGTGGCCGACGGAGGGCAGGGCCGGCAGAGGGTGGGGCTGGCGGAGGGCGGCCGACCGGAGGGTGGGGAGGCGGAGGGCGGGTCGGCGGAGGGCGGGGCGGCGGAGGGAGGGGCGGCGGGGAGGGTGGGGCGATGGGGAGGGAAGGGCGACGGGGAGGGCGCACGACGACGGGGAGGGCGCGTGGCGGCGGGGAGGGTGCGGGCGACGGGTAGGGGGGAAGGGTTCGGGGGGGGGGGGGGGGGGTTGTGAGAGGAGGGAGGGTTCAGGGGGCGCAGAAGCCTTTTTTAGGGAAATGTAGCGACCGCCATTGGCGGTCACTATTGGTTACCTATAGAGACCGCCAGTGGCGGTCGCTATAGGTAAAGGGGCTCAAAATCCCATATTTCTAGTAGTTCGTGTACGGTAGGTACATGCTGTGTAGTAGTGAGCATGTACCCGACCATGTAACCAACAACACGGGTCAGGGAAGCTCGTGTAGAACACGCCGTGTTGGATAGAAACATGCTGTGTAGTCTTGTTCCAGGTACCTGACCGTGTCACAAGCAACACAGGTTGGTGTTATCTTCTTCCATAAACACCATGTTTGTTCAGAACATGCCGTGTAAGGGTCATCCATGTACTTGGACGTGTCGCCAACAACACGGGTCTGAAAAAATCTTCAAGTACACACCATGTTTTTTCGGAACACGTCGTGTAGTCTCAACCGTGTAGCCGGCTATTTAGTTAGCAACACGAGTCGTTGAAACCGTGTCCACTACACGCCGTGTCCACCAGACACACGCCATGTAGTATCAGCTTAAGAAGACCATGTGGGTTAGCCGTACAAGGAGACACGGGTAGGGAAACGGAGTTAAGTACACGTCGTGTAGATTTTATACATGCCGTGTAGTCTTGTTTTGTAAATCTTGTGCATTTCCTTCTCCTATTTTCATTTTGTACTCCTTGGTTTTTTGTCCTTGTTTTTCTAATCTAAGGTATGATTTTGACCTTTCAAAGCTATGCCTCCGAGACATCCTCCGGTTGTACATCAGTTTTCAGGCAGTAATCAGACGCCAGATATGGCTGATCAGGGACTTCCTGCCGATCCTCCGTTTGGGCCAGCCTTGGTACCGGTTGTCATACTAGTTGTAGGTGCTGATGTGTAGTTCAGGGAAGGTTTTATGAGAATGATGTAGACCTTTCAGGGAGCACCACCTCCTACCTCGACTATGGCTGACTTGATGCGAGTTTTCCAACAGCAACATCCTCCCAGTTTCTCAGGGGATGGAGGACCACAGGCTGCAGAGTCATTGCTGGAATCCATGTTGACCATCTTTGAGCATCTGGAGACGCCTCTAGAGAGGTGGGTCAAGCTCGCTACCTATATGATATGAGACTCCTCCAAGATTTGGTGGGACGTGATCTCACAGGCGGGTCATCAGCAGGTTATGGCTTGGGAGGAGTTTCAGCGCGTCTTTTATGACTACTTCTACCCGGAGACCCTGAGGGCTGACCGAGCCCGGGAGTTCATGAGCTTAGAGCAGGGTACTCTTTCTGTCATGGATTATTTCTCTCGTTTAACCGAGTTGTAGCATTTCACACCCATCTAAGATGGGAGTGGGGTGTTATTAGCAAGGAAGTTTGAGGATGGTCTCAGGCGGGAGATCCGTTCATAGGTGAATCTCTTCCAGTTGACTTCTATCACTTCCATCATCAACCAGGCACTGATTGTAGAGCGCAATCTAAGAGACTCTGGAGCTGCGAGACAGGGAAGTTCTGCTTCCAGAGCTAGTTTTCCTCTAGATGACAGCAAGAAGCGCCGTAGGGAGTTTATGCACGGTGATCCGAGGAAGCGATATGCATCGTCAGGCAGCCAGGTGATATGTTACTAGTGTGTCTGGTCAGGGCACACAAGGCCACAGTGCTAGAAAGACCCCATGGAGTGCCGATATTTCAGCAAGATGGGTCACCTTCAGCATTTCTTCTAGGTTTTCTCACTAGAAGCTGGTGACTGGGGTTCTTCCATGACTCCTCATTCAGGAGAAGCACCACCAGTTTCTCACCAGTCGGGGAACTGGATTTCTTCCAGCCATTCGGGCCAAGTTGGAGGTCGAGGCCATGGTAGTCAGCCACTAGTCCCTTAGCACCAGCAAGGTGGATCAGCTCAGAATGGTCAGCCAGGGGCGCAGGGCCGCGGTGCAGGTCAGTATTTCACCGTGGAGCAGACCTATCAGGAGTAGGATCCCGGCCCTTCTACAGTTCGAGGTACGATTTTAGTAGCCTAGGTTTTATCTTCATCTCTTTTCGATACTGGTGCTACGCATAGCTTTATCTATGTTGCTGTTGTGGAGAGCCTTGAGCTCTGTATCTTTTCTTCTTCTGACTCGTTGACACTAGACACACATTTGGGGACAAGGAAATCTAGTGTACGTCAATGTAGAGAGTGCCATCTCGAGGTTGTAGGGTATCGTTTCTTATGGGATCTCTACGTCCTAGAGATGATAGGCTATGATGTCATTCTCAGGATGAACTGGTTGGTTCCCTTCCAGGCAGTCGTCAATTTTTATCATTGCAGGGTGAGTTTTATCTCACCAGAGGGTGAATCTTTTCTTCATAGAGGTGAATGGGATGTTCAGGAAAGTCGAGCAGGACTCGAGCATCATGTGCTAGGAAGGGTGACAGCCCAGATTGCTAGTCTTTATCTGGATGACCATGGGACTTCAAAGTTGGAATTTCCTCCAGTGTTGGATCGTTTTCGGGATGTCTTTCCAGAGGAATTTTTATGTTTGCCTCCAGAGCATGAGGTAGACTTCTCGATTGAGCTCGTGCCTGGAGTGGCACCGGTGTCCATTCCTCCTTATAGGATGGCTACACCTAAGTTTCAGGAGCCCAAGAAGCAGTTGGAGGAGTTACATGCAAAGAGTTTCATCCGACCCAGTACTTCTCCTTGGGGTTCACTTGTCCTGTTTGCGAAGAAGGCAGATGGTACCCTTAGGCTCTGTGTGGATTATCAGAAGCTGAACCAGTTGACGGTCAAGAACCGATATCCCTTGCCTAGGATTGATGACCTTTTCGATCAGCTTCAAGGATCCCAGGTGTTCTCCAAGCTCGATTTGAGGTTTAGTTATCATCAATTGTGTGTTAGACCATCACATATACCTCTGACAACCTTCAGGAGCAGGTATGGTCTCTACGAGAATACGGTCATGCCGTTCAGTCTCACGAATGTGCCAGCAGTTTTCATGGCACTGATGAACTGAGTGTTCCATCCTTACTTGGATTCCTTCGTCGTGGTCTTCGTGGATGATATCTTGGTATACTCTCACACTCGACACGACCATGCTACCCATCTTGAGATCATTTTGAGTACACTGAGAGAGCATCGACTTTATTCTAAACTCTTGAAGTGCCACTTATGGATGGATTAGATCCACTTTTTGGGTCACGTCATCTCAGAGGCAGGAGTGTCAGTGGACCCAGAGAAAGTGAGAGCTATAGTTTCCTGGGAGCAGGCGAAGAACGTTTTTGAGGTACAAAGTTTCCTAGGGCTGTCTGGATACTACATACACTTCATTTAAGACTTTTCACGCCTAACAACACCTTTGATAGGTCTGACCAAGAAGGGGGCGAAGTTCTTATGGTCAGATTCTTGTGAGTCATCCTTTCAGGAGCTGAAGGGAAGATTGATGTCGGCACCGATACTAGTCTTGCCAGAGCCAGGCAAGAGCTATACGGTCTATTGTGATGATTCAGGTATCGGACTAGGTGCTGTGCTTATGCAAGGAGATGGAGTCGTTGTGTACGGGTCTCGAAAATTGAGGCCACATGAGAGGAACTACCCTATGCATGATCTGGAGTTGATAGCTGTTGTTCATGCCTTATGCTGTTGGAGACACTATCTTCTGAGAGATCACTTTGTGGTCTTCAACGACCAAAAGAGTCTCAAGTATATCTTCACTCAGCATGATCTGAATCTGAGGCAGTGTAGGTGGGTCGAGTATCTTCAGTATTTTGATTTTGAGCTTTCCTATATGCCAGGAAAGGGAAAAACAGTGGCAGATGCGTTGTGCAGGAGAACTCAGATTCAGGCAGTTCAGGAGGCCAGTAGTGATTGGAAGCTTATGGCTCTGTTTTCTGAGATGCATCTGGAGGTGCATGATAGATAGGGATAGACCTTCCTATCTTCTGTAGTTGTTACCTCTACACTACGTGATCAGGTATGGATGAGGCAGCTATCAGACTCAGAAGGCTTAGTCTTGCGGGAGAGTGTGTTAGGAGAGGACCCTCTTCCTGGATGGACAGTGGGTGAGGATGAGATCTTGCGTTTACAGGGACACGTGTGGGTGCCAACAAACATATGCAAGGATCTGATGTGGGATTTTCATTCCTCAGTTTGGGCAGTTCATCCTGGCGTCACCAAGATGTATCGGGATCTTCATCGCCAGTACTGGTGGCCAGGTATGAAAAAAGATGTTGCTGGTTTTGTCATGAGATGTTCTACTTTTCAGTAGGTGAAAGCATAGAATTAGTGACCAGTATGCCTTTTATAGAATTTAACCATTCTAGAGTGGAAGTGGAACGATGTCGCGATGGACTTCGTGACAGGGTTTCCAGGGTCACCCTGAGGTAACGATGCTGTTTGGGTTGTCGTCGACAGGCTTACGAAGGTTGCTTACTTCTTACCGATCAAGGAGACCTTTAATGTTGATGATCTAGGACGGTTGTACATCCGAGAGATTATAAGTATGAATGGAGTTCCACACTCCATTATTTCAGACAAGGATGCACGCTTTACGTCTCAGTTCTGGCAGGGGCTTCAAAAGGCTTTGGGTACACAAGTACTCTTGAGTACAACATACCATCCCCAAACAGATGGCCAGTCCGAGTGTATGATCTAGGTGCTAGAGGATATTCTCAGAGCTTGCATTCTGGACTTTGGAGGTTCTTGGGAGAAGCATATCCATCTGGTGGAGTTCACCTATAACAACAGTTTTCAGTCAACTATTCATATGGAACCTTATGAGGCTTTGTACGGTAGGCCATGCTGATCATCCTTATGCTGGCTGGAGGCAGGAGAGGCAGCTTTACTGGGACCTCGTCTTGTTCAGGAGACCTCAGAGCAGATAGAGTTGATTCAGAAGAGAATGGCTACAACACAGTCTCGGCAGAAGTATTATGCTGATCAGCGGAGACGAACTCTATAGTTCGAGTTCGGGGATCAAGTTTTCCTACGTGTCACACCGAGGTTGGGACACAAGAGGATTCAGAGATAGGGTAAACTTTCACCGCAGTACATCGGGCCGTTTGAGGTGTTGGAGAGAGTTTGGCCGGTTGCCTGTAGGCGGCAGTTACCTCAGAGGTACCGGGCTATGCACGACATCTTCCACGTCTCTCAGCTCCGACGTTACTTTTCAGACCCGTCTCATGTCTTTTAGCCCTAGGAGGTTGAGCTTGAAGCAGATGCCTTATTTGAGGAGCATCCCATCCAGATTGTCAATTACAGTATGAAGGTTCTCCATGGGAGGTCTGTCCCTCTTGTACGGGTGCTATGGCAGCATGGGCGAGTACATGACGAGACTTGGGAGAGGGAGGCCGAGGTTCAATCACAGTGGCCGAAGCTATTTGGGGTTTCTTCTTCTATGCCTCTCTAGGGAAATTCAGGGATGAATTTCTTTAAGGGGGGAAGTTTTTAAGAACCCAGATCTTCATTTCAGGTATGTCCTTCCTTTTTTTGGAGTTTTTGAGAAAAATAAAGTTTCTGGAAATTTTTGAAGTACACACCGTGTACTTTCTGATTACACGCTGTGTACTCTTTTCCCGCTCAAAGCTGTGTACTGTCCGTATCCGGGCCACACACACGGTGTGTAGGGGTGACGTGGAGGCCGATTTTGGTGGAGTACAGAAAGACCTAGTACATGCCGTGTACTCTAAAAGTATATGCCATGTACTTTATTTTTTTTATTAAACGGACTAGGGTCGTGCCTAATCGAGGAAAACATCTTCTTCTCCAGCTTCTTCATCTGAGAGCACTAGGAATCTGCATATCTTCTGTGATCCACCATTCCTTTGTCCGTTATCTGATTCGAGCATGGTCGATTGCGTTGGAATCACAGAGGTGAGTTATTCCTTCTTCTTGAGCCTTGTTTTCCAATTCCACCTCCTTCTCAAGATATCGTGGGTTGAATGTTTTGGGAATTTTCTCAGATGTATGATGTTCAGGGGAGAATCAGTCATTGTGGTTCAAGTATATCGATATCCTAGGATCGAGGTAGGTGGTTTGTACCTTTCTGTAGAAAGTCCTTGAATATTTTGTGCAATTTCTCCAATTCCCTTGAATGAGAATTGTGCGTTTTTCTGTTTTTCTCCTGATTGATTGCCTGTTGCTTGATTGATATAGTAGAGGTTTAACTTTGTGAATAGTGTAGTTTTTACTGTACTCTGGATGTTTTGTGCACATGCTTTGCCTATTAGGCGTTATGCCAGTTTCCGTGCCTAGTTGTAGGATAAAGGAACTATTATGCCGTTGTGCCTTAGAATGATAGTCAAGTAGTTCTTGAGGTTTACTTGGGATGTTATGCGTGTGTTGAGCATGTTTATTTTCACACAGGACTGTGAGAACCTAGTGTATGGAACAAAGGGATAATGGACGTAAGAGCTTTTCTAGAGTGTCTTTAATATATGATGCGAGAACACAGGGAGAATTGATGTTGAGTGCTTCCTTAGAGAGTCTGTAGTTCCTCAACACGGGCCACAAGGGGAATTTTCATTGAGTGCTTTCCCAGAGAGCCTTTAGTGCGATACGAGACTATAGGGGGAATTGACGGTGAGTGCTTCCTCAGAAAGTCTATTCTTAGTTGAACCAGAGGGGTGAAACTGTGTGTGCCTCCTAGAGGGTTTCTAGTACTTGTAGGTTAAACCATAGGGGTTAGGCTATGAGAGCTACCCAGAGGGTTACCTGTTTTCTACTTGTTGTTGGTTGTTTACTTGTGTACTTTATATGCTAGAATTGTGGATTGTAGATACTGTATGCTTTTCTGTTTACTACTTCCTGCACTTTTACTTGCCTTGTATTCATTGACTATTAGGCACAAATCTTTGGGTGATTGCCTGCTGGGATTGTATATCACACCCTGTTTGGGCCATACTTTTAGACCCAAGTAGACTATGTTGTTGTAGGTATAGATAAGGGAAAGCACCCTTCTATTTCAGGTGGTTGACTTACTGTGGAGCTGGAGAGCATGGGACCAAGCTATAGTTTGCGATGCTACTGGAGTTGTTGTTGCTTTAGTACTTGTGTTCAGTTGTATTTCAACACATTGTTGTGTTTGATGCTTTCCTTAGATACTTGTACCTGCTGCATCATTATCATCTTTTCTATATATTTGTTCTCCCGCTGTTTGGTTTCAGTTGTTGCGTATTGTTTACTGCTTCTGCTGTTTACTGTTAATTTATTTTCTTTGCATACCTTACCAAATGAGGGAATAGTTTTCCCAATAACTTACCAAGGCCCACACTGCTAGTCGGCATCCTCTAGTGTTTGGGGAAATGCGCTTGAAGTCATGTGGTGAACTGGGCACGGGGTACCTCTGGGTGGCTTTCGGAACCGGGATGTTACACTTGTTTCTCTAGTTTGTGTTGTGGGTTTTGGGGATGAAAATCCCTAAGGTGGGGAGAATGTAAAGACCTGGGATTTTGCATGTATTTTTTTAAATATATAGAAATACTATGATTCTATGAAAATTGATGGCACATGATTCTGATACCCGGTGTGCCTGAAATGAATTTATGAATTTTTTTTTTCAGGTACGTTCAGTAAACGTGTGAGAAACATTTTATAACTTTTGAACCAGTGCCCAGAATTTAAATCTGAGGGCACCGTTGTACCCACATCACCGATATTCGCTTAAAGATACCTTCAACTCGACCGCAGTAGGTCAAGGGTAGAAGTTATATTTTCAGATTTTCGTGGGAGGGTTAAACAAACAAATAAAATAAAATATTTAACTTTTATTTATTTATTTTGAAACCTCCCATTTGAATTCATGGTGGTGGGGACCACCTGAACTCCTCCTTTAATGGGGGGTGGTAACTCTTGGGTTTTCCCTAATTGATGTGCCAACTTTTAATTAATCAGGTAATCAATTATCAAACTTAATTAAGTGGCTCCTCAACTCTTGGTTGGGGATTGTTGTCAAGGAGAGAACTTGGGGGAGAGCCTTTGGAGAAAGATCTTCCAATGAAGAATAAACCTCCGATGAGGACGACGCTCAAGCTAGGATCATGATCATGTTGTGGGAACAACGAACGCTGAAATCTTCAACGTTTACATCTCCTTCCCCACGCCATCTCCAACGAACAATCAAGGTAGGGGTTTCTTTAATATTGTTCATCGTTAATTTTTCGTTGAATCTTTCTCCTCGAGCCGCGTGCTACTAGACTAATGTGGAGGGTAGGGGCCAAACAAACACGGCCTGATCCCTCCACATCTTCAACGTTGTCGCATTATTTATGGCGGAGGAGGATGATGATCGACACCAGAAAGGCACAAGGAGGCGGCCAACACTCCGGCCGGCCGCATTGGCGGTAGTGGCGCAACCGCATCGCCGAAGGAGGCCGCGGCCCATCGGCCATGGTGGGGGGACCACGGTGTCCAGAACACCAACTGGACACGTGAAGGTGGGGTGGCATGTGTCTGTACTACCTGTAGAGGAGAAGGCCACGACCCATCATTCGCGGCGGCGCCCCAAGGTGGCCGACAACCGACTGGCTGCGGGAGGAGCGGCACGCATCCACGCTGTTGGAAGAAGGGACATAAATTCTGGCTGGCTGCATCTTGCCATGCAGGACTGCTCCGGTGGCTCCCGCATGCCATCCAAACAGTCCGCTGGACCGTTCGGAAAAACCGGGGGGGGGGGGGGGGGCTCCCCCCAGGTGTCGGCTAGGGCGGACCCCGCCACGATGGGCCACCTGACCGCGGGTTACCCCACAATGGGATGCACCCAGTGGGCCATTCCCTCATGGGCTAGGCCAGACCTTGGCCCGGCCCAGCTAGGTCGAACCCATATTGGGTCAGGCCGGGTCGGTCCGAATGGATCAGATCAGACCCGGGCCTATAAACAATTAAAGCGACTTTTCTTGAGAACCAGGTGTCCTTTTGAAGAACCGTCTGTGGTTCCAGAATCCTTGGATCGAGACAGTCCTTTTGGTATACTCCACTTGAGTTTTGAATAAAGTTGGAGTATGACCATGTTGGATTGAACCCAAATCCAACTGGACCCTCGGAATGGAAACACTAATAACTTACAGACCGAGCGTTCGATTGACGTGCTGTCAGTTGATTTGGGTCCCTTATGATGTGGTGGAACTTTTGGATACTTCTTAACAGGACATCATGGTAGTTGAAGTATTGAATGATGGATTGAGGAGCAGAACCTCCCGGAATCAAGCATGCTTAGTGCGGGAACTCTATGGATCGTTGTACTTGAAGAATCTTCAGATCCTATGTGGGTCATCTTTGGATCCTGTGTGGTTCAGCACTCAGCGATCCCGTGTGTGTCAACGCATACCGATCTTGTGTGGGTCACCTCTAGATCCTGTGTGGGTCATCTTCAGATCCTGTGTGGGTCATCTTCGATCCTGTGTGGGTCAACAACAGAGCTTCTCGACAAAGTAAGATGATCTAGCAATACAACTAATCATCTATACTACTGTACTTAAGTTATACCTAGTGTGAGATGAGTCTTTACCTTTTTGGTACACTTCTTTGTGGTGATACCTTTGTGGTATTCTTCTCTGTGGAGTTACCTTTGTGGTACTTAACTTTGTGGTATTCTTCTGTGTGGCATTACCTTTGTGGTACTTACTATCGTGATATTCTTCTCTGTGGCATTACCTTTATGGTAATTACCTTCGTGGTGTTACCTTCGTGGTATTATTTCCTTCATGGAACATTTGTTCTTTTGGATAGAGAGTTGAGCCTTGAGTTTTCTCATGAATGAGATGAGTATACTTGATAACTTAGGTATATGTATGGGCATATACCTTAGTGGGGTTGATTGTTGTTTTTATGCTTTATGGTTTATCCTTTGTGGATTCTGAGAGACCTGAGGGGGGTCTCAGGGTCCCTACTGAGTATTGTTATACTCACCCCTGCACGGGCTACGCCCGTACCTTGCTATGTATTGTGGAGACGACAAACAATGCTAATCGAGGTCGAGGGTACCAAGACTGGAGGCTACATGGAGGTGGACCTTGGAAGAGGCATACCGCATAGATGACCATTAAAGAGCTGTACCTACCCTTCTGGTAGGATCCTTGGCGGGTTTTCATAGGAGTTGTTTTTGGTTTTACTTGTACTTTCTAGTTGGGCTTGTATTTTGGCCCCTTTACTTACTATACACACTCTTTTTACTATACAGTTTACTTTGTGCTCGTATCTTTCTGTGTGCTTGGTTGTGTGAGTTTACAGGTTATAAAGGCAATTTATTCCCAGTTTTAGGGTTATGCCTTTTCGGTGCTAGTCACCATCCCCTGGCCTATGGAAGGCGGGTTTGGGGTAGTCACGGCACGGGCCCCGGGGGACTGGTCGTGACATATTTATTCATTAAAATTTAATGTTTTTAATATGGTCATAATGCATATAATTAATATGTATTAATTTTTATCTTTATATATATATATATATATTTAAATTTGTTAATAATTTATATGATTAATAAAACTTCTTCACTTTTTTAATATTTTTGAAGTCTATTCATTTTTAATTATTATGTCACTCATTTTTAGCATTCTTGAATTTAAGATTATTTATTCATGAATAATGTTAATTATTTTTTTACTTATTTTATAATTTATTTGTTTTTAATATATATTTGTTTAATATTTTTGTTATTTATTTTAAACAATTTTTAATGGTGCTTAAAAAAATCACTAATAAAACCCTTTTTGGTATTTTTTAATCAACACTAATAGGAAACCCCACTTGATCACACCATTAAAGCTTTAGTGGGACTTGACCTCTACCGTCGCTCCCCCTTAAACTTCTCTCATGAATTGACCCTCCCAAAACAGAAGGTATGTGATTCTTTATACTCCTTTTTAATTGATATTTCATTGTTCCATGATTTTTAGTTCTTCCCCTGTAGTTGATCACTGTAACCCTAGGTTCAAATCCCCATTTTTAATAATATTTTTCAATGTGTGTTGCACAATTTTTTTCCTAGATCCATGGGGTTTTCACTTTGGATATATTGGGCACCCTCTCGTCTTTGTATTTTGGAATGTAGGGATGCCCTTCATTTAAATTTTTAGGGATGTTCTTGTGTGTGTTTATGTATATATGTATATATTAAAAAATTTATAATAAAATAAAATGAATTTAAATGAAGATATATATATATATATATAATAAAATTTATAAAGGGTAGAGTAATTAAACTACATCGTCAAAAAACTATTTATTACAGTGATATAACACCATTTCTTGGTAAAACTATAATTTTCTATCATTTTTTGTCATTATAAATTTTGTTTTCATTTCTTCGTTGAGTGTATAAAGTGAGTATGACTTTTTTATTAGAAAAATAATCAAATTTATTATAATTATCAATTAATTTATCCATTGATTATGAAGATTTTTTATGTCTTTTAAACACAATCTTTATATATTTACACACAAATATGTTTAGACACACACACGTACATAATTATATATATACACTCAAATTATAATACCTTTTTTATGTATCGATGTATATATACATTATATGCATTCCATGTGTGTATTTATTTATTTCATTGTAAAAAATTAATATTGTTGAACCTAATAAGATGGATATGAATAAAAAATAGATGGATTCTAATCATATGACAAAGGATTATGAGGATGGAGTTAAAGAGTTCATCAAGTTTTCAATATAGAATGCATAAAAACCTTCCCAAATCCTTAATCTATGTTTACAATGTTGTTATTCAAGATGAAGAACATTTGATTTTTTATGGAATAGATTGAAGCTCTAAATATTAGACTAAACATGGGAAAAAAATAAATGTACATATTGACTGGGATGATATTGTGATTTATTAATCATTTTATATGAATACTAGTGTAAATGATGATGGATATTGTGTGGAAGAAATGATAATGAAAATTTGAGATAGCCTTCATGATTGTACAAAGTTGTTTGAGATCTTAAATAGTTGTGAAAAAGGACCACTATATACTGGTGGTATAAAATATACAACATTTTCAGCTATATTGAAGCTATATAATTTGAAATCTAGTAGTGGATGGACCGACACCATATTTATAGAATTACTTGGTCTCCTAAATGATATGATACAATAAGAAAATGAGTTTCCTTATCGAACAAATGATGCTAAAATAATTCTATGTTCAATGGGTATGATCTCTAAAAAAATGCACGCCTATCCAAATGATTGTATATTATTTTATAAGGACCATGAATCACTCATAAAATGCCCTATGTGTGGCACAAATCAATACAAGAAAGATGAATCCATCCCTTCAAAATTTTTATGGTACTTTCCTCTCATTAAAAGGTTTAGATGACTATATGAATATCAGGAAACTACTAGATAATTGACATGGCACAAAAATACAAGAATTGAAGATGAGAAACTACATCACCCAATAAAATCTCCTCAATGGAAGATAATTTATTATGAGTATCTTGAATTTGTAAATGATAAAATAAACCTTTTTCTTTCATTATCTATAGATGGAATGAATCCTTTTGGTTTATAAAGTAATGCTCATAGTACATGGATAGTTATGTTGGTAAATTATAACTTTCCACTATGGTTATTCATGAATTCATTATGTTGTCTTTGATTATATATGGACAAAAATAACCTGGTAATGATATTGATGTATATTAGGCTCCATTGATCAAAGATCTAAAATTGATGTGGGGTACACGTGTTATAATGTATAATTCTCATAGAAGGGAAGAGTTCACTTTAAGATCCATGTTTTGATGTAAAGAGAGATATTGGTTTTAAAATGTTATGAATGATGTAAATATTAAAGAGGGATATTAATTAAATGTTGATAATATCATGTCATGTATGAGGTCATCTTCATCTAGGCCTACGGGTCATGTAAGGTTCCCCCTTATCCATTGAAAGGGGATTATTCAAAATAAATAAAAAACCACCATTATTGGATATAATGGTCCACTTGATGGTTCACTTGGTTAGAGAGATCAAACTATACAGTTTTTCACATTATAGATGGATGCACCACATTGAATAATATATGAATATTTTTAAAGGGTACATAAAGAATAAATCTGGCTAGAAGATTTTATTGTAGAGAGAAGTATTACTGAAGAAGCTATTGAATTCTATACCGATTACCTATCCAATGTTTATAGCATTGGTCCCCCAAAATATCATCATATATGACACCATGTGGGTGAAGGGATTTATGGAATACATCTTGTTATAATTACCATTATAGATTGGGAGCAAGATCACCTTTACATTTTATATAATAGTGTAGATATTGATCCATACATTGGAGACCACAAAGTAATTCTTATACATTTGAATCAATCAATATATGAAAGATGGATATCAAATACACATAATCAATAGTTTATAGGATGGTTTCAAGATAATATTTATAAGGATTTATCTAAAAATATGGATTCAATTGCTGAACAACTTCTATGTCTAGCTAGAGGACCAAGTTTAAATGTATTATCCTACAATGATTATGTAATCAATGGTTATTGTAACATCATGACCCGACTAACTATGGAACTAGTAATCCTACTGGCCACCACATGGCCTCAATCATGCCTCCCCATACACCAAAGGCTACCGACTAGCATCGAGGGTCTAATGGTGGTACGGTGGGGAGATTATACCCTCAACATTAGAGTAACACAGTGGTATAAGAGATAAATAATAAATCACTCAACATCAGAATCAGTACAAATGAAAGACAAAGTAGTGGAAGATAAATTTAATAACTGATAAAAAGGTTAGAGTCAAACATACAATTATTCATGCATGTCTATAAGGTACCATAATAAATAATTATAAGAAACAATGGGCTGTATAATACATGGACAAGAAAATGAACAAAAATACCCAAGGCTATCTCCATGAGAATCTTGAGTACCAGCTCAGTCCTATGCTCCTAACTCCCAGGTACAAATCATAGCACAGGAAATAATGCATGGACTTGTGAACATGATATCTTCTCGAGTACCCTAGGGTAATGGAGTCCCGATAAGGGTGTGAGATATACTCACTAGGCCACCACCAATAGTGTCTAAATCATAATCAAGTTAGTGTATATAAGGTATGACCATTTACATACATAAAAATAAACAGGTGAGAAAATAAATAAATAAATAAATAAATAAATAAATAAATAAATAAATAAATAAATAAATAAATAAATAAACAAATAAACAAATAAATATACATGTCAGGCTCAGGTTCCTCAAGGACACTTGGCTGACCATACCTGCTCCAACCCAATCTGAAATATATCTAAACCAAGAAAACCTGTACATATGTGTTATGAGTGTAATGATGACAAGTCATCTTGTAATGAGTATCAAGAGATGTACTTATACCCAAGCATGTGATTTGGATTGATGAACGGGTATGTGAATAATAGCTATGCAAACTTAGTCTTCAATATTTAATCCTCATTAGAAATTAGTAAGAGGTATCCTGATTATGTCCGAGGTGATCCAAAAATGGAATCCCAAGTATTTCTCTAGGAGAACTATAAATACCCAATATAACAATATTTAGTCTAAGGAAATCCATAAAGGAAACCCAAGTATCAATCTCAGCATAGAGTGAAGTCATTAACCTCTAAGTCTATCCCAAGCATCTCACATAGGGGTCCAGGTATTGGTCATGGCATGGCATAACCATCTCGCCACTAAGACCTTCCATGAGTTCCCCCTAGGGTACTAGTATCACTCAAGGAGGTGAACAATATTCATGGTGAGCTTGTCCCTAAAATACTAGGTATCACTTATAGTATATATAAAAATCAGGTAACCTATGATCCCTTCCTCAGTTTTCCATAATCATGAGTCCTAAGTACCACCCATGGAACATACAATCTCTAACAACCTATGATCCCATCCAAGGCATTCTGTAAAAATAAAACTGAGTGTCACTCAAGGAATTCATGTTTTATTTAGTCATTTAAATTAAAAAGAAGAAGGCTATGTTTGTTACCATGAAACATCTCTAGTAATTCTTTAAGAGGAACACTCCCATTTATCATGTTAATTAATAATAATAATAAATTCCATGTACTAATCATTCCATACTCATAACAAGAACACTAAAAGAGGTTCACACCCATAACATTTCATTTAACCCACTAAGAACCCCTTTTCATTATTAAGGAATTTCCAAGAATTAAATTAAAAGTATTAAGGCTAGGTGGACTGCCCATGGAATCTAACACCATACATGAAATATGTATTAAATAGGTCATGCTAACAAGCATACCACACATAATTCATCGAATTCATTTAATAAAATAAAGTTCCAAATCCCCTTACGTGGTGGTCCAGTCACTAAGAGGTAATATAGTGGGGTGTCACATCCTACCACATTCCCATTAAACAACCCATTTTCATTTTATAAGACAACACACCTTGTAACATCCTGCCCCTCCTCATTGGTTTTAGAAGGCGGAAGGACATTACATGGAATTAAGAAACATCCCAAAGGCGCCAAATCCTGAAAATAAATTCCAAGGGCTTCATTAATAGATGGG
The DNA here is from genome assembly GCA_963277665.1 of Viscum album. Lineage (NCBI taxonomy): Eukaryota > Viridiplantae > Streptophyta > Magnoliopsida > Santalales > Viscaceae > Viscum > Viscum album. The sequence goes on along the minus strand of OY728157.1, from coordinate 1,974,274,408 downwards.
GGGTGGTTTTCCCTTTTATGAAAATAAATAACTCAACCAAAAATACCATAACCAAAACACTATATGATGCATGATAACCAAGTAAAACATAACTCCAAGATCCCAACATTCTCCATGATCTAACTCTACAAAACAACCCAAGTATCATGATGCATCACTAGATAAGTGTTATACTTTACCTTTTCATGTGTCCCAATAAACAATGACCGCAAAATAACCAAAGTTCCAAAGCAGGGGTGAGCAATGAAACTAATTAGGCTTTACCCAAATGAATTACCCACTCATTCCACTAGGATAGGTCAATTTATCACATTATATAAAAAAATTTATATAAAAAATTTGGAAACAATCCATAAAACAATTTCCGTAGTAAAATAGTTTTTTCTCAAAACAACACCAAGTTCCATAGAAATCCTCCTAATAAGTCATTTAACCATTTCTCAATTTCCATGTTGGCATACCCCATTCCATTTCACATAATCACACACACAAACTTAACTACACAACCATGAAAGCTTGGTGTTACCATTAACTATGGAACTTTCATGTCCATAACTCGCCCCTTTGATGGTGGTACTTTCATGACTGTTTCCATACCATTCCACACACACTTAATCAATTAATCTAACCACATAGAAATCTATATTTTTCAAACTATTTCAATCATTTCAATAAAACTAAACTTTTATTGAAAACTATAAGAACAAACTATTTCAATAAAAACAACCCTTTTATTGAAAAATAATTTCCCAAAAAACCATTTTAATAAAACCAAACTTTTATTGAAAAAACTTTTCCAAACCAATATCCATTCATCAAAACCAATCCACTATTTTAAAATCATGAAGATTAATTTCACTATCCCCCACAACACCCAAATTTCACAATTCTATAAATTGTCACCAAAAAAGGTTTCCATCAATAAATTGAACAATAATTTCACATCCAAAATCAAGAAAAATAATCAATTTTAAATCAATCCTTTTAGTTTTAGTAAGAGGATTCAATAGTGAATCCAACTACCTCATGAATTATGATGAAAATGAATAATGACACTTAAATTCCCATAAAACTGGGTTGAATCTTCAAAAACCCACCTTAGATCTCTTCCCCTATCATTAACAAGATAAAATATAACCATGATTGGAATAAAAAACCTTATATCTATCTTCAATGGGCTATATCTAAGAAACTGAGAGCGATAGAGAAGTAGATCTAAGAAAAACCACCAAAAACAACTATAATTGAACACATACCAAGGGAATAGGCCTTCAACGCACCAAGAAATGACTTCATATCACTTCAAATTAAATGGGGAAATCTTACTTGTCCTTTGGGAGGGAGAAATATAGAGTTCAGGGAATTTTGGAGTAAATACAAGGGGTTAAAACATAATCTCGACTTACATCCACAATTTTAGGATCTATTTTTTAAATCATGAATGGTTAGTCACATAGTTAGTCTCATTATTAGGGAAACCATGCATTAAATTAATTTTAGACTCTATCTAAAGGGGGGCCTCACATGGTTTTCCCACATAGTTAGACAAACCGTGTGCCAACCGTGCAAAATCCCACTGTCTGACATTGCATGGTTTCTACCAGATGTCTGCATGGTTTGTACAAACCGTATAACTAACTACATTCAAACCCTTTTATAATCTATATCACAATATATAGTTTCCTATAGGAGTTTTACAGTTTTCTTTAACCGTGAACATTTATAAAATCCTTAAAAACATTCTAAAAGTCTTCTAAACCCTCCTAATTTTCACCCAAACAACTTATATACTGAAAAAGCATAATGAAATGGTTACTTAATTAAAACCGATGGTGTTACATTCTCCCCACCATTGGCCTTCCCATCCCTAGAATATAGAAAAAAATATTTTCTCTAAAAGATTTCTGGCCATTTATTTTTCATTTCCTTCTCCTATTCCCAAGTCTCTTACGAGATCTGACCATGTTATGAAAAAACCCACTTTAGAATTATGATTTTTTCATGAAAGACTTTATCTTTCCTATACACAATCCTCACTTTCATGTGAACCAATGAAGAATATGACTCTAGGTTAACATGATCCCATCGAATCACAAGGTTAGGATTAGGTTGATACTTTTTCAACTGAGATACATGAAACACATTATGCACTGACCTGAACCATGGTGATAATGAAAACCAATATTCCACCTCGCTGACCTATTCTAGTATCTCAAAAGGACCTATGTATTAAGGATATAAATTTCTATTCTTTTCAAAATGATGATTCCCTAGCCTTGGAGAGATCATAAAGAACACATGACCACTCAATGCAAATGAAAAAAACCATCAACGATGATCCACATAATATTTTTGATGACTCCATGCCGTCTCCATCCATTTTCCGATCAACTGAATCTTCTCCATTATTTCCTAGACAAGGATTGGCCCAACTAGTGAATTATCACCTATTTCCACCCAATAAAGTGAATAATGACAAGGACACCCATACAATACTTCAAAAGAATCCATATGTATCGATGCTTGATAACTATTGTTGTATGAAAACTCCACTAATAGTATGTGATCCTCCCATGATCCTCAAAAATACATTACACAAGCCTGGAAAATGTCTTCCAAGGGTTGTATGATCCTTTCAGATTTCCCATCTACGTCATACTCATGATCAACTGAGTTCCAAGGGATTTTGATAAGGATTTCCAAAAAACAAGATGTAAACCTCAGATCTCTGTATGTCACCATCGAAACTGTTATTCCATGCATCTTTATCACTTCTTGGATATAGATTTTTGAAAATTCCTCCACCATATGAGATTCACAAATATGGATGAAATGGGATGACTTTGTGAGCTGATCCACTATCACCCATATGAAATCGTCTTTTTGAACTATTAATAGGATACTTGTCAAAAAATATACAACTATCTATTCCCATTTCAAAATAGGAATAGGTAAAGACTACAACATACTTGCTGGTTTATGATGTTATGCCTTAAGCTGCTAACAAGTTATGCATCTTGAAACAAACTCATCCACCTTCCTTTTCCTATTGACCCACCAAAACTGTGCTTTAAATGCATACATATTTTGAATCCTAGGATTAATTTCCCATTTTGAATGGCGATAAGTGTGAAAAAGTTATTCCCGACAAGCTATAGGTATGACCATCTAATTTCTAAACCACAATACTGAACTCCCATCCATTATCCAACCCTTAATGGTCTCCCCACCATTGATTTTTACCCTCATCACTTCACATTTTGAATTGGACATCTGCACCTATTTAACCATTTTCACCAAATTAGGAACAAATGAAACTGGAAATAAGGCTACAACTTCACTACAGTCTTCACATTCTAAGCACATGTCGACTAGGACTAACATCAACTACCACTCATCTAAAGATTCTTTTTCCAACCGAGTATATGAATTTCTTCTTAATGCATCTGCCACCAAATTTCCCTTTCCCAGTATATATATCAAGTCAAATTCAAACATTTGGAGATATTCCATCTATCTTCTTTGTCTCATATTCAAATAATTTTTGATAGAAAATACATTTCAAGCTCTTATTATCTATATAAACAGTGAATTTCTCACCAAAGAGGTAATGATGCCAAGTATTCAAATCCTAGATTATGACACATAAATCCAAATTGTGTGTTGGCTAGTTCTTCTCATGAAACTATAACTGTCTTGATCCATAAGAAACAACATGATCTCCCTACATGAGAACACATCCCAACCCTAATCCAAAAGCATCACAATACCCCACATACCCTTGTACTGATTCTAGAAAAATCAAGATTGTTGTTGATTTAAGACAAAATTAAAGCTCTTGAAATGACTTATGAAATTCCTCATTCCATTGGAATGGAAAATTATTTCTTGTTAAAGCTATCAAAGGTAAAGATATTCATGATAATTCAAAAAAAAGTGCTAGTAATAACCATCCATTCCATGGAAACTGTGTATCTCAAAGACATTATTTAGAGGTTCCTAAGAGATAACAACTTCTATCTTTTCTAGATCCACAAAAACACCTATTTCAGAAATTACATGGCTAAGAAAGCGTACTTCTTGTATTTAAAAATTACACTTTGATAATTTGGAATACAATTGGTGATCCCTCAAGATTCCAAAAATTGTTTCCAAGTGTTTCTCATGCTCAAACCTTGTCCTTGAATATGCCAATATTTCATCCAAAAAAGCCACCATAAAAGAATCCATATATAATTGAAATACATGATTCATTAATTTCATAAATACCGATGTTTCATTCATAATACCAAAAGGAATAATGACATATTCATAACGTCTATATATTATTTTTAAATTTGTCTTTGGGATATCCTTCTTATAAACTTACAATTGGTGATATCTTGATTGCAAGTCAATTTTAGAGAACCAATGAGGTCCCCTCAATTGATCAAAAAAATCATCAATTCATGTAAGTAGATATCAATTCTTCATCATAACTTGATTAATATTATAATAATCTACACAAAATTTAATATTTCTATCTAACTTTTTTATAAAAAAGACTAGTGCTTCCCACAAAGATGTTCTAGGCTGATTGAACCCTTTTATTTCTAGCTCTTCCAATAAAAATTTCATCTCGCTTAATTCTATTGGTGACATTCAGTAATATGGAAGGGAAATATGATTGGTCCTTGTAAGGAGATCAATTGAAAACTCCACTTCTCTTATGGGTGGAAACCTTGAGAATTTTTTGGAAAAAACATCCAAAAACTATTAAAAAACTATTGGAAACTACTATTCTTGATATCTTCCATCGATGTCAATGTCAAAGATTCCAACTAGTATGAGATCATTCCAACTTCTGGTTGCAACAAGCATGTTGCACTTGCCTTTAAATTCTGGTCTCCTCAAAAGTGGTTCCCGATGCCATCTTCAGTTGTAAAACTGACATTTCTAGTATAACAGTCGATGCGAGCCTTGAACATCATCAACCAATCCATACCCATGATTATATCATATAAATCCATCTCAATCAAAGGTAAGTTCCATATTATCTTATCTCCACCACCAGTTATAGAACATTCTCTACACATAAAGGCTCGACATTCTCTTTGACCAATAGGAGTTTGATGTTGTAACATAGAAGGAATCATCTCAACTTTTAAACCCAACAATTCAAAAACACTAGAATCAATAAAGGAATGGGAATCACCCATATCAAACAAACCTTGAATAAGGTTATAATTCAAAATAATTGTACCTCTGACCATCGATGGTCTAGAATGATCATCCATAATAACTTGTTCAGCTCCATATAATTTATTACTCGATGTACTTTTTTCCCTATTGCTTGGTTGATATTTCCTTTGCCAAGGAGTCATGGTATCCTTAGAATCTCCATGACTAGATCTATTTTGATGATGAGTATTTTTCCACTTCCCTCATCTAATCAAAGCATAAGACATTTATGACACCTAAGAAGTGTCCCGAGCACCTGACTTTGAAGCACTATGACAATAGTGCTAAAGATTACACATATGATTGCAATTGTGGCATGATCTAGGGTTTTATATACATTCTCACTTCATGTGACTAATATAACCACATTGAAATAATCCTGGCTTGCTCTTGGGTCATGGAAGAAGGTTTACTGATCTACCCATCTGATTATGATTCATGTTCCCACATAGGAAATAGGTGTCCCTATTTCTCTTGTTCTCAAAATTCGAGTTCCCACCTTTTCTCATAGGTATCAACATACTACATCCACCCATATCTCCTAACATGTCCCTTTCTACTATAGTTACTCTATTGACTATCTCTGTATAATCTGTTATATAAAGCTCAACAATATTCAAGAAAATATCCTACCTCTTCCCCGATTCAAAGATTCTTACCTTTAAGGATTCACTAGTAACAACTTCAAGTGTAAAGTGAACTAGATTCATGAAATTATCCGCATAGTCTGTCACTATGGGGCTTTCTTGTTTCAAGTTAAATAACTTTTTTTCTTGCAATTCTGAATGTATGAGGATATAATTTCTTTCTAAACAATTCTTCAAAATCCTCCCAACCAAATACTTGGTATAATTTATCCTGAAAAGCTAAATCCCACCATTGGTGTGCAATATATTCTAGTATATACATCACTAGCTTGACTTTCAGCTCTGCTGGTGTGCCTAGGAAATCTAAGATTTGATTCATCCTATACAGCCACACCTATACCTTTTATGGTTCCGAATCACCTTGAAAGATGGGTGGATTTTGCTTCTGGAATTGGATAGAGTGATCCAATTTATTTATTCTTCCCTTTTGTTCCCTATATCCACATCTTGAAAATCTTGGACTATACTCTGAACTAGATTTTCTTTCACCTGTGACTCAGGTGAAACCACATTCTCTATAGCTACTTCTAGTTGGTTTCTACGATTCCTACAAGGTTCCATTTATAGAAACATAACAACATCATAAGTCTTAATCTCTAGAAATTTAAGGCTTAGAAATTTCAAATTCTACCACATCATACCACCATAACATTGCTTTCCAAAATTCTACATTTTCCACATTCAACCATTTTTGAAAAATTTCACCATCATTTTGAAAATCAAACCATTTTCAAAATACCGCAACCATGCCCTTTTCAAAATATCACATTGGAAAATGATTCCAATTTTTTTCAAAAATAATTTTTTTTACCAAATCATAAATCATTACCCAAAATGGAATATGAAAACTTTTTGGAAGTCATTTATAAAATGCATGTCATGCTTGCCTCATTAAATAAACCCATGATAATGATATTTTAATTCCTATAACTGTATCCAAAACACTTATTTACCCAAATCCCAGGTAATTTGAAGTTCAATATAAAAAGTTTAACTATACCTTTTATGCTCTACATTTCAACTCCCAACAATCCTACTCCTTTTTACCATCTTTGTAACAGCCCAAGATTTTATAAAAAATATTCTTTTTAATTTTATTAATGTCTTGTGTTGTACGCTACACCAAAAGGAGCTTGCACAACACGCATCCTTGACTTGCCTTGCATTACACGCAATCGCGACCTTCCTCGATAGCGTGTGTAATACGCAATACCGAGCTTCACTAAACAACGATATGCTATTAAAATATTATTAAAACTAGCCGGTATGAATAGTAATAACCAATTTTTAAAATTCTGTAAATATTATTTTTCAAAATGAACTTCATTTTTGGATTCGGAGTATCGAATTTAGCCTAAGGTGAAATTTTGGTACATTTCGGATAACTTTCATATTCTGATGAATAGTGAAAATTACTAAAAAAACAACTTTTTTAATCGAAATAATTAATAGTGATAAATTATTAATTGGAGTAGTTTTAAAGTATATTTAGAATATATTTTTACAATTTAATACAATGTTGGTCATTGGATGTAATTGCACATTTAAACCAGACATAAACAAGTGTCAATCTTTTGATAGATATTGTTTCTTAAAAACACGCTATTTGTTTTAACAGCGGGATTTAATTATAAAATTAATTAATTCAACTTCAATGTTATGAATTTGGTAAAATAGACTTCATTTTTGAATTCGGAATATGAAATATAGCTTAGGATGAAATTTTGGCATTTTTCTGAAAACCTTCATTTTTTGATGAATAGTGAAACTACTAAGTGGTAGTTAAAAAACTGAATTTTTCATAAAACTTAATTTTACCGCTTCTGTGAATGGAATTTCAAAAATCCAAGAGACACGGTTGATGTCAGTAAGTAAAATGTGGTTCAATGAGATGAAAATAATTTTTGGTGAATAATAACTTTTTACTTTTATTTACCACGGTTAAAAGTAAATAGGGTAATTAAGGGTAAGAATGATATTAATATTACCCTAACACATGTCCTAATTCTATTGGACAAGTGTATATCGACCAAAAACAACTTTAAGTGTAAAATATTATCATTTAGGCCCACTTGGATTAGATTAGGACATTTATTATTATTTAATTCAAAGAAGAGTTAAAAGAGTTAAAATCAAAGTTTATTCACTAAAACATTTTTAATATGGGGTTATACATAAGATAAATTCGACTATAAATATTTATTAGAAAGCTAAAAAGATTTCCTACATAATGATATTTTATTTATAATTTTTAGACTTTAAATAAATTAATTTATTTATGACACAACGATGATGCAGTAATTACCCTTTTAAGGAAATATTAACATAATTGATGTTATAAATACTCAAATAAATGTAATTTGAGACTTTTTATGAATTCCACTAATTTTCTAGGTTACTATGATATATTAGTGTTGATTTAATCAACTTTGTTCGAACATATAATTCTGTTATGACTTTCACAAAAATCATATATCAAATAGTGTCAAAATTGACACAAAATAGTTTTTAAATAAAATATTATATTATTAATTGTTATTTTATTCCTAAAAATCTAAGGTTCGTCCAAATGAATTATATAAGGATATATATATTAATAATAAACAATTTGGGGTTCGTTTGGCATGTTATAGTAAGTGTATTAACCATATAGTGAAAGAAAACAAAAAGACACGGTAAAAGTTAAATTATTTAACTTAGAGTTAAATCTAATTGATAAGGTTAAATTAATAACCTAAACTTGTCTAAATCCTATTGGTTGATAGGATTTCGACCCATCCCCACTTTAGATTCAAAATAAGACCCTTTGGAACCATTATAAACTGATTTTGACTTTAATATAAAATAATATTTTGAGATATTCCTAAGGTGCCCCTCTCCTCCCTTATAAAAGGACACCTCCTCCCCCCTCCTCCTCACACCAATTTGAGCACTCAAGCTCGGCCAACCCCTGAAAAAATCTCTTATCCACTTCCCTAGAAACATCCTAGAGGTTCTGGTCTTACTCAAAGACCAATTTTAGTGCCCTAAGAGGAGGTCTCAAAGAGGCGCTTCAAAGAAGAGGTAATTACCGTTACCAATTCTTTCATCTTTATTTCTTCTTCCACTTCTTCTTATTAGGTTGTTTCATTATTAAGTAATAACATCAGTATCACTCATATACTTATATGTTATTATAAGTATGAAATAACCCTATTTCACCATCTATCCATCCTACGGAAAAAGAAATCACCGCGCGTGCGTACGTACGGAATACCGTCTCCACGCCGTGGTGTAATCTATTTTCCACCACCACCTTACATGGATGGGTATAATGGTGTAAAGAATAACTATACATTGTTATTACAACATCATATTGATTCTGATATATTTTATAATTCACTCCAATTCAATTCAATATTTATGGAAATGATATCATCGCTCGTGCGTACGTACGGACTACCGTCTCCACGACGCGATGAGATTCATTCTCCATGTTAACAATTTAAGAATGATTATAAAGTATATATAAGAAATAATAATGAAATATATGACATTATAAAGCTACTGGATTTATGTATATATATATATATGTATGTCATCTACTTACTTCCATTCAAGACAATAAGGAAAGGAAAACAGCGTTCATGCGTACGTACGGACTACCGTCTCCATGAACGGTGTTTTTCATTTCATTTATCTATCTATTATATATATATATACTGAATATATATGATATATAAATAATATTTTACATTCTGGAAGTAAGTAAGTCATGATATAAGTAATAATAATGTCAAGAACAACAAGTCAAAACACCTACGATAAATGAAACGATTTTACCCAAAACGCTTCTTTAACATGGAATTTACAAAAGAACGGGTATTATAAAGTCATAAGTGGACCATATATGATATAATAACAATTAATATGATTCTGGAATAAGTCAATAACATGATTTAAATCATATAAAGGAGGTTCGGACACTCACAAAGCAAGTCGGACCTGAGGTAAGAGAAATATCACAATCTCATTTTTATCCGAGATTGTTTATTCGTAAGTATTTACTGGGGTGTATTTTATCATCCACGTACATGTTTCATAAATATGTAATATTACTTCCATCCACCTACAATTGTTTAAATCCATTTTTACCTTCGGTGAGTTTTTAGTGAAAGAAATGAAAGGAATCTTTTGTCGTTTTTGTACGAGGTACTTTTTGACTTTTCCGACAAAAGTGCGAAGAATGTTTTTTTTAACTTATACGGCATGAATGGATTTTTAAAACATTGTTTCCAAGAATCTTCCTTTACAAGTTTTCAAGTTTATTTTTAATCAACTTCTTTTATTTTAAAGTTGTATGACATGTTATGAAAGGAAAAATGTTTTTGAAGAAGAAAGGATATTTTCCTCAAGAATGGAGTTCAAGTGTTTTATCAAAATTATTTTCCATCTAAGATAATAAAGGGTTCTGTTTTTATCCCTATTATTAAATTGATTTGTTCATGTTGTTATGGAATTATTTTTATGAATTCCTTTATCTTATATGAATTGATTTATGATGTCATGATGTTTCAAGAATCCCATTTTTGTTACATGTGTTATGCGATGATGTATGTTTTATGATTATGTGGCACACATAAGAAAGGATTCATTATAAGATGGGTGGGACCTATATATCCCTCCAATGCATTGGGTAAAGATTTTATATCTCATGAGATAGACAGGGCTGGAACGGTAGGTTATACCGGTTCAGTGAAACAGGACTGAAACGAGGGTTACTCGATTCAGAAAGGGACTTTGTCCACTAAGATAGTCTTGGAAATTAGTCTTGACTAACAAAAAATGATTCTCTATGATTATGTGTGAATGCCACAAAGTTTCATGTTTTAAGTTATGATTATTGTGATTACATTTCACTACCATGATTTATCCCATGTTATGAAATTATGCTCTCTTTTGCAGGTTATGATTTCCAAAATGTTATGTTCTTATGAATACGATGTGATTGATATTTCTTTTGTTTACCCTTACTGAGCATTTGAGCTCACCCTTTTATGTTTTCTTTTCACCCGGATATAAAGAAAGGTTTTAGGTAAAAAAAAAGAAGATCTTTATGGGAGATGTTGAAGATCTTTCACCACGATTAGAAGATTTTATTTCGAGTTTCCAAAGACACTAAACTATTACGATCCTTGTGTGTGTGTTTTTGTTACGTACTAGGTATTCCGCAAAAGTAATGTAATGTCAATGTACGTCAGGTTTCGGGTCTCTACAGTTGGTATCAGAGGAAAGGTTTAGTCAACCTTTGGAAACTAGGATGCGAAAACGTTAGTGAGATCCCTAGAGATATTTCTAAGGTATGTCTAGGGATGTCTCTAAGGTTAAGTATACGTATAGGTTATAGTCCTAGAATTGCTCTAACGATCTTAGAATTTAACCTAAGATGTTAGATATTGAGGGTACTACCCCTTTATTATGTTGTTTTCCCTAGCATGATTTTTGCCTCTCACACTATTCTTTTGGGGTTTTAGACGATGGCTGGAACCCGAAGGAACCGTGTTGATCAATGCAATGGACAATGCAATGATTGTCCCCCTGAGCAACCAAACGATATGGGAGCTAGAATGCAAAATCTTGTAGCCATGCTCACACAACTTTCTCAAGCTATGAATCATGCAGGACTTCCAAACGAGCAAAGGAAGGAGCAACATTCTGTTGAATCCTTCATGAGGCAGCATCCGCCTTCTTTCAGTGGGTCTACTGATCCATTAGTTGCTGAACAATGGATTAGTACTACTGAAAATATATTTTCAGTTCTTCAATGTTCTGAACATGATAAAGTCATCTTAGCAGTATATCGTTTGGAAGGTGAAGCTGATCAATGGTGGAATCTTATCAAGAATACGAGGCAAAGAGATGAAATTGATTCCATGGAATGGGACGAGTTCAAGAACTTGTTTTTCATTAAGTACTTCCCTCGTATTCTTCGAACGAAGATGGAGAAGGAGTTTCTTGAACTAAAGCAAAAGGATGATGAATCTGTTGGTATATACGAAGCGAATTTTACAAGACTTGCAAGGTATGCATCTGGAATTATCATCCAACCTGAATGTAAAGTTGATCGATTTTTCAGTGGCTTAAAACCAAGTCTTTGAAGGGCATTAGCTATAAGAGACTTCAGTATCTATGAAGAAATTGTGCGTTGTGATATCAAGGTAGAAATGGAAGTTGGTGTTACATATCCATCTCATGGTTTTGACAAGAAACGAAAGATGGAGTTCAAGGAGAAATCTCAGAATAATGGTGAAAAGAAGATGAATGTTTCCTTATGCACAAAGTGTGGAAAGAAGCATGGTGGAGATTGTCTTAAAGGGACTAGAAAATGTTTTAAGTGTGGAAAAGAAGGTCATCGAGCAGCTGAGTGTCGAAGTAATGGAAAAAGGGATTCTAATGAAGTGAATAAAGCAAACACTGCAGAGAACGCACAACCAACACTTCAATGCTTCAAGTGCAAGGAGATGGGACATTATGCCAATAAATTCCCTAATCCAAGGGTTAGTGATGATCGACATGAGCAACCGCTTAAGGCAAAGGACAAAGGGAAGTCACATGCGATCACTATTGGCAATGTTGAATATGACAACGATGTGGTGGAATGATTAAGTTTTTATGTAATGGGATTCCAAAATAATGTTGTATCATGGAATATTGGAATATTTATGTATTGGTCTAATGTGGTATTCAAAGTGATTGAGATATTATGCGCATAATGAAGGAAAAACGAGGAAATGAAATGTTTAACAGTATTCATGAGCTCATGATTGATATAAGGACTAAGTGATATCATGGTTTGAGTATATAGAATTTTGAGGATTTTGGTATGTGGAAAGTGTTAACTTTTAACTGCATTCAAGTTTTCACTAAGGTTCAATGGGTATTCAAGCACTACTGGAAAATAGATCTATACCCACGGTTTTGGGCAAAACCGTGGGTATAGGGGTACCCTATACCAACGGTTTAAGAAAACCGTGGGTATATGTATAGTGTCGGAACCTATACCCACGGTTCTGGAAAACCGTGGGTATTGGTCACCTATACCCACGGTTCTTATAAAACCGTGGGGATAGAGTTTTTTTCGAAGGCCTATACCCACGGTTTGGTAAAACCGTGGGTATAGGTATTTTTTTCAAGGCCTATCCCCACGGTTTTTCAAAAACCGTGGGGATAAAAAAAATTAGAAGGGCTATACCCACGGTTTTTTAAAACCATGGGGATAGCCTATGGCGGCAAAAAAAAAATAGATGCGGGAAAATAGAAACAATTTGGCGGGAAAATTTATTCCCACAATTTGAATTATTATTTATAAGCTGATATATTTTAGTTAACAAATTATATTGACAGCTTGGTTGGTGAAGTACTTCGGTTCTTATGCCCCAGATCCCCGGTTCAAACCTCCACGGGCGTATAATTTTAATATGCACCGCGTTGATAATATTAATATAAATAGGCAAATATATAATTATATAACAGTTGCCAATAACGGCTCAGTTGGTACGAAACGCCGTTCATTGGCGATTTGTGAGTACAGTCGCGGGTTCGAAACCTGCGTGAGTTTTTTAAAAATTAAACACGCTTTATTAATATATATACCATGATATATATATATATATATCATAATGATTTATTGGCTCAGTTGGTCTCACAGATAGGCAGATTCGCGCGGTGGGGGTGCGGGATCTGGGTTCAAAACCCAGCGCTGGGGATTTTTTTGGATGATTAAGTCCCCACAGTTCTCAAACCGTGGGGTAAATCCTTTGACAGCGTGGCCACACACTTGCCACGCTATGTCAAACTTATACCCACGGTTTCTCCAAACCGTGGGTATAGGGTGACCCCCCTATCCCGACGCCATTGCAGCCCACGGTTCCCAAAACCGTGGGTATAGCCTATACCCACGGTTTTGGGGGCTATACCCACGGTTTTGAACCGTGGGTATAGGGCAGTTTTCCAGTAGTGAAGAGAGTACAAGATTAAGGCCTTTGAATGTTTGGAATGTGTCCAACAAGATATATCTTATGATATATGGGGATCAACGATGGTATTAAATCTCTGGTAATCGTTTTCACTATGTTATGAGAATGGACTGCAGTATTATGGATAGGACTAAAGATTGGAATGGATTATGTTGGACATAAGTTAGTATTGTTTAAGGATAGAAGTTTTTTCGATATTATGGGATGTTATAGTAATATAGTTTTAGAAAAAGGACAACCTGCAGGACGGGCGACAGCCCATCGCTTCGGACAAGGCTGTGGGAATCGAACCCACAACCGAAGTGCGACTGGCCTTTATCGCCTACCACTGGCCTACAGGAAGTCCCTGTTTAGTAGAAACTAGTTTTATTATATTAAGCAGTATGATATATGAAGTATAAGTCCATTTTAGGAACTATATATGATTAATCTCACTATAGATCGACTTATGTATATAATTTTTGCTAACCTTTTGTTTGAGACAGATGGAATGACCCGTCATTCTATCACATGATCTGCTAACACTTCACGAATAACAAATTCAACTTCATTTATTTAATAGATGAAGTGGAAATTGTTCTAGGCACGAACAATAGTGAGATTGTACCAAAATAAAGAAAGTATTTATTCCAATTCAAATTTTCAACTTTAGGGAAATGATCTTGAAAACCAAAAATGTTGTCCTAGTGATCTTATACCTGATGAATCGGATGGTACCTTAGATCGTCACAAATTTATGGATTTGTGATTATTGGCTTTTCCATAGCCATGTTCTCTACCACTCTCCATCAGAACATGATGGTTAGATTTCTCTTCCATATCCATATTTTCACCTATGTGGAAACCCAATGATTAGTTTATTTGGGTAACCGTTACGTTTCATACTTTTGTTTTTAAAGATTGGTTTTGATATTCCTTTTTACGATGTGGGTTTCTATTAAAGAAACTTTCAAATAGTAAACCATTTATAACCCCGATGAATTTCGAGGGCGAAATTCATTTTAAGGGGGGTAGAATGTAACAGCCCAAGATTTTATAAAAAATATTCTTTTTAATTTTATTAATGTCTTGTGTTGTACACTACACCAAAAGGAGCTTGCACAACACGCATCCTTGACTTGCCTTGCATTACACGCAATCGCGACCTTCCTCGATAGCGTGTGTAATACGCAATACCGAGCTTCACTAAACAACGATATGCTATTAAAATATTATTAAAACTAGCCGGTATGAATAGTAATAACCACTTTTTAAAATTCTGTAAATCTTATTTTTCAAAATGAACTTCATTTTTGGATTCGGAGTATCGAATTTAGCCTAAGGTGAAATTTTGGTACATTTCGGATAACTTTCATATTCTGATGAATAGTGAAAATTACTAAAAAAACAACTTTTTTAATCGAAATAATTAATAGTGATAAATTATTAATTGGAGTAGTTTTAAATTATATTTAGAATATATTTTTACAATTTAATACAATGTTGGTCATTGGATGTAATTGCACATTTAAACCAGACATAAACAAGTGTCAATCTTTTGATAGATATTGTTTCTTAAAAACACGCTATTTGTTTTAACAGCGGGATTTAATTATAAAATTAATTAATGCAACTTCTATGTTATGAATTTGGTAAAATAGACTTCATTTTTGAATTCGGAATATGAAATATATCTTAGGATGAAATTTTGGCATTTTTCTGAAAACCTTCATTTTTTGATGAATAGTGAAACTACTAAGTGGTAGTTAAAAAACTGAATTTTTCATAAAACTTAATTTTACCGCTTCTGTGAATGGAATTTCAAAAATCCGAGAGACACGGTTGATGTCAGTAAGTAAAATGTGGTTCAATGAGATGAAAATAATTTTTGGTGAATAGTAACTTTTTACTTTTATTTACCACGGTTAAAAGTAAATAGGGTAATTAAGGGTAAGAATGATATTAATATTACCCTAACACATGTCCTAATTCTATTGGACAAGTTTATCTCGACCAAAAACAACCTTAAGTGTAAAATATTATCATTTAGGCCCACTTGGATTAGATTAGGACATTTATTATTATTTAATTCAAAGAAGAGTTAAAAGAGTTAAAATCAAAGTTTATTCACTAAAACATTTTTAATATGGGGTTATACATAATATAAATTCGACTATAAATATTCATTAGAAAGATAAAAAGATTTCCTACATAATTATATTTTATTTATAATTTTTAGACTTTAAATAAATTTATTTATTTATGACACAACGATGATGCAGTAATTACCCTTTTAAGGAAATATTAACATAATTGATGTTATAAATACTCAAATAAATGTAATTTGAGACTTTTTATGAATTACACTAATTTTATAGGTTACTATGATATATTAGTGTTGATTTAATCAACTTGGTTCTAACATATAATTCTGTTATGACTTTCACAAAAATCATATATCAAATAGTGTCAAAATTGACACAAAATAGTTTTTAAATCAAATATTATATTATTAATTGTTATTTTATTCCTAAAAATATAAGGTTCGTCCAAATGACATAGATAAGGATATATATATTAATAATAAACAATTTGGGGTTCGTTTGGCATGTTATAGTAAGTGTATTAACCATATAGTGAAAGAAAACAAAAAGACACGGTAAAAGTTAAATTATTTAACTTAGAGTTAAATCTAATTGATAAGGTTAAAATAATAACCTAAACTTTTCTAAATCCTATTGGTTGATAGGATTTCGACCCATCCCCACTTTAGCTTCGAAATAAGACCCTTTGGAACCATTATAAACCGATTTTGACTTTAATATAAAATAATATTTTGAGATATTCCTAAGGTGCCCCTCTCCTCCCTTATAAAAGGACACCTCCTCCCCCCTCCTCCTCACACCAATTTGAGAACTCAAGCTCGGCCAACCCCTGCCAAAATCTCTTCTCAACTTCCCTAGAAACATCCTAGAGGTTCTGGTCTTACTCAAAGACCAATTTTAGTGCCCTAAGAGGAGGTCTCAAAGAGGCGCTTCAAAGAAGAGGTAATTACCGTTACCAATTCATTCATCTTTATTTCTTCTTCCACTTCTTCTTATTAGGTTGTTTCATTATGAAGTAATAACATCAGTATCACTAATATACTGATATGTTATTATAAGTATGAAACAACCCTATTTCACCATCTATCCATCCTACGGAAAAAGAAATCACCGCGCGTGCGTACGTACGGAATACCGTCTCCACGCCGTGGTGTAATCTATTTTCCACCACCCCCTTACATGGATGGGTATAATGGTGTAAAGAATAACTATACATAGTTATTACAAAATCATATTGATTCTGATATATTTTATAATCCACTCCAATTCAATTCAATATTTATGGAAATGATATCATCGCTCGTGCGTACGTACGGACTACCGTCTCCACGACGCGATGAGATTCATTCTCCATGTTAACAATTTAAGAATGATTATAAAGTATATATAAGAAATAATAATTAAATATATGACATTATAAAGCTACTTGATTTATGTATATATATATATATGTATGTCATCTACTTACTTCCATTCAAGACAATAAGGAAAGGAAAACAACGTTCATGCGTACGTACGGACTACCGTCTCCATGAACGGTGTTTTTCATTTCATTTATCTATCTATTATATATATATATACTGAATATATATGATATATAAATAATATTTTACATTCTGTAAGTAAGTAAGTCATGATATAAGTAATAATAATGTCAAGAACAACAAGTCAAAACACCTATGATAAATGAAACGATTTTACCCAAAACGCTTCTTTAACATGGAATTTACAAAAGAACGGGTATTATAAAGTCATAAGTGGACCATATATGATATAATAACAATTAATATGATTCTGGAATAAGTCAATAACATGATTTAAATCATATACAGGAGGTTCGGACACTCACAAAGCAAGTCGGACCTGAGGTAAGGGAAATATCACAATCTCATTTTTATCCGAGATTGTTTATTCGTAAGTATTTACTGGGGTGTATTTTATCATCCACGTCCATGTTTCATAAATATGTAATATTACTTCCATCCACCTACAATTGTTTAAATCCATTTTTACCTTCGGTGAGTTTTTAGTAAAAGAAATGAAAGGAATCTTTTGTCGTTTTTGTACGAGGTACTTTTTGACTTTTCCGACAAAAGTGCGAAGAATGTTTTTTTTAACTTATACGGCATGAATGGATTTTTAAAACATTGTTTACAAGAAGCTTCCTTTACAAGTTTTCAAGTTTATTTTTAATCAACTTCTTTTATTTTAAAGTTGTATGACATGTTATGAAAGGAAAAATGTTTTTGAAGAAGAAAGGATATTTTCCTCAAGAATGGAGTTCAAGTGTTTTATCAAAATTATTTTCCATCTAAGATAATAAAGGGTTCTGTTTTTATCCCTATTATTAAATTGATTTGTTCATGTTGTGATGGAATTATTTTTATGAATTCCTTTATCTTATATGAATTGATTTATGATGTCATGATGTTTCAAGAATCCCATTTTTGTTACATGTGTTATGCGATGATGTATGTTTTATGATTATGTGGCACACATAAGAAAGGATTCATTATAAGATGGGTGGGACCTATATCTCCCTCCAATGCATTGGGTAAAGATTTTATATCTCATGAGATAGACAGGGCTGGAACGGTAGGTTATACCGGTTCAGTGAAACAGGACTGAAACGAGGGTTACTCGATTCAGAAAGGGACTTTGTCCACTAAGATAGTCTTGGCAATTAGTCTTGACTAACAAGAAATGATTCTCTATGATTATGTGTGAATGCCACAAAGTTTCATGTTTTAAGTTATGATTATTGTGATTACATTTCACTACCATGATTTATCCCATGTTATGAAATTATGCTCTCTTTTGCAGGTTATTATTTCCAAAATGTTATGTTCTTATGAATACGATGTGATTGATATTTCTTTTGTTTACCCTTACTGAGCATTTGAGCTCACCCTTTTATGTTTTCTTTTCCCCAGGATATAAAGAAAGGTTTTAGGTAAAAAAAAAGAAGATCTTTATGGGAGATGTTGAAGATCTTTCACCACGATTAGAAGATTTTATTTCGAGTTTCCAAAGACACTAAACTATTACGATCCTTGTGTGTGTGTTTTTGTTACGTACTAAGTATTCCGCAAAAGTAATGTAATGTCAATGTACGTCAGGTTTCGGGTCTCTACAATCTTAACTCCAAGAATAGACCAGAATTATTTTCAAATCCAAGACCGTCATGAGGAATACCCACTTGATAGTAAAATACCAAACAAGATGATACCATTCATTCCAAAAATATATTTGGAAGGACCAAGACTAATACCAGTTGTAACAATTCCCCTCATCGTTGGCTTGAGAAGGAGAAAGGACATTAATTAGACTTAAGAGACATCCCCAAGGTGCCAAAGGAAGAAAATAAATGCCAAGGGATTCATTAATAGATGCGGGGAGATTTTCCCTTTGATGAAAATAAACAACCCAACCAAAAATACCATAACCAAAACACTATATGATGCATGATAACCAAGTGAAAACAACTCGAAGTAATACCATTGATATCAAACCAAACTAAAACCAAGTACCAAATTAGAAGACTACAATATCAAAGTACACAACAAAAGAAAAATTAACAAAAATAAAAGACTCAAAACATAACTCCAAGATCCCAACATTCTCTATTCCCTAACTCTAAAAAATAGAGCAAGTATCATGATGAATCACTGGGGAATCGTGATACTTTACCTTTTCCTATGTCCCGATAAACGATATCTGTAAAAGAAATAAAGTTCCAAAGCATGGGTGAGTGATGAAACTCAGTAGGATTTACACAAATGAATTATCTACTCACACCACTAGGATATAAAAGGTTAAAACATTATATAAAACAATTTATATAAAACAATTGGAAATAGTTCATAAAACAATTTCCCTAGTAGAATAGTTTGTCTCAAAACAACACCAAGTTCCAAGGAAGGCACCCAAGAAAGTCATTTAACCACTTCTTAAATTCTATGTTGGAATAACCCATTCTATTTCACATAACCACACACACACACACTTAACTACACAACCACACAAGTTTGGTGTTACCATTGATGGTGGAACTTTCACATTCATGACCTTTCCTTTGATGGTGTTACTTTCACAACCATTTCCATCCCATTCCACACACACTTAATCAATTAAGATGACTGTTATGACCTATCCCAATGGGGACCATGTCATGACTCCGTAAGCCCACCTCCATCAGGATAGGGGCTGGTGACTAGTGTTGATGAGGCATATCAATGACATGGGAGCCCTTAGCCTAAGTACATGTACACACACACACACATCTCCAAGCCTACACAAATGATGAAATGTAAAAATCACTAAACAACCATGCATTCATATATCTAATACCATAACCAAAGTATGAAAAGAAGTAAAAGAAAGTAAACAGGGCCAAATACAAGACCACCACAAAGATTCTGTAACACAAGTCCAACTTGAAAGTGAATGGACTGCTGTCTAAAAGCTATAAGAACACACCTTAGTCTATTCGGTCTCACTAAGAACCATTTGGTCTTGGTTCACCTTGGACTCTATTGACAGGTCAATTGTCTACACAAGAAATGACACATGCGATCAAAGACCATGTAGGGGTGAGTATAATAATACTCAGTAGGACACCTCAAAACCACAAAGCATACAACAAAGGAAGTATAGTCAGCTCTACATAGGTATATATCTAAAATAAATAAAACAAGAATATATAGATATACTCAAAAAAGACACATAGTCTAGAGGCAATCCACAATCATAGTATACTAGCCCTAGGATTCTAGCTCAAAGATTCCAAAAAACACTCTTCCGAGAGAACACACTCTTGAGTCTAATAGCACTGATGATGTCAGTCCGAGAAGTACTGCTCGTCGGGTCTCATCCTGAGAGAGAACACACTGATAGTTTGAAGATAAATACAATACATAAATGAGGATCACTACCAAGGTCATGGGGTAATACCAGTAACTCAATCTGGATTAACCCGCTAAGTAGAGGATCAGTACTCGCGTAGTTTTGGTCACATCGATACCAAGAACTCCACCTAGGGCATGAAGATGAACAGAGGATCTCAATTCGGGCCTCTCAGAGGGATTCCAACAACTCTATCCAAGTTGTTCTGCTGAAGGGATTATTTTCCTAGGAGTTGGAAACAATTCCATACCAACCTTCAGGGAAAGGGTAAGGGGAATGAACCCTAATAAAACTTGTCCAAGTCACTTAGGACAAGGGCTCTAAGCCATGTAGAAAAGAGTACATGATGTGTATAAGGGTTATACACCATGTCCCTTGACCCTGGGTCCTGCCCATGTAAACATACCATGTCATAAAATCATGTCTGTGTAGTAGTATACACCGTGTAGGCATCCCGTGTACTCTGCCTGTGTGCTAGTACACAGCTTCATCCCATGTACTTGTGTTCATGTACCAATACACGAATTAGCCCGTGTACTTGGTCCAACCTATGTTGTGTGGGGGAGTACATGCCATGTAGGCATCCCGTGTACTCCACCCCAGGTCCGTGTACTTACAAAGTACACACCGAGTATCCGAGGAGGGAACACACACTACTACAAAACCCACATTTAACGAAACTGGTATTTACCAGTGCTAGAAAAAAATGCTGATAAATGGAATATTTATCAGTGCTAAGGAAAGCGCTGATAAATTTAACCTTTTATCAGTGCATTATTTTTATCACTGATAAAAGTTCGAATAAATAAAATTAAATAATTAAATAAATAAAAAATAAAAAATGAGTATTAAAAAAATATTACAAATTTTATTAATTAAGTAATTATTGATAAAAATAAATAAATTGATTATAAATTATTAAATATTAAACATTTTATTAATTAGATAATTTTGATAACAATTATTATTAAATTATATATATTAAATATATATATATTTATTAATTTATATAAATATGATTTATATATTACAAAAAATTTATGTGCTTTACATTAAATAGTTGTATATTTATTGAATAATGGTTTATAATTAAAAATTAATATGAATTAAAAATACTAACTAATTACATAGTACTCATCATATAATTGAATGTCGTTTGATTTTTGAATTAAACACAGATAAAATCTGTGTTATATTTATTTCACATATACGTAATTAATGCATTTTTATATACAATGCACACACATAAAACTTATCCATTTTTTCAATAATTTTAAAGTGTACTTATTCTTAATTTATTCAATTTCACTCATTTTTAAAATATATGCATGCAATTAAAATTAGATATTCATTAATAAAGTTAAAAATATATTTGTAAAAAATATTTATAATTTTTTTTATAAATGTTCATTTACTATATTTATACAATTATATATTTATAATTATAAATAAATAAATATTTTTTTAAAAGTATTTATATAATTATAAATAAATAATTATATAAATTTAAATAATTATTAAATTTTTAATAAATTTACTTAAATAATGAATATATTTACTATATATATATATGTATAATTATATAAATATATATAATGATATAAATATTATTTTTTAAAAATATTTTTATAATTATAAATAAATAATTATAAAATTATAATAAATATATTAAAAAAGGAATATATTTACTATATTTATATTTATATATATTTATAAGTATATATAAATATTTAATTTTTTTTATTTATAATTATAATTATAAACCATTTATCAGCTCTTAAGTAATAAGCACTGATAAAAACATCTTTATCAACCCTTTTTTGTGCTGATAAAGATGAGGTTTTATCAGTGGTAAAGAACACTGATAAAATTAACATTTATCAGTGCCATAATTTTAGCACCGATAAAGATTGATTTTTTCATTTCCTTTTTAGCACTGATAAATACCTATCTTTATCAGTGCTAACAATGCCCCAACAAAGAGTCTTTTTATTTGTTTTTAAGTAATAAGTGCTGATAAAATAACTCTTTATCAGCACTTATTTGTAAGCGCTGATAAAAGTATACTGATCTAATTAAAAAACCCTGACCATTTTTGAACCCATAGTGATATCAGAATCTTTCCACAGAATCCACCCAATGCCGATGCTCCTCCTCGGTGAATTGAACCTCGAATCACACCACTCGAATGCATCTCAAACATCTCGTCTGACATCTGGTGTTCGATTGAAGTTAGGGTTTCTAAAGAGGGTTTCATATTTTCTCCAACCTAGAGAGGAATGCCTTCAAATTTTCTTTGTGTATTTTTGGTTTCATTTTTGATTTCTTCTTTGATGATGTCATTATTTGTGGTCTAGTTATTGTATACTAGTGATGTGGGTCTTCTGATTTTCTCAGTTTCTAATTTTTATTCAATTCTTTATCACTCATAGAGAGTTTATTATCTTGGGTTTGTTTTGGAAACTATATCTATTGTTAAATGTGTTTTACCTTTTCTCAATAATCCAACTTCCAATGTCTCTACACTTTTAAAAAAATATATTTTATTTTTCTCCCTCTTTAGATTAATCCAACATTATTTATAAATCCTTCTAATAATAATATATGAAATATTATAATTTTATGCTATGTACTATTTTCCAACTACATTATAATTTTTCATCATAATCCTACTCCCCCTCTCTCAATAATTTTTTTAAAAAAAAATCCTTTTGAGATTACCCCTTTCTAGTTATACCACTTTTTTGAGACCTATTTACCCCTATAACACATTATAATTTCTCACTTAGAAATGTAGATTTTCAAGAATTTTAACCCCTTTTTGAGTATTTATTTTACTAATAAAAAGTAGATTTATATGGAATCACTTTGATACCTAGCTATATATCATGTATAAAAATAGTATGTCAAACCGTTTTGCTATAAAAAAAATTGTCATATAATGAATCTCCCACATTCCATGATATAGATTGACATTCCATCCACAAAATTTGAAAATTTTATCCAATTTTCAATGGGTGTCAACATGGGATTTCAATCTTCCTTTTGAAATCTATAAAACACTCCCCTCACATACATGGATTGGGAAATATGTATCCTATGAATTCCATGAGTTGCCTATAAATGAAGGAAAATTCCAACTCACTAATCATCAAAATTTAAACATTGGTCATTGTTAATATAGAAAATTATTATCATCATTCATCTCTTGGACCTCTAAATATTATGTCATCCACATTGATAAACACTTTCAATCTATCCATAAAATTATTTTTTATGTAATGATTATGATCAATTACTCATTTTTTAAATTAAAGTTTCTTTAATAATTCATCTAACCTTAAATACCAATCTCTTATTTCTTGTTTCAATTCATACTTCACATTTTTCAATTTACAAACATTATTCTCATATTAAATAATGAGAAAACTATCTGTTTGTTTGATGTAAACTTCCTATTTGTGTAATCCATTAGTAAATAATAATTTTACATCTAGTTGGAGTACCTTGAATTTCCTTGGTATGGGTCAATGCGGTGATATGAAATCCTAAGAGTCTTGATATGTTTTCAAATATTGATATACCATTAATTTTAAATGTAATAACTCCTTAGGTTTTTACATCACTTGTTCCAATACATTTTTATATCTTATAGTTGATTTAATGAGAGTTTATTGTTCTTGTTTATCATATTTGAGTTTCTTATTACTCATTAATTTCCTATATTATATTTTCATTTGTTTATGGGATTTAAGAAAGATTTAACATGGGTTAATTATTTTCTTAAATTCAATTACCCATTTTCTTCAATATAATGAAATTTTTTGAGACAATCAATTGTTGAGTTTCCATTATTATAATTTTCTATAACTTTCACTTTTTATAATGAACATCATATGTGAATTTATTTATATATTGTATAAAATTAATATTTTATGAACCCAATAGGATTGATATGAACCAAAAATGGATGTATGATAATTGTTTGATAAAAGAATATGAAGATGGAGTTAAAGAGTTTATCAAGTTTGCAAGAGATCATACAGACGACCCTTCTAAAATCCTATTTCTATGTTTAAGTTGTTTTTATTCAAGAAAAATTAGTCTAGAAGAGTTGGAAGAATATTTTATTTGTCACAAAATAGATCAAATCTATAAATGTTGTACTAAACATGAGAAAAAACAAAATGTGGACAATTATTGGGATGATACTACAGTTTATGAATCATTTGATATGAATACCTTTGTAAAATATGATATATATCACATGGAAGAAATGAAAATGGAAATTTAAGATGAACTTTGTGATTGTCCAAAGTTGTTTGAGGAGTTAAATATCTCTTCTAAGAAACCATTTTATACCGGTTGTACTAAATACAAAACATTGTTATCTATATTGATGTTGTATAATTTGAAAGTTGGCAGCAAATGAAGTGACACTAGCTTTATAAAACTACTTGGTCTTCTGAAATATATACTACTAGAAGAAAATGAAATACCATGCCGAACATATGACACTAAATTAATTTTATGTTCAATGGGAATGATCTCTAAAAAAATACATGCTTTTCCAAATTATTTCATATTGTTTCACAAGGACCATGAATTACTCATAAAATTCCCTATGTGTGGCGCATATCGATACAAGAAAAATGAATCAAGTCCTTAGAAATATTTATGGTACATTCCTATTATTCAACACTTTAGAAGACTATATGGATGTTAGGAAACCGTGAGAAAATTAACAT
The DNA here is from genome assembly GCA_963277665.1 of Viscum album. Classification (NCBI taxonomy): domain Eukaryota; kingdom Viridiplantae; phylum Streptophyta; class Magnoliopsida; order Santalales; family Viscaceae; genus Viscum; species Viscum album. Next base: position 1,974,248,789 of record OY728157.1, on the reverse strand, counting down.
GGAATACAGATACAAGAATTGAAGATGGGAACCTACATCATCTAGAAGATTCTCCTCAGTAGAAGAAAATTGATTATGAGTTTTCAAAATTTAGAGATGAGTTTAGAAACTTTCATCTTGAATTATCTACAGATAGACTAAATCCTTTTAGTGTATAGAGTATTACTCACAGTAAATGTCCCATCACATTGTTAAATTATAACTTACCGCCATGGTTATGGATGAAGCACAAATACATTATGTTGTCTCTACTTATATCTGGACCAAAGAAACCCAATAATGATATTGATGCCTATTTGGCTCCATTGTTCGAAGATTTAAAATTGATGTGGGATATAGGTGTTACAATGTATGATTATCATAGAAGTGAATAATTCACATTGAGGGCCATGTTGTGTGGAATATTAAATGAATTCCCCACTTATATAAATTTATCAAGCTATAGCATTAAAGGAATGTTGGGGTGTCCCATTTTTGAAAAACACACATACTCAGTTCGGTTGAAACATTCCTCTAATACTGTGTTTTTAGGACATTGGAAATTTTTACCCCGATGACATAAATACCGATCCTGGATGACAACATTTGATGAGGATATCAAAAAAGGTATAATAGTGTATCCAGTAATGGGTGATCAACTGTACAAAAAACTAAAAATGATTGACACTATTTTCGATAAACCATTTTTAAAAAACAATACAAAATCAAGTTAGAAGAAAAGTTCAATTTTATTTTAATTACTATATTATAATTGTTTGTATGTTTGACATTTTCTTGATGTCATTCATGTTGAATAAAATGTATTTTATAGTGTTACAGGCATGTTACTAAATGTTCCTAGAAAAATTAAAGATGGTATCAAGGCTAGGCTATACTTGATTGAAATGGGGGTAAGGGAAGAGTTGGAACTGGTGAAGGGTAAAAGGTGGAATTTTCTTTCTATAGTATATTACCCTCTATACAGACAAGAAAAATTGAAATTTACCCATTTTCTTACTAGTGTAAAAGTTCCATAGGGGTATTCATCAAATATAAATAATGTCATTTCAATGACTAATTTGAATTTACAAGGACTAAAATCACTTGAATGTCATGTTTTGATGAAAGATTTAATGCCTGTTTCTTTCCCTTACATTTTTCCTCAAAATGTATGACATTCATTAACCAGGCTCTGCTTCTTTTTCAAAGCCACATGCAGTAAATTTGTAGACCCGATGAAGTTTCGCATCATGAATAAGGAGATTGTAGTCATATTATATGAATTAGAGATGTTAAACCCATAATAATTATTTGATATAATGGTCCACCTGATGGTTCACTTGGTCAGATAGGTCCAACTATGTGGTCCTATCCATTATAGATAGATGTACCCCATTGAATAGTATATGAATATTTTGAAAGGGTATGTCAAGAATCAAATTCAAACAAATGGTTATATTACAGAATGATATATTATTAAAGAAGATATTGAATTCTATACCTATTATATATCAAATGTTGAAATCATAGGTCTCCTAAAGTCTCATCATAGTGAATGACTTATGGGAAAAGATATTTCTGGAAGAGATGTTGTTACAATTACCTTGACAGAGTGGGAGAAAACACATCTTTACATATTACATAATAGTGAAGATGTTGATCAATACATTGAATGCTATAAATAAATTATTAGAGATTTGAATCCATTAAGGGATGAAGGATGGATATAAAAATCACATAATAAATAGTTTATAGGATGGTTCATAGATCAAATTTATAAGGAGATATCTAAAAATCCAAATTCAATTTCCGAATGACTTCAATGGCTAGTCATAGGACCAAATTCAAATGCTATATCTTACATTGGGTTTGTAATAAATGATTATAAATTCTATAAAAAAGAACAATATGACTTCAGTACGATGTAAAACAACAGTGTTATTCTTGTGGTTGAAGTGATGCACATATCTAGTTCCAAGGATAGAAATCTAATTTATCCAAATATGTCATATTTTGGAATTATCGAACAAATATATGAGTTGGATTATACAACATTTCAAGTGCTTCTTTTCTGTTGCAAATGGGTTGACAATATCAATGGATTAAAAGTTAATGAAATAAGATTTGTGAAGGTGAATTTCAGTATGGAAGGGAAAAAGGTGATCCATTCATAATAGAATCACAAGCAGTGCATGTTTTTATGTCTAAGATCCAACAAACAAGAATTGGTCGATTTTCCTACTAGAAACTAAAAAAAATGTCGAGTCAGATGAAAATTCAATCAAGGATGACCCTTTCACTGGGACATCACAATCAGTTCATGTCGGTCCTAATGTAGAAAATATCTTGTATGTTAGAGGGGACCACAAAGAGGGGATTTGGATTCTCGATAGAGGAACCAAATCCTTGAAATCTTAAAAAAAAGAAAGCAGATTCAATTAGAAGGTAAACATGTTTTTTAATATATTATGTTTTTCCTCATAATATCATATGTTCTATACCACATTAACATAATATAAATTAAATTTTTGACTACTCATGCAGAAAATGTCTTCTGAAAATTATGGAAGAACAAACTATAATGAAGGAAACCCTTTGGAAAGATGTAAAGGTAATGTTACGATATACTTTCTCAATTTTACCAAAAAATTATATAATGAAATATTAATTTAATTTTCATTATTACTTAGAGATTTCGTTTATTTTATATAATTTCTATCCATGTTTCATGCCTCTATAGGAAGAGAAATAATGCTGTATCTGTTCAATCACAAAGGTAATCTTGATGTTTGTAGAGTAAAATCATTGTCCATAGAATTAATGTATTTTTTCTTCATATTTATGTTTAATTTATTTCTTTTTATTATTACTCACATAATAATTGTTTTCTTATACAGGTGGATTCTTTTGTTCGAGTTGGGGGTGCTCTGTCTATCTTTATTACTTCTTCTCCCTCAAAAACTTTTCACCCCTATAATGTTTCATTTATCACTTTCTTTCAATTTCTCTCCTCTTCCTTTGTAGGAAGAGAAACAAAACTACCTCTCCTCAATTAAAAAGGTAATCTTGATGTTTGAATAATAAAATCATTGTCCATATAATTAATGTACTGTTTCATATTTATGTTTAATTTATTTCTTTTTAGTATTACTCACATAATAATCATTTTCTTATACATGTGTATTATTTTGTTTGAGTTGGGGTGCTCTATCTAACTTTCATGCTTCTTCTCCCCACAATGGTGCATTTATCACTTTCTTTTAAGTTACCTCCACTACCATTGTTGGAAGAGAAACAATGATGCCTATTCTCAATTACATAGGTAATATTGATATTTGTATAGTAAAATAATTTTCTGTATAATTAATTTATTATTTCATATCTATGTTTAATTTATTTATTTTTAGTATTACTCACATAATAATTTTTTCTTATACACATGGATTATTTTGTTTGAGTTGGGGTGCTATGTACAAAATTTAGGATTCTTGTCCCTCAAAACCTTTTCACCCATGTAGTGGTGCATTTATCACTTTCTTTCAAGTTATCTCCACTTTATTTATAGGAAGAGAAATGAAACTGCCTTTTCACAATTACATAGGTAATCTTGATGTTTTCAGAGTAGAATAATTGTCCATAGAATTAATGTATTGTTTCATATTTATGTTTATTCTATTTATTTTTATTATTACTCACTTAATATTTTTTTTCTTATATAGGTGGATTATTTTGTTCGAGTTGGGGTTCTATATCCATCTTTCATCCCTTTCTACACCAAAACTTCCACAGACTTCTTCTCCTATAGTGTTAACATTTATCACTTTCCTTCAAGTTCCCTCCACTGTTAAATCACAGAGGTAATATTGATATTTTCATAGTAAAATAATTTTCCACAGAATTAATTTATTATTTCATATTTATGTTTAATTTATTTATTTTTAGTATTACTCATAATAATTTTTTTCTTATACAGGTGGATTTTTTTTAGTTGATGTGGTTTGTTTGAAGATGCTCATGCAGTGTTGGCAGTTTGAAAAATAAATTTAATAGAAATCATGGTAACATTGATAATTAGGATTTTTTTAAGACTTTGGGATGTGTAGGAATCATCCACACCTCAATCCGACACACGATGTGACCGATATGACTCAAAGTACTTATTTATATTTTAAATTGACATTAATTTGAGTAAAAAAGACAACTGAAATACTCAAAACCAAGATAACATATTCATATTATTTTTATACTTTAAGATAAAAATACATAATTCATTTGTGACGTGTAAGAATCAGCCGCACCTCAATCTGATACACGATGTTCCTGATATGATGCAATGTGTCCGTTATCAGTTTAAAATCGATATTTGACTTTAAAAAGTATCACTTACTAAAAACTAAGAAAAGACACTAATATTTTTTTTATAATATAGTAAAAATATACATAAATCATTTATGACATATAGGAATCAGTCTCACATCAAATCAATACACGATGTGATCCGTATGAGTCAAAGTGCATGTTTCAAGTTAAAAATGACATTTTAGTAAAAAAGAAAAGTGACATACTAAAAAATAATAAAACACATTCATATTTTTTTGATACATTAGGAAAAAAATCCATATGTGATTTGAGATGTTCATGAATTAGCCACACCTCAATCCGATGCACAGTATGACCGATATGACTCCAAGTGCATGTTTTTATTTAAAATTGACATCAGTTTTAGTAAAAAGGCCAACTGACCTACTCAAAACTATAAAAATGAATTCAAATTGTTTAAATAATTTAGGAAAGTTATTCATAAGTAATTTTGGATGTATAGGAATCAACCACACTACAATATGACACAATGTGATCAGTATGAGTCAAAGTACATGTTTTAATTTTTAAATGACATTTTAATAAAAAGACAAGTGACATACTCAAAACTAATAAAAAACATTCATATTGTTTTTAAAGTTTAGTAAAATGATCCATAAGTCATTTGGGACATGTAGGAATCAGTCGAACCTCAATCTGACGCATGGTGTGACCGATATGACTAAAAGTGCATCTTTTTATTTAAAATTGTCATCACTTTTAGTAAAAAGGACAACTAACCTACTCTAAAATGATAAAACGCAATAACATTGTTTAAATACTTTAGAAAAATTATCCATAAGTCATTTTTGATGTGTAGTAATTAGCCTCACCTCAATCCGATACACAATGTGATTGGTATCAGTCAATGTGCGTGTTTCAATTTTAAAATGACATTTTAGTAAAAAAGAAAAGTTACATACTCAAAACTGAGAAAACACATTCATATTGTTTTTAAAATTTAGGAAAATGATCCATAAGTTATTTGGGATATGTATAAATTATTCAAACCTCAATCCGATGTACGGTGTGACCGGTATGACTCAAAGTGCATCATTTTATTTAAAATTGGAATCAATTTTAGTAAAATGGACAACTATCCTACCCAAAATCAAGAAAACACATTCAGATTATTTTGATACTTTAAAAAAATGATCTATAAATCATTTTTTATGTTTAAGAATCATCCTGACCTTAATCTGATACATGATGTGCCCTATATGACTCAAAGAGTCCATTATCTGTTTAAAATCATCATTTAGTTCAAAAAGTGTCACTCACTAAAAACTGATCAAACACGCTTGGATTTTCTTTATAATTTATTAAAATGATTAATAAGTCATTTATGAAATGTAGGAATCTTATTCACATAAAACTAATACATTTCGTGATCAGAATGAGTCAAAAGTGCGTGTTTCTAATTTAAAATGACATTTTATTAAAAAACAAAATTAACATACTCAAAACCAAGAAAATACATTCAGATTGTTTTGATACTTTAGGAAAATGATCCAAAAGTTATTTGAGATGTTTTGGAATTAGAATAACCCCAATATGATGCATGGTGTTACTAATATGACTCCAAGTGTGTCTTTTTATTTAAAATTGACATCAATTTTAGTAAAATTCACACTTTCTATTAATTTATTTCTTTATATTATTACCTACATAAGCATTGTTTTTTTATACAGTTGCATTATTTTGCTTGAGTATGGGTGTTTTTTTAGTAATTTCATGATTTAGTCCAGGATTAAAAGATAAAGGAACATTGATATTTTTGAATGTATGTAATAATTTGTATTTATGTAATTGTATAAACCAATGTTTTAAATGTATACAATATAGTTTTTTTCTTGTGTTTGTGTTGTAAATCTCATTTAATTTAAATCCTGTATTGGTACTTATTTTTTTTTGATATTTGGTGTATTTTTGGTGCTATGATGTGATGTTACATCACATTGCAGTGGTGCTGTAGTGTTCTGTTATAGAACACTACAACATGGCCCTTTATCATCCCCTTTAAAAGCATTGATAAAGGACACATTTATAAGTTCTTTTAAAAGTGCTGATAAATGGTCCTTTATTGGTGATTTTATATTCTATTATAAAAGAATTTTTATCAGTGCTTTGTTTAGTGATGATAAAAACCCCTTTATCTGTGATTTTTCAGCACTGATTAAAGACCAAGGCTTTTAACCTCACTCATGTAGTCAACACTTTTATAGCACTAATAAAGGCCATTTATAGTGCAATTAAAGGTCAGTTTTGTAGTAGTGAAATGTCATTTAGGATGTTCCACACACTGTGTTATATTTATCTTCCTTTGGAAATCCTATCCTCTTCTTAGAGAGACCCACACACCATGTAATCCTAAATTTCACACCTTATTTATCAGGATTTTCCAAAAATCATGTTCTTCCTTCTGAATTTGATCTAGTACCGCCATCCTTTGATCCATATATTTTTTCTCCATGAAATCAAAGATCCATGCTTGTCCAAGCCTTATCGTCATTGAAAAATAGGCTCCTCCATAAAATATGCTCACAAAATGAATCAAATTGTTATTCTTCATTATCCACTGAAGAACGTGAATTCGAGTATCCTACATTGTCTAAATCATTCTATATCTATAATTACACCTCCATAACACTGTGCCTATACCATATCTATGATATCATATCATTTCCCCAAGAAATAGGTGAACAATGATCGATTGATCGAGATTAGTTGAGTCATGGTCCAAACAAAGAACGCCCGTGATGAATGATGAATGGGGGGAGAAAAGAACAAATCAATCAAGAGGAACATACCTTGATCTATGTTCATGTCAATCTTGGTTCATTTCTATTATAATTACAATCAAATAAACAAATCACAATGATTAATATCCCATCAAAACCCCTCAAATAAACTCATCCCACAAGATGGCTGATTCGCAAATCAACCCGTTTGTCGATTTATTTATATTCATTGAAGAAATTAAGAACGGGAAAGAAAAAAAATTCAAAACACATGCCCTACCTCAATTTAGTTTGATCACTAATGAAGAATGATGTAGTGTTGTTGTCATTGGAAATATCCATCGAATATGAGGTGCGTCGATCATCGATCCACGACCTGTCATCATTCGCCTGAGAGGAAATCCTCTAAGATCTCTCCAATGAACCTCTAACATCTCCAGGGTTATGCGGCTAACCCTAGAAATATAACATAAAAATATATTTAATTGTTGCGTCAATGAAAAAATAAATAAAATAATTTTATTTAATTATTTTATTCATTTATATACCCATGATAACTTTTCTACAATTGACCCACACTTACTAATGTTAAGTTTCTACTAGGGTAAAACCCTCATTCTTAACTCAATGGTTCTCTTAGATTTCTGATCTGGGAACCCATTTAGAAGTTATTCCACTTTTTTATGAAATTTGTCTCAATGTTCTATTTAATATATTTAATATATTTCAAACATTTATTCTAGGCACACTGGGTATCAGGAAATAATATATATAATATCTAAAATAATACATGGAAGATACAAGACATTAAATTCTCACCACCTTGGGGATTTACATCTCTGAAAAGATAAAACAAGGGATACTCAAAAAATGTAGGTACTAAGCACGAATATGAGCCTCCATCTCCCATGTGATATCTTAAAGATTCCCATGCTTTTACTAGACACTCACTAAAGGAATAGATCACCTATAAAGTATCCTCTCCCATTGATCCTCGATCTCTACTAGGTACTCAACAATGTTCTCTCCATCCTCAATGTCTAGCTCACCCCAGTTGATAACATGTGTTGGTTCATGCACGTATCTCCTCAACTGAAACACGTGGAAGACATTGTGTACCCAATCTAATTTTGGAGGTAGATTTAAACAGTACACCACCTCACCAACTCTACACATTTTTTGGAAAAGGCTGATGAACCTCATAGATAGTTTGTCACCTGACCAAATCTCTATAATCCATGTTGAGGTGAAACCCTAAGGAATACATGGTCTCCTTCCTCTAACTCCAAAGGCCCTTTCCACCTACCAGTATAAGACTTTTGATGGCTCTGTGTAGTCTTCATCTATTCTTGGATGATCTGAACCTTCTCTATTGTTCTCACACCAACTCTGGGCCCATGAGTACCGGGTCACCTGGGTCATTCCAACAAAGATGTGACCTGTAGGATCACCAATACAAAGCCTCGAATGGTGAGATACCAATGGTGGAATGGTAGCTGTTGTTGTACATAAAATCCACTAATGGTAGGTGATACTCACAACTATGAAAAAAGTACAATATATAAGCTCACATCATGTACTCCAGAACTTGAATGATCTTCTCAGTCTGGCCATCATTTTTGGGGTGAAACACTGTGCTCAAGCATAGATGGTTCCCAAACACTTCCTACAATCCCTTCCAAAACTGAGAAATTAATATAGCATCATGATATAACACAATTTTCTATAGAACTCTATGGATTCAGATTATCTCCTGCACGTAGAGGTATCCTAATCTCTCTACTAAACTCCACCCACAAATCGATAAGAATTGGGTCAACTTGGTGAGTCGGTCTATGATCAACTAGATGACATCATGTCCCCTAGAAGTATGTGGTAATCCCATCATGAAGTCCATATATATCTCATCCCACTTCCATTCTAGCACCTCAATGTGTTTAGCTAAACCCATTGGAACTTGGTACTCAACCTTCACTTGATGGTAGGTAAGGCATCAAGAGACAAACTCTGCAACTCCTTTCTTCATCCTCGATCACCTAAACTAACATCAAAGGTCCTGGTACATATTTTACATGCTTGGATGTACCACCAAGGGATATATATGTAACTCTCTCAGAACCTCCTCCCGCAACATCACTGGTATGATCATGCATCCTTTGAAAAGAAGGACATGCTCCCCACCTTTAGAAAATCCATCAGAAGCATGTCCTGTATATATCTGAGCACATAGGGTCTCATAGTTAGTATCCCATAGTTATGTCTCCCTGACTCATTATAAGAGTATAAGAGGTAAAAACCATTGAAACTAGGTAAGATGAACCATATCCATCCAAAAATGGTAACAAAAACAAGGCCAACCACTTTGAAACGTCATTCAACAACTACGAACAAGATCTCCTACTAAGAGAATATGCTACCACATTCCCCTTCCTAGGAGTATATACAATCTTGAAGTCATAATCCTGGAGGAACTCTAGCCATCGTATCTATCTCAAGTTAAGATCCATCTAAGATAAGATATACTTTAGACTCTTTTGATCATAATAGATGATAAACCACTCACCCATCATGCAGTGTTGCCACATCTTCAAGGTGAAGACTACTACTGCTAACTCAAGATCATGGATTGTGTAGTTTTTTCCATGTGGTTTCAATTAGCATGAACCATAGGAAATCAATACTTGCCTCTAAATTAGAAAACAACCAAGTCTAGTCCCTGATGCATCGCAGAACACTACAAACTTGACACCCTCCTCCGAAAATCTCAATATTGGAGCACTCATCAAACTCTACCTCAACTACTAAAAATCCTATTAGAACTTCTCTATCCACACAAAAGGACTCCCCTTTCAAGTAAAATTTTTCATGATTGTTGATATCCTATACAAATCAGGAATGAATCTCTCATCATAGCCTTCCATCCCAAGGAAGATCCACACTTCTATCATGCTCTTAGGTGGATCCCAAGCTAACACTGCCTCGACCTTGGTCGGGTCCACTGCCACTTCATATTATGAGACAATGTGTCTTAGAAAGTGGATTTCCTAAATCCAAAATTGTCACTTCAAGAGATTTCCATAAATATGGTTCTCTTAGAGTACATCTAGAACCATCCTTAAGTGTCTCACATGATCCTCCTCGGACATTGAGTACACAAGGATATTGTCGATGAATACTACCACGAACTGGTCAAAGTAGGGATGAAATATCTGGTTTATGAGTCCCATAAACACTTCTAGGGTGTTATTCATGCAAAAGGGAATCACCAAGTATTCATAGCGACTGTAGAGACATCTTAAGGTTGTCTTTGGTATATCCTCATCCCATACTCATAGCTGGTGATAGTCTGATCTGAGGTCAACCTTTGAGAACCATCGATCCCCTCTCAACTGATCAAAGAGTTCATAGATCCTCATTAGTGGATAATTGTTCTTCATGGTCACCTGTTTCAAGCACCAGTATTTCATACACAACCTTAAGCTCCCATCTACCTTCTAGGCAAACAAAACTAGGGATGCCTAGGGTGAAACAATGGGTCTTAAAAATACCTTCCTCTATAATTATTCTAATTGTACCCTCATCTTTTGAAGCTCTATGGGAGCCATTTTATATGTTGGTGAAGATATTTGTGCCTTCACAGGGTGTATATCAATTTATAATTCTATCTCACGGAGGGGAGGCAAGCCTAGTACATTCTTAAGAAAGACATCCTCATACTCCACCACCACTACAGGATAATAGAAAATCACAAAATACACTACACCAAGGGTTAGGATATTCAACTGATGAGTAATCAGTTTCAACCTTCTATGCATGATTCCATCCCAAGATTCCATTTTTTCTTTTTCACCGACAAAGGAGAACCTGATTGCATCATTGTGGACACACTGAACCCTTCGCCTAAGACAATCAATCTGGGCATGCACTTAGACAACCAATCTACACAAAAAATGACTTTTTAATGCCATGATGCTACTACTAAGAGATTATAATAGAAACTCTCACCTCCAAGACTCAGTTCACACTACTAGCACAAGTGCGTGATCACCACGTCTTCTCTAGTAGGGGTATCCAAGCGTAAGGGTCGAGATAAAGGTTCAAACAAAATCTATAGGTCTCATACAAGGTATGTGGAATGAAATTAATGACTAGAACCTATGTCTATCAGTACTTTAGATAAGGTAAAAAATACATAGATTATACCTTGAATCATTCCCGAAGCCTCTGGGTTGTAAGATTTGACCATCGAAAGCTGTCCCCACCCCTATCCCTTAGCTCCCTAAGCCTAGAGTGGACCACCTGGGGGTGGTGGTGGTAACATGTCAAAGCATCGACCTCCTCCTCCTACTCTCCTATCTCCTATTCCATGTCCTCAAACCTGATAACCTGCCTAATTCTTCCATGACCTCTACCTCAGCGACTTGTATATGGTGTCTCTGTCATCTGTACGGCAGGTCAGAAAATATTGGGCGGGATGTACCCTGCCATCACATTAGTAACACTACCTCTATCTAGGCTGAATGGACCCACACTATGAGAACTGAATTGTATATCCTCTATCCTAGGACCTCATATTAAAACATCTCACACATTCAGGTGCCTGATAATGACATCTGCTCTCTATTATCGAGGACCATACTCCTGCTTTCCTACAACTGACAACCACATGATGTATCTTCTCATCCAAGAAACTCCCAACCACTAAATATTGCTATAGAACCCAAGAATTGGTAGGAATGCACATAGGGATAAAAATGGATTAGATGTATCTAAACAGACCCCACTTTATGGTTCAAGTCTTGAAGAACTAATCTCATGCCATATCCATTGAGTACCTGGAGAGGTTGGTAAACCACGATGAATACTCAACTACTGTCATGCTGCCCTGCTGGAGTTTCAGAAGCTCGTAGATATGTATAGACCTCAGCGTAGCTAGTGAGAACAATTCTATGAAGAGATGCTCAAAATAAATCCATGAAAGAGTCACCTCGTCATATGACTAGGTAACCAAACCCCACCATCACCATGCTAATCCACAGTGAAGGATTTCTATAGGACCACTATCTGATCTGTTGGTGTCTTGACTAGATGGAAAAATTAGGTCCCCACCTCAAGATAGTCCTCAGTTGCGTGTGGGTCGGGCTCACCTCAGAACTTAAGGAGTATTTGTCACTTAAACTCGTAAAGTGTGCTCATCCTAATCACCTCATCCACTGGTACTGTGGGTACCATGTTCTACTATATAGGTGGTGGTATGGCTGGTGTACCACATAGAGGTAACATCTCAAAATCTTGTCCTTTTATCGACACCTCATCATTGAGGGTATCATCCTCATGATCATCATGATTAATACTAGCTAGTATATGTTGCGGAGACATCCTGAAATAAATAGATGAACTACAGTCAAAGAGTATATCTAGAGAGCTGACTCAAGAAGGACATGGAACCATAACCCATTCCTATATGATGCATATACCATTGTTTTCCTTGCAACCATTTCTCACATGTACTGAGTAAAAAAATAGGTTATCAGAGTCCTGGTGTATTGATATGTCAGCCACCACATCAACACTAAAGTCCCTATCCTGAAATCCAAACTTGAAACACTTAACACTATTACCCCAAACCAATATCACAGAATCTCAATACTAAAGTAGAACCAATCCCATTTAATACCACTATGTCCTGAACCATACTAGTGGGGACCCTGATAGGACTCCCCCAATCCCACCTCCAATAGGATAGGGGTTGGATACTAGCACCAAGAAAGCATATCACTGACATAGGAGGCCTTAAACTAAGTACCGACACACACACACACACACAACTCCAAGACTATAAAAACAATGAAATGTAAAAACCACTGAAAAACATGCATGTATACATCTAATCCCATAACCAGAGTATGACATGAAGTAGAAGAACATAAATAAGGCCAAATAAAATCACACCACAAAGAGTTTGTAACAAAATTCTAACCTGAAACTAAAGGGACTACTGTCTGAAATCTATAGGAACACACCTTGATCTGTCCAGTCTCCTTAAGCACCATATGGTCCTACTCTTCCTTGGACTCTGTCAAAAGGTAGATCATCTTCATAAGACATGACATGTGTAGGAAAATCCTGTATATGTGTAAGTATAACAATACTCAGTAGGACACCCAAAAACCACAAATAATAAAATAAAGGAAGTACAATTAGCTCTACATAGGTATATGTCTATAGTAAATATAAAAAGAATAACTGGATATACTCAAAAAAGACACAAAGTCTAGAGGTAAAACAAAACCATAATATACCAAACCTAGGATTCCATCTTAAAGATTCCACAAAGCACTCTTCTGAGTGAACACACTAATGAGTCTGATAGTACTGATGATGCACGTAAGAGAAGTACTACTCATCGAGTCTTTTTATGAGAGAGAACATGATGATAGTATGAAGATAAATATGATACATAGATGAGGATCATTTCTAGAGACATGGGGTGATACTAACAACTAAATTCGCATTAACCCACTAAGTATAGGATCAAATCCCACATAGTGTTGGTTACATCTATACCAAGAACCCCACATAGGTCATGTATATGAATAGAGGATCTTATTCCAGGACTCCCAAAGAGATTCCAACAACTCTATCCAAGAAGTCCTACTAAAGGGATTGTTGTCCTAGGAGTAGGAAATGATTCCATACCAACCTCCAGGGAAAGGATAAGGGGAATAAACCATAAAAAACTTATCCAAGTCACTAAGGAAAAGGGCTCCAATCCATATAGAATAGTGTACACAACGTGTAGAAGGGTTACATGCTATGTCCCTTGACCCAATGTCATACCATTGTAAACATTACATGTCATCAAAACATGTATTTTTAGTAGTACATGCTGTATAAGAATCCTGTGAACTCTTCCCATGCTCCAGTACATGGCTTCATCCCATGTACCTGTGTCAATGTACCAGTATATAGCTTAGCCTACGTACTTGGTCTAACCTGTGTTGTGTGGTAGAGTACACACTGTGTAGGAATCCCATGTACTCCACCTAGTGTCTGTGTAGTTTCAAAAGTACACACCAAGTATCCCGGGAAGGAACACACACTACGTAGGATTTTCCATATACTGTGTGATGTTTAGATTCCTTCAGAAATCCTAGCCCCCACTTTGAGTGACCCACAAGTAATGTAATCCTAGATTACAGATTGTGTGTATAATGATTTTCCAGAAATCCCATTTTTCCTTATTCATTCAATCTATTTCCTTTGGACTTCAATTTGGAGATTTTTTTGCCACAAAATAGAAGATCCAATCTATTCTAGGCCTTTCCATCATCTAAAAATAGGTTCCACCATCATATCTACTCACAAAATGGATCAAATCATCATTATTCATTATCTGTCAAAGATCACCAAAGAACACGAATTTGTGTATCCTCTACCATCTGAATCATTCCATCACCATCGTCGCACCTCCATCATGTGATATCGATCACAAATATACAATATCAGATCATTGTGATAAAAATAGGTGCATAATGATCAATTGAGTGAGATTAGTCGAGTCTCATGCCAAATGAAGAATTCCCGTGACAAATAATGAATAGGGGGAGAAAATAAAAAATCAATCAAGAGAAATATAACTCTATCAATGTTCATGTAAATATTGGTTCTTTTACATTTTAATGAAAATCAAATAAAAAAATTATAAAGATTAATCTCCCATCAAAACTCCACAAATAAAACCATACCTCAAGGCAATTGATCTGCACATTAATCTGCTCATCAATTAATTTTTGTTCATCACAAAAATTAAGAATGGGGAAAAAACAATTCAAAACACACAACCTACCTTGATTTGGTTCAATCAGTGATGAAGAAATATCCAGCGTTGTTGTCGTTGGCAACATCCATCAAATTGAAGGTGCACTGATCTTTGATCCATGATCCGTCATCGTTCGTCTTAGAGGGAATCCTTGAAGCTCTCTCCAACGACCCTACAATGTCTCTAGGGTTATGAAGATAACCCTAGAATTATAAAATAATAATATATTTAAATATTTTCAATCTTTGAGTCAAAGAAGAGAAGAAATAAAATAGTTTTATTTAATTATTTTATTCATTTCCGTTCTCATGATGACTTTTCCACAAATGACCCATGCCGAATAATGTTAAGTAGAACATAGGGTAAAACTATATTTTTAACTAAATTATACCCTCATATTTATAATATCGAAACCCGTTTAGAAGTTATTCTACTTTATCAAGAAAAATATACATGCTGTTATTTAATATATTTAATATATTTCAAATATTTATTTTGGGAACACCAGACCTCAGAATCGCACGCCGTATCAGCGCCTGTTCTTGAAATAATCCATTTAATATCCAAAAATAATACATGGAAAATATGAGACATTAAACGAATCATATTACAATCCATCTTTGTCAAACCATTTCAATCATTTCAATAAAACCACACTTTTATTAAAAACCATAACAACAAACTATTTCAATAAAACTAACCATTTTTATTAAAAAACACTTTTCTAAATTTTTTTTTAATAAAATAAACCTTGTATTGAAAACACTTTTTTAAAAAAATTTACATTCATCAAAACTGATCGACCATTTTAAAATCATCATTTTAAAATCATAAAGATTAATTGCACTATCCAACACAACATCCAAATTGCACAATTCCATAAACCTTCACCAAAAAAGTTTTCATCAATCAATTTCAAAACAATTTTACATCCAATATAAAAAAAATAATTTGAATTTAAGACTTCTTTTTATATAAATTAGAGATGAGACTGAATCCACCAACCTCATAAATTATGATGAAAATAAATAACTACACTTAAACACCCACAAAACCAGGTTGAATCTCCAAAACCCAACTTAGATATCTTAACTTATCATCAGCACAAAAAAATCTAACCATGATTGGTATAAACCACCTTAGATCTATCTAAATCGGTCTAGATCTAAGAAACCAAGGGATAGAGAGAAGTAGATCTAAGAAAACCCCCCAAAAAACACCATAAACGAGCACATACCAAGGGAATCAGCCTTCAACGCACTAAGAAACACCTACAAATTGCTTCCAATTCAATGGTAAAATATTTCTTAGCCTTTGGGAGGGAGAAATATAGATTTAAGGCCATTTTAGAGATAAAATGAGGGTTTAAAACATAATCTTGACCTAGATCCACAATTTTAGGATCTAGTTTTTAAACCATGAAAGTTAGTCACATGATTAGGCAAACTGTGTGCTAGAATCTGTCTTAAGGGGTACCTCACATAGTTTCCCTACATAGTTAGACAAACCATGCACCAACTATGCAAAATCCCACTGTCTAACTTTTCATGGTTTCTACTAGGTGTCCAGACGGTTTGGAAAAATCATGTACCTAACCATGAACCAACCCATTATCTCATGTCTCACTATACACTATTTCCTATAGAAGTTTCAAAATTTTCACTAAATATGCACCAACTATGCACCTTTATAAAATCTCCCAAAACATTCCAAAAGCCCTCCATACCCTCCCAAACTTCCCCCAAACACTTTATAGATGGTGATAAATTAAGGAAAAAAATCCACAGAACAACTACCTCATTCTTATAATGAACCACACATCCAATATCAAGTCTTGATTCAGTATGGTTCAAGATAAATCAAAGAAACAGATGAACACCCTGAAAATAGGGGGAATCAGCTCGCACCATGATAACATTAATGATATCGAGAGAAATGATGAAAGGAGAAAGATGAGTTAAGAGCTTATCAATGGATATATAATGAGACCGATGGTGGTTGATTCCAAAAATAGATGAGGGAGATCTCTCCATACCTAAGAGAGGAAAGGAGGAGCTCCATAGGAGAGGGTAGGCACTGCACGCAGTTGAGAAAGAAAGTAGGGAGAAAATGGTAATTTTACCCCATTAAACGTGGTTCATGGTTTGGATGCAAAGTTAGCCAAACCGTTCCCCAACCGTTCTTGAGCCACTACCCAAGGGGAAGGAATTCTTGGTTCATGTGCATAGTTTGGGAAACCATGTGAAAACTGTGCATTTTCCCTCTGTCAAGAAACTGTAAAAAACTGCACAGCCATGTGGATCCTATCTCATGGTTAGAATAAAACTTTTGAGTCTCCCAAAACCACTAGGAAATCCACACAATTTATCTTGAGGGATGTATGATTTCATAAAAACCATGTTCCCCTGTCATCCTATCCAGATTTTGAGGTTTTAGGGTCTGGCGCTCCCAAAACTTGATGAACACCCATGAAAACCGTTGAGACTTAAAACAAGTCTAAAAACATTACATTTAAGTGTTCTAGATCTTTTATTTACTTAAAAAGACTCGTTTTAAAAAATGTACCATCCTACAAATGATAAAATTTAAATTCCTTTGGAATTTCATTCAGTTCAAAAACATGAGACACTATAATCTACACACCTTAGAACTTATCATCCCCTAGAAGCCTTGGATAAACAATGAAAACAAACCCAAAATACTCGGTTCATGATGTTTTTTACAAATAGGAACGTTACATTCTAGAACTTCCAACGCATCCGCAAGATTACTTTAAGAATATGGTACATGAGCTATTGGAACTCGAGTTAATGCTCATTTTCCGAATTGAGACATAGACACGAATATTACCCGAGCCCATCAAACCCAAGACACGATTAAGTTGTATCTTCAAACCTATGTCCTATGTCACTCACCACCATAGGTTATATAATCTACACCCAATTATGAGCCATGATATCCCCATCATTGAAATTTTCTATTTAAGCATGCCTATAGTGCTCTAAAGATGCTCACAATATCTTTCTTGATTCAATCCAGGGGTCAATTACAAATTGACCTAATTTAGTTTGTTTGAGAGAATATTTATAGGAAAAAATTAGTCAAAATTTACATTTCACACATTCTAACCTTATGGAATGCCTAAAATGGTTCCTTTCCAACCAAATTCATTGAAAAAGATGAAGAAAGTCAAGCCACTTCCAACAAACTATTCTCAAAATACTCAGCTTAGGAATCTGACTTATTTTTAGAAACTAGGTCTTGATACCCTTGAACTTAGGTATGTCAATATTTTCTCTAATCATACTCACAAAATCCCCTAACTGACTTTTAGTGATGTCTCTAGCTAAAATGTATATTACATTTTCGTGTCTCGGTATGAACATAGGAATATACTCAATCTGACATACTTGGATTACCACCTTTAAAACCTTCTATCTGAGCATGATTAAATTTCATGGTAACCCCAAAATCATCAACTGGAGTTCAAGGATCTCATCAAAGACAATTCATACTCTGAAATTTACAATTGAGACATCGATACACGACCAAAAAATCTACTCACTACAAACACTGATTGATCCCACGGTGGAATCTTCTTATAGATCAAGTAAAAGGAAACATCTAGTGTCAATGAGTTCATCCATTGTGTTCCTACTTGAAAACCCAAGCATCACTCAGGACTATCCATGCCTCTACATCAACCACATTTCTAACATGTAACTCTGACTGAGTCTATTTTTCAAGCCTAATGACTTTTAAATTTAGCGAGACATATAGAAAACACTCACTCAATGTACCCAAAAGATGTAAAGATAGAGGAAATGATCCTCATTTAGTCAAGAGTGCACTAAAAGGATTTAAAAAATTCGAAATATAAATCAAGACATTCCTATTACATCAAAACTAAGTGCTCAGTATAGTTTTGAACCAACCATGCCAAACCATGTATATAAAGGCCAGTAGAACCTCTCAGACAACTTATTTAGAAGATCTCATCTTCACTTGCTGATACATCATCATTATCCGAAAATGATGACCTTACCAATGAGGAATTCCATGATTATTCAAGCATAAATACCAGAGTTCATCCTTGAATAATGATGTTTCTAAAGGTTTTATACATAGAAAACCATTTCACTATTGTGTTTCCTTGCAAGCATCAATACATTTATAAATCTTTCCAACTCCATGGAATTTATAACATAACTGACCATTTTTCAAATGGTAATCCTCTGTTGTGTTCCTTCCACATAAAAGGAAAAATTTAACCATAATTGAAGTGATTATCCCCACATTAAGAGTGTCATAGTTTTTGGATTTATTGAAATTGGAGGCCATTCCATGGCCCATGATCCGTTGACCACTAACCACAAGTCCTAGAGGTGAACAAATCACTTTTAGAAAGTGATAACTTGAAAATAGAAGGAAAACCAACTACTTAGAAGAACACTTGAATGAATTTACTTTAGGTGTATGCATGACACTCATCTCAAGTTATGTCAATGCGCTCCATAACATCAGGCATAAAAGCCAAAACCAACTAACCAATGTGTCAAAAACACCTGATCCATTTTACGACATCACCCCGAGCATTGGAACAAGTCCGATTCTTTTAACTTCACAGTCACCCTACTTCGAGGATAATATGTGATTCATGGTGAAATAACTCCAGATTAGAATGATTACCATTGAACTAATACATTTCACTGAATCATTTGACTAAATTGATGTGTACCATGTGTCTAAAAACATACTACCCTAAGGTTTCACCATAAAAATGAAACATCCTTGATACTATCCATAGGCACATCATCCCTATGAATCCCATATCTAATGAAAGAAAAATAATCATCCCAAAATCATATTATCCCATAAGACTGGAAAATAGGCTAGCAACCTCCCAAATCATCCAACACTAAAGGAAAGAAAAGAATAGCCACACAACCTACTAAATGGACGACTATTCCCTAGGCATGTCCATCCCATTGAAACTGAGCATTACGCGATGTTACTTCTTATAAAGAGGGCCAAACTACTGAATGAAAACCAGCCCATACAAGGTGTTGTTTTAGAAACTAAGAGTCCTACATGGGACTATGGTACCCGAAAATTACCACAAGATTTAAATGATTCACCAACACTTAGAAAGGTTGTAAGGTTTTTAGGGAACTACTAACCTTGGGCTAGACCCTTACAAAAGCAAAAAATGTTATCCCCATTCCTAGTCTATGATGAAAGAGTCACTAAGTTAGACTGCCTATCACTTAGGCTAGAAGAAACCTATGGTCAACACTCATGTTCTCGTTTGAAGGCAAAATTCAGGGAAAACATTTAAACTACCCTTACACGAGGGTTAAATATGAAACAAAACCTTAAGTATTTATTTGATTCTATTGATTTATTAAATCTTAATCATTTTAAAGGATTATTTTCAAAACATCAAGTACTGGTTATAAGGTAATTTTACTTAGCACATTTATCTTGATAACTCCACAAAGCACACACATGTTACATTAAAATTACTTTTAATAATTATATTTAACCTCCATCCCATTATAATTAGGAAATTTATCAAATAAAATCTATTTTAAATATCATTAATTAATATACAAGTTTCCATAATTTAATTAGTCAAATAAAATAACATTTTCAATCTATAGAGGAAAACAACATTTAGGTTGTAATTGGAATTTTAATTAATTAAATCCTCATATAAGTATATCTCAAAGGCAGATCAAAGGTATTTTATTAATTAAGGAGGGAACTAGTCATGTAATATTCTACCATATGCTTATATGTAAAACCATATAAATGACTTCATACACTTTAAATAACAACCACTATATAATATAAACATACCCCATGGGGTTAGGTGTTTAGGTATATCAAAAGAAAGGTGACCTACAAGGGTCTTGTTTAGTCACTCTGGGATCATTTAAATGCAACCCCATTTTATTTAAAACATTAAAATTTCTAAAACACCATTATTGGGTTTATCTCATAAGCACAAAGCACCATGACCGACCTACTTGGGTCGAGTCAAATCTATCTCATAAACAACATGCCCCAAAATACCTACTTAGGTACAATTGTGCATTTAAGGATTTGTTCATAGGGTCATCATGTCCAAGTGATTGAGTTACAAGACTTTATAAATGAATCCAATTTACTTAAGGTAAAGAAATTAAAAACATTTATATTCATACAATCTCAAAGTACATCATGATCTAATTTAATGGTTCGATTATATGGGTTGCCATTTCACAATTTATAAAGTTCCCATACACTTTATAAATTGAAAATTGGATCCCATTTAATTGAAAAAGTATGTTTTATCCCATAAAACCATTGGTTCATTAGTTAGTGAAATTAAATGTCACCATCAATCTATGTAAGAAAACACCATTTAGGTTGATGCTGATATTTTATTCAACTGACCATGTATTTGAGTTTTTTAACATGTAGGATCTAGTAAGTGGTAAATGAAATTAAACATGAAAAAGGAATCAAGTAATGAAAAAAAACATGGAAATCTACTACATAAATAGAAAAATACCCAAGCATAGAACACATATAAACATGATAATCATAATACTAAAATCAAAGAAGCATGATATACATGAAAACATACTGAATAAACAACAAATCATGTTATATAAATGAGAAGGCTAATGGAATACATAATAAGGTATAAAACTAAGCATGTTACAAAAATTCCTAACATGGTATATAACAGGCATTCTAATAAACACACAAGGCACATAAATAAATTTCAAACATCCTAGAAATGCAATCTATATGGAATGACATATACATGGAATATGAATATCTATGTTCCTATAGTGATGGTTGTAATGATAAATCCTTTCCATACCAGGCCAAGGTTAAAATACCATAAATCTCATAAATTAATAAGTAGTAGAAAGTAAACCAATCACTCAAGGTGAAATCATAATCAACTATAATAGAGAAGAACATGAACACCAATCCCATCCTTGGGCACTTAGCTTTTCCTCATATGTGGGTTGATCACTCCCAGACATGACTATTTAACAAGTGATAACACATTTCTAGTCTCTTCTCTACAAATCCCAAAATAGTAAGACATAGGAAAATAAAGCTTTGATACCACTTTCTAATGTCCTGACCCGAATGACTATGGAACTAGTAGCCAGACTAGTCGCCACATGGACTCAAGCAAACCTCCCTGTATACTAAAGACTATCGGCTAGAAGCAAGTGTCTAATGGTGGTATTGTGGGGATAATATACCCTAAATATCAGATTAGCACAACAGTATAAGAGTTAAATAATAAATCACTGTATTGAGAAATTGGTATAAATAAAATACAAAGTAGCAGAAGATAAATTTAATAACTGGTAAAAATACTAGATCCAAACATACATTGATTCATGCATGTCCATAAGGTACTACAATAAATAAGAATAATATAAAATATATTGTAAAATACATGGATAATAAAATGAACAAAAATCTTTAAGGCTATCTCAATGAGCATCTTGAGTACCATCCTAGTACCATACTCTTAATTCCTGGGTACAAATCACAACATAATAAATAATCCATAGACCTATGAACATGAGATCTTCTCGAGTAACCCAGTGTAATGGAAGACCGATCAAGGTATGAAATATAATCAGTAGGCCACCACCAACAGTGTCTAAAGCATAATCCAGTTAGTGGATATAAGGTAAGACCATGTGCATGCATAAAAATAAATAAGTGAGTAAATAAATAAATTAATATGCATTTTAGGATCAGATTCTTCAAGGAAACCCGGACAACCATACATGCTTCGACCTAAGCCAGAATATCTCTGAACTAGGGAAACTTGTACATATGTGTTATGAGTGTAATGATGATAAGACTTTATGGAATGAGTATCAAGAGATGAACTTTTCACCAAGCACGTGATTTATCTTGGTGGATGAATCACTGAATAACAACTATTAAAACTTAGTCTTTAAAATTTAACTCATCAATAGAATTTAATAAGAGGCACCTTGATCCCATCCAAGGTAATCCATAAATGGAATCCAAAGTATCACTCTAGGGTAATTCTAAATACCCAATATCGTAATAGTCCATCCAAGGATATAAATAATGGAATCCTATGTTTCACGCTCAGCATGGTGTGAAGTCATTTACTTCTAAGTCCATCCCAGGTATCTTACATAGGGGTTCAAGTATCACTCTTGGCATAGTGTAACCATCTTTCCATCAATACCATCCACGTTTTCTCCCCTAGGGAACAAGTATCACTCAAGGAGGTGAAGAAGACACATAACGAGATTGTCCCTGGTATATTAGGTATCACTCCTAGAATATATAAAAGTTAGGTAACCTATGATCCTATCCTTGGAATTCCATAATTAGGAGACCAAATTATCACCCATGGTACATACAATCTCTAATAGCCTATGATACCAACCAAGGAATTATATAAAAAGGAACTTGAGTATCATTCAAGGCATTTTTGGTTCATTTAGTTGTTTAAATTAAGAGGAAAAAGGCTATGTTTGTAACCATGAGGCATCTATATTCATGATTTTAAAAGAACAAGTCCATTTATCATGTCAATTAATAATAATAATAAAGCCCATGTACTAAGAATTCCATTAAGAACACTAAAAGTGGGTCGCACCCATAACATGTCAATTAATCCACTAATTTCCCCTTTCCATTATTAAGGAATTCCCAAGCATTGAATTCAAAGTATTAAGGCCATGTGGGCTACCCATGGAAGCTAACACCATATATGAAAGAGGTATTAAATAGGTCATGCTAATAAGAATAACACAAAAAATTCATTGAATTAATTTAATAAAATAAAGTTCTATATCCCCTTAAGTGGTTTTCTAGCCACTATGAGGCAACATAGTGGGGTGTCACATCTTACCACATCCCCATTGAACAACCTTTTTTCATTTTATAAGACAATGCACCTCAAAAAGGGGTTTTATTAGAAATCAATCAATTTATTAATGGAATTCAAGCGAACACCCCCAAGGGTGGTTTAATCTTGAGGTTCATAGGAAAAAAATGATAATTTAAATATACAAGGGATACTAGATTCAAGGTACTATGTTCTACAATTAAATTCCACATTTAAGAGTAGTTTCATATAAATACTGGTGTGCGATACAATAACATACTTTATAGATAGAGATACTTAAAGGAAAAAATATATAGAATTCCTAATTTATTTTTATAATGGCCCACATGTCCAATATTGAGGCTTTATTTAGTCCAGTTTGAGATAAATTAAATAAACAGATGAACACTATGAAAATAGGGAGAATTTGCTCGCACCATGATAGAATTAATGATAGTGAGAGAAATAAGGAAAGGAGTAAGAAGATTTGAGAGCTTACCAAGGGATATCTAATGAGAATGATGATAGTTGATTCTAAAAATGGATGAGGGAGATCTCTCTATGCCAAGGAGAGGAAATGAGGATCTCCATAGGAGAGTGTAGGCATTGCATGCGGATAGGAAAGAAAATATGAGGAGAAGGTTTAAAGAAAATAGGGGGAAAATGTAATTTTACCCCATTAAATGAGGCACATGATTTTTACACATGGTTGGATAAACTGTGCACCAACCATTCTTAATACACTTCCCAAGAGGAAGTCCCACATGATTCATTTGCATGGTTTGGGAAATCATGTGCAAACCATGCATTTCCCCTATATCAAGAAACTGCATCAAACTGCATGGCAGTGAAACTCCTCTCACATGGTTAGACTAAATTGTGAGAGTCCTCTAGGACCACTAGATCATCCACATAGTTTCTTATGGAGTCTAAAAAGTTTTTGAAAAACCATGCACCCTTGTTAGCCTTCCCAAATTTTGAGGTTTCGAGGTCAAGTGCTCCTGAAACTTGACCTAACACCTAAGAAAACTCTCGGACATTAAAAAAAGTATTAAAACAACACATTTAAGTGTTCTAGAGATCATATTTACATAAAATGACTCAATTTAATGAATGTATCATTATCCAAATGATAAAATTAAAATTCCTTTGGAATTTCATCTGGTCCAAAATCATGGGACACTACAATCACCCCACCTTATAAATACTCATCCCTAAGAAACCTTATGGAAATAAAAAAAGAACACCTGACCTACTCAGGTTATGAAGTTTTGTAAAAATAGGCACATTTCATTCTCAAATGTCTAACAAACCCCAGATATTACTTTAATAGTATGGTAAATGAGCCATAGAAACTAGATTCAATGATCGTTTTTCACACTGAAACATCGAGATGAAGCTTACCCAAGCCCATCAAACCTGAGATATTATTATGTCGTCTCTATAAACCTCTAGCCTATGGTGGTCCCCACAATAGGTTCTTAAATCTACAACAAATTCCAATCCATGGTATACCCATCATCAAAATTATCTATTTAATCTTTCTTGTAGTGCTCTAATGACGCTCATGATACATTTCCCGATTCGATTGAAGGGTTGAATCCAAGTTGAACTCATTTTGTTTGGTCGATCTGACCTTTCCAGGAAGAAAATGTAGTTGAAATTTACATCACACCTATTCTAACCTGATGGAATTCCTAAAATAGTTCCTCGCCAACCACATTCATAGAAAAAATAAAGAAAGTCGAGCCACTTATGAATAAATATTCTCTAAACACTTGGCTTAGGCGGCCAACACATTTCCATAAAATAGGTCCTAATACCCTTTAAATTAGGTACCTTGATATTTTATTTGAGCATGCTCACCAAATCCCATAACCAGCTTCTAGTGACATCTCTAGCCAAAATGTTCATTACATTTTCATGTCCCAACATGAACATAAGAACATACTTGATCCAGAATACTTGGATCACCACATTTAAAACCTCCCATATGAGCTTGATTGAATTTCTGGGTAACCTCAAAATCATTAACTAGAGTTCAAGGAGATCATCCAAGATAGTTCATACTCAGGAATTTATAGGTGAGACATTGGTATATAAATGAAATTTACACTCATCAAGAATAATGATCGACCCCACATTGGAATCCACCCAGTGATAAAGTAAAATAAAATAGTTGGTGTTCATGAGTCCATCCATGGTGTTCCTACTTGGAAACCTAAGCATCACTCAGGACTAACCATGCCTTAATATCAAATATTCTTATGGCATGTAACTCTGGAAAAGTCTATTTATCAATCCCAATGACTTAAATTTAGCACGACATATTACCAATGATCTCTCAGTGTACCCTTACGATATCAATATAGGGGAAATGATTTTCATTTAGTTGATAGTTCTCTAAGAGGATTTAAACAATCCTAAGAAAGACCTGATACACACCTGCTATATCAAAACTAAGTTCTTAGTATGGTTTCAAACCAACCGTGCCAAACCAAATACAAAAAGGTCAGTCAAACCTATTAGTCCTACTCTTTTGGAAGAGCTTGGATTCACGTGTCGATGCATCATCATTACCTTACTAAAATTCCCTTACCAATGAGGAATCCAATGGTTATTCAAGCACAAATAACAGATTTTATCCTTGAATAATGATGATTCTAAAGGCTGCATACATAGATAACCATTTCACTGCTATGTTTCCTTGCAAGCATCGACATGTTTCCAAATATCACCAACTCCATGGAATTTAAATTATTACTAATTTTTTTTCAAATAGAAATACTTAGTTGTGTTCCATCTACTTGGAAGGACACATTTAACCAGTATTTAAGTGACTCTCCCCACCTTAGGAGTGTTCTAGTCATTGTATTTACTAAAATGGAAGGCTATTCCATGACACATGCTTGATCGAACACTAACCATGAGTCCTACATGTGACCGACTCTCTTTTAGTATGAATTAACCTAAAAAGAGAAGGAAAAATAACATATTATAATTGATATTGAATAGATTTACTCAAGGAGTACACATGACACTCCTCCTAAGTTATATCCATGTGTTCCATAACATCATGCGTAAAAGCTAAAACCAACTGACCAGCATGTCAAAACACCAGATCCTTTTTACAAAATCATATTGAGCATTAGAATGAGTATGATTATTCTTTAATTCACAGTTTACCCTACTCTGGAGATGACTTTTTATTCATGGCATAATATCTTAGGATTAAAAATATTACCACCAAAATCATACAGTTAACTGAATAATTTGAGTAACTCGATGGGTACCGCATGTCTCAACACATACTACCCCAAGGTTCAATCATAAAAATGACACATCCTTGATACTATCCATAGGTAAATCATCCCTATAAATCCCATATCTGATTGAATAAAAAATAATTATTCCAAAGTTATATTATCCCATACGACTGGAAAATAAGCTAGTGACCTCCCGAGTCATCCAACACTAAAGGAAAGAAAAGTAGGGTCACATGACATACTAACTAGATTACTATGCACTAGGAATGTCCATACCGTTAAAATTGAGCATTACATGATGCCCTATTCTATAAATAGGGTCAAACAATCAAACAACCACCACACTAGACAAAGTGTCATTTTTGAAACTAAGAGTCCTATATAGATAGCTGTGAACACTTTAAATAACCATCCCTATATAATATAAACATATCCCAATGGGGTTAGGTGTTTTGGAATATAAAAAAAAGGATACCTATAAGGGCCCCATTAATTTACTTTGGATTCATCAAAATGCAATCCCATTTTATTTAAAACATTAAAATTTCTAAAACACCCTTATTGGGTTTACATAATAAGCACAGAGAACCATGACCGACCTACTTGGGTCAAGTCAAATCTATCTCATAAATAACAGTCCCCAATATAACTAACTGGGTATAGTTTTTCATTTAAGTATTTGGTTATATGGGTCATCATTACCAAGTAATAGAGTTACATGAATTTATAAAGGAAAAAAATTTACTTAAGGTAAACAATTTAACAACATTTATATTTACACCATCTCAAAGTATATCATGCACTTATTTAATGGTTCGATTATACGGGTTTCCATTCCCCAATTTATAAGGCACCCATACACTTTATAAATTTCAAATTGGATCCCATTTAATTGAAACCAATATGTTCCATCCCATGAAATCTATGGTTTGTGTCCCAAACTTGTGTAAATCAGTTATTAAAATAGAATTTCACCATCAGTATATACATGAAAGCACCACTTAGGTTGATAATGATATTTTATTTAACTAACCATGTATTTTTTTTTAAAATTAGGATGTATTAAGTAGTAAATGAAATTAAACATAAAAAAGGAACCAATTTAGGGCAGGAAACACGGAAATATACAATATAAATAGAAAAACTCCCAAGAATGGAATGTAGATAAACATGATAATATTTATACTAAAATCACAAAAGCATGTTGTAAAGGTAAAAATACTAAATAAATCACACATCTTGACATATAAATGAGTAGGATAATGGAATACCAAAGTAGGTATAAAACTAAGCATGTTACTAAAATACCTAACATGGTATATAACATGCATTCTAGTAAACACACAAGGCACATCAATAAATTTCAAACAGCCTAGAAATGAACTCTACATGGAATGACATATGCATGGAATGTGAATATATATGTTCTTAGAATGATGCGTGTAATTATACTTCCTTACTATACTAGGAAAATGAAAAAATACCATAAATCTCATAAACATGTATGTTGTGTAAATTACACCAATCACTCGAGGTGAAATAATAATCAACTGTAGTAGAGAATATCATGAAAAAAATATCATCCCTAGCCACTTAACCATTTCCCCTTACATGGGTTGATCACTCCTAGGCATGAATATTTACCAAGTGTTGACACATTACTAGTCTCCTATCTACAAATCCAAAAATACTAAGATAAAGGAAAATAAAGCTTTGATAGAACTTTATAACTTCTCAACCCAACTGGTTGTAGAACCAGTAGCCGAATCGGTTTCCACATGGCCTCAAGAGTGCCTCCTCATATACCAAAGGCTGTTGACTATCAGTAAAGGTATAGTGGTGGTATAGTGGATAGACTATTCCCTCAACATCATATTAGCAAAAAAATATAAGAGATAAATAAAAAATCACTCAATAGTGGAAGTAGTATAAGTAAAATAAAAAGTATAGGAAGATAAATATAATAACTAGTAAAAAGGCCGGAGTCAAACATACCATGATTTATGCATGTTCATAAGGAACCATAAGAAATAAGTATAAGATACAACAATATGTATAATACATGGATAAAAAAATGAACAAAAAATCATAAGGATATATCTATGAGTATCCTGAGTACCATTTTAGTCCTTTGCTCTTAACTCCTAGGTACAAATCACATCAAAATCAATAATCCATGGACCCACAAACATGAGATCTTCTTGGGTACCCCATTGCAATGGAAATCTGATAAGAGTGTGAGATATACTTAGTGGGATATCACTAATGGTGTCTAAATCATAATCTTGTCAGTGGACATAAGGTATGACCATGTAAAGACATAAAAATAAATAAGTGAGTAAATAAATAAATACATATTCATGTTGGGATTAGGTTCCTCAACGAAACCTGGATGACTATACCTTCTTTATCCTAAGCTAGAATATCTATGAACTATGGAAACATGTATATATGTGTTATGGATGTAATGATGATAAGTCATCATGGAATGATTATCAAGAGATAAACCACTCCCCAAGCATGTGATTTGTATTGGCGGACACATCTCTGAATAATAGGTATGAAAACTTAGTCTTTAACATTTAAGTTATCATTAGAATTTAATAAGACGCACCCTAATCCTGTATGAGATGATCCATAGATGGAATCCCAAGTATTACTCTATGGGAAATCTAAATACCCAATACTGTTAGATTTTGTCCAAGGAGGTCCATAAATGAATCCCATGTATCACTCTCGGTGTAACGACCTGAATCCGGAGCCACTCAACTGGTGACTTGTACCCGGTTTTCCACATGACCTCAAGTGCATTTCCCCAAATGCCAGAGGCAACTGACTAGCAGTGAGGGCCTTGGTGAGTCATTGGGGAAATTATTCCCTCATTTGGTAAGGTATACAAAGAACAAGAAATAATAGTCAATAGCGAAAGCAGTAAAAATCATACAATAACTGAAACTAAAAAATGAAAATAATGTATAATATAAAAATGATGAAAATGATGCAGCAGATACAAGTATCTAAGGAAATCAGCAAACACAACAACGTGCTGAAATACAACTGAGAACAAGGTACTAAAAGTAAACAGCAACTCCAGCAACATCGCAAGCCTAGGCTCGGTCCTATGCTCTCTAGCTCCAACCAGCAATCATGTACCTAAAGTAGAAGGGCCACAATCCCAATCCTCACCTGAAACCATATAACCTGTTTGGGCCGAAAAGCAGGACCCAAACAGGGTGTGGGACTAATCCCAGTAGGCAATCACCACAAGATCTGTGCCCTACTATTAGTGAGCAATGTAGTAAAAGTAAATGAAATAAATGCAGCAGAGAAACAGGAGTACACTAAGTAAACAATCCTAAGAATCTCCATTCACATTTATTTAGTAATTTAATTTAGTCATTTAACTATAACCCAAGGAATCTAGCAACAACTCTATATTCCCAAAGCAAAGCAAGTAACACAACAGGTATCTCAGCAGACTACCTAAACTACAAGCAGTACAAAACACAAGCTTGTTCTTTGGCTTGGTGGACTCGTCACAAAACAATATTCACACTGACTCTTTGAGTGGATCATATTAGTATACCCCTATATTCAAGTAATCATACAAAGGCACAGACACTCTAGGAAGCACTCACCGTCAATTCCCCTATGGTCTTGCAATGATAGATATAGAACCTATGAGGAAGTAATTACGTCTAATTCCCCCTATAGTCTCTATACATAACTAAGGAAACTCTGAGGAAGCACAAAGACCAATTCCTATAGGTCCTGATAATGATACTAATTTATAACAGACTCTCTAGGGAAGATCTTAATCGTCAATTCCCTCTTTAGTCTACCGCACCAGGTTCACACAGCCCTGAGCAGTCTAGTCGTGCATAATCGACTGTCAGCAGCCCTAAGTTGTTCAACAAATACTTGGATAATAGATAAAATTCATCAAAAACATATAAACAGCAGGCAATACATGCAATCAATTATCTCAAGGTAGGCAAACAATGCAACAAGGTATGCCTTATAGGCAACCTAATCCAAACGGAGGTAAACATCTAAAACAAGGGAAACACCCATGGGGTGATCCTCAAACATGATAAAAAGAAACATTAATCATATAATAACCTCAAGCATACAAGCAATCTAAGGCGGGTGATGATACAGGTTCAAAACCCTAACACGAGATACCCGATACATGGGAATCCGAAACTTTTTCACAAAAACTCAAAGACATTCAACGTAGGGCAACAAACCACCTACCTCGATCCTAAGAGATCGATATAATTGAACCTCAGCCTGTGAATTAGCCTAGAATGGAGAAGATCTGCAAAAACTTCTAAAAAATTCAACCTTAGATAACTCTCATAAGAGAAAGAATCAGGAAACATGGCCAAGGAAGAACCAAGAACTCACTGTTACAATTCTATTGCAACTGACGACGTTCGATTCAGATAACTGGTGATGGATCAGTGTCTTGGAGAAGATTCAGCCTCCTCAGACACTCTGGACATAGTTAGGTGAAGAAGAATATTTAAATAGGGATTAGACGCGACTCCGATTTGTTTAATGAAATAAAAAGAAAAGTACATGGCGTGTACTTCTTGAGTAAATGATCTGTACTCACCTTTTCCGTACACTGCATTTAGCGGCATCCACATCACCCTTACACACCATGTGTGTGGATTGGACATATCCAGCACACGGCCTTGTGCGAGATCAAAATACATGGCATGTACTTATAAAGTACACGACGTGTACTTAGAAAATTTCCATATTTTTCTCTTTTCCTCAAAAATGACCAGAAAAGGAAAAAAATACCCGAAACGAAGATCCGGGTTCTTATAAACTTCCCCCATTAAATAAATTTTTCCCCAAATTTCCCTAACAAGGTGACGAAGAAGAAACCTCGAACAACTCTGGACACTGTGATCACATATCGGCCTCCCTCTCCCAAGTCTCATCCTGCACACGGCTGTGCTTCCATAGCACCCGTACCAGAGGAACAAATCGACCACAAAGTACCTTTTCACTACGATAAAAAATCCTGATAGGATGCTCCTCGAATGATGTATCCTGCTTTAGATCAACCTCCTCGGGTTGAAAGACATGAGACAGGTCTGAGAAATAACGTCGAAGCTGAGAAACATGGAAGATGTCTTGCATAGCCTAGTACCTTTGAGGTAACTACAACCTATAAGAAACCAACCCGACTCTCTCCAGAATCTCAAATGGCCCAACGTATCTCGGTGAAAGCTTACCCTGCCTCCTGATCCTCTTGTGTCCCAACCTCGGGGTAACACATAGGAAAACCTGATCTCCGACCTTGAACTCCAAAGGTCGTCTCTACTGATCAACATAAGACTTCTGCCGAGACTGTGCAGTAACCATCCTTTTCTGAATCAACTCCACCTGTTCTATGGTCTCCTGAACAAGACAAGGTCCCAAAATAGCTGCCTCTCTTGCCTCCATCCAACATAAGGGTGATCGACACTACCTACCGTACAAAGCCTCGTAAGGTGCCATCTGAATAGTTTCTTGAAAACTATTATTGTAGGAAAACTCCACCAAAGGTATATGTTTCTCCCAAGAAACTCCAAAATCAAGGACACATGCTCATAGCATGTCCTCTAGCACCTGTATCATGTGCTCTGACTGGCCATTTGTCTGAGGATAGTAAGATGTACTCAGAAGTACCTGTGTACCCAAAGCCCTCTGTAGCCCTTGCCAGAAATGCGACGTAAAGCGGTTGTCCCTATCTGAAATGATAGTACTCAAAACTCCATGCAAGAGTATAATCTCACAAATGTATAACCGTCCAAGCTCATCGACACTGAAGGTCTCCTTAATTGGTAAGAAGTGAGAAACCTTCATGAGCCTATCAATGAAAACCCATACCGCGTCATTACCTCAAGGAGATCTCGGTAACCCTGTCACGAAGTCCATCAAGACATCATTCCACTTCCACTCGGGAATGGGTAGCTACTGTAAAAGCCCTGCTGGTCGCTGGTGCTCTGCCTTCACCCGCTGACATGTGGAACACCTTATGAAAAAACCAACAACATATCTCTTCATACCTGACCACCAATACTGGCGATGTAGATCACGATACATCTTGGTGACTCTAGGATGAACTGCCCAAACTGAGGAATGAAAGTCTCACATCAGCTCCTCGCATATATCGGCTGACACCCATACACATCCCTGGAAATGCAAGATCTCATCCTTGCCTACGGTCCATCCGGGAAGAGGATCCTCTCCTGACACACTTTCCTGTAGGACTAGGACTTCAGAGTCTAATAGCGGCCTCATTCGAACTTGGTCAAGAAGGGTAGAGGTAACAACTACAAAAGAAATAAAAGTCTGACCCTGTCTGTAGTGCACCTCCAAATTCATTTATGAGAATAGAGCCATAAGCTGCCACTCGCTGCTGGCCTCCTGAACTGCCTGTATCTGTGTCCTCCTGTTCAGTGCGTCTACTATAGCATTGCCTTTCCCAGGCGTATAAGCAAGCTCGAAATCAAAAGACTATAGGTACTCAACCCACATCTGCTATCTCAGATTCAAGTCACGCTAAATGAAGATATACTTGAGGCTCTTTTGGTCAGTATATACCACAAAATGCTCTCTGAGAAGATAATGTCTCCAACAACGCAAAACATGAACAACTGAAGCCAACTCCAGGTCATGTGTAGGATAGTTCCTCTAATGTGGCCTCAACTGCCGAGATCTATATGCGATAACATGATACTTCTACATAATCACTTCTCCAAGCCTGATACTAGATGCATCACATAAAACTGTGTAACTCTTGCCTGGCTCCGGCAAAACTAGAATCGGTGCTGAAGTCAATCTCCCCTGCAGCTCCTGAAAGGATGAATCACAGGCTTCTGACCAAACATACTTCACCACCTTCTTAGTCAAGCTCGTCATTGGAGATTCTAAGCATGAGAAGTCATATATAAACCACCTGTAGTAACCAGCCAGACCTAAGAAACTTCGTACCTCGAAAACATTCTTTGACTGCTCCTAGGTAACTACTGCTCTCACCTTCTCTGGGTCTACTGATACTCCTTTCTCTGAGATGACATGATCCAGGAAGTGAATCTCATTAATCCAAAAGTGTCACTTTGAGATCTTAGCATATAACTGATACTCCCTTAGTGTACTCAAAACGATCTCAAGATGAGTAGCATGGTCGTGTCGAGTGTGAGAGTACATCAAGATGTTGTCCACGAAAACCACCATGAAAGAATCCAAGTAAGGATGGAAAAATCTGTTCATCAGCGCCATGAAAACTTCTAGCACATTCATGAGACCGAATGGCATAACCAAATACTCATACAGACCATACCTGCTCCAGAAGGCTGTAAGAGGTATATCAGATGGTTTGACATGCAACTGATGGTAGCCGGATCTCAAGTCGATCTTCGAGAACACTATGGCTCCTCAAATATGATCAAAGATATCATCTATCTATGGAAATGGATATCGGTTCTTGACCATCAACTGGTTTAGCTTCCGATAATCCACACAAAGACTAAGGGTGCCGTATGCCTTCTTCGCAAATAGGATAGGAAAACCCCAAGGAGAAGTACTGGGTCAGATGAAACCCCTTGCGTGCAACTTCTCCAACTGCTTCTTGAGCTCCTGCAACTCAGGTGTAGCCATCCTATAAGGAGGAATGGACACCGGTGCCGCTCCTGGCACAATATTGGTAGAAAATTCTACCTCTCGCTCTAGAGGCAAACCTGAAAAGTCTTTTGGAAAGACATATGGAAAGCAATTAACCACTGGAGGAAAATATATCTGAGAAGTCCCATGGTCATCTAGATACAAGCTAGTAATCTGGGATGTAACACCGCCCAACCCATGATGCTCTGGTCCAGCTCTGCTCTCCTAGACATCCCATTCGACCTTGTGAAGAAAATATCCGCCCTCTAGTGATGTAAAACTCACCCTACGATGGTAGTAATCAACAAAGGCCTAGAAGGGAACTAACCAGTCCATCCCGAGAATGAAATTATAGACTATTATTTCCAAAACATAGAGACTCCATGAAAAATGACACCCACCAACCTCAAGGTGGTAGTCTAAGCACTGATGCACGCTAGCAATTCTAATTCCCAAGGGAGTGTCTAGCATCATCATATCCTCAGAAGTATAAACAGTAAGTATAAGGATTTACATAGTATGCACATAAATAAATCTATGAGAAGATCATGTTTCAAAAAGTGGAGAGGATAAAACTGAGGCTACTAAAATCGTACCTCAAACTGTGGAAGGTCCAGGATCCTGCTCCTAATAAATCTGCTCTACCGCAAAAGTTTTTCATGCACTGTGGCCCTTTGTAGCAGCCTGAGATCCCTGAGTTGACCCTACTTGAGACTGACCACTATTTCCATGACCTCTACCCTATCCTGAACAACCTAAATAAATCTATCCCCCAGTATGCTGCGGAACTGGTAATCCTACTCCTATACATGGAGTTGAAATTGATCCTCCTTCACTAGCCGCTGGAAGAAGAACCTTGCAGAAACGCTGCAGATGACCCATCTTGCCACATGATCAGCACTCCACTGGGTCTCTCAGGCACTGAGGCTTCTTATGACCATTTTTACCACACTGATATCACACCACTTGGTTTCCATAAGGAATATCTAATCTACCAGAAGGAATGCCTCGCTTCCTCGAGTCACCTCATGTAGACTCTCGATGGCACTTTTTGCCGTCTACCTGAAAAGATTCAGCCCTGGAAGCTGAACCGCCCTGGTCTATAGCTCTAGTATTCCTCAGGTTTCTCTCCATGATAAGCTCCTAGTTGACTATCAGAGTAATAGAATTCAACCGGAAGATGTTCACCTACGATTTGATGTCCGATCTAAGGCCTTCCACAAACTTCCTCGCTAAAAACAGCTTGTCATTCCCCAGAACGAGAGTGAAACACCGTAAATATATGAAGTGAGAGGAATAATACATAACTGTGAGAGTAACCTACTTCAGGTTCATGAAATCTCTGGCTTTGTCATCCCTCAGCATCTCCGGGTAAAAGTAGTCGTAACACGTACGCTGAAACTCGTCCCAAGCCGTAGCCTGTTGGTGCCCTGCATGCGAAACCATATCCCACCATCTCTTGGTAGAATATTGCAGCATATAAGTTGTGAGATTCACTCTCCTCTACAGAGGCATCTCCAGGTGATCTAATATGGATAACATGACTTTTATCCATGACTCTACAGCCTGCGGTCCTCCTTCCCCTGTGAACGTGGGATGCTGCTGCTGCTGAAAAACCCACATCAGCTTTGCCATAGACGAGGCAGGATGGTGAGCTCCATGGAAGGTCTGCATGAACCTCATGAAACCCTCTTTGAACTTTTCATTGGCACCAGTGTCTGGAATCACTGCAGGTTCCATGTCCGCAATGATAGGTGAAACTACTGGTATTCCTTGGTCTGCCGTATTAGGCGTGTGATCACTTCCTGGTTCCTGACGTGCAACGAGAGGACGTATTGGTGCCATAGCTCTGGAAAGTCAAAAGCACACCTTCTTTAACAACGAACATAGTTTCAACATAAGAGAGTAAAACAGAACAGGAGGGAAAAACTTTAAAATTATAGAAAACTTGACTACACGGTGTGTTAGTACCACTACATGGCATGTGTTCCGGAAATTTTACCCTGGGCATGTACCTTGGCCATACATGGCTGTGTAAACCACCTGACTACACGACGTGTTCTAAAACTACACGGTGTGTACTAAACCTTTTTCTACCTACCCGATCACTCATACACAGCTAGGAACACGGTCTGTCCTAGCAGGAAACTACATGGCGTGTTTTTACACTACACAATGTGTCCTTAATATTTTTCCCTTGTTCGTGTCGTTGGTCACACAGACTGGTACACAGACCACTACTACACGGCATGTCAATATGGTACATAGCGTGTTTCACTGTGGATCTTCCAAACCCATGTATTTAGCTACACGGAAAGGTCACACGTCTCCCCTAAGACAAAAATACATGGAATTTTCAAGGACGACACGACATGTACTAGACATGCCTTACCTAGCCCGTGTTGTTCACGACACGGATTGACACACGACCCACCCTACACGGCGTGTTCCAAATGGAAACGATGTGTACTTGAAGGAAACCCCAAACCCGTGTTGTTCATGACACAGAGCCACTCAACTGGTGCCCTGTACTTGGTTCGCC
Source organism: Viscum album (assembly GCA_963277665.1). NCBI lineage: Eukaryota > Viridiplantae > Streptophyta > Magnoliopsida > Santalales > Viscaceae > Viscum > Viscum album. Next base: position 1,974,211,513 of record OY728157.1, on the reverse strand, counting down.
ACATGGCCTCAAGCGTGTTTCCTCAAATTCCAGAGGCTGCCGACTAGCAGCAAGGGCCTTGGTGAGTCATTGGGGAAACTATGCCCTCATTTGGTAAGGTATACAAAGAATAGGAAATAACAGTCAATAGAGAAGCGGTAAACAACATACAATAACTAAAACTAAACAGAAAAAACAATGTATAATATAAAAATGATGAAAATGATGCAGTAGGTACAAGTATCTAAGGAAAGCATCAAACACAACAACGTGCTAAAATACAACTGAGAACAAAGTAATAAAAGTAAACAACAACTCCAACAGCATCGCAAGCCTAGGCTCAGTCCTATGATCTCCATCTCCAACCAGTAATCATGTACCTGAAGTAGATGGGCCACAATCCCTATCCACACCTGCAACCATATAACATGTCTGGGCCAAAAAGCAGGACCCAAAAAGGGTGTGATACTAATCTCAATAGGAAATCACCATAAGATCTGTGCCCTACTGTCAGTGAGCAATGCAGCAAAAGTAAATGAAATAAATGAAGTAGAGAAATAGGAGTACACTAAGTAAACAATCCTACAAATCTCCATTCACATTTATTTAGTAATTTAATTCAGTCATTTAATTATCACCCAAGGAATCTAGCAACAGCTCTATATTCCCAAAGTAAAGCAAGTAACACAAAAGGTATCTCAACAGAATACCTAAACTACAAGCAGTACAAAACACAAGATTGTTCTTTGGCTTGGTGGACTAGTCACAACCAACCAAACAATATTCACACTGACTCTCTGGGTGGCTCATACTGGCAGAACCCTATAGTCAAGTAATCATACAAAGGCACATACACTCTAGGAAGCACTCACCGTCAATTCCCTTATGGTCTTGTAATGATAGGTATAGACTCTCTGAGGAATCACTTACGTCTAATTCCCCCTATAGTCTTGATACGTAGCTAAGGAAACTCTGAGGAAGAACAAAGTACAATTTCTATAGGTCCTGTGAATGATAATAATTTATAACAGACTCTCTAGGGAAGCCCTTAATCCTTAATTCCCTCTTTAGTCTACCGCACCAGGTTCACACAACCCTGAGTAGTCTAGTTGTGTGTAATCGACTGTCAGTATCCCTAAGTAAGTTCAACAACTACTTGTCTAATAGCTAAAATTCATCAAAATCATATAAACAGCAGGCAATACATGCAATCAATTATCTCAAGGCAGGAAAACAATACAATAAGATATGCCTCACAGGCAACCTAATCCAAATGGCGGTAAACAACCAAAACAAGGGAAACACCCATGGGGAAATCCTAAAATATACTAACAAGAAACATTAATCATCTAATAACCTCAAGAATATAAGAAATCTAAGGTGGGTGACAATAACGGTTCAAAACCCTAACCAGAGATACCCGATACATGGGAATCCAACACTTTTTTGACAAAAACTCAAAGACATTCAACGTGTGGAAAAAAACCACCTACATAGATCCTAGGAGATTGATATACTTGAACCTTAGCCTATGAATCATCCTAGAACAAAGAATATCTGAAAAAAGTCTAAAATGTTCAACCTTAGATAACTCTCATAAGAGAAAGAATCAGGAAACATGGCCAAGGAAGAACCAAGAACTCACTGTTGTGATTCTATTGTAACCGGCGGTGTTCGATTCAGATAACTGGTGACAGATCAGTGGCTCGGATAATATTCGACCTCTTTGGATGCTCTGGACATAATTAGGCAAAGAATAAGATGAAAACAGGGATTAGACGTGACCCTGATCCATTTAATGAAATAAAAAGAAAAGTACACGGTGTGTACTTCTTGATTACACGGTGTGTACTCGCCTTTTCCATACACCACATTAAGCGGCTTCCACATCACCCTTACACACCGTGTGTGTGGCCCGGACACGGCCAGCACATAACCTCGTGCGGGATCAAAGTACACGACATGTACTTATAAAGTACATGACATGTACTTAGAAAATTTCCAGATTTTTCTCTTTTCCTAAAAAACTACCAGAAAAGGAAAAACATACCTAAAACAAAGATTTGGGTTCTTACACTCGGCATGGTGTGAATCCATTAACATCTATATTCATCCCAAGTATCTCACATAGGGGTCTACGTATTTCTTATTGCATGGTGTAACCATATCGCCACCAAGACTATCCAAGGGTTTTACCCTATGGAACCGGTATCACTCAAGGAGGCGAATAAGATGCATGGTGAGGCCATCTCTAGCATACCAGTTATCACTCTCGATGTATATACAAATCAGGTAACCTATGAGCCCATCCTTGGTGTTCTGTAATCAGGATACCCAAGTATCACCCATGGAAAATACAATCTATAATATCCTATGATCCTATCCAATGAATTCAATAAAAAGCAACCTGAGTATCACTCAAGGCATTCATGGTTCATTTATTTATTTAAATTAAAAGTAATAAGGCTATGTTTTTTAACACGAAACATCACTAGTAATGCTTTAAGAGGAACAATCCCAATTATCATGTCAATTAATAATTATAATAATAACAATAAAGGCCATTTACTAAGCATGCCATAATCATAACAAGAACACTAAAATAGGTTCACACCCATAACATGTCATTTAATCCATTAAGAACCCCTTTTGATTGTTAAGGAATTTCCAAGCATTGAATTAAAAGTATTAATGCTGGGTGGACTGACTATGGAATCTAAGACCATACATAAAATAGGTATTAAATAATTCATTCTAACAATCATAACACACACAATTCATTGAATTAATTTAATAAAAAAGTTCCAACTCCCCTTATGTGGTGGTCTGGTCACTAGGAGGTAATATAATGTAGTGTCACATCCTACCACATCCCCATTAAAGAACCTATTTTAATTTTATTACACAATGCATCTCAACAAGGGGTTTTATTAGAAAAAAATTAACTAATTAATGAAATTCAAGGGAACACCCCTAAGGATGTTCCAATATTGAGGTTCCTGAGAAACATTAATTCCAATTTAAATAAACAAGGACTAATAGATTCAAGGTGATGGGTTCTAAAATTAAATTACATATTTTGGAGGTGTCACACAAAAAATACCGGCATGTGGAACAATAATGCACTTTATAGATGGTGATAATTTAAGGTAAAAATATACAAAACACCTACCTCATGATTAGAACTACCCACATGTCCAATATCGATGCTTGATTCGGTCCGATTTGAGAGAAATCGAAGAATCAGAAGAACACTCAAAAAATAAGGAAAATCAAGTAACACCATGATATAATTAATGACTGTGAAATAAATGAATAAATGAACAATATGACTTAATATATTATCAAGGGATATCCAATGTGACTTTCAATGGTCAATTCAAACAATGGATGAAGGATACAGCTCTGGTCACCCCACAATTTACTATTTTATTTCACCCTTACACCACTGTATTTAACTGATTTTGTTTTAAATTCAAAATATTATAAAAAATTTTAAGTTATTTTTTATTCAATCATTTTTTATCATATTTAAAAAAGGGTAATTTCACTTGTTTTATTATTTCATTTTAGGTGGAGGTGATTTGGAGGGGCCACGACAAAGTTGAAGAAAATTGGGCCAAATTACGTAGGAATCCAAGAACATATGTGGACTCAACCACAAAATTATTCTAATTCATGTATCCAAATATGATGATATTTTGTGGGATTATCCTAAATTTAGTTTACTAAAACTCTTATGAATACACACAAGACCAATTATTCAATTAATGGGACCATCCAAACCGATATATTCAAGAAAAATAATTTTCTTGAAGTCAAAAGTGGAATTCTGTATTTTGGTTATATATAAAGTTATTGACCTATGAATGATTCAAAAGTTTCAGTTGAGATAGTAAATATGCGAAGTAATAACTTTTTAGTTTTTTTAAAAGTGATATAAGACTATCTAGATGCTGAAAACCATGGGCCAAGTGGTTTTACAAAATCTATGTGCGCAAAACCACCTTATACTTTGCCTATAAAATGGAACTTTAGAAATACCATTTGAAAGTTAGACTAGGAGGAAAGGTACTATCATTTTTTATCGCCATAGGATTACACTCCCAATACTATAAGTTCTGGAGGACATGGGAAGTACTACTTCAACATATATTGCTTCCTCCCTTGCCACAAAGTTCTAAAATCCTTGTGATCATCCGAGGAGGAACGTGATGTAATTCCTGAGATTCTTGTTTGTAATATTTGAATGGTATTTTAAATTCTAGATTTTTTTGTTATTTTTCATCATCCTATATTCTTATTTAATTGAGTTATGTACTGTTATGTCATGATCAAACTTATATGATCATGTTTTGGGGTACCCTTTCGTGTGATATTTCACACACCGTTCACCATTTCTTCTTCCCTATTTTAATTGCGGTGTTTGTGTGGTATAATATTGGTCAATTGAATTTTCATAAAAAATATCAAGTCCATGTACATTTTTTTCACATTTTCATAAATAAATAACATTCAAACCTAGATATTTCATCAAGTTCTTCAAGGATTTCCTTGATGAGTTTTAGTTATGAAGTTGAACACAAATAACCCAATCATCAGCGGTATCAGGTAAATCATTGTATGTTTCTAAATGAACCCTAGGAGGTATCATAGTATATAATTAGTAAAATTATGGTTCTTGATTTTACAAACCAGATATTAAAATATCTATACCCTTTCTCTTGAAGTGATGAAGGAAGAGAATCATGATAAATCCTCAGGTTGATCACGCTTAATTAATTCTATTAATTAATTCTCTGTTTTATCGCTTTAAATTTTCTATTGGCTTCTTAAATCATAAAAACCATATTTTTACAAAAACCTATTCCCCTTTTATTTACATAATCAAAACCTTATTTTTGGATTAATTATCTAAGGCTCCATCGAGAGACGACCTAGAGTTCCTACTATACAACAAAAATTCTAGAAAAACTATACATATAATTTGACGCGCTTAACAACAAAACCAAATTTTGGAACCATTTATAGGGATCCAAGATCAATTTTTTTTCACTATTATTTATTTATTTTACTTTTTTATTACTCCTTTCAATACCCCTCCCATTTTGATTGTTTTATTTTTGTTTTTTTGGTCTCTCTCTCTCTCTCACTATTGTTCTTCTTATCTTTATCTCTCTAATTATATAATATATCATTATATTTTATTTTATCATTTAATTATTCTTTTTTTTATTTTATCCATCTTCTATCATAAAAAAAATATAAAAAAACAAAATTCACAATATATTTTCATGACCCGATTAGAAAAAGAAAAATTTCTTTAATTTAACCCAGAAATTGAAAATACAATTCAATAAAAAACTAGGTCATCTAGAGTAGTAAAATCAAGTAACATTGAGGAATAAATTTTGGAACCTCAATTGGTCCCAAAACAATCAAAAATTGAAACAAATCAAACCCTATAAAACATGGCTACAAATAACCGGACCTTTAAAGAATTGACCACTCCGAATTTGAAGTACCAACATTTGTATATCTAATATCCTGAGGAAGTATCCAACTTTGAGATGAGATCAATCCTCATCCACCTCATTAAAAAATTCCATGTACTTCCTAGTTATGACCCTCAGAAACATCTTAAGGAGTTTTATATAGTGTGCTCCATCATGAAACCCAAAAATGTGTCCGAGGACCTCATAAAGTTTAGGGATTTCCCTTTATCCCTTGATGATGTAGCCAATGACTAGCTATACTATCTTCCTAAAACAATTGGGGGATGAAATTAACTAAAAATACTCTTTAAATATAATTTCTTCCCTACATCCTGAACTGCATAAATCATAAAAGAAATATGTGGAATTAAACTATCACATGGAGAGACCATTAATGAATATTGAAAGAGATTCAAATGGATCTATTCAAGTTGTCCCCACCAACAAATTTTTGATCAATTTATAATTCAATACTTCTATGAGGTACTTGTACCCATGGAATGAGGAATTATAGATCCTATAGCTAGTGGTTCCCTTGTTGATAAAACTCCTTTTGCCGCTTGTGATTTAATTGCCAAAATGGCACAAAATGTACAAAAATTTGGCACATGAGAAATTCCACTAACCCGATGAGTTCATGAGTTAAGTCATTAATCCATAAAAAAATATAGATAATAAAATTTATGATATGAATACCCTTATAAGGAAATTATATCAAGTATAAGGTAATTCAAACTCTCCTTTCGTTCCCTTACATTGTGGTATTTTTTCTGATAACACTCATTTTTCTGACCAGTGCCCACAAGTTTTGGATTCATCTTAGTCTTGTGTAATAATATTCCCTAGGAATCCATTACAACTAGAACATCCCTTAAAGCAAGAACAATTCAAGAAAAATCCAAACCCTGAGTGGTAAGCATAACCATAGTACTGAAAAGGAGGAAACTCAAGTTACCTCAAGAAGAATTAGTATCAACAAGGCCAAAGTATGAAACCTTCTTATTATTCACCATCTCGAAACAATCATCATCCTCTGAAATCTAAACTTAGACTTGGGGATGTGGTGAAGAAAATGGAAACATAGAACCTCTAGTTCCAATAGATAAAAAATAAGCTATTTAAGACCTACAAACTCAAGTGGGACAATTGGAAAACACCATTGGTGAGATAAAGATACAAGGTTCTAGAAAATTACCATCCTAACCTATTGCTAATTCAAAAGAAAAAGGCAATGTTTGTAAAATCACACTTCATAATGGAAAAAAAGTTTCTTCTTCTACTGATTCTACACCACAAGTATCCTCCCCTCTTGAAAACTCTATTTCCCTGCTCGCAAAATATTCCAAAGAATAAAAAAATAGAAAGGGTAAACAAATTATCATTGAGGATTCCCCTAAAAAAATCATTCCTCTTCCCTTTCCCCAAATACTCTCTAAATATAATTTTTTTATAATAATATTTATAAATAAATAATGGATACATTTAAAAAGGTAAAATTTAACATTCCTTTATTGGATGCAGTTAAAAAAATACCTCGCTATGACAAATTTATTAGAGAGATTTGCACCCATAGATGAAAAATAAAGAGGAATGAGAGAGTCAACCTAGAAATGAATGTCTCAGCTTTGATACAACTAGAAATTCCAACCAAATGCAAGTATCTAGACACTTTCATGATACCTTTCACCATAGGGGATAAATTATTTTTAAATGACATTCTAGATTTGGGTTCTTCAATTAATGTGATACATTACTCTATATACACTTCTCTATATCTTGGAGAGCTTCAACCAACGAGAATCATCATGAAACTTTCCAACCAAAGCACAACACACCCATCTGGAGTGATTGAGTATATCCTCGTAAGAGTGAAAAATCTCATCTTCCTTGAAGACTTCTACATTATTGAGATGAAAGATACCCTAAAACAAGGACATGATCCTATAATACTTGGGAGTATATTCCTTAAAATAGAAAAGATGATCATCAAAGTTCAAAATGGTAGACTATCCATGGATTTTGATGGAGAAAAGGTATGTTTTAATATCCATGATTCCACGAACCACACTGTTGAAGGGAACTCCACTATTCCTGTCTCTTCAATGAAAGTTATCTATAATGACACACACACAACATTATCTCATTGATTGATAATATAATTCATATTCTTCTTCTACACCATTGGATTATTTGAGTTTTGATTCATGTTTTGAGTGTTGTGTGGGTTTATAAAAGTGTAAATTGTGTACTTTAATTGAAGAGTGTGTTCATTCTGAGGTATCCATAACCATCGATGATTTTTTAAATATCATTTCCGTAGATTCTATTTCTCTAGAGAATAAACACGATCAGATTGATATTTTCATAGACCTCACTCCCCCTAAATCCCCCCCTCAATCTAAAAACCATTGGTGTTGGAATTAAAACCACTACCATCAAATTAAAAATATGCCTATCTTGAGGGTATTGCCCAATTTCCTGTCATTATTTCCAATAAAATCTCTCCTCAGTAGGAATCAAAACTAATTAATCTTTTGAGAGATTTTAAAAAGGTGATAGGATAGACAATGGATGATATTTCCTAGATTAGTCCATCTATTTTTATTCACCATATATTTTTAGATGATGAGGCCAAACCAATAAGGCAATATCAATGATGGTAAACCCTACTCTCCTTGAAGTGGTAAATTTGGAGGTTAGTAAATTACTTTGTGCTGAGATAATTTATTCTATATCTTATAGTAAATGGGTTATACCAATGAAAATTATGCCAAAAGAAAACTATAATAATGGTTTTGTCAAATTAATTGGTTCCAAAATGTGTGAAAGACAGTTGGAGAGTCTGTATTGACTACTTTTGACTAAAGTAGGCCATGTGAAAGGACCACTTTCCCCTACATTTCATTGAAAAAATGTTGGAAATTATGGCTGGTAAGTCTCATTATTGTTTCCTTGATGGATATTCAGGTTATTTTCAAATCCATATATCCCCTAAGGATAAAGAAAAGACAACATTTACCTATCCATTTTTCACATTTTCATACAGAAGGATGCATTTTGGTTTCTATATTGCTTCTAGTACCTTTAGATATGTATGTTAAGTATTTTTTATGAGTACCTTGTGAATTGTATGGAAGTTTTTATGGATGGTTTCAAAGTTTATGGAAATTCCTTTGATTACTGTTTGGAACACCTAGGTTTTATCCTTTGCCATTGTATTGAAAAAGATATCTTATTAAATTATGAGAAATGCCATTTCATGGTTAAGAAGGGTATAGTTCTTGGACACGTTTTTTAAAATGAGGGAATTCAAGTGGATAAATCAAAAATTTAATTAATTTCCTCCTTTCCATATCCAAAATGTGTTTGTGAGGTGTGATCTTTCTTGGTTAATTTTGGTTTTCACAACCAATTCATTAAATACTTGAGTAATATTGTACTTCCCATTTCCCAGTTATTACAAAAATATTATGAGTTTTTGTTTGATAAAATTTGCAAGGATTATTTTAATTCACTAAAAAGGAGTCTCACATCACCTACTATCATCCAACCACCAAGGTGGGATATCCCCTTAGAAATTATGTGCGATGAATCTAACTTTGTAGTTGGGGTAGTTTTATCATAAAGGGTTGATAAGGATCCTCATGTAATATGACTCATGTACCCTTGAACATGCCTAGGTAAACTACACAACCACTGAAAAATAACTCCCTTCTATTTTGTTTTCCTTGAAAAATTTCCATTTATATTTTATTGTGTCAAAAATCATTATGTTTTCTGATAATTATACCTTTTTCTTATCCTAAAGAAACCAAAGCTAAGCCCCACCTCATGTGGTGGATTCTCCTCCTCTAGGAGTTTGACCTTGAGAATAGAGATAAGTGAGGAGTAGAAAATGTTGTAGCATTTAGGGTTCCCACTAATTTTAAAACTTAAAAATCTGAGATAATTAAGCATAATTCATGATGGAACATTTGGAATAACCCTTACTTTTTGATAGTTTGTAGTGAACAAGTTGTTCTTCAGTGTGTCCCTGACCCTGATTACACCTCTGTTTTGACCTTTTTCCACACTTCAGATTGTGGGGGACACTTTGGATCTCAATGTATAGATTGAATGGTATTTGAATCTGGAATTTATTGGCCAAAATTATTTAGATATCCCCATAATTTTTGTAAGTCATGTACTTGATGTCAATTTACAGGGAATATCTCTATGAGGAATGAAATTCCCCAACAACGCATTTTATTTTGTGAAATCTTCGATGAATGGGGCATTGAATTCATAGGACCTTTTAAAAATTCAATTGTATTTGTTTACATCTTAATAGATATTGAATATGTATCTAAATGGGTGGATGAAAAGGCTACCAGGTTCAATGACTCTTGAGTGGTTGTTGATTTTGTGAGGTCCCAAATTTTCACCAAGTTTGGTTTGATAAGATTCATCATTAGTGATCAGGGTTCAAATGATTGAAATAGTAACATGACAAACTTGATTAAAAATTATGGGGTTGTTCATAAGGTCTCCACTACATATCACCCTAATAAAATGGACAACCAAAAATATCAAATCAGTATGTTAAGATAATCTTGGAAAAAATAGTACAACCCAATAGGAAAGATTAGAGTTTGCACTTGGATGATGTACTTTTGGTGTACTGAACAACTTTTAAAACCCAGATCGGAATGTCACCATAAATGATTGTGTTTGGAAAGTCTTTTCACCACCTGGTAAATGTAAATAATTATGCATATTAGTCTGTTAAATAATGTAATAATATTTTTTTAGATACAGGTGAGCATATAAAGTTACAGATTCAGGAGTTGGAAGAAATTTGGCGTGATGAATATGAGAACTTCCAAATATACAAAGAGAAGACAAAGGATATACATGATAATATGATTCATCAAAAAAAGTTTCATATTGGTGAGAAGTTCCTCATGTAAAATTCTAGGCTAAAGCTCTACCGAGGTAAGATTCATTCCTGAGGGCTTGGTTCTTACACCATTACTAATGTTTACCCTTCGGTGCAATATAGGTTTTACATGATAAGAGTGGATGAAGTATTACCATCAATGAGAAGATACTTAAACACTTTTATGAGGATTTTACAATGCATTTGGTTGAGAAAATCCTCCTTCAAAAAGAAACATACTAGTAAATCCAACAAGGTTTTATCCTTCCTTCCCACATTCTATTTTATTACAGTGAATAAAATGCACACTCTAGGTGTGTGTGGGTGGTGGGGTGGGTGGGTAAATTCCTAGGTTCGTTATTATTTTAATTATCTTTCTTATTTCTTTTATTTCTAGCTTGATGAATAATATTTTTACTTTTCCACACCTTTTTGAGTTTATTAGGATTTTCATTTTATTTCTTCTTTATTATCTTTTTAGATTACTGAATAATATTTTTACTTTACCCAACCTCATTGGGTTAGTTAATAATTTTCATCATCTTTATTATTTATTATCCTTTTGGTTTGTTGACTAGTATTGTTAGCTTACCCCCCCCATTACCCCCAAATTTTGTGTCAGAATATTTTTTTTTGATTCCCACTTAATCATGGAAAATGATTCCCACTTAATCATGGAAGATTATGCCTACTTAATCATCAAAATTATTGAAAATACATGAGGAATTTTTTGATTTCAAGTTTTTTTAACATTTTTTCACAAATGGAATGTGTGTTTTAGCATTAATTTAACACTGCAATTTGACTTTTTCTTGAATTTTGTTTTTTTCGGTGATATAAATGATTATATCACTTTTGAAACCATTTATAAGAATGGTACCCATTGTGTGAGTAGTTTATGGGAAAATTATGCCACTTAATTTCTCCACACATTTTTTCACCCAACAATGAAGTGTATTTTTTACTCAATATAAGGTAAATATAAGTTAGGTTAATATTTATCAGCTTTCCATTTTTTTCCATATTCCCATTTTTTATCTGATCTATTTCACTATTGTACCGTATTGACCTATGCATGTGTACCTATCATCTGATTGGTGTACACCCTAAAAAAACTAAAAAATAAACAAAAACACAAAAATTTGGGTTTTTGTCTTAGGTAGGTCAAAACACACTCTTCCTTGAACTTTGATATTGTTATAAATATTACAATTAGTTTCATAAGGAGATCAGAAAAGGGTTGATAGATGAGTGTGAGATTTGTTCCAAGTGATTTTTTTAAAAAAACAACAAAAATAATAATAAATAAGGGGAGTGATGAAATGTAAAACATATGGGGATATATAGGTCATGATATTATGGTTTTACATTCGGGGATTCTTAAGTGAGTGGTTCTTAAAATTTGATTGCAAAGGATGTTGGGTAGGTTTAGAGGATATAATCATTTAAGCATATTTTTTTAAATAACCTATATTTACTCGATAAAAAGTGGAACAAATAGCATGAAATGGTTGTCACACATACACATTCATATAATTAGTGATATGGTTAATTTTTTAATTATTTTTTCATATTGGTATCATGTATCTCTTAGAATTTTGTTCTGATACAATTTATGAGATAACTTTTTCCATGATCATTGAGAACAACTCCTCAGTGTGATTTTTTCTCTGATCACATTGCTATCACAGATTAAATTTTCTTTTAATTTTTAATATTTATGATGTTGGAAATATCTACTTGCATAATTTCTTGAAATTTGACTTTTCCCAGAAGTGTAAATGTTTAGGTGTGGGGGTATGATTGCACCACGATTCACTATTTTATTTCACCCTTACACCATTGTATTAAACTATTTTTTTTGTAAATTTAAAATATTATATGAAATTATAATTCATTTTTGATTCAATAATTTTGTGTTTATCACTATTAAAAATGTAAATTTCACCTTTTTTGATGAATTAATTGTAAGTGGAGGTGATTTGGAGGGCTCATGACAATGTTGAAGAAAATTGGGTCGAATTCTGTAGGAATACAAGAACAAATGTGGACTGAACCACACACTGATAATAATAAATGAATCCAATTGGGATTATATTTTGTGGTACGATTATAAATTTTTTGTTCTATAACTCTTATGATGACACCCAATCCCAATTATTCCATTAAGGGGTCCATCTGAACCAATCTGTCCAAGAAAAGTAATTTGATCAAAGTTAAAAGCGGGGTTCTATATTTTGACCATATATTGATATTTTGACCACCAAATGATTCCAAATATTCTTTTGAGATAGTATATAGCTTGGGTAACAAATTTTTAGTTTTATCCAAAGTGAGATAATAGTTTCTAGATGTGTAAAACCATGGCCTGATTTTTTTTTTACAAAATATGTGTTCCCAAAACCACCTTCCACTTTGCCTATAAAATAGATCCTTGGGCATCCCATTTGAAAGGTCAACTGGGAGGAAATGTGATAAAATTTTAGAGTCCAATATAAGACTTCTCACCATCCTACAAGTTCTTGAGGCTATGGGATATTCTACATCAACATTTATGGATTCCTCCCTTACCATGGAGTTATAAACTCTTTATGATCACTCAGGGAGGAACATGATGTAATTCATGAGATTCCTTTTTGTAATATTTGAATGGTATTTTAAATTCTAGGTTTTTTTATTGTTTTTATTCATAGTATAATTTATTTATGTATTGGTATATCATTCTCAAACTCATATGATCATGTTTGGGTGTACCCTTTAATGTGATGTTTCACACATCGTTCACTATTTCTTCTTCCCTATTTGAATTATGGTGTTTGTGTGGTTCATATTGGTCAATTTAAATCTCATAAACATTTTCAAGGAAATTTAAATTTATTTCATGTTATCACAAATAAATAACATATAAACTTGGATAGTGCATCAAGTTCTTCACGTGTTTCCTTGGTAAGTTTTTGTTATGAAGTTAAACGTAAATAATCCAATTATCGACAGTGTCTGGTGAATCATTGTGTGTTTCTAAATGAACCATAGGATATATTTTAGTATAAAATCAATAAAATTCTGGTTATATTTTTTAAAAACCAGGTATTAAAAGATTTTTACCCTTTATCTTGAAGCGATGAAATATGAGCATCATGAGAATTCCCCGGGTTGATCATGCTTAATTAATTATATTAATTTTGAATTTGTTTTATTAATTTACATTTTATATTGGATTATTAAATCATAAAACCCAAAGTTTTACAAAACCCCATTAAAATGTTATTTTCATAATCATAACCATATTTTTTGGATTAATGATATAAGGATCTGTCGAGAGACGACCTAGGGTTCCTGTTATACTGTAGAAATTATAGTGAAACTAAATATCTAATTTGACACGCTCATTAACATAAACACTCTCTATGCCTAGGATAAAATAGGAGGAGCTCCATGTGATAGGGGAGGCATTTCATGTGGCTAGTAAATTAAATAGGAGGATAAGTTTTTAATAAAATAGGGTGAAAAGTGTAATTTTACCACATTGAATGTGGTGCATTGTTTGGACACACAGTTGGCCAAAACATGCACCACATGTGCTTGACATACTGCCCAAGAGGAAGTTCCACACGGTCCATGAGCATGGTTAGGTAAACCATAAACAAACCATGCATTTCCCTTATATCAAGAAATTGTAGGAAATCGCCTGTCTCTTTGGTTCCTCTCGCATGGTTAAACTAAACCACGTGAGTCCTCCAAGACCATTGGATGAGTTTCACGATTTCTCTTGGGGGCCACACGGTTTCAAAAAAATTATGCTCCCCTATATGCCTTCTAGATTTTAAGGTTTTGGGGTTTGGTTTTACTGAAACTTGACGAAACAACCAAGACATCTCTCAAGCCTTAAAACCGGTCTAAAATCAACACATTTAAGTGTTATAGAACTCTGATTTATATACCAAGACTCAGTTTAAATAATGTACTATCCTCCAAATGCAAAAATTAAAATTATTTTGGAATTTCAGCTTGTCCAAAAATACGGGATGCTATAATTATATGTTCTATTCAAAGGAATAAGATAAACACACTATAATAAAAAATAGTGGAGTTACACTTGTGGTGGAAGTGATGAACGTATCCAGTTCCAAAGATAAAAATATAATTCAGGTGAATATGTCATACTTTAGAATCATCAAAAAAATATATGAGTTGGATTATAAAAAATTTCAAGTACTGATTTTCCATTACAAATGGATTGATAATAAGAATGTAGTTAAAGTTAATGAATTGGGCTTCATGAAGTTGAATTTTAGCGTGGAAGGGTAAAAGGATGAATCATTCATAATTAAATCACATGTATTGCAAGTATTTTATATCCTTGATAATAAAACTAGAAATTGGTTAATTGTTCTATTTGATACTAAAACAACTGTAGGGTCAGATGAAAATTTAGTTGTGGATTAACCTTTTTTGGGAGATCCCAATCATTTCATGATGGTCTCAATGTAGACAGTGTCTTTTACAATATAGGGTACCACAAGGATGGGATTTGGATACTCGATAAAGGATACAAGTCCCTTTAACCTTTAAATAAAAAAGATATTTGAATGAACATGTTAAAGTTTTTTTAATATACTATGATTTTAATAATAATATTACATATTTTCTACAGCATTTACAAAATCTAAATTAAATGTTTAACTACTCATACTGATAATGACTTCTCCAAACACTAATTTTACCAATCCCAAAGAAGAGAAGACTATCAATGCTGAAACTAAGGAATTTTTATGGGGCCAACATCACATAGATGAAAAAAATAAGAGTGATGTAGAATCAACATTCTAAATAAATTTTTTAAGGAAAGAAACAACTATTTAAAATTTTTAGTTGGATGGAATCAATGTGACCACCCTGTTGACCCTAAAAAGTTAATCTTCATTAGTTACATTAGGGTCCAACTTGAATTAGTGTTCCAAATGATATAAATATGTGGCATAATGTCATTCCTACATTGAAGACAATCATTTGAGAAGATATTAGGGTAATTTTATATTATACTTTCTCCATTTTATTGAAAAAATTATATGATGAAACTTTGATTTACTTTTCATTACTCCTTAAATAGTTAATTTATTTTAGATGATTATCATAATAAATTTCTATTAATGGTTTCTAGAAAATCTCATAGAACCTTTCAAGAAATTTTTATGAATAGACATCTCGGGGATGCTAAGGGGAAATAAAATCCCCATGCAAAAGCTATGTTAGCACACATTATAAACTCAGAAACATGAAAATATTTCATTAGTTTCCATGACAAGGAATCATTTTTTGATGTATTATAATTGATAATATTTCATTTTATATTAAATATTTTATCAAACTTTTTTCAAAATTATTAATTTATAAAACAAAAAAAGAGTGATGAAAATAAGCAGCATGCATGAAAACCAATGTAACCTTACCATAAAGAAATTATTGGGTACACTTCACTTGAAAAGAAAAGGATATGCATTTTAAGTCTATAGTAAAAGTTTTATGTGATACGAAACAAAAAATGTTCCTTTATTTATATGTATATTTATGAATTAGAATCCAAATCCACCCCTCATCACATGCTATAGAAGGAGGATTGTGTAAATAAAGAGGGAAAACTAGTAGATGAAAACAAAAAATCAGCATGAGAATCATGTATAAGTATGACATAACAGTATTTTTTTATAATTTATAATAATATTACATAAAAATAAATATTTATATTCATATGTTTTTTATACAGTTTATACACAAGAATCATCATCGATTAAACCTGAAGAACAACTACTTTCATAATCTTTTAAGCAACCAAAAAAATATGGAAATGTTAGAGGTATAGGTTTTAGATTGAAACCTCAAGAATATTTTGATAATACAAATTCATAAGTAGATACATATGAGATAATTAAGGGCATGCAAATAGAAATTGTTGTTTTAAAATATATTGTTTTTGGGTCTCGTTTGGCGAACCAATATATATGAATGGATTAAAGAGAACCAATTTGTCAGGACCCATCCCCTAAGGCCCGTGTCGTGACTACCCTAAGCCCACCTTCCATAGGCCAGGGGATGGCGACAAGCATTGGAAGGTGTATTCCCTAAAACAGGAAGGAATTTTTTTTATAAACTGTAAACTCACACAACCAAGCATCAACTAGATACAAGAACAATGTAAACTATATAGTAAACATGGTGTGTACAGAAGGTAAAGGGGACAAAATACAAGCCCCACTAGAAAGTACAAGAAAAATTGGAAAGTAAAAGTAAAATAGAGTAAACTCCTATAAACACCCACCAAGGATCCTACCTAAAGGGTAGGTATAGCTCTCTAATGATCGTCTCTACGGATCAACTCGTCAAAGGTTAACCTCTGAGCAGTCTTCAGTCCAGGTACCCTCATCCTCAGTCAATGATGTCCGTCATCTGCACCAGACACAACAAGGTGTGGGTGTAGCCCGTGCAGGGGAGAATATAACAATACTCAGTAGAGACCCCAAGACCCCCGAAGATCTCTCAAATCCACAAAGGATAAACCACAAAACATAGAAACAACAGTCAATCCTACTTAGGTATATACCCATACATATACCTAATTTATCAGAATATACCCACCTCACACAGGAGGGAAGAATACCACACAGGTAATACCACGAAGATAAAGTACCACACAGCTACACCATGAAGATATAAGACTCAACGTAAACTAGGAATAAAACTTTGAGAAACAGGATTATGATGCTGACCCACATAGGATCGCTATGAAAGCTGATATCCAGCCACATGATTTTCTAGGGATAATAATAAGTAACATCCCTAGTCACAACGTCGAACACCTCAGCTGCTAAAGAACTCCTCCTCTATGGAGTACAGTGGGCCTTCCACATCACACAGAGGCGCTTCCCACTAACCTTGGACTGCAAAGGTACTCCTGTCGAGTACTGTGGGTCTGCTGTGTCACATAGAGGTGCTCCCCACCGTGGGTTTGCCGCATCACATAGAGGTGCTTCCCCTCACGGATTGCTAAGGTACTCATCCTGTCAAGTACCATGGGTCTAACGTATCACACAGAGGCACTCCCCACTATGGGTCTTCCGCGTCACACAGAGGCGCTCCCTATTGGGAATGTCGAGTCACTCCGAGTCGAAACGGTCAGCAGTCGTCAAGTGTTAGCCAGTTGTAGGGCTCTGTACGTAGCATGCTTGGGAGAATCTCTCTCCAAGACATAATTCATACCTCAACTACCTCAAATTACCATGAAGAAGTATCAAAAAGATCTTTCATGTCATAAGGGACCCAACACAACAGACGACACGTGAATCAGACGCCCGGTCTATAAGTTATTAGCATTTCCGCTCCGAGGGCCCGATTTGATTTAGGGTTCGATACAACCTGGAAGTACTCCTACTTTATCCAAAACTCAAGTGGAGTATACCAGAAGGATCATCTCAATCCAAGGATTTTGGTTCCATAGATGGTTCGTCAAATAGACGTCCAGTTCTCAAGTTACGACCAAAAAGGCGAAACTGGGTCCGGCTGGGCCCGGGTCCGGTTCGACCCAGTCGGACCGACTCGGACTGACCTGAACTGCTTTGGGTCGACCCAGCTCGACTCGGGTCCCTACCGGATAACCTGGGCCTTGGCGGGCCTGGCCTGCTGAGCCGTGGTCCGGCCCAGCCCGACCTACTGGGCGTGGCCTGACTCGCACTGGGCGCAGGCCAGTGGCACGACCCGGTGGCGTGGTCCGCTGGCACGACCCGATGGCGCGGCCCGATGGGCACGACCTGCTGGGCACAGCTCGTTGGGCGTGGTCCGCTGGTGCGACTGAGTGGCGCAGTCCGCCCGAGTTGGCGACGAAGGGGGAGCAGACCCCGTTCCCTTCGGATTACCAAAGGGTATCACCTTAGGGCGTTGCCACGTCACCCGCGGGACCCAAGCGGGTCCCGCCGATCCACCACGACCGGCCGAGTGCTTCGTCTGGTCCTCCTCCCAGCGGCTCGGTCGCGCGCCGCTACTCCATCGCAGCCGGCCAATTCTCGGCCACTCTTCGGCCTCCACCATGGCTAAGCGGCCATGGTCTCCTGCTCGTCCGATGGTGCAGACATGAACCGCCCTACCTTCATGCTGTTGGCCGGTGTGCTGGCCCTCCTCCTCTTCCACAGATCACCGCATCTCTGTTCTTAGCCTGAAAAATAAAACAATCGCATATTCGTGATCATCGGGTCGATGGCTCCGCTTCTATATGTCTTGCTCAACAAAATATTGCTTTTTCAACATCATTAAATATTTGGCGTTGAAGAACACATGAAGAACATGTGATGAATAAAAAGGGAAGAGGCAAGGTATTTACATGGCAGGATGGACATGTTGGTTTGACTATCATCGTTGTGAAACCAGAATACGAAGAATCGATAAATAAATTCAATCATATATAAATCCCCTACCTTGATTTTCCGATGGAGGTGGCATGAGGAAGAAGAAGAATTCATTGAAGATTGACATCAGCATTCATCACTCCCACAAGATGCTCCAAGGTTGGTTCCTCGTATTTTGTTTTCACAACGACGATGGACAAACTAACATGGCCATCGTCCTGCGCATATACCTTGCCTCTTCCCTTTTTATTCTACATGCGTTATTCGTGTGTTCTTCAATGCCAAATATTTAATGATGATGAAAACACAATATTTTGTTGAGAACGACATATGAATGAGGATCCCTTGACCTGAGTATTGCGAATATGTGATTGTTTAATTTTTCAGGCTAAGAACGGAGATGCAGTGATCCATGGAAGAGGAGGAGGGCCGACACACTGGCCGACCGTATGAAGGTAGGGCGACGCGGGTCCGTGCCACGGGATGAGCAGAAGACCATAGCCGATTGGACGTGATGAAGGCCAAAAAGTGGCCAACACCCAGCCACCCACGGTGGAGGAGTGGCACGCAACCGTGCTGCTGGGAGGAGGACCAGCCGAAGCACCCGACTGGCCATGGTGGATCGGCGGGACCTACTTGGGTCCGGAGGGTGACGTGGAAGCACCCTAAGGTGCTGCCCTTTGGTAATCTGAATGGAAGGGGTTCCACTCCCCCTTTGACTCTAGCTTAGCCAGACCGCGCCACTAGGCCTCACCAACGGACCACGCCACCGGGCCGCGCCACCGGGCGGCGCCACCGGGCCTCGCCACCGGGCCGCGCCACCGGGCCGCACCACCAGGCTGCGCCACCAGGCCGAACCACTAGGATGCACCACCGGGCCGCACCTAGCATGGACTGGGCCACGCCTAGCAGGTTGGGCCCGCCAAGGCCCAGGCCATCCGAGCCAGACCCGAGCCCATCCGGACCTAGTTTCACCTTTTTAGCCGTAACTTGAGAACCAAGCGTTCATTTGATGAACCTTCTGTGATACCAGAATCCTTGGATCGAGATGGTACTTTTGGTATAATCCACTTGAGTTTTGGATAAAGTTGGAGTATGGACGGGTTGGATCGAACCCCGAATCTAATCGGGCCCTCAGAGCGAAAATGCTAATAACTTACAGAACATGAGTCTGATTGCCGCACCGTCTGTTGCATTAAGTCCATTATGACATGACAGACCTTTGGGATACTTCTTAGTATTACTTAGGTGCGGTTGTGGTATGACCGATGACTTGGAGAGACATTATCCCCAGAACGCTATGTATAGAACCCTGCAACTGGATGAGACTTGATGACTGCTAACCGTTTCGACTCAGAGTGACTCGACAGGCCCAGTGGGGAGTGCCTCTGTGTGATGCGGAAGATCCACGATACTCGATAGGAGGAGTACCTCAACAGGCCATGGGGGGAGTGACTCTATGTGATGTGGTAGACCCATGGTGTGGAGTGCCTTTGTGTGACGTGGAAGACCCACGATACTCGACAGGAGGAGTACCTTAGCAGTCCAAGGTTAGTGGGAAGCACCTCTCTGTGACGTGACCGACCCACTGTACTCCATAGAGGAGGAATTATCTAACAACCGAGGTGTTCGACATTGTGACTAGGGATGTTACTTGTTATTATCCCTAGATAATCCTGTGGCTGGCTATCAGCTTTCATAGTGATCCTGTTTGGGTCAACATCATAATCCTATTTCTCAGACTTGTATACCTAGTTTGAGTTGAGTCTTATATATCACAAAGAAAACTTTTCAAAAACACATACACAATCAGTGATTTCATGCACTAAGTCATAAATTAGAGGTTAGGGTCCTGGTGTATGGATACGTTAGCCGTCACACCAACACTGGACTCCCTGAACTGAAAACCACCCTAAAAAACACTTAACACTATTAATACACATAGAAAAGATCAAAGTTATAGTTCTTCGTTAGAACCAAACTCCTATGATACCAATTTGTCATGACCTATCCCCCAGGGCCCGTGCCATGACTACCCGAAGCCCGCCTTCCATAGGCCAGGGGCTGGAGACAAGCACCAAAAGGCATATTCTCTAAAACAGGAAGGCATTTCCT
The DNA here is from genome assembly GCA_963277665.1 of Viscum album. Lineage (NCBI taxonomy): Eukaryota > Viridiplantae > Streptophyta > Magnoliopsida > Santalales > Viscaceae > Viscum > Viscum album. Next base: position 1,974,190,613 of record OY728157.1, on the reverse strand, counting down.
TTATAAATTGTAAACTCACACAACCAGGCATATATACAGATATAAGCACAAAGTAAACTATATAGTAAACATGGTGTGTACATAAAGTAAAGGGGAAAAAATACAAGTCCAACTAAAAAGTACAAGAAAAACTTGAAAGTACAAGTAAAACTGAGTACATCTCCTATGAACACCCGCCAAGGATCCTACATGAAGGGTAGGTACAACTATCGAACAATCATCTCTGTGGATCACCTCATCAAAGGTCCACCTCTGAGTAGTCTCCAGTCCAGGTACCCTCGTCCTTAGTCAGCACTGTCTGTCATCTGCACTAGACACAACAAGGTGCGGGCGTAGCCCATGCAGGGGTGAGTATAACAATACTTAGTAGGGACCCCAAGACCCCCATGTTAAGATGGTATGGATAATGATATTCTCCTTATATTCCTAATGTAGGATTGAAATAATGAACGATATTGATCATAGTATCGTATGATGCTCAATATATAAGAGGGGGGGGGGTGAATTGTATACTTTAAAAAATTCTTTGGGAACTTTTAAAGTTGGTTAAAAACCTTTCTATTATTTAACATTGTTAAACAAGGTATTTCCCAAAACCTCTAGTTCTACAAACTTGCTTGATTCCGGAAATGTGATTCCGAGAATGTAATTCTAGAAAAGTGATTCCGAAAATGAAACTTAACAAAAGTTTACAAAGATGAAGATTCTACCTTAAAGCATATAGAATCTCACTATATCAGAGTGAAAAAATGTAAGGAAGTATAAGATATACTTTCCTTAACAAAAAAATGTAGTGGAAAACTTGAAACAAACAAGTAACAAGTAGTAAATATTTTAATCCAAAGAGAAGGGTATCCAACAACCTTGGATAAAGGTCCATTGATTTATAATTTAAAGAAAGTCCGTCTTACCCACTCCAGGGTAAGCCCTAGATACGAAGATCAGAGTCTATCTTGCTATCCATGCAAGCCCTCAACTTCAAGGTAGTCGGCACCTCTTTCTTCCTTAGTAAGGAAGCCCTAGAGCTTTAAGGTAGTCAGCACCTCTATCTTCCTATCCCTGGAAGACGTCGAATGTACTCAACAACATTCGGAGTCGCACGAAGAAAATCTGAACAAGATGTTCAGTATGCACTAAGCATGAGAGTCTCTCTCTAGAAATCACTTCAACATCATGTAATATCGAGAGTCATATAACGGTGTTATAACGTTGGGATATCTTTCAAATGAGATCCTATTTATAGGCACAATCTCAACAGTCAGCGCCCTCCTCCAACTGTCATATTTTTCCTTGAATTTCAGAGGGACCTGTAAACGTGTCACTCAAACAATGGTTAGTTAGTAACTGAATGCATGTCATCATTTTATAACCAAAAAAAGTGTAAGAAAAAATATGATTACTTAAGAAAATTATTTTTTCAGAATGTAAGAAAAAAATGAAAGTTCGAAGTCTACCCAAAAACTATTCAAAGTCTGTAATACATGGATATTCAGATTCAGTTTATCAGAAAAATTCAGGGTTAGAATTATATAGAATTACGGAGTCTAAATTTCAAGGAAATTAAGAGTCTTGATTTTAGTATAATTTAGAGTCTGAATTCATAAGAGTTCACAGTCTGAACTTAGAAATGTTTGGAGTTTGAATTCATAAGAGTTTGGAGTCTGAACTTACAAAGTTTGGAGTCTGAATTCATAAGAGATCAGAGTCCGAACTTACAATTTCAGAGTCTGAATTTACAGAACTCAGAGTCATAACTCAGTAGATTTCAGAGTTTGAATTCATAGAACTCGGAGTCAAAACTCATAAGAGTTCAGAGTCTAAATTCAGAGAACTCAGAGTCTGAATTCATAAGAGTTCAGAGTCAGAACTTAGAAAGTTTAGAACCTAAATTCAAATCCTAAAAACAGAATGATTTATATCTAAGTATATATATGATTCCAAGGTTTTGGATATGAAACTTAATTTTATACTTAGAGACAAAATGATCAATGAAAAACATGGTAAGGATAAATTTTCTTGGGGAAGGAAATTTTCCTTATAAAGGTAAAACATAGGGTAAAATGAAATTTGCCTTAAGATAAGGTGTTTGTGATTTTTAAAACATGAATAAATTGTAAAGTCATAAGGAAAACTTATTGACTCAACAATATCCCCAAACATGAAGAAATGGAAAAGTCATAAGGAAAACTTATTGACTCAGAAATCTCTCCCTTTTTGGAAAGAACAAACATCCTTATGAAAAAGAATATAAGGACTTAGAAAATATTTTTCTAGAATTTGAAAACCAAACTTATCTCCCTTATCACATGGGCAATGATGAATACTACTAACTCCCCCTTAGGCTTTGGAAAACTAAGAATCATATTCTAGATTTCCAGAATGATATTTTTCATTATCTTGAATATGAAAATCTTTGTAATGAAAACTCCCCCTTAGATGAACACTCCCCCTTAGGGAAATTTCTTCTTTACTTAGAATTATTTTTCCTTTATCACCCTTTGTGATTTTAAAAAATAAATACAGGGAATAGAAAAGATAATATGGTACCTGAAATATTAGTACTAAACAACCAAAAGACAAGTAACCAAACAATTCATTAGGATAGGAAAAATTTGTACAACAAGGAAAATACAAAAAAAGATCATATTTAAACAAGATCATCCTTCCTTTTCCTTGGGCATCAGCTTCTTCATTATTATTTTGAGATTATTAATATCCTTGTGGTCTTCCTTTTCTCACTTAAGAATCTGATCCTGATCCTCAGCTTTCTTCTTTAAAGCTTTGATTCAATCATCCTGGGGCTTGAGAACTTCTGCCTGAGCCTTTAGGACTTCTTACTACTTGACAAGGTTTTCTTCAATATCAATCTAAAGATCTATTTCTCTCTTACATCTTTGATCCACTGAATATAGTTTCCCATTCAAATCCTTCACTTGTTAAATACAAGGATTCTGTTCCAGAGTCATCTTTTCTTCAAAACTACTTGTGAGATCCTTGATCTTACCATCTTCAATGTCAAATGCCTCCTTGACACTATCTTGTAACTTATCAAGTTATTTAAAATCTTCAACTGTATTCTTTGACCAACTGACCATTTTCTTATAAGACCTTTTGTGGGAATCATAGTTAATGAAGAAATTCTTGAAATTAGCCTCAAGCTTTACACACTTATCCATCACCATAGACACTGAATCCGATTTCTAGTTCAAGGTGTGTTGAAGCCTATGACATCTCAAATCAATGCTTGGAAAAATCAAAATGGTCCCAACAAGCTTCTTCAATGATTAAACAATGAAATCATGTCCAAGGGATGATGATTCTGAATAGGAAACTTTGCTAGGAGAGGGGTCTTTCTCTTACTCAACAAGTTTTCTATTTGAAGATCCACTAACTTCCTTCTTCTTTACAAAAAATTTAATAAGTGTATCAAAAACCACCTATTTACCCTTATCAGTTCGCGGAATGGCTTCCTCATCAAGAGATTCATATTCACTGTCAGACAATTGAACAATTTTATCTTCATCTATCTCTTCTTTCTAAGCTCCTGCCTCAACATCCTCATGATGAATGAAGTCATGATTATAACTTTCTTCCTCATAGATCTTATTCACTTCATCTTCAACCTTGTCATCTAACCCAAGAGTATTAATCTTTGAAGATTCATCTTGAGAGGTTTGGATTGATAGCTTCTCAGATGGAATTTCCTTCTCATGAAAGTCTTCCACTTGCTTAATCAAATATTCGGTATCACCACTGCCTTCTTCTTATTTTTCTTCTTCCATAACTTTTTCTACTTCTTTTTCTATAATAATATTTTCTTGGAATTTTTCCGAAGTGAAGAATTTCTTACCCAGCGTCTCAGGTAAAGCATCTACCAAGAAAGATTCTGGTACCAGAATGATATCTGATGCTTTCTCAGTATCCCTCAGAAGGGATTGCACTATTTTAGATTCAGTAATCTTCTTCTTTAACTTCTTTTCTTTATCTTCCTTTTCAAGATCTTCAACTATCTTCCCTTTTAAGGATTTTGCTTCAGCAGGATCCAAACCAAAACTTGGCTCCCCTGCTTTCTTTTTTTCTTTGTCTTCTCTCCACTTAGCAACTACCTCATCCGGATATGATTTTTGCTTCTTAGTTTTTGGTGGTGCGGATTGGATTTCCTTGGCATATGGAGTTCTTCCTTCCACTATTAATTCCTTCAACTTCCTCTTCCTTCCTCCCTTTTTTGACGGTTCAACCACTTCTTATTTTTTTGGAACAACTTCAGCTTCTTCCTATGGTAAGTCATAAAATTTTCCAGAGTCTGTAGAAAAACCAATGTTCATCCTCTTCAGGGTATCATCACTGACTAACATGACCTTGCAATTATTTGGCTTCGAGCTGCAAGGAATTTTAAAAGATTCTAAGTAACAAACAATTAAATTTGAGAAAATGGATGGATACATAATTATTTGAGCCTTAAAGTTTACATTCTTAATATTCTCAATCATAATGAGAATATGCTTAACCAGATTGATCTTCCTTTGGTTCACCAAGAAATCCAAAATATACATGTCATTCTTCTTCAATATGTATTTGTCACCTTTTCTTAGAATGATGAATCATTGAACCCATAATTTGAGAATATGATAATTTGTAGAAAAGTGAGAGATCTTCAGAGTCTTTACATCAGAGAGTCCAAGACATGCCATAGCCTTCTACTTAACAAAACTTCCTTTGAAATCTAGCAACTTATAAGAGCAGAACTCAGCTTCCCCTTCGTATGGAATACCAACTAATCTAGCTACCTTAGTATATTAAAGAGCATAAGCTTTTACATATCTCTTGAACGAAAACTTCTCTCTGCCTTCTTCCTTAAAAAAACTGAATGATTCATAAAATTCAACTAGCAAGTCCGGATACACCAAATCTTGATCTCCTGGCTTAGATATGGAAATGTTCTCCTATCCATTCAGCTTAATGTTCTTTGAGATTATAGAATCATACTTAGATTAGAAGTTCAGATGCACCAACATTTCTCTATAGACCTGCCACTCTGAGATTGGTTTGATAGTAGATATATCTTTCTGAGAGGATTCTTTGATAGATATTCAGAATTGAGAAACCCTTGAAAATCCAAAAAGATCTTATGTAAAAGGGAATAAATTCAGCATGCAAGAGCTTGAGATTCAATGTGGGATAAACATGAGGGGGTCCTTTATATAGGAGTTTGATGTGACGATTCATCTTCCAAACCCAATCCGATGGCTGAAAATCCTTCTGATTAGATCTGGTGGTTGATATGATAGCCACAAGGAAATCTTGGATCCGATATTTTGAGTTTTTTAATAAAAACATTCAGATTTAAGGAAAAGAGAATCTGAAAAATTTAAAAACAAAATAAACTACCAGTAAGTAAAGTATGATTACAAAAATTCAGGAAAGGAAACATACCTTTAGGATTTCTTAGGAAGATTATTCATAGTGAGGATAAATTTTTCTTGAAGAAATTTAGATTCCAAAAAATTTTGATTATGAAAAAAAATTGAAAATGAAAATCTCCATTACGAAAATTTTAAGTATGAAAATCTTGATTAAAAAAAATTTTGAGTATGAAAATATTCATTACGAAAATTTTGAGTACAAAAATCTTCATTACAAAAATTTTGATTACAAAAATATTCATTATGAAAATTTTGGGTATGAAAATCTTCATTTTGAAAATTTTGATTAAGAAAATCTTCATTATAAAAATTTTGAGTACGAAAATATTCATTAAGAAAATTTTAAGACTGCAAAAAATTTTAGACTATGAAAATTTTTATTATGAAAGATTTTAAAAAAAATCTAACTACGAAAATTTTCATTATGGTTGATTTAAAAAAATCTGACTATGAAAATTTTCATTACGAAAGATTTGATCTATCTAACAAGAAAATGTACTCCCCCTATGAAAAGGAGTTTATTACTGTAAGGAGATTGGTTTCAACAGAAATTTAAAAAGGAAGATTACCTTATGGTTATCACTCTTAAGTTTTGTTTAATGTATTCAAATCTATCAGAGGGTAAATATTTTGTGAAAATATCAGCAAGTTGATCTTGTGTTTCGATAAATTGAAGAATGATATCTCCTTTTTGTGTGTGATCCCTAATAAAGTGATGCCTAATATCTATGTGTTTTGCACAGGAGTGGTGTGCAGGGTTTTTACTTAGGGAAATAACACTAGTATTATCACACAAAATTTGTGTTTTGGTAAAACTCATACCATAGTCTGTGAGTGTGTGTTGCATCCATAATACTTGAGCACAATAAATTCCAGCTGCTACATATTCGGCTTCAGAAGTGGAAAGTGTTACTGAGTGTTTTTTCTTTCATGACCAAGAAACTAATGAATCTCCTAAGAAATGACACATTCCAGATGTACTTTTTCTATCCATTCTACATCGACCAAAGTCAGCATCCGAAAAACTCTCTAAAATAAAATCATTTCCAGAAGTATAAAAGAGTCCTAAATCCATGGTTCCATTTAAGTAGTGAAAAATTATTTTCACTACCTTTAAATGAGATTCCTTAGGATTAGATTGATATCTTGTACATAATCATATTAAAAACATTAAGTCTGGATGACTATCTGTCAAGTAAATTAAACTTCCTATCATACCTCTAAAAGATGTTTGATCTACTGGTTTCCCAGCTTCATCAAGATCAAGTGTGTTTGAGGTACCAATGAGAGTACTAATACTCTTAGTGTTGTCATATTTATACTTTTTAAGAAGATCTTTAATATAATTATGTTGGGATATATAGATTCCTACTGGTTCTTGAGAAATTTGAAAACTAAGGGAAAATTTTAACTCACCCATCATACTCATTTCAAACACAAATTTCAATAGATCTGCAAAGGAATCAGTTAAGGATTGCTGAGTTGAACCAAATATAATGTCATCAACATAAATTTGAAAAATAATTTTTTTTTTCTTATCTTTCTTTATAAAAAGGGTTAGATCTGCATTTCACTTAACATAATTATTTTGAAGAAAAAATACTATAAGTCTATCATACCAAGTTTGAGGGGCTTTCTTAAGTCCATACAAAGCTTTGGTAAGTTTATAAACAAGTTAAGGATGTTTTGTATCTTCAAAACCAGGAGGTTGTTCAACAAAAACTTCCTCTTGTACAAAACCATTAAGGAAAGAACATTTCACATCCATTTGAAAAAGTTTAAAATTGAAGAATGATCTAAAGGCAAGTAGGATACGAATAGATTCAAGTCTAGCTACTGGAGTATATGTTTCTTCATAGTCTATTCCTTATTGTTGATTATAGCCTTTAGCAACCAATCTAGATTTATTTCTTACTATGATTCAATTTTAATCACACTTATTTCTGAAGACCCATTTTACTCCAATAATAGAAATTTCCTTAGGTCTTTTAACCAAGGTCCAGAATTTATTCCTTTTGAATTAATTTATCTCATCTTGCATAGCTTTTATCTGATCATCATCACCTAAAGCTTCATCAGTGATTTTTGGTTCTAATTGGGAAGGGAATGCTATATGTTCTATTTCATTCCTTAAGGAACTTCTAGTCCTTACGGGTTGATTTACATCACTAATAATACTATCACTGGGATGATTCTTTAGAAACAACTGATTTGGGTTTTGTAAAACCTATTCATCAATATAGGGTAGGAAATCTTCTGGGGTAAATGATTCAGAAACATATTCTTGAAAATTTTCCTTATTAGAAGGATCTTCTAACAAAGGTTGATAATCAGTTTTTGAAAACACATCCGAAGATGTAGGTTGGGGTTGTTTAAAAAAAGGATCAGTTTCATCAAATTTGACATGTAATGTTTTTTCAACAGTACAAGTGTTTTTATTGAAAAATCTATAAGCCTCAGAAGTTGTGGTGTAGCCTAAGAAAACCCCTTCATCATATTTTGGTGCGAATTTGTGTAAATTATCTTTAGTATTCAAAATGAATACCTTGAAACCAAAAACCTTGAAGTAGGAAAGTCTAGGTTGTCTACCATTCCATAACTCATGAGGAGTTTTATTAAGAAAAGGTTTAATCAAAACACAATTTATAGTATAACAAGAAGTACTTACATCTTCAGCCCAAAAATTTTTGGCTATAGAATATTCACTCAACATGGTTCTTGTCATCTTTTGAATAATTCTATTTCTTCTTTCAACAACACCATTTTTTTGAGGTTTTCTTGGTGTTGAAAAGTTATGAGTAATGCCTTTTCTACTACAAAAAGTTTCAGAATCAGAATTTTGAAATTCTCTTCCATGATCACTATGAATAGTTTTCAAACGAAGGTTTTTCCAATTTTTAACTTGGGCTCTAAAAGTTTTGAAATAAGAAAAAGCTTCAAATTTCTTTGCTAGAAAATAGACCCATATAAATATAATGTAATCATTAACTAAGACAAATACATAATATTTTCCTCCAATGCTTCCAGTTTATGTTGGTCCAAAAAGATCCATATGCACTAACTGTAATGAATCAGTGGTTGAGATTTCACTGACTGATTTAAAACTAGATTTATGTTGCTTGCCATATTGACAAGGATCACAAATTTTTGAAGAATAAAATCTAATCTCCAGTATATCCTTAAATATTATTTTCTTAGAAATTTTGCATAGGTTCCTAAGGTTGCATTGTCCTAACCTTATATGCCATAAACAAGAATGATCTTCCATTGCACTAATTCAAGTTAGGTCTTGGATCCTAAGGACTTCTCTGTTTAGTGTGTAAACATTCTCTTGCCTATTGGTAGAAAGAATAAACTCTTCCTTGGAATTGTGTACTAAGTACTTTTCATTCCTAAAATTCACAAGGTAACCTTCATCACATAATTGATTTATGCTAATGAGGTTGTTCTTAAGACCCTTGAAAAATAAAACATTCAAAATAAAATTTTTTCCAAGAACAACGATGTTACCTATACCAATAATTTCTCCCTTATAATTATCTCCGAAAGTTACTTTTCCTCCTTTCGTCTTGATAATATTTTCAAAGTAGTTTCTGTTATAAGTCATATTCCAGGAACATCCACTATCCATGTACCAAGTATTACTGTTGGTACTTTCTTTATTTTTCTGAAAATACGAATGTTATACTTTCGGAATCCAAACCTTCTTGGATCTGGAAATTTCAGAAAGCAAAATCTTAGGTACCCACATTTTCTTAGAAAAATTGGATTTGTGAAAACCTAAAGAATGGGTTTTGTTTAAGGAATAATTTTTTACCCAATGCCCAACACACTGAAATTTAGTACAAAATGGAACACTTTGAGGAACAAAATAATTATTACTAAAAATTGGTTTAGAACTAGTATAACCAAAACAAAAATTATTCCTTAGAGGTCTGATTTGAGAATACATTTTATCAAAATTTTCCTTACCTAAGGTAAAGTTTGACAAAAACTTCCTCAAGGAAAATATTTCAGATTTTAGTTTGATAACTAAGTTCTTATCTTCCAAATCATTTTCTTTAGAACTAGAGTTAGGATTGAAAACATTTTTCTTAGAAATTACTTTTTCTCTATCTTTATAAAGTTTATCCTTCTCAGAATTTACTTCCTCAAATTTTTTTGAAATACTTTTGAAATCAAAAATTTTCTTATCAATATCTTTAGAAAGATCAGACATGTCCTTAGTAAGAATAGTATTTCTAGAATTTTCTTTATCAAGCTTTTTCTTGAGTTTTAAATTCTCATTCTCAAGGAGCTTATAAAGCCTAGAAACTTCTTTATAGGTAGGTAAAGTATTATCTTCATTAGAAGAAGATTCTTTATCAGAAGAGTTATAATATTTACAATTACTATAATTAGAATTTATGAATATGTTGGTCATAGATTCAACATTGTGTACCTTAGCCATTAAGCAATGATTTTCAATAGGTAGTCTGGATATTAGACCAAGATTCTTCTGTCCAGAATATTCATACTTTGATGATTCATCTGAAGAGTCTCCACCACTAGCACTCCAGGTGTCATTATCTTTCAAAAATCTCTTAGCTTTATCTTTGTAGTACTTCTTCCTGTTTCTCTCAGAAAGCTTTTCCTTTCTTTTCTTTCTTTTAAGAATAATACAATCAGGTCTTATATGTCCAGCTCTTTTGCATTCATAACATGTGACTTCTGAATCTTTCTTATCTTTCCTTTCTTTCTTCTTGTATCTGGATTGAAAATTCTTCTGGCCAACAATCTTGTTCATCCTTTGAGAAAGATTCTCTAACTCATTTTCTGAAGATTCACTTCCACTAGATTCAGATTGAATAACAATCTTCTTAGATTTATATCTAGTAAATCTCTGAGGAGTCTTGGATTTCATATGATTTGAAGTTGTTGTAAAAGCAACACTGGCATTACCATTCTTCTTCTTAACAATTTCATCATCTCTCTTCATTCTAGTCTTGTGTTGAAGAAGATTTTCAAAAAGTTCATCAAGAGAAATTTGAGTAACCTTCCTATTCTCATCTATAATTGTTCTCTTGGATTCCCACTCATTGAGCATGATGTCTATGATTTTTTCCACAAGAGATTCATCATCTAATCCTTTCTCACCCATATATTGTAAAATATTAACAATAGCCATGAATATTTGTTGTACCTTACATATGGGTTCTCTATAAGGAAAGAAAAAACATAATATTCAGCTCTGATCATGGATCTTCTAGTTTTAATAACTTTGGAAGTTCCAAAGTGAGTAACTTCAAGCTTCTTCCAAATACAATTTGCTGCTTCACAAGATGAAATTTGGATGTATATATTTCTAGTCATGGAACAAAGCAATGTATTGTGTACCTTATAATTCAGTTGATATTCATGCTTTTATTGATTGGTGAAAGTACTAACTTCCTTGTCAGGGATTTTATATCCTCTAGTAAGCGTGAAAAAATTGTCTACTCCAATATTGACAATGAATGTATTAATGTGATCTCTCCAATATTCGTAATCATTCCCATCAAAAATAGGTGGTCTAGTTGGATTTAGGTTGTCAATGGAACCAACATTGATTCCTTCCATATTAAAGACTATATTTCCACACAAACTTGTTAGTAATAAATGTTTGTAAACAAGGAAAATATTCCTCAGCAAGGAAAATATAGAACAATGAAAAACTTGAGTAAGGAAAACTTATATGTGAATATAAGAAATTCAGATACCTTCTCTGATACCAATTGTTAAGATGGTATGGAAAATGATATTCTCCTTAGATTCCAAATGTAGGATCGAAATAATGAACGATACTGATCGTTGTATCGTATGATGCTCAATATACAAGAGAGGGGGTGAATTGTATGCTTTAAAAAATTCTTTGGGAACTTTTAAAGTTGGTTAAAAACCTTTCCATTATTTAACAATGTTAAAGAAGGTAATTCACAAAACCTCTAGTTCTACAAGCTTTCTTGATTCCAGAAATGTGATTCTGAGAATGTAATTCTGGAAAAGTGATTTCGGAAATGAAATTTAACAAAAGTTTAAAAAGATGAAGATTCTACCTTAAAGAGTATAGAATCTCACTATATTAGAGTGAACAAATATAAGGAAGTATAAGATAGTTATACTTTACTTAACAAACAAAATGCATCGAAAAACTTGAAACAAACAAGTAACAAGTAGTAAATATTTTAACCCAAAAATAAGGGTATCCAACAACCTTGGATAAAGGTCCCTTGATTTATATTTTCAAGAAATTCTATATTACCCACACTAGGGTAAGCCCTAGATACAAATATCGGATTCTGTCTTGCTATCCCCGCAAGCCCTCAACTTCAAGGTAGTCGGAACCTCCATCTTCCTCAGTAAGGAAGTCCTCGAGCTTTAAGGTAGTTGGCACCTATGTATTCCTATCCCCGGAAGCCCTTGAATGTACTCAACAACATTCGGAGCCGCATGAAGAAAATATGAACAAGACTTCCAGTACACACTAAGCATGAGAGTCTCTCTCTAGAAATCAATTCAACAAAATGTAATCTCTAGAGTCATAGAACGGTGTTATAAAATTGTGAGCTCTTTCAAATGAGCTCCTCTTTATAGGAACAATCTCAACAGTAGGATCCCTCCTCCAACGGTCATATGTTTCCTTGAATTTCAGAGGAACCTATACACATGTCACTCAAACAATGGTTAGTTAGTAACTAAATGTATGACACTGTTTTATAACCAAAACAAGTGTAAGAAAAAATATGATTACTTAAGCAAATTTATTTTTCATAATTTAAGAAAAAAAGAAAGTTCAGAGTCTATCCAAAAACTATTCGGAGTCTATAATACCTGGATATTCAGATTCTATTTATCAAAAGAATTCAGAATTAGAATTATAAAGAATTCTGGAGTCTGAATTTCAAGGAAATTTGGAGTCTTGAATTCTATAGAATTTGGAGTCTGAATTCATAAGAGTTCAGAGTCTGAACTTACAAAAGTTCGGAGTCTTAATTCATAAGAGTTCAGAGTCTGAACTTACAAATTTCGGAGTTTGAATTCATAAGAGTTCAGAGTCTGAACTTACAAAGTTCTTAGTATAAATTCAGAGAAATCAGAGTCAGAGCTCAGAAGAGTTGAGAGTCTGAATTCAGAGAACTGGGAGTCTGAACTCATAAGAGTTCGAAGTCTGAATTCAGAGAACTCAGAGTCAGAACTCATAAGAGTTCGGTGCCAGAACTCAGAAAGTTCGGAACTTGAATTCAGATCCTAAAAACAGAATGCTTTATATATAAGTATATATATGATTCCAAGGTTTTGGATATGAAACTGAATTTTATACTTAGAGACAAAATGATCAATGAAAAACATGGAAATGATAAATTTCCTTAGGGAAGGAAATTTTCCTTATGAAAGTAAAACATAGGGTAAAATGAAAATTTTCTTAAGATAAGGTGTTTGTGATTTTCAAAACATGAATAAATGGTAAAGTCATAAGGAAACCTTATTGACTTAACAATATCCCCAAACATTAAGGAATGGAAAAATCATAAGGAAACCTTATTGACTCAACACCCTGAAGGTATCTCAAATCCAAAAAGGATAAACCACAAAACATAGAAATAATAGTCAACCCTACTTAGGTATATGACCATACATATACCTAAGCTATTAGAATATACCCACCTCACACGGGAGGGAAGAATACCACACAGGTAATAACAAGAAGATAAAGTACCACACAAGTACACCATGAAGATATAAGACTCACCTCAAACTAGGTATACAACTCTGAGAAATAGGATTTTGATGCTGACCCACATAGGATCGCTATGAAATATGATAGCCAGTCATAATATTCTCTTGGGATAATAATAAGTAACATCCCTAGTCACAACGTCAAACACCTCAGCTGTTAGAGAAATCTTCCTCTATGGAGTACAGTGGGCCTGCCATGTCACACAGAGGCACTTCCCACTAACCTTGGACTATTAAGGTACTCCCCTTGTCGAGTACCGTGGGTCTGCTGCGTCACACAGAGACGGTACCCATCATGGCCTGCTGAGTTACTCCCCCCGTCGAGTATCATGGGTCCTATGCATCATACAAGGGCACTCCTCACCGTGGGTATGCCATGTCACATCGAGGTGCTCCCCACTAGGCCTGTCGAGTCACTCCGAGTCGAAACGGTCAACAGTCGTCAAGTCTTAGCCAGTCGCAGGGTTCCGTACATAGAGTGTTTGGGAGAACTGATCTCCAATCCATAAGTAATACCTCAACTACCCTTAAGTCCCATGAAGAAGTATCCCAAAGGTCCTTCATGTTATAAGGGACCCAACGTAATAGATGACGCGTTAATCGGATACCCGGTCTGTAAGTTATTAGCATTTCCACTCCGAGGGCCCGATTGGATTCGAGGTTCAATCCAAACCGGACGTACTCCAACTTTATCCAAAACTAAAGTGGAGTATAACAAAATGACCATATCAATTAAAGGACTCCAGTGCCATAGATGGTTCATGAAACGAACATCCAGTTCTCAAGTTACAGCCAAAAAGGTGAAACTGGGTCTGGATGGGCCCGGGTCCGGTCCGACCCAGTCAGACTGACCTGGGCCGACCCGACAGCCCAACCGACTAACGGGTTGACCCGCGATTCATCCGTCTTTGTAGGTGGTTGATGCAGGGTATCTTTTCGGGTTAATCTTATGTTCAATTTAATTGTTTATTGAACTCCCTTAATATCCTCCATATTACAAGCTAACGTGGAGGGCGTGTGCCTAATGAACCTGGCCCGAACCCTCCACTATCTAGCTTTCCTTGTGCCAACTTGGAAGACCACAATCATATCGACACACACTGTAAGAGGAGAGTTGCGTCTTGTTATCCGTGGTGAATGGAGGAGGCGGTCGGCATGATAGCCGTCCACGAGAAGGAATGCAGCACGATCGCCACACCGCCAGTGAACGGAAGCCGCGACTGAAGCCACGGTGATGGTCAAACCTGCCTCTATCGGGTTCCGCAGTGACTGAGTAGTGCCCTCGCGGCGTCGCCAGTTTTCCAACCGAATGGCCTCTGGGCCGTTTGGGAATCCGAGAGACCAGGGGTGTTACACACCCCCACGTTGGACCGAACTGGGCCGCTGCTGTCGACTGGGCTGCAACCCTCATTTGGGACGCCACCCTCGGAGTGGGCCACTACCCTCTGACCGAGATACCTCCCTCGGAGTGGGCCGCCACCCTCGGACCGGGCCTCCACCCTAGCGGCCGCCGCCCCTGGACCGGGCCGCCGCCTTAGTGTGCCGCCGCCCAACGTGGGCTGAGCCGCCCCTTTGCGGGCTTCCCTATTCTACTCGGGCTGCCCCCTTGCGGGCCATGCCAGACCTCGGCCCAGTGGGCCGAGTCTTCCATAGCCCAGTCCAGACCGGGTCGGGCCGGGTCAGTCCGACCGGGTCGGACCGGACCCGGGCCCAGAATCACATAGAGGGGAATATCTTGAGAACCGGATGTCCGTTTGATGATATATCTGTGACATTGTGATCCTTGGATTGAGACAGTCCTTTTTGATTTAATCCTCTTGAGTTTTGGAGATAGTTGGAGTACAACCGGGTTGGATTGAACCCGAATCCAACCGGGCCCCCAGAGCTAAAATGCTTATAACTCACAGACCGGGCGTCTGATTGACGCACCGTCTGTCACGTTGGAACCCTTATGACATGTCGGTCCTTTGAGTTACTTATTTTTAGAGATTAATGTTGGTATAAGTTCGACCGATATCTCGAGGTTTGATTCTACGGAACTCAAGCACATTGGGTGCGGGGAATCTGGTGGCTAGTAGTGAGGCAGAGGTTTGAGACAGTTCATGTGGAGTTCAACGCTCAACAATCCTGTGTGGGTTTGTGCATACCGATCCTGTGTGAGTCAAATCTTGGGTGGGTCAGCGCTCAACGATCCTATGTGGTTCAGTGCATACCGATCCTATGTGGGTTAGATCCTGTGTGGGTCAGCACTCAGCTATCCTGTGTGGGTCAGTGCATACCGATCCTATAATGGTCAGATCCTGTTTGGGTCAGTGGGGATAAGTTACCTATCGACTCTGGGCGGGTCAGATCCTATGTGGATCCTTACGGGGGTTAGTACCTATCGATCCTATGTGGGTCAAACTCCGTATGGTCAGAAGTAGTGCCTCTTGATAGAATAAAATGATCCAGCTTCACGACTAATCATCTATACTTTTATACTTCACTGAAAACTTGGTTTGAGTTGAGACTCTGTTTGAACTAAGACCTTTACCTTCATGGTACTATCTTTGTGGTGATACCAGTGTGGTAATTTTACCTTCATGGTACTATCTTTGTGGTGATACATGTTTTGTACCTTTACCTTCATGGTGATACCTGTGTGGTACTTTTACTTTCGTGGTACTATCTTCGTGGTGATACATGTGTGGTACTTTTACCTTCATGGTGTAACCTTTGTAGGGTTACCTGTGTAGTACTTTTAACTTTGTGGTGTTACCTTCATGGTGTTACCTTTGTGGTATTCTTCCCTCTTGTATGAGATGTTTATATCTTGATAACTTAGGTGTATATATGGCCATATACCTAAGTAGAGTTGAAGTCTTGCTTTGTGGTTATATCTAGTTGCGTTATAGTATGTGTAGTAGCTTCTTGTTGTGTTCTTGAACTGTGTGTTTGTACGGTAAAAAGGCAATGCCTTCCCATATTAGGGATAGCCTTTTAGGTGATATTCTCTATCCTATGGCCTATGGAAGGTGGTCTTGGGGTAGTCACGACACAGACCCTGGGGGATGGGTCGTGACACAATAGTAGAAAAATGATCATTACATAAAGAGCCACACCCCACTAACTTTGCAGTTATCCATTCCCCTCAACCACCTACCTTACCCAATGTAATAAATTATTTCATAACACTTTCTTCTAAATGTAAATCAAACAAATATCGATAACTTTTTTATTACTAAAATTATACAGGGTAAAATTACATGTGATTTATATCTATCAACACCCACCCATTGACTTATTGTAAGAGGTACAACGTAGAATATTCAAGGATACACGATACATAATAAATAACTACAAAAAGATAATGTGAGAGTGGGCATTCTAGTAGCGCATGAGTCAATGGATGAGTTTCCTATTCCACTTGATGATTTGGATTTCAACATGGTCTATTATGTTATTATAACTTTTATAACATGGATGTTTAATCTTATAATGATAATGGGGATAATGAGGTATATCCTCTATTTTTTTTCAAATGAAAAACCTTTAATAGTTGATGAAAAAAGGTATTAAATGAGGTATGACATTACATATAGACAAGACTAAGGGGAAATGTAAGGTTAGATCAAGATAATCAAGTGAATGAACCAAGAAATATAAAGGACCTCTTGGGAGTAGCTTCACCCCACCAGTTCCACCACCACATATATTAACATTACAAGTTCACATACATACAACATTATAATACGTAAATTTGTCCTAAATTGAATATGTAGAAGAAATATTTAGAGATTACATTACAAACATGATTGTTCTCAAGATTATAATTGAAATTATCATGTTTGAATGCCTGTGATTCAAAGTTGTGAATTCATACATGAGGTACATTTTCATAACATGTTTTTCCAAAAAATGATCTACAATGTTCATTAAAGTTAATAACTATTCATATTTTATATAGGTGTATATATTACTAATATATAATGGGAAAACCCTAAAAAGAGAAATTTAAATTCATTAATCCTATTATCATTTCTATATCGAAAGTTCATTTGGAAGTAAAATAAATTAAAAAAAAAGAAAAATGAACTAATAATGGAGTTTAAAAATAAAATAATATATTATATAATCTTCTTATTTCATACAATTTAGGGGTAAAAATCAAAAATATAATCATATAAAATATATTTTTCTTTTTTCATTATGTATTTGTTTTTTTAACAATAATTGGATACTCACCGAACTCAATTTGAATACCATGAATTTTTATTATTTTATCCAAAGCATGGATTTCAAAAAAATAAACCACACATAATGTCCATTTTGAATCTTTAATGCAACATAATAAAAATTTTATAGATAATATTCAAATTATACCTTTTATATTGTTTATTAATTAGAATTTTGTTATGATAGGGTGATCTATAAATATCATATAAATAATGATATAAGGTTGGTTACTGGACATAATAAGCCTATGGATTTATTCAAATGGAGTCAGATTAAGGTATATATAGTAACATTTAACTATCAACATATATTTAAAAAAATTATTTTGGTAAATGTTTTTATAGTGTTTGAAACAAAATAATGATAAGGATTGTGCATATAATGTTTGTAAATTTATAAAAATATTATATAACATCAACAAACTAGCATCCTTAAACAATCTTGTTAAAGGTAATTAAAATTTCATTTAAAATATTTGTTAATCATTTGTTTATCTATATTTTCTTTTTACTACTGAGATATATGAAACTATACATACTCAAAATAATAAGTAGATTTTTTTAGAGATGTGTGGGAAAAGTACATGGTGTTAGAATGTTTGCTGACATCAAGTTGAGGTGATTACCTATTATGTTTGTAATTTTTTTATTTCACAGAGATCATGATGAGTTAACTATATGTCAATATAACACATGATGTGATCAATAGGACTCTAAGTGCATGTTCACAATTAAAAGAAAATGAAATTTTATTCTAAAACACAATTTAGTTATCCAAAACTAGGAAAATGAGGTCATATTATCTTGATAATTTATGAAAATGATTCATAATTCATTTTTGACATGTAGGAATTGACTTCACATCAATTGGATACAAAATCTTTTCAATATGACTCAAATAACATGTTTTTTACATTAAAAAGGTCTCATTTTACTCTAAATCACGAATCATATATTCTAAACTAATAAAACAATCTTGTGTTGTCTTGATTCTTTAAGAAAATGACCCATAATTCATTTTTAATTCATAGTAAATGACCACATTTCAATTTGACACACTATGTGATCAGTAGGACTCCAACTGCGTGTTCAAAATAAAAAATTTAATTTTAGTCTAAAACGTTATTTATATATATAAAACTGAGAAAACAAGCTTGGATTGTCTTGATAATTTAGTATAATAAGACATAAATCTTTTTTAATGTGTAGGAATCAACCAAAAGTCACTTAGATACATTGTGTGGTTGGTATGACTCAAAGTGTTAATTTTTGTATTAAAACATTTAATTTTACTATAAATCATGCATCATAGTGCCAAAACCAAGAAAACAATGTAAAATTATCTTTATAATTTAGAAAAATGACCCATAATTCATTTTTGATGTGTATGAATCGAACACATGTCAATTAGAAATATGATGTTCCTAGTAGAACTCCAATTGTGTGTTCATAATAAAAAATGTCATTTTAGTCTAAATTGTGATTCCCATAGCCAAAATCAATAAATAATTCTCACATTATCTTGATACTTTAGGAAAATGATCCATAATTCATTTTTGATGTATAGTAATTGAACACAAATCAATCTAACACACTATGTGGATGGTATGACTCAAAGTTCTTATTTTCAATATAAGTGTCATTTTATTCTAAAATGTGATTCACATAGCCATAAATGAGCAAAGGAGATCATATAATTTTGGTACTTTAGAAAAATGATCTATAATTCATTTTTGACATATATGAATCGATTGTATGTAAATCTAACACACGATTTGACCGATAGAACTCCGAGTTCATGTTTCCACATTAAAAATTATCATTTTACTTGAAAACACATGTCACATAACCAAAAAGGATAAAAAACTAAAATCGTCTCAATACTTTAAAAAAATATCCATAATTCATTTTTGATGTGTAGGAATTAACCAAATACCAATTTGATACATGATGTTGTCAGTCTGAATCAAAGTGAATGATTTTAAATTAAATGTAACATCCCTGACCCGGGTGCCACTAAATCAGTGCTCCGATCCGGGTTGTCACATGAACTCAAGCATGCCTCCCTGTATGTCAGAGGTTGCTGACTAGTAGTGGGGGTCTAGATTAGTCACATGGGGATACTATACCCTCTTACCAAAGTAATTCACAGCAGAAAAAATATAAATAATGGGGATAACATGAGCTAATCAATGAACAAGCATAAATAAACACTTCCCAACTGGTTCTAAACCATAACCAATAGTAAATATATTATTTCATTCTATAATTCCAAGTGAACAAAAACCCAAAATAATAAAAATAATAGAATCCCCAAAACAGTCATGAATTCAAGTTGGGGACCTCATCCATGCATGTCCCATGTCCAACTCAACTCCCTAGTATAGGGCCCTTGACCTTGTCCTAACCTACAAGCATGAAATCTGCTCGGGTTCCCAATGGTGGCATGAGTAGTGTGTGAGTACAACTCAGTAGGCCACCACCAACAATGTCTGAAAAATGCACAGTATAAATTGATAGTTCATGAATGTAAAAATGAATGGAAAGTAAGTGAATGAAAATGCATGGGCTACTAGTTAAGAATATATACTTTTCTATTACTATTAGGATTGTTGTTCCAAGTTCATTATGTACATCATCTCATCATTTAGTTCATCATAAACATGGGTTATGCATTTACCTTATTCACACAATATTCATGGCATTTATCATTCCACATAAGAGATCAAGTTAAGTCTTTATCTCACTAAGGATGAGAATAACAATTTATCACCACACTTACCTTGGAGCCCCAATCCATGCATTTTCATTGAATACAATCATTGGGGGAATAGAGCATTAGTCTGAATCCCCAACCCATGCATTCCTGGGTAGGTTAGATCATCAGTCTAACCCTACCCATGGGAGGATAATTAGTCCTTTATCCCACCACTAAGCCTTGTGAACATGCTTATTTATCCATTCACCACATTTATCCATATCCCAACCAATACATCCAATACATATAACAATTATGTTTCACAATAATCAACATGGGATTCAATGTTATGCCATAGCACGTTCACAATTCCATTTTTCAATACATAACACATTAGCCTAATTACCCTTCCCATGTTTCATACCATTAACTATATTCATAAATTTTACAAGACATTATCAATCACACATGTTCAACATTTCATTTAGAAAAACCCTCTTAGGGTTTTCAACATAATTCATTATCCACAAGGCACAATCCCCATTTAACTAATTTAACCCATTTTTATTACCATGAAAAACAATACCTTAAGCCATTAATAAGCATAGTAACATGCCAATAATTCATTTTCACTCCCATTAAACATTCTAACATGCTTATCAAGGGATCAACATTTTCAAATGATGACCTTGCTCATACTTAGCTAACCTCTAAGTTCAGAAATTATCTACGCACCTTATGGGTGGCCCTAATAAGGTCAAGTCATTATCTATGTGTCACATGGGGACCATGAGGCATTCTATTCATCATTTATACATTTATTATACTAATCTCATCAAAGGGTCAACACAAAAAAGGTGTAACCAATAAATAAACCCAAGCATGCATAAATATCAAATGAAACTATGGGATATAACTTGTAGACCACATATCTTGAATCCATTAACGAACACTCCCTCAATAAAAGCCTTAGATTCCAATTTAACAAACACTTGAAGACTTAACCTAGACCTCACTAGAAAAAGTGGGTTTTAGAGCTTCAGAAGGATATTTGAGAAAAATTCAAACCCTAATTGAGAAGAGGATGCAAGGAGGAGATTAGATTTACCCAGATCTTCAATTCACAACTTATGACACTCCAAAAAACCTAGATATGGGGGATAATAACCCTTGTAACCTCTTGGGAGATCTTACTTATCAATAGGGTTTAAAGGGGTAATAAATGAAGAAATACCGAGTTGGGTTTAAAAATACCGTAATGGATTTTTTGTAAATTTCTCAGCTTTACTGGGCTACACGGTTTACCCACACGGTTTTCCAAACTGTACACAAACCATGGATGAGCCACTATCCCAAAATCACCCCTTCACATGGTTTCTTGGGAATTCCACATGGTTATCTTGACCATTTCGTAACCATGCACAAGACTCTTCCCAAGGTTTCATGGTTACCTGGGATGCTTTGCACGGTTTGTACTAACCGTGCACAAACTTTGCAACATGCCCAGAAAACTTTGTTTTCCTCCTCTTTCATGTCCCGACCCCTGGAACACTGCTCAAGCCTTATCATGTGTTGGTTTTGGGCACAACGGAAGTGCATTGGTGGGTGTACCCAACTTTAATTTTAGCGTTAACAATGATCAATCCGAGATCCGTCACAATAATAAAACGCCAGATCATCAGAATAGAACAAAGAAAAAAAAGAAAGAGGGAGTATCAGAACCATAAAGACAAGATCATCATATATTGGTTATAATTAATTTAACTAATTGACAATAATTACCTTGATTAAATTCTTTATTTGTCTATGTCTCCAGTCATGATCCTATGTTACTCGTCATTTCGTCACATAAGCCAAGTGTAGACTTCCTCTAGCAGTGATCCAAACATGAACCACGTATCTCTGGATGTTGCCAAATGAATCTCTGGGTGCTAGCATGGAGAAGCCTTTGCTTGCGTTGTCCACCTTAGATCACCTTAATATGTTGGAGGAGGATCTCTCTCAGTCTTAAGAGCATTCTTGGAGGAAGGAGTTCTTTCAGTCTTGAGAGAATTCTCTAAAATTGTTGTGCACAATGATTGTCTCTGGAAAAGTGTTGGGGTTGTGAGGATATTTATAATTGGGTTTGAGGTTATAGAGTTATGACAATAAATAAATGCGTTATATATTTTATTTATTTTATGAACTCTTATTGAAAACCCCCTTGTTGAATGATTAACTCCTTGACATGCACCCATGCTGATTATAATAAATATCATTTAATAAAACGATATTATTTCCTCAAAATCCCAACTGGAAAAACTACATGATGTGTAATCATTAATACACAGTATGTACTCGTTTTCCATGAAAACTACATGGCGTGCACATTAAATGTACACGGCGTGTTTATCTTGTTTTCATTTTTCTTTATTTCCTCCACTACATTTATTATACCTTGAGTAATGGCTATTTATTTCTTAAATAAATGTAACTGTATTACTCACTAATAAATATATATTATTTCTCTCACAATATATTCTCTCGAATAACTAATGTCGAAATAAATACGACCAGGCATCCTTAAATAATTATTAAAACACAGTCGAGAATAATCTTTATTTAACTTTTTAAATTAATATTTAACTGAGATAAATGGACACACTTAGTGTGTGACCCTCTAGGCCTCTTTCTCAGTGTCATTAGGTGGAGCCTACCTAAAGTCCATGGTTAGCGTCTAGCAACACGCCAAGGAACCCATAGAGAAAGGAGTTAACGCCGCAATGATGTGTCACCTCATATTAATGCTTAGCATGTAATATAATCCCTTTGTCATGATATCTCGAATCAAGTGGGTTTCATGCTAGTTCCATCAACTCATGTGCTCGATTATTCTTTCTTTGAATTTATAGAAATGAACTCACCCATTCCTTACCATGGACATAGATTTATTTAGGCTATATCAATTCCATCAAAGGGCCTGAGATATCTACTTCCGTTATGGAATAGAAGGGACAAATCATTTCTCACATTATCTATTAATGCAGTATCACTCATGACACAGCCAACGTATCCTACCACACTGTGAACAATGTCCCATCACAGTTTTCGTCAATACATCTAAGTGCGAGAGTTGTAATATCCATTAATAATAATATTAAAGTCTAAGGACCAATACAAACATCTGTAGATAGGAACATCCAATGACATAATGAAATGTGGATTTTCTACTGGCAGGTCTCGTTATCATAATATCCTCCTAAATATTACCAAGGGTGCACACCATGAGAAGGTGCCTCAAAGTTTTATGAGTCCCCAACCCTAATGGCCTGTATTATTTTTTCCCCTAAAATAACATCATCCGACCATAGAACATATATTCAATAACAGTGTTATGACACTTTTGGGTTCTCATCATAGCAGGGATCCACTATGAATCTTTAATGCAATAGCTAACCTTAGGAAATTATCACATGCATTTCCATTTAGAAGAACAATCAAGATGTGATAAGGT
Organism: Viscum album; assembly: GCA_963277665.1. Taxonomy (NCBI): domain Eukaryota; kingdom Viridiplantae; phylum Streptophyta; class Magnoliopsida; order Santalales; family Viscaceae; genus Viscum; species Viscum album. The sequence goes on along the minus strand of OY728157.1, from coordinate 1,974,167,030 downwards.
ATTTATTAATGAATAAAGTACAAAGTAGTTGGTTCTAGGCCACCAACTCCAGCAGACTCCCACTTGGACTAAATCCAACTGCTAATAACCTTTAACCTGCTAGCTCTCACATGATATTCATGCTTCTACTGAGATAGGCCTTTAGTCATGGGGTCCACCACATTCTCTTCCGTGGACACTAAACCCACTGCAACTTCACCCCTTTGATAGAAATACCTCAGGAGGTGATAATTTCAGAGTATGTGCTTTGTCCGTTGATGTGACCTTGGTTATTTTGCAAGAGCCACCGCTGCAGTATTATCACAATACAACATGATAGGATCTTTACTGATAGGCACCACATCAAGCTCCTGGACAAAGTTCCAAATCTAGATAGCTTCCTTGGCTACATCAGAAGCCGCTATATATTTGGAATCCACTGTAGAATCGACGAAAACTGGCTACTTTGAACTCTTACAGCTCACAAATCCTCCATTGAGATAGGAAACATATCCAGATTACGACTTCAGATCATTCTGATTTGTCTAAAAAAGAGCATCAACATACCCTTTGATTACAAGCTTCTTATCTCCTCCATACTCTAGGAACATATCCTTAGTTCTTCTCATATACTTAAGGATAGTCTTAACAACTGTCCAATGCTATTCTCCTAGATCTGCTTGATATCTTCCTACCATGCTCAGTACATAGGAAACATCAAGCCTGGTACATAACATGAAATATATGATGGATTCTATATCCAAAACGTATGGTATCTTACTCATTCTATCTTTCTCCTGTTGTGTCTATGGACACATTTTCTTAGAAAGATGTAGGCTATGTGACACTAGAACTAATCCCCTCTTGGATTGTTCCATACTAAATCTCTTTAGTATCTGGTCAATGTATGTACCTTGACTTAGTCCAAGCAGCCTCTTGGATCTATCATGAATGATCTTGATCCCTAGAATGTAGGCTGCTTCACCCAAGTCCTTCATGGAGAAACACTTGTTCAATCATTCCTTAACTGATTGTAAGACTGTTACATCATTTACAATAAGAAATATGTTGTCAAGATATACTACTAGTATAACAAGAACATTACCCTTAAACCGCATATAAACACATGGATCACATTCATTTTTAATGAAACAAAATTCCTTTATGGCTTCATCAAATCAAATGTTCCATGACCTAGATGCTTGCTTTAATCCATAAATGGATTTCTGTAACTTGAAAACCCATTTTTCTTCACTCGGTGTCACAAACCCTTCTGGTTGTGTCATATAGACATCTTCCTAAAGGTTCTCGTTAAGGAATTCCATTTTGAAATCCATCTTCCAAATCTCGTAGTCAAGGTAAGCTACTATGGAAAGTATGATTCTTATGGATTTAAACATGGAAACTAGAGAAAATGTTTCATCATAGTCAATTCCTTGACATTGTCTGAATCCTTTAGCCTCTAGCCTTACTTTATAGGTTCTAACTTAACCTTCCATGTCTAGTTTTCTCTTGAATACCCATTTGCATCCAACAGGCTTTACATCAAATGGTTCATCGAATAGAACCCAAACTTGGTTCTGATACACGGAATCCATCTCATAATTCATAGCTTCTAGCCATTTTGTAGCTTCTGATCTTTCTACTACTTCCTTGTAGGAGAGAGGTTCATCATTTTACAACAATAATGATTCACCATCCTCGATGACTAGGAAACCTAATCTCTCTAGTTCCCTTACCTCTATTGAGCTCTTACGCAGTACTTGTGTTTCGGGAACCTCTTCCACGAGGACCTTTGGAACTTTTTTCTGTACCAACTTCTATGTATCTTGAGCATCATCTTCGTCAAAGTCAATCTTGCTCCCACTATCCTTTTGAGGATGTTCTCCCTATCAAGAAATATGGCTTGTCTGGTGACAAATTCTTTCTTGTCTAAAGGGTTATATAGGTAATATCCTTTTGTTTCCTTGGGATATCCTATAAAGATACACCTTGTGCCTCGGGGTGCTAGTTTGTTTCCTGAGGAGGCCTTAAAAAACACCTCGCATCCCCATACACGTGTGTGTGACAAAATGGGTTTCTTTTCATTCCATAACTCGAATGGAATTCCATTTTCTGCCTTATTTGGTACTCGGTTTAATGTGTATAATACAGTTTTTAATGCATATCCACAAAAGGATAATGAAAGATTTGCATGACTCATCATTGACCTCACCATGTCCAACAAGGTGCGGTTCTTCCCTTCACTAACACCATTCCACTATGGTGTATAAGTAGGAGTGAGCGGACAAAGAATCCCAGACTCCTATAGAAGATCGATGAACTATTGGTTTTGATATTCTCCCCCTCAATCCGATTGAAGTTTCTTTATCTTCTTACCAAGCTGATTCTCTACTTCATTCTTGAATCCCTTAAATTTTTCTAAGGCTTCTGACTTATACCTCATTAAATAGACATAACCATATCTACTCAAATCATTAGTAAAAGTAATGAAGTAAGAATATCCATCTCTAACTTCTACTAGAAGTGGTCCACACACATCCGTGTACACCAATCCTAGAAGCTTTATGTCCCTTTCACCTTGTCCACCGAAAGGAGACTTGGTCATTTTACCTTTTAAACAAGTGTGACATCCATAAAGTGGTTTTAGCTCAGTAGAGTCTAAATAGCCATCTTGTTAGAGATTTGTCAAGCGTTTCTTATTTACATGACTGAGGCGGTGATTCCACAACTGGGTGATGTATGAGTCATATGAGTTTTTTTCATTATCAATTTCCAACACTTGGTTTTCGTAATTTAATACATACAAACCATTATTTACATGCACCATACCGCAACATACATTGTTCTTATAAAAGAGACAACCCTTATTTCCAAACTTGAAAATAAATCCATCTATATCCAAAATAGATACATAAATTATATTCTAGGTAACACTAGGCACATAATAACAGTTATGTAAAACCAAAATCATCCCAATCGGCAATGAGTGGTGGTAATCGGTAATGGCCAACACAACTATCCTTGCGCCATTGGCAGATCAAAGATCCACCTCTCCTCTAGAAATATTTCTAAATATACTTGGTTCCTACATTTGAATATAGATGTGACCCCCACAAGATGTATCTAATACCCAATGTGTAGAAATGGAAAGATTACACTCGATAATGAATGCACCTTTAGCATCCCCACACTTCTGGGTGCAGTTCCTCTTCCAGTGGCCTTGCTTGCCACATGAAAAACACACTACCTCCCATTCCTTACCCTGACTCTGGATCTTCCCCTTCTTGGAGGGATGATTCTCGGGGGCTTCAGACCATTTATAAGTCTTTGGCCCCATTTCCTTTTCCTTCCTTTTCTTATTCACCATAAGGACTGCAAGTTTGTCACACCCCTTATCCTTATCTACCTGGAGAATTAGGGTCAGAAGTTCCGATATACTCTTCTCATTGTTTCTCATGTTATAATTGACAATGAAGATAGATAAGGTCTTGGGAAGTGATGATAGGATGAGATCTGTATTCAAGTCATTCAGGAATTTAATCCCTAAGATGTCCAGACGTTCAATGTAGCCAATAAGCTTGACTATATGAGGCCCAGCTAGTACAGACTCTCCAAGATTAGTTTTAAACAAATCATTGGATATCTCATATCTCTCTTATCTCTCATTCTCTTGGTATAGATCCTTAAGGTGAGACATCATACTATACGCGTCCATGTTTTCATGTTGATTCAAGAGCTCATTAGATATGGCCGATAGCATGAAACACTGGACATCTATGGAATCATCCATATGTTTTGTATAGAGAGATAATTCTTCATCACTGGCCTCTTTCCCAGGTGCAACTGGAATTGGCTCTTCCAGCACATAAAATTTTCTCTCGTGGTGAAGGATGATGCGTAAATGCCTCTGCCACTCTTGGAAATTGGTGCCGGTGAGAAGGTTTTCCTTCTTGAGTGTGGTTCACAATGATATGCTTGAATTCATTTTTCTTTTCGTTTCTACAAATTAATATTAGAAAAGGTTTTATTACTTTATAAAAACGATACAAATAAATAAATTAATACTTATTAGTCTCCCACTATTTTATCGAAATATAATAGCCCTCACCATTGACTTCAAAATATTCTATTTCCTAAATTTTCTAGTGGAAAGGATCCATATTTCCCTTCACATTACCCCAACTAGGGTTGGTCAAGAAACTTGAAGGGTTTTAGGTAGGCATTCCAAATGCCAACTGCATCAACTCACAGCTCCTTGATCCACTGAGTGGACTACCCAATCCTGAAATCCTTCTATTTTGGATTTCCTCAACCTTTGCCTCTTGGTCACACCAAGTCCTGCTGTGGCAGTCAACCCTTGATGAGAACCAAGTCAAGTCAACCCAAAACCTTGAATTATAATTATCCGATAATTGAAAGCACCCCAACTAGGGTTGGTCAAGAATTTTGAACTATGGTTCGATTCTAACCAAGATTATGAAAGGCTATACCGACTTAATATTTCTTTGTGGGATTTTATCCTTATACATAAATTTCCATTTTATTATATTTGATTACATGCTTTTTAATATTAAGTGGGATATACTTAAGTGATTAACCATGTCTAAGATAACATTTACGCATAAGCCAATCTTATTTTAGTTCCATATTACATGCTTGTTTAATTCATTAATTGTGTGATCGTGACAACACACCCACAATAAATAAACCATGCAATTGATAGAAATAAAATAAATGGTATGATCATGAGCTTGTTCTATTGGTTAGTTTATCTAGCGGTTGATAAACTAACCAAAGACCTAGGGGAGAAACACCTTGAACCTTTCGGGTTCATGTTTACATCTTTCCACCCATCCACCTTCGTATCTCCTTGGATTGGTTTCACCTTGGCTCCTGACTTGAGCCGACTCCACTAGCTTGGGAGCTCCATCCATTACATATGCATTTATCTCACACGTAGGTGAGGGGTTAAAGGGGTTTTTACATAAAATAATCCTTATGTAACGACCCAATATTTTTTTTGGAAATTCCTTTCCTATAAATATGTCATAATCACATGAAATCACAACATAATTAACTATTAAGTGCTATGTGACCCTTAAAACACAAGTTTCTCACTTTTGTGATCTGAATTTCAAAAATTCGACATACACAGTTGCGATCAGTAAGTTATTTAGAGTCCAATAAGAAAAACTAAATTTTTCATGAAAAGTAACCTACCCTTATGAATAGTAACATACCCTTTTGAATAGTGATATACCCTAATGAATAGCAACCTTACTTATTATAGTATATAAATAATATTCAAGTGTGAGTACGATATACCTATACTTTAAAATAAGTAAACAAATGTTTTAAAACTGTTATTTTTAGAATAAATTATGATTTTAATTAAATATTAAATTAATAATATTTAGAAAATTATATTTGAAAAATGGACTTCATTTTTGGATTCTACAAATTGAAAAATGGTTGGAGTGAATTTTTGGGATTTTTTAGAAATACTTAAATTTTTGATGAACAATGACATACCACAAATTGCAAAATTAAGATAAATACACTAATTATAGAGTCATGTGTGATGTTCTGTTGATGTAAGCCCACTTGGTTTAGTATTAGATGATAAAATTACTATTCTTGGTCAAGGAATACTAACTATTCCTTATGTTGAGGAGATATAATAAATTAATGAATTTTATATTAAGAAATCCCCTCTATCCTCCTGATTAGCCACTGTAGGAGGATAATATCCATTGCTAATATATGTAGTTTTCATGTGCCTTGCTATTCATAAATACCATTTTAGTGCATTTTACATTTTGAACACTCATTCTCATCATTTGTGCACTTCATGCCTAATGTGCACCAATTTAGGCCCAATGTTTCATCTGATTTTAAAGAATGTAAATATCCGTGTTTTAATTTGATATTTTTTGAAATGGATATTCACTTAATTATTAACATTTTTTATTCAGGGATCAATGTATTATTAATAAAGTATGATGGAGATATTTGGCGATTAAAGGAAACAATTCTGGAGAAGGCAGATTGTATATCATCCCACTGATCGGACTATGGAGCCCACAATACAAGTCCAATGAAGCCCAAAATTTATGTAAGGATAGAAGACATATAGGGGAACAAATAAGTCTGCTGGATCCAGTGCTAATTCGTCCTAAATGGTGGTGATTAAGGCGGCCCAAGTTGAATATTTAAGTTTGGGCCAGAGTCTGCGGCCCAGAAAAACAGCTCACCATTTCAATCATAGCTCCCGAACCACAAAGTTTTTAGGGCTGAAATTTTACATGGTTTTAGAGGACATCCATGGATTGATTTAAGTATTCTAGGGCCCACTCAAATTCTGCCTCCTAGAAGGTACTTTAGGCGCGGCTTTCCGGTTGATGCAAGCTGGATGCAACTTCGGGGCAAGAAGTGGAAAAGTCTATCATCATTAATGTTCCACCCACCTTTTCCCAACATAATTAGTTAAAGGCACATGGGATGTTGGGGGATCGGCCAAGGCTTCATTTTTTCCTATTTAAGGCAGGAGTGGTGGTGGATTTAGGGAGGTTGGGTGCTTTCTTTTCATTGTAATGTTATTATGCCAATTTGCCTTTGTAATGTTCTTCCTTCTCATGTAAGTTGTTCGAATCACCTTAGTCTTCAATAAAAGTTCTTATTCTTTTCTTGTTCTGTTATTATCCTTATCACCTTGAAACCATTGCCTCAAGGTGTGAATTTATTCACACCAAACCTTGTGATTTTGTTCACACAACGGTGGAGTGATCGTTTCATTGTTTTATTTTTCTTCTCCAATCCCGCTTCTTTAAGTCAACTTCCCGCTTCCATTTATTGAATAACATAAATGGAGGGCTAAACGCTTATGGGTTGGTCCTAGGGAGTTTCATGGGGAGGATTGGATGTTATTTTATGATCCTAAATTCTGTAATAATTTCATTATTTTAAGATTTCCATGTGATGATTTATTTTCTTCTTCATCTTTGCCAACTTTAACAATGACACATTTCGAGTGCTAGTGTGATCCAATTCCTTGGAGTGATCATTAAATTGATCCTAAAAGTGCATTGGTGATTAGACTTGGAATTGTGTAGGGATTAAATTGGTGAATGATGTTGAGGAATTATATCATTTCGTGGATACATCTTGAATTAGTGAAATGAATGTTATAAGAAAATAAATGCATCCAATCTAACCCTAGTAACAACTTAGGATCAACCCATCTCAATTAATTGTTTTAGACTAAGTAATTGTATGTTTTAATTTATTTTCTTTAGATTAAATCAGTAGTTATTAAAATAAAATCAATCCAAATAGTTGGCCACTCCATATCCAAATCCTTCCATAATCAAAGTGTCTCTCGGTTTCTTCTTCGGTCCCTGTGGATTCAACCCCTACCTGTACTACAACGACCACATACCTGTAGGGTAAATTTGGGAGAGACCAAATTTTGGCACCGTTGCTGGGGACCAAGTAAGTACCTTATATCCAAAAAAACTTCTTTCCTCACCCCCATTCTTCTACTCTCACCCAAGATCTCTTATCTTGTCCCTTTCTCGCTTTTTTTTTGGCGCATGTCCGCCTACACCCGCGATTTCTCAAACAGACTAGTTAGGGTGGATAGTCCTAGGATAGGGAAGTCAAGTGCACCTAGGGGATTGTTTAAATCAGATCCAAATATTCTTGAAACCCCAAAGTCAGAACTTGAAACAAGTCCAATGGAGGGTCATCCACAAAATCAAATTGTAAACCCTGGGGGGAATCAAATGGGAAACCAAAACCAAGAAGCTCCAAACTTAGGGAATGTAGTTGATCAAACCATGAACAACTACCTCACTCCTGCTTGGACCAATTCCCCCTCATGCATTAGACACAATTCTATAGGAGAAACCAACTACATATTCAAAGCCCATGTCCTAAACCACCTTCCAACCTTTCATGGGATGGAGTCAGAAATGCCATACCTTCATGTCAAAGAGTTCAATGACATTGTTGAAACCATGTGTCCCCCACATCAACTAGAATCTGCTAAGATGAGGCTCTTTCCTTTTTCATTAAAGGATAGAGCTAAAAATTGGCTAAACAACTTGAGACCTGCATCAATCCACTCTTGGGACCAACTACGAAGAGAATTCTACAAAAAATACTTCCCTCATCACAAAACAATTGCACTTAAAAAGAGTATCCAAAACGTTTTTGAAAAAGAGGGAGAGTCATTTTATGAAACATGGGAGAGGTTCAAAGACACCCTAAACATGGTTCCACACCATGGTTTTTCTATTCCTAAACAAGTAAGAATTTTCTATGAAGGTTTGGGCCCGGGGAACAAACAATTAATTGACATGATGTGTAATTGGACCTTTAAAAACAAATCCCCAAATGATGCTTACGAGTATCTAGAAATCCTTGCTGAACAAAACCAAACATGGGGAACATCACCTTATTCTGAAAAGCCTCAAAGAACTACTGGAATGCATACACTTAGGGAAGAGGAAAGACTTAGGGAGAAACTTGCATCACTCTCTAGGAAGGGTGAAGAGATAGACCATAGGAAAATCAATGAAATCCAAACTGTAGACCTTGTTTGCACAATCTGTGACAAACATGACCACAAAACAGACAACGGCCCAACCATTCCATCCATCAAGGATGTTCTTTTAGGAGGACCACCTGCTGAAGTCAATGCCCTAAACTTTCAAAAGCCTTAATACCCACACACATTCAACCCAAGGTATAATGACCACCCAGGCTTCCGATGGAAAGATAACCAACAACCTAGCCAACCACAAGGACCAAACCCCTACCCTACACAAAATTTTCAAAACCATAACCAATTCCAACCACAACCAATCCAATACCAACATCCTCCAGTCAAATACCAACAACCCATCCAACAACCAAAGTATCCCCCTGGGATAACCCAACCAACACAAACCCCTTCCCAATCTGTCCCTCTCCCAATCCTTGAACAACTGTGCAAACAAATGGAAAGGATGAACTCAGAAGTCTCATCCCTTAAACAAGAACTTCAAACCATAAAAACTGGAAAGGCACCCATGCCCACACAGGCCATTCCACAACAAACATCAAGGGGGGAGACAAGTTGCACTCAAACAACTCATGAACAACTAAAGGCTGTGACAGTTTTGAGAAGTGGAAAATCAATTGAGAAACCTGAACAAATAGTCCAAAACCCGCCTGAAGATTCAAACTCTAATGAAAATTCAAATGAAACACATGAACAAACTGATGATACTAATAAAAATTTGAAGGAAACAACTCTTCAAAAAACAACCCCACAACCTGCCCCATTTCCTCAACGCATGAGGGGGAAAACCAAGCCTGAATTGAGTGAAAAATTGAGGGAAATATTCTCACAAGTCAAGTTGAACATTCCACTCCTCGATGCCATTCAAACCATTCCTGCATACTCAAAATACCTTAAGGACCTCTGCACATTTAAACGGAAATTCTCACATAAGAACCAAGTCCTTCTGGCAGCAAATGTTAGCACAACAATCCAAGGAACCCTTCCTCCAAAGATGAAAGACCCGGGATGCCCTTACATAAATGTTGAACTAGGAGAGAACAAAGTTGTCAAATCCTTGTGTGATCTTAGAGCCAGTGTGAACCTCATTACTTATGCTATGTATTGTCAGTTAGGGCTCGAAGAACTCCAACCCACATCTGTCACTCTTCAACTTGCTGATCGTAGTATTCGAGTTCCAAAGGGGATCTTAAAGGATGTTTTGGTGAAAGTTGAAAATTTCATTTACCCAGCTGACTTCATTGTTCTTGACAATCACCCAAGCTTAGGTCCTAGGGAGCAAACCCCAATCATCCTTGGTCGTCCCTTCCTTGCAACAATCAACTCTGTTATCCGAGTCCGAAATGGGAACATGACCATCACCTTTGGAAACATGAGTCTAGACTTGAACATCTACAATGAAAACTCTCAAATTGGGGATGATGAAGATATCCATGAGGTTAATTGGATGGGTAGTGTTGATAGTGAACTCAAGGAACATCAAGGAATTACTGAAGGATGTTTAAGTCAAGAAGAGATTGATTTTCTTTGTTCACATGAGGGAAATTTGTCTCCTTGGCTTGAATCTATTTCAGATTGCTCTATTGATGATTTTCTAGAATCACCAATCAATGATACCATGAGTGAAATCAATAACATCGAGTCCATATCCCTTCATGAAACTACTCTAGCTAATTTAGTGGATGAAAATTCTCTTCACAAGGAACCAATTTTGTCAAGAAATGTGAACAAAGAAACTGAGTTCAATACAAAGTCTCATCCTTTCTTGGAAAGTGATAACCACTCTGATCTTGAATTTAAGGTTTTACCTTCATCACTCAAGTATGCGTTCTTAGGGGACAATCAATCCTTTCCTGTTGTCATTTCTTCCTCTCTTGAATCCAATCATGAGAGGATGCTTCTAGATGTCCTTAGGAGACACAAGAAAGCCATTGGATGGACCCTATCGGATATTACTGGGATTAGCCCACTTATCGGGACTCATAGAATTGTTCTAGAATCCGATTCAAAGCCATGTCGTCAACCTCAGCGACGACTCAATCCTAATCTCATGGAAGTAGTGAGAAAAGAACTTTGAAATTGTTAAAAGCTGGTATCATCTATCCTATAGCTGAGAGTGAGTGGGTTAGCCCAATCCATGTGGTTCCAAAGAAGGCTGGAATCACAATAATAAACAATAATGATGGAGAGATGCTTCCAATAAGGGTTAGTAGTGGATGGAGAGTCTGTATTGACTATAGGAAGCTCAAATCTTATACCAAGAAAGACCATTTCCCCTTGCCCTTTATTGATCAAGTCCTCGAGCGAGTGGAGGGTCATCAATTCTACTGCTTCCTAGATGGATTCTCAGGGTATAATCAAATCGAAGTCTCTTTAGAGGATCAAGGAAAAACGACCTTCACTTGTCCATTCAGCACTTTTTCCTTCAAGCGCATGCCCTTTGGGTTATGTAATGCCCCTGGTACCTTCCAGCGGTGCATGATGGGAATCTTCTCGGACATGGTGGGGGATTGTTTAGAGGTCTTCATGGATGATTTCTCCATCTTTGGGGACACTTTTGAGGGATGCCTTCTAAATGTTGAAAAGGTTTTGTCAAGGTGTGAGGATAAGAATCTCATACTAAATTGGGAAAAATTCCATTTCATGGTAAGGGAAGGACATGTTCTAGGTCATCTAGTATCTGGTAGAGGGATTGAAGTTGATAAAGCTAACGTTGAAATCATTCGTCACCTTCCCTCTCCTAAAACTGTTAAGGAAGTGAGGTCTTTCTTAGGACATGCTGGTTTTTATATAAGGTTCATTAGGAATTTCAGCTCTATTTCTCGACCACTTTGTGCTCTATTGGTAAAAGATGCTCCATTTTTATGGACAGAAAGCTGTGAGGAATCATTCTCTAAACTCAAGTCAACTCTTATATCTCCACCTATCATGCAATCTCCAAATTGGAAACTTCCTTTCGAGCTCATGTGTGATGCAAGTGACTTCGCTGTAGGAGCAGTCTTAGGACAACGGTGTGAGAAAACTCCATGTGTCATTGCTTATGCAAGCAAATCTTTAAATGATGCACAAATAAACTACACCACCACTGAGAAAGAGCTACTTGCTGTTGTATTTGCTTTAGAGAAATTCAGGTCTTATCTCTTAGGATCACCCATCATTGTCTTCACTGACCATTCAACCCTAAAATATCTTTTCCAAAAACAAGATGCCAAGGCTAGATTGATTAGGTGGGTCCTTCTTCTTCAAGAGTTCGATTTAACCATTAAGGATAAAAAGGGTGTTGAAAATGTTGTATCTGATCACCTCTCTAGGATGTAATTCAAAGACAACTCCCACCACCTCTCTGTGTATGATTCATTTCCCGATGAGCACCTCTATTCAGTGAGTGATTTCCCTTGGTATGCTGACATAGCAAACCATTTGGTGACGGGTGACATTCCAAAATTCTTGGGGACCCATGCTAAGAGGAAATTCCTTTCTGATGTCAAACACTATGTGTTTGATGATCCTTACCTCTTCAAGTTTTGTCCTGATCAAATCATCAGGAGATGTGTTCCCGAGTCTGAGCAAGAGTCCATTCTAAAATTTTGTCATGGAGAGGCATGTGGAGGCCACTTTTCTACAAAGAGAACCACTGCAAAGGTCCTCCAAAGTGGTTTATACTGGCCGAACCTCACTAAGGATTCCTTCCAATACTGCAAAAGTTGTCCTCAGTGTCAGCAATTAGGATCCATTGGTGGGTGCACCCAACTTTAATTTTAGCGTTAACAATGATCAATCCTAGGTCTGTCATGATGATAAAATGCCGGAACTTTGGAATATAACAAAGAACAAAAAAGAAATAGGGTGTCCCGAAACCATAAAGATAGGATCATCATATATTGGTTATAATTAATTTGATTAATTGACAAGAATTACCTTGATGGAATTATTTCTTCATTGATGTCTCTGGTCATGATCCGATGTGATTCTTAGTTATGTCACAGAAGATAAGTGTAAACTTCCTCTAGCGGTGATCCACACGTGCACCACATATCTCTAGATGTCACCAAAGGATCTCTGGGTGCTATCATGGATAATACTTTTCTTGCGTTGTCCACCTTAGATCGCCTTGATCCGATGGAGGAGGATCTCTCTCGGTCTTGAGAGTGTTCTTGGAGGAAGGAGTTCTTTCGGTCTTGAGAGAATTCTACAGAATTGTTGTGCACAACGATTCTCTCTGGAAAAGTGTTGGGGTTGTGAGGATATTTATAATCGGGTTTGAGGTTATAGAGTTATGAAAATAAATAAATGCATTACACGTTTTATTTATTTCATTAACTCTTATTGAAAACCCCCCATGTCAAATGATTAATTCCTTGACATGTGCCCACATGGATTATAATAAATATAATTTAATAAAATGATATTATTTCCTCAATATCCCGACTAGAAAAACTACACGGCGTGTACATTCAATGTACACAACATGTTTATCTTATTTTCATTTTTCTTTATTTACTCCACCACATTTATTAGACCTTGAGTAATGGCTATGTATTTCTTAAATAAATGTAACTTAATTACTCGCTAATAAATATATATTATTTCACCCAAAATATATTCTCTATAATAACTACTATCGAAATAAATGCGACCATGCATCCTTAAATAATTATTAAACCACAGTCGAGAATAATCTTTATTTAACTTGTTAAATTAATATTTTACTAAGATACATGGACACACTTAGTGTGTGACCCTCTAGGCCTCCTTCTCAGTGGCATTAGACGAATCCTGCCTAAAGTCCAAGGTTAGCGTCTAGCAACACGCCAAGGCACCCATAGAGAAAGAAGTTAACACCGCAATGACGTGTCACCTCATACAAATGATTTCCATGTAATATAATCCATTTTTCATGATATATTGAATCAAGTGGGTTGCATGCTAGTGCCATCAACTCATGTGATCGATTATTCTTTCTTCGACTTTCCTGAATTGAATTCACCCATTCCTTACCATGGCCATGGATTTATTTAGGCTATATCAATTCCATCAAAGGGCCTGAGATAACTAATTCCGTTATGGAATAGAAGGGACAAATACTTTCTCACATTATCTATTAATGCAATATCACTCATGATGCACCCAACGTATCCTACCTCATTGCGAACAGTGTGTCGTCACAGTTTTTGTCAATACATCTAAGTGCGCGAGTTGTAATATCCATTAATAATAATCTTAAAGTATAAGGACCAATACACACATCCGTAGATAGGAACATCCAATGACACTATGAAATGTGTATTTCCTACTGATAGGTCTCATTCTCATAATATCCTCCTGGATATTACAAAGGGAGCACACCATGAGAAGGTGCCTCAAAGTTTTATGAGTCCTCACCCCTAATGGCCTGTATTATTTCTGTCCCTCAAATAACATCATCTGGACAGAGAACATATATTAAAGAACAATGTTATGGAACTTCCAGGTTCTCATCATAGAAGGGATCCGCTATGACCCTTTAATGAAATAGCTATCCTTAGGACATTATTGCATGCATTGTCACGCAGAATAACAATTAAGATGTGATAAGGTATTTATTAATGAATAAAGTACAAAGTAGTTGGTTCTAGGCCACCAAATCCAACATCAAAAACTTAGGGAACACTTATTTAACCAAAATAAGGGTATTAAACTGAAACATAAATAAAAACATACCTTAAAAAAAATCCAGGATCTTACAACCTCCCCAACTTAGGACGAATCATCCTTGATCCACTCTTCCCGAGCATCATTAAGCTTCCGAAGAAAAGAGATTGGGCCACTGGGCCCGAATATTTGTTTTTTACTCCCATGTTTCTTCCTGAACATTTCTCTGCTGCCATAGAACATGAACCAAAGTTACAACCTTATGCTGAAAAAACTTTTCTCTATGATCTATAACATGAACCAGATGCTCCTAAAAGGGCACATCAGGCTCAAGATCAACATTATCAATGTTTATCACATGATATGGATCTAGATGATACTACTTAAGTTGTGAAACAAGAAAAAGATTATGTATCCCACTATACCACTGTGGATGATCCAATTGGTAAGCCACCGGTATGATCCTCACCTTGATCTCAAACAACCCCACAAAATTAGGTGCTAACTTGCCTTGTTTCTGAATGCAACAGTGACCCAACCTTAGATACACCTGAAGAAACACACTATTCCCCAACAAAAACTCAAGAGGTCTACAACACTGATCCACATATGACTTCTGCCTACTCTAAGTTGTCATCATGTACTTCTAAATCAAATAAACTTTCTATGACATATTCTGCATGAGTCTCCATCATAATAGCTCAGATTCCCAAAATTCTAACCAACATAACAGATTTCTACACAGTCTCCCATAGATTTCCTTAAAATAAACTATTTGAATCATAGTATGTAAGCTATTATTGTTATGAAAATAAACTAGTGATAAGTGCTTTTCCCATGAACCACTGAAATCCAAGAAACAAGATCTCAACATGTTCTCCAAAACCTAAATCATACGCTCAGACTACGCATCTATCTGCGGGTGATAAGCCATTGTCAACAACACCTGGGTACCAAGTTCCTTCTGTAATCCCTTCCAAAAGCACGATGTGAAACATAGATCATGATCTAGAACTATGTTTCTCCCCACACCATGAAATCATACTATTTATCAAACAAACAAATCACCCAACTTATCATCTATTTTAGTCTCCTGGATCAAAAAGAAATGAGCCACTTTAGTCAAACGATCCATAATCAACTAGATTGCATCATCCTTTTGAGGCATCCTCAGAAGACCTACTACAAAGTCCATCGTTACGTCATTCCACTTCCATTATGGAATGGGAAATGACTGTAACAACCCACTTGGATGCTGATGCTCATCCATCACCTATTGATAGGTAAGGCATCATGCCAAAAAACCCACAACTTCTTTTTTAATTACCAGCATACAATACTTATGATGATGATCGTGATACATTTTAGTCAATCCAAGATGTACTACCCTCTTTGGGGCATGGAATTCGCACATCAACTCCTTATACAGATCCGCTGGTACCACAACACAGCCCTGAACACAGACGACTCCATAAGCACCAACATCCCAACTAGAAGTTGACTCCACACCTTTAAGACTTTCCTTCATGAAAAAATACTATGGATCTTACAAATGACATTCCTTGAAAAGACTCAAAAGTGAGGAATTAATCAATATAGATTAAAGGGTCATTTTTTCATGACCATCATGCACCTACAGGTGCTTCTCAACAAACAAGGCCATCATTTTACATTTAGGGTTGGATTCATGAACCACCTGATTCTGAGTCTTCCAAATCAGAGCATATGAAACAATATTCCCTTTACATGGTGTGTAAACCAAATCAAAATTAAAGGATTTTAGGTACTCAACCCACCTTCACTATCAAAGATTCAAATCATTCTGAGAGAATATGTACTTAAGGCTTTTATGATCGATAAACACCGTGAACTGCTCCCCCAACAGGTAGTGTCTCCAACACTTCAAGGAATAAACCAAGAAGCTAACTCAAGACCATGAGTAGGGTAATTTCTTTCAAGTGTTCTTAACTTCCTTGACCCATAAGACACAACCCAATAATCTTGCATCAACACTGCCCCATGTACAACATCGGATGCATCACAAAACAAAGTGTACTTCTTAACAGGTTCAGGTAAGATCCGAATCGGTGTGGTAGTCAACCACTTCTTTAATTCTTGAAAATAAGTTCCACACGCCACTGAACACTCAAACTTAAACATCCTTTTTGGTTAATATTGAGAGTGGCACTTCCAAATTAGAGAAATCTCTAACGAACCTTCTATAGTAACTGGCCAAACCCAGAAAACTCCAAACATTGGAAACAGTCTTCGGCTACTCCCAAGACATCACAATCTGCACCTTCTCTGGATCCACTGACACACCTGACTCATAAATGATGTGTCCCAAGAAATGAACTTTATCAATCTAGAATTGACATTTTTATATCTTATTGTAAATCCTATTCCCTCTTAGTGTACTGAAGATGATGTCAAGATGTTTGACATGATCATCAAGAGTTTTTGAGTAAACCAAGATGTAATCAACAAATACAAACACGAAATGATCTAGATAAGGGTGAAATATCTGATTCATTTTCCCCATAAACATAGCCGATGCGTTGGTCAAACCAAATTACATCAATACAAACTTAAAAAACCCATGCTTACTCCAGAAAGTTTTCATCACTAAGTTAAAAGGTCTCACCCTCAAGTGTTGGTATACTGATCTCAAATTGATCTTGGAGAACATTGAGGCACCCCTCATTTGGTCAAATAGGTCATAGATTCTAGGAAGTTAGTATCGGTTCTTAACCATCATCGGATTCAACTTCCTATAATTGACACATAACCTCAACGACCCATCAACCTTCTTAGAAAACTACACTGCTGATCCCCATGGTGATGTACTAGGTCGAATGAATCCCTTTCAATCTAAATATTCTAGTTGAGACTTAAGCACTAGGATTTATCCCGTTTCCATTTGATACAGTGGAATAGAAACCGGTTCTTCCCCTGGAAATAACTCGATTGTGAACTCTACATCTAGGTGGTAGTCTTGATAAATCCTCAAGAAACACATCCTGAAACTGATCCAACACATGAGAAAAGACATGATTCTCCACTTTTACATCATCAATAACAAGTCATTCCATTTGGGTATGAGTTCCCCCAACTACTGAAAAATTGGTCTTGTACGGCCTGCTCAAATGTCCCACTCACCACAAAAGGCATAAGTGTATCCATTGGGATATGTAAACATTATCCTATGATGGTAAAAATTGATATGGTCATGATACAACACTATCCTATCCATACCCAAGATCAGGTCAAAATCTGACATCTCAAGGAAAAATAGGTTCCACAAAAAAAATATATCCACCAACATCTAAAGCACAATCTCTACACTATATGATATCCTCAACTCACACCCCCAATGGAGTATCAACTAACATAACCCAACAAAATTATTCCATGACTAGGCCCAACAAAATAACAAACTACGTAGAGATAAAAGAGTGTGTGGAATGTATGTCAAATAGATCATTTTCAAGTGTGGAAGCTATAAGAATCATACCTCGAATGATAGATGGTCTATCCTCGCCACCTCCAAGTGTATATTGGACTATGTGAAGATGACCTATCCCTCTACCCTAGGATCCATCCTGAGTACCCAGCACTGCACTACCCCAGTGGTGTATATGGTCTCATATTGGAGTTCCACATCCACCACCCCTATTGGTACGACCTATGGACCTCTAAATACCTACCTAATATGGGATAATCAAACCCCTTCCTGCACTCTGCACTGATCTCTGTCCAACAACATTTTCTGACTACCGTGGGTTCTTGTAGATCCTCTACACATGACCCATTTTTCCACAATCTCGGTACTCAATAGGTGGTCAGGAATATTGACTTCTCACATGCCCCAAACTACCACACTGATAGTAGTAAACTTGATCACTAACCTGAGAGATCAGTTCCTTTTTTTGGCTATGCTGTTCACTGCTACCTTGGTGGAAATTCTCGAAGTGGTTCTTACTACCATCGGAAGTCGCACCACTAGTTCACCCCATCAAAACCACTTGTCTACTTCCAAGGGCCTCTTTGAGGTTTCCATATGATATGAGGGCCTGATCCATCACTTCATAAAAACTCTTCAGTCAAAATATATTTACCCAGGATCTGATCTCATGCTGAAGTATATCCTAAAAGCACCTTTCCATCACTACCTCATCCCCCACTAAAGTAAGAACAAAACATTGAAAGTTCATGAACGGACCTACATACTCTATTATTGACATCATCCACTAAGTCAAACTCATAAACTCTATATACTTTTACTACCTTAAGGTTTATGGGTAGTAATTCTCAATAAGGGTTTCCTCAAAACTTTTCTACACTATTCCCTCTAGTTGTTCAGTCTGAACTAAGATATCCCACCAATGATTTTCATGGACTCGAAACATATAGGCTACTAAATTAACTCGCTTCTCAGAAGAAGTCTCTAGATGATCAAGAATTTCCTGGATATAATCTATCCAGATCTTAGCTACTCTAGACCACCCTCTTCAGTAAAGGTCCGAGGGTGCTGCATCTGAAACTCCATGGTCAACTCGAACATGCTCGGTGTGACCCTCCCTAGGCCCTATTTTATCATCTACATAAAATGAGAAAAGTTCTCAAGGAACTTATCTTCCCTATCATCCTAAACCATTAGATATTCTTGCTCTACTACTAGGGGAACATTCTCAGCAACATCCTCTTGTCTCCCAACTGGCACACACCTTCGTGGTGGCATTTCTCTAAAATTCCAAACATGAACTTTTTATAATGAATCCATGAAAATTTCACAAAGTATAAGGGAAGGACCATCACTAGACATAAAAAAAACATTTCTCATACACTAACCATTGAGAATTTATTATATCTGGAACACTACCCACAACCATCCTTCCTAAGGCCATGTCTAACACGGGGTAACTAACTCACATGGTTACAGGCCCTATCTTTTAAAACTTTTCAAAATGATTTCCTTATCCCAATTTACTTCAATAAAATTTCATTTCACATACCACCCTTTATCAAGAATAATTATTTAATTATAGTTTAACATTTTCTCCCCTTTTTAACCCATTTGTATTGTTTCACTAGAAACAATTTTCACCAGTTTTAATAAAGTCAAATTCATTATACCCTCTATGTTACACACACCCATACCATATGTGTGTGCCTAATATGATGAATCTAACTTATATACATGGGTTCTTGGAATGATGCATGAATTCAAAACCTCATGCCATTATGACCATGAGAAAGATATCATAAAACCATCACACACTACTGGAAAACTAACCTTTACCAACGGTTTGGAACCGTTGGTATAGGCCTCCAAACCGTTGGTATAGCCTATACCAACGGTTTGGAGAACCGTAGCCAAGTAAGCCGTTGGGATAGGTCTATACCAACGGTTTTGGAAACCGTTGGTATAGGTAATATGAAATCTATACCAACGGTAATGGAACCGTTGGTATATAAATCCCAAAAATAAAACATTCACTGGGATTTGATCCCAGGACCCCTCGTTTATCATTGAACGACTCAACCACTAACCTAACATGACTTTTGTGATCATAATTACATAAATATATATATGTATTCTCATAAATATTTTAAATTTTGATTTATATAATGTTCTCGGTACGAATGTCTGATAAAAAATGGAAGTACCTATACCAATGGTTTTAACAACTGTTGGTATAGGTATTGGTTGTGATTTTGATTCTGGGTGGGACGTTGAATTTTTGGCCCACTTTTCCCAACGGTTTGGCCAAACCGTTGGGATATGTCTACCTTTCCCAACGGTTTGGCCAAACCATTGGGAAAAGTGGCATTTTTAGGGACCTTTCCCAACGGTTTGGCCAAACCATTGGGATAGGTCTACCTTTCCCAACGGTTTGGCCAAACCATTGGGAAAAGTGGCATTTTTAGGTACCTTTCCCAATGGTTTGACCAAACCGTTGGGATAGGTCTACCTTTCCCAACGGTTTGGCCAAACCGTTGGGAAAGGTGGCCAATTTGGGGGCCTTTCCCAATGGTTTGGCCAAACCGTTGGGAAAGGGGACCTATACCAACGGTTTTTTCAAACCGTTGGTATAGAAGCGTTGGGAAAGATATAATTTCTAGTAGTGACATCACACCACATGTGCATCACACAATGATGAAATATCATCAAATGTAGCAACACACAACAAGAACAACAATTCCAACCTTGGGTGACTTGGGTTTCCCCTCGTTCTCGAGTTAGCTACTCCTAGGTACGAGCTCATTACCAAGGCTCTACATTTTGCTAATATCATATCTACCATCCCCAAATAGTAAGAAAGAAAAAAAGAACTACTCTGATACTACTTTATAACATCCCCGACCTAGGTGAAACTAAATCGGTGCCCCAAGCTGAGTCATCACATGATCTCAAGTGCACCTCCCCATACACTAGAGGTTGACGACTAGTAGCGAGGGTCTAGATTAGTCACATGGGGAGACTATACCCTATTAACATAGTAATCCACAACATAAAATATATAAAAAACAGAGATAACATGATCTAATCAATGAATAAACAAAAATAACCATTTCCCAACTAGGTCCAAACCACAACCAATATTAAATATGTTATGTCATGCTACAATTAAAAGTGAACAAAAACCCAGAATAAGACAAACAACATAATCCACAAAATAGCCCTAACTTCAAGTTGGGGAGCTTATCCATGCATGTCCTATGTCCAACTAAACTCCCTAACATAGATACCTTTCCCTTTTCCTTTATATTAGCATGAAATATACTCAAGTTCCCAATGGCGGCCTGAGCAAGGTGTGAGTAAAACTCATTAGGCCACCACCAATCGTGTCTACAAAATATCTAGTATAAATCGATAGTGCATGCAAGTAAAAATGAATGGAAATTAAGTGAATGAAAATCCAACAACAACTAGTTAAGAATTTATACTTTTCTATTACTATTTGGATTATTGTGACAAGTTCATTATGTTCATCATCTCATCATTTATTTCATCATCAACATGTAATCCATGGGTTATACATTTACCTTAATTATAGAATATTCATGGAATTTATCATTTCAAATTAGAGAACAGGTTAAGTCTCTATCTCATTAGGTATGAGCATATCAAGTGATAAACAAACTTACCTTGGAGCCTCAGTCTAGGTATTTTCATTGAATACAACCATTGGGGGAATGGATCATCATTCCGACTCCCCAACCCATGCATTCCTAGGTAGGTTAGAGCATCAGTCCAACCTGACCCATGGGAGGAGAATCGGTCCTTTATCCCACCACCAAGTCACGTGAACATGCTTATTTATCCATTCACCACATTTATTCATATCCCAACCAATACAACCAATACATATAATAATCATGTTTCACAACAATCAACATGATATTCAATGTTATGCCATATCCCGTTCACAATTCCATTTTACAATACATAACCCATTAGCCCAATTACCCTTCCCATGTCCTATACCATTAACCATATTCATCAATTTCATAAGCCATTACCAATCCCACAAGTTCAAAATTTCATATATACCAACACTATTAAGGTTTTCAATATAATTCATTAGCCACATGGAACAATCCCCATTTTTCTAATTTAACCCATTTTTATTACCATGAAAAACAATCCCTTAATCCATTACCAAGTATAGGAACATGCCAATAATTCATTTTCACTCCCAATAAACATGAAAACATGCTAATAAAGGGATCTACATTTTCACATTACAACCTTTTTCATACTTATCAAACCTCTAAGTACGGAAAGTATCAGCGCACCCCATGGGTGGCCCTACTAAGGTCAAGTCTTCCCCTACATGTCCCATGGGGACCATGAGGGTCTCTATTTATCATTTATAAATTCATTATACCAATATTATAAAGGGGTAAAATCACAATAAGGGGTAACCAAGAAATAAACCCAAGCATGCACAAATATCAAATGAAACTATGGGATATAACTTGTAGACCACCTAGCTTGAATCTGTTGACGAACACTCCCTCAATAAAAGCCTTAGATCCCAATTCAACCAACCCTTCAAGCCTCAACCTAGACCTAACTAAAAAATAGGGGTTTAGAGCTTCAAAAGGTGATGGTATAATGATGCAAACCCTAATATAGAAGCGGAAACAAGGAAGAAATTAGATTTACTCGGATCTTTGATTCGCAACTAACGACACTCTAAATGACCTAGAGATGGAGGAGAATTAACCTTGGAAGCTCTTGGGATCTATTCCTCAAAACTAGGGTTTCAAGGTGGATTAAAAGAGGAAATCCTGATTTGGGGTTTAAAATTATGTAATGGAATTTTTGTAAATTTATCAACTTTACTGGGATGTATAGTTTACCCGCACAGTTTTTCAAACCGTGCGCAAACCATGCATGAGCCAGTGTCCCAAAATCACCCCTTCACACAGTTTACTTGGAATTATGCACAATTATCTTAACTGTGTGGTATCCATATGTAATCCTCTAACCAAGGTTGCACGGTAACATGGGATGCTTCGCGCGGTTTTCACTAACCGTGCGCAAACAGTGAAACATGCCTAGAAAACTTCTTTTTCCTCCTCTTTCATACCCTCACCCCTGAAACACCTCCTGAGCCTTCTCATGTACTTGGGAAACACTTATTTAACCAAAACAAGGGACTTAAACTAAAACATACATAAAAAATACCTTAACAAAAATCCGGGATCTTACATTAAAAGTGTCATTTTACTCTAAAACACACTCACATAGCCAAAAATAAGAAAATGAGCTCATATTTTCTAAATAATTTATGGAAAAAATACATAATTAATTTATAACATGTAGTATTAGACCACATCTCAATCCAACACATATGTGGTCAATATGATTCAAAGTATGTGTTTTCAATATGAAAGTATCATTTTAGTCTATAACATGCGTCATATAGCCAAAAATTAGAAAACAATCTTTGATTTTCATGAATCCTTAGGTAAATGATATATAATTCAATTTTGGAATATAGTGATTAATTTCACATCTATCTGACACACTATGTGGGTGGTATAACTAAAAGTGTGTGTTCCCAATATAAAAGTGTCATTTTAGTTTAAAATGCACATCACGTTGGTAAAACTGAAAAAAAGTGTTGGTATTATTTTAAAACATTGTTAAATTATCCATAATTATTTTTTTATGTGGAGGAATCAAACTCACATCAATATGAAACATGATGTTCCTCGTATGAATCAAAGTGCATGTTTTTAATATAATAGTGTCATTTTAGTCTAAAACATGATTCAGATAGCCAAAAATGAGAAAAAAAGATCATATTGTCTTGATAATTTATAAAAATGATCTATAATTAATTTTTTTATTTGTATTAATTAACCTCACATCAATTTGAAACACAATGTAACTGGTATGACTCAATGTGTATGTTTTCACATTAAAAAGTATCATTTTCCTCTAAAACATGCATCATATAGATAAAACCAATAAAATGAGATTGGATTGTCTTGATACTTTAATAAAATGATCCACATTTTATTTTGGTCATGTATAAACTAACCACACATCAATCTGATGCACGATGTGTCCGGTATGACTCCAAATGCTTGTTTTCAGATTAAAAAAGTGTCATTTTATTCTAAAAGATGCATCTTATACCGTAACCGAGTAAATGATCTAAATTTTTATTGATAATTTAGGATGGTGATCCATAATTTATTTTTTACATGTTGGAATCCACCATACATAAATTATACACATGATGTGCCTGGTAGGACTCCAAGTGCAAGTTTACATTAAAAATGTCATTTTAGTCTAAAACACAATTCACATAAACAAAACCCTGAAAATGAGATAATATTATTATGATACATTAGTTAAATAATCCATAATTCATTTGTGATGTTTTTGTATTTTCTATACATTAATCCAACACACGATGTGGAAGGTATGACTCAAATGGCATGTTTTCATATTAAAAAGTGTCATTTTTCTCTAAAACATGCATCACATAGACAACACTGAGAAAATGATCTCCTATTGTATTAATACTTTAGGAAAATGATCCAAAATAAAATTTTGAATTATAGGAATGAATTTCATGTAAAATTAATACATTATGTTCCTAGTAAGTTTTGAAGTGCGTGTTTATAATAAAAAAAATTAATTTTAGTCAGAAAATCTATTCATATCCCCAAAACCAAGAAAATGATCTCAAATTGTCTTTATACTTTGGTAAAAATAACCATAATTCATTTTTGATTTATAGGAATTTTCCATATGTGAATATGACACATGACTTGATTGGTATAACTCAAAGTTCTTATTTTCAGTGTAAAAGTGTCATTTGTTTCTAAAATATTATTCACATATCCAAAACCAATAAAACAAGATCATGTTCTCTTAATACTTTAGGAAAATTATCCATAATTAATTTGTGATATGTTGGTTTTGACCAAGCATCTGTATGAAACCCAAAGTGGTCTGTATGATTTAAAATGACTGTTTTCAATATAAAAGTGTCATTTTAGTATAAAATGCGATTCATAGAGCCAAAATTTATAAAATGAACTTAGATTGTCTTGATATTCAAGGAAAATTATCCATAATTCATTCGTGACATGTAATAATCGACCACACATCAATTAGACATATGGTATGTTTTTTATGACTCAAAGTTTGTGTTTTCACATTAAAAGTGACATTTTACTCCAAAACACACATCATATATCCAAAACTAAGTAAACAGTCTCATATTGTCTTGATACATTAGGAAAATGATCTACATTTCATTTTTCATGTGCAGGAATTGACCAAACATCAATATGACACATGATGTGGTTGGTATGACTCAAAGTGCGTGTTTTCAATATAAAAGTGTCATTTTAGTCTAAAACACGAGTCACATACCCAAAATTTATCAAAAGATATATTATTTTATTGAATCTTCAGTAAAATGATACATAATTCATCTGTGACATGTAGGAATCAACCACACATCAATCTAACACATGATGTGACCGGTATGAATCAAAGTTCATGTTTTCTATATAAAAGAGTCATTTTAGTTTAAAATTCATGTTACATTCTCAAAACCAAGAAAAAAATCTTGGGTTGTTTTTAAACTTTAGGAAAATGATCCATATTTTACAAAATGAGTCCAAGGAAGTGTGAACAGAGACCCCCAATAGTTGGTGTGAACCACATCCATGTTTGGTGTGCAAGCTGTAATAACTAATAATATAATTAATGTAATAAATTATATCAATAACTAAAAATAAACAATGAATAATTTATCTAATTAATAAATAATAATTCTATTAACAATATAATTAAAATATTAATAATCAATGTTATAATTATTAACAACTATTTAATTAATTAAGATAATTAATAACTGATAATATCATTAATATATTCAGTAATTAACAATATAATTTACATATATTATTAATTAACAATGTCAATAATAATTCATACTATAATTATTAATTAATAGTATAATTAATTATTAATAATACAGTTAACAATATAATCATTAAAAATAGAATTAAAAGTACAATAGATAATATCATTGATATATTCAGTAAGTAACATTCTAATTTATCATATGTATATTATATATTATTAAAATTAAAATTTGGTTAATTTTTTATGTATTGTTATTAAAATAAACATTGGTTTTGTTGTAGGGGAACACTTTTGTGTAGAGGTTGATCATTGAAAAATTCTTACTACAAGAGTTTTGTTTTTTTATATTGGGTTGTAATTTTTTTTAATTAATTTAAATATTAAATCAATGTAAATATTTTATATGAAATTATATAATGTAAATTTTGAATTCAAATGATGGTGAAATTTAATATTTGATTTCCAATAGTGTTTAATTGTAATATTTACATTGTTTTTTATTCTGTCTAATCTCTGATAATCTGTTAAGGCTATTGTAGGTCTGCAATTCTACAACAGCTGGTATGACCTTTATCAGAGCAAACAAAAATGCTTATCGAAACTTTTGTTAGCACTGTTAAAATCCACATTCTTTTTAGAGTGATTAGATTGTTAGATATTTTTAGAGCCGACAATGACTATTTTTAGCACTCACTTTGGCCCTATCTATAGTAGTGATTGAATAATATTTTTTATATATACAAATTTATACATTCTTAAATATGGTTTATATAACAATATATATATATATGAAATATATATATATATATATATATGAAATATATATATATTTAATCATTTATGTTTATTATTTTATACTTTTTATAATTATATATATGATTATAATTATATATATATATATATATATATATTAAAATACAGTGATACGAACACTGTAAATTAATTAAATCCTATTACATAAACTATATAAATACATTAAATATATGTCTTGTTTAAATTTATATATTTAAATTAATATTATATAATTTATGATACATACAAATATATATTTACATTAAATATACTTTAAATATATTTTATAATATATATACACATGCATACATATACATATACATATACACAGACACAGACACACACACATATGAATATATCATTATATAACATGAAAAGTCATTTGGTTTTTCAATTTCACATATCTCATGATAGTGCATGTGTATATGTGTATTTATATATACATATACATACACACAACCACACACATTTGAGGCTAGATAATAATATATGCATATTATATATATAAATATATATAAATATATATTTATATACACAATTATTATAGGTGGAAGGGATTACAAACAAAAAAACAAATACATACACACCCTCCCAAGGCACCAAATAGGTCAGGCCTCATTCCTCTCCAAGGATTAAAAGACACCAAATTGGACCCAATTATTATATACTTTAAAGGCCTGAAGGACCCATTTTTTATAAATTTTCCAAAGGCCAACAATACATTTCATGTAGGCCCTCATAAAATAAGGTCCGCAGGCCCCATTATAGATGGACCGAAGACCCTATTAATGAACACTACTACAAAACAGGCCTTTAACAGCACTGTCCTTTATCAATTCTTGAAAAAAGCACTCATAAAGGGTAATTTTTATCAGCGCTTTTTTAGTGCTGATAAATGACACCCTTTAGCAGCGCATTTTTTAGTATTGATAATGGGTGACCTTAATCAACGCTTTATTTTTAGCGCCGATAAAGGACACCCTTTATCAGCAGTTTATTTTTTCCCTAATAAAGGGTACCCTTTATCAGTGATTTATTTTTAATTCCCATAAAAGAATCCTTTATCCACACTTTTTTTAGTATTGATAAAAGTTTGAATAAAACGAAATAATTAAATAAATAAAAAATAAAAATGATTTTATTTAAAAAAATATTAAAATTTTTATTAATTAAATTATTTTTTATACAAATGAATAAATTTATTATACTATATATAAATTATAAATACTAATAAATAATATATATTAAATATACAGATACATGTAAAATCAAAATTAAACAAAAATAAGTAAATTGAGAAAAATATTAAACATTTTATTAATTAAATAATTATTTATAATGTTAATAAATAATATATATTAAATATAAAGATATATATGAATGTATATAAATATGATTTATATAATACAAAATATTTACGCTTTACATTAAATAGTAATATATTTAGTGAAAATGATTTATAATTAAAAATTAATATGAATTAAAAATACTGTCTAATTGCCTCGAGTAATGGAAATAATTGAACGTCATTTGATTTTTCAATTTAACATAGAGAAAATGTATTATATTGAATTCACATATCCATAATTAATTCATTTTTATATACAACGCACACACACAAATATATTTTTGGGAATTTAATCAATTTATATTATTTATTATATATATATATATATTTAATATGTTCTAATATTTTCAATATGTATTCACCTTTATGTCAATATATATCCATTTCTTAATGATTTATATTTAATTAATCTAACTTATCCATTTTTTCAATATTCTTAAAGTGTACTTATATTTAATTATTCAATTTCACTTATTTTTTACATGCATGCACTTAATATTAAATATTCATTAATAATGTAAAAAATATATTTATAGAAGTATATTTATAAATGTATATTTAAAATTTTTATATATTTATAATTTTAAATAAATAAATATTATTTTTTTTAAAAAATCATTTATATAATTATAAATAAATAATTATATATTTTTAAATAATTATAAAATTATAAAAAGTTTATTTAAATAATTAATATATTTACAATATATATATATTTATTATATATATAATTATATAAATATTATTTATTAAAAAATTATTTATATAATTATAAATAAATAATTATATATTCAAAGAATTATAAAATTATAATAAATATATTAAAATAAAAAATATTTTTACAATATTTATATTTTTATATATTTATTAAATATATATATATATAATTATATAAATATATTTAATTTTTTTAATTATAATTATAATTATAAATTGTTTATCAGTGATCAGTTGATAAGCACTGATAAAAGGAATCTTTATCAGCACTTTTTTTAGCCCTGATAAATATTCCTTTTATTAGCACTTATTAACTTAGGGCTGATAAAAGGGATATTTATCAACGATCTTTTAGAAGTGTTGAAAAAGTGTCCCAATCTATTTTAAGAACCCTAACCATCATGAACAAGTTTGCGATATTCGAAGCTGTCTACAGAAGCCACCTACTACCGATGATCCTCTTTATTGAATCCAAGCTGAAATCGAAGCTAGAATCAATGTTCCAACTATTCCAAGGTTTGAATCCAAGGATCAAATGATTCAAGGGTTGAACGAAACCAAGGCTCGTGCGAAATCCACATTTTTCGATATCTCTATTTTCCCTAGGTTTTCCACTAAACCTTATCATCCCAAATCCATGTATCCCAACAACTATAATTGTACTATCCTATAATAAAACAACCCAAAATTCACTATGTTTTAGATATATTGAAGTATCATCTTCTCTGATAGCATTTGGCTCTCCTTGGTTAAACATTGATTTTGTGGAACTTTAAATATACTAAACCCAATGTTGGATCATGTTATTGTGAGGTATAATAGGCACCCAATACCAATATTCCATGACATATACCTCTTTACAATTGTCAACTTTTGAAAAATTCGTCCATATAGTGGTCGGTGTTGTCATTGGTTTGGAATATTCCATTGCAAATCACTTTGGAACCTCTTTTTCATATTTTTATTGAGAAATTAATGTGCTATGATTTCCTTGATTCACCTATAAACCAAGGAAAATGTTTAACTCACAAATCATATACATCTCGATATCATACCTCATATGATCTAGAAAAAAATTGTATTTTGATTTGTCCAAACCTCAAATATTATATATTTGACATATATGAGTACCAACATCCTTTTATCATTCTCCTTCTTGATACAGAGGCTGTGATCAACTCTACCTCTCCAAAAACAAATCTTTCTTAGGTATTGATCCAACCTTAAATAACCGGCCCTTAGTGATTTCATTAACTTATATGAAGAATTATTTAACAGGAACACCTTTATCTTCTCATTTTCATCCATAATAATCCCATCTAGTTTTTCAATGTATACCCCCCTTAAGAACTACATTGAGGAACAAAAATTTGACATCAATTTGGTATACTTTTAATTACACTTTCAATGAAATAGACAAGAAAATACAAATAGTTTCAAGTCAAGCTATAAGAGTAAATATAGCATAAATATAAATTCCTTTGATCTAGGAGGTCTCATTGCACACTATCCATTCTTTTTTTGAGCCACTTTTCCATAGTCAATGAGTTTATTATTGATGACCCACTTGGTTCTGATAATATTTCTATCTTCCAACATCGGAACAATTTCCCATGTCACATTGTTCTTATTTAGATCATGCTCATAATGCAAAGATTTGATCCAATTATCATCCTTTTCAGCCTCTATAAATGATTTAGGTTATACTTGGGAAAAATGAGGTTTTTTATAGAGTCTTACTCTTACAAATTTTCACTGAAACTGTTTGATCACAAATGAAATTTTATTCATTTATTTCAACCATGCCTGTATTTCTTGAAGCTGATAATCCTTATTCATTTTCCTCACCATCAATATCTTATTTTTAGTCTACCTCATCCCCACATACTCCCCCCTAGGCTACTCAATTCAACATTCATTTTGTATAATATTTCATCATTAATTTAATTATTAAGAATATCCCCATTATAATTAGTAAAAGATATCTATCAATTTTATCTTATCATCATAAAACCATCTCCACCCACCCATTTTATGTTAGTATTTAATTGTATCATTATCTAATATGATCAATTTTTCACTACCACAAATCAATTTCCTCTTTCAAAAACAATTACCATAAATTTTTACCTACCCCAAGTCCAAAAATGGGTTGACTAGTTTTATATACCTTTGTAAAAATATAGCCATATTTGAAGTGATGACCCACTCATTAATAATTCTTAAAAATCACTACATTTATTTCATCTCACATCTAATAAACACTATGCATATTTCACTTTAATCCATATAAAAAACAAATCATTATTTAACATTGAATTTTGGTTCCACCCTTAAGAATCTTTGATTACTATCCATGTAATTCTCATAAAATGGAGGCCTTACCCCTTTTAGAGAATGCAATATAGTACAACTTTCATCCTCATCAGTTTCATCTATTGAATAGTTATTATTCCATTTTTTTCTTGGGAATAATCCCCCATCTCTTTTATGTTTCTTGTACTACTCTGAGTAGTAGTCATCACATGGATGACAACTACTTTAAATATTTCAAGCAACATAGGTGCATGTACACAAGAGATGGAGGATGAGTTCCAAACAACAAAATGAAATGATCAATGATTGAAAGATGAGATGATGAGGATGACAGTTCTCTATAACTTTCACCTTTGGATGAATTTAGAGGAAAAAACCTACCATAGTGGAGTAATTATTTTATAAAATTCAATTACTTATTTTCTTCAAAGCATTCTGAAATTCTTTGAAACAATCAAATGTTGGGTTTCCCTTATTATAATACTGAAAAAAAGATTTGGATTCTCAGTAGAGGAACCAAATCCCTAAAATCTTAAAAAAATAAAGAGAGTTCAATGGGAAGGTAAAAGTGTTTTTAATATACTATGTTTTTTATCATAATATTATATGTTCTCTACTGCATTAACATAATCTAAATTAAATGTTTAATAACTCATGAAATAATTTAGTTTGCACATGATGATGTTACTAATCCCTCAGAAGAACAAACTATAATGAAGGAAACCATTTGGAAAGATGTAAATTTAATCTTACAATATAATTTCCCTATTTTAGTGAAAAATTATATAATGAAATATTGATTTAATTTTCATCATTCCTTGCAGTGTTTGTTTATTTTAGAAAATTTATGTCAATATTTCATTCCTTTATGCATAAAAACTTCCACAAAATTCTTCTCCCTAAAAATATTTTCAGCCCTACAGTGTTGAAATTTATCAATTTCTTTCAAGTTCCCTCCATTGCTTAATCACAGAGGTAATATTGATGTCTTTACAATAAATTCACTATCCATAAAATTAATTTATTATTTAATATTTATGTTTAATTTATATCTTTTTAGTATTACTCATATAATAATTGATTTCTTATATAATTGGATTCTTTTATTCGAGTTAGGGTGTTTTTTTTGAATCTTCTCATACTCGTGATGGATTATACTTCGAGCTAGAAATTGAGATAATTATAATAAATAAATTCATTAAGAATTCATATAACCATCATTAAAAGGTGAATTCATACTAATTATTTAATTAATTTTTTCATAATTTTACCTACTATTTGTATATTAATTTCCTTATCATTTTTATCTAATACTTATTTAGTTTTTTCATAGATATTTTAGAAAGTAATATTTTTCTTTCAACTATCTGCAACATGAAAAAAAAGAGATAAAGTGTTTCTTTCTTCCAATGTTACCATGATTTCCATTTCCATTTCCTTTCTTTTTCAAACTTATAACACTGCATATTGATTTGATTTCCTTATCCAATTTTCTTTCATTATTGAAATCCAAAAGAGTATAGGAAGCCCACGTGCCCATTTTGGTGACTTATCGTGATATAATGGGCACATGGGATTTCTATTCTCTTCTGTATTTCAACATCGAGAAAGGGTTTTTGTCTAAGAACATCAAGTCAATATTCAGTGTTGGTATTTAAACAAATAAAGGAAATAAAAATCATGGTGAGATTGGTAGTTAGGATTTTTTGAGACTTTAGGATGTGTAGGAATCAGTCGTACCTCAATCCGACACATGATGTGACCAGTAAGACTCCAAGTGATTCTTTTTTATTTAAAATTGACATTAATTTTAGTAAAAAGGAAAACTGACATACTCAATACTGTGAAAAATTATTTTGATTGTTTTGATACTTTAAGAAAATGATCCATAATTCATTTGGGACATGTAATAATCTTCCACACCTGAATCCAATGCACGGTGTGACTGCTATGACTCCAAGTTCATCTTTTTTATTTAAAATTAACATAAATTTTAGTAAAAAGGACAACTGACCTACTCAAAATAGAGAAATTTCATTTGGATTATTTTGATATGGGAAATGATCCATAATTAATTTTAGACATATATGAATCATCTGGACCTCAATCCCATACACGATGTGCCTAGTATGACTCAATGTGTCTATTATTAGTTTAAAATCTACAATTTAGTTTAAAAAATATCACCCACCTAAAAACAAGAAAACATGATTTAATTTTCTTGATAATTTATTAAATTGATTCAAAAGTAATTTTTGATATGTAAGAATTAGTCTCACATTAAACTAATACATGATATGATTAGAATTAGTCAAATTGTGTGTTTCCAGTTTAAAATGACATTTTAGTAAAAAAAGTAACATACTCAAAACCAAGGAAACAAATTTAGATTGTTCTTATACTTCAAGAAAAAGATCTATAATTCATTTAAGATGTGTTTTAATTAGACTCAAATCAATTTGATGCACGGTGTGACTGGTATGACTCTAAGTGCTTCTTTTTTATTTAAAAATGACATCAATTTTAGTAAAAAGAAAAACTGACCTACTCAAAACCAAGAAAACACATTTTGATTATTTTTATACTTTAGGAAACATATCCATAAGTAATTTTTAACTTGTAGTAATCATCTACACCTCAATAAGACTCATTATGTTCTTGATATGACTTAATGCATCTGTTATCAGTTTAAAATTGATAGTTTAGTTCAAAAAGTGTCACTCACTGAAAACAAGGAAAACACACATGGATTTTTTTTATAATTTAGGAAATAGATTCATAATTCATTTTTTAAGTATAGGAATTGGTCTCATGTCAAACTGATACATGATGTGATCAATATGAGTCAAAGTGTTCATTTTCAATTTAAAATTCCATTTTAGTAAAAAAGAAAAGTGATGTTCTCAAAAATGAGTAAACACATTCTTATTGTTTCAATACTTTGGGAAAATGATACATAGGAAATTTTGGACTTGTAGGAATTATTCAAACCTCAATCTGATGCACTGTATGACCGGTATTACTCAATATACGTCTTTTTATTTAAAATTGACACCACTTTTAGTAAAATGGACAACTAAACTACTCAAAATAGATAAAACACATTTATATTATTTTGATACTTTAGGAAAATTATCCATAAGTAATTTTTGACATGTAGGAATTAGTCTCACCTCAATCTGATGCATGGTGTGAATGGAATGACTCAAAGTACATCTTTTTATTTCAAATTGACATAAATTTTAGTAAAAAGGAAAAGTTACCTTCTCAAAATAGAGAAAATATAGCAACACAGGCTTAACATACATGGATATTACATCATTTTAGATGAATATTCAATAAATTTAAAAAATAATTTTCTGAGGACCCTAATAGTTTAGTGTCTTTGGAATCTTGGAAACAAAATCTCATATCCTGATGATAGATCTTCAAAATCTCCCATGAATATATCCGCCTTTAGTACTTCTACCTAAAACCTTTCTTCATAACCTAGGGAAAGGAAACATAAAAAAGGATTAGATCAGATGCTTAGTGTGGGAAAACAAGGGATAGATGTAAGCGTAAACATGAACATAGGGGTATGAGAATGTGATTTTAACATTAGAAGATCATACCCTTCATATTAAAGATCATAAACATGAGTTATGGGTTAAATCTTGGAAGTTCAAAAGATATGAATCATAAGGAAATAAATAACATAAGTCATGAAATTATAACTGAGGAATAAGACATATAATTTGTGGCATACACATAAGAATAGAAAATATTATGTCTAGGCTACCTACCAAGACCTTTATAACATGTTAGGGTTGGGCTAAGACCCATGTACCTGCTATGGTCTTGGGATAATAGCCCATGTACCTTCTTGGTTTTAGTCTTGGGATATAACCTATGAAACCTATTTCGTTTAGGCTTAGTCTATAACCCATATGCCTTCTTGTTTTCAGTATTAGGCTATAACCCATATACCCTCTTTCTTTTTGGCTTGGGATACAACCCATGTCCCTTCTTGTTTTCTATCTTGGGATACAACCCGTGTACCCTCTTTCTTTTAGGCTTGTGCTACAAGACATGTACCTTATTGTTTTTAGGCTTGGGCTATAACCCGTGTACCATATTTCTTTTAGGATTGGTCTATAACCCATGTACCTTCTTATTTTTGGGCTTGGTCTATAACCTGTGTACCCTCTTTCTTTTAGTCTTGGGATACTACCCATGTACCTTATTGTTTTCATGATTGGACCACAACTCATCTACCCTATTTCTTTTAGGATTGGGCCACAAACCATGTACCTTATTTTTTTAGGCTTGGTCCACAACCCATGTACCATCTTTCTTTTAAGCTTGGGCTACAACCCATGTACCTTCTTGTTTTCGGGCTTGAACTATAACCCATGTAACCTATTTGTTTTAGACATGGGATAAAATCTATATACCTTATTGTTTTCATTCTTGGGCTACAACTCGTGCAACCTTTAATCTCGTGTACAAATTATCATTACCCAATGTAGTGTAGGGAGATATAGGTCCCACCCATCACATAATAAAATTATACATACATGTTCCATAGGAAAATTAAACTTTCATCATATCAATACCAATACAAAGAGATGGGTTTCATAAAAAAAATCATAACCCATGAAATGAAATGGGTATCATTAAAATTTCATCGCATCATAACCTATATATGGTATATAGGTTTCCTAATCATTTCATTAAATCATAACTCGTGAAAAGATGAATGATTCAAGATAATATAATCCATGGAAGAGAAATGGATTTTATAAATATATAACCCATGAAAGAGAAATGGTATTAATAAACATATAACACATGAAAGAGAAATTGATTTCATAAAGACCATTATAATAATCCTAACCCATTCATAGAAATAATATTAATAGAACCTTTTGACCATTTTTTAGAAGGGAATGAGTAACATCAACAAATTTCATCTAAGATGTAAAATAATTTTGAAATATCTTTCAAAAACATTTCTTGATGAAAATGTACTTTCCTCTTTGAAAAATATTTTTAATTCATAAAACCATTTGAAAATCATTTTCTTAGAAAAATACCTTGAAAACTTATAAAGAAAAATTTAAATCATTATGAAAACCTTTTACCTTAAAAAATTATAAAATAACTCCAAAAATTTTTGAAAACCTTTTTCTTTGAAATCTCTTTGAAAATTTATAAATAATTCTAGAACTTTTTTTAAAATCCTTTATTTTAAAATACTTTGGAAACTTATAAATAAGGCTTAAATTTTTTTTGAAAAACATTTTCCTTGAAAACTTATAAAATAAGCTGGAAAACATTTTGAAAACCATTTTCATTGAAAAATTATTAAAGGATATTGAAAATGTTTTGAAAACCAGTTTATTGAAAATAATTCTCAAACTTATAAATGAGGCTTGAAATTGTTTTGAAAACTATTTTCCTTGAAAACATATAAAAGAAGCTTGAAAACATTTAGAAAACAATTTTCCTTGAAAACTTATAAAATAAGATTGATTTTTTTGGAAAACTATTTCATTGAAAATATATTATAAAAATATTTTCTTAAAAATTAACCTTTAAACATGAAAATAAATCTTCAAAGGATTGACGACGGATAAATCCGTACACGTCGTATGAGGTAAAAAGAACATTCCTTTTGCATTGTAAAAAGGTTATAAAAAATTCCTAGTTTTGAAAGTGAAAAGAATATTCCTTTGAAAAAATTGTAAAAAAGGGTAAAAATGTCTTTTAATGATCATAAAATAATATTAGAATATTGTTGTAAACCCTTTCTGGAAAACATGATTTTAAAGGAACACCAATTTTCGACCAAATAGAGGGTAAATTCGGGCTTTCTTAAAAACAATTTACTAAATATATTATGTACCAAAGAGTTAAATAAATGGTACCAATATATTAATAAATCATTAATAACCATAGTATAAGAAAAAACAAGAATTTTATTGATATATGGATCATAATATTTCATCATATGAAGTATAAACCTAAAAAATCCTGAAAAGTGATGAGATTGTCTCAATAAACTCTTATAAATTGGTAACTTGGGATCAAACTCTCCATGAAATAAAATGAAATTAAATTAATCTTAAAATATCATGAAAATAATTAAATTCATTTTATTACATGAAAAATGTATGTATATACATTTGAAAGATAATTCAGGTGCATAACAAAACATGAGTTTGAAAGAATGAAAATTCAGACAAAACTGTTTCACCGATTTGGTAACTTTTGAAACTTAGACCCCATGAAATAAAGATCATAAAATGGATATGTGAATAAACATAAATTTATATATAAGATACATTTAATACAATCATTTTCAGTATATACACCACACAATGGAAAGAGTGGGGAACATAACATGTATCTCACAGAAATAAAAGTGAGATGAAATCCCCTTACCTTGTGTCTTAATTCTCATCATACTCATTCAAACCACCTGTATAATAAATATAAATTTATTATACAGATTTTATAGAACCACATTAATATATATAATAACATATATGTTTTTATTATGACTTTATATTACCCTCCTGTTAACCATCTTATGTTAAGGTTTCACTTTGGGTAATATCTACTTTTTTCTTCACATGTGTCTTAATTTGTAATATAGTTAGTCCTTATACTTATATAATGATTTATAGAATGAAAAAAATGATATAAATATCATTTATATAAATTATATTTTTATTATAGTAATCTATAGAATATATAAGTATGAAACAAAATACACCGTTCATGGAGACAGTAGGTCGTATGTACGCATGAACGTTATTCCCATTTAATTATGGTGTTGAAATAAAAAAAATAAAATACATATATGAATATATATATATATATCATTTTTACCGTAGTTTTATGATATCATATATATCATATATATTCACTAAAACTATCCTTAATACAATCCATGAAGTGTATGAACAAATCATATCGCTTTGAGAGGGCGGTAGTCCACACTTCTCCAAATGAAATTATCATATTTACATAAGATGGAAAGAATAAAGGTATGTTATAAATAAAAATTACATAAGAATAATTAAATTATAAATATAATATATATAATATATAAAAATATTCTTCATCATAATGGACACCATGATAGGTGGTAATGGAAAAATGACCAATCATCGTTTCGTGATACAGTAGTTCGCCGTACACAGAAATAATATATTCATTACCCATTAGATGGAGGTGTGTGAAAGTCTAGGTTGAAACATTTACATAAAAACATACAATTATAATGAGTATATGGTTTTTTATTTAATCATAGAATAAATAGTTTTGGATGGTAGGACAAGGAAAATAAAATAAAGGACTTGGGAGAAGACGTTGCCTCTAAATCAGGTAACTCCTTTTGATTTGTACCAAAAGGATCCCTTGGATTGACTTCTGACCAGGGGAAGGCTTTTAAGAGGAAGGTATGGATGTTGGGAAGTGTATTGTGTTGATCTTGGTAGAACCTAATAGGTTTGATATGTGTGATGATGTGGGAGAGGTGGTGTCCTTTTATATGGATGGAAAATGAATCACTTCGAATTTTTGAAAACAAGTTAGGTGTACACATGTTTTGACCTAAACAATGTCATAAAAAACCAACAAAAATCAATAATGGAAGGTTTAGGGATGAAATATGTATATAAAATGGGGTTTTTACAAGTTTATAGGTCATTTTTACCAAATATTAATGTTTAGTCCCTAATTAAGCTTGATTTGACTTTAATCAATGTGATTAATTTTAATCATTTTTACTAATCTTTTTGGTCAAAAATTAAGTTGATTTTATTATAATATAAATATTATACTAATTAAAATGTCATATGTTAGTTTTTTGAAATTAAAATCATATAATCAAAAAAATTAATATTAATGCTAATCCTATATATGGGACGAAATTATAGGTCTTTAAAGTAAAAATAAGTTCAAAAGTTTTTGAAGTTTTTATATTCAATTTCAAAGTGAAATTGATTATAATGTCTAAAATTGTATTAATATATATAAAATTGATATAATTTGACCTTAAAACAAATTTAAAATATAATTTAACATTAATAATTATTTAAACAAAAATTTAGTTTTTATCCTAAAAGCCGCTTTTTTCACTATTCATCTAAAAATGAAGTTTCTCAGAAAAATATAAGAAATAAACCCTAATATAATTTTGGCATTATAAATTAAAAAATTTAGTCTATTTTATAAAATTAAATTTGTAAATGTGTCTAAAATTAATTTAATTGTTTTTTATAGAAGGACATGAAGTGTAGTTCATAGTATTTTTAAACATATAAGGACTTTACGAAAAAATTATATCTTTCATTATCAATATGTTTTATTTCAATGAAACCATTATAAAAAATATTTGAAAAGTATTTATTACTATTAATATTACTAAATTTAATGGATGGTTTATAATTATCTCTTTTAAATAATTATAACAGTAAAATGATGTTTCATAGAAACATTAGTGTTATGTGTAACGTATTCCAGCTCAGTGTTGTGTGTAACATACACCAAGTCATTATTGTGTGTAACATATGTTTAGTTTATTTTTCATGTATCATACACTAAGTTGGTGCTATGTAACACTTACCAATTTGGTGTTTCATATAGGATAACCTACATTAGTGTTGTGTGAAAGGAATGATTGACTTAGTGTTTTAATATATATATAAATATTTCCAGTGTCACATGAAATAAAAAATATCAAAAAGATAAATTAATTTGAAAAAAATATTTCACAAAA
Organism: Viscum album; assembly: GCA_963277665.1. Classification (NCBI taxonomy): domain Eukaryota; kingdom Viridiplantae; phylum Streptophyta; class Magnoliopsida; order Santalales; family Viscaceae; genus Viscum; species Viscum album. The sequence goes on along the minus strand of OY728157.1, from coordinate 1,974,127,492 downwards.
TCTCAGAGTGTTACATTCTACCATCCTTAAAATGAATTTATCCTTTAAAATTCATCTGGGTTATCAAAGTTTTAATACTTGAAAGTTCATTTCATAGAAACCCACATCATAGAAATGAATACTAAAACTTACTTTAAAAAGGGATGTTGGAAGAAAAAAGGTTAACCAAAGTAACATATATCTAGGTTTCTATATATGATAACATAGGTTATAAGTGAAAATATGTATATGGAATAGAAATCCTACCATCGAGTTCTAATGGAGAGTGACAGAGAACATGGTCAGGAGAAAGTTAATAATCAGAAATCCATAAATCCATGAGGACCTGAGGGACCTTATGATTCATCAGAAATGAAAGTACTAGGATAAAATTTTTGGTTTCAAGATCCCTTTTCCTAAGTTTAAAGAATTCTCATGAAAAGATATACTTGCATCATTTTGGGACAACCTCACCCTTTTTTGTTCCTTGATCAACTTCAACTCTTTCTCCAAAAAAGAAGGTAAATTTTTCATTCCCAAATCACTAACAGATAAAGAGACCCATGATATTTCATCCCATATATCATCAATTATCATCAACACCACATATTTATAACATGTTATCCAATATTCTTAAATACTCATGTGGAAAGATAATACTTTATTCTCACAAACTTCATCCAATGTTTAACTTAATATTTTCATAAATGGTTAACCTTATAACCCTTAAAAAAGATAAAAACCCAAAACTTTAGAAATAAGTCACAAAATTATCTTAAAATTGATTCCCTCGTATATCACAAAGTATCTATTGGTTTTTGAATTCCAAACATATAAATACCCTGATGGTAAATTCTATTAGAACATGGTAACAACCTGAATTACCATAAATCATTTTGGAAAACATGCATGCTTCCTTATTCCACATATTACTGGATATATTCTTAAAATACAAGATGTCATAAACCTCATCCTTGATGTCAAAGACTATTTTTTCAATAATCAGTTCCGGGGCAACCCGTACCATCCATGTTACTTATTCATATCCACCATATCATTATCCAAATATCATTATCTCAATTTTATACATTAATTATGTATTATATTCCCTTAATAAAAATATCACATTTCAATGAAATCACTTTTCTATGTCTTCATTAGCATTCAACAATTTTGTTTCAATCCTTAATTAAAAAATATACCAAAAACACTTTTACATTTCATGATTCATATAACATAATATTTGAATTAGAAAACATAAATACTTCATTAATCCAAATTTATTCTTAAACCATTACTCAGGATTCATCAACTTATTCTGTAATACCTCTTTCCTAGAATATGAAATATAAATCACGTCTTAAGGTTCCTCAACCTCAATTTAAGCACGATTCTTATGTTTAATATAAAAAATACTAGAAGAACATAATATTACTTTGACATGTCATTTGCGATCTCATTATCTTCAGATGTATAACCAATATTCATATCAACTTATTGATTATCTTTATGATATTTCCTCTTGGAAAATTGATTCACATAATTCCCATTCTTTCCACATTTTAAAAATTAAATTTTTACCATGTTCATTTTTGTTCTCTTCATTGAATAATACCAAAAAGCATAGTGTGAGAAACATTTATCATATTATGATACCATATAATCATTAAAATATACTTATAGGGTGACTAAATCATTGATCCTATTTCTTTAATCTATAAAACCTTAGTATTATACTAGGTTATTCATAGTAATACTATATTTAAATCCTTCATGATGGTTTGTGAATAGTTATTTGAATTCCAAAAGCATATCCCCTAGGAGTGTCAAATCAGGAGTGCAGCAAGGCCCATTGTCATGTACCATATTACCTTGAGTCAGGTCCAAAACATCATGTTAGATTTGTTACCCTAGGTACATCTATACCAGATCCACATCCACTTATAGTATCTGAACATGGATGCATTTCTAGGAAACTACTCACTCTATCCTTTACCAAAATTCCAGGATAATTTCCTATAAGTTTACTCATCCTTATACTTATCCTTAGAGACATCCCTAGACATATCCTTAGAAATATACCTAGGGATCACACTAAATATTTATCATCATAGATTCCAAATGTTTACTAAACATTTCCTTTGATACCAACTATATCGACCCAGGCTTAACATCCATGGATATTACATCATTTTAGATGAATATTTGGTAAATTATAAAAATAAATGTTCAAGGAACTTAATATTTTAGTGTCTTTGGAAACATGGAAATAAAATCTCCAACCCTGGTGATAGATCTTATACATATCCCATAAATCTACCTTTTTTTCTTCTACCTAAAACTTGTCTTCATAACCTAGGGAAAAGAAACATAAAAAGGGATGAGATCAGAGGCTCACTAATAGTAAATAAGGGAAACATGTAAGGATAAACATGAAAATAGGGGTATGGGAATGTGATCTCAACATTATAAGATCATACCCTTCATATAAAAGATCATAAACACGAGTTATTGGATAAATCTTGGTAGTTCATAAGACATGAATCATAAGGAAATAAAGAATAGAAGCCATGAAAGCATAACTGAGGAATAAGACATCGAATTTGTGGAATATACGTAAGAATAGAAAATATTTGGTATATTATACCTACCAAGACCTTTATAACATGTTAGTATTGGGTTATGACCCATGTACCTACTGTAGGCTTGGGCTAACAACCTATGTACCTTCTTATTTTCAGGCTTGGGCTATAACTCATATACCCTCTTTCTTTTAGGCTTGGACTACAAACCCGTACCTTTTTATTTTTGGTATTTGGATATAAATTGTGTACTCTCTTTATTTTAGGCTTGGGATACAATCCATGTACCTTCTTTTTTTTTCAAGCATAGTCCAAAACCTATGTATCCTCTTTCTTTTAGGCTTATGCTACAACCCATGCTCCTTATTGTTTTCAATCTTGAGATAAAACCCATGTACCCTCTTTCTTTTAGGCTTGGTATAAAGCCCATGTAACTTCCTATTTTCGGTCTTGGGATATAACCTATGTACCCTATTTCTGTTAGTCTTGGGATATAACCCATATACCTTCTTGTTTTCAAGCTTGGGACACAACCTATATACCTTCTTTATTTTAGGCTTGGGATACAACCCATGTACCTTCGTGTTTCTGGGATTATGCCACAACCTATGTAACCTCTTTATTTTAAGCATGGGTTACAACCCATATACCTTCTTCTTTTTGGGATTGGGATATAATCCATGTACCCTCTTTCTTTTAGACTTGGGATACAACCCATGTACCTTCTTGTTTTCTGGCTTGAGATACAACCTGTGTACCCATTGAGCACATATAAATCTCATCATTACCCAATGCATTGGAGTGATATATATGTCCCACCCATAACATAATAAAATCATACATACATGTTCTATAGGGAAATAAAACTTTAATCATATCATGACCCATAAAAAGTGACGGGTTTCATAAACAACAATCATAACCAATGAAATAAAATGGGTATCATTAAAATTTCATCACATCATAACCTATGGAAGATAAATAGGTTTCTTAATCCTTTAATTAAAGAATAAATAATGAAAATAAGCAGGATTAAAAATAATATAATCCATAGAAGAGAAAAAAATTTCATAAACATATAACCCATGAAAGATAAATGGGTTTCATAAACATATAACCCATGAAAGAGAAATGGATTTCATAAAGACCATGCCAATAAGACTAACCCATTAATAGAATGAATATGAATGGAACATTTAGATAATTTCCTAGAAGTACATGAGTAAAATCAATAGATGTCATCTTAGATGAAAAATAATTTTGAAATATATTTCAAAAATATTTGTTTAGGAAAATATCATTTCTTCTTTGAAAAATATTTTTAATACAATAAACCATTTGAAAATAATTTCCTTAGAAAAATACATTGAAGAGTTATAAATAATACTTGAAATCATTTTGAAGACCTTTTTCCTTTAAAACTTATAAAATAAGTTCAAAACATTTTTAAAACCTTTTTCTTCGAAAACACATTGAAAAATTATAAACAATGTTTGAAAAAATTTTGAAAACAATTTTTTTGAAAATACTTTGCAAAATTATATATAAGGCTTGAAAACATTTTGAAAATTTTTTCCTTGAAAAAATATGAAATAATCTTTAAAATTTTTTGAGAACCATTTTATTAAAAGCTTATAAAAGTATATTGAAAACGTTTTGAGAACCATTTATTTGAAAATAATTTTCAAACTTATAAATGAGGCATGAAATCATTTTAAAAATTTTTTCCTTGAAAACTTACAAAATAAGCATGATTTTTTTGAAAACCATTTATTTAAAAATATAATTTAAAAAAAATCTTAGAAATTAACCATTAAACATGAAAATAAATCTTCAAAGGATTGACGATGGATAAATCCATACATGTCATACGAGGTAAAAAGAACATTCCTTTTTCATGGTAAAAAGGTTAAAAAAATGCCTCATTAAAAAATCAACATGAATATTACTTTTAAAATATAGGAAAAATAAAAAAGGGTAAAAATTTATTTTAATTATCATAGGATAATAGTATAATATTATTGGAAACCCTTTTTGGAAAATATGTTTTTAAAGGAACATAGATTTTCAATCGAATAGAGGGTAAAGTCAGGCTTTCTTAAAAAAAAATTCTTAACTATCTTATATACCAAAGAGTGGAATAAATGGTACCAATATATGAATAAATAATAAATAACCACATGAGAAGAAAAATAATTAATGTTCTTGAGATATGGATCATAATGTTTCATCATAGTAAGCATAAACCTAAACAATCTTGAAAATCTATAAGATTGTCTCAATAAACTCTTATAACTTGATAACTTTGGATAATACCCTCCATGTAAGAAAATGAAATTAAATGATTCTTAAAATATCAATAAAATAATGAAATTCACGTTATAAAATGTAAAATAGATATATATACACCTCAAAATAGAATTTAGGTGTATAACAAAACATGAGTATGAAAGAAGCAAAATTGTGACAAAACTATTTCACTGATTTGGTAAATATTGAATCATAGATCCCATGAAATAAATATCATAAAATGGATATTTTAATACCCATAAATTTAATTATAATATACATATAATACAATAATGGTTAGTACATACACCACACAATGGAAAGAGTGGTGAACATAACATGTATCTCATGGAAATAAAAAGTGAGATGAAATCCCCTTACCTTGTGTCTTAACTCTCATCGTACTCATTCAAACCACCTTTATAATAGACATAAATTTATAATAAATCTTTTTAAGAACAATGTTATTATATATAATACCATATATGGTTTTATTATGACCTTATATTACCCTCTTGTTAACCATCCTATGTTAAGGTTTCACTTTGGGTAATATCCGCTTTATTATTCACATTCATCTTAATTTGTTTTATATTTGGTCCGTATAATTATATCATTATTTAAATAATTTAAAACATTATATAAATATAATTTATATATATTATATGTGTATTATTATAATCTATATAATATATAAGTATGAAACAGAATACGCTGTTCATGGAGACGGTTGGTCGTACGTACGCATGAACGTTATTCCCATTTAATTGTCGTGTTGAAAGAAAAAAAATTAAAATAAATATATGAATATATATATATATATATATCATTTCAATAGTTCTATTAGGGGTTAATACAAATAAAGGAAGAAATATACTATGCCTACAAGTACTCAGGGATACTCAAACCTAAGACCTCCCACGAGACCCCTCAAAGGCGTACCACCAGGCTACGCCCTTTGGGAATATATATATATATATATTATTAAATTATATTTATGATATAATATATATCATATATATTGACTAAAACCATCCTTAATATAGTCCATGTAGTGTATGAACAAATCATATTGCTTTGAGGGGGCAGTAGTCTACACTTCCTCAAATGAAATTACCGTATTTACATAAGTTGGAAAACATAAAGGTACGTTTTAAATAAAAATTATGGAAGAATAAAGAAATTATAAATATAATATATATCATATATAAATATATTATTCATCATAATTTACACCATTATAGGTAGTAATGAAAAAATGAACAATCATCATTTCATGAGATAGTAGTTCACCGTATATAGAAACAGTATGTTCGTTACCCATTTGATGGAGGTGTGTGTAAGTGTAGGTAGACAAATTTACATAAAAACATCCTAGTATATTGGGTATAATATATTTTATATAATAATTTAATAAATATTGTTTTATGGGTTAATAAGGAAAATAAAAGAAAGGACTTGGGAGAATACGCCACCTCTTAATCGGGTAACTCTTTTTGGTTTGTGCCAAAAGGCTTCCTTGGATTACCTTCTTACCAAGGGAAGGATTATAAGAGGAAGGGAGGTATATTGGGAAGTTTATTGGTAAGATATTTCCCAAACCTAAGAGGTTTGAGATATGTGAGGATGTGGGAGAGGTGGTGGCCTTTTATAGGGAAGGAAAATGACTCACTTGGAATCTTTAAAAACAAGTTAGGCGTACACATGTTCTTAGCTAACAAAAGTCACACCAAACCAACCTAAATTAATAATGGAAGTTTTATATACTAAATATTACCAGAAAATTGGATTTGGACAAGTGTATAGGACATTTAGGCCCCCAATATTATGATTTAGTTCCTAATTAAGATTAATTTGACCTTAATCACTGTGATTAATTTTAATCACTTTTACTAATATTTTTGGTAAAAAATTAAGTTGATTTTATTAGAATATAAATATTATAATGATTAAAATGGTTTATTTTAGTTTTTTCTAAATTAAAATAATATAAGTGTAAAAATTAATATTAACGCTAATCCCACATACGAGACGAAATTATGGGTCTTTAAAGTATAAAGAAGTTCAAAAGTTTATTAAGTTTTTATTTTCAATTTCAAAGTGAAATTGATTCTAATGACCTAAATTGTATTAATATATCTATAATTGATCTAATTTAACCTTAAAAAAACTAAAAATATAATTTAACATTAATAATTATTTAAACAAAAATGCATTTCTAACCTAAAAGCATTATTTTTCACTATTCATAAAAAATTGAAGTTTCTCCGAAAAATATCAAAAGTTAACCCTAAGCTAATTTCAGAATTCTAAATTAAAAAATTAAGTTTATTTTTTAAAATTAAATTTCTAAATGTGTCTAAAATTAATTTTATTATTTTTCATAGAAGGACATGAATTGTAGATTATAGTATTTTTAAATATATAAGGACTTTACCGAAAATTATATCTTTCATTATCAATATGTTTTATTTTTATAAAACCATTATAAAAAATATTTTAAAAGTAGTTATTACTATACATATTACTATATTTAATGGTTGGGTCATAAATATCTTATTTAAATAATTATAACAGTAAAATTATGTTTCATAGAAACATGAGTGTTGTGTAAAATGTATGCCAAGTCAATATTGTGTGTAACATACACCAAGTCATGGTTGTGTGTAATGTATGGCTAGTTGATGTTCCATGCATTGTACTCTGAGTTGGTTATGTTTAATGCACTCCACTTTGGTGTTGCGTGTAGCATAACCCAACTTGGTGCTGTTTGAAAGGAATGTTTGACTTTGTGTTTTAATATATATATATATATATATATATATATTTATATCTATATATATATAAATAACCATTTCCAGTGTCACAAAAAATGAAAAATATTAAAATGAAAAATTAATTTGAAAAAAATATTTCTCAAAACCTCGAGGAGTTACATAAAACATATTCGGATTATTTTTATACTTTTAAAAAAAAAATCCATAAGTCATTTGTGACATTTATGAATAAACCAAACCTCAATATGATACACAATGTTCCTAGTATGACTCAATGTGTCCATTATAATTTTAAAATTAACATTTTAGTTCAATAATTGTGACTCATTAAAAGATGATCAAACATGCTTGGATTGTATTGATAATTTTAGACAAATATCCATAAGTGATTTTGACTTATAGTAATTGGTATCACATAAAACCAACACACGATGTGATAGGTATGAGTCAAAGTGTGTGTTTCATGTTTAAAATGACATTTTAGTAAAAAAGACAAGCGACGTACTCAACACCAAGGAAAAACATTTGGATTGTTTTGATACTTTAAGAAAGTTATCCATAAGTCATTTGAGATGTGTAGGAATCAGCCTCATATCAATCCGATGCATGGTGTGACCAGTATGACTCCAAGTGTATCTTTTCAATATATAAGTGTCATTTTAGTTTTAAACATGCATCAAATCACCAAAACTGGGAAAACAAGACTAGATTATTTTCTCAATATTCTATCTTCTATTACTTAATTAATTTCCTGATCATTTTTATCATATACTTCTTTAGTTAATTTTCATAGAGATAATGCTTGAAGATGAACAAGAAATGGTGTGATGTGCAAGAATTAATCATAAATCAATCTGATACACAATGTTCCTTGGATGAATCCAAATTTAGTTTAAAATTAACACTTTCTGTTAATTTATTTATTTATATTATTACTAACATAAAAATTGTTTTCTTATACATGTGTGTTTTTTTCTCGTTCATGAGTTAGGATCAAAAGGAAAAGAAATACTTCTTTTTTTGATTTTATATAATAATTTGTACTTATGTAAGTGTATAAAACAGTGTTTTCGGTTTTTATAATATATTTTTTTCTGGTATTTTTTGTTTTAAATTTTATTTAATTTAAATTTCGTATTCATACTTGATTTTTTAGATTTTTTGGTGTTTATTGTGCTGCGGTGTGTTGTTACAGCACATTGTGTTGGTGTTGCAGTTTGCTGTTACAACACATTGAAACATGACCCTTTATCATTGCTTCTAAAAGTATTGATAAAGGACCCCTTTATAAGAACTTTTTTAGCACTAAAAAAATACCGGGGCTTTTAATCTCACTACGGTAGTCAGTGCTTCTCTAGTGCTGATAAAGTCCATTTTTGGTGCTATTAAAGGCCTATTTTGTAGTAGTGTAACTAGCTCGAAGGTCCCATCCAACTAGCCTGAAGGCCCACCCAAATGAGTTTGCAAGTCCCCCAATATGGGACCATCCTGTTAGTCTTGATATCCTTATGTCTAGTCATGTTCTGTGACTATACCACCATACGTCCGGTGTATCATCTCGACCTGGGAGCCACTTAACTAGTGATCTGAGCTAGTGTGCTACAAGGCCTTTAGTATGCCTCCCCATACACCAAATGTTTCCAACTAGCAATGAGGGTCTATTGGGTTATAGTGGAGATAATATACCCTCTAGTGATAATAATAATACTCATAGTAATAATGGAACTATGAAAGGAACCAACCAAAATTGGTAGAAGCAATATAAAATAACGATAATAATGAGTCAAAATTACTCCAATGATACATACGAGATGATATCTACCTATCCAGATAGTTATATATAATCTTGAAAGTCCTCCCATGGGATGGTCAGAAATTTACTCAAGAAAAATAAACCCAAAAGATCTTCATGTCATCATAGAAGAACCACTTAGTTCAAATTTAAAAAACTATGCAATCCATACCATGCACCTGTTACACATCCCATTCACTACACTTCAGAACACTAGCCTGTTCCCTTACCTAAAATAAAAGCCATAAATTCTATATGAATTCCAAGGGGCCTGTGTGGGGTGTGACTATGAACTTATTAATCCACCACAAACACTTGACTAACTTACATCTTTATATATACCAGTGTATAAAAAACATAACTAAATAGAAAAAATTACACATCACATATCCCACTTCAGTTTTTATTAACATACTTGACATGATTCACCCAATGCCAAAGTGGAATGATGCATCCACTATCTATCATAATAGAAGAACACTTGGGCTCCCATCTATTTCCATACCACATGGCATCATGTGCCAACCATTACCAAATGAACAACCTATCACCACCTTCACGCATCTCATGTAGTACCATCAAGTAGTTTTTCATCCCAATAGCATGTCCATAGACATTACAAAAGTCCATCATACTTAAAATTATATAGCTATCATTGTCTTAACAACCTGACATCCTAAGTCACAAAGATACCCATATTTCTATAGTCCCAATGCAGTAAACCCAACATAATGGTCAGCCTCTGCCTCCATCCAATTATATCACACACCATCACACATGGAATTCTATGGTGAGAACCTCCTCTGAACTGATGGTCATCACCATCCCCAAATGTACTAGATATACAGAGGGATCCACCCATAATGAGTGGTAATAAACACCTCACTAGGACCTTATCTTATGTGCACATGAACTGAATAGTGCTCTCAACCAACCACAATTAGAGGAAATCATTAACAATCCTAGGAAACAACTTTGAAAAACCCTCTTCACTGATGGAAAACCATGTTGCCCAAATTTTGGTGATCAACATCACCCAAGGCCTAAAGGGCCATTCCCTTCACATTCCCATGGAACCATCATATTCATCAACTCATTTTAATAAAATAAATAACAAAAAAAATCAATACCTATCAAAGAACCCCATTTCACACCTTCCATGCCATACCAGACTCAAATGTAACCTATCAAACATGTGGGTACCCTTCAACACCACACAAGTATAATAGAAAAAAATAAGTATAAATCCTATCATGCCCAGACCACCCCACTCACACCAATTTACCACATTTCAAATAACACATGAATAATAAGGATAAATCTAGGAACCATATAAATTATACTTGAATATGACTACTCATCAAAGACCGACCTATGATTCCGATTTAGATGGAGGAAATTGGAAAATTGGATAAAAACCCAAAAAATAGGGCATAATGACTTAAACAATGAAATAATTCAAGAAAATTCATAGAAATAAAATAAGAAGGAAGATAGAGTGTTAGAATTACCCCAGGATACCTCTTGTGATGAATGGCACTAAAAAAAATCATGAAATGAGGGAGATACACTCCTTGGGTACCTAATCAGAGGAAGAGATGGTGTGTTCTATACCTCTAGTTGAAATATACTTCTTTACCCCTCCTTCTCTTTTATTATTTTTAGGGGTATTGACAAATTCATGAAATTAACTATAATTTCACACATCGAAATCCTTGGATAGAGGGTATTTTCCATTTATGGAAAGTTCACTCTATGAACTATAATTTCATAATGTGAAAGGATGTATGCTATAACCTTTTCAGTGTCTGAGTTTTCCAATTCAATTGAAACCTCCCCTTGGTCACATCTAGCCCCTAGAACAACTAAAAAAACTTAAAATATAATGGTTAAAGTCATCTTTAATTATATCCTCATGTACAATGAAAACCAAGATCTTAAAACCTCCCCACATTATAATAGCTCATCACTGAGCTATTTTCCCACACGCTCACCCGACCTCTAACTCACCCCAATAATTCTTCTCTCCACTTTTGTTTACCATGAGATGATACTGATTATACCCATCTAATTTTTAACAACCTAGAATACCCAATTTACATAATCAATTATCTAGTTACTCTTATGGTTCTCCCCAAATTAGGAATCACTTAACTGGTCACTTCCCGACCCATTTCCCAATAGCCTGATGGTTCTATTATCACTACAAGAAAATCACTTCTTAGTGGTGGTTTTTTTGATTTTGGAGTGGTTTAAACCGAAACTACATGGATCTATGATGGTTTCAAAAAACCATTTCTAAATTTTGTGTTGGCATACAATATATGAGAGTTCCTTCTATTTTGTAGTGGTTTCTGGTAAGCATCGTAGAATGCGTATCTAGTGGTGGTTTTCTTCATTTTTGTGACGGTTTTCAAAAAAATATAATTAGGATTTAGCGGCAATTAAAACCACTGCCCAAACTTTTTAGCCAAAAAACCACCACTTAAATGAATAAAACCACCGTTAGATTAATAGTTCAACATATTTAGTGGCAGTTTGAACCACCACTAATAACAAAATATACCATATTTAGTTGCGGTTTGTACTGCTGCTAACTGTTGATTTACAAAAAAAATCCAACTGCATATTACACAACCTAGAACTACCTTGGAAAAACAAACAAACTCACAAACCCATACACTTCATCTTTAAATTAAAAAAAACTATATAAGAATACACTGTAACAAAAATATTTCACCATAGGCCGATATTCACAACTGTTTGCACCACTATATGAAATAATAATAAACCACCACACAAACCCATACATTTCATCTTTCAATTAAAAAACCATTTAACACATAAAAATTAATCCCAAACTCATCATTAAACAAAACAACCCAACACCAATGAATATTTAATGGAATAACACATGTAACCAATTTTTTGTATGTTTATTTCACAAAAATTCAGCCAAAAAAGATTCCTCCACCAAATTCTCAAAATGGAGATCCTTGGAGAATATGACTCTCTCCTTGATCTCTGGATGAAGACACCCAATGAATATGGAATCTTCCATCTAGTCTTGCGACACCACCTCTAGAGAAAAGAAAATCATCTATTTGAAGTGTTCAATATTATCTTTCAATGTCCACTGACCTTGCTGGGCACTAATTAGCTCTTCCATTTTCTTCATCTTCACCTCTTCAATTATAAACCATTAGACAAATATATACATAAAAACTTTCCATTTCATCCCAAATTGCATTGTTGGAAGGGTAAAAAACTCCCATTATTCCAAAGTTGGACCCCCCAAGTATACCCAGAAAAACATGAACTCTAATAGCTTTGGGATTTACAAAAACGTTGAAGACGTTTCAACTTCCTCAGGCCACTTCACTACCTCTAATAAACATCAATTTCCACAGAATATGGGTAATAAGTGAGGAGAACGAGAAATAATGTGAGTCCCACTCAAAACATCAGAGACCTTTCTGGGTCCGATATTTTGAATAACACCAAAATATTTATTTAAAAATATATTTTTAAAATTATTAGTGGACATATAATCTTAAATAAATCTATTTTAAAAATGAGTGAAATTGAATAATTCAAATTGAGTGCACTTTAAAAATATTAGAAAAATGTATAATGAATTCCCTTATAATCCTAATAATATTTGAAGAGAGTTGCAGAGGTGGTTTATATTTATATGCAACACTAATCCTTAAAAAACAAATAATATATTAAATATATTATTTTGGATCATGCATATTAAAATAATTACTTTATTTTCAATGGATTATCAATGCAAAATTTTCACCAAAAGAATTATGGCTATTGATGTGGAATTAATTTTAAGGAAAAATAGTAAATATATATGTTCTTATAGTTAGAAGGATTAAAGATTTATGATGAAAAATAAAAAACAACAAACATAATTTTAGAGACATCTAAAGATGTCCATTTTAAATACACTTTCAAGAAGACTACTATTGACATGCTCAAATATACACAGACCCCCAACTTTCATATCGTTGTATTACAAAAAATTCCTCTTATTGAGCCATGATTTAGAACGTTTAAAACACATAAATCAATTCATTACCCAATTTATAGAATGATATAAATCCCAAATATTGAATGGCATACATCTTTTATTGAAAATTATCTTGGCGAACTGGTATTGTTGTTGCTGTAAACAAGGAGAGACAAGTAGAGGTGAAAAAACACAAGATTGAGAGTGGGAGAGGTAGCTTTACCCTGAGTGGAAGATTATGGTTTGAAAACTCTATGTTCCTAGTTTTATTAGATGGGGTATTAATACATTTTTCTTCCCTACCTTCTCAAAGTGGGTAGAATATTTCTATTGCTGATGCATCAAAGATGGTGACAAAAAAATTGGAATAAAATTGATATGTGAAGACGAGGAAGTAACTATAGTTGATATTGTATAACTCAAAAAACTATCTCCAGCCTTCCAAAAAGAAAACCCGGTGACCAAAAATCCCGATTTTAATGAATAGAGGATCCCTCCTGAATTTGTGGTCACCAGGTTTGGTTTTAGGAAGGCTGGTGGTAGTTCATCGAGTTCTATAGTATCAGCTATAACTACTTCCTCGTCTTCACATATTAAGGCTATTCCATGTTTATTGTCACCATGTTTGACATGTTGGTAATAAAAATATCCTAACCTCTTTCAGAAGGTAGAGAAGAAAATTGTTGTAATCCCCCATCCAAAAAAATAGGAACATAGGGTTGTCGAACTCTAATACTACACTCAAGGTGAATCTACCTCTCCCATTCCCACTCTTGTGTTTGTGTGCCTCTACTTGTCTCTCAATTTTTTCAGCAAATTTCATACCAGTTTTCCATGAGAATTTTCAAGAAAAGATGTAACCCAATCAACATTTGGGCTTCTGATCAATCTAGAAATTGGGTATTGAATTGATTTATGTGTCATGAACATTCAAAAACATGTCTTGGTTGGAGTAATGTTGTTTAAGAAAATGATCTGAAAGTGTGGGATGTGTGTATATTTGAGCATGTCATTAGTAGTATCCCTAAAAGTGTTTTCAAACTAAACATTTTTAGATGTCTATAAAATTATGTTTATTATTCTTCATTTTTTTATCATAAATCTTTAATCCTTCCAACCATAACCACATATATATTTACTATTTTCCTATTAAAATAATTCCACATCAGTAGCCATTATTTTTTTTGTTGAAAATTTTGTGATTAAAATACATTGAAAATAAATAAATTAAAACACATAAGTATTACTAAGTAGAAAAAGAGATAAATAGAAGTGAAAAAAACACAACCTAGGTAATTATAAGAAGAGTAATATAAGTACTACAAAAGTCAAAGTAAAAAAAGGAAATCAATCATTTATAATAATATATAAAATAAAAGAAAAATAAAAATCAAACATTAATTAATTTAAAATAGACATCATAGGAGAAACACCATAGGGACAATAAGTCTAGGTAAACCTATTAATTATCTATCACCATAGTAATGAAGCCAGTAAGGGATGCGTAGGGGGTACCCAGAAGATGGAAGGGGCACCCAGAAGATGGAAGGGGGAAATTCTCATTTTTATACATAAAAATATGGATGATTCATATATAACATAACCCATACATAGATAACTCATGATACATTAAGCATTACCCTATTTATTGGAGGCTATATAATCTTAGGGCTACTCCATAAATCCTAATACATAATATATATGTGTTTCACATGAATATAAAATTAATCATAAATCCATCAAAATTAAAAAAATTATAACCCATGGAGATAAAACGAGCACCAAATGAAATAAAGTAAAACATATTGTAAATACATATCAATCAAGATAAAGAATCATATAGTATTTATAACATATTTAAAAAAGGGTATATATTTAGTTCAATAATATTCATTGTAATTAAAATCTAAACTTTTCATTAAAATAATTATATTTCATAATATACAATGGTTATATCAAATAATATAAAAATACATTAAAAAGGAATCTTGATTAGAACATAGAGGAAACAAAAGAGAGATTGAAAAAAGAGAGTTCATAACTCTATTTTTTAATTGTTATAAAAATAAAAAATGTGTCACATTTAAAAGTTATTTTCAAAAAGGGATTAAAGGATTTTAAATAAAAAATTTAACAATAAAACTTCGCCAAAATGGAATCTTAAAAATAAATAGATTATATATATAAGAATCTTGGGGGATAAGGCATGAAAAAATGTAAATGTTTCCTTTATATACTTTATATAGTTTGAGTTAATGGATGAGTAGGAAGGAAATCATAAATAAATTAGTATCCCCTGAAAAGTAAGGAAAACGAATCCAAAATAATATAAAGGAATTATATTATAAATATTTTAAGAGTATAAAAGAGAGATAAAGAATATATCATCAAGAACTAGAAGTATTTGGAATATCTCCCACAAACCATATAGGGTATGACCATTGAATAATTATAAGTGGAAAGGAGATAAGTAACACCTTAAAAGTAAATGGAAAAAATTAAGTTATTTTTATAATATTTTGAGTATATTGCATATAAAATAATATGGACCACATATAAATAATATATGAAAAAAAGAAAGCTCAAAAAGGAAAATTTCTTACCCCAACTCCCGACTCAGCTTAGTACATGCATCTTAACTCCTAAATAATCAAATTAATTTTATTAAATAATTATTTTGGTATTTTTATGTATATATTATTTATTATGGTTAATTTATGTTATATTATAATCATGTTGCTTAATCTTTCTACTCATTTCCTTCATTAGAGGTATGGTTGTTTCACATTTCCAAGGATACATCAATTTTTCAGTAATGGTAAAACTTCATGAAAAATTAGTCTATAACTCCATAATTGGGGTGAAATTGATTTAATTTCATTCCAAAATTTCAAATGGTTGAAAATAAATTTTTTATTACACTCTCTACTAAATTCAATTAGTAAATTTTTGATCATTTATTAGAGTGTTCATATAGGTTATTTACCATCCATTTTAAAATTAAAGGGGAACTATTATGATCATTGATAACTCCCATGATACCTTGGTAGAGACCTATGTTGGTGGTGAAAAAATATAAAGACCATGATCTATACATATTTTATATACAAATAAATCATGTTCCTTAATTATAATGCTTAGATATTATGTAATTCCTATCACTAATGCACTTTTTCTTATAAAATACATATCCTAACAAACATCATCCAAAGTTTAACTTAAGATTCCATAACACACAATGAAATAACTATATAATTGAATATTATAACTACAATTTTTATTATTGATCAAACCATATGTAAATATATATCAATTGGGAGGCTATGACTGTAGTATAGACAAGGGATCAGGGGGATCAGGATCTGAGGACTCGAACTATGGATCATCCAGTGAGGGCTCAACTGGTGAGGGCTTGGAGGGATCCATATCAGGTAATGGTGGCGAGGGATTCAAGGGATTGAGCTCGACCTATAAGGGATTAGAGGGATATGGCTTGGGAGTTGCTGATGAGGGCTTGGAGGGCTCCAGTCAAGAGCTACTGACGACGACTTGAATAGACCGGGCTTGGGCGATACCGACAGGGGGGGAGAGTTGTTGTACCTCTCGTACCCCTCATGGTTTGATTTTCATGATCACAATCACTCTCTTATTTATCTAATCTTGTTTTAAGTGTGTTTGGATGATAGGCATGATTTCAGGTTGCCAAGAAATTGGGCAAAGAAGGAAATAAGACAAAAGTGGACTGATTTTCAGTCCACCGGCCAACCGGTGGATGACCACAGGCCAGCCGATGGAGCCTGGGCAGAAGGCATCCCCTCTGTCCAGACCACCGGCCAACCGGTGTCCCATCACCGGCCAGCCGGTGGAACCCAGACAAATAGTGACACCTACTGTCTCAGCACCGGCCAACCGGTGGCCTCCTCACCGGCCAGCCGGTGGTGCCTGAGCCCGAGCCCTATCCCTTTTTCAAAGCACCGGCCAACCGGTGGCCAAGCACCGGTCAGCCGATGGAGCCAATCAAACTAGCCGTTGGGCTTTGACCAGACTTGTCCACTTGCCTCCCAACGGCTTCGAAGGCCTCTCCAACGGCTCCGAAGACCTCCAAAGGCCATATGAGGGTTCCCCCTCTATAAATAAAGGACTAGGAAGCCCCGGAAAAGTACATAAGCCCACGGGAACATTTTTGATCATTTGGCGAACCTCCGGCGCATTCCTCCAAGGAACCCCCAATTGCTCCAACTCATTTCCACATCCAAGGAGCACCACCATAGAAGCTTGGGAGTGCCCTTCATCAACTCCATCAATCCTTTGGCGCCCAAGGATTCTCCTCTTTACGGTTTTTATCATTTTATCATTTTGAGCTTTAATTTGGGTTTGTGCCTACAAACCCCTCTTTCTCTCATCCTCTCTTTGTTTGGGTTTTCACACCACCTTCAAGGTGTGAAGAGGTTAGTCAAGCCTTCCCTTTAAAAGGCTTGAGTCATAGGTGAGCTAGCCTTCACCTGTAAGAAGGCCAATGGGTTCTTGCTCAACCATTAAAAGTAAGTGGGTTCTTGCACAACCATTAAAAGCAAGCTGTAATAGGTTCTAGACTACCTTAAAGTCTAGTGGGTTTCTTGCTAAAACCATTGAAAAACAAGCGGTAGTAAATCTCTCAACGGTTGAGTTGGGAGCGGAGACGTAGGCTTTGGTTTAAGCCGAACTCCGTTATCAATTTTGTGTCTTGCCTATTTTATTTCCGCTGCACCTTTAACTTTGATTTTAAATTGTTATTTATTTTTAAAAGGCAATTCACCCCCCCCTCTTGCCATCACTTCTCCGCCCAACAATTGGTATCAGAGGGACATTTGAGTAATACCTTCACCAGTTTCAAATTCAAGATCCTTTGTGATGGCTTCTTCTTCTTTCGCCCCCGAAGGTTATTCATTGGGTCGCGCTCCATTATTTGATGGAACCGACTATACTTATTGGAAAACCCGCATGACTACTTTTCTTAGAAGTATTGGCTATCCTATTTATAGAATTGTCATGCATGGTTATTCTCTTTCTTCTCCCGATGAATCCAAATGGACCCAAGCCTACATTAAAAATTTCGAGCTTGATGGCAAAGCCATGAACGCTCTACATTGCGGCCTTGATCGTAATGAATTCAATCGAGTTTCCACATGCACCTCATCACATGAAATCTGGAAACTATTGGAAGTTACCCATGAGGGGACCAACAAAGTCAAGGATACTCGATTGGATATGTATCTCCAAGATTTTGAAAGTTTTACCATGCATCCATCTGAAAATATAACTAAAATGTTTACTCGTTTTACTGACGTTTGCAATGGAAGAAAATCTCTTGGAGAAGCTGTTTCTGCAGAAACGATGGTGAAGAAGATCCTTTGGATCCTACCAAGCTCATGGGCACCAAAAGTCACGGCAATCCAAGAAGCAAAAGACATCAAGAACATGCCGGTCGAATAGCTCATCGGATCCCTCATGACCTACGAGATCACCATGAGGAGGAAAGCTGAAAAGGAAGGCAAACCAATCAAAGTTCCAAAGAACATCGCCTTCAAAGTTCAACAAGAAGAAAGCTCCTCCTCCTCATCGTCTTCCTCTTCAAGAGGCGATTCCAAAATGGAGAATCTTGCCCGCAAAATGCACAAATTCATGAGGAAGCACAAAAAGAAGAAATCCCGCAAGGCTCAACCCAACGAAAAATCCGAGCCCGAGGTAACATGTTACAGGTGTGGCAAGAAAGGCCATTAAAAGCTCGATTGTCCACTCAACAAGAAAAGGGCCAAGCAAAAGGAAAAGAAGAAGGATTTCAAGGCCACATGGAGTGATAGCTCCACATCCTCCTCCTCCTCCTCCTCAAGTGACAACGGTAAAAAATGCCTAATGGCATTTCATGAGGTAACCTCTTCCGACTCCTCATCCTCTTGTTCTTCAAATTATTTTAATCATTTATCTTATGAGGATCTCCAATATGCGAGAGATCAATTGGAGGAAGGTTTTCAAGAACTTTCTTCCAAATTTGTTGCTTTAAAAAAGAATTTCAAAAATCTTTCTTCCGAAAAGGAACAACTTCTCAGAGAGAAGGAGGAGTTGTCCCTCAAGGTCCAAAACCTTCCCGATGTTGATTCTATGGAATCAACAATCAAAGATTTAAGGGAATCCCTTTCCAAGTTCACTCAAGGTGAACAAAATTTGACCAAATTGCTCGGTTCCCAACGCATATCTAGAACCACTGAAGGGCTTGGCTATTCCAAGCAAGCTTCCTCTTCCCATGCTCCAACTATTTTTGTAAGGGTGAGCTCCCAATTTAAATTTTGTAACTATTGCAAAAAACCCGGGCACTTAATTTATGAGTGCGATTGCAAAAATGCCCGGTATGGAAGGCCCAAAACCATTTCTTTTAATGATGAATTTTATAGGAGAAGACCCGCCACTAGACAAGTTTGGATTGAAAAATCCCTTTTAGCGAGTCTCACCGGACCAAAATTTGTCTCGGTTTCAAAAACCTCTCCCCGGTGATTTGTTGTTTTTATTTAGGGGGAGTTAGGATCGTTTAAGCCTTTTTGATTTCAATTTCAAAACTTTCATTTCAAAATTTTTGATTCAAAACTTTCAATTCAAAATTCTCAATTCAAAATTTTCAATTCAAAACTTTCAATTCAAATTTCAAAAATTTCAATTGGTTTAAAATCTCTATCTCGTTTTTCAACGTTTCCCTCAATCAAGTTTTATGCCCCGTGCTATTTTGATAATCACAAAGGGGGAGAAATTCTTGGTTGATTGGGGGAGAAATATTTCTCTCATGCTTTGCTTTACTTTCCCATTTATCCTTTAAAGCATGCCTTTCATTTCATTTTTACATTGTTTGTTTTGGTGATTGTGATCATCAAAATAGGGGGAGATTGTTGTACCTCTCGTACCCCTCGTGGTTTAATTTTCATGATCACAATCACTCTCTTATTTATCTAATCTTGTTTTAAGTGTGTTTGGATGATATGCATGATTTCAGGTTTCCAAGAAATTGGGCCAAGCAAGAAAGAAGGCAAAAGTGGACTGATTTTCAGTCCACCGGCCAACCGGTGGATGACCACCGGCCAGCCGATGGAGCCTGGGAAGAAGGCATCCCCTCTGTCCAGACCACTGGCCAACCGGTGTCCCATCACCGGCCAGCCGGTGGAACCCAGACAAATAGTGACACCTACTGTCTCAGCACCGGCCAACCGGTGGCCTCCTCACCGGCCAGTCGGTGGTGCCTAAGCCCGAGCCCTCTCCCTTTTTCAAAGCACCGGCCAACCGGTGGCCAAGCACCGGTCAGCCGGTGGAGCCAGTCAAACTAGCCGTTGGGCTTTGACCAGACTTGTCCACTTGCCTCCCAACGGCTCCGAAGGCCTCTCCAACGGCTCCGAAGACCTCCAAAGGCCATATGAGGGTTCCCCCTCTATAAATAAAGGACTAGGAAGCCCCAGAAAAGTACGGAAGCCCACGAGAACATTTTTGATCATTTGGCGAACCTCCGGCGCATTCCTCCAAGGAACCCCCAATTTCTCCAACTCATTTCCACATCCAAGGAGCACCACCATAGAAGCTTGGGAGTGCCCTTCATCAACTCCATCAATCCTTTGGCGCCCAAGGCTTCTCCTCTTTACGGTTTTTATCGTTTTATCATTTTGAGCTTTAATTTGGGTTTGTTCCTACAAACCCCTCTTTCTCTCATCCTCTCTTTGTTTGGGTTTTCACACCACCTTCAAGGTGTGAAGAGGTTAGTCAAGCCTTCCCTTTAAAAGGCTTGAGTCATAGGTGAGATAGACTTCACCTGTAAGAAGGCTAGTGGGTTCTTGCTCAACCATTAAAAGTAAGTGGGTTCTTTCACAACCATTAAAAGCAAGCTGTAATAGGTTCTAGACTACCTTAAAGTCTAGTGGGTTTCTTGCTAGAACCATTGAAAAGCAAGCGGTAGTAAATCTCTCAACGGTTGAGTTGGGAGCAGAGACGTAGGCTTTGGTTTAAGACGAACTCCGTTATCAATTTTGTGTCTTGCCTATTTTATTTCTGCTGCACCTTTAACTTTGATTTTAAATTGTTATTTATTTTTAAAAGGCAATTCACCCCCCCCTCTTGCCATCACTTCTCCGCCCAACAAGAGTTTGCTAGGTTTTGGGTTCAGGGGAGTCAAGGGAAGAGAAAGGGGATTGGGGGAGAAGGAAGTGGGTTGGTGGGGGTGGGGGGTTGGGGGAAAAGTATGTTTTTTATTAAAAACTGAATATTTAGTGGCGGTTTTTAAAAAACCACCGAGAAATCTTGGAATTTTTTTAGTGGTGGTTCTCTAAACTGCCACTAAATAAATATTTTGGTGTAGTGACAAACCATCCCTCTAAACATTCATGTCCCAACCATCACATGCAATTAATATTGCATCTCATTAGTTGATCATCCTACATCCACATCATATATAACACCCATAAGGTCCCACATCACCATCGATGCTTGAAATTTTTTCATCACACCTGATGCCCAAAGTATCCCACATCATATATAATGACCACAGAAGTTCATTGATGCCAACATACCCCCTTTCAATAATACACCATTCCCGATACTCACATATTAACCAACACCTATTTTATTTACCTACCATATGTGCACCTCATGCACCAATGTCTATATTAAAAAAATAGAAGAACACAACCATACTCATGGTGTACCTCTAACCATCTTTATCCCCTCAACCTGATCTAAAATAGTCAACTCGACTGTATGTAGCTTGCATGAAGCCTGACTACCCAACATATTTCTTCTTTGCAGAGCTGTACCTACCATTAAACACTACCATCAGTTCCTAGTATCTCTCTCCCTACTATGTGTAGTCATATCCCAACAACCATTACCTAATACTACCCCCAGTCCTATCTTAGATCCCTGAGTTTGGCCCGATCCCTAAATCCCAGCTATCTGAGATGTCTTATAGAAAAATATCTTAAAATATACCATATAACCGCACACCCAAAACTCATTTGGAGGACACTCGAAATGAGTATGAATGTTTCATAGTTTTCCACATTGGAAGCACACTATCAATGATCCACTCCTCAATGGTCTCCCCGAGCCTCTGACCTGACTTCCATACTGAGTCTCTTATCAAGCTTGTTTCTGTTTACCTAAAGAACCCATGCATATCTCGCTCAACACTAATATCATGCTTGGTATATTCCTATCTATCATGTTTTCCTTAGTTATAAATGTTCAGTTAACTGCCCCTGAGAATAAGGTCAATCATAATATATTCACCTATACCCTAATGGCATGCTGCAAACCATCCTCAAACTGCCTCCCCAGGGAGATGTCATCTCCTACCAGAGTGGGTGAAAAACATGAAAAATCCATAAACCACCAAAATTACTCCATGACTGAGGTGTCACCATACCATAAGTGCAAAAAATCATGAGCTCGATCTACTATTAATGTATCATGGAATAATTTCTTGAAGAACATAGTCTCAAATTCCTTCCACATCAGTCCCTCATGCCTACCAACATGTAACTATACTTCCTATCACCACTTTAGTCCCTTGAAAATATAAGTGGCCTAATTCACCATTATAAATAGGGTTTTTTCAATCTAATAAAACATATTATACACTAATTTTGTCTAGAACTCTACCACTTGTAGTTGACCCTCACCCTAAAATAAAGGGGGGGGGGGGGGGGTGCTATGACTAAAACTACCACCTTAGATATTCCATATAAAGATCACATCTTCGATCTCCTCAGTTAATTATTTGAATGAACCACTCCAAGAGAATCCTAAACTACTCATCTAGCCATAACTGAAACTCCTCTTCCCGTTAATTCTATCCTGATTGTCTCAGAGCCTCCACCTATGGCTCAAACTTATGCCTATCCTCAAGGGCCTCATCTTTTGTATGCCATAGTGACACCACATCCCTATCTCCCTGATATTACACCAGAATCCCATATAGAAGGCATCACACCGAGAACTAAATACCATGACCAACACCAATAATAATAGTCATGATTTTAAAAATAGGGAAATCATTAATGGGAAGAGCATCTCACCACCCTGCCACACCCATGCCTTATATAATCCGGCTTCATAGACCCCTTATTACCCTTATGAGAGTTATACAAACATACATCATATAAACATAGAATCACATACCAATCATAGTGGAAACCACACACCTGGGATGTATGAGTGGAATAAAACCAAGATTCTATATATTAAAATGCTATTTAGATTATTGCTGAAAATTTAAATAGCTCACCCCTTTCGTTTATTCCACGTTCCAAGAAACATCCACAACCCCACACATATTTCTTGTGATATTAAGTGCCTATCATGATTCATGAATGAAATCCTCTTGCCTCTCCAGAAAAGTGTCCAAATCTATATTAGTAACACTAAATACTATATAATTTACATCAAATAACTCAAATACAATCATGAAAACTAGAACAAAAAGTAATTTTCCCCTAGTAACTTGAAATTTAGTTCATTAAGGTGATGGACATACAAGCAACACAACCTCCATCCCATGTTCTGATACTTTCCTGGGATCCAATCTACCATAGCCCAAATAAAAAACATTTTTTCAAAAATACCACCTTTAATACCACTTGGAAACTAGATTTACGCTATTACCACTTTATAATCGACCATGATCTGATACCAATTTGTAACATCTGGACATGGGATCCATTTAACTAGTGCTTAGGGCTGGTATGCCACATGTCCTTAGGAATGCCTCCCTATATTTCAAAATCTAACAACTAGTAGAGAAGGTATATAAGATAATAGTGGGGTGACTATACCCTTTGGTGATAATAATAATAATACCAGTAATAATAACAACACTACCGAAGAAATAAACTAAAATCAATGGAAGAAATATAAAATAATGATAATAATGAGTAAAGATTACTTATACAATATATAACAGATAAAATATAAATATCCATAAATTCATATCTAAACATGAAAGTTCTCATATGGGATGATAATAAGTGCAGTCAAGAAAAATAAACCCAAAATATCTCAAGATCGACATAGAAGAATCACTTGGTTCATCATCCAAAAACTATTCCATCCATCCCATATACCCAAAGAACATCCACCTCACTATTCTCTAGACCAAAATCTTGTTCCCTTACTTGAACCCAAATCCATAAAGTTTTCACATGTCCTGAGGGGCCCGTGCATGGTGTGAGTATAAAATCATTATGACACCACCAACTTATGTCTAACTTACATCCTTACATGTACCAGTGTATGTAAAACATAAATAAATGGTAGTAAAACACAAATAAAATAAACTACTTCATGTGTGATCAAAATCAATAAGGGATCATTTACATGATTCAACCAACTTCATAGTGGAACAATGCATCCACTGTTTGTCATACTGGAAGTACCCTCAGTATCAAATCCACTTCCATAATAGAAGACATCACGTTTCCACCATTACCAAATGCACAACCTTTCACCACCTAGATACATCTACATATAGTACCATCAAGTAATCCAGAAACCCAACAACATACCCATAAAAATAACACAAGTCCATCAGACTTCTACTTTTTCAATCACTATTATCTTAGAAGCCCGAAATCCCAAGTCATGATGATACCTATCCTTCCATAGTTCCATCCAATCTTACCCAATATAATTATGGACCTCATCCCCCATCTAGTGGGCTCTCACACCATCACACATGGCCTTCTACGGTGAGAACCAACTTTGAACTAATGGTGATCACCATTCATTAATCC
This sequence comes from Viscum album, assembly GCA_963277665.1. Classification (NCBI taxonomy): domain Eukaryota; kingdom Viridiplantae; phylum Streptophyta; class Magnoliopsida; order Santalales; family Viscaceae; genus Viscum; species Viscum album. The sequence continues at coordinate 1,974,102,257 of OY728157.1, read as the reverse complement.
AATAGATCTATAGAGGCCTCCATCAATAATGAGTGTTCAAAACCACCTCATTGGGACCTTATTCGGTGTGAAAACACCCCGATAGTTCTCTTATCCAACCGCAATGAGTGAAAATCACAAAAAATACTAGGAAAAAACTTTGAAAAACCCCCATAGCCACCTTCGAACCACATCACCCAACTTATGATGATAAAAATCACCCAAGGTCTCACAGGCTATTCTCCACACATTCCCACAAAACAATTATAGCTATAGACTCCCTCTAATAAAATACATAACCAGAAATAACCTACCAAACCAATCACAAAACCATGTTTTAAACCCTCTATTCCATACCAGTCTCAAATGTACCCTATCACACATGTGGGTTCCCTTCATCACTACCCAAGTATAATAGAAATATAAAATTAGTATAAATATGACCATGACCGGGCCACCCCACTCATGATAATTTACCACACAACACATAACACATGAATAATCATAAGAAATATAAGAACTACCTACCTTATACTCATAGATTAATTCTCATTAAAGAATGACATCTAATTTGGATCCATATGGAAAAAATTATAAATACAAATAGAAACCCTAAAAATAGGGCATAATTCTATATAAGAAGAAATACCTTGAGAGAAGTGAGAGAAATCAAAGAAGGAATATGGAATGTTAGACAAACCTTAGGATACCTCCTATGACAAATGATGCTAAAAACTGTCAAAAAAATGTATATTCAATCTTTGGATCCCTAAGTGAAGGAAGAGAGTGCATGTACTATACCATTGGAAGAAATGGATTTGTTTCCCTCACCCTTTCTGTTTTATTATTTTTTAATAGTCTAGATAGATTCATAGTGTAAACTATATGTTCATGTCCTAAAATACTTGTAAAGTACGAATTTCACCTGTTTAGAAATTTCACACTAATAATAATAAGTTCAAAATGTGAAAGGCTATAGGTTATATCCTTTTTAGCCTCCGTGTTGTCGAATTCACCTAGAACCTCCCTTGGATCACTTTTTACCCCCAGAACACCTAAAACCCCTTAAAATACATGGGTTTAATCTAAACTTAACCTGATCCTTGAACCCTAAGAGAACTAGGATCTTACATCCAACACACCTCATGTATAGCCTATCCCACTCCAGGTCTATCCCACCTCACATCTGACCAACCTACTTGGACCACCTCATAACTGTTTGACCCTACATCCATCCCACCTCACATTCGACCCACCATGTGATCAACCCATCCAACGTCTATCCCATCAGCTAGGTCTTCCCTTCCCACCACCAACCCATCCCCATGACACCTTCATCCCACCAAAATCACCTCTTTCACATGTATAAAGGTCTTCCACTACCATCCTTCTAGTGCCACCCTACTGATGCCATAAGGGTATATCCCACACATGTAGGACTAGAAGAAACCACCCCTAAAGGGACAAATTTGAACGGGGAAATATTTTATCCCTACCCTATGATGATGAAAAAAATAAACTTTAATTGTTATTATTTTTTTCATAGAACCCCCCATTACAAGACAAGAACATCCTTACATAACAAATTTAATTATAAAATATTAATTATATAGAAAATTTTCATATCTGAATATATTATATATATATATATATATTTAATGCAGTTAAGGGATTACCTGAGTGGTAAAATTACCCCATAATTTTGCATCATATCAAGGTTTAAATCCTAGAAGCCCCCATTGAGGAGAGATTAATCAGGAAATTTATGGAAAAAATAGGGTCCCACACTATGCATGTAGTAAGAAACATGGTATAAAAATGAAGATGGATCAGTGAGATAGGAAGGTTGTGCAGTGAGGCTACATATGGAAAATACCGAGTGGGTGACTTGAAAGAGTGATGAGTGAATTGGCACCTATCAATCACCCCTCTACTCACCAAAACATCCAATGTAAGATGGAGGGGTGACCCACCATTTTATGATCACCACAGTGGAACTAGTCGAATAATGTAATGAGACTTTGTAGGTGGGGTGACAGGGTGCTATGCAGGCATCTCCAAGTGGTTGGACCGAAAGAGAGATTTATGAAATAAAACTTATCAAATAACCCTACCATAAGTATTTTCAATGTAATATGGAGGAGTTCTGTAAATTATTAGAAAGGGGGTGGGAATTTCAAATTGGTTATATGATACGGTTATTACTGATAGGGGGACAATGCAGTGGTTGACTGATGATTTGGCATGATACAAGCAGCTCTTTTAGGGTTTTAAGGTCACCTCCTTCAAAGGGTATTTGGACCATAATCATATAGGATTTTTGATCATCTTGAACTTGGGTATTTGGAACACTCCATGTAATAAAATAGGTCCAGTGAGTGCTGGTCAGTCCTTATTGGGAGGGATGAGACTTGACCCATTGGGTTATCTAGGTGTGTGTGTTGTTTGCAGTTTGTAATCACTTCTACATAATATAAATATATATTTCATCATTTATAATATGAATAATTAATTTTATTCAAATTTAATTAATTTAATTATATATATATACATTTATGTATATGAATTTTATCAATATATATCTATATCAATATTTAATTTGTAATTTTTTTAAAAGCTATAATTTAAATATAAAAAAATTAAAACAATATTTTTTAAATAATATTGATACTAAATTTAATATTTATATTTTAATTTATAAATTTTTTGTAAATATTTTATATTTATATACAATACATTTATATTATTTATAAATATAATTATAAATTTTTATTCAGTATTAAATATATCTTCATTTATATAATTAATAACATTTTTTAAAAACATGGACTGCATCGCACTTGAGTGGTACTCGGCTATGGAACCGAACCATGGTGGATGAGTTTTGAATCCAAACCGCACCTCATTCATGACCCCATTGGGGGGGGGGGGGTATTATTTTAGTGAGGCAAGTACAAGGCACATTGGGGGGATGATATCTGATTGTACAATGTAGGAACATGTGAACGTGAGGTTCAAGGGGGTGGTGGTCTCTGACGGTGAAGTTCCAGGTGTGGTTGATAACAGGTTCAAGGGGGCGACAATGGTCTCTGATGACAGTGCAGGTGGGTGCAGAGATCTTCATTGTGATGATGTCAGTGGGAGAGCATGCTTAAGTGTAATAGAGGTCTCTGAAAATGATCTCAAGTGGAGGGAACTAGGAAGAGAGGGCTATACATTGGATTATGGGCTGACTTATTCCTTCACATACGTCTAGTTACTCGAGGGCCTTTAGGTTGATTTCAAATAAAGGTCCTTCAAGGAAAAATGAGGCACCAACCTCATTTTACATTAAGGTATTTTAGGATAGGATAATGGGGTTCATGATGTAGGGCCTTATGGATATAAACTATGTTATAAAATAGGTTCAGTGGGTATTTTCTAATCCTAGTGGGGAGGGATGGGGCTTGAACCACTGGTGTACATGAGTGTGTGAGTTGATTTTGGTCTTATAGTCCCCTCAACAAGTAATAAATAAATAATTCTTTTTGAAAATATAACTAATAATATTTGAATATAATTTATAATTATATATATTAAGTGATTGGGGCTACAATTAAATTAAACACACACACACACACACCACACACACAGGCTGGAAATGAAGCCTCCTAAGGGATAACCCACCCATCAAGCCTTATTTATTCAGTAACTGACCCAAAGACCTAGTGGGCTTGAATCCCATTACATAGCCCAATGGGAAAAAATTGCCCGAATTCCCATTGCAATGTCATGCCTACATTATACTACCTGCGTCATGCATCATTCTTCAGTGCCTCCTTACGTAAATTCACTTATACTCGGATTTGAATTGAAGGCTGATGCTGGATTATAGGGAACCTTTACAACTCAGGTAACCCCAAATGCATACAATTTATCACTATTAATAAATTATATTATATATAATACTAACATTTTATACATTTATTTGATTATTACTTATTAATATTAATATAACAATATTAATTAATATAAGATTCTTTTATATATTGTTAATTAATTTTATCTTTATTTATATAAATTAAAATAAAATTAATTTTATATAAATGGTATCTAGTTGGATATGTACACATATGCATTGAGTTCATCTACACACCCACATGCGCAAACACATGTTTATATGTGAAAAAAATGATTATATATGTAAATAGGTAATTAAAAAAAATTAAAATTCAAATGTTTAAATGGATTTATGACAATGATCTTATATTTGTAATTTTAGTAAATTTATAATAGATTTTTTAGATTTATAAAAACCAAAATTATTAATTAATATTTATATTTTAGTGATGTATATATTTAAAATATTTTTTATGTATACATATAATTATTTATGAATATAATTATAAATTTATATAATTAATGATATATTTTAAAAAATATTTATTCATTTATATAAATAATTTTTTAATTATAATTAATAATTAATTATTTTTTTATAAAATCAATACAGTATATACAACTTTAATTAATAGTAATAATATACTTATGTTTATATAAATATTTATTTTTATAATATTTAATATTTATTCATTTATATAGTTAAAATAAGATTTAAAATATTATTTAAGATATTTAAATATAATTATTATTAATATTACACATATATTATTAATATTATATGAATTTATATAATTATTAATTTATTATAAATCTTTTGTATTTAAATTTAATTTTCAATATCTATCCATTTTTAATTTTATATTTATTTATTTTTAATATTATTTAAATTTTTTATTTAATATTTTTACAATTTATAATTTTTTATACATTTTTATTTATAAATTTTAAATATGTTTAATATTTTTTTTAATTTATATAATTAATATATATTTATTTTTAATATTAATTCAATTTTTGGTATTTTTGTATTTAAATTTTTGTAAAGTTTTTATTTATTCCTTTTTAATTAGTAATTTATTTTAAATAATTTTTATTGAAATGTAATTATTAATATTTATTAATTTTTAATTTAATTATTATGCATTTTTTTAATATATACATAACATTATCTATTCATTTTTAATATTTTCATAATTTATTTATTTTTACTATGAGGTACTTTTGTAAATTTTATTAAGGTTTTTTAAATTTCTTTAACCGTGCTTAACATTTTAGCAATGATAAAGGTCTTTTATCAACACTTTTCAACATTGTTAAAAGTTTTCTTTATCAGTGCTTATCATTTTTTCACTGATAAAAGTTACTTTTGTTGATACCAAGAGGTGTTGAGACCTTATTGAAGCTATTGTGTTTTGATGTTAAAGAAGATATCCTCTAGAATGTTTATTTTTTATTGAGAAGATGAATTAAAGTAGTTGATGGTGGATATGTTTATTGTGTGGGATTTTTTCATCAATACATAAATCACATTCAAACTTACTTAAAATAAATTATAATTTGTGATGTGGAGGCGTTGTAGAATTTTGGATATTTTTTTGAATTGGAAGATGAAATTTGTCTATGTCCTTAGAACATTGAAAGAGTTATCCAATGTAAAGGATATTAAAAATATTAAAAATACATTACTTCGAAAGAGTAACTCATGACTTCAGAAGAGTAACTTGTTAGGTTAGAAGAGTTTTTGGTTACTTTTGAAGAGTACTTCCAAACATTGGAGGAGTAGTGTTATAGTTCAAAAGTGTAAACCTAGACTTTAGATAATTATATTGCCACTTTGGAAGAGTAAACTTGTACTTTAGAGGAGTACTCTTCTACTTCAGAAGAGTTTTCTACAACTTTAGAATAGTAGTTCACTTTGAAATAGTTAAATGGAATTCAGAAGAGTAAACAAAGAATTTGTAAAATTAAATTCAATGTTTAGAAGAGTAAATACTGACTTTGTAAGAGTTAGATACTTTGTAAAATTTTGAATTTTTACGAGGGTCAAATATTTGAGGTTTCCATAAAATAATTGCAAAGAATAAAATGAAATTAGGAAATGCTTTGTGATTTGATCATCATAAAGAAATCACAATAAGTGATATTGTTTCAAGATAATGTTTGAAATTTCCATGATTAAAATAGGAGTTTCATAATGTTAGGATTGAATACTATTATTCACACATGTATGCTTAATTTAAAGGAATCAACTAATACTATAACATCCAAATTTTTATAAACCCATTTTGATTTTAACTCATAAGTAATACTATCTAAAAATTTAAAATTTTCAATTAAAATATTACCCTTACATATGGAATTGGGCCTACATAAAGGTAAAAGTATTCTGTTTATACACATGGTGGTTTTTAGAAGTTCTGTATTGGTAACTATTTCACCTCTGAGGTGAAAAAGGTGTGCGGTGGGGTAAAATGAAAAATGGTGTGATGGGTGAAAAACATTTGTCCATTATCATAGATTCTTTCATGATGCCATATTTGTTTCGACCCAATCCGTGTCGTTATCTTTTAAAGGGGGATTGGATTGACCTCGTTGGGATTGTGCAGTTTTTCCCTTCTGTATTGTGAAGGAGGTTCCAAATTAAAATTGTCCCGGTGGGCGATTTCATGGGGTCAATTATTTGTGTAATCAATCCTCTTAGGATATTACTTCCTTAGATGGTCTCCAATGGGTTTTTTCATGGAGCCATAAACACCCACTGACCCTAGTATCCATGATTCATGGACCTTCTTTCCAATGGTAGACACTCATTGGATGATGATTTGACCAACAAAACTTAAGGACTCCATTGGTCGAGAGGATGGGAGGTTTAGATCATCACACCCTTTTGTGGAAAATTATTGCCTATTTCGGGTCTCTATTATATTTTTAAGTCATGATCATATGTTCATGGATCCTTGGTTAATTCCTGAAGAGTGTATCCATGGGATACCCCTGGTTTGTAGGATCATCATAGGCATACATGGATTTGATTCTACAGAGGCAATGCAGACTTAAGCCATGCAATAAGGCGCTCCCGAGTTTATCATCATCTAGGGGGATGGAAGACGACTTGATGTTGGGATCAAACCCATAATATGGGATTTCTATATATCCTTAGGAGAGGAATCAATTCCCATGTAGTTCATATTCGGTTTGGGGCTTATGGATGAGATATACCCATTTGATGGGACATGATTGTGTGAACCCTTTTGGAAGGGCACCCTTTTGAGCTCGGGCCTTCAAGAAGGCATCCTACGTATCCTAGTTAGACTAGGAATTAGAGTTATCATAGTTCAGGTTTGGTTTGGGGATTACACATAAGTGTTTCCCATTTGAGAGGTCATGATTGGGTGAACCCTTTTGAAAGGGCACCCCTTTTGAGCTCGTGCCTTCAAGTAGGCATCCTACGTATCCTGGTTTGTCCAGGAATCAGATTTCTCATAGTTCAGGTGGGTTGGGTTGTGTGTATATTGTAATTGTAACAAATCTATAAGCCCATACAAGTCATAATCAGTGTGAGAAACTAGAATATGTGAGAGATGTAACCAACCACACACCTCCTCTCTTGTTGATGGGAGTGGGCGGGTCTACAGTGGAAGAAGCCAATGCGACGGTGGGTGAGGGTGTGGAACGATGAACCATTCAACGTGGGATGACATTGGAGGTCATTTGGCTAATCACTTAGAAGATTAGGGAATTATCATAGTGGGAGATCCCCATAATGTCTCACGAGGCATACTACAGTTTAAATTCATATATATTGGATGATTATTAACTTGAGGATAATCATGTTGGGATGTTCCAACATTCCTCAAGCATGAGAGGGAAGGAACGTACAAACCCTAACTCTGGAGGATCTCATATCTGGAGAAATGATACGAGGCATGGAATCCATTAAGGCATACAGAGGTAGGAATGGACTCTCCTGAGAATGAATATTTCCTTGGTTGATGGCTATTTTGTAGGAAGCATATGCAGATCCATTAGGGCATGATGTGTATAGTCAAACAAAGGTGCCCGTAGGGCACTGTCCCTCCATTTATGATGGTAGGGTATGTTTATAAAGATCCAAAATCACCCAGTATACTATAGTTTAAAGTCATATATCTTGGATGATGGAATCAAGTTTAATGTTGCGTTTTAGGGACTAATACCATATAGTTTAACATCATGTGGTCAAGATGATAGCTTATAGTTTAAGGTCATAGAGTTTGGACTGTGTGTTGCATGAGACATTATTTACTAGAGGATAATCAGGTTGGGATGTTCTGACATGCCTCAAACATGAGAGGGAAAAAAAGTGTAAATCGTGAATATAGGGATTCTTAGATAAAAAGAAATGATATGGGGCTTGGGAGCCATTTAGGTGTATAGATGTAGGAAATGACTCTCTGGAAGAAGAATTTTACTTTGGTTGATGACCGTTGTGTAGGCAACATATGCAGAGCCACCGGGGCATGATGCGTATAATCAAGCAAAGGTGTCCGCAGGACAGTGGCCTTCCACTTCTGATGGCCATGTAGGTTTATGAGGATTCATAATCACAGGAGACATAGAGTTTAATGGATGGAAAGGATGTGTCTGGGAAATTAAGAAACATTTAGCTGGTGATAGGGTTTTTTGGGGGTGCATAAGGAATGCATCTTCTCAAGGTAATTAAGGGAAGAATGTTTGGGTGGCATAAGGGTGAAATGGGAAATGTTGTTGGATCAGGATGAAAAGTCTGCAGTGTGACCCTACATTGTTCATGGGGGTCAATTAAAGTAGCGAAGGGACTGACCTAGAGGTTCAAGACCATAACCCGACACTGATTCCGAGTGGGGGTATGGGGGAGAAACCCCCATAGTATGGACCGGTGGGTGTAAACTACTCTCTGCATAAGAGCTAGCCACATAAGGCTGGCCGTGTAGGAGAGGGCCACATAGGATGGTATGCAGTGGAGCTTTCCACGTACTATTTCCCTTATACAGTTTGTGAATTGTTTTCCTCATAGGATAATCCATGTAGAAGCTAGCCACAAACCATGTTCTACATAGGGATGTTCCACATACTATCTTTGTAACACCCGATACTTTTATGTTATATAAATCATCAAAGGAATCTTTTTCTACACACAACACTTGCTTGACTTGCTTTACCCGAAATCACAACCTTCCTCGATAGCATGCGTCGTACGCAATACCGAGTTTCACTAAACAATGATATGCTAATAAAATATTATTAAAACTAGCCGTTATGAATAGTAATAACCAATTTTTGAAATTTTGAAATTTTATTTTTCAAAATGGACTTCATTTTTGGATTCGTAATATCGAAATTATCCTAGGGTGAAATTTTGGTATTTTTCTGAAAACTTTCAATTTTTGATGAATAGTGAAACCACTAAGTGGTAGTTAAAAAAACTGAATATTTCATAAAACTTAATTTTACCGCTTCTATGAGTGGAATTCCAAAAATCCAAGACACACGGTTGATTTCAGTAAGTAAAATGTGGTTCAATGAGATGAAAATAATTTTTGGTGAATAGTAACTTTTTACTTTTATTTACCACGGTTAAAAGTAAATAGGGTAATTAAGGGTAAAAATGATATTATTATTACCCTACCACATGTACTAATTCTATTGGATAAGTGTAATTCGACCAAAAACAAACTTAGGAATAAAATATGACCATTTAGGCCCACTTGGATTAGATTAGGACATTTATTATTAATTTATTTAAAGAAGGGTTAAAATAGTTAAAATCAATGTTTAATAACTAAATCATTTTTAATATAGGGATATACAGAAGATAAATTTGACTATAAATATTCATTAGAAATATAAACAGATTTCCTACATAATTTTTTTTTATTTGTAATTTTTAGACTTTAAATAATTTAATTTATTTATGACACAAAAATGATGCAGTAATTATCTCATTAATGAAATATTGACATAATTGATGTTATAAATACCCAAATAAATATAATTTTAGACTTTTTATGAATTAAACTAATTTTCTAGGTTAATATGACATGTTAGTATTGATTTAATTAACTTTTTTAGAACTAATAATTCTTTTATGATTTTCACAAAAATCAATTACTAAATAGTGTCAAAATTGACATAAAATAGTTTTTAAAACAAATATTATATTATTAATTTTTATTTTATTCCTAAAAATCTAAGGTTCGGAAAAATAACTTAGATAAGGTTATATATATTAATAATAAACAACTTGGTGTTCTTTTGTCTTCTTATAGTAAGTTTATTAACCTTATATTGTAAGAACACAAGAAGACACGGTAAAAGTACAATTATTTAACTTAATGTTAAATCTAAATGATAAGGTTAAAATAGGAACCTAAACTTGTCTAAATTATATTGGATGAGAGGATTTCAACCCATAACCACCTTAGCTTCGAAATATATCAATTTGGAGCTATTTAAAACCGAACTTGACTTTATAATAAAATAATATTTTTAGTTTTTCCAAAGGAGCCCCTCTCCTCCCTTATAAAAGGGCACCTCCTCCCCCTCTTCCTCACACCAATTTGAGCCTTCAATCTCGGCCAAACCCTACCAATTTCTCCTCTTCACTTTGCTAGAAACATCCTAGAGGTACTTGTCTTCTTCAAAGACCAATTTTAGTGCTCTAAAAGGAGGTCTCAAAGAAGCACTTCAAAGAAGAGGTAATGTCCATTACCGATTCTTTCATCTTTATTTATTCTTCCACTTATTCTTCTTTAGTTGTTTCATTATGAATTAATAACATCAGAATCAATAATATACTGATATCTTATTATAAGTATGAAACAACCCTATTTCACCGTCTATCCATCCTATGGAAAATGAAATCACCGCGCGTGCGTACGTACAGAATACCGTCTCCATGCCGTGGTGTAATCTATTTTCCACCACCACCTTACTTGGATGGGTATAATGATGTAAATAATGACTATATATGATTATTGTAAAGTTATATTGATTCTGAAATAGTATACATACACTCCAATACAATTCCATGATCATGGGAACGATATCATCGCTCGTGCATACGTACGGAATACCGTCTCCACGATGTGATGCGACTCGTTCTACATGATCTTCATTGCATAATGATTATATAAATAAATTTAATGAATGAATATGATATATATTACACTAATAACATTCTGGAAATGAGGTATCTATAACCTAAAGAGAAGAATAAGAATTTATTCGACAAAACACGCATAAGAACAAAAAGTAATAAACACCCGAATAACAAGTTGTAATGAAATATTACTAATAAAAAGCTAATAATATGACCATATGTGATATCATAAAAATCAGTATGATTTTGTAATAAGTCAATAACATTATTTAAATCATTATACAGGAGGTTCAGACACGTACAAAGCATATCAGACCTAAGGTAAGGCAAATATCACAATCTCATTTTTATCCGAGATTGTTTACACTTTGGTATTTACTGGGGTGTATTTTATCATCCACATCCATGTTCCCTCAATATGTAATATTATTCCCATCCACCTACAATTTTTTAAATCCAATTTTTACCTTTCGGTGAGTTTTTAGTAAAAGATATGAAAGGAATCTTTTGTCGTTTTTCGTACGAGGTACTTTTTGACTTTTCAGACAAAAGTACAAGAAGAATGTTTTTTTAACTTATACGGTATGAATGGATTTTTAAAAAATTATTTCCAAGAAGCTTCCTTTAAAATTTTAAAGTTTATTTTTAATCAAATTCTTTTAGTTTAAAATTGTATGACATGTTAAGAAAGGAAAATGTTTTTGAAGTAGAAAGGATAATTTCCTCAAGAATGGAGTTCAAGTGTTTTATCAAAATTATTTTCCATCTAAGATAATAAAGGATTATGTTTCTATCCCTATTATTACATTGATTTAATTATGTTGTGATGGAATTATTTTTATGAATTCCTTTATCTTATATGAATTGTTTTATGATGTCACGATGTTTAAGATTTCCCTTTTTATTACATGGGTTATGCTATGATGTATGGTTTATGATTTTGTGGAACACATAAGAATGATATCATTATGAGATGGGTGGGACCTATATCTCTCTCCAATGAATTGGGTAAAGATTTTATATCTCATTAGATAGACATGGCTGGAACAGTAGGTTAAACCGGTTCAGTGAAACAGGACTGAAACGAGGAGTGAACTCGGTTCAGAAATGGACTTTGTCCACTAAGATAGTCTTGGAAATGAGTCTTGACTAATAAGAAATGATTCTCTATGATTATGTGTGTATGCCAAAAAGTTTCATGTTTTAAGTTATGATTATTGGGATTACATTTCACTACTATGATTTATCCCATGTTATGAAATTATGATCTCTTTTGGAGGTTAAGATTTCCAAAAGTTATGTGCTTATGTATATGATGTGATTGATATTTCTTTTGTTTACCCTTACTGAGCATTTGAGCTCACCCTTTTTTATGTTTTATTTCCCCAGGTCAGGAAGAAGGTTATTAAGTAGAATATTCCAAAAAGAGATTCTAGATATGATGAAATAAATGGGAGGCAAAGTAGATGCTTTATGAACCAGTTGTTTATGCTTTCCAGTTTCTAAAGACACTATACCTATACGGTCCTTTCCTGGTTTTGTTACATGTTGTAATAAGTGTGCTTCAATTTTTAAGTAATAACAATGTATGTAATGAATGGGTCGTTATAATCTTATGCATAGGGGGTTCCGTGTACTATTTTTTATATTCTTTTATTTCATTGATGGATGTTTGTAGAGGGTCTTCTGAATATGGTTTATGGGGAGAAATTCCACAAACTGACACCTATATATGGTTCACATTATGGAGTATGAAAACTACTTATGGTTCATGGGATGGAGTCTATGAACTTCTTTGGATGTGGTATGGAGTCCCATATACTGCTTTAGGTGCAGGATGGAGTCCCGAGAACTACTTCAGGTGCAGGAGAAAATTCTCCCACACCCTCTATATTCTTCACCCACTTTTTTCCCATTTTAGAGATTTCTCTCCGTATTCTTCCACCTCATCTTCTTTATTCTTCCTTCTATGCTCCTTTTATAGATCATTAGGGGAAATCATATCTATGGGCATGAATCACCATTTCTATAAGCCCCTGAAGAGATATCTGGATCCGCAGAAGACTCAGTCAATCAGGGTTTACATAGGCTACGGTTCACAAGTCGTGGTTCGCAGAAGCCTAATGATTTTCTTCATTAGCGAACTGATGAGTTCGTGAGATAGTATGCGGATGGCCTTCACATGATTGATTCCACTAACGATGTGGTTCTCAGGTTACTAAGTTTTCTGGACATCTCTCTATGGTCTAGTGCCTCGCGGGTCCTTCTGTGTACTGGTGGTTCGCAGTTAATGCATTCCGCAAACCCTTCCGGGTGATGGTACATGGGTCACTTAAAAACTCTCTGATAAATTCAATTTCTTCAAATTTATTCTGAATTTTTCCATTCAATTTTCATCCCTTATCTTTAATGGACCCATAGGAATGCTTTATTCCTTCTGCAAAGTGATTTTGTTAGTATTTTCATCCCATTTTAAAGTTTTCAGAACCCTAATGTAACATGGAGTTTTAAAAGGAATCTTAAAGGTAAGATGAGTTTTCTCTTATTTTCATAAAGGTAAGTTCTCTATTATATGTGTTATATAAGGATCTTAACAACTTTATATATGGGTAAATCCTTTTTTAGAAATGTTTCTTAATGGTAAATAACTCTTTTAATAAATGTAATTGTTGAGTTTAAAAGGATGTATAAGGGTATGCCTGAGTTATATAAGGGTATTTTCCTTAATACGTGAAGGTAACTCTTATTTTATAAAGAGTACATAAGAGTATTCCTAAGTTATGTATGGTTATTTTCTTTTATATGTAAAGTTATATCAAATTTTCAAAAGAGTACGCAAGGGTATGTTTGATGTTGTGACCCACTTAAGGGTAAAACCATGTTACCCTTACACAACTCCCTTTTCTATGTAAGGGCGGTCTTTTTTCCTAGATTTTATGTTTTCTTCTTCTAGGTCGAACCTATGTTACTTATTCATGATTTTAATAGCCAAGAATCAAGGGAAATCAATTACTTTGAATCATTTAAGTTCAAAACTCTTATTTATGAAGGATTTTAATTCTATTAAATTTATAAATTATTAAGAGACAAATTAAATTATGAATTTAATTTGTGGTGTTTAATACTATGAACTAGTACATGGGTTATATTCTTAAAAATATATGAATCATTCTTCCCCTTTTTAAGAGATCCTTTTGAGTTACAGTAACCTATAAATTACTTTATACGATATTGGTGAATCATCCTTCAGTCAATCCGAACCCTTATTCTAATTTATAGGCTTGGTAAGACTTACTTCCTCTCTCCTCTACCTTAGGTGTTATATTTTAATAATGGACAATTTACAAGTATTATTTTTCAATTTCAAAAATTACATTTCTTAATATTTCTGTAAAAAAATGACTGGAAATCCATAAATGGTAATGACCTAGAATTTTCAAATAATATTAAAGAATTACCACATGCTTATCACAAATTAATCTGGAGAGATATATTTCCATAACACATGGTTTTATAATTATTATTTTAGGATGAACTGGTAATAACATGGTATGGATTGAAAAATAATTTTAAAATTATCAAGGTGAGATAAACTATTATCACATTGGGTGTTAATATTTCTTTTTGAATAATAGAATTGGAAACAGTTCTAGTAATTAATACAGGAAGGTTTGAAAAAATTAATATATAGATGTAATTCGGGTCACAATTCCTTAGAAAACATTGAAATTGATTTCAACAACCTTGAGGTAGGAGGTTCCTTACCATAAAGGGCCTTGTATATGACTTTTTCATGATATGTTTTTTATGATCGATAACCCATGTTTCTTATGTGTTCGCATATGGGTATGGGTGTGACCTTGAGACCATGATTTCATGTGGACATTTGTTTCATGTCTAGCCTCTTGAGGATTCCTATTGACATGAAATTCTATTATTTAATATGATATGTATTACTTGTGGTATTTCATAGCCTATAGAACCTTACTCCAGGTATTAGGATGATCAGGTTGCTCAGTATCAGTTATATGACCCCATGGAGAGGGAGCATGACGATGTGACGATGACTAAAAACTATGGATCGTTTGATAGTATGGGTCATATCATGGACATGCTTGTTTATGTGGGAGTAAAACATGCATGGGATAAGAATATTTTAGATTTTGGTTAAAGTGGGAGAATGTCATATAGGGGTTATATGTTATCCAATTACGGCTAACATGTTGAATGGGACTTACTATCATCAGAGGATAATGAACATTATCAGGGAGGGGTGTATAGAGTCTCATATAACAACCACCATTAGGGTAGGGTGTGTGATGTTCTAGATAATGACCACTGTCAGGGTGGGGCATGTAGTGTTCCAGATAATGACCACCATTAAGATAGGGAGGTTAATTTTCCAGATAATGAACACCATCAAGGTGGGGGTGTACAATACTTTCTTTAAGGGAAATACTTTGTTTACAAACATCAACATCCTTATAGGAATTATGTTGAAGAAAGTGGGGTTGGGGTTCATGGTAGATTGGTTAGCACACAATGACTAGACACTTGTGTAGTTGACTATTTCGTTAAAAATTTACCTTATGTTGTGATATGCACTATTATATATTATGTACACCTATGTTAAGGATGCATTGGTGGTTCCCTACTGGGTTTATTATGTACACCCAATATAGGAATCTTGGTGCATGTGTAGATTTTATGATTTGAGATCTAGTGAAGGGAAAGGGACCTATGATGGGGAGTTGAGGAGACAAAGGGTTGTAGTCATAGGTGATGCTGGAACATACTCTAGAATATTGTTGCTGTATTTAATTTTCTTTCATACTTATATACCTTGGTTTGTCTTTCCATTATGAAATTTTATTTATTTATTATATGACATGTATTCCATTTGATATTATTTTTTCTACATTTTTTAATCTGAGATATTATCTTTATTTATAATATTGGTGAAAGGATTGATACTAAGGGTATAATATCCCCATTGATGAACTTTAGACCCTTGATGCTAGTCAAAAACCTCATGCATATGAGGAGGCACACATGAGATCATGTGAATATTTGGACCAAACCCAGTGGTTCAGGTCAGGATATTATAAAATGTTTTTAGATCACAATTTCCTTCTTTTATTTGGACTAAAATCTAACATAGTATAAAGGAGATAGGTTGTGTGGAACTTGGGTTGGGGAGTTTCCATTTTCCATGCTAGCTAATGTGTAATGGAACTCTGAGTTACCAATTATGGAATTTTTGTTACAATTTTATAAGAATTTGGGTGTGCTTATATATCATTAATAGGAATTTAGGATCACATTTCATATACATACACACCATATATTGCGCAACAGTTCCTTAATTTAATCCCTTGAATTATGCTATCCATTCAGGATAAACTTTTATTATTTGACTATGTGATATATCTATTTCCATACTACTATGATATATCTATTAACATTAAATAGTTTAACTTGATTGTGCTATTATGTTTCATATGTATATGTGACTATGACTAATATGAAAGTACATAGGATCTTGGTTAGTTCTAGGAGGGATATACCTCGGGTTATGGGTAGACTACTAGGATAACCTTTATGTGATTCCATAAACTTGTTAGGATCTATCCTAATGGATTTATATGTTTTAAATGTTTACTTAATTCTTTGACTAATGTATCCTTGACATAGTTTTAAGGGACTATTTGCGAAGAGAGGCTAAAATTATCCTACCTGAGAGAATGTTACAGCTATATTACTAGATGTGTAGGTATATACAACTGATAATTATACAACAAAATCTCTTTATTTTTTGTAGTATGGATGATTCCACAAGAATATTTTGACTTAGTACCTATCCTAGGAATAAGAGTTTATAACTATGATTGAATATGTCATGAATTTCAATGCCAACATTCCCATAATTCTAGGGCAGTGGAGGCTCTCTAGATACTGAGGAATGGGTTGAATTGTTATAGTAATCTTTGACATAGTAGAGACTCTAAAGTATCACTAGGTTAAGCTAGTATCTTTCATGCATCTATAGTTTTCCATTCATATTTATCTTTATAAGTTGTTACTGGAAATGAATTTCAATTCAATAAGAATTTTGAGTTAATTTATCTCGATACTTCATTAGGCATGAAAGTAGACTATATTTAGAAATACCTATAGTTTTTTATATTCATTTCCAGTAATATAAATCTATGGGACATTATGATTATGGAGATGAAAATCTTTTCTATGATTCTTGGCATGGACTGGTTGACCAGTTTATAAGCTGACATTGATTACTATTGAAGACATGTGTCATTTACATCACCAAAAGGATATAAGTATGTGATGAATAGAGAGTGGGAATTAGGAGTAGGTAGAGTTGGTCTGTAGTTGAGTTAGATTGGGATTATCATAAAAAATATTATGGGATTATCACTTTCAGTAGGATCAGTGGTAGCCCCCTCATCTTTTACTTCAATCATGGATCTCTATCAAGAAATATTTTTGGATGACATCACAAGTCTTCCCTTTAATAGAGTATTTAAATTTGAGATAGGTTTATTCCAGGTGTGTAACTTATTATGATACCCCTTATTATATGATATTGTATAGGTTGAAGGAGATCAAGATAAAAATAGAGGACATGGAGTAGAAAATCGTTATCAGGATGAGTACTTCAGCATGGGGTGCACCTATCTTGTTTACCAAGAAGGTAGATGGTAGTATTAGAATATTTATACATTACTGGAAGCTGAACCCGGTGATGGGAAAGAATAGACACCCTATTCAAGGATTGATGATCTCTTCAGCCAATTATGGATAACTTGGTTGTTATCTAAGATTTATCTTTAATAAGGATATAACTAGTTAGGGATTGGAGAGGAGGACATCCCGAATCCAGTGTTTCAAAGAATGTATGGGCTATACGAGTATTTTGTGATGTTGTATGGATTTAATAATTCACCATAAGTGTTCATGGATCTCATAAAAAATATCATCCATGTATATCTTGAATTTTTTTATGGTGTTTGTTGAAGACATCCTAATTTACTCATTGATCCTAGATCTTTATGCTGGAAATATTAGTATAATATTGAGTACACTTCAAGAACATGTTATTTACACCAAACTATTAAAGTGTAAAATTTTTATTCAAGAGGTGAAATTATTGGGTCATTTAGTGTCTCTGATAGGAATATCTAGACCCAAATAAAGTTAAGGTAGTGATTTCATAGACTGATACCCAGAACATATTTGATATCAAGGTTTAGCTGGATACTACCAACATTTTATCAAGGACTTCTTCAATTTATCATAATCTTTGACCATTGTAATAATGTATGGATTAATGTGTCACTAGTCAAACTATTGTGAAGAATTTTTTATTGAGCTAAAGAGGAGGTTGACTATAACTCTAGTGTTGATACTTCCCGAGATAGGGATTGGATATGTTGTATATTATAATGCATAATAATTTTTTTGGAGTCGAAATGATACATAGGGAGTATGTAATATCTTATTAGTCAATTCATCTATGACCCCATGAGTGTAAAAATCCTATGAATGACTTGGAGATAGTGACTTTGGTCGATTCTTTGAGGTGTTGGTGATACTATCACTTCAGCGAGAGGTTTGTTTTCTACACTAACAACAAGATAATCCACCATATTTTCACATAGAAGGACATCAATTTGTGGTAGAGGCATCGTGTCTAGTGTCAAAAAAAGTTTTAATTTGAGATGAACTATGAACTAGGTAAAGTTAACATTGTTGCATATGCTCTTATCCATATGACATATGTAGCTTAAGATCTTAGTGAATGACCTTCAGAAGAATAGTGGAGCCTAATGATATTTTTAAATAATTGGAGGATAAATGCTTATGAGGATGAAGGATCAATGGCGTTTTATTATTTAGTGGTCACATATTATTTAGTGGACTGGGTAAAATCTGGATAAGTGGTTTACCCAGATTTTACTGTAATATGGGAATAACTAGCTGAAGGTGACCCAATACTTAGGTGGTTATTGGATGGAGATGAATACTTATACATGAGAGATTTGAAATACCTGCTTATATTAGGGAAAATATAATGAGATAATTCCATACCACTAAGTGTGAAGTGAATCATAGATTAAAAAATATATACCCTGAGATCAGGTGACAGTTTTGGTGGTTAGGGATAAAGAGGGACATTGCTTCTTTTATTTACAGACACCTTACTTACCAGAGGTTAATGGCCAAGCACTAGTGTCTTAGGGGTTTACTCCAGCCACTTCTAGTTTCCATGTGAAAGTTATGGGACATAACAATATAATTTTTGATGTGGTTATGTAGGAACCTAAAGATATGTGATGTTGTCTCAATGATTATTGATTATCTAATGAAATTTTCTCATTTCTTACCGATTCACGAGACCCACTCTGTGGAAAAGATATAAAATCTATATTTCTATGAGATAATATGATAAAATGAAGTTACCTCGAGATTTTTGTTGATATATATGAAAATATTATGTTGAGGGTTTTTTAGGGATTTTAGAATGCCTTAGGGACTCAACTGAGATTGAGTATAGCATACCATTCTTAGACAAATGGATAGCCAGAGTGGATGATTCACATATTAAAGTATATGGTCTGATATTATGTTTTAAACTTTGGTGTAGATTGGGATGAGAACCTAGACTTGATATATTTCCATTAATTTTTTTTCAAGCTTCTATATAGATGGAACCATTTGAGGCTCCCTATGGATGGTCATGCCTCTCACAGATGTGTTGGTATGAGGTAGGTGAGGCTACTTTTGTTAGAACTAGTATGGCACAAGAGTCCTCAAAGAGGGTGTGGTTGATTGGGAAACAATTATTTATCACTTAGATTAGGTATAAATCATATGTAGAATAGAGGATATGACCCTAGGATTTTTCTATTAGTAACCATTTTTTCATATGGGTGTCAACTCAGTTGGGGAATCGTTGTTTGTGGAAGTAGGGGAAGTTGACACTGTAGTTTTTTGGACACTTTGAGATCACTGAAAGGGTTGGGATAGTGGTATACCATCTGAACCTTCCTACACATTATTAAGGAATTTATGATGTGTTCCATGTTTATTAACTTCCAAGGTAAATGCCTGATCCCACATATGTTATAGACTACAGGGGAATTAAGTTTGAACTAGATGCATATTATTAGGAGTACCTAGTGTGGATTCTAGACTAGAGAGAGAAACTCCTATAAGGGAATACACTACCTCTTTTCTAGTTTCTACAAAATCATGGAAGGATACAAGATGATAATTGGGAGTGGGAGGCTGATGTTTAGACTTAGTGTCATGAGTTTTTTGAGTATAACCATTTAGGGTACTTCTTAAGGATGATACGTCATTAGAGGAGTATAATTGTAACATCCTTGTTTTTATAAACTATTTTTGTTTTAATTTATAATTATTTTTATGTGAAAATTTAAAATTTTCAATTAAAATCTTAACATTACATATAGAATAGGGCCTATGTAATGGTAAAATCCTTCTACCTATACCTATGGTGGTTTTTTTGGAGTTTTTTATAGGTAATAGGAAGTTTATAAAGGTTGTGTAAAGATAAGAGGAGTTTTCCCTTTGTTACATAAGGTTAGGTGATCTATTCCATGAACTATGTAAGGGTATTAATAGATTCAAACAAGGGTAAATAATTATTTATAAAGGTTCCTTAAGGTTAAATCCCTCTCTCTATAAATGTAACCTTTGAGTTTCAAAGGATACATATGGGTATTCCATAGTTATGTAAGGGAAATTTCCTTGATATATAAAGGTAACTCCTACATTATAAAGAGCATTTAAGTGTATTCTAGAGTTATGTAAGGGTAGTTTCCTTAATATATAAAGGAAAATGATATTTTATAAAAGGTATGTAAGGGTATTCTTGATTTCGTGACTGGAATAAGGGTAAAAACTAATTACCCTTATGCAACACACTTTTCTATGTAAGGGTAGTATTTTTTCTTATTTTTTGTGTTTTATTATTCAAGGGAAGCCCTATATCTCATATTCATGATTTTAAAATCCTAAAATCATTGGATATCAATTCCTTTGACCAGTTTATGTTAATAAATCCTATTTTTAAAGGTTTTTAATGTTACACAATTAAGATGCAAATAAGCGACAAATTAAATGATGAATTTAATTTTTTGTTTTTAATATTATGAACTAGTATGTGGGTTTTATTATTAAAAATTTTGGAATCTTATTACCCATCATTTTTGTGATATAATTTTGAGTTTTATGATCATAAAAATTCATTTTTTAATGATCATTAAAGTATAACACAAATTCCTAACATACATAGACATTACATCATTTTTTCGAAATACATAAAACATTACACAAATTGACACCTAATGAAAATATTAGTTTAGTGACTTTGGAAACATGGAAATATAAAAACTGGTATATAAGAGAGCTACATTATCTCCCACCAGATTCTTCATGACTAGAAACCTTATTAGATACATCATACTTAATACATATCTTCATAAAATGGTGAAGGAAACATAAAATAGGGTGATATCAGATGCTCATTAAGGGTAATCAACAGAGACATGTAAGAATAATCACGAGCATAAGGGTATGAGAACATGATCAAGTAAATATATGATTATAACCTACATATAAAATATTATAAACATGAACCATCACATAAAGATTGGATATTAATAAGACATGAATTATAAGGAAATGAATAACATAAGCCATGAAACCATAACATAAGAATACAATATGGAATTGGGTAAAACACATATGCTTATAATATTATTTCCATATCATATATGGAGTCACTACTAAGACTAACTTAATAGTATGTTTTCACTCCCCATACCATATTGGTAGTCATGGTTAACTCCCATGGACATATTAGTAGAATGAGTTCACTCCTCATACCATCTTGGTAGTCATGGTTTACTCCCATAACCATCTTAGTAGTCAAGGTTCACTCTAAAGACCATCTTAGTCTATCTCATGAGACATAAATCTTTACCCAATGCATTGGAAGAAGATATAGGCCCCACCCATATCATAATTAAATCACACATAAATGTTCTAAAAAATAATAAATAATCATATCATAACCCATGAAATGAAACGAGTGTTATAAACATGTAATCATATCTTAACCTGTGGAAAAATAGACAAGTTTAATAAAAATTTCACCAAAGCATAACCCGTGAAAGTAATTAGGTTTCATAAGAATATAACCCATGAAAAAGAAATGAGATTCATAAATATATATCCCATGAAAGAGAAATGAGTTTCATAAAGATCATTACATCCAAACATAAACCACTTAGGGAAATAATATGAATGGAACCTTTAAATAATTTCCCCTTAAGGGAATGAGAAACACCGACAGATGTCATCTTAAATAGAAAATAATTTTGAAATATCTTTTAAAAAAATTTCTTGATGAAAATATAATTTCTTCTTTGCAAAATGAGTTTTAAAACTTAAACTCTTTTGAAAACCATTTTCTTAAAAATAAACATGAAAACTTATAAAGAAATATTTAAAACATTTTGAAACCATTTTCCTTAAAAAATTATAAAAGAAGCATGGAAAAATTTTGAAAACCATTTTCCTTGAAAATAAATTGAAAAATTATAAATAAATATTGAAAATGTTTTTAAAAACAATACTTTTAAAATAATTATTTTATAAATAAATCTTAAAAACTTTTTAAAATCCATTTTTTTAAAAATACTTTGAAAACTTATAAAGAAATATTGAAAACTTTTTAAAACCCATTTCTTTTAAAATAATTTGAAAACTTATAAATAAATAAGGATTTATTTTGAAAAAATATTTCTTTTAAAATTCTTGAAAACTTATAAATAAATCTTGAAAATTTCTTGAAAACTATTATCCTTGAAAACTTATAAAATATCTTGAAAAAATTTCGAAAACCTTTTTCCTTTAAAATACATTGAAATAAATAATTTAAATAGTATTAGGAAAAAATTTTATTTTTTTTAAAATAATTTTTTAATATTGTAAAGGAAGCTTCTATGGAATGTTGGTCATGACAGTAGATAAATCTGTATATTCCGAACATTCCTTTTGCACTGTAAAAGTTTTGTAAAGGTGCCTCAATCAGAAAATGGAATGAATATTACTTATTAAAAACCCTTTTGTTTAAAAAGGTAAACCACAATTAAAAATACCTTTTAAATATCATTGGAGAATAATATAATATTTTTGGAAACCTTTTAGATACATGGTTTTGAAGGAACAAAGATTTCCAATCGAAGGGAGGGTAATGTCAGGATTTATTAAACACACTTTCTTAACTATATTATATAAAAAAGAGTGGACAAAATTTTAACAATACATGAATATATAGTTAATAAATAGATTAAAATAAAA
This sequence comes from Viscum album, assembly GCA_963277665.1. Taxonomy (NCBI): domain Eukaryota; kingdom Viridiplantae; phylum Streptophyta; class Magnoliopsida; order Santalales; family Viscaceae; genus Viscum; species Viscum album. The sequence goes on along the minus strand of OY728157.1, from coordinate 1,974,078,862 downwards.
TTCATGAGAGTTATTAAGATATGGATCATAATAATTTGTCAAAGGAAGTATAATTATAAACTATCTCAAAAAGCGATGAGATTATTTTAATAAACTCTTACCACTTGATAACTTTGAACCATACTCACCATGTAAAAAAAATTAAAATTAAATTAAGAATAAAATAACATGAAAAGAATTATATTCATGATATAAAATTTTAAATGTAGTATATGCACCTCATGAAAAAATATGGGCACATAACTTGGCATGTGTCTCAAAGGAGGCAAGTGGAGGAAAAATTAATTTACCGATTTGGTAACTTTTGAAACATAAACCCCATGAAATAAAGATCATAAAATGGATATGTAAATACCCATAAATCTAAATATAATAATAATATAATTCATCCATGGTAAGTATACACACTACAAAAAAAGGAATGGGTGGTGAATAAGGCATGTATCTCACATAAATAAAAAGTGAGATAACATTCCCTTAACTTGTGTCTTGACTATCATCGTACTCATAAAAAATTAATGCATAACTATAAGTTTATTATAAATATAAAAAATATATTATTATATCTAATACCATATATGATTTTATTATAACTTTATATTACCCATTTTTTAACAATTATATATTAAGGTTTCACTTTGGTTAATATCTGCTTTGTTCATCGCATATGTCTTAATTTGTTATATCTTTGATCCTTATACTTATATAATTATTTAAAGAATGAAAAAAATGAAAAAAATATCATTTATCTTCAGTATATTTTTATTATAATAATCAATATAATATATAAGTATGACATTCAATACACTATTCATGGAGACGGTATGCCATACGTATGTATTAACACTATTTTTATTTTATTGTTGCGTTGAAATAAAGAAAAAAAATTATATATGTTTATATATGTATAAAATATCATTAAATAATAATAATAATTTCATATATATCAAATAATTTCACTAATCCCATCGTTAATACATTCCATGTAGTGTGTGAATGAATCACATCGCTTTGAGGGGGTGGTAGTCCACACTTCCTCAAATGAAATTAACATACTTACACAAAATAGAAATATAAAGATACGTGTTTTTAAATAATTAAAAAAGATTAAATACATAATAATTATAATATAAATTATATATAAACAAAATTTCAATCATAATTCTCAACCATGAAAGGTGTTAAAGGAAAAATGAACAATCATTGTTTTGTGAGGTGATAGTTCACCATACATATAAACAGTTTGTTCATTACCCGTTAGATGAAAGTGTATGTAAGTGTAGGTATAAAACTTATCATAAAAAATATATTTATATTTATGATACTGTTTTTTTTATAATCATTAAATAATGATAGTGGGGGGGGGGGGGGGGGGGTGGAGAAAGAAAATAAAATAAAGGAGCTTGAGGGATGATGTTACCTCTTATTTGGGTAACTCCTTTTGGTTTTCCCCAAAGGGATTCCATGGATTGATTTATAACAAAAGGTGGGATTAAAAGATTAATGGAGGGATTTTGGGAAGTTTATTGGGAATATATTTTTTTGAAAATAAGTATTTTGAGTGGTGTGAGGAAGTGGGAGAAGTGGTGGCCTTTTATAGGGGAGGAAAAGGACCCGCTTGATATTTTTAAAAACAAGTTAGCTGTACCCACTTTTTTACCTAAAAAAAGTCATAAAAACAAAAAAAACCAAATAATTGAAGGTAAATTGACTAATAATGGAAATAAAATGGGTGTTGTACAAGTGTATATATCATTTGGGCCCTTAAATTTATGGTTTATTCCCTTATTAAGCTATATTTTTCTTTAATCATTGTAATTAATTTTAATAACTTTCACTAATATTTTTGGTAACAAACTAATATAACTTTATTAAAAATTGTAAATTATGATAATTCTAGACATGTAATCCATTTTTCCAATTTCCAATCACATAAGTGATATAAATTAATTTAAATTTAATCTCATAAATGGGAAGACAATGTTGGTTTTTAGAGTAAAAATGTTCTAATGTTTTCTATGTTTTTAAATTCAATTTAAATGTGAAATTGATTTCAATGAAATATATTGGATTATTTGATAAAAAATTAATATAATTAAAATTTAAAAATAATTAGAAATTTAATTTAACCATAAAAATAAATTATATGAAAAAGCAGTTTTGAATTAAAATTTAGCATTTTCACTATTCATCAAAATATTAAACTTCACAGAAAAATACCAAAAATTCACCATAAGTATAATTTTTTGTTACTATTTAAAATATTAAGTTTATTTTGACATATAATCTTTATAAAAGAACCAAATATTTATTTAAAGTAGGTTTTTCATTAAAAGGAGGTAAAAGTGCCTTAATAAAAATATAGATTTTTTATGTGTGAAATTGGGTTTGTTCCTATATTATGTTTATAAAATATGTTGGATGAATATAAAAAGTATTTTTTGGAATATATAATATATATATTGTGTTAATATAACTCACTAATTTTATTTAATTTAATTTATTATGATAATATAGCTTTTTGAGCATAAAAATAGTTTTCTATAAAAACAATCCCTTTATATTCAATTGGTTCTTAGATTCATTTAAAATTTATTTTTTATTAATGAATTGAGCCATGTATTTTCATAAGTTATTTAATCATATTCACAAAATTCATCTTAAAATCTTTATTATATTTTATTATATTAAATAAGATTATTTTTAATAATATATAATATTTTGTTAAAACTCAGTCTTGCATGTTACGAAAGCCATCGATAAAAGTCAATCCTTCATGTAATATATTCTAACCTCAATTTTTCTTATAGACAATGTTAAACTTTATGTTGCGTGTAGTTAATGATAAATTGTTTTTTAGTATAACACAAGCTAAACATAATGCTTCAATATAAAAAACTATTTTTTGTGGTGTGTGAAATGAAAAATATTAAAAAGTTTGAATTAATTCAAAAAAAAATATTTCACAAAATCTCAGGATGTTACATTCTACCCCCCTTAAAATTAATTTCACCCTAAACAATTTTCAGGTTTATCAAAGGATTAATACTTTAATGTTCATTTAATATAAATCCACATCATATAAATGAACACTTAAACTTCCTTTAGAAAACAAAGGTTATAAGGCCCCAGCCTTAAACCTTACTTAATCTTGAGTTATAACAAGATTACACATTGAGGATCTTTTCAGGTTTAGAGTTTTAGAGAATAAATCATAAAACTTGCATTACATTCCACATTTAAACAAAGTGGTTACGTAAAAGATAGTATTCATTTTTTCCCATCAATGGAAACATGTTTAAAAATAAAGCATGGATTCTTTCTTGACACTTCCTTGACAATATCATCATTTCATACACCTTTCCCTTGACCTGTGAAAAACATTTCAAAAAAAAACTTGGGATGAGAATAAAAAGAACAATAAGGGTTATAAAAATATGGAAAAGAAACATGAGTTCATATATACATAAGAATGAAATCAGACTTTACCCATAAAACATAGGCACTTTAACATACCTCATTAAATCATGAATAAATCATAGAAATCATAAGATATAAAAGGTAACTTTATGCATTCATAACATTCTTACGTAGGGAGTAACCCTCTTGGTTACATTTGGAATACCCACCATAGTATATTCCCTAAATCTCTTCAGAGAAACCTTAAAGTTTCACTCCTTCGCATTACCCAATGCATTGGAGAGCTATATCGGGCTCACCCGCCCTTAGTTTATCACGGAACCACCCGTCTTCATAATAATTCCCAAGAACCATAACATAATCGTATCACATAAAACATACATAAAGGAAACATAACATTTCCACATTTCAATAATACAGTGATATAATAAAAACATTATCAAAACCATTTTAAATACTAAAATAAAATAAGAGTAAAACATGGTATTTATTTTTCTTTTAAAAAAAGTATGGCTTGTAGAGGAAGCCGAAACTCAAATAATGGTCACGGCGGTGGAGAAGTCATTGTCGCCGCATACGTATGACAAAAACATTCCCTTTTGTCATTTTGTAAAATGCTTCGTATAAAAAGATTCCTTTTGGATAAACATAAAAGTCAAAGGGGTTTATACACCGTATAAAAGAAGGTTGTGCATAAAATAAAATATTCCTCAATGAAAGGAGATTGAGACGAAGTCCCATACAAAGACGATGTACTTGGATTAAGGATAAATCGGTTACATAATTATGTGTGAAAAACTAATACAAGAAATATAAGTGGGTATTAAGTGTAAAAAAATCAGAGGACATTCACACATAATCATAGAACGACATATTCAAGGTGTAAAAGTTTATCCCAAAGAATCAAAATTGGGTTAAGAAGGTCCCTTGCAAAAATTCGACAGCCTAATAGCGTCACTTCAAAATTCAGAAAAAGAGTTGATGATAGATAAAAAGGGTATCTCATCACTTGGTCATAAAATTTACATCAATAAGGATATATAAGAACATATCCCAACATAATAGTATGTGAATTAAAAGACATAACAAAATAAGTCTTTTAAAAAGAGGAGGGTGAAAGGTTCCCTTACCGACTTGGGTAATTTTCGAAACGTACACCCCATTGAAGAAGGGTCATATAATGAATATTTAAATACCCATAAATGATATTATATTACACAAAGAGTATAATAATGGTAAGTACATACAACACTCAAAGGAAATGGTTGAAAATGTAGCATAAATCTCACGGGACTAAAAGTGAGATGAAAAATCCCTTACGAAAACTCGGCAGCCTAACGACGCCACTTAAAACTTCCAAAATGGATTGATGAGAGAAAATAGGGTCTCTCATCATATGAACATAAAATGTACAGTAAGATTAATTTAAAAGAACATCCCAATCATAAGAAATATGAGCTTAAAAGGAATGACATAAAAGAGTGTATTTAAAAAGAAAGAGATGGGTAGGATCCCTTACCTCGGGTCCAACTTGACTCTATCGTTCTTTAATATCCTGAATAATAAAATTGAGTTAATTTATACTTCCTTAAGAACATTTTTCAAGTTCATTATTCCTTTTATATCACTTATTACCATGTCATGAACACTATGTTATTATTTAAGTTAATAATGGTCGTTTTAACAATCATTGGTACTTGAGTCAAAAATAAACTCTTTATAATTACAAGTTGTTCATGTGGTAAAATATCTATTATATCCAGAATTGTATTCATGATGTAGATATCATATATATCATATATATCCAGTATATTCATGCATTAATAATATTACATAACATTTAGAGTTAAGTATTGAAATGCACCGTTCATTGAGACGGTAAGCCGTACGTACGCATGAACGCTACTTCCATTTATATTTCATATTTAATGGAATTAAAACATAATGATACATAATATTATTTTAATTCCAGTATGGTATCATATATAATATCATTAAATATATCCTTTATATGTACCACATATGGTATTAACGAATCAAATCACTTTGAGGGGGCGGTAGTCCGCACTTCCTAAAATGAAGATATCGCGTATACCCATAATGGAAGCCATAAAGGTTTTCCATTAATGAAAAATACAGAAGCTTAAGGAAAACATAAAAATATTATATATCATATATAAATGTAGTGACATAATAATGGCCACCATGAATGGTGCTAAGAGAATATTGAACAATCATCATTTCGTGGGGCAGTAATTTGCCATCCACAGAAACAGTATGTTCTTTAACCATTAGACGAAGGTGTGTGTAAGTGTAGCTCGAATCCTTTGAATAAAAACATACTAGTATATTTAATATACTGGTTTTGTTACAAAAGAAAGAAAAAAAAAAGATTTTATGGGGTTGGAGAAGCAAAATTAAACAAAAGGACTCAAGTGAAGACATTACCTTAAAATCGGGTAACTCCCTTTGGTTTGAGCTCAAAGGCTTCCTTGGGAAGACTTCTGACCAAAGTGAGGCTTATAAGAGTTACAGAGGGATGTGGATAGACAAAATGGTCAGGGGTTGGCCGATCCAAAGGCTTTGGAAGTGTGGGTAAGGACGTAGAGGTGGGGGACTTTTATAAGAGGAGAGGAGGGGCACTCTTGGAAAGTAAAGAAATGTTACTTTATTTTAGAATGAGTTTCGGATTTTAATGGTCCCACATTGATGTGTGTCAAGGATAAGGTGATAAGGGTTTGAAATACACCCATCCAATAGGTTTTGGACATGTTTAGGCCTTAGATGTTACATTATCTTTCCATTTTATTTAAATCATTAAATAATGAGGTCATCGTTGCATCATCATGATGTCATAAATAATTTAATTTATTTAATGTCTAAAAATTATAAAAAAAATACTATGATGTAGGAAATAGATTTATCTTTCCAATTACTATTTATAGTAAAAAATCTGACTTGTATAACACCATGTAAAAATTGTTTTAGTTAAACAACTCATGTTTGTGACATTTTAATTTTAACATTAAATAAAAAGATATTTATGTCATTTTCCAACCAAAGTGGCTCCATGGGGTCCCCAAGTTGACCCATGGATTTTCTTGGTCGTCCATGACTCATCCAATGAGGGTAGGACATGTGTCTAGGTCATTTAATATTATTAAAACTTTATTTTTACCTTATACTGCACTAATTACCTCTAATCGCTATTAAAAACTTAATAAGTTACTATTCACCAAAAAATTATTTTAATCCCATTGAACCACATTTTACTTCTTAATGACAACCTTGTATGTTGGATTTTTGAAATTCAAAACACAAAGGTGGTAAAATTTCATTTAAACGGAAAATCAGTTTTTATAAGTACCACTTAGTGGTTTCACTATTCATCAAAAATTGAAGTTTTTCAGAAAAATACCAAAACTTCATCCTAAGCTATATTTGATATTCTGAATTCAAAAATGATGTATTTTTTAAAAAATTCAAGTCATATCAGTTACATTAATTAATTTAATAATTAATTCCCGCTATCATGACAAATAGCGTGTTTTTATGAAACAATAAGTATCAAAAGATTGACACTAGTTTAAGTCCAATTTCAAAGTGAAATTAATTCCAACGACCACTATTGGATTAAATGGTAAAAATATATTATAATTTTACTTTTAAAACAATTCAGAAGATAATATAATCATATAAATAAATTAAATTTAAAAGAGGTTTTGAATTAAAATACAACATTTTTCACTATTCATAAAAAAATGAACTGAATCGGAAAAACACCAAAAATTACACAAAGTAAATTTTGATGTCCCGATTCTAAAGAAGAATTTTATTTTGTCAAATATAACACATAAAATTTTCAAAAAGTGGATTTAAAATAGGTTCGCCATCAAAAGGTGGTTAATCGACATTTTAAAGAATATTATAATCTTTACGCTTAAAATTGGATTCATTCACATTTTTAATCCTCTAACATTTATTGTAAAAAGTAAAAATATTTTACAAAAAGATATAATCATTTTATAGTTAGTTTTATTCATTCCCTCCATCACAACAGCTAGGCATTAACTACCATTTAAAATAATATTATTTTATTATTAGAGTGCAACGTAAGATTCCCAAGAAACTCATTGTTGCGTGTTGGGTACGCCATCGAGCATAGCGTACCCTTTAAATTTATATTAATATTTTATTCACAAATATGGATAAATGTGAAAATGTAATACACTTTATTTACCTGGGGTGTTACATCCCTTCTCCCTTTTGGGAATTGTGTCCTCGCAATTTTAAAATTGGGCTTGGAAACTTCATTGAAAATCCCACATCGGAACAAGAGTCAGTAAAACAATCACTTTAAAATAAAGAAAGATAAGTACAAAGGTCACCCGAGTTAACCCATACTAGGATTCCAAGTATAAAAATATAGACATGGAGGAAAAAACAAAGGGTCATGTTCTGATGGAGAGTGATAGTAAACATGTCTAAGAGAAAGTTAACCATAAGAAAATCACAAACTTGTGATGGGTTAAACAGTATTCGATTCCCCAGTAGGAAACGTTAACAAACAACACTTTTGTTTTAAGTGACTCTTCATTGAGGAATTTATTTTTTGAGCTTAACTAAATCATAATGAAACATACTTACTTGTCACGTAGACTTTCAACTTTTACTAGATTCCTTAATCAAACTCATATTTACTCCAAAAGATGAGCATTTAGGAAGACTTGTTCACATTAAGAGTACTATAATCAATTTCTAAAGAATCACCTAATCAACAAAAGAGAACTATATACTTCCCATGTCTTTAGACTCTAACCAAAACCAAAACAAAAAAGGTTAGTACAAGATCAGATAATCCAGAAAAGGATAACCCTTTATAAAAAGAAAATCTATTCTTAATCTCCAAAATTTGTCCAACAAAACCCAAAGTTCAACGAGGACCATTCGATAAACAATTTTTCCATAAAATTCTTCAAAGTAAACCAAAAAAAGATTGAAACCCAAATATTTGAAGGATTTAGTCACATAGTCTTCCAAGTTAAATCGTAACATTTATCTCCAAACAACATCAGTTGCTCTTAATGTCTTGTATTGAAAAGCAATTAACCTAATCACATATCCTCCATGATAGGATAATAAATTTCCATAGATAACCCAAAATCAACTTACTCTTAATTCATAAAATCATCTAACTAAAAATAATCAGTCAAACTAACTAGGGACTTCACGTAGTCCAGTGGTAGGCGGCGATAAATACCAGTTGCACTTTGGTTGTGGGTTTGATTCCCACAGCTTTGTCTGACACAACGGGTTGTCACACGGTCTGTGTGTTGTCCTTTTTCCAAACTATATAATTCTCAAACCATTCCCCAAAAAGAGATAAAATCATCAAAAATAACCATAACATAATTTTATCTCATGTCTTTCACTTCCATCATAACATATAATAACCCATAATTACCTCAAAAGTAAGGATCATATAAACCCAAATGGTTCTTTATAACTATGTCCACAAAAGAAAAGATAACTATTCCTTGAATAAAATTTTCATATATTAAACATCAGGGTTAAACATACTATAAAAAGTCTTCTAATGTAACCCTATCATCAAAAGAGACTTAATAATCTTAAGAATTTCACCATAACTCTTGAAGCCCTTATATGTTGACTTCTTACTCATTCAAAATTCTTAATGATCCATTAACCATTCCTTTCAAATTTATTCTGAAATACTTCATTCCTATAAACAAAATCATGAATCATATCCTAAGATTCCAAAATAGGAAAACAAAAGTTATGAAATAATCCATACCTTTGATTGGTCATTATCGATTTCTTCATCCTCAATCGGAATGGAATTAGGTATTGGTAAATGAATATTTGTACGATATTAGTGATCCCATTCACGGAACTTCTTCATAGGACATGTGTTTGCATAATGACCATGCACAACACATTTAAAACATTCAATTGATCCCTTAGAAATAACTTCTTTCCCTTTCCTCGAGTCAACTGGATGCTTCCTTTTTCCATGGAAAGTTCATGCTTTGTGACCTTAATTTCCACATCTATAGCATATTTCTGTACCTTTGAAACATTTTCCTAGGTGTTTCTTTCCACATCTTTGACACATAGGTTTTTGAACACACGTACCTTTATGATTGTTACCTGTAGTTCTGTAGGGATTTGTTTCTCGCATATATGATTCCTTAGAGAAATCACCAAGGTTTAGGTGGTCAATCAGGACTCCAGATAGTTAGTTGAGGATAAACACAAGAGTTCTCATTGCAGCTCCCATATCATTCAGTTGCTCGCTCAAAAAACTATCACAGTTTCCTTCACATCCACTGTTACTTTGGTGCCTGCTAGATCCAGCAATTTACTAAAACCAAAAAGGTCAGTGTGAGTATATCAACAAAACCATCATGTAATAATGAGGAAGATAAACACTAATATATACTTACTCATTCACTTTTTCTAAAACTAGGACTCTTTCTTAAATCCTAACCATTATGGTAATGTCACTTATGCTTAAAGAATACCCTAACCTCTAAAGTTTTCTAAACCGACCTCTGATACCAACTATTAGGCCCCAGCCTTAAACCTTACTTAATCATGAGTTATAACAAGATTACACATTTATGATCTTTTCAGGTTTAGAGTTTTAGAGAATTAGATCATAAAACTTTCATTACATTCCACATTTAAACAAAGTGGTTACATAAAAGATAGTATTCATTTTTTCCCATCAACAGAAACATGTTTAAAAATAAAGCATGGATTCTTTTTTAACAATTCCTTGACACTATCATCATATCATGGACCTTTCCCTTGACCTGTGAAAAACATTTCAAAAAAAACTTGGGATGAGCATAAAAAGCTCAGTAAGGGTTATAAAAATATGGAAAAGAAAATGAGTTCATATATACATAAGAATGAAATCATACTTTACCCATAAAACATAGGCACTTTAACATACCTCATCAAATCATGAATAAATCATAGAAATCATAAGACATAAAAGGTAACTTGAGACATTCATAACATTCTTATGTAGGGAGTAACCCTCTTGGTTACTTTTGGAATACCCACCATAGTATATTTTCTAAATCTCTTCGGAGAAACCTTAACGTTTCACTCCTTCGCGTTACCTAATGCATTGGAGAGCTATATCGAGCTCACCTGCCCTTAGTTTATCACGGAACCACCCATCTTCATAATAATGCCCAAGAACCATAACATAATTGTATCACATAAAACATACATAAAGGAAACATGACATTTCCACATTTCAATAATATAGTGATATAATAAAAACATTATCAAAACCATTTTAAATAGCAAAATAAAAGAAAAGTAAAACATGATATTTATTTTTCTTTTAAAAAAATTATGTCTTCTAGAGGAACCCGAAACTCAAATAATGGTCACGGCGGCGGAGAAGTCGTTTTCGCCGCATACATATGAAAAAAACATTCCCTTTTGTCATTTTGTAAAATGCTTCATATAAAAAGATTTCTTTTGGATAAATGTAAAAGTCAAAGGGGTTTATACACCGTATAAAAGAAGGTTGTGTATAAAATAAAATATTCCTCAATTAAAGGAGATTGAGACGAAGTCCCATACAAAGACGATATCCTTGGATTAAGGATAAATCAGTTACATAATTATGTGTGACAAATGAATACACGAAATATAAGTGGTTATTAAGTGTAAAACAATCAGAGTACATTCACACATAATCATATAACGACATATTCAAGGTGTAAAATTTATCCCAAAGAATCAAAATTGGGTTAAGAAGGTCCCTTGCAAAAATTCGACAGCCTAACGACGTCACTTCAAAATTCAGAAAAAGAGTTTATGAGAGATAAAAAGGGTATCTCATCACTTGGTTATAAAGTTTACATCAATAAGGATATATAATAACATATCCCAACATAATAGTATGTGAATTAAAAGACATAACAAAATAAGTCTTTTAAAAATAGGAGGGTGAAAGGTTCCCTTACTGACTTGAGTAATTTTCGAAACGTACACCCCATTGAAGAAGGGTCATACAATGAATATGTAAATACCCATAAATGAAATTATATTACACAAAGAGTATAATAATGGTAATTACATACACCACTCAAAGGAAATGGTGGAAAATGTAGCATAAATCTCACGGGACTAAAAGTGAGATGAAAAATCCCTTACGAAAACTCGGCAGCCTAACAGCGCCACTTAAAACTTACAAAATGGATTGATGAGAGAAAATAGGGTGTCTCATAATATGAACATAAAAATTATAGTAAGAGTAATTTAAAAGAACATCCCAATCATAAGAAATATGAGCTTAAAATGAATGACATAAAAGAGTGTACTTAAAAAGAAAGAGAGGGGTAGGATCCCTTACCTCGGGTCTGACTTGACTCGATCGATATTTAATCTCCTGAATAATAAACTTGATTTAATTTCTACTTCCTTAAAAACCTTTTTCAAGTTCATTATTCCTTTTATATCACTTATTACCATTTCATGAACACTATGTTATTATTTAAGTTAATAACGGTCGTTTTAACGATCATTGGTACTTGAGTCAAAAATATACTCTTTATAATTACAAGTTGTCCATGTGGTAAAATATCCATTATATCCAGAATTGTATTCATGATGTAGATATCATATATATAATATATATCCAGTATATTCATGTATTTATAATATTACATAACATTTATAGTTAAGAATTGAAATGCACCGTTCATGGAGACGGTAAGCCGTACGTACGCATGAACGCTACTTCCATTTCAATTTCATATTTAATGGAATTAAAACATAATGATACATAATAGTATTTTAATTCCAGTATGTTATCATATATAATATCATTAAATATATCCTTTATACGTACCGCATATGGTATTAACGAATCAAATCACTTTGAGGGGGCGGTAGTCCGCACTTCCTAAAATGAAGATATCGCGTATACCCATAATGGAAGCCATAAAGGTATGCCATTAATGAAAAATACAGAAGCTTAAGGAAAACATAAAAATATTATATATCATATATAAATGTAGTGACATCATAATGACCACCATGAAAGGTGTTAAGAGAAGATTGAACAATCATCATTTCGTGGGGCAGTAATTCGCCATCCACAGAAACAGTATGTCCTTTAACCATTAGACGAAGGTGTGTGTAAGTTTAGCTAGAATACTTCGAATAAAAACATACTAGTATATTGAAGATACTGGTTTTGTTACAAAATAAACGAATAAAAAGAGTTTAGGGGGTTGTAGAAGCAAAATAAAACAAAAGGACTCATGTGAAGACATTACCTTAAAATCGGGTAACTCCTTTTGGTTTGAGATCAAAGGCTTCCTTGGGAAGACTTCTGAACAAAGTGAGGATTCTAAGAGTTAGAGAGGTATGTGGATAGACAAAATGGGCAGGTTTTGGCCAATCCAAAGGCTTTGGAAGTGTGGGTAAGGACGTAGAGGTGGGGGCCTTTTATAAGAGGAGTGGAGGGGCACTCTTGGAAATTAAAGAAATGTTACTTTATTTTAGAATGAGTTTCAGATTTTAATGGTCCAACATTGATTTGTGTCGAGGATAAGGTTATAAGGGTTCGAAATCCACCCATACAATAGGTTTTGGACATGTGTAGGCCTTATATTTTACATTATCTTTCTATTTTATTTAAATCGTTAAATAATGAAGTCATCGCTGCATGATCATGATGTCATAAATAATTTAATTTAATTAATGTCTAAAAATTATAAAAAAATAATATGATGTATGAAATCTATTTATCTTTCCAATTAATATTTATAGTCAAAAATATGACTTGTATAACCCCGTGTAAAAATTATTTTAGTTAAACAACTCATGTTTGTGACATTTTAATTTTAACATTAAATAAAAAGGTATTTATGTCATTTTCCAACCAAAGTGGCTCCATGGGGTCCCTAAGTTGACCCATGGATTTTCTTGGTCTTCCATGACTCTTCCAATGTGGGTAGGACATGTTTCTAGGTCATTTCATATTATTAAAACATTATTTTTACCTTATACTACACTAATTACCTCTAATCGCGATTAAAAACTTAATAAGTTACTATTCACCAAAAAATTATTTTAATCCCATTGAACCACATTTTACTTATTAATTAAAAACATGTATATCTAATTTTTGAAATTCAAAACACAAAGGTGGTAAAATTTCATTTAATCGGAAAATCATTTTTTATAAGTACCACTTAGTGGTTTCACTATTCATCAAAAATTGAAGTTTTTCAGAAAAATACCAAAACTTCACCCTAAGCTATATTTGATATTCCGAATTAAAAATTGATGTATATTTTAAAAAATTCAAAACATATCAGTTACATTAATTAATTTAATAATTAATTCCCGTTGTCATGACAAATAGCGTGTTTTTATGAAATAATAAGTATCAAAAGATTAACACTAGTTTAAGTCCAATTTCAAAGTGAAATTAATTCCAACGACCACTATTGGATTAAATGGTAAAAATATATTCTAATTTTACTTTTAAAACAATTCAAAAGATAATCTAATCATATAAATAAATTAGATTTAAAAGTGGTTTTGAATTAAAATACAACATTTTTCACTATTCATAAAAAATGAACTGAATCGGAAAAATACCAGAAATTATACAAAGTAAATTTTGATGTCCCGATTCTAAAGAAGAATTTTATTTTGTCAAATAGAACACATAAAATTTTCAAAAAGTGGATTTAAAAGAGGTTCGCCATCAAAAGGCGGTTAATCGACCTTTTAAAGAATATTAGAATGTTTACACTTAAAATAGGATTCATTCGCATTTTTAATCCTCTAACATTTATTGTAAAAAGTAAAAATATTTGAAAATAATATATAATCATTTTGTAGTTAGTTTTATTCATTCCCTCCATCACAACAGCTAGGCGTTAACTACCGTTTAAAATAATATTATTTTATTATTAGAGTGCAACGTAAGATTCCCAAGAAACTCGTTGTTGTGTGTTGGGTACGCCATCAAGCATAGCGTCCCATTTAAAGTTATATTAATATTTTATTCACAAATATGGATAAATGTGAAAATTTCATACACTTTATTTACCTGGGGTGTCACAAAGGTGGAACCATAACGGTTACCCATAGTAACACATAGTTGGGATTCCATGTTGGATAAAATAGGTGGAATGTGAAAACATGGACATGGAAAAGAAATATAACTATCATGTTATGGAGGAGAGTTATAGAGAAATTGGTTAGGATAAAGTTAACAATAAAAAATCCATAAATCTTTGATTATCTAGGGGCCATTTGATTCATCGAAAAATAAGGTAATATGATAAATTTTTAATTTCAAGATCCTTTTTCTTAAAGATGCAGAAATTTCATGAGAAAATATACTTACTTCATTTTATTCATTTTAATATGCACAATTCACCCTTGGTTTTGCCTTGATATATTTCTATTTTATCTCTTACCCAAATAAATAAAGGATAATTTTTCATTCCTGAAGTACTAACAGATCTTGAGATCCATGATAAGTCATCATATCTCTATTAATTTACCATCAATACAAATTTTTTAGAGAAAGTTATACAATATTCATAAATCCTCATTTAGTGAGATAATAATTTAATCTAAAAAACATTATCAAAAGTTTAACTTAAACATTACATAAATGGTTAACCTTATAACCCTTATAAAATATAAAAATCCAAAACTTTCTAAAAAGTCATGAAATCAGCTTAAAATTGAACCACCATATATCACAATGTATCTTTTGGTTGCAACATTACGACCATGCAAATATCCTCATCGTATATTCTCTTAAAACATGGAAACAACCTGAATTACCATAAATAGTTTTGGAAAACATGCATGCTTCCATATTCCAATGTTTAATAGATATATTTCCTAAATCTAATAATTTTTAAACTTCATCCATGATTAAACATACCACTTTTTCAAGAAATCGATAATTTTATAGGGTAATTAGTGTTATGCAATTTACTTTATCCAAATAAATCATCTCTTTATACAAGATAAAAACAATTTTATCAACATATTGATCACATTAAGGGTCACCATACCTTAATCAAAATATCACTTTTCTATGTCTTCATCACCATTAAACATACCCCTTTCAATCCTTAATGCAAATTTATACTGAAAATAATTATATATTTCATGATTCATATACTATAATCTTTTAATTCTAAAACATAAATACTTCATTCATCCAAATTTATTCTTAAACCATTACTCATGATTCATAAAATTATTTCATAATACCTATTTCCTAGAATATGGAATATGAGTCATGTCTTAAGGTTCATCAACCTCAATCTAATCATGATTATTATGTTTAATGTAAACAATATTAAAAGAAAATAATATACCTTTCACATGTCATTTGTGGTCTCTTTATCTTGATAAGTATAATAAATACTCATGCCACCTTCCTGATTCTTTTTATGAGATTTAAATTTGGGATGTCTATTTTCATAATACCCATACTTTACATGTTTGATACATTCAATGTAAATCACATTCCTTCTGGTTATCTCCATTGAATAAAACCAGAAAAAACATGGTGATAACCACATATCATATAAGAAAAAAAAATAATGAAAAATTACTTATAGGATGTCTAAATCACAAAACGTATTTCTAATTGATGAAACCTTAAGTTTATCCTAAATTATTCATAGTCATCTTATATTCAAATCCTTTATTATGGTTTGTAAAGAGTTTGTGAATTTCCAAAGTATATCCCCCAGGAGTGCCAAACCAGGTGCACAGTAAGGCCCATTTTCATATACTAGGTTACATTGAGTCAGGCCCAACACACCTTTTCAGAGTTGTTACTCCTAGGTACATCTATTCTAGAACCAAGTCCATATATAGTATTCAAACAGTGACGTATTTCTAGGAAACCACTTGCCCTATCCTTTACCAAAATTCTAAGATATTTTCCTAAATGTTAGCTCATCCTTATAATTATCCTTATATACATCCCTAGAAATATCCTTAGAAATATACCTAGGGATATCAGTAATTTTTTCTCATCCTAGTTTAAAAAGGTTGACTAAACCTTTTCTCTAATACCAACTATAATGACCCATTCTTAACATACATATACATTACATCATTTTGCAAAATACTTAAAACATTACACAATAGGACATATAAAGACCGTATTAGTTTAATGTATTTGAAAACATGAAAACATAAACACTGGTAAATAAGTGAGCTATATTATCTCCTACGATGTTATTTGTGAATAACACCCTTCTTAGACACATCATACTTAATACATATCTTCATAACCTAGGGAAGGAAACATAAAAATAGGTGAGCTCATATGCTCAGTAAAGGTAAACAAGGGAGAAATGTAAGCATAGACATGAGAATAATGATATGAGAACATGATCATTTAAATAGAAGGTTATACAATGCATATAAAAGATCACAAATAATAATCATGATATAAGATTGGAAGTTTATAAGTCATGAATCAAAAAGAAATAAAGAAAATAATCCATGACATCATAACATAGGAATAAGACATGGAATTGTATAAAACACATAATCTTATAACATGATTTCCATAGTATCTAAGGAATCACTACCAAGGAAATATTAGTAGTATGGGTTCACTCCCCATACCATCTTGGTAGTCATGGTTCACTCCCATGGGCATATTATTAGCATGAGTTCACTCCTCATACCATCTTCGTAGTCATGGTTCACTCCCATTTCCATCTTAGTAATCAAGGTTCACTCCCAAGACCATCTCAGTTTATCTCATGAGATATAAATATTTACCTAATTAATTGGAGGTAGATTTAGTTACCACCTATCTCATAATGAATTAATACATACATGTTCCAAAAAATCATAAACAATAATATCATAACCTATGAAATGAAATGGGTGTCATAAAAATATAATCATAACTTAACTTATGAAAAAATAGAGAGGTTTCAAAATAATTTAATCAAAGAATAATATGTGAAATGAAGTAGGTTTAATAAGAATATAACCCATGAAAAACAAAGGGATTCATAAATATATAACCCATGAAGGAGAAATGAGTTTCATAAACAACATTCCATCAAAACATAAACCATTCAGGGAAATAATATGAATAGAACCATTGAATGTTTTCCCCATAAGGGCATGAGTAACACCAATGAATGTCATCTTAGATAGAAAATATTTTTTAAAATAATTTTAAAAATATTTATTGATGAAAATATTCTTTCTTATTTGAATAATTATTTTTAAAAATTAATTTTTTTTAAAACAACTTCTTAAAAATAAACTTGAAAACTTATAATGAAATCTTAAAACATTATGAAACCTTTTTCCTTGAAAAATTAAAAAAGAATATTGATTTTTTTGAAAATTTTTTTTAGGGAAAATAATTTGAAAACATATAAAGAAATATTAAAAACATTTTGAAAACAATTTTTCTTAAAATATTTTGAAAACTTATACAGAAATCTAGAAAACGTTTTGAAAATAATTTCTTTCAAAATAGTTTGAAAAATCCTAAAGAAATCTTGAATTTTTTTTGAAAAACATTTATTTTAAAATAATATTAAAAGTTATAAAGAAAGATTAATTTTTTGAAAAAACCATTTATTCTAAAAGAATTTTAAAACTTATAAATAAATCTTGAAGATGTTTTGAAAACCATTTTCTTGGAAAACACATAAAAAAGTTTGAAAACATTTTGAAAACCTTTTTCTTCGAAAATAATTTGAAACAATGAATTTCCAAAATACAAGGAAAACATCTTAATTTAAAACAATAACCTTTTAATCTAGTAAAAGAATATTCAAGGTAATGTTGGTCATGATAGCAGACAAATCCTTACAAACCAAACATTCCTTTTGCACTGTAAAAAGTTTAGAAAGGCACCTTGACTAGAAGAAGACAAGAAGATTCCTTATTAAAGACAATTTTATTTAAAAAGTTAAAACATGGGTAAAAATTTCTTTATAGATATTTTTATAATAATATAATATATTTTAAAACATTTTATAAGACATGGTTTTGAAGGAACATAGATTTTTGACTGAAGAGAGGGTAAAGTCGAGCTTTCTTAAAAACAATTTCTTTACTATATTATTTTACAAATATTAAAAAAATGGTACCAATACATTAATATATATTTAATAACCATAATTAAATAAAATTAATGAGAGTTTTTAAGTGATGTATCATAATATTTAATCAAAGGAAGCATAATCATAAACAATCTCGAAAACTGATGATATTTTTTCAATAAACTCTTACCACTTGGTAACGTTGAACCACACTCCCAATGTAATAAAATAAAATTAAATGAATCTTAAAATATCATTAAAATAATTAGATTCATGATATAACATTTAAAAGGAAATAAATACATCTCATGGAAAAATATGGGGGCATAACATGACATGTGACTGAATGAAGGAAAGTAAAGACAAAATTACTTTACCGATTTGGTAGATTTTGATACATAAACCCCATCAAAGAAATATCATAAAATTGATATTTTAATACCCATAAATTTATTTATAATAATAATACAATTCATCCATGGGTATTATACACACCACACAAAAGGAATGGGTGGTGAATAAAGCATGTATCTCATGGAAATAGAAAGTGAGATAAAATTCCTTAACCTTGTGTCTTGACTCTCGTTGTACTCATAAAAAATTCCTGTATAAAATTTTTTTTATTATAAATCTATAAAATACCCATATTATTATATCTAATACCATTTATAGTTTTATTATGACTTTATATTACCCGTTTGTTAACAAATCTATGTTAAGGTTTCTCTTTGGGTAATATCCGCTTTGTTCTTCACTTGTGTCTTAACTTGTAATATATTTGGTCATTATAATTATATAATGATTTAAAAAATTTAAACCATTATATAATTATCATTTATATTCATTATATTGGTATTATAAAAATCTATAGAATATATAAGTAAGAAATGGAATACACTGTCTATGGAGACGGTAGGCCATACGTATGCATGGACACTATTTCTGTTTTATTGGAATATAGAAAGAAAGAGAGAAAATTAAATATATTTCTATATTAATATATATCATATAATTTCACTAAACCCATATTTAATACATTCTATGTAGTGTGTTAATGAATCACATCTCTTTGAGGGGGTGGTAGTTCACACTTCCTCAAATGAAATTATCGTACTTACACAAAATGGAAAGTATAAAGATATGCATCATAAAAAAATTACAGAAGATTAAAGACATAATAATTATAATATATATCATATATAAACATAATTTCCATCATAATTACCAACCATATAAGGTGGTAAAGTAAAAATGAACAATCATCATTTTGTGAGGTGGTAGTTCGTCGTACACATAAATAGTATATTTATTACCCATAAGAGAGAAGTCTGTGTAAGTGTTGGTATAAAACTTAGAATAAAAAATCTCAATATATTTATGATACTAGTGTTTTTTTATAATAATTTAATAATAATAGTGGAGGGGTAGATAAATAAAATAAAAAAAGAAGTTTGAGGGAGGATGCTACCTCTTCTTTGGGTAACTATTTTTGGTTTTCCCCAATGGGATTCCTTGGATATATTTCTAAAAAAATAGAGGCTTAAATGAATAATTTAGTGTTTTTTAGAAGTTTATTTGGAATATATTTGTCGAACCTAAGTGGTTTGAGATGTGTGAGGAAGTGGGAGATATGTTGGCCTTTTACAGGGGAGGAAAATGACTCTCTAGGTATTTTTTAAATTAAGTTAGGTGTACCAAACTATTTACCTAAAAAAAGTAAACCATAAATGAAAAAAATTCAATAATGTAACGTTAATATCATAATAATGGACATATAATGGGTTATGTAAAAGTTTATAGGTCATTTGGACCCTTAAGTTTAAGGTTTATGCCATTGTTAAACTTAATTTTACCTTAATTGTTGTAATTAATTTTAAATATTTTCACTAATATTTTAGTTAAAAAACTACTTTTAATTTATTATATATTATAAATTATTATGATTCCAAATATGGAATCAATTTTTACAAATTCCAATCACATAATTTACTGAAATTAATTTAAATTTAATCCCACATATGAGATGACAATGCATGGTTTTAATGGAAAAACATTCAAAAGTTTGCTATGTTTTTATATTTAATTTCTATGTGAAATTTATTACAATGACCTAAATTGGATTAGATGATAAAAATTTAATCTAATTAAACTTTAAAAAAAATTAAAAATATAGTTCAACCATATAAATAATTTATGTGAAAACGTAGTTTTGAATTAAAATTCAGTATTTTCACTATTAATCAAAATATTAAACTTCACAGAAAAATACCAAAAATCCACCCTAACCAAATTTTTATGTTAAAATTTAAAATATTAAGTTTATTTTGACATATAAGTTTTATCAATGTTCTAAAAATTGGATTTAAAATAGGTTATCCATTAAAATATGATAAAAGTGCCTTAATAAAAATATAGGTTTTTATATGTGAAATTGGGTTTGTTCCTATCTTATGTTTATCAAATATTTTTGATGAATATCAAAAATATTTTATTGTATATATAATATATATATTACATTAATATCCCTCATTAATTTTAATTAATTTAATTTATTATGATAAAATAGATTTGTGAGCATAAAAATAGTTTTCTATAAAAATATTCCCTATTATATTCAATTGGTTCTTATATTCATTTATAATTAATTTATAAATAATGAATTAAAACATCTATTTTAATAAGTTATTTAATAATATTCATAACCTTAAACTTAACATCTAAGTTATATCATATTAAATTAAATAATAATATTTTTAATAATATAATACAATTTGGAAACACTCGGTCTTACTTGTTACACAATCCATCACAGAAATTAAATCTTGTGTTTAATGTACGCTAACTTCAATTTTCTATATAGATTATGTTAAAATTTATGTTTTTTTAGTTCCCAATAATTTTATGTTGCATATAACTTAAGCCAAACATCATTATTTAATATATAAAAACAAGTTTCAATGCTGTGTGAAATGAAAAATATCAAAAAGATTAAATTAATTCAAGAAAAATTATTTCAAAAAATCTTAGGGTTTTAAATGAAGCCTACTTCAATCAATCCAGACACTACTTCTAGTTTCTAGGTTTGTTAGGACTCATTTTTTCTATCCTCCACCTTAGGTTTTTTGTTATAAAAAGTGATAATTTCTACGTTTTATTTTTTCAATTTGAAAAATAAGCTTTCATAAGATTTCTGGAGAAAATTTTTAGGAAATCCTTAAATGGAAATGAAATAGAATTATATAATAATAATAATGAACTACCATATTCTTATATTATATTATTCTATAGAGTGACTATTTTATAATGTGGTTTTATAATTATTATTTTAGGAAGAAATGGTTAGAACATGCTATGGATTAAATAATAATTTTAAAATTATATAGGATATAGAAACTATTATAATACGTGGTGTTTTTATTTATTTGAAAATAATTGCATTGAAATTTGTTCTATGAATTCTTGGTGGTTGGTTTGAACCAACTAATATATAGATATGATTTGGGTGATGATTCCTTGATGAACATTTATATTGACATCAACAAACTTGAGTTAGGAAGTTCATTACTACGAAGTTCCTTGTATATGATGTTTTTATGATATTTTGTTTATGATTGATTATCCATTCTTTCTATGTGTTTATATGTGTGTGTGTGTGTGAATACCTGAGACCTTTATTTCATGTGACTATATTTTTTATAGCCTCATTAGGATTGTTGTTGATATGAATTACTATTCCATACCATGATATATATTTCTTGAAATGTTTCATAGCCCTTGGAATATTTATCTTGTTATGATGATGACCAGGTTACTCAGTATCAGTGAGATGCCCCCCCTGGGGGGCATGATGATGTGAGATGGATATGGAATATGGATTGTTTTATGTCATGGTTTGTATAACATATATGATTGTTGATGTGGTAGTAGAACATTTATGAGATAAGACTCTGTCAACTTTTAGATGAAGTGGTATAATTCCACACCAGTGTGATATATTATCCAATTATGTCAAACATGTTAGGTGGGACTTACCATAATCGAAGGATAATGAAAACCATTGAGGTGGGGGTGTACATAGTCCCAGATAATGACCATAATTAGGGTGGGATGTGCAGTGTTACAGATAATGAGAAATGTCAATATGGGTCATGGTATGTTCCAGATAATTACCACTGTTAAGGTAGTGCATGTGATGTTCTTGATAACGAAAACCATAAATGTGGGGTGTATAGTGTTTTACTTAAGGGATATACCTGTTGACATACATCAATATCCTTACTAGTATCATACTAAAGAATGTGGGGCTCGGGTTTGTGGTAGCTTGGCTAGTTCTCAACAAATCATCACTTGTGTGGTTGTATGTTTCTTTGATCTTTTACCTTATGTCATGACATAAACTCTTATATGTTATGTGAAATTATGTTAAAGACACATTGGTGGTGTCTTATCATGTTTATTACTTACACCATGCATGGAAATCTTGGTACTCATATAGATTTCATGCCCAGTGATCTAGTTAAGGGAAAGGGACCTATGATGGAGAGTTAAGGAGGAAAAGGCTTATAGTCAGAGATGATGCCAAAATATAATTTAGACTATTTCTACTACATTTACTTATCTTCCAAACTCATATACCTTGGTTTGTCTTTCCCTACTGAAATCCCATTAATATATTCATTGTATAACATGTATACCATTTGATATAATTTTATTATGTATTTTTTACTTTGAGATGTTATGATTTATTTATATTATTGGTGAAAGGATTGATACTAAGGGTATATTATCCCCACCAATGGAATTCAAACCCTCACTACTAGTCTCAAGCCTTTTAGGTACAGGGAGGCATGCATTAGGTTATGTGACTCTCTAGAATAGAACCGATGGTTCAGGTGAGGGTGTTAAAACTATGAATTTCATGGTGGTTTTGAAGAGAATAATCTATTGATATTTAGTTAATAATTATAGGAGTATCTCATTGCTAGATTTTTAGAGATAATTTCAAATTAAATATTCGAAATTCAACATCATAAAAAAACTATAGAAGAATTTTGGAACCATTGTAATGACCATGAACTTTATATCCTATTATTTTTTTGTTTGACTTGTCAATAGGTGGATTAAGGTAGGAAATGGTGAGTTAAGCTAAAATTTCAGTGGGGGGGTCAGTTTTATAGCCTGATGATTTTGATTTATCCATGGAGTTTCTATCAAGAGGTCAGATTGTGTCATGGTCTTGGATAATAAAGTTGGTTTCTTTTTTTGGGATTAATTGAGGAATAGCCCTTGATTATATAACATAGAGTTTATGGGGGTTGTTATTAGGGGTTTTGATGATGCACCATTGAAATTATCCTTTCATAATGGTTCCTCACAAGTTTTATCAGATCTTGGTGTTGACCACAATATGATTTCCAGAATCTATTTAAGTTAAACCCATTATGATTTGGGAATACACGTTGCATCATGATCTTTTATTTTTCCTGATTGGGTGTAAATCTTGTTGTCTCTCAAAATTCCATTCTTCCACATTTTATTCCAAAAATATTGGGTAACCTTTAGATCATTTTTGGGATATCTCTAAGATCCTTTTTTTAGCTTTGATCCTAAACTTTGAGTGATTTATTATTAGTGATCCAAGGTGATTTTATTCCCATTTATTCTTGGTTTCTTCCTTGTTTGTAATCCATATAAGTATATAGAAATTGTAGTGATTGGTTCAATGTATCACAGTGATGAAATTTCAAAAGATGACTATTGTGATCTATGTTGGTTGGAGTTCCCCACATGTGGATTTGGTCTCATGGTCATTCCTTCCCCGTCTTGATCTATAAATATTTTTTTTGAGGTTGGGGATTTAGGTCCTCTCTCTCTCTTCTATTTATATGATTTTTTGAATTAAAATTATCTTACTTTATTTGGGTAGATGGTAAGAATTAAATCAATAAATATAATGAATTTTATTTTAATAAAATTGGTGGGAAGAGGGTGTTAAACATGTGTTACTTGTTTCCATGATATTTCTAAGGCACTAACTTAAAGATTGTTTTTATTGCTAAAAATCAATAGTTCATATAAGAATTATATGTTGATATAATGATTTATTTTTTTAATTACCCACTCATAAAAGTATAATTAATTATAAGTGTTAAAGACCCAATTACATGAATGTTGGAGCTAAAATACACATGCCACAAAAAAAATTGAGGAGGCCACAACCGATTTGAGAATGAGTTCCACAAACATGACTTAACTTTATGAGGGAGGCTTGGCCTAGGAAATGATCTACAAGGAGGAATATATAGAAAATGGAACTAACATAAAATCATCCTATTTCAATCAAAGAGTAGAAATCACTCTTGAAAGTGATGAAAGATGCCCAGATTTGGAAATAAACAATGCCGGGAAACAAAGCAGCCAACATGCACAACCATGTATGGATGTCCAGGCACGCCCTAGAGAAAGCATTGGAAACAGAAATGGTGAACCCAATGAGAATGTATTCTCCTTAACATAGGGACTAGTAGCATTCAATACATAAGTGGATTAGAATGTCACCCAATCTAGATATCTGGTGCCAGGTTTGAATCCAGATATCAGTGGATTGGACTGTCACCAGAAATTGGGGTAGTTAATAGTTGGGAATCCTCGATCCACATCATTTTTATTGTGAATATCACTCTATATCCACAATATATTGCATGATTTTGCGGAATTGGACATATATTTTCTCACATATTTACTAATATATGAATTTATCTACCATATAAGACCTCAACTATAGGAAACCAACCATCCAATGCTCGTAGGTGCAGGGGTGGGAGAAATGTTAATGTGACAATCCTACATGACACCACCTCTACTATGAATTCTACCATGACCTTAGCTACTAGGCACCCACACCCCATATCACCCTCAGAATCTATCCATATTAGGGTGATGAATACCATCGTACATCGGTAGGAGTAGGAGGGTGTCATAACCACAAGGGACATGAACCCCTAGGGCCTATAGGCTTCAATGACTCGCTGACACTACCTTCCTCCAGGTCCACTCCAGGGGAATCACAAACTATTCTAATAGTTAACTACTTCAAGAGTCTCCCCCTAGTGTGATTCTGTGGCTCGTTCCCCTATACTGAGGAGGTGGGGGATGTCCAAGTCACTCCTACCACAACTACTACCCAATATCCTCCATGGAGGGCTCCCAAAAGGACTTGTTAGTGCCAGAAATGACTAGTTCTTTAGGCTGAAGAACAGGTGTACTTTACCCATTCTCCACTGGCTCTGGTCTGAACCATCTGATGCCAATGTCAGGAGAAATCCCAAGAGGATTCTAGACAAGGGTCATAATCTTCCATGACTTTAGTTTTCCTTACCACTTCCGATGAATTCTGCTAGATCCCCATGATTGGTGAGAATGAATCCATATTCACTTGGTCAGGATCAAGACCTTAACTGCCCCATAGGAAGATTGGTCTGACCTTTTCAATCTATAGTGCTAATGATAGCTATTGCAGGTCAACCTGTGGTGGTGAGGTTTAGTGCAGAGGTCCTCCCTGCACCGCCACAAACCCAATAATAGGTCCTTACTACTCTTTTAATCAGTGTGATGGTCCTTCTCATTCCATTCCAAGCTCAAGCGAAGGTCCTCTTTTCTCCAATACCGATAAAAGTGGATATTCCCCCCTCTTCAAAAAAAAAAAACTAGTGTGGAGGTCCATCCCATACTATCACCAACCCAATAAGAGGTCCTCCCTGATATCATAATCAGTGCGAAGATCCTCTTCATGCTGTTCCTAGCTCAAGTATAGGTCATCCCTACTCCAGTAACAATCAAAGTGGAGGTTCCCCCCCAACTTCATTGATAACCAGTGTATAGTTCCTCCTCACACCATCACCAATTGAGGCATAGGTCCTCCCCACTCTCACAATCTGCGTGAAGGTCCTCCTTGTTACATTCCAAGATCAAGTGGACGTCCTCCCCACTCTATCACCGATCAAAGAAAAGGTTACCCCCACTTCATAAAAAACTAGCGTGGAAGTCCTCCCCACACCATCACCAACCTAAGAAGAGGTCCTTTCCACTCTCACAATCAGCACAAAGGTCCTCCTCATGTCATTATAATCTTAAGTGGAGGTCCTCCCAACTCCATTACTAATCAAAACAGTGTTTTTATCCATTATTTCAACAACCATTAGGGAGGTATTACCCATTCTATCATTGCTATCCAACATAGAGGCCCTCCCCATGTCACAACCAATCAGAGTGGTTGTCCTCCCCACTCTTTCAATAGTCAACATGGAGGTCTTCTCCATGTTTCTACCAATCAAAGAAGAGTTCCTTCCTACACATTCATTAACTAGTATAGAGGTATTCTACATATTACCTATACTAAACATAGAGGTCCTCCCCATTTCTATTGTTTCCATCTTGAAGGTCCTCCTCATGCTGCAACCAACCTGTACGGAGTTCCTCCTCGTGTTGTTACCACTAGTAAACATGAAGGTCTTCCCCATGTTATTTTTGATCAAAGAAGAGTTCCTCCCTGCCTTCAACACTAACTAACATAGAGTTCCCACCCATACCAAATATGTACCCTACCCTGAAGAACTGTCCCAGGGTAGAAGAATGTTGAACCACCGATGAAGGAAAAATCCTGGGAATCCCTAAGTTATCATTGACCTTATTGATATTTCAGACTTTGAGGGCACAGATGACTTGGGAATGATGTTTCCAACCTGACTGAAAAAGTTTAAGGTAGGAGCTCGACAGGTGAAGTTATCCGTCCTGAAAGGTGAAATCCACTGGATCCCTAGATCCCTCTGCAAGTACATGCAGGTGGAGGAAGTTTTGGATCCCTTCTAATAACTCATGGTGCAACCATATTTATCGCTTCTAGTCTCCCACCTATCCACCTCTACATTAGATATTGGAGATATTATGTGGATTGGAATGAGCACTAAAAATGGAGATCACTCATCCAACCTATCAATGAGCGCCACTTCCCTTTCACATGAGGCTGGGACAAACACAACATTTTATAGGGATGCGATACTGTGGTTGGTACCGCCCCCAAGAGATGAACCAGTGTACGAAAAAAAGTAACTCACACAGTGGCTCCTCTTTCATATAACCAGCCACTACATCGATCCAAATAGATGTTTCCACCTATCTCTTGGACAACACCAATCAAAGCATGGACCAACCAAGATTAGGTCCATTCATCTGATCAATAAAGTCTATGGGAGAATTTGGATACCAATCAATTGTTTTTGGTGTTTTGACCAAATGAAAATTCCAGATTTGATATCCCTGAGTCCCTCACTGAGGGCCAGGCCGCGTGTTTCTACCAAAAAACTTTGGGAGATGCATAACCACCTCCTTGGTCATCATTTGATATATCGAAGAAGCCACTTGAACTTTAAGGATATCAATCAATAGTGTCGAAAATTTGATTTAGCATCGATCCTAGTGTTTTAACACCATGGATCTCCCAACTACCACCAGATCCTCCAACAGAGATGCATCAAGATCCTCATAGTGATATACCAAATCATGGAATAAGAATATCCACATGTGATTATTATTGGATGGGGATAATACATATCTCTCCACATCATCCCTATCCAATGACATCCTGACTTACCCATTGATGATGACAACTCTACTATGAGTATAGTTACGGTAAATTTCACGAACTGAATCTGGTCGTCATCATTACCAGCACTAAAACCAGACCATGGAAAGTCCCAAATAGCATTAAATATCCCCAAGATCAGGAAAAAGTGCCCGAGTATCATTTATAATGGTTTGGGAATGATTTACCCAAGTTTAGAATAATTTAACAACCAAAAAACAATCAATAAACCAAATCTGAAAATTTATGACAAACATGACTTAAATAAAAATCAAGAACTAAACACATAGGTTTAAATATGACACAAGAGGTACAAAGATATATAAAATTAGCATAAAAACATCCCATGAGACTATACACGATAAGGGGTTATCACCTACAAGCTGTCTCTACAACACCACACCAAGGGAAGAAATTAGCAACCCGAACCGCCATCACCCAAGGCCTTACCTTTACTTATGTCAAAGATGATCATGTCTACTTAATACTAGGGGGTCTAAGTATGTTTTGAGACTAATCCCAATAAGATACCACCCATATGATTATATATAGTAATCAATACAAGATGAAAAGCATGTAAGTTTTTGATAAACAAGAAATGGTGGTAATAAATTCTAAAGGATGAAACTTTTAAAGGTAACCAATTTTCAAATGGAAATTTTAAAGAGTGAACAAATTTAATTAAAAAATTTAAGATACTACATTTATCCATCCAAAAACACCCTAATTAAATGATAAATACAAGATATACAATGAGCAATAATCTCAGGAATACCCATAGGCACTAGTTAGTTTCAGACCCCATGTACCTCGTATCTCGGTGTAAAGTAACCATAGTAATATATGTTCCCATGAAAGATACACTATTTGGGAACATAACCATAACCTATTTGTCTCCAATCATCACAAATTTAGTTTTTTAGTGTTGTCAATGTCTAACTTGCTAAGTGAAATAGGGATAAAACTGCTCTGGATCACTAGCGTACTAATACATGTCTGCCCACCTAAATACCCAGGTTTCCCCCCTTGTGATCAAAAAATTTCCACATGTTGAAAAAATACATTTTCACATAAAAACCCTATTTAGGGTAAAAAAAACTCAAAACATTAGCTACAAATTCTTTTCACCTTTTACACAACTCAATAATCAATGAAATGTTTTCAAAAAACACCTTTAAGGTATACCACCAAACATTGTACATGAAATCTATATAAAATCCCTCTTTGAAAACAAATTGCACACCAATATTACACAAAAATTGAATTAGAAGCACTAATGAATTTTAATAAAACCATTACATGAGTTATATAATAGCCTCAATTGGTATAACATTGAATGGACATGTAAAAAACCCATTTTCACAAAAAATTGGCACTTAAAAATCATTTACTTAACAAATTCCACCAAAACCATTTTTTTTAGTAAGAGAAATAAAAGGGGAGTATTATAAAAATAGAAATCCAGAATGTTTAACTCATCTAGTATTGCTTACACATGGAACCACCTACCACAAGTGTCAAAACCCTCAAATCCTTGTGCGGAAGTTCAATCGCACCACCGCCGCACCACAAGGAAGTTAAATCCAACCTAAAACAGAAATATTAGACTAATAAACCCAAGATAAAACCCTATATTTGAATACCTACTTGATTTATATTAGGAAATTTATGAAAAGTGTAAGAAACCCTAAGCAAAAGGGAGGAACATGAGAGGAAACTCACATAATTGAGAAACTTTGAAGAAATCTCCCCAAATACACCAGTAACTGAATCTCCAAACACCCAATAATGGAAGTTAGGTTCAAATAAGACTGGGGATGTCATGTAGAAACTAGAATGTGTAAAAATAGTCAAAAATGAAGGAGTTATGAAGTAAACAAATTACCTTTTCAAATCTGGATGATTTGACAATTATTGAGAAGTTTCACCCTAATCTGTGATGCAAATGAGCTCTAAAGAAGGAGACATGAACATGGGAGTGTTCCTAGGGATGTTGGATTCGAATGGAAGGTTGAATCACTGAAAAAAATAAAAAAAATGATATATTAAAGAATTAAAATTTTAAAGCAGGAAATGGGCTCACAGGTTAGACCAATGCCTAACTAAATCACCCAAATCTTAATTTATAATGAGTTCCTAAGGGGTACAAATATACATGGTGGTTTGAATAGGTCTGGGGAGGCAAATTGGTAAGTGGAATGGGTGAAAAGTGTTAAAAAATAAAGGATTTTTAAAAGAAAAAGAATGGTTTTTAATATGGAAATGGGCTCACGATTGGGCCCAAATCATAAAACCCTCCATTTCCCCCAAAAATGCTTGGGAAATTCCCACAACAAAGTAGGAACATAAATTACATGAAAAATTCCTTTAAAATAAGTAATGGATGTGATAGTAAACATGGTTTTTGCTGAGTTTCCTGGGAATAGGGAGTTTGATGTTGGATCTAATAGGTAAAATTATCCCCATGGTGTAGCACAACACCAGGTAGACCCCCATACATGTGTCCTCACCTGCCAGAATAGGTAGTTTCTTAGCCTCAAATATCCCTATGAGACATTTCCTACTATTTGACACCTTAAAAAGGGTAAAGAGTATACCAGGTCCTCTAATCCTTTCGATCTGTATGAGATTTTTCCAAAGATAGAGGCTGATCCCAAAGTGGCCACCTTACTCTAATTGGTCGCTGAGTAGAAGAGGATCATCGATGAGCTCATTGTTAATCGACGCCTAGATTAAAACACCACCCAATAGGATACTACTTCTCATTCTATTGTGAAGTAAGTTATTCTTGGATAGTTACTCCCAGTCAAGCCTGGTAATCCCGGTCATCTAGATAGAGAAGAGGCATGAGTGTTTGCAAAGTGACCAAGGTATACATCACTAAATCCTCTTGAGTAGTGTGATCATCTTCCTCAGGGCCCAGATCGAGACACTACACAAGCTATTTATCCCACTTACCAGTCAACAAGACTATCAACCCATTGGTGCTCAAGAAACCTATTCATGATATGTATCCTCTCTAGGATGATTTGATATATTCTCTCATTACTCTACTTGTGGACCTAGAGATGTGAAAGGTGGATATCCCATCTAATGGAAAGTGATACCCAGCATGGGTAGATAACATATGAGAAACCCTAGATTTTGAAAACTCTAAATTTACCCATTTAAATGGGATGGGTGACCCACTACAATATTTGGACCACTTCATCCTGAGATGTGGACCCATGTTGGGAACCCCATAGTAGTAGGAGTTCACCAAGGTCCGGTGTTTCATCTAGACATTAGAAGGGCATGTGTTTGAACAGTAAAGATAGTTACCCATTAGGTCCATCACTACCTGGGAAGATCTTCATAGGTAGTACCTCTACTAGTTCAGCTTTACTACACATAGGACAATTATTGCAGACCTATTACAGTGAAATCAAATGCATGATGGGAAAGTTGTAGATTTTATCACTAGTTGTAATCTACTCACATATTCACTTGACATGAAGCTGACCCAAGATCATCTATTAATGATGCACAAAGGGAACATTAAGACTAAGATGGTCCCTACCCCTATCACTCAAAACTTACTATGGGGGTTTTGATATTTTTCCGAGAAGGCCCAAAATTTGGAGGAAGCTTTGTAGCAAGTTAATCAGGAATTTCTATTGCCTCCTCTAGCTCCTGTGAGAAGATCTTCCCAAGAAGATATATCTAGAATAGTACAGGTAGAGTCCCCTGAGACATTAGAGTTTTTGGACCCTCTACTCGAAGATCATCACTAAGTGTAGTAGCCATATCAGGCATAACCTCACCCAACACATAATCGACAAGCACTGCCCCACTAAGAACAATCACCTATATGAAAGAATATGGATATGACCTCTCATTAGGATCTATACCCTCATCAAGGATATCCCCCATAGTGTTCTTCTGAGAAATAAGGAACCATAACTATTCTTTGAAACATTTATAGTTTCCCATATATTTCCTCAATGCCCTAGAGTAGGAAATTCTGAAGATTCTAGAGTGAAAGAGTCCCCATGAAGTCAAACACACTGACAGTACCGATCACCTCCCTTATCGAAGGATCCTTGGAAATACCATCAAGGAATGATATGTGTTCAAGGATTGGCATCAGGACCAAGTAGATAACTATCTGTTCAAGTTGGTATAGATCTCCATCGAGCCTGAAATTAATAATGAGGGTTCAAGTGAATGGAAGAAAGTTTCTAGCCGATGGATTCAGATGTAAAAAGATTGGTTGGCCCATAGAGAAGTCTATTTCCACCATGTTGTCATCCATGCCCTCTTAGTCCACCATGAAACTATTGAATTCACCATGACTTCCCCAAATCACTACTACAAATACCCCTTTTATCAGCGCTAAAAAACCCCTTTTATCAGTGCTAGAAAAGCACTGTTAAATCCAGTGAAGATAAGGGGGGGTCCCCTTTATCAATGCTCAAAAAAGCGCTGATAAAGATACCTTTTATCAGCGCTAAAAAAAGCGCTGATAAAAGGGGTCTTTTATCAGCACTAAAACAAAGTGCTGGTAAAAGGGTCCTTTATTAGCGCTTTGTTTTAGGGATAATAAAAGGGTCCTTTAGTAGTGCTTCATTTATCAACGCTTTTTTAAAAGCGCTGATAGAAGTTAAAAAACATAAAAAAATTAAAAAAATTTAAAAAAATAAAAAAAATCCTGCCAATCGCGGGGGGGGGGGGGGGGGGGGCTTTTATAGCACTTGAGCTTCCCCTTTTACAGAACTTTTCCACCCCCCTCCAGTGCCCCCACACACCCCCTTCACCCTTTATCAGTGCTAGCTCCCATATTCCCCCATGCACACACGCCCCTGGCTCCACTAGGTTTTGAACTTGAAACCTCCCCCCTGTGCGCCTAAGACCTTACCACTCCTCTATTTTGATTGGTTTTTTATTTCATGATATATATATATATATAGTTATATTGATTCGTATAGTAATATATATTTATATTAATATATATATATATAGTTATATTAATTTATATCTCTCTGTATATATATATATTTAGTTTTATTTATTTGTATGATAATATATATTTATATTAATATACATATATAGTTATATTAATATATATATATATATATTTATATTTATAGTGATATTAATATATATATTTATAGTGATATTAATATATATATTTATCGTAATATTAATATATATATATATATATATGTAGTTATATTAATATATATATATAGTTAGATTAATATATATATATATATAGTTAGATTAATATATAGGTATATAAATATTCATATATCTTTATTTTAAATAAAATGGATATTAGTTATTTTTTAGATAAAGCTAATATATTTTATATGTTAATATATTTTATTATTTATATTTATAATTAAATTTTTATGTGTGAATATATAAAAAATATGTATATATTTTTATATATTTGATTATAAATAGAAGTTAATTATAAAAAACGATAAAATTTTAAAGAAATAATATCAATATGAATGTAATACCTGGGAATAAATTCAGTTCCCACCAAAAAAAGCTAATAATACCCCCATAAACGAGGCTGAAAATCCACAAAATGGTAAAAAATCTGGGTACCCTGACTAAAAACTCAATTTTGGAGGCCTTATAGGTCTTTTTTGGCCTTGAAAAAACCTTGACTGGGGTCACTCGTGTCACAACTACGTAGATATCATAACAAGCTTCAATTTGATATGTGGTAGAGCTCAAACAGACACCCAGATCAAAAGTTATGACCGTTTGAAGTTTGAGTTACGTTTTCAATATATTTTGGATCTTTTTTTTTAATTTTTTTTAATTTTTTTAGTCTTAAAATTGTTATTAAATTACTATTAATCCATAATAATTAGAAAATTATTAATTAAAAATATTATTTTTTAATTTTTTTATAAGCCATTTTCATTAAATATCTTATATATTAAGTGTAACTATATATTTATACTTATCAAAAATATATTTAAAAATATATTTAAGAAATATATATTATATTTATATCAATATAACTATATCTATATATTTAAATATTAATATATTTTTTTAATTATTATTTTTAGATGTAGACCATTTATCAGCGCTTTTTAAAAAAGCGCTAATAAAGACCCCCCCTTTATCAGCACTAACGAAAAAGAAATGATAAATGGGGTACCTTTATCAGCGCTTTTTCGTTAGCACTGATAAAGGTGTGGAACTGGCCTTGCCCTGTTTTGTGGTAGTGAATGATGATTTTGAATCTACTTCATATCCCTCTAAATCTCAAAAGAGTATGTGCTGATGGTGAAAAGGGAACCAAAGTCACCCACTGGTGCCAAATCCATCTTGAACCCTTGAAAATTTCAAGCCTTTGAAGGTGGGAAGCACCCCCATGGTCTGACCAGCATTAGAATACCCCTACAAAGATGAACATGAGTATGCTTTTTTAAATTTCATAGAGTTGATAGATCGCTTCATAATGCATGATAATGAGGAATATCAGGAAATCCCCCACCCCACGGAGTGATTCCAGTACACATTAATGATGGGGGGGGGGGGTCAAGGACATGCAAAATTTTGGAATACCTAGGTCAGTTCTTTAGACAGATCCATGCATGCTACCAAAACTAGGTAGTAGGTGATGTACAGAGCTCAACCGATGTAGTCCTCCCAGCCCAATCCACCTGAAACATCGCTACATTTGATTATATTAATTGACCAGGAAGGATAGTCGTGACCACACCGTGATCAGTTGGGTCCAGCAAAAGTTAGGCCTCAACCAGTTGATATTCAACTAATAGTGTTTTGGGAAAGACAGTTGATGAGAAGCATGGTATTTCCAGCACCATCCATAACCCAGTGGCACAACCAGCAGTACCTTTCATACCTCCCACCAAGGAGAAACCCCCTGTGGGCATAAATGTGCATCTGGTGCAGAAGTATGACCTACTAAAGCACCTAGCCAGCATACCTACAAGGCTATAGATCCTCGAGGCCCAACTCTTGTCCAATGAAATGGGTGAGGTCCTTATATAATCTTTGAAAACCCCCCTCTAGTCTGAAGGAGAAGTAGCGACTGTAGAGACCAACTTTGTAGAGGAGGCTAAGTAAGAGGAATTCCTAACCATCATCTCATTATCCAAAGAATATGAGGGATCCCTCATTTATGGGAACATCAAACCAATGTACATCACAATTCAGTTCAACGGTGTGGAGGTCAATCACTACCTAGTTGATATAGATTCTGGGATCAACCTCATCTCAGCTCGGACACCCCACAAGTTGTGACTGAATGAAGTATATCTGAGTCCCTCAGACCAAAATATTTAAGGTTATGAGGGGATCGAGAAGAAACTGTGTGGTAGGATTCAGTTGAAGCTCTAGTTTGGAGGTTTGATAGAAAGTGCTAAATTCATGGTAGTCTCACAAGATACCACCTATAATGCATTTATGGGTAGGCCCTAACTTCATCTTCATGTGGAAGTTCCCTCCTCATATCACCAATTCCTCATGTACTCCATCAACAATTGAGTAGGTGTGCTTCAAGGTGATGAATCCTCCTTTAAATCCTATAAAGCCCACTATCTAGATGATGAATATTACAAGAGTGATGGGAAGAAGGTTCAGACCAATGAGTTTGAACACATAACCATTGCGGCCATCCCATGGGTGGACTTTGATGACGCCTTCATTCTCTTGACCCACATATTGGAGGCCATGATATAGGATTTAGGAAGTTTCTTTTTCATTTCCAAGAGAAAGGGGAATCACATCTATAAATGGAAGGAACATCTGAAGATTTCCTCATACTACTACACATGAGAGGCCCATGTGACACTAGAAGCACATACCACTGTAAAGTACTAAGAGGTTCGCCCTATGGACACAATTCCATGCTACACTCGCCTTTTCCACAGAGTATGGTTGAGTCGCCAGAAGCCAACTCACCACCATTACTTTGACATCAAGCATGAACCCCACGATCAAAGGTCTAATGGAGTTGGCTCGACAACCTCTGCCACTATGATTTCAGAAGACCAGGAACCCCTCAATAGAGATTTTGTATCCACCCAAGTAGGTATCAGTGTTCCCCCAAATTAACTATTCTGATTGAAGTTCTTCTTACTGATTCTTGAGCCTCTAAAGGTGAGGAGGATTTATAAGACACTCCTCCCTCATTTGAAGAGGGAATCTCCCACTATGGAAAAATTTGAATTTAACAGCGGTTTAAACCACCACTAAATCATTCTACTGTGGTTTTGGAAAACTGTTTCTAAATCGTGTGTTGGAAAATAATTAGCGGTAGTTTTTTTTTTAAAATCGTCATAGAATGATTTATCAGTGGTTTTTAGTGGCGGTTTAAACCACTGCTAAATCGTTTTTTTATTTTTTTTAATTTTTTTTAATTTTAAAACATATTTTTTTAATTTTTAATTTTTTTTAATTTTGGAATTTATTTATTTATTTATTTATTATTTATTATTTATTATTACCATGCTCATGGCCATCTCTATGCACAAGTCCATGTTCATGTACATGCACATGCCATATATATAAATTTTATATTGGGTGAGATTTGAACCCCTTACCTCTTGCTCATTCTCCAAAGACTTTACCACTCCAGCATACTCTTCATGTGGTTAATAAATTGAATTTAATATACTTATATATATATATATATATATATATATTAATTGAAAAAACAAATAATACATAACAAATAGATACACACTAAATAATTGTTAATCAATAGTGATTAATCAATAATGATTAATCAATAATCAATACTTAATAACTAATAATTAATAATTAATAATTAATAAGTAATAAGTAATTATTAATATTTAATAATGAATAATTACAAATTACAAATTACTAATTACTAATTAATAAATTAAATATAAATGAATAATAAATAAAGAAATATATAATATGGAAATAAATGGTAAATAAAAAATAGTAAATGATAAATAGTAAATAGTAAATAATAAATAGTAAATAATAAATAGTAAATAATATATAGTAAATAATATATAGTAAATAGTAAATAGTAAATAGTAACTTATAAGTACTATATACTAAATACAAAATACAAAATAATATATAATATATAATATATAATATATAATATATAATATATAATATCAAATATCTTATATATAATATATAATATATAATATCAAATATCTTATATATTATATATAAAATATAATACATAATACATAATACATAATATATAATATATAATACATAATAAATAATAAATAATATATAATACATAGTATATAATACATAATATATAATACATAATATATAATACATAATATATAATATATAATATATAATACATAATACATAATATGTAATATCTAATACATAATATATAATATATAATAGGTAATACAAAATATATAATTTTTAATACATAATACATTATATAAAATATATAATACATAACATATAATATATAAGTAATGTATAAATAATAAATTAATTAAAAAACAATTTTATAAATGATAAATAAATAACAAATAAATAACAAATTAATAAATAATAGATAAATAAATAATAAATAATAAATAATAAATAATAAATTATAAATTATAAATAATAAATAATAAATAATAAATAATAAATAATAAATAATAAATAGTAAATAGTAAATAGAAAATAATAAATAAATAATAAATAATAAATAAATAATAAATAAATAATAAATAATAAATAATAATTAATAATTAATAATTGATCATTAAGAATTAATAATTAAGAATTAATATTTAGTAAATACACATTTATAAATAATTAAAAATTTATTAATTTTTTTATTAATTAAATAATAAATAATTAATAAATAATAAATATTGAATAAATAAATAAATAATAAATAAATAAATAATAAATTAATAATAAACTAATTATAAATTAATATTTAGTAAATTAAAAATAAATTAATAAATAATAAAGAATAAAGAATGAAGAATAAAGAATAAAGAATAAAAAATAAAAATAAAGAATAAATAATGAAGAATAAAGAATAAAGAATAAATACATAAATAAATAAATAGATAAATAAATAATAAATATTAAATAATAGATAATAAATAATAAATAATAAATAATAACAAAAATAATTAATAATTAATAATTCTTAATTATTAATTAATAATAAATATTTAATGTTCAATATTTCATATTTAATAAATAAATAAATAATAAATAATAAATAATTAATTAATAATTAATTAATAAATAATGAATAAAAAATAAATAAAGAACAAATAAATAAATAAATAATATATGAATAACAAACTAAAAATAAATAAATAAATAAATAATAATTAATTAATAAATTAAAAATAAATTAATAATTAATGTGTACATAATAACTAAATAATAAATAAATAAATAAATAAATAAATAAATAAATAAATAAATAAATAAATTTAAAAATAAATAAATTGATAAATAGATAAATAAATAAATAGATAATAAATAATAGATAAATAGATAAATATTAATTAATTAATTAATAAATATTAAATAAATAAATAAATAAATATTTAAATAAAGAAATAAATAAATCCCAAAACATTAAGAACCTTTGAAAACACTAAAAACACTCAAATGACCATAAAATATAATTTGGGACTCCTTTTTTAATGCCAAAACCAGTCAAATTGAAGATCATGAAATGAGATTAAATATGATATGTCGTACATGCCGATCGAACACCTAGATCGAAAGTTATAACCATTTGAATTTTAAGAAATCAGGGTCTGCAACTAAAACCATTGTTTTTGAGGCCTTTTGGGCCTTTCTAGTTGAATAAAAAGGTGTACAATTCTCAAAAGTTGGTACCAGATCTAGATGGTGTAGAGCTTATCATAGGCTTTGATTTGATATGTGGTAGAGCTCAAACAGACACCCAGATTAAAAATTATGACCGTTTGAAGTTTGAGTTCGATTTTTAACTTTTGAAATTTGAATATGTTTTTTCTTTGATTATCTCATGATTTAAAATTCATTTCATTTTATCTCCTTTGATAAGCTTCAATTTGGCTGGTTATAGATCTGAAATGGACTTCTAGATCAGATGTTATGGTCATTAGATGCTGAAGTATGTTCTTCAACTTATTGAAAATTTGTTTTTAGTTTAAAAATATTTTTATCTAATAATTATAAATATTTATTAATTGAAAAATTATAAATAATAAAATATATTTGATTCAAATAATAATTAAAAAATAATAATAATAAATAAATAAATTAATTTTTTCCTCAATTTTAAGGTATTTTTTAAAAAACTACCACTAAAAAATAATAGATTTTTTGGAAGAAATTTTAAAACATTCATAAAAAATATTTTAAAAACATTTTGTGGCGGGTTTTTCGTGGTGGTTTTCAAAACTACAGCTAATTTTTTTTTTCAATCAAAAAATTAAAGGTGGTTTTTAAAACTGCCATGAAAAAATCGGCACTGAGACAATATTTTCTTGTAGTGTCCATCACCATTGATGGGTTTATTTAAGTGAACCTTGGTACCAAGGTAAACCCATGGCCAATGCTGATTAGTTAATTCATGCCTTTGGAGGAGGAGTAGTAGATTCTGGCTTTCCTGAAGTTGAATTATGATGTATTCTTCTATAGTTATGATGAGATACTAGGACTAAACCCTCAAGTTTCTGTCCACCATCTAGGTCTCCCAGTGTGTCAGCATGGGTTCTAGTAGCCTCACACAAAGATGAAACCTTTCGATGGTGCCACAGTCAAGGTTGAGGTTGATAATATTATCAAATCCATCTTCATCAGGAAGTAAAATACCCCAAGTGGATAGGTAACATCATCCCAGTCATGAAGAAGAATGAGTATATCAGAGTCAGTATTGACTTCTAGGACCCCAACAACCAGTGCCTGAATACTAATTTTCCACTTCTAGTGACAAAGTTATTGATTGATGCTACATGTGGGCTCTAAAATATCTCCTTCATGGATGGATTTTTTTGGGTATAACTAAATACAGATTCCCCCCAAAGATGAAGAGTATACTGCCCTCAGGGATCCACAAGGGTACTTTTTCTATCATGTGATTCCTTTCACCGTGAAGAATGTAGGAGACACTTACCAATGGTCCATGCATCACATCTTTAAACCAATTCTCAAGATATTGGTGTAATTCTATGTTGATGATTTTGTGGTAAAACCCCACTAGCATCATGACCGTCTGAAAGACATTGGGAAAGTTTTTGGATTCTATTTTTCTCGGTAGTTGAAGATGAACCCCTTGAGTGTTCATTCAGGGTTATATTTGGGAAATTTCTTAGATTCATCATTAGATATAGAGGCATTGAATCAACTTAGATAAGATCAAGGCTATAATATAGATGCCTACCCTATGTAACTTGTGGGAGTTGTTAGGCCTCCAAGGACACCAAGCCTACATATGCTGATTCTTTTATGAAAATGGTTATAAAGTGTAAGACCTTTTTAAGGATCATGAAGAAAGGAACCACCTACCAATGGGATGAGGAGTACCAGACCACCTTTGAGGAAATCAAGTGGTGTCTACTAAAACATCCAGTTTTGGTTCCACTCATCTCAAAAAGCCTATGGTCCTTTACACGATCACCCTAGAATGGTCCCTCGGTGACCTTCTCTCCTAGAAGAATAATGAGGGTAGAGAAAATAGATTATACTATCTTATCTATATGATCCTCGAAACAGAGGCTAGATATTACCCTATTGAGAAGAGTTTCCTCACACCGGTTTTTGCAGTGTACAAGTTGAAAAATTATTTGAAATATCATGAGATATATATGGTGTCTATCATGGATCAAATTAAGTATATCCTAAATCTACCCATGTTGAAAGGCTTTATGTTGTGCTGGAAGTGATTTTCTAGTAATTTGAAATTATATTTCTTCCATAGAAAGTCATCTAAGGTTAGGCATTAGTTGAATTTCTTTCCACTCATCTATCTCATGAATAATTTCATTTGGATGTTGACTTCTTAGATGAGGCCATCTTCTTAGTGGATTAGGCCATGCCGTGTTGGAAGATTCATTTCAATGGTGCTTCTTGGATCACAATCGGTACAAGAATCAATGATCCAAATCTCAATAGAGTAGGCTTGGGGATCCTTTTCATCACCCTAACACAGGTCACTCTACCATATTCATTATTTCTATTAGAAGTCTACACTAATAATGAGATATAGTATCATTCACTTATTACTAGTCTTGAGATGGCCCTCATGATTGATGTCCCCCACTTTCATGTGAAGGGTTACTCCAAATTAGTAATAAAAAAGATTAATGGTGACTACATCATTAGAAATATAGAGCTCATGCCCTTTCTATAGTTAAATCTTCGGTTAATGGACAACTTCACTTCTTAGAAGAAAATGAATTATATACCTCGGTCATAAAACAGTTATGCTGATGCCTTGTCCAGTCTAGCTGCATCTAGTGTAGTGCCTGACTAGGATGACCTATTTATTCATGTGGTGAATTAGAGAGTCAGCCCCATATCTTCCTAGATGATAATAAAATCCAATAGGTAAACCAGTTGACTGTTGGTTATTCTATTTCAGGAACTTCAGGTTTCCCCACAGTAGAGGAATCCTCCGATTGGATGAATCCATTCATTGAGTATATCTAGTGCGAAATTCTTCCTTCAGATCGAGTGGAGTGTGATTTAATTCATCGGCATGGAGCATAACCCATCCTTGAGAGTGGGACCAACCATGAGAAAAATCTTTATAGATGAGGGTTTGATGGAATTATCCACCATTTAATCCAAGGCGATGAGATTCCCCAGGTTATGTAGGAAGTTCATGCAGGGTCCTATGGTTCCCATTTTGTAGGTTTGAAACTTTTTCACTAGATTTAGAGGCTGGGTTACTTCTATCCCACCATGATCCACAATTTCATCAAGTATTCTAATAGGTTTCATGTGTTTTATATCCATCCCATTTCTTTTCATTGACCAATAGATCCCCTCCACACCACCAAGTATTCTCGGCCCTTTGTAGTACGAGGACTTGATTTTTTGGGACCATATCAACCAGTGACACCTCACTAGTGTAGGTTCATTATGACCGCGGAATATTTCTTCTCCAAGTTGACATAAGTGATCCCACTTAAGGATTTCAAGGAAAAATCCTTGATTGAATTAATGAGCTCCTACATAATTTATATATTAGGAGTTCCTCACACCATTATCATCTACAATGGTACTAACTTCTGGGTTGCTAAGCTAAAGAGGTTGTCTTCCAAGTAAAAAATTCAGTCCAACCAAACTTACCTCTATTATGCATAGGAAAATGGATAGATCAAGGAATTCAAAAAGACCCTCTCTAATATTATGCAGAAGACAGTGGGCCGGAATAGGAGGAGATTTCTGGAAAATCTCCCAAACAACCTCTAGGCTTATTGGAATATGACTCAGAATTCTACTTAGGTGAATCCACACTCCTTGGGGTATTTAATAGAGGCAGTCCTACCCATTGAGGTTTAGTCTCCAAATAGATGACTATGACCAAAAGACACCTAGAAAAATAGTATATGTTTGTCTTGTTGAGTTGGAATCCCTTTAAGAGAATATTCTCCAAGACTTACACAATATAGAGAGGCAATACAATAATATAGAGAGAGCACTCAAAAAGAAGGTCCACCTCTAATCCTTCCTCCAGGGTAATATGATACTAGATTGTAGAATGCCGATGATATATAAGAAGAAGTGACCAAACATGGAACCCAAATGGGAAGGGTCTTACATAATCCACAAGGTCTATTCTGATGGTGTATACGCTTTGGTCAACATGGACAGAGAGTGTGGCACTCCTCCTAGAAATTCCAAATTTCTCAAGTATTACTATGCATAAGGAGTTCACATCCTAGACACATGACGTTAAACTATGTTCTAGGTCTAAAATCCATGACCTTAAAATAGGAGTTCAAAGTCCAATAATTATGACTCTAAATTATATTTGAGTCCTTATCAGGAATGTGTTGTGCAGAATGGGGTTTATTGGTCCTGATTCATGTTGATTTGGTCATAACCCTGCTCTACACATATCTACTTGTCAGGCCTCTCCCTATGTCCAAACTCCATGAACTCAAACTAAGAGCCTAAGTCCATGAATCATGACTTTAAACCGTATGAAAGTCCACCTGAGGTGTGTGTTGTGTGGAATGAACCTTCTTGGTCCAATTTTACATTGAGTTGTTCCTATTGTGACACACATATCCCTTTAGTTCAGAATCCTATCCCCATGGTTCAAACTCTCAGACCTTAAACTAAAATCCCCATTGGTCCAAACTCTTTGAATTTAAGCTAATATCCTTAAGTCTGAGAATTATGGCTCTAAACTATATGCGAGTCCTTCTTAGGAATGTGTTGTGTAGAGTTGGAATTCTTGTTCCTCCTTCATGTTGAATTGTTCATGCAACCATACTGCACATATCTTCTTGAGAATCCTCTCCATATGGTCCAAACTCTATGATATTAAACAAAGAGTATCATTGGTCAGAGCTTTAAGAACATAAAATAATATCAATCCTATAGTCCATGCAATATGACCTTAAAATACCTACAACAGGTCCAAGAAGTAAAACATTAAAATATTTATAGACTCTATAGTCTAAGTTGTATGAATTTAATTTTCAAAGCCTGTAATACTCAATGCACGAAGTTAAAAATGATATGTTACCCATTTCATAATTAGTATTCCTATTAATAGAATATGGCCTTTGCCCCTTCTTAAATCAGGATGCCTTGTATGATAAGTATGGGATTGTTAACAAACCTTACCCCATGTCCCGGACATGGGATTCCCCACGATAGCCATGGGATTCCACAAATTTCCCTGCCAAAGAG
This sequence comes from Viscum album, assembly GCA_963277665.1. NCBI lineage: Eukaryota > Viridiplantae > Streptophyta > Magnoliopsida > Santalales > Viscaceae > Viscum > Viscum album. Next base: position 1,974,034,798 of record OY728157.1, on the reverse strand, counting down.
GATCACCTCTACCAACATTGGTCTTTTACCATGCTGTGTTCTAAAAATACATATGGCTTGATTCCCATCCTCATGGGATAAATAGTGATGCCATGACTTCTCATCTCCAAGCCCATTGGTGAATTAATTATCCCTTCATCCCTCATCCCCATATTTGGTCTAATTATTATAACCCTATACCGTTTTCCATTTTCCTTATGATACCTGTGTGGTAAAAATCCTCTTTGGTCCATTCACATCAAGTTTTACCTATTTCATACTACACAATAATTCTTGTAGAAAAAACATTTTACAGTCTATACATCAAAAATTTAAACTGATTTCCCCTAGTCCAAGAAACATGATTCTAAACTGTTCTACATGGTCCAGACCGTATGACATTAAACTATGTACGACTGGATTTAGGATTTCCTTATATAGTGAAGATCCTTTTTGTTTCATTCACATCAGGTTTTAACTCTTTCACTATATGAACATCCTTGAATACCCTTCTTCCTATGGTTTAAACTATATGAACCTAAACTATGTGAATTCAATTATAGAACTAAATGTAGCTTGATTCTCATACTCATGGGATATGTATCAATGACCAGATTTTTTTCTTAAAGACCAGCTACAGATCCACCTTGATAACATCCATTATATGTGGTTTAATCACCCCAATATATCCCATAGTCCTCCCAAGTATAATATCAATCCAGTTAGATTGAACCATTAGTAGGGTGGGATGCCTTCATAGCTTGATATGAGTAAGTAACATCCTTATCATATGAGGTTAAACTACAGTCTTACCCCAAAAAAGTTTGGGATGCCTCCGAATAAGGGATGATTTTACCTTTCATCAAACCAGAATGCCCTATATGATAAATATGAGATGAAAAATATATACTTATTACATGACTTTAAATTGTATATTTACCCCATGTAAACTCGAGATGTCTCATATCCACGTATGAGATTATTCAGTACTATTGTTTGAGATGGTATCCCCCTACCAGCATCAGTCTTCTACTATGTCGTGTTTTTTAAACTACATTTGGATTGATTCCCATACTCATGAGATATGTAGTGATTCCAAGATATTTTATATTGGTTCTATCCCCTTTGACCATACAATATGGTAAATTTCTTTTCTTGATGTCCCAATATTGACCCTGGGTGTCGTTTTTCAAGATTTTTGTGGTAGAGAGTCCCATAGACCCTCCATTTACATCTGGTTATCACTATTTTCACCATGAAAGTCTCTTTCCAGTAACAATTATTCTCTTTATAGAGAAATTAGTACAACTATAAACTATTTTCAACCTTCCCCTTATGTTTCACATGGTACACGGGCCTTACCGACTCTCATTCATGTTGGGTTAACACTATTTCATGCCACATAAAATGATTTAGGTAACTCATTTGTATGAAATTTATGAACTTAAACTACAATAATAGTATATGAAACATGAAATTAAACTATTTTCCATGGTCTAGGCCATATGAACTTAAACTGTGTACAATATCCCATTCACTATGACATGTACCGTCCTCACCATATGTTGTCAAACTATGAGCCCAAAATCCTTACTGTATGACGTTAAATTGTGTGTATATCATCCTCATTGAATGATTTGAATCTATAAGGCATATTAGACCCTCTATAGAGAGGTCCTCTCCTTTGGTTCAAGTCATATAACACATCATTCACATTTTCATCTATCCTCCCCTATAAGATGATTTTGAATTTTTTTCAGACCAATACACCCACACTAATGTGCTCTAAGACAAGGTGGAATAATTTCATGAGTGCTAGAATCCATTAAAACATTCCATCACTTCATTTTTATGCTTTTCATTCCCCTTATTTTGATCCTCATCCTCATCCATGTCTTAAGGAACCACCTAATGGCATGATATATGTCCAAGGCTCACCTACCATCCTAGGTCAACACAACAAAAGACTTTGGATGATAATTCCGAGGAAAGATTCATGTTTCGAACATAGTAAGTGATAAACCCTCATTTTTTTACTTGTTCTTGTCTAAGTGATATGGATGTTGTGTTTCAAACATGGTCAATATTTATCTTATATCATGATACCACTCTCCATGTGTTAAAAATTTTGGACATTTTGATTCACACATTTCATCCCCCTTTTCTTGGGTATAATTCAATGCCCCTGGCATTACCCCATTTGTGCAATAGATCACATTTAAAAGGAAATTCAGTCGTTAAAAGAACCCTATTTTCCACCCACAACCTCTGTCATCCCAAAAATTCTTAGTATTCATTCAATAATAAAATACCTCAAGTGTTCAATGACTATATTACACTCTCATATGAATGATAAATGAAATGATCGTCCCTTCTTTCTCACACTGAGAATAAATCATGTGAGATTAGGGATTGATTTTTGGTTATCTTGTAAATATGATCGAGGTGCGATGGTAAATAAAGAAACATGTAAAAACATGCATAAATCAAATAAGGCAAAGTTTTAGAGGGACATACACATATTGGAGCCTCTCCTTTGCAAAATCTATTTAATGATTGATCTCAATGATTGAGAAATAGAGCTCAGATAGCCTCTTTTGAGTGTCCTCTAGGATCAACTACCAATATACCATGTCTTATTTCTCCTCATAGAATTTGGAGTAGACTTCATAAACCTCGATCCATTTTCAGATTTTCTCAGCCCAACATTCTGCCTACACCTCCTTAGCCTCAGCCTATTTGTCTTTGAATTCTACCAGTTTTTCCCTCTGGATGTTAATGATCTCAGTCTAAGTAGTAGTGACTATAATGTGCTCATACACTAACCCCTAAAGATGGTTGATCTATCCTTCATCCCCAATGAGGGCCTTGGAACCACAATCCTTGTATTTACTCCAAGAAAGGTAAAGCACCTTCCATTATTCATGTTCCAACCTATCAAGGATGTTTTGAGCCAGCATATGGAGGATGTCGGAGTCCACCTCACCAGCTCTTAGGATGACCAACTAGGGGTGGAGAGACCCCACCTGGTTTGGAAGATCCACTATTGGAGCATGGGTGATGATGTTCCACACATTCATCCACGATTTATGTAAGGAAATATGATTCTTCTCAGTAATGTTTGAGACTGGATCCTCAAAATATTTTGGCAGTGTAGGCTCTTAAGGAGGGAATATTTCTAATATATCATCGATTGGATATTCTATATATAGATCTTTAGGTGTAGGAAAATGAAAACATACATATATGGAAAGTTCCTCTCTAACCTGTCCACCTACAGAGGAAGCCTTTATTACAACTTGTGGCAGAACTAAGGTAGAAGTAACTTCCTATACCCCCACCCCCATAGTCACACTCACGGATGGAGAAACCTCTTTTTTTTCCTTATAAGCCTCCACCATTAGAAATTATAGGATAAGATCCCCCAATGTAGCTTCTCCAACATCTCTAGTCATCGACAGGATTACTGCCTCTTCTATAACAACTTTGACTTTAATGGTCACCTTAGGTGGCACCTCCATAATCATATTAGCCACCAAAACTCTTTCATCCATCCTTGTCATGGGCCTTTCCTCTACCCCCTCCATGGAGGGAATGGGATCATTAGTTCCCTTCAGTGGAACCTCCATGATTACTTCAACAATTATGGAGTCCTTGTCTATTATCACCAAGAGAAAAGCTTCCACCCTCACCACCTCATCCTTGGGCACTATTAATGCACGTTCTGGTTCTATTGGCTATGTCCCAAGTAACATTCAAACTTCCATTCCGAAATTCATCAATCAAGAATAGAAATTGAAATAAAAGAGTCAAGGGAATATAGAAAGAAGATACTTATGTGAATTGTATACTCTAATGAGGATATCCTGGAGGTTCATAGGTATCCCCACTAGGTAAGGTTTAATATGTAGTGGAAACATTAGTTTTAGGAACTAGTGGTAGTTTTCTCATAGCCAAAAATTCAGAATGGGACCCCACACTTTCCCCTTGGAGGATTGAAGTCCCATATCCTTCCTTTTCAGTTCCATATAGGACCTTCCCCTCATCTGTTCTCAATTCCTACACAAGTGGAGAAAATATTTTGGCAAAGTCTCTAATAATATGTTATTTCAAAGACACATGAAATATGGGTATTAACATAGTCGACTGTAGTGATCCATCCCAGAGAAGAGCCTCAATATGCATCATTTCCCTATGAATTATTTGACTCCTCTAGATGAGGTTCACACACAACTAGCTCCACTGAAAACATCTATGGGGGAGTAGTCATATCCAACAACACCCTTACCCTGTCAGTCAGAAGAGGTGTAGTACTAGAGAATAGATCAGGCCTTCCATCTCCACTACATTTTTCTCCGCCTCTTACCAAGATAGAAAGAATCTAGCCATGGAATGACCAATACCCATGAGATACATCTCATACCTGTTGAGGTGCTACCACATCCCAAGGACACTATAGAAGTACATGAAGACATCCCAGTTATCCCAAGAATTGGGGAAGATGACATCATTGAGAATGTACATATGGTGTAACCAATTCCTGAGATCTTGAAATAATGTCCTCGGGGCCACCAAATATGGTTCCCCTAATTATCATGTCCACTTTCCAAGAATCTTTGGGGACAATGTTTCTTTTTAACTTATAGCTCTTTCGGATTCAATCCCATGAACTGACAGTCCCACTGCTACTTCCCTACATATTGGGTTATCTCTACCACAACAGTGTGTACTGACCACAAATAGGCCCCAACCTCTTTATTGAAGGACCACCACTTCATTGGCTCGGGTGGCCCACCACCGTAGCATGTCCCTAGGATATGCGCTCACCCAAATTTGTGCATATTCATGAACCAACCCATATTTAGTAGTGGGTGGTGGAAACTCATTTCACATATTTCCTAATTCATTCCAAAACATGAGACAAATATTCCTCATAACTTAAGGATGGAACTCATGATTTACCTATGAGTATACCTTTAGTGTCATCCTCTATAGACACATGAACTTTATTATGAACTGGTGTAGATTGCATGATTTAAAAATCAGATCGTAATCGACTCTTACTACCAATACCCTACCTCAAAAGGCTAGGAGGTAATATATTTGATCTAAAATCCCTATTACATCATAATTCACCACCTCCATTGACAGGGAGAATGGATGAAATATGAAGTTCTCTTCCATCCGGACCTTCTCCATCAATTCCACCATGCCCAACTTGATTGGGAGACTCCCCATGATATTCAAGATTGTTGGATGGAATATTTTTGAAGGATGAGAAATGGGGTTCAGTTACTCATATCATCCATGTGTGTGTCCACCTAGGTATATAGAAAATGGAAAATAACACACGCATACAAAATCATATTCCGTTCACAAATGTGGATAATTACTTTATACCACTTAATCAGCATTGGGAAAACCAAATTCTCTCACTTACTCACTGTGGGAGTCATATCCATTATAAAGGTTCTTGGCCACACCCCCTTGTGTGCATCCCTCACTAAAAGAATATATCTATAGTTTAATGCTTCGATGAACCCTTACATATTCACTATAGTTTGAGGTTCTGGCTTGATGTGGTATCCCCCCTGCATCTACTAGATCACTTCTAGAATCCACTAGTAGAAGCCCTACATGTACCGTTGATATCCATTAGAACATGTTAGAGGCCTAGTCAATAACTTATCTTCTTGATCCTCTCCTTAGATGACTTATAATACTGGTTTATACTAGAATTACCTGAACCATTGCTTAAAGGGAATATCCCTTATCCCTAGCTTCTCTTCACTGGTTCCCCATACCAGATCAAGAAGCACCTTACTTAAGGGTAAAAAATTCTCTTGGTCATCCCACACATTCTCTATGGGGAGGAATTAATCATAAATTTCCCCCAAGGCCTGAATATTTATGATTAAGTGGAGGTCCCAAAGGCTGTAGTCAACCAACCCATGATGTAGATGGAATGTGTTGGTCCTCAATGACCATATTCTCAACATCTCAGGAATGATTTCATGAGGATGGTAGACATGGAACTAGGAAGAACATAATGATTTATAAAATCCTACACACATCAATTATTCCTCAAACTCATCACATAAAATTCATGCCCAGTTGGCTTAGTCCCACTCATTGATAATGTTTCCACTCCAGCATAGATCCCATCTATCATTCCATCACTTCTGTGGATCCCCCAAACCTTCCTTGAGGATTGTTCGATATTGAGGTGGGGATGCCTCATCTTCAAGCTTCTACTCATCAATATTTTTGATTTGGTTGTATAGATAGTCTACTATTATTGACATGTGGTCCTTTTATATGTGGCCTATAGTAGCCTTGTGCCACTACTACTACCCTGATATGCCTCTGAACTAGTAAGCTGGTTCTCCTATTCTTGCCCTTGGGATGAAGGCATAGTATCTCAAACTAAATCTATAGAGATGAATGATTTTTCATAGAGGATATTAATTTTGAGAATATATCAATAGTTTGAGTAATTATTCATGGTCTGATGTTTTTCAAACTCTCCCCCCAATCATGATGTTCCCCACCATGTTTTCCCTCCAAGAAACATCAGTGTTGACTCCCTAAGTGGCCATTTGATTCAACACTTAGTTTATTTTTGAGTCTGATTCATGAAGGTGGTTCATAGAGGTCATTTTTGAAGCCTAATCATAGATCTCTGGTTCATAGGTCTCACTTCATGATGATATAGTTCATGATATCTAGTTCTCTAGGAAGTGTTTGATAAGTAAAAGTTCCAGAAGCCTGATTCATAACAGAAACATTCATGGAGCACATTCGTAGAGCTCAAGAGATTAATGAAAAGATAGCATAGAGATATTATTAACATGAAATTCCAATGGATTTTAAGTCCCCTCCTCTATTTATAGGTATATAGTCATCTTGGTTCTTCACGATGGCCTTTGAACACATGACCATCACACCTAGTCTTAAAGAGCACGCTTTGTGAGTTTGATTCACGGGCGAGCATTGTGAAATTAATTTGATTGAATTTTTTCAAATATTATCCCTCAAAATATAACCCCCCTTTCCCATATACTACCATTATTATGGGAGGTATTTTTGGCACCAAAATATGAATTCCACAAAAATAGAAGAGGAGGCGGCGACAATTGGTTCAGAGTGCTTTCAAGATAAAAAATATCCAAAGTCCTTTTTAAGGGTTTAATTTATCAAATAATTCTAGTTAATGAATGTATAAAGATCAAAAAGATACTTGGCCAAGATTTTACTTCATGAACACACAAAGGTTTTATGGAATACCTTTGTGTAGATATGTATTGAAGTTGTAGATCAATTCACGAACCCCTGAAGCCATGATGACTTCTTCACAAGTCCGACATTTGGCCTCACAAAGCCACTCCTATTCATGAAGCCTGTAATTCTTTGCAAGAATATCCAATATTCATGAAACCATTTTCCTATAATACCCCCTTCATTCTGATATTTTGGGGATGGTTACCTAACCTTTTGGATTCCGAATTGCTCCAAATTCACGAACCACTCGAGCATCACGAAATAATGTGAGATAGATTACCCAAGGTATCCAGGATTCAAGAAACCCATTACCCTGTGTTCTTAAACACCTAAAACCCTAGAAGATATGTCTTTTATGAATACATGATCCTTTTGTGAAGGAATAAGGCCCTATATGGAACTTGTGGATTCACAAAGCATTCTTCATTTATGAAGCACTCCTTTTCTAATCCATGGCTCCACTCCAAGGTAGGGTAACTTTGTTTCATGATGAATACCCCTCACAAGTCCCCTAACCTTCATGAGGCACATGATATTTGTGAAGAACCTCTCTATGAGGCCATAGGCTTCACAAAAATCCTTACCAGGGCCTCTCCATGGAACCTCCATTCTACTAACCCACCTTTGTGAAGTTTGAGTTCCCAAGACCCCCACACCCATCCAGGACCAGCCTAGATGCACCTCATGTCGCTATGTGACCTATTCCACCCACTATTTTGTCATAAAACTTCATCCTAAGTGTTGTTCTAGCCCCCCTCTCACCACCTACATTTTTTTTCTTAGTATAAGTACCATAATCTCTATTTATTCTCATCATAGGTATCGTAACATGAAACTCATGAGAGACGACTCCTCTCATCATTGCACCATGGCAGTTCTAAAGTGATTCCCCTACAATAGGTGTATGAGATATGGATATGAAATACCTAGTGGTATGGAGTGATTCCATCAATGTCCAACCTTCATTATGTAAAACTTACTGGTCCATGTCATATTCATACGATGTTAAACTACATGAAACTCCCTCAGTACATGACATAAAACCGTAGCCTTACCATATATGAGGAATAAAGGATTCCCCATGAATGTTAATAATGGGATTTCATCTCCTCCCACCATGGTGAACAAGCCTCCCATTATAGGAATATTCCATGTGAAATCCCCACTTACCCTATTCCACAAGCATAAGATGCTCCATGTATGACTCACATGGAATGAGATCCTCTGGGAATCCCTCTTGGAATAGGCCCCAGTCTAACCTAAGGGAGGCAAAACTATTTATCCTCTTCTACTTAAAATATCATATATAGATATATCCTCAGATGTGACTATCCCAGTTACCAAAAAAAGAGAGGATATAGGAACTAGAGCTTACCCTATCTCTTTCCCTTTAGGATTATACAACCATCCACTAGCGGACAAAGCCTATTGTGTGATCTCCAGATCTATTTCTTCCTCTTATTTATCACACCAATAATGACTCACATGGTCTTATAGGTTAGTGATGATAATGAAATCCACATGATCCTAAACATCTCAAACGGTACTCCTTCATGGGTGTAAGTCCTAAATCTTTCAAAACTATGTGGGATTTATGCCCAACTAACTGAGATACATAGGAAGCCTTCATGAGGTCTTAAACCAAAAATAAATTCACCCTAATGATCTCCTGGCCAAATCCCCTTAAATTTCATTTCCCAAATAGGGGAATACATCTCCTCTAGTTCCCTAAGTAATTCCTGATCTATTGGTAAAACTAAAGGTGTAAAATCACCCCTCCTAGGGACACAACCCCTTGATCTACATAAAGGAGAATTCTAATCACCCGTTTTCTTGTAATACATGAAAAATTTGATCATCATTCCCCTGAAAGACATTAAACATGATCCCATTATTTTTCAATTAGAAATTAACCTGGTGAACATCTCTACAAGATGTTAAAATAATACCTCAACCAATCTCAACCATACATTCTTACCCATATACACAAGATGTTAAAATTATGACCTGAACCCAAATATATACCTAAAGAAAAACATGAGATTACTAAGGTGAAATACTTAGAAGATATGAGACAAAAACATCATCTACCACATAAAAACATGAGATTCTTGAGGTGAAATTCTTGGAATATATTCACCCACAACGTCAGCTACCTTATGAAAAACATGAGATGCTTGAGGTGAGATCCTTGGATGATATGCGCCCATGACATCAGTTAATTCATGAAAAGCATCAGATACCTAAGATAAATTCCCTGGGGGATATACAATACCAGATTCAATTACCTTCTGATCGATATGGGATGCCTTGGGTTCCATGCCTAAGTTTCCTCATATGAGATGCTATCTAAAGAGGAAGAATACAGGTGACCAATTCTCCTAGCATCCAGACATGCACAATGATTCCCAATGTGACTGCTCTCCTGAACGATGGTTTATGACCTATAAAGAGGAAATCAAAATGTCTATATAGAAGTAGTGTAATTAACCAGTTTTCATAAAGATATGGCATTTTGAATGAGTTCCACAAACATGACTTATCTCTATGTAGGAGACCCGGACTAGGAAACAATCTCCAAGGAGGAATCCATGGAAGCAGGAATCAACATCCCATAATCTCATTTAAATCAAGGTGAATACATCACCATTGAATGTGATGAAATAATACCACCTTTGGAAATAAGGAATATGGGGAAATAAAGTAGCTAGTGCATGCAACCATGTGCGGATGCACGGGCACTCACTGTCTAAAGAGTCAGAAATAATGAAATATAGATTTTTTTTGTTATAACCCATGTAAAATATGTCAAATAGCTATGACATCATGTTTGGACATGGAAATTATTGTATTGGTTATAATTTAAATTTACTATTATATGTTACTGATTTGATTTATCTGGTGTTGTGATTGTGTGACTATTGCGGGGGACTATTATGTGAAAATTATAAAAATAGTTTTGGGTATTGGAATGTGACGATCAACCAGGCTATGATTGGTTAGAATGAGTAGAAATGGTTGTTTATGTGTGATGGTCAAGAGGATGTGGTGGTTGGTCTGATGTTATTGATGTGAAAATAGTCAGGAGGGATGTGTGGGGGTTCTTTACATATGGTTGTGTAGTGGCTGTGTGGGTAGTTTCTATGGTTGGTATGGGATCTGTTATGGGTTAGTTTCATCATAGTTGGTGGGTAACTACGAGTTTTTTATAGTTTCATACTAGTGATAGAATATGATGTTGATAACGAAATGGTAAATTGGAATGGGATGCAATCAAATAAACCACAATGATAAATGAATTATGGATACATGAAATCAATTCAAAATAGTTTGGAATAAACATGAGAAATTATTGAAAATGGTTTTTCATTAAATCTGAAACGAATGAAATAATTAACATAACATGGGTGGTAAATGGTAAATATGGAATTTTTTGTTTTATAAATAAAAGTAAAAAATTTTAGTTCTTGATACAACTATTTTTGTGTGGAAAAGTGGGTAGGTTGGTGAGGTAGTGGTGGAAATAGTTATTCTCGAAAGGTTCTATAGGCATGGTGAAATTTCTGGGATATAATAGGGATACTTTTTTGAAAATATTCTAGGTTGGTCTTATGTGTGGAGTTATTGTATGATTGTTTTGTGATTTCATATACACCGCACCTAAGTCAAATAAACTTATCGATGCCCAAATGTTTTAGGTTTTGGGTGTTTTCCCCAACATCCAAGTTAGCGAGGGAATAAATGGTTTTTTACTCTCTATCACCCACACTCCCTTACAAGAGTTGTAAAATATGTGATTATGGTGTTGGTACATGGTTGGGGTCATGCATGGAAGGAAAACGGTATAAGGTTGATGTCTTTTATATTTATGTTTCCCTACTGTGATGGATATTAATATGATTTTTTTAGATATGCATCGATATCATTAGGAGATGTTATAACTAAATAGATATTAGGCTAGGTAAGGTCATGGTATGACCTAAATTAGATATAACATGTGTATTTTAATTTATTCTAATAGTAAATTTTTACCTTTTGAGAGGTAGGGATAAGAAGGGATATAGTTTAACCCACATAAGATATGAATTGATATATAATTGTTATGTGTTTTATAGATATGAAAGTGAAGAAAACCCATGAAATTTATCATTGGGGAATGTGAGTGAAAAACCAATGGAGAAGTAGTATGGTTTACCCATTTAATTGTATTATTCAATATTACTTTTTTATAGTTGCATGTGTTAATTGGTGAGTGAGCCTTGGTGAGGTTGTGTGGTAGTTTTCTTGCTAGGTGATTGTTTATTCATTTAATAATTCATATGATTCATAGATATTTTCACAAGTGGTTTGGAGGAGGATACTAACAAGTATACATGTATAGACACCCCAATATATATAAACTATTTTTTTTAGGTTTCCAAGGGGTTTTAGAGATCAGGTTGCATAGTACTAGCTTAGAGCTTGTAGCTGCGGTTGGAGTTACTTCCCATGCGTTTTTCTTTTTATTTTATTTATAGAATTTTATTTTTCTTATATATTCATGCATTGTGGTTTTATTATGGATCTTGATTTATTTATATCATTTAATTTATTTTTGGATTTATTTACATATTTATGGACATATGAGGATAATTCCTCCCATTTTCATGTTTTATAACTTCGGTGCTAGTATCTAACTCATATATTAAGGGAGACGGGCCTTAAGGGTTAGTATCATCCTTTATGTTGGACTGGGATGGGTTCTTGGTGAGGTAAGGTTGTGAAATTGTGGTATTTGATCTTTTGGTTGATATTTTAGAAGAATTTTGGAGTTATAAACTATTAATCAATTCATGGGATGGTAGGTAAATGATGTTAGTCAAACGTAGTGTGTGATATCATAAAAAAGACCAACTAGGAAACAATCATTTAAGTTCCCATGGGATCTGAAAAAATGACCTTAAGATTACTAAACACCATAGAAAAAATAATGTTGATTTCCAGGTAGATACCTAGAAGAGGTACACTCATCAAGATTGTTTAGAGCTATGATTGAATTTGGGTCAATCTAGTGGATGGATTAAAATTAATCAAAAACATGATAAAAAATAAATCCTATACTACCATGATTATGAATTTATTTTTCATTGGTAACCCATGTATATGTTTTAGGGATATAAAGGCTTGATTTTTAGAGTCTTTATTACCAGTGTTCCTTCTTTATTAGTGTATTTTTTGTGTAGTTTCCTTATTTTGTAATTAAATCCTTATCTTCACTGGTTAGTACATATGAATATGTTTATGGTGATGTAATTATAATTTTATTTATTTTTCATTTTTTAAAGTGATTCAAAATTGATGTTGACCTAAAACTCTAGCAATTAATTACTTTCAACTGAAGTAAATGGTTAATGGAAACAATTTTTAACTTTAAAATAAAACTAATTATTTTTATGTTTTGAGTGTTATCTTGTTGAATTCTTGGTAATTAAAATTATTTTAGTAATCTAGAGGATCTTGGAATAGATAAAATGATTTACTACGATTTCATATTTTAAATAATTTTTTATCTATTATAGTTTGAATTAATCATGTTAGTATTAAATTGAAAAAGAGAATTATAGAATTGTATTAGTTGAACAAAAATAATATGATATAGGAATGTTTCATTTCTTAATTATATACATGTAAGCTATTAATAAGGGCATGTTTAACATAGTATATTTGTAATCATTTTTAGTATATATTTAATTTATAGGATCTCTAATTGGACTAAATGGAATAATTTTAATGCTTTAATATCATATTGGTTGAATTGTTAATATCGTATTATACATTATAAGTTTTTTCTAGAATATTTTTTCATCGAGTTTATCTAAATTGGTAATGAGATGTATTGGTCGGAGAGGAAAACTCAATATGGGGTGAACTGAGATTCCAATTAAAAATTTCAATTTTAAATAATTTTTTTAAAAAATTCAATTAAATAAAATAGTATAAATATATAATTCAAAGTTTTAAAAATAATTCTCCAAGGATCAATCACAACCAAGTTAAAATAATCTCAAAATTACTTTAACATTTGAAATAAATCTTATCAATTTAAACACAGTATATAAAACACTAATTAAATATATCTATCAAAGTAATGATTTTATTTGTAGTTTTTGAAAAATAAAAATGGTTTTATTTTTTAAAAAATAAAAAATAAGAAAACACACAATGAAATAAAAACGAGAAGTCCAATATCAAGATAAGAACTAGTCCTCTCCACTTGGAAATCACCCACTACCAAGCAGTTTATTTAAATAAGTAAAATGATCCACAAACTGAATCTGATTTTACATAAAAAACTACACACAAGAATTCTAGGATACAAACAACCTCTTACATAGTTATACATTGGAAAATATGTGTATTAGAATAAAGGAAAGAGTATCCAGTACTCTTCGGTACATAGTGGAAGCCTATGATAAGAAATATATAAAGTAATATAAAACAACTCAAAAAGTAAGCTAAAAAGGGAGAGAAAATTATGGTAATGGGAAAGTATGAAGTAGATCCATAAAATTAACTTCATTTGATTAATTTTATTTAAATTTATCCTTGAAAAAAATATTCAATCGAGTGTTACACTAAGAGATTAGAAACTGGATTATTGTAGAAGTGTTCAATGAATTTTTATGTCACATTAAGTCCTTAGTATATCACTATGTCTCTCATACATGGTTTTTGTCAATTATTATCCCTTATTATTAAATATAGAACCTTTTAATTATCCATTGGAGGATATTAGTAAATTAATCCTTGTAATAATTAGTTTGAAATGGAATCCTTAAAGTCACTGACACAGTAATAAATTCTTGATAATATAGCTGTTAGATATTTAAATATTACTCTCTTCTTAAGTTAAACATGACCACTTAGTATTAACTTAATAATGATCACATTGTCTTGAATTCACATAGCACAGTTACTTTCCACATCCACTTTCCATGGTCACTTCCCATGGTAACTTTCTATGGTCACTTTCCATGGTTACTTTCCACAGTCACTTAATTTCTTCATGCAATCATTTTATTTCTTATTATTGTCACTTCATTCCTTCTTATGGTCACTTATTTTCTACTTGTGATCACTTATTTTCTTCTTGAGGTATGTTTAATTATTTAAATGGTTAGTTAAATAGTTATAGAAAATGTTTTATATGACTAATTATTAATTTATGGTTCATGTGATCACTTGGATTTCAATTTACGACCACTTCTACATGGTTACTTGGACATTACAGTCTTTTTAACTTCTTTATACGGTAGGTTGACATGATCACTTCATGAATTAACCATTTTTATTTTCTATAAAAACATTGTACTATCATAAAACAAAAAATTATTTAATAATATAAGAAACATGAATTTTGGTCATTGAAATAATGAGTTTCTAGACAAATCAAACAATATACCCCTTTTTGATGATCATAAATGATGACAGATATATATATTAAATGAATTGAAAGATAATAAATTTATCAAATTCTACCCCATTTGGGATTACAAAAAATGAATCCAAATTAAACGGTAAAAAAATTATTAAGAAATAAATAATAAAAAAATTGATAATAGGAATTACATAAATACAAAAAAAGTATTTCATTAATATCAAAAGGATTACCAAAAGAGACACTATAAGGTACTCCAATAAGAATTATAATTAAAACCATCTCTAATTTCATATGTGATAATATTATACTTTAATTTTATGTAGAGTTTGATGAATGGGGCTAGGTTGTGGTGAAGATGTTGAAGTAGGTTCTTGGATAACCACACACTTAGAAACTGGATGAAGATGATGAACTACTCTCCTAGGAGAAAAGTCAAAAGGGACAATAGAAGAAGGTATATTAGAAGGAGGGTTTGAATAAATAGGTAGAGTTAGAGGACCAAATATTTAATTATTGGAAATGTAAAGGTATGTCTCAAGAAATCAAGTGAATTCATTCACATCCCTTGAACTCTACATGAAAGTAATCTTCCTTCTTCTCAAAAAAGGGTTCTAGAACTGAATTAATAACCCTTAACTTCTAAAATTGATATTTGAAGGCCTATGTCAATGTATTCATTAAAATATAAATACAAAATTATATAATCATGGTATTTATATCATATTTGGTGAAGTTACTTATTAGATAAAAATAAACGACCCTTCAGATTGTGTCTTTATCTTAGACAAGTTGGTTTTTTCTTTTATAAAGAGTTTTAAGGTATTTTATTCATGGGTTTGAAGTCCATAATACACCATATATATGGTTTTATTAAAATCATACAATATAACTTCAAAATCATGATTTATAATCTATTTAATATGAAATTCACTAACAATAATTTAGATAAAAGCTATAGGTGAAACAAAAGAAGATTCATTAGGAGTAGATAATACCGAAGAATGAAAAAATGAATTCAGAAATCTATAATACAACTTCAACATCATATCTTGATGATAATTTTATAGATTACAAAATTGAGATCTTAAATACTAAATTTCATTTATCATAATATCAAATTTTAGATGAAATTTAGGATGACAATTTTAAATAACTAGAGTAACTCTCCTTGAAATGAAATCTTCTCCGATTAGTTTCACTGTGCTTACAAAACCAATAAATAATTCCTTCATAACACACATTAAATATGATTTTAAATTATTCAAATATTCTTTAGATATATATGTTATAGAAGTATTATAATCATTTAGTGGTGTAAATTTATTAGAAGTATTCTTCCCACCATCCAACCCATATTCAATATCTACTTGTCTTAAGAACTAAAATTCAAGTTTATCATTAGATTCCTAATCAATTTAAAGAAGATATGTGTTAAGAGATTAAATACTAACTGTATAATTTCTATCCACTATATCCTTAACATATTTAGTAGGATTTGGTCTAATAATTTCTTCTTGAATATGGTCAACTGATGGCCTAAGAGGACATACATCAAGTCTTTCTTGGGAACCGTTCTAATCATTAAAAGGGAATTCAATAAATTTATGAACATATTAGATGACAAGTCTACCCCAATATAGTGTAATTCTTCCAAGATCATCATCACTAGATTCCCCCCTGACGAGGTGATTCAATTACTCTTGTCCTAGGAGTAGTTGGAATGATAGGTCTTAGAGTGGATTACCTTTCATAACATTTATAACTTTTTTTAGACTCACATGAGTCACTATCCTCCCATTTATGTTCTTAAAAAAAAACCTCATTAATAATTTAGTATCCTCAATATATTTATCTTCTCACTAATCTTATTGAGAAGGTAGAGGTAGGGAAGATTTAGAATAACCACAAGACACTATAGGAGAGGGATCCTTGATATCTGCAATGGAAAACCTAAATTCTTCACTTCAGTTATATACCTTATTTTACTCTTCTTGGAATTCCAAAATAGCTTCATTCTCATTAGAAGAACACTCTACCATTTCATCATTCTATTGACTGTGGTCTATGTGGTCTCTTGGTCTAATATGGTTCTTAATAAAATTATTTTTTTATAAATATTTTTAATGTATTCTACCCATTCATTTTTCTTAGGGTTGAAATTCACCTTCATGTGCCTATAGATCTTCTAATTTAGGCAAAAACCATAAGATGAAATGCCTTTTTTCTCTCCCTCAGAAACCAATCCCTTAAATTACAACAAGTTAGAGATGAATTTTGAGTAAGGAAGAGAATTAAACATTGAGGAGTTCTTGAATAGATCAATTATATTCCTCATGATATTTCAAAATAAGCTTATCTAAATTTAATTCTTCGTCAGGTAAAGGAAGAATAAATTTTGGTTCCTTAAGATGGTGAATCTACCTTTCCTAGGATTGAATAAATTTTAGATAAACTTTACCAAAAATAAAATTTTTTCATTGAATTACATTATAGTTGTTCTCTTAGGAGTCTTGTTCCTAGTTAACTATACAAGATAATTGAAAAAAATCTAAATGAGAATGATTCATAGGGTATAAGATTCAATAGTATTCACACCCTTCTATATGAGGCACACTTAAGCATTTAGATCAAATATTTAAATATAAGACCATATTTTATCAATTTTCAATGGTTCTAATAGTTTCACTTAAATCATTAGAAATAAATTCCATATAGGAAAAAAATTACTTAATCAACCAAGGTTAAAATGTCTTACCATAATATTTAAACCATTTACTCCATCCTTGATTCTGAATCAACTTACTTACTAAATATTAGCTAGAATGAAGACACACACTATCCACTTAATTTTCCACACAGACAAAGTGATCTATCAGATTAGGATTATAGTGATTTACCATAGCACTTGAGCCACCTTGGTACTTCTAAGATCTCTTTAAAGAAGGTGATCTAATAGAAGATGTGATATTAGGAGTGTTTTTTTGTTCTAAACATCTTTACACTGTAATTCGAATATAAAAAGGGTTGGATTTGAATGAAAAATGGAAAGAGGATTGAGAAACATTGATTCAAGAGAGTGATAGAAAGTAAGGAATTGAAAAAGAGAAGGTACGTTAAGGACGTTACATGTGATGAAACAAATTCATATTTGAAATTTATTTAATAAATAAGGACATAAAATAATAATAAACTAAGGAACATCCCACCAAAATACTTTAAATAAAATTATAAAATCAAATAATTATTATTGGTTAACTGATTATAAAATCTCATTGATTTATGTAAGTCATGGTAGGTATACTTACTGCATGTCCAACTGGTCATAGTCACTTAACTAGCTGTATGAACAAAAATCTCACAGCCTCTTAACTAACTTTTGAAAAAAAATTCATGATCACTTAACTGAACATGTGAACTAAACTTCATGGATACTAAATAACAAGAGTTGCATCAATATTTGAAAAAAAAATTAAATTAATAAAGAGATTAATAAACACATATGTTAATATTCACAAAAAGAATTTAGAAAAATATAAGAGTTAAAATTGAATTGAAATATTTATGAATAACTAACCTTTTTAACTCATGTATGATATAATTAATTCTATATATATTCAATTAATTTTAAAAAATATCAAAAATATTATGTTCAATGACAATGAACTAAAGGTTAATATCACATTTTTGAAAATTATCTCTCAAAAAGTGATGTGTTATATCAATATGTTTCCTCATAGGATGAAACACATTTCAAAATTGATAACCATATCCTAATAAAGTGTGTTTCATCCACTGAAGTTGTGCACAATAACTTCCTGTATCTATGTAGTCGGATTTAGCAGTCAATAATGATATAAAGTTCTATTTCTTTGTACACACTGAAACTAGATAATTTATAAAAATTGACATGTTCTAGAATTAATTTTGAATATAAATTACAACCACTAAAATTAGCATATGAATAACTAACTAATTCATTGGTTTTTTCCTTTAGGGAAAAATATAATATTTATTATATTCTTGGGGTGTTTGAAAATAATTTTAACAAAATTAAAATGATATTCCTATAGAATTTCTTGAAACAATGTAAACATGGACACACTAAACATAATATCAGGCCATATAGTTATCAAGTAAAGTAAAATACCCATCACACATTACTAGATTATTTGATCAACAAGTTTCCTAGTTTCATCAATATCCAATTTGTTGGTGGTATTCATTGGGGTATCACTTCATTTTGAGTTATCTATGAAAAAATGTTTCAAAATATCCTTTGTTTATTTTCCTCTCTTTAGAATAGTTCTTACTTATTTTGAGAAATTTGAAATCCAATGAAGAATTTAAACTCACCCATTAAACTCACTAAAATTTATTTTTTAATCATTTTTAAAATTTAATACACAAGTAATTTTTATATGATACAAAAATAATATCATCCACATAAATTTTAACTAACAAAAAAACATTGTAAATAATTTTTATAAATAAGGCTAGATTAGTTATAAATTTTTAAAAAACTTTAAAAATAAAAAAATAGCCGATCCTATCATACAATGCTCTAGAAGGTTTTTATAAACCATAAAGTGATTTTTTTAATTTTAAAACATGATTTTGAAAATGAGGGTTTTCAAATCCAAGGGCTATTCAACAAAATCATACTCAACAATATAAAAATTGAGAAAATAACTCTTGAAATCCATTTGATATAGTTTGAAGTTCAAATGTACAACATATGCAAGAAGAATTTTTATAGCCTCAAGTATTACTATTGGAGTAAAGTTTTCTTCATAGTCAATGTATTATTCTTGACTATATTCCCGTGAAAACAGTTGAGATTTATTTCATATTATTATCCCAGACTCATGAACCTTTTTTAAAAAACCCATTTAGTTCCAATGATTAGGAAGTATTTATGTATTTCTACTAGTTCCCATAAATTGTTTTTTCCAACTAATTCAATTATTCTTACATTTCCAAAACCCAAATTTAATCACCTATAGATTTAGTGATGTTTTTAGGTTCAAGATTTGATAGGAATTATTAATATTCAACCTGGTTTTTAAGAGAATCTCTAATAATCACACCATTTTCATGACCTACTATAATGGAATCTAAATGATGGTCTCTACAAGTTCTAATAGTTTAAGGGATAGAATTACCCAATGATTCATTTTCTTCTTCAGGGTATAGTTCATGAAATTCATCAGCACAGGGTGATTTTCCTATATATTAAGTTTTATAGAACAATCACTAGGCTTGGTTGAGGTAATGATATTCAAGTTAGAAACATCATATTTAAAGTTTTTAAAATAATATTTAGGATCATGTGGATATATTTCATCAAATTGTACATGTTTATATTTTCCCACAACTTTAGTTTTTATTAAACAACATATATTATTTACTAGAGGTTTAATAACCAATAAAGTTTCTTTTGTTACTTTTGGATACAAATTTATCCAAAATTTACTTTATTTTTGTGTTGAGACCAGACCCCAGAATCTCGAGGATAGTGCATTATTTTATTACATTAGAATAAATATAAGCATAAATCCCAAGGGACTAAACAATTTATTAGTTTTTAGAAAGTATATTACATACATGATGTCCATATTACATTGGGAGAAGAAAATAAATCATAATTAAAATAAAATCTTGACATCCTTGAAACTCATTCAAAGTAATCCTATTCATAACTTGGGTAAAGGGGAAAAAGGATATCTCAAATGATCAATAACGGTAAGTTTAGTAGAAGAAATAATGAATGAGTGAGTATAATCATCATGGAAAGGTAAACAACTGAGAACACATGCTATATAAATATCTCGATAAGTCATAATCAATATGGAATAGTATATAACATAAACACATGCCATTTAATCAGTAAAATGAGAATGAAATGCATCCGTAGAAATGAAAAAAAAATCTCACGGTTATTAATAATAACTGAATTCTAAATAAAGGAAATGCTTAATTATTGGACATCATGATTCCTAGGAATATGATTCCTCTATTGTCACAATTTATTCTTAAGACAGTTCAAACTATCCTGATTTGACTAACTGATTCATCTCATTAGACTACCAATGCATAAAGGGGCTTAATTTAAATGGTCTCCAACCCGCATGCCTTACATTAACCGGTAACCAACTCGTAAGAATTGAATTAACCAATACCCAACCTATTTCTTTCATGTCCAAAGAATTATTCATATATCGAATAATCGATTTAATTAAAAAACAATTCCCCTTATCAAATATTTGTAAAGAGTGGGATATACAGATCTATCAATATTTCCCCAGTTAATCAAATAACATTCAAAGTAAATACTATACATAGAAATGGTATATGTTTTAAAAAATAATCATTTAAATGATAAATGATATGTATATTTAGGTAAAATTTAATTTTTAATGATTATAAGAAATTCAATATTTCAAGGGGACTAAAAAAATAAATTAAGGAAGTGAATGTAAATACTATCCATAGAAAAATCAATCATAAACCATCTAGAGGAAGAAGAAGTATGGTATCCATAAAATATATCCCAAGTGTATAAAATAAAGGATTGTTGTAATTGATGAAGGAAAATACTAAAAAAAGATGTTTTAGAAAAACTATTGAGGAAAATATCCTTTTCATTTTAAAAAACATTCTGAAAATAATTTTCTTTGAAAATAACATTTAAAAACATTTTCTTCAAAAATTAACCTTTTAAACTTCCAAAAGAATATTCAAATAAATTATATTGGGAAAATCCATTATTTCCATAAAAGTTAAAAATAACATTCCTTTTATAAGGTAAAAAAGTTATAAAAGGTCCTTATTTGAAAAGAGATAAGAATATTCTATTGAAAACATTTGTAAAAGACTGAAAGGGTAATAATGTATTTAATAAATCATTTTTAAAGGTTAAAAAACCTTTTTGAAAACACTTATGGAAAACATAGTTTTTATAAGAAAATAGGTTCTTCGACTAAAGAGAGAAATGGAGTTGGGTTTTCTTAAAAACATTTTCTAAAACATTGTGAGTAAATATGTGTGGAAAACAGTACTATTACTTGAAAATAGTCATGAATAATAATTTGAGAATAAAATCATAGGTTTTATTTAACAATGATAATATAAATTCCTTTAATGAAATTTCTAGAATAAGAAATCTCAATTAGAATAAACTTATGAAATAAAACTTTAAAATGACCATAACTTTGAAGTGAGAATTGATCAATGAATTGATTATGTGTATAAAATATAAATGAAAATATAATATGTAACACCCCAATCTTCCACAGTACAATTCTCTTTGAATAATACAATAGCGTGTGTTGTACGCAACACTAAGTTCAAGTACACCACGACTTACCAAACTAGCCGTTCAAAAGAGGTTATGAATAGTATTAAATGAATTTTAAATATTATATTATCCTTATAATTTTAATCCATATTATGAGTTTCTAAGACATGATTTATGAACAAATTCATTTTTTTCAGATAAAAGAAGTATTTTTCAAAAAATGAAATTTTACCGCCTTTTAATGGCGAAGCCTTTTTTAAAACCAATATTTGAAACATTTATATATTAAATTTTACAAAATTAAATTCTTTTTTAGAATCGGGATATAAGAATTTAGTATCAATAATGTTTTGGTGTCTTTCTGATAACTTTCATATTTGTGTGAATAGTGAAAAATACTATATTTTAACTGAAAACAACTTTTTTAATCAAAATAATTTATATTGTTAAATTATAAATTTTAATAGTTTGGAAGTATAAATAGATTATATTTTTACTATTTAATCTAATGATGGTAATTTTATGTAATTTAACCATGAAATTGGACATAAACAAGTGTCAAACTTTTGATAGTTATTATTTCTTAAAAATACGCCTTTTGGTTTCGAAAGCAGGAATCAATTTTAAATTAATAAATGAAACTTTTATGTTTTTAATTTAGTAAAATAGAAATCATTATTGGATTCAGAATAATGAAATTATCCTAGGGTAAAATTTTGGTACTTTTCGGATAACTTTTATATTTTGATGAATAGTAAAAATTACTAAATTTTAATTAAAAACAACTTTTTTAATCGAAATAATTAATAGTG
This sequence comes from Viscum album, assembly GCA_963277665.1. Lineage (NCBI taxonomy): Eukaryota > Viridiplantae > Streptophyta > Magnoliopsida > Santalales > Viscaceae > Viscum > Viscum album. The sequence continues at coordinate 1,974,012,009 of OY728157.1, read as the reverse complement.
ATAAATTATGAATTTGAGTGGTTTTAAATTATATTTAAAATATATTTTTACCATGTAATACAATGTGGGTCATTGAACATAATTTCACATTTAAACCAGACATAAACAAGTGCCAATATTTTGATAGTTATTATCTCTTAAAAACACGCTTTTTTGTTTTAACAACGGGAATTAATTTTAAATTAATTTCTACCACTTATGTGTATTGAATTTGGAAAAATGGATTACATATTTTGAATCAGAATTTACAAATTGTTTAAATAGGTAACTTTTATTTTTAGACATTTTGAATAATTACATCGGTAAATATTTTATTTACCATGGTTAAAGGGTAAATCCGGTAAATAAGGGTAAATAAATAATATTATAATAATATAAAATTACCCTAAAACGTGTCTTAACCCTATTGGTTGATACATGGCCGACCATGGATATATTTGGGCCGATTTTGGGACCCCATTGATCCACTTGTAAGTGATAATGACACTTTATTTTAATTAAGTTAAAATGAATCCAAAAATGACACAAACATATATCTTTTAGAGAAACAATTGTTACATAGGGTTAAATATGTTGGATTTTATACTATAAATATTCATTAGAAAGATAAAAAGATTTCCTACATAATAATATTTTATTTATAATTTTTAGACCTTAAATAATTTAGTTTATTTATGACACAATGATGATTCAGTAATTACCATAATAGTTAAAAATTAAAATAATTGATATTATAAATACCCAAATAAATATAATTTGAGACTTTTTATGAAATAAAATAATTTTATAGGTTAATATTACATGTTAGTATTTATTTAATTAACTTTTTTTGAAGTAATAATTCTGTTATGAGTTTTACAAAAATCAATATTTTAATAGTGTCAAAATTGATATAAAAGAGTTTTTAAAACAAATATTATATTATTAATTGATATTAAATTCCTAAAAATCTAAGGTTCAGCCAAGAGACTTATATCATGATAGGGGTATCATTAATGGACCACTTGGGGGTCTCTTGGATGTATATAGTAAGTTTATTAACTATATAATATAAAAATACAAAGTGACATGGTAATTGTCAAACTAATTAACTAAGAGTTAAAACTAAAAGATAAGGTTAATATAATGACCCAAACCTGTCTAAATTCTATTGGTTGAATGTCTTTCGACCTATACACACATTAAAATTTAAATAATAAACTTTGGAGCCATTGGAAACCGAATATAAATTTATTATAAATTAATATTTCTAGATTTTCCAAAGGTTCCCGTCACCCCTCTTATAAAAGAGAACTCCTACTTCTCATTTCTTCACACCTTCAAAGACTTTTGGTTCGGACAAACCCTGCACAAATACTCTCTAAACTTCCATAAAAACAACCTAGAGGACTTAGTTTGATCATAAAGCTAACCTAAGGATCCCTTTTGATCAAATCAAAAGGAAGAACCCGAAGAAGAGGTAATGTTTTCACCACCCCTTTTCAAGTTCCTTTCTTCTTCCTCTTCCTCTTCCTTTGTTGTTACCATTATAAAATAATAAATCCAGTATCATATATATACTGTTATTTTATTATAAATTTGGTACAATCATATTCAGTATTCTATCCATCCTTTGAATAACATGTCACCATACGTGCGTACGTACGACAAACCGTATCCACGTCGTGGTGTATTTGTTATTCAATAAATTATTATTTGGATGGGTATAATAATGATGTGTAACTTATGTAAATAATAAATATAACATGATAATGATTCTTTATATATGATATACCATCCAATTATATATTATTTTAATATCAAAAGAATGATATTGTCGCTCGTGCGTACGTACGGACTACCGTTTCCACGAACGCGATGAGATTCATTCTTTATCGTACCCATTCAAGTATAATTATCATTTTATGATTTAAAAATAATGTTTAAGAACTTGATATAATTCTGGATATGAATAAGATACAACCTATCCATGAAAAACATGGCTTACGTAACAAAACATATAAAAGAAAACGAGTAAGTTAACACCTGAAACGACGATAATTCTAAAATATTATTAACAAAGCAACGTTAAAAGATCATATATGATATCATATTAATGTATATGATTCATGAATAATTTAATAACAATTATTTAAACATTATATAGGAGGTTAACCTACCCCCAACCAAGGAAAAGTATACGGTAAGGGATTTTCTTATCTCACTCTTAATTTCGTGAGAATTCCGTTGTTCACCACTTATTTATTACATGTGGTGTATGTGTACTACCCGTAATTGTATTCATTGTGTATTATACTTTAATTAATGGGTATATACATCATAATTTTATTATCCTTCTTTCATGGGTGTATGTTTCATATGTTACCTAATCGATAAGGGAATTCGAAATTTCAATTTCCACTCATTTGACTTTACGCATATTTTATTGATTATATTACTCCAAGATTATGTATGGAATCACTATTCATTTTATTATGTCATAATTTCCACTCCCTTTCCTGTGGATATACTTTTGATACACATAATAACTCCATTGATAATTTCTCAAGTCATTGATATGAATTTGATAAGAATAATTTTAACTCATTCTCCATTTGTTGAGTTAAACATCCAATTCGATGGTGTTCTTTTTACAAGAATATGTGTGAATGTTCTTTGATTGTTTTAAAATGAATATCCAATCATATTTAGAGTATTTATAATTTTCACACATAATTATGTCGTTGATTTATCCTTAACCTAAGGATACGGCCTTTATGATAGATTTCATCTCAATTTACATTCCATTGAGACTTCTTTGTTGTTATACACCAAATCACTTTTATGTGGTGTATATAATGTACTTTGACATAGTATATCATGAATTCCTTTATTCTCATGATATTACAATGTTTTGATTACCTCAATTATTTGTATTCTAGTGTCTCTCTTTTGGTTAGAAACTCTAACTAAAATACCATTTTTTAAATGTTTTAAAGATGTATTATTCTAAATCTTGCTCATTAATGTACATGTTTTAAAAATGGTTTTAAGGGTTTGTTTATATGGGCATTAAAGTTTTAAAATTAAAACTCCTTTTAAATGTTTCAAAGTGGTATGGGACACTTTGATTCAAAAATCTATTTTTAAACGGCTTCTTGACAAATAGTGTGACTTTTAAATGTTTTCAGGAAAAAGGGGATATTTATCTCAAATATTTTTGATGGTTATTTTCATCTATGTCAATATCATCATTATTATCGATTGAGTTACAATACAATCTTCCATATTGTATCGAATGAGTTATGTTTAACTGTGGATGTGCTATTTTTTATACCATTCATGGTTTATGGTTAAAGTATTGACATTTCGTATGCTAGTTTTAATACGAATGTTTATGTTATGTTTAAACCTATTCATATGAGGAATGAATTGGACTTAATAAGTGACTGGTGGAGCCCGCTATAGCTCCTCGATGCATCAGTAGGTCTCATGAGACAAACTAGTGTCTTGGCACAAGGCCTTGGCAAAATCTTATTTGTAGTCTTGGAACGAGGCCTTGGCTATGTGGTTATGATAGTCTGACATTATGCATTCCATCATTATGAAAGTTGTTATTGATATTGCATGTTTTTTTAAAAGTGGAGCCTCGGTCAAAGACCCAGGCACAATTTATTAATGAAAGAAAGAGAGGAGGCTACAACAATCTGAAGGAGGGAGACTTATTACAATCTTTCTCATAATGAGGAATCGAGTCGTCAGGCAAGACATCCAACCAGGTAATGTCCTGATTGACTCCTATATTGGCTAGACTATCCGCAACCATGTTTTCTTCATGTAACACATGTGTAGCAATGTAGGAGAGATCCTCAAGCAAGGTAAGGCATTTCATCCATCTAGAGGTAAGTGGCCATGCGAGGTGCACCACCCCTTTCCAAATAGCTTGGACCACAGTGGTAGAGTCGCATTCAATCCAGATCTTGTTCCATCCCTTTTTCTTGGCATAATCCACAGCATGTATGACGCCCAACATTTCATCTTCCAAGGCCGAAGCCGTACCGCATCCGCTGAAGAAGCAGCCAAGGCATCTGCCAAGAAAGTCTCTGAAAATGGTGCCACATCCTGCCGGTCCCGGGTTACCCCTAGAAGCTCCGTCAACATAAACTTTGATCCAACCTGGAAATGGGGCTTGACAGAAGACCTCAAAGGTACGTCGAGGTTGTCTATAGGACCCCACAATCCGAAGGCGACGAAGGATCTCGAAATCACCAACAGAATTGTCACAATGGTCCTTCTGAAGCAAGGCGGCGTCCTTGATGGCAGTAAGAATACATATTTTACCTACATTGATATTGAAAGAGAAGTTATTGTGAATAAAATTATTACGGCCAAACCAGATCACATGTAAAAGCTCTGCCACCGCAGCCAAATAGAGGTTCCTGATTTGTTTGGAAAAATCCCCCTTCACTCATTGTTGGAGTTGAGAGTTTATAATTCTAGGGAGAGTCCATCTGCAACCAAAAATGTTAGAAATGTAATTCTAGAGAGCTGCAGCTGTAGCACAAGACAAAAATAGATGGTTAGCATCCTTACGGTGTTGATTGCACATATAACATTTAGAACATAGATAAATCCCAAAAGTTTGAAGGCATATATCAGTAGGGACTCTATTATGCCCAACTCGCCAAATGAGGGTGAGGCGCGAGGGCCTAATCCAAGGCTTGTTAAATGTTTTCAACCAAGCAAGATTAGAAACAGAATCATTAAAATTTTTATTGTAGAAACGTTTCGAATCAAGGACACCATTGGAAGCAGGTTCCCAGATAAGAAAATCATTAGTGCTAGAGAAAGAATAGTTGTTAATAATGTGCCTGATGTTGTCCGGAAGGGTGATGTCATTAGATTTGACAACCTCTCTTATAGTGGAAGTGGTGTTCTCAGGAAGAGTGGTGGGCGTAAGCATAAAGATTAAAGGAATACCAGTCTAGTTATCTGTCTAAAAATTCAAGGAGGAATCATCACTAACAATCCACCTAGAGTTATTCATAATTTTGATAAAAGAGCGTCTAATGGAAGGCTATATGGAAGAAGTGATGTAGCCCAGGTTACCATTTCTAAGTTTGGTAACAAATATCTTCTTAAGGAAGAATAAAGAGTCAGAGTTGCTGTGAATCAGGTTCCAAGTCATTCTAACTTGTAAAGATTCATTAAATAGCTTAAGATTCTTGATACCAAGGCCACCTTTGTCCAGAGGTTTACAACAAGTGGACCAGGGTATGGTGACAAGCTTTCTTTCAATCGTACGACCTGTCCAGACAAAATTGTTGATGCAAACGTTGATTTTTTTGAGAAGGCTGGCAGGCCAGCTATAGACCATCATCAAATAAACCGTCTCGGAAACAATAGTTGACTTAACAAGGCAGACTCTACCAGCCATAGAGAGAGATTTACCCTTCCTAGAAGATAATTGGTTGATAATTTGGTCAACAATCTCGTGAAAATAGCTGGATTTAGGTCTCCCCCAGAAGATAGGGACCCCAAGATAAGTGAAGGGGAAAGATCCTTCTTTTATTCCTAGGTAGTCAATGATATGTTTTTTTTCTATTGGAGTTGAAGTTTTTTCAAAAGAAAACAAAAGATTTATTCCAACCAATCGCTTGTCCCGAAACATCCTCATAATGTGCCATCGCACCTTTGAGGTTTCGAATGTTCTTCATATCACCCTTTAAGAATAAGATAATATCGTCAGCATATAAAAGATGAGTAGGAACATTATTATTTCTAGAATCCTGGATAGGATTAATTTTGTTTTGATTAACGAGGCTCGTTAGAAGTCTACTTAAGTAATCCTCATAAATAGCAAAAAGATTGGCAGAAAGGGGGTCACCTTGCCTAACCCCTTTGGAGCATTTGAAGTAACTTTTAGGAGAACCATTGACTAGCACCGATATGGTAGCAGAGCCAAGTAAAGTATGGATCATGTTAATAAAAGAGTCATTAAACCCAAATCTTTTGAGAACCTTTAGAATAAAGTTCCAGTCTATAGTGTCAAAAGCTTTCCCGATGTCAAGCTTAATGGCTACATTGCCTCCTCTAGTGACTTTGTTCAGTAGATTAGTACATTTCGAGGCAAGGCAGATAAAAGATTGAATGGTTCTCCCTTTGGTAAAACCAAATTGGTTCCAAGAAACAATTCTGTTTGTAATGAGAGTGAGCCTGTTGGCAATCAGCTTAGAAATCACTTTACAGAGAGTGTTGATGAGAGCAATAGGTCGGAAGAGATGAATCTTAGTAGCATTTTCCACTTTAGGAATAAGGGTGAGGAATTGGGCATTAATCCCATGAGGAAGAACACCGTTGGAGAAGAAGGATTTAACTAGATTACAAACGTCCAATTGTATGAGATCCCAGGACTACTGGAAAAAACCATTGTTAAATCCATCAGGACCCGGGGCACTGTCAGGATTAAGACTGAAAACAGTGTCTTTGATTTCATGGTCCATAGGAATGCTTAAGAGATGTTTATTATCCTCAATCGTGACCAAATTAGGGATTATGTCAGGAAGAGGATCTTTACACATCATCAGACCATTAAAAAGATTTTGATAATAATCAACAACATGATTCGCAATGGCATCCTCTGTGTCAAGGGGAATGTCATCCACCCAGAGGAAGTTGAGGGGTCTACAGATTTTTCTGATTCTTTGAAGAGAATTGTAAAATTTTGTATTTCTATCTCCATCTGAAAGCCATTTGGTTTTAAAAATCTGTTTTCTCATGTTATCTTTGAGTTTCAGAAGAGAGTTAAGCTTCAGGGAAGTGGAAGTTTCCTCTTGAGAGGCAAGGGAAAAATCAAAGTATGTATTGGAGCTCTGCATACTACTGAGATTGGTCTCCAAAGAGGAAATGTCCGCATCAAGTTGTTTAGTTCTAGTTAGGCACCAGCTCTTGAGTTGCTGTTTGAGAAGTTTTAATTTAGCAATGCAGGCAAAATGATCTTTTTGATTCCTCATGCCTTCCCAGAAGTCTTTAATCAAGTTAGTACATTCTGGGACCGCAGTCCAAGCATTATTAAATTTAAATGGGAGGGGAGAAAAAGATTCCTTGGAAAGAAGGCTGACAAGAACAGGATGGTGATCCGAGTTGATCTTGTGTAAGGTAATGCTAGAAATGGTATCCCATTTATCAAGGGCAGCAACGTTAGTGAAGTATCTGTCAAGTTTACTGGAAACTATTATATTGAGGAACTTCCTATACCAAGTATACTTAGCACCAGAAAGAGTAATTTCAATAAGATTACAATCCTCAATGGTAGCTTTGAATTCTCTAGAGGAGATTTTCAAGTGATACGTGCCAATCTTCTCCCCTGGGAGGAGAATGGCATTAAAATCCCCGATCACAATCCAGGGATCTTGTATGGAAGTAGAAAGGGATCGAATGTCATTCCAAATGGGTCTACGATCTTGATATCTATTTTTAGCATAAACCATAGTGCAAACTAAATGAATACCAGCAAAAGAGAAGGTACAAGTAGACATTTGAGTAGAGGTTTTTTTAACATTGATAGACTGTAGAGAAGAATGAAAAAAGATCCATAGAGAGTCCGTGGAAGTACCATCCTTGCAAGAATCAAGGAAATTATAACCTAAAGGGCACAAATGCAAGTGTTTTGAAGAAAAATTGATTTTCGGTTCAGCAATGGCAACAAATTTTGGTTTATGAGTTGAAATAAATCTTTTAAGGATAATAAAAGTGTCAGAGTTGGCTAAACCCTGACAGTTCCAAAACAGACAATTCATTTGAACCTGCGTTTAGAGCTAGAGCTCCCTTTTTTTGATCCGCTCGAGCCCTTATTCCTTACTGACCTTCTAGGTCCATGAGAGGGTGACGAGTTGAGTTGCTTACCCTGCTTTTTCTTAGCAGGTAAAATGGAGTCATTTGGAAAAGCATTAGCAACAGGATTTGAAGTCAAGTGAGGCATTAAGCAGTCTTTTTGAGTCTGAGCAGGTGCGAGGGCCTCATGGGTGCTTGCAGGGGCAGTTATAGTGTTCACTGCCACTGCTTGATCCTTTAAGACTGTCATAGATTCTGCCCGCACCTGCTCTGAGGAAACAAAAATTGATTTGTTGGAGTTGGAGTCCGAATGTGACACGGGCTCCGTTGAATGAGAAACTGGTTTTTCAAATTGGGCTTTTGGTTCTGTTAGTTGAACCATGGAACTAGGAAGTGATCCCACTGGCATTAAAGGATCCATGTCAGATGTGATAGGGGGTAAAGGGGTACCTGAAACCGGTCAACCGATGCCTATAACCTCATTTACCTTGTAAAACTCGGTCTGGATACCCTCAAGTGCATGGCTGAAAACCTGTGTCTCACCCTGCTTCATGTCCTGACGCTCATCAGACGTAGCAGATGGTTTCATATTCGGTTCCAAGTCAGCAACTTCACAGTCCGATTGCATTCTAGTTGTATTTTCCAGAACAGCAATGTCATCACCTAAGGCGCAGCTAGTGTTATTACTATTCCGAGGCTGTGAGCAATCCCGAGGATTCTCGGCCAATGGCGCTGCATCTTCTTCCTCAACCAGATCAGACCACTTGATGCCCGAGGATTCTGCCATATGCGGTAGTTTTTTAACCCATTTATCTGCCTTTTTCATGGGATTTTCTTGCATTCCAGCGACGATGGGTTGGTCTCTTCTATTTCGTCGAACTTGAGTCCACCCATCCTCTCTTGGCTTTTTATCACGAGACCGCGCCTTCATCACGCGGCAGTTCATAAGTGTATGTCCGACGATTTTACAGAGATCACAGAAAGGTGGACGCCATTCATATTCCATCCGAACCTCATATTTGTAGTCATTTGCGATAAAAGAAATTGAATTGGGCAGTTTGTTCTGTAGATCAACTTCAACCATCACCCTTGCGTAAAGTCCGAGCTTAGCATTAACCGTCCGATGATCAATTTTCAGAGGAGTCCCGATGCAAGAGGCAATGTCATTTAAGATTTTAGGGTGCCAAAAGAATAAATTCAAACCATGAAAGCGTACCCAGATCTGAGCCGATGTGTTTCTGTGAGTATGAGGATTAAAAGAAACATCCCATTCTGAGATACGAAGGAGCCCCGGTTTCAGCTGAATATGGCCGGTACTCCAAACTCGATCAAGCTCCTCTTGCGAGCTGAGGAGTATATGGAAATAGCCACGCCCAATCAGAACAAGTTTCTAGGTATTGAAGCCCCATACGTGCGAGATTCTCGATTTGAGTTCCGACGCTGGCCATGGCTTGTCACCTTTTAGGTAAGAGATTCGTCCCAACACCGAAAGTTTAAAAATTTGTGAACGTTGCTTCAAAGCTTCTGGATCTTCCTCCACCATGAGTCGGCCATCATCCAACTTCTTGCAGAAGGGTGATTTCTTCGTGATTGCTGAGCATAACTCCGTGCCTTTTAACGCATCAAGGAAGGATATGGGTTTAGGTGTTCTCAGAATTTCTTCCTTCTGCGCATCGCCTTATTTGTCCCCGGTGGAGGAAAAGTATGAATTGAAACGTCTAGGCACAAGAAATGAATCCGCCATGAGATCAGAGTCGAGAGAACAGGGTTATGAAAACCCTAGGTGTCCGCGATTCTAGAGAGAGAAGCTCCCGCATCTTCCGGATAGATGTCTTGATATTGCATGTGATTGTTCGACTAGTAGAATATCCATGTGAATAAGTAAATGGAATTATTTAATTTTATCTTTTCCATATTATTCTGAAGTTCAAGTTTAAAAGGATTTTGTTTTAAATATAAATTTCCTTAAGTGTTTATGCTTATCTATGAAAGCTTCTGCTGTAATGTTATCCTTACTGAGCATCTGAGCTCACCCCTTTCAATGTTTTATTTTCCCCAGGATTTTGAAGAAGTAAATTATGAATGACCTGCAGGGATAGTATGAGTGTGGACTATGGAGACTATGTTGTGGTTGTTTTCAGTTTATGATGTAATGTAAACTTTATTAATGTATCTAGTTATTCCAAGGCTACTAAACTAATCGGTCTTTCGAGACTTGATCTTTCTTGTGATCATGCCAATGTTATGTAATAATGCACCGACTCTGGGTAACTGGGGTCGGGGTGTTATATAATAAGTGTAAATACACCAATATATAGTCAATGTAATTATACACATAATCAAATAATATTAATGATAATGAGGAAGTAATATAACCCAAAGAAAAAGGAATCGAGTTATGAAATTTATTTACCACTTAGTAATTTCAAGTCCAAATCCCCTTAGATGAAATAATTAAAATTAAAACTAAATATATTAGTAATAATTAATTATTAATGATATTACATGTAAAAATGGAAGTATGTACACCATACATAAGAAATTATGTGCACAACAATAAATTATGCCTCAATGAATGGAAATTGATACGAAGTCCCTTACTACTTCATAACTATTTAATTACAATACCCATGAATTAAATAAGTTCAAATGAAACTATAAATACCATTAAGATATAAGTATTCATGATATAATATAAAATAGTGACAGTATATACATCACACAAAAGAAATAAGGGGAGAAAATAGTGAATGTCTCATGAAAGAAAAAGTGAGACAAAAATCCATTACCACAATCTTCTTTTTAGTTGTGTGGTCTTTAACCTCATACCCAAATGTCCTGAAGGATGTCTTTTTTTATTGATTTTTGATAACCCCCCTTTCAAGGGATGAGGGGGAACCCTTACAAGGCCCACAGGCTTAGAGATTACATGACATGTAGGTCTTAGGAATTATACAGACTATACATGGAACTTTGGAAATTTTCTACTATAGTACCATAATATTATTTATAATATCATATATGATCTTATTATGATATCTTATTTTCCATTTCATAGTAACATTTCATTATTTTCACTATTTTTTGGCATTATTTGCCTAGTTTTTCTAGTATGTTTTGACTTATTATTTGTTGTCCCTATTACTTAGATCATTATTTAATATTCTCAAAAATGTAAATTATTATTTAATTATCATATAAATTCAGTATATATATATTTATAATAACCTATAAAATTTGGAGATAGGAAATTAAATGCATCATTCCTGGAGACGATAGGCTGTATGTACGAATGAACGATACTTCCATTTCTTTTATCATATTTAAAAAAATTAAAAGAAAATGATATATATTTATATTATAATTAAATTATAATATTTATTATACATATCCCATATTTTAATTAAAACTATCCTTTAAAAATTTCATATAATGCATGAATGCATCAAATCGCTTTGGGGAGGCGGTAATCCACATGTCCACAAACGCTGTTATAATATTCAAAAAAATAGAAAATAATTTAGGTATGTGTTATATAAAAACAATAGAATTATGAATAAAACATAAATAAAACATATATAATATATAAATAGGGTTTCCATCATAATTACCAACCATGAGATATGGTAAAGGAAAAACAAATGGCATCGCTTTGTGAGGCTGTAGTTCACCGTACACACAAACAGAAAGTTCATTACCCATTTGATGGAAGCATGTATGTGTAGTTATAATCATTAAAATAAAATAATAATAGTATATTTAATATACTTTGGTAATTATAAGGTCACTATATAATGTTAAATGAAGGTAATGGAGAAGGAAAGAAAGTAAAAATGCATGTGATGAAAGTTATATCTTCTTCAGGTAACTCCTTTCGTTTTGCACCAAAGGGCTTCTTAGATGGATGTATTCCCAAAGTAAGGAACCCAGGGTAATATTAGGGATTTTGGTATATTTTTTGGGAATATTTTTGGTGATATAAATATCTTGAGAGGTGTGAATAATTGTGATGGGTGAGTGCTTTTTTATAGTGGAGGAGTGACATTCATGTAAATTTTTGAAAAGGAAATCCCACCCACATTTTTCCAGTGTCATGTGGATCCAATAATGTTAAAAATTATATAAAAGGTATTATAGGGTCATAAAATTAGAATAAAAATGATTTTTTTACAATTTTATTGTTCATTTTTGTCCTTAAGATTGAGGTTTAGTCCTTGGTTAAGCTAACATTTCTCATAATCGCTATAATTATTTGTAATCACTTTCACTAATATTTTTGGTAAAAAACTATGTTCACCATATTATAAATTATAAATTATTATTATTATGAATAATTAATCCATTTTTTTCAAATTATAATCATATAAGTGGTAGAAATTAATTCAAAATTAATCCTGCAGATGAGACGATAATGTGGGGTTTTAAAGTAAAAACATTTAAAAGATTGCTACGTTTTTATATTAAATTTCAAAGTGAAATTGATTTAAATGAAATAAATTAGATTAATATATGAAAATTTGATATAATTAATTTTTAATACCAATTAAAAATTTAATTTACCTATATAAATAAATTATTCATAAAGGAAATTTTGATTTAAAATTCAGCATTTGTCACTATTCATCAAAAAATGAAACTTCATAGAAAAATACCAAAAATTAATCCTAACCAAATTTTTATGTTTATATTGTAAAAATGAATTTTATTTTTCACATTAAATTTATAATAGATTTAAATTTAATATTTAAATTAGTTTTTTTCTTAAAAGGCAAAAAAATTCCTCTTTAGAAAAATACAAATCTTATGCGTAAAACTAGATTTATTCTTATATTATGCATATAAAATATATTATATGAATATAAAAAATATTTTATTGAATATAATATATATATATATATTTAAAAAATATAATTCAATAATTGTAATTAATTTAATTTATTAATATAAAATTCTTTGGGAGAATATAAATAGTATTTTTATAAAATCATTCCCTTTATATTAATTTGGTTTTTATATTCATTTATAATTAATTTGTAACCAATGAGTTCAAAATATATATTTTATTAAGTTAGTTAATCATATTCATAACCACAATTTATGACTCATATATAATTGAAATATTAATATTATTCGGTAAGATTCCGTCTTGCATGTAACACATGTCATTAATCAAACTCGTTTCGTACAACGCAAGATAAAATTAATGTTTTGTGAATTGAAATATACAGAACAAATTGAATCTATTTAAAATTTAAAATATATTTTAAATTATAAAAATATTATATTCTCTTATGTGATTGGTGTTGCATGTTATATATGCTATCAAATACGATGTCCATATTTTAGAATTTTGGGGTGTTACATTATCACCACCTTAAATAAATTGTGTCCTCACAATTTAAACATGATATCAGTAATTGAGGGTTTTATATGTGAAAATAATATTTTAAAAAAACCACATGATAGATAGGGTTAAAACACATATTCTTAATAGGAGAGAAAATCAAATTCGAAGGACACCACAAAACTAGGCTTTTAAATTGGAGAACATTAGTGAAAAAGTGGATATGGAAGAAAAATAAAACTGTCAAGTTAAAATGGAGAGTGATAGAAAAAATGTCCATGAGAAAGTTTTTGAACACAAATCTATGAACTATAGGTGTGAAAAAATGTCATTGATATCATCAAAAATGTTGATAATATGAAAACATTTTTTTTCAAGACCCTTTTCCTAGAGTTGAGAAATTATTTCACTCTCTATGAATATATGTAAATATAAATTTCTATAATATTTTTCTTTGATTATGACTTGAACTATTTCTACTTCATATCATATCAAAAGTTACATCATATGTTGAATTAATACATCAATATCTAAAACTAATTCTAAAGATCAACTTAAACCATTTAGTAAATGGTTAACATTTACAAAATATTCTAATCCAACAAATTAGAATTAGTTCCACAGAAGTTAATAATACTCAATTTTTTGTATCTGCGTCAATAATAACTTTATCAAAAAACATTATCTCAACATCAAGAACATATTAAGGCTTATCATTCCATCAACCATTTATTTCCCAAGAATTTTAACTTGATATGAATTCAATTTTCTTGGTACTATTCAACATGTGATCTCAAATCCTAAATGAAATAGTACTGTAGTAAAATCCTTATATATTTCATAATTAATATGATGGGAAAATCATTAATAAAATAATTTTAAAACATATTTATTATTTCCAAATATAGGATAAAATTAATCATTCTACTCTAACTATATCAATAACATAAGATTGAACTTGATAACTTAGCTTCTTATGAGGTACATTCCCTTGATGTTTGGGGAATTTGTTTGATTAGTACCCCATCTCATTATAGTTTAAACAATAAATATCATTATTTTATTTACTTACTTTGTATTATTATTTTTGTTGACCATTTTCTCTGTACTTATAAAAATCCCCCAATCCTTTCAAGCATCTCCCAGGGTGATTCTTTCCACATTTATCACATGTAGAAAAATACTTCTTTCCCTTCTTCCCTTAAAAATTATTTTCTATTCTGTCCTCTTCTTCTCTTTATTCCCTTTAAATCCATAGGACTTGGATAATTATTTCTATGTCTTGATAACACATAAAAATATATCATCATATGAAGAAAAAGTATGACTCACCATCGCCCTTCAGAGATTTGGTTTATAACCTTTAAAGAAGTGATAAATCATGCACTCTGTGTTGCATATGATATCCATAACATACCTTACAAACATTATAAAGGTATCTTCATACTCCACAATACTTTATTCCTCCTTTTTGTTTAAACTAAGGATATTTCTCTTCTTTTTAGTTTGTTTTGCAAGAGGGAAATATTTTTTAATGAATGTGTCCCTGAAATATTTTTATTCCATGAGTTTTATTTCCTCTTATTCCCTATTATTTTAGATAAATGACCACCATTGATCAAAATATCCATTGATACAATACACTATAAGTGTAACCACTTCCTTTTCACTATATCCCAATGCCATAAATATCTTCTACAAATACTTAATCCATTGCTCAGCCACCATTCGACCACTATTCACACTATATGATGGGGGCCATTATCGCATAAAGCGATGAAAAATTGGAGAATATCTTTGTGGGACAAGTTGCTAAATCTGGGAAAGGTTATGTTTCATAACTTGATTAATCTTTTTTAATATATCTGAAAATTTCTTAGTTCAAATACCAGCTATATAAACTTTATCAGTAGGGAAACCTCTACATTTCCCATGAGTATTGACACCATTATTCCTTCTAGGTTCCATTTATAAAAAATGACACATACTAGATTAGATCATAAAATTATGATCCTTGTATAATTCTAAATATGGTGTAACACATTACATATGTTTAAAAATTTACACATAGATAATCTCCTAATTATAAACATGATTTCTTTTGGGATATATTTACTTTCAAATCGTTTATAATGATATGTAAAGAAAGCATAAATTATCCTAAGTGTATCCCCCAGGAGTGTCAAAATAGGTGCATAGTAAGTCTCATTGTTGTGTACCAGGTTACACTCAAGTTAGGCACGATGTATCTTTTCGGAGTTGTTACCCTAGGTACATATATGCTAGAACCACATCCACTTGTAGTATCCCGATAGTGATATATCAATAGGAAGACACACACAATATCCACCTTATGAAAATTATATAATATTTTTATATACTTATCCTTAAAGTCTATATTAGGTTTATTTTTCCTTATCTATGTTTTCTAAATCTTATTTCCATGGTTTCTACTAAACATTATCTAATACCAACTATAACGATTCTACCTCAGAATCCTAGAGTCGGTTCCATACTTTATTACATTATCATATATAAAAGAATCAAATCCTAAGGGACCATAAAATTTTGTAGTTTGGGAAAAATATATTATATAAACTATAGCCATATTTTATTAGGATAATAAAATAAATCATAACAAAAAAAATCAGCATCCATGAAACAAATTGAAAGGATTTATCATCATAACCTAGGAAAAGGAAAAAAATAAGGGTGAGATGAAATTCTCAATAAGGGTAAGTACAACTGAAGAAATAATGAATTAATGTGTATAATCATCATGTAAAGGTAAATAAATGATAAAAAATTCCATATTAATATCTTGATAAGGCATAATTAGAATGACATGATATATAACTGAAACAAATGTCATTTAATCATTAAACTGGGAATGAAATGCATCCATAGACAGGTCAAAGAAAAAATATCTTGGATAGTAATGATAACTATGTTATCAATAAGGGAAATGATTAATTATTATATGTAGAGTTTACTAGTAAAATGATACCGTTACCATCAAGATTTATTCTAAATATAGTTTAAACTACTCTGATTTGGCCTACTGATTTTTCTCATAAGACTACCGATGCATCAAGAGACTTTAATTTAAAGGGTTCCCAACCCATAGGGTTTGTATTAACTGGTCCCCAACCCATATGAATTTCATTAAATAGTCCTCAATCCATGTATTTCATGTATAAAACATTCCTTATATATCAAATAATTGATTAAATTCAAAAACAATGTTCTTTATCAAATATCCATATAGAGTGAGAGATACAGATCTATCAATATTTCTCCAGTTAATAAAATAACATTACAAGTAAACACATTATGTAGAAATGGAACAAATTTTAATAAATAAACATATCCTTGATAAATTATATGGATATTTATTTAAAATTTAATGACTCAGGATCATTAGAAATTAAAACTTTCAAGGGGACTAAAAAAATGAATCCAGGAAGTGAACATCAATACAGTACATGAAAAAATCAATCCTAAACCGTCCAAAGGAAGAATAAGGATGATATAAATATAAAATATCACATGTTTATTAAAATAAATAGTTTTTTACATTAATTAATGGAAATTATATTAAAAGATCTTTTAAAAACATTCTTGAGGAAAATATATTTTTCATTTTGAAAAAAAATTATGAAAATAATTTTATTTGAAAATCACTTTTAATTTTCTTTTAAAAAATAACCTTTTTAACTTGTGAAGTAATATTTAATTAAATAACAGTGGTAATATCCATACATGCTTTATAAGGTAAAAAGAACAATCCTTTTCATGGATAGAAAGGTGCCTTGTTCAGAAAGAGATAAGAAGATTCCATTGAAAAAATTTATAAAAGGGAAAAGGGTAAAAATTTCATTCATAAATAATACTATAAAGGTTAAAAACATTTTTAAAACATTTTTTGAAAACATTATTTTTAGAAGAAAATAGATTCCTCGACTAAAGAGAGATATGAAGTTTGGTTTTCTTAGAAACATTTTCTAAAACACTTTGAGTACCAAAGAGTGAAAAAATGGTACTATTAGTGGAAAATGTTCATGAATAACTAGAGTGGAATAAAATGAAATGTTTTATTGAACAATAATAATATAAATTTATTTAATTTAATTTCATGAATAATCAATCACGATTATAATTAGATTGTGAAATTAACCCTTCAAATGATCGCAACATTGAAGTGAGAATTGATCAATGAATTGACTATGTGTATCAACCGTAAATCAAAATATAAGAAGTTTAAATACCCTAATAGATGGTCAAAGTAATCACACACATAATTATATAATATAAATGACATTGAGGATGTAATATAACCCAATGAAAAAGGAATTGGGTTATGGAAATTCTTTACCACTTGGTAAATTTATGTTCAAATCTTATTAGATAAAATAATTAAAATTGAAACTAAAAATAACCTAAATAGTAAATTAATGATGATATTACATGTAAATGTGTTATTATTTATACCATATATAATAAATTATGTGCACAATGACAATGTATGCCTCAATAAAGGGAAATTGAGAAGAAGATCCTTGCTACCTGGTAACTATTGAATTACAATCCACATGAAATAAATAAATTCAAATTAAAATCTAAATTAAATGAATATAAATTTATTCATTATATAAAATACAATAGGTATGGTATATATAACACAAAAAATAAATATGTGGTGAAAATGGTGTATGCCTCCCTGAAGAAAAAAATGAGACAAGAATCTATTACCTTTTACTTCCTTTTTGTTGTGTGGTATTTAACCTCATGTAAAGTGGTTTAATACATGTTAATAAATAATAAAATAACCTTAATAATATTTATAATATCATATATTATCTTCTTATGGCATCTTATTAACCATTTTATAGTATTATTTCATTATTTTTACTATTTTAAGCGTTATTTTCCAAGTTTTTCGAGTATGTTTTGAATTGTTATTTGTTTCTCCTATTACTTAGATCATTTTTTCAACATCTAAAAGATTTTAAAAATGATTTAATGATTATATATATTCAGTATATATATTTTTATAATAATCCATAATTTTTAGAGATAGAAAATGATATGCACCACTCATGGAGACGGTAGGTCATCCATACGCATGAATGCTACTTCCATTTCTTTTTTCATATTAAAAAAAATAAAAATTAAATAAAATATATGTATATTATAATTAAAGTAACATATTTATGTCATATATATCACATATTTTATTTACATCCATCCTTTATACATTCCACATAATGTGTGAACGTATGAAATCGCTTTGAGGAGGTGGTAGTCCACACATCCACAAACGATGTTATCATATTTATAAAAATGGAAAACATTAAGGTATGAGTTATATAAAAATTATGTAATTATTAAGAAAACCTAAATATCCCATATAAAATATATAAACATGGTGTCCATTATAATTCCTAACCATGAGAGGTTGTAAAGGAAAAACTAATGAAATTATTTTGCGAGGCGGTAGTTCTTCATACACACAAATGGTAAGTTCATTGCCCATTTGATGGAAGTGTGTGTTACTGTAGGTAGAAACCTTAATATAAAAAATATATGTATATTTTAGATACATATGAAATTATATGATCATGATATAAAGTGAAATGAAGGGAGTGGAGAAGGAAACAAATTAAGAATTCATGTCGATGAAAGTTACCCCTTCTTCAAGTAACTCCTTCTCGTTTGCACCAAAGTGCTTATTGGTTGGATTTATTCTCAAAGTGAGGCATATAGGGTTAGGTAATACATGTTGTGAGATGATTTTGGCATATTTTTGGTGAGATAAAGGTCTTGAGTGTTGTGAATAAGTGGGAGGGGTGAGTGCCTTTTAATAGTGGAGTGACATTATTGTAAAGTTTTGAAAAGGGAATTAAACTGATGTTTCCCCCCTATAAATTGTCTCCAATAATGGTAAACATCGTATAGAATAGATTATATATTCTAAATATGAACATAAAAAGTTTTTTTTTCTAGTTTCTAGTTCATTTTGACCTTAAATTTAATGTTTAATCCTTCATTAAGCTAATTTTTTTCTTAATTGCTGTAATTAATATTAATCACTTTCACAAAATTTTTGGGTCAAAACTAAGTTTAACTTTTTATAAATTATAAATTATGATTATTAAAAAAAATTAATGCATTTTAAAAATTAAAATTAACTATTTGGAAAAAATTAATTAAAAATTCATCCCATAGGCGGGATGACAATACGGGTTTTTAAAGTAAAAAAGTTCAAAAGTTTACCAAGTTTTTATTTCCAATTTCAAAGTAAAATTGATTCCAATGACCTAAATTATATTAATATATATAAAAATTATCTAATTAATTTTTAAAACCAATCAAAAATGTAATTTATCCTTATAAATAAATTATACAATAAAAGTAGTTTTGAATTAAAATTTAGTAGTTCTCACTGTTGATCAATAAATTAAACATCACATAAAAATAACAAAAATTTACCCTAACATAATTTTGAAGTTTTAATTTCTAAAATTAATTTCATTTTTTATATTAAATTTAAAAAAGCTTAAAAATTAATATTTATAGTAGGTTCTCCATTAAAAGGCGGTAGAATTGCCTCTTTAGAAAAATAATTTTTTTATGTGTAAAACTAGATTTATTCATATCATATGAATATAAAATATATTGGATTAATATCTAAAATATTTTATTGAATATGTAATTTATATTTAATTAATATCATTATTTAATAGTAATCAATTTATTTTTTTAAGATAAAATTCCTTTGGAGAAAAAATAGTTTTTTTATAAAATCATTCCATTTATATTAATTTTATTTATATATTAATTTATAATTAATTGGTAACAAATTAATTCAAATATATATTTTTATAAGTTATTTAATCATATTCATAAACAAAATTTAACTAATATTGTGTTAATTTTAATTTTAATAGTATTTGGTAATATTCGGTCTTTCAGGTAACACAAGACATCAAAGAAAATCATTGCATGCAGCACGAGCTAAAATTAATGTTACAATCATTGAAATATATATAATATTTTTAATATACATAAAATAGAAAATATACTATAAAGTATTTGGATATTATACTCCCTTATGCTCTTGGTGTTGTTCTTTATACATGCTATCAAATATAATGTTCTTATTTTAGAATTTTAGGGTGTTACATTTAGAGAATTAATACCTTGCATAAAAAACTATAGTTAACCATTGGTTTTAAGTTATTACACAACTCATATATAGTATTCTTTAAAAGTGGTTTTATAATAAACTTATTGATAACAAATTAGTTTGTATTGATAGCCTCATCCTAAAAATATTTAGGTAGGTTATACTGATTGAGAATAGTTTAGGAAATCTATTGAAGAGTTATATTGCTTCTTTATATAACACCATTCCACTGGGGATCCCTAAGAGAAAAACATTTTGATTGTAACCATGTCGTAAGAATAAAGATTCAAATTCTTGATTCTAAAACTCACATCCATGATCACTCCTTAAGGTATTAACAGTAATTACACTAGGATTTTCTACTAATTTTTCATATTTATAAAAATAGAAACATGATTTAGTTTTGTGAGATAAAAATAATACCCAATTATTTCTATAATACTCATTTATAATAACAAAGTAATAATATTTTACATCAAAACCAGAATATATATATTCCAAAAAACTACATCTGAACCAACTCTAATGGTTATGAAGTTAAAACATATTTATTTGGTTTGAAAAAAATATTATATCATTTCTCTTTTTGATAGGGGTTACATACATTATCTTTAAAAATTCAAGTTCAGTAAGATCCTAAACTAAAAATTTATTAGTTATCACTCTAAGAGTGTGAATGTTTCAGTGGACTAGTTTTATATTATATATCCATGATTGTTTGTGAAAGGAACATACGCAATATTTTTTTTATAAAATAAATAATCTAAACCAACTATATAAATATTATCATTATATAAAGAATTAAACACTAAAACATTCTTAGAATCATAGTTTTTTTCATGAATTATTTTCGAAATTTACATTTTAACCAACATAACATAATTTCGAGATGCTAAGAATATTATAATTTAAACCATTAATGAATAATAATTTAGAAATTAAAATAGAATAAGAGTCATCTATTTGACCAAGTCTTATTACTTTTCCTATGGCATTGTCACCAAAAGTGACCTGTCCACCATCCAACTCTATAAGGACCATAAATATTTAGTATTCTCAAAACATGTTTTTGGAAAATCCATAATAAATAAACAATAAATGCTTACTGTTACACTTTAATCCATTTTACTATAAAAAAACTAGATAATAAATAATTTTGGTACCCACACTTTCTTGGGTTCAGAGAAGTTATCAATAAGAGCATTTGGAATCCAAAGTTGTTTAAAAAGTTTAATATAAGAAAAATTAATAATTTTAGAAATAAAAAACAGATTAGGTCTACAAAAATATGAAATTTTTATAGAATTAGAAGATCTTAGTCTAGGAATAAACTTATTTTTATAAATTATCTTTTAACCAGATTGGTATCCAAAACCAGTTGGGTACTTGGGTGTGGTTTTATTACTAAGCATCTTTGTTAAGGTTTGTGTTCCATTCATATACCTTTAAAGATCCCTTTTGAGTTTATGTTTTGATATTTTTTTTAGTTTTATCTTTAAATAAATGATATTTCTTTTATTTTTCAATGACATGATCATATTTAACATAAATAGATAAACAATGCTATTTCTTTCCAATTATTATAAATATATTTTAGTTCATTTAAAGTTTCTTATCACATATTAAAATATTCAAATAAGTATTTAATTCTCATATTTTTGTCATTATTTTAATTTTATAAGATATTATATATGTGATAAGGATATTTAGAGACAATATTTATTACCTCTTATGTGTTAATTATAGAACAAATATTTTCTCTTTCATCCATGTCTTTTATGCTTGAACCAAACTCACTGAAACTGTCCTCATAGGTGAGCCATGTTTCTTTCATACCATTATTTTTCATTTTAATTTTTTGATCTTAATTATTATTATACATTAATTTTGGGAATTAAGCTTTGATATATCCTTTGACCTTGATTTCATAATAAGTAACTTATCCTGCTTGATTTTACTTTTTCTAATTTTATACTCTATCCTACATTCCTCTATAGTTCAATTTCTTGAAGAATTTATTCTTCCTCTATAACTTATTAAGTATTATGGATAGCTAATCCATATGTTCATCACTGTTAGAGGGTGACTCATCCCCACTTTAACTATCTTATTTGATTTTCTCCTTCATCATTGACTCAATATTTTTGAATGAAATTAATTTTACCTTGGTTTCATCACCTTGTTTGTTCACTTTAGACTCTTCCTCAAACATCATGCCTTTTCTAATCAAGTACTTCACCATAACATTTTATATATCACATGATTTTTAAATAGAGGCAAAAGTTCTTATCTATCGATCTGGTAAGAACCACATGAGTCTCATCACTTGATATTTATCTTCAATTTTATTTACAAGTGCAGGGATTGAATTAAAAATTTCATTGAAACTAAAATTCATGTCCTAAATTTATTCCTTAGGATTAATTTTAAATGTATCATATTTAATTATATAGTAATTAAGTTTTATTTCATTAACATTTTATGTTTCTTCGGGAGATAGAACAAGTGTATCCTAAATTTCATAAGTAGTTTAAAATATATAAATCCCATTGAATTTATATTTTCCTAATGAAAAATATAATTAATTCATATATTTAAAATTAAAATCATAAGTTTCCTTAGTGAAATCACCCCAATCACCCCTAATAGATTTAGGTTTTCCATATTTTCCCTCTATTTTAGTCTAAATATCAAATCCCATGCTTTCAATAAGTATTTTTCTTTTAATCTTCTATTTAAAATATTTTTTTCCATTAATGTAAAGAGTTATATAAATAGCATTCCCCTTAAGACTATTATTATCCATAAATATGTAAATTTAGAAAAAATATAAATTTTTATCTTTTTGGGTAAAAACTTGATCATAATTAAAAGTTATATAGAATGAAATAAAAATCATTTGATACTAAATGTTTTTCAGAGTGAAAAACTCAAGGGGGGGGGGGTTAATTGAGTTTACAATTAAAAATATCTATTTTAATTAAATTTGAAATGAAATCCACAATTTATAAAAAACCCCAATTAACTAAAATAGTATAAATATATAATTCAATGTTTTAGAAATATTTATTAGAGGTTAGATCATAGCCTAGTTAAAACTGTTTCAAAATTAATTTAAATTATTAAATAAATCTAACCACCTTAAACATAATATATAAAATAATAATTATAATTAACTATCAAAGTAATGTTTTGATATATAGTTTTGGAAAACTAAAACCAGTTGGTTTTGGAAACTCTGTAAACAAAAAAATAAAACACAGAACAGAATAAAATCAGGAGGAATATGGATTTGAATTCATAGAAAAAGAATAAACTGCATGTGCCTCTTCTCACTCAAACCCTTCTGATCATTATGGTAGGATCGTCTCTCTTGGTGGAACTAACAACAATGGACTGCCCTCTCTTAGAGGATTCCAATGATGTGCCTACATCTATGCTGTAGTTTGGTCCTCATCCACCAAATCTGATTTTCCATCCTAGGCTATCTCTGAAGGGTGTTCTCCTCAGTCCCCCCTAGCTAACCCCCTTATTCTTCCCTATTCCCATAATTTTATTTGAAATCTTCTTAAAATGGATTGAATAACAAGACTCTAGTTCCCACATTTCTAACAACCTCTTTTGAATAATCCTCAATGCTTCTCAGGTTAACCTTAGTGGCTCAATTCGGTGTGGATAAGACTCCATTGGGTCACTTTAAAAACATTGTTTGATTATCGATCATTAATCACCCAACTATAATCTCAGAGTTAAATAATAAGTATTACCACATTATTCTATAATCTGGAGAGTAATTCATTAAGTCTTGGTCCTTGAGCCCTTGAACGATCAACCATCAGTGTTTCCACCTCTCCCGATGGTTGATAGAAGTTCATAGGGGATGGATGCCCACCCTATCAAGGGCATGGGTTAAGCTTCCCATACTCCTGATTCCCTTCCAAAATATTTCTTTTATAGAGAATATAGGATAATTACTCAATGAATTTGTAGGTGTGGATGACCGTTCCCTATAGTTTCAAGACTCTACAGTGGCTAATATTTGATTCACTATGGATCTATCATCTCCTACTCCATTGTAGATACTTCTCTAAGTTGAAAAATCAATGGAATGGATGAAACCCTTGTTTTATCCCTTGGATCCTCAATACTATAGAGGTTTTCATCTCCTCTTCTATTCAATTTTGTAATGTATAAAGTGGACATCATATCGCGCATCTTGTTGATATGAAAATCTTGGGTTCAAAGATGTATCTATTTCTTTGATAAAAGCATTCACTAAATCAATATTCCACATGGATTTTGCAATATGTGAGGTGGTAGGTGACTCCATGACACTATATTTTTTATCTCTCCTCTTTCTTTTGCCTCATCAGTAAAGATGAACTCCAACTCCTTGTACCCATGCATGAACCTCATACCCTACATCCCTTGTCTTCCTCCTCTCCCTTTTGTCATCAAATGTATTCCAAAATTTACTACCCATACTAGTTAAAAGCCTAAATGGAAGTATCTCATTCCCTATGTGTCTCCTCAAATCCCAACCTCCCCTCAAGATACCGATCCTTTAGTCGTGTTGGTTACATTATCGAATAGCTACAATGCATTATTTCAAATGAAAGAAAAACCCTCCTCCATCCCTAAAACCCATAGGTGTGTCTGTGTCAACTCCCTAGCTCTAGTAGTGGAGCATGGACACCCCCCATAACAATCAATCCCTTTAATGGGGGTATTCACAGGATCTTAGGTTGGAAGGATGTTTGCTTCTTCTAGTACACAATGCAAGAGGATTCCTACACATAGGGATAATTCCAGCTACATCAATTTGTAATGTTATGAGTGATCATTTGGAATAACTATGGCCTCAGTGCCTAGTTAAAAATGGATTTTTTCTCAAATACGGATTTTAAGAATAGATTTTCTAATTTGGTTTTCCTTGAACCAAGACAGAGCCCCTCTAAGATTGGGAAGTTCACCAAAAGGTTTGGCATGAGATACTGTATGCATAAAGATCCCATGAATCATAATATTTGGTATTTTTTGATGTCCTATATAGTTGTGGAGAATATGAAGGTTTCTGTTCATCATGTATTGGTTAGTGTGGAAGCTTTTAAGAGGTGTTGTTTCTTTTCCTTCATTTATACGAAGGGCAGAGCAAGGTTACAATACTAGCTAGGGATTGACCTTAAATCCTTTAATCCTATGGATGCATCATGAATGGTGGGAGGATACTTCAACACAATAATGGATGAATTTGAGAAAAGGCCAGATTATATCTTTCTATTAGTGAAAGGGTTGCATTATCATCCTTCACAACTCAAAAGAATCTCTTGGACTTGGGATATTCAAGTTATTGGAATACTCGGTGTAATAAATAGAGAGGAAACTAGTGAATGTGGTGTAGGTTAGACTAGTGTTTCAGTAACCTATAATCTATCTCTTCCTTCCCTAATGAAGATGTTATTCACTTAGATTGTGCATTGCCAAATCACTCACATATTCTTGTCCATCTCAATTTGGGGAATACCAGTGAAAGGTGATTCTTCTTCTCCAACTAGTGGATGCACCACTCTGGCTTACTCACTATGGTGTAGTAATCTTAAGAGATATGACCCAGGGAGAATGCTATATTGGATTCTACAAAAAACTACATCACCTGAAAAATGATCTCACATTTCGGTCTAATTCCCTTTGTGTTGTTCAGTCAAACTTGGATTCCACTAAAAGGGATATTTATAGTGATGAAGAATGTTAGGAGGATACATGGGATTATGAACTCTTTGTTACCATTGAGCTTAAAATAAAATAGTTTAGTGAGATGCTTCTAGAACCTGAGATATTTCTTCCAGAAAGTTCTTAAGCTACCTAGCTTAGATAAGTTGATTATAACAAAGATTTTTTCCATTCATTCATGAAATAAAACATCGTGGTC
This sequence comes from Viscum album, assembly GCA_963277665.1. Lineage (NCBI taxonomy): Eukaryota > Viridiplantae > Streptophyta > Magnoliopsida > Santalales > Viscaceae > Viscum > Viscum album. The sequence continues at coordinate 1,973,985,735 of OY728157.1, read as the reverse complement.
ATGTTCCGAACATCCGAATGGAAGAATACTATAATAATACTGACTAGGAGGTGATTTGTGGCATGGTGGATACTAATTTCAATTTATTATTTTTCCATCCTAACCCGTGTATGTAGAGAGTTTATCCCTATGGATGGGATGACCTCTTTGGATCTATCCCACAAGTGGTCTCTAGCCAAGTCAACGATATATTAAGAAGTTTTTTGGAGGATAAAAAAAGGCATGGGAATATATTAATTATCTCAATTAGTAGATCACGCCTGGTCTGGATGGGTTCTCAAGGTCATTATACATTAGGTCCTGGAATGTCATCAAGAACGATCTCTCCAACACTATCCAAGACCTTTTCTATAGAGGGATACTTCTCTAGATTTCTTATGCTACTACTATGGTCCTCATACACAAATTAAAATACCCCTTCTCCATTAATCAATATCATCCCATTCACATGCACAAAGTTTCCTACAAGGTGTTGGATTCTATTGTCAACATGAGTCTCTCTTGGAATATCTATTTCTAGGTCTTAAAGGAGAAACATGCATTTATACAAGAAGCTCTATCTAAGGTGAAATGTGTATTTCTTAAGAGATGGTTGGAGATATCAATAGGATGGTTGTGGGTTCTATCATTGTTATTTTGTGGATATGAATAAGGCCTATGACCGCCTTGAATGGAATTACATCCTTCGGGTCATGAGGTGCATGGGGTTCTCTGAAAGGGTTGTTGACTTTCTATTTAGGTGTTATAGATCAACCTGGTTCAATATAGTTTTCATGGGTAGGCAATGTGGGTTCCTAAAATTAGTTAGGGGTCTTAGACAAGGAGACCCACTTTCCCCAAACATCTTCATCTAGGTTCATGAAGCTCTTAGTAGACATGTTTCCTCCTATATGCAGCATAGATTCATTAATCCATAACCCTACCGATATCACTTCTCTAAGGTGTCTATTATTCTATTTTTTTCGTGATTTGAACATCTTTATCAATGTAAACAACTCTTCAGTCATAGGATTCAATAATATTATAGAATATTACACCAATTGGAGTGTGAAAATCATCAACAAGGAAAAAAGATATGTGTTTTTTCCACCTCCTTTTTCAGATATTTGAAGGAATAAAATTGAATCAATATAGTCTACATGTAGAAGGAAATTCACCGTGGATTATTTGGGTTCACCAATTTCCCTTGGTAGAGACCAAGACATATATTTTCAATGAATTGTTAATAAGATAACTAATCATATTGGTAATTGGAAGAACTAACCTCTTTCATTTGGTAGAAGAATTGTCCTTATCAACTGTATGTTTTTTTCAATCCCCATGCATATCCTATTTGTACTCAAGGTCACTAAGTAGATACATAAGGAGGTAAAAAACCTATTACATTTTTTTCTGGGATTCTTAGTGGGAGGTAATATGTCACTGGGCATCGTGGAATCAGATTTCTAGACTAGTGGAACATGGGGGAATCAACTTGAGGAACGTGGGGGAGGCGATGTAATTTATTCAGAGAAAGATAACATGGGATGTTATTGAGGTGAGGTTTCTTTAAAGAAATCTCATAAAATGTAAATATGAAAATGATCTAAGATATAAATTGGACACCCTTCCTTATTATAGAACTCACTACGAGGCCACATCCAGGTGCTCCAACATAATTTTTAGTGGATTCTTGGATATGGAGATATCAACTTCTTGGACTGAAACTAGTCTAGTGAGGTCTTAAGATATCCAATATGCCCCATTCCTAAACTAACATTTGAATAGGCCATCTCTTATCCCTTATTCATCCAGGAAATTCTCAACCCCATACAAAAAAATGTTTTTGATAGTATTAGGTTTGAGTATGTACCTAACCAATGTATATCCATGAGCTCCCCATTGAGTATATTCACTGATAAGACCTATAAAAAGATGATGCACTCATAGCCTTAAAGTGATTTATGGGGAAGTATTATCTCGTGAAAGGCTGTTATAGCTAAGTTTAATTTTCTACTTTGAATAATCTATAACTATGAATTACCTATGGATGCAGATTTTAAGGGTTAAGCTGTCCATTTATCCTCCGAGTGATCTTTTTTAAATAGATACCATGGTGAAGGCCATGATGCACCACTTATTTAAAAGTGTTTGGGTGATATTTTTTGGAGAGTTCTAGGTGATTTATCTTATTTTATAGGGACGGTAGAGTATTTGGGGAGTTATCTCAATGATGGTTCGGTGGTACAAGCATGAAAAACATGAGGATAAGGCTTGGATGCTCCTCCATGAAGCTGGTTGTTGGTTCATTTGGAATTCATGTAACCATTATTGTGACAATGGCCCAGCTCTATCAGGACTGACTTTGGTGATGAGGGAGAGATGCCTCAGTACAGACCTCATAATCCTAATAAAGCACCAAAAGGAGTCCCCCTCACACAGGTGATACATGGCCAGAAGGATCCCCTCTGAACTGCTTGAATCAGAGTATATGTGACATTGGGTGTATTGGTCTCCTCCCCCCACCAAGGCCTCAAACTTAACATTTATGAATATTGTATCCATGTGGAATATAGGGGTGGTTCATGACTCCACTAGTTCAATATTTTTTGCATTTAGTTATTTTATGGGGCTGGAGACACCTTAAGGGGGAAGAAAAAAGTCATACTTAATGGTATTAAACTTTACCACTAGAGAAAAATCTCTTTGATAATAGTGGAGACACACTCAAAATTGATATAAATCTCACTTAAAGGTATTTATTGTACTCCTTGGAAAATCATCTACTTGATTCATAAGTGCATGAAACTTCTCACCAATGAAAATGAAAAATTTTCATACATAGCGTGAAGGAAATCATGTGGTTGACTACTTGGCTTATAAGGCCTCCCATGACTTCCCACTCATGAGTTTTTCTAGTTTTGGGACCCTTCCTCTGGGAGGTATTTATATTTTTATGGAAGATTCCCTTGGTATCCATTTCTATACGCCCCCTTTTGGGGTTTTTTATCCTTTCCCTTTATAAATAAATAAAAAAAATTTAGGAGTTAATAAAAATATAAAGTTTAGTCCCAATGTGAGACCTAGTCCTCTTCACTTTGAAATCAACCACTATGATAAATTTCATTTAAAAAAATAAATTGGCTATAACCTATATTGGGTTTTAATAGGAAAACTACCCACAAGTAGTCCCAGATATACACATTCTATTCCATAGTTATATGGGGTATAATGGGTGTTAAAGAATAAAGTAAAGGGTAGCTATTACTCTTTAGTACATAACGGGATCCTGTTATAATGAATATATAGTGTAATACAAACACAACTAAAAAATTAAGCTAAAATAGAGGGGAAACAATATGGTAAGAGTTAAAGTCTAAAGGACCTCAATCTGATCAGCTTATTTTGATCAATTTTATTTAAATATATCCTTGAAAGAAACTTCAATTGAGTGTTTCACTGAGATATCAAAATCAGAGTGTCATTTAAGCATACAATAAATTAGTATATTGGTGTAAGTCCTCACTATATCACTATGTATTTCATAAATTCTTTTTATCCATGAGTGGAACTTATTCTTAAATAGTGAACCTTCTCTAATTATCCATTGGAGGATATTCACAAATTAATCCTCATACTCAATAGTATAGTCTAGAAACCTTAAATTATTTGACTTTTCAATAAATACCCTAAAATATATCCATTGGAGATTTAAATATACCTCTCTACTTAAGTTATTCATAGTCATTTCATCTTCACTTAAGAATAGTTACTTAGTCACTTATCATAGTTACATGCCCTGATCACTTACTATGGTCACTTTCCATGGTAACTTGCTATGGATACTTGCTACTCACTTTCTATAGTCACTTTCTGTGGTCACTTCATTTCTTTATGCAGTCACTTTATATCTTCTTATGGTCACTTCAATTCTTCTTGTTCTCACTTATATTCATCTTATAGTCACTTCTTTTTTATATTAGGTAGAACCCTTCATGCAGTTAGTTCAATACGTAGATAAAATCTATTTATTTTATTCATGGTTACTTGATTGTTTATCTGGTCAATTGGATTTCAACATGTAGTCACTTATACATGGTTACATGGCCTTCATGTTCAGTTGAACTTATTCATACAACAGTTTGACATGGTCACTTCAAGATTTATCCATTTTAATAATTTTCCTATAAAAATATTGTACTATCATAAAACATAAAATTCGCTAATAATCTTAGAAACATGATTTCTTGTCATTAAATTATGAAGTTTCTACAAAAATATAACAAGATGTTTTTGGAAAACAAATTTAAATTTTAACATGATGTTTTTAAGAGTTTGTTTCATTTTTATAGTAGTAAGTGAAGTATTGTTCAATGTTGTTTTATTAACTTGATTGAATTATGATGATGTACTTGTTGGAAATAAATTTTCATAAATAAGTTCCATATTTTCTTTCAAAAAAGATTGAATTTATTTTGAAATTGGTTTTCTAAATTGGTTAAGGATTTCTTTCAAAAGGGTTTTATTTTTCAAAAGAGTTTTTGTTAGAATTCATTTCCAAAGTAATTTTTTTTAATTTGAAAATTTTTAAATGTGTGGGTTTCAAGGAAAGGATTTCATTTTTGAGTAAACTTTTTCCTTTATATTCCTTCAAGAATTATCTATGTGATTAATTTTTTGAATGTAAATTATTGATTTCTTGAGGTGTGTTGTTGATATCTTTTCTTGATTGAGGTTTTTGTGAGCATTTTGTAGTAGATATGATTAGAGAATACATGGATGAATTGTTTATTAGTTGATGGTTTGATTAATAGTGGAATGAGGGAGAAGAAGAAGTTATGTTTTTTAAGGGTATGATGGTAATTATTTCAGGGGATGATTATATTTTTTATTAAGGACGAATTAGTTCCTCTTGTGGTGTTATTGTATTTTCCCTACTATTAGTGTGAAGTTGAATCATTTGAACTAACCTTGTCAATTTTTGATATTGGGTGTAAGATCCCATCTTTTTCTAGGTATGACACTTTTTAAAATTTTGGTGAAGATGTGTTACAATTTTTAAATGATGTGAAATGAGGATTCATGTTGACATATTTCTTTAAAAGGGGAGATATGTTACAATTTTTTTACAAGAAGTGAAATGATAATTCACATCATGTGATTTTGACGCTCAATATATTAAAAAAGCATCTACAATATTACATAAACCTCTGGATTCACCTCACCTCTATTTTAGAGCTGAATAACCCCCTCTTCTTTGATTCGAATCATCCGAGTACCTCCGCTATGAACCAAAACTCATCGTCCACCTCCTCCATGGAGTGAAACTCATCATGCATCTCCGTCATGGACCAAAACTCATCAACACACCTCATAAATGGACTGAAACTCCTTATAACACCTCCACCTTAGATTGAATATCCTCCGTACACCACCGTCTTTGACCAAAGACCATCCGTGCATCTCCTGGGTTTAAGATCTATACTGTGTTATTCATCGTGCTCTTGATGGATATGTTTCAAATTGCGGATTTCTGTTGTAAAGCCTTCATCACCATTCTTGAGGTAGGAGGTATAAAATTAAAATCTCATAGTCATGGTTTTTTAATTATGTATATACATGTTATAGAATTTCTAGATCTATTTAGTAATTGTATTTACAAATAGAGTTAATTAATTTGGTGAATTAATTAATTATGGAATAGTGATATTGTGAGATTTATGGATTGTTGAATTAGATAATTAATCAGAGAATTAATTATAAGTTTTTGGGATTTCTAAATTTGATAATTAATTGTGGGAATTGATTATAGAGTTATTGATATTGTTGAACTTGATTAATTAATTATAGAATTAATTAATGATAATGGTTAGGATTATAAAAATTTGAATTGGGATAATGATTTTTTGAATTAATTATGGCAAGGTAGAGATTTTTTAAAATGAATAATTAATTGATTAATTAATTATTGATATGTTGAAGTAGTTGAATGTGGATAATTAATTTAAAAATTAAGTATGTGATATTGAGTTGTGCTTTGAGATAATTAATTTTAGAATTAATAATGTGTTATTGAATTGTGATTTGAGTTAATTAATTGTTGAATTAATTATGTGATATTGAATTTTGATTTGAGACAATTAATTGTATAATTAATTATGTAATATTGAGTTGTGATTTGTGATAATTAAGTGTATAATTAATAATGGGATAATGATGTCTTGAATTGAGATAATTAATGTTAGATTAATTATGAGATATTAACATAATGGATTGAGATAAGTAATGGTATATTAATTATGAGATATGGAAATTGTGGGTGTGATTATTTAATTTTTAAATTAAATAATGGGTTTAATGAAGGGAGTAAAGGTAACTAATTAATTAGTGAATAAATTAATGAGGTTTATTATGTTAAATAAATTGAAGGAATTAGATTAATTACTTAGAAAATTAATTGATGGGGATTATTGAGTTATTACAATGGATTGATAATTAATTGATGAATTAATTATGAGATATTGATATTTGATAATTGATACAATTAGCTATAGAATTAATTATGAAATATTTAGATCACGAGTGAGATAATTAATTGTGGGATTAATTATGGTATTTTGAGTTTGTGGATATAGATTAATTAATTGATGAATTAATTACTAGTATTTGAATGCTTAATTAATTGGAGAAATTAATTAAGGGGATTTATGTGATAAAATAGTTTTTTAATTAGTAATGGAATTGAAGGAAAATTAATTATTGAGTTAATTATAGAATTTTTTGTATTATAAATTGTGAATATTTAATTAGTGAATTAATTAGTAAATGTCGATTTGTGAAATGATTATCTAATTGTTGAATTAATTAATGGATATTATATATTTAATTAATTGTTTAATTAATTAGTGGAGTTGAAGTGACAAAATAATTGATAAATTAATTTAAGGGATTATTATGATTAATTAATTGTTGAATTAATTAATGGACCTTATATGGTTAATTAAGTGTTGAATTAATTAACGGAGTTGAAGTGACCAATTAATTGATAAATTAATTGTAGGGACCATTATGATTAATTAATAGTGGAAGTTAATTAATGTAATTTATGCGATTAATTAATTGTTGGGATAATTAATGGAAATGGGTTGTGATTAATTAATTGGAGAATTATTAAATATAAATTTTTGTAGTCAATTAATTGTTGAAGTAATTATTCATCAAATTAAATAATGTTATTGATGTGATTATTTAATTATTGAATTAACTAATGAAAATGATGTGACTAGTTAATTTTTGGATTAACTAAAGAAATTTTTGTGATCAACTAAATATTGAATTAATTAATAAGATTGTTGTGGTTAATTAATTGTTGAATTAATTAATTAATCGTTGAATTAATTAACCAAATAATGTGATGATGAAATTGTTAAATTTTTATTAATTAATTATTAGATTAATTATTGTTACATTTTGATGTGAAATGTGATATGGGGTTAATTTTGATTAACCATTATTGTTGTGAAATATTGGAAATCATGATATTTGTGATATATTGTAAATGATTGAGAAATGGGGTTCTAGACATGACATTATAAACCCATGATATATATATATATATATATATATATATATATATATATATATGATAGATAAAAGGGTTATGAGACAGAGACTTATGTTCCAAATACTCATGGGGTGCTAGACATGGCTTTCTACACCCAACATGCATGCAAATTGTATGGTATAAAGATTGATGCTCTAAATACGCATGATGAGTTGGACATGAACTGATGATCCAAATACCCACGAGGTGTTAGATAGGGAATGATGCTCCAAATAATCATAGGGAACTAGACAGATCATTCTAGGCCCAAAGTGATGCCATTGGACTATGGTTCAAATTGGTCGTAAAATGAATGAAATTGAAATGACTGGATAATGAAAGACCATTTAATTGTAATAAATTAAGAGTTGAATGGTAACATGTACATTCAAATGTGAATTTTGATAATGAATAGTAACATGGAAATTCATAAATATGATATCCCATAGGGATAGTTCAAACTCTGACATGAGTCGAAGTAGGTATTAAGGTTTAAGTGTCCTCGAAAACTTAAGGGTTTATGTTTTTAAATATAGGATTATTGAATAAATGCAATTTTTTTACTTTATTAATTTTATTCTATTCTTTATATAATTTCATACACTATTAATGTCTAGATTTGTTTTAGACTCTGTTAGTGGTGGCCTACTAAGTTGTACTCACACCCTACTCGGGCTTCCTGATCGGTACCTGAATAGACTTTGTGTTTTCTGGACAAGTTAAGGGAAAATGACTTAAATTAGATGGATGCTTTGGGGATGAAACCTGGATGAGGGAACCAGACGTGGTTTAGGACCTTATTGGAAAAGTTTTCAATGTCTTTATTTATTTTGGGTTTTTCATATTGACACTTGGAATGTACTTTAGCAAGGAATATCTATCATTCAGTTATGACATTGTATTTATAGTTTTGGTTATCTTATGAAACAATATTATTGGTATTTTTTATGTTCATATATGATTCCAAATTTGTTTATTTATTTTCTTCTAGTGTTTTACTCTAATAAAAGAAGGTATAGTCTCCCCATGATAGACTTACCAGACCCTCACTACTTGTCGGAAACCTCTAGCGCATGGGATGGTGCACCTAATGTCATGTGGAAAATCATACCAGGGCACCGTGGTATGACACTGAGGATGGTACGTTACAAAGTTGTATCATAGGTTCAGTTTTATTTCTTCTTATTTAGTCTTACTATTTAGGAAAGGTAGAGAGATGACTGGGAAGAGTCAGGCCTTGTTTATGATCTCATGCATGGGAGTAGCTACCCCATGTATGGGGGAGAACCCAAGTGATCAAGGTGAGATTATTGTTATTATCATTTGTTGTTACAATTGAATATTATTTCACCTTGGGTGAGGCACTTGTTTTTTGATGTGATTATTGTTTTTTATATTTGTTGAGATTTAATCATGGCCCTGAATGACATGAGAGTTAAGTTTTCATAAATCATTCTAGGAACTAGGGTTTATATTGTGGCATGCATCATTGTAGGAATGCATAGGAAAATGGGATTTGGTTAAGTTGTTGAACTTGAGATATTTTTCCTTTCTTGAGAAATTGAAATGAAAGTAGTGCCTAATATGAAATTGAGAAATATTATAAAATGATTCAATATGAGAACAAATGTATATCTAAATGAGAAAATTAAATAAGGCTAATGTGTTTACCCTTGATAACTAGGAACTAAGTGTGGGATGATTAAGGGTAGTGATAATGCCTCAGTTTTGACCACATGGTGGAAAAAGGGGAAATACTTGATATAGTTTTGTGTTAATCTCTATTTATAATTGGGTTAATGTCTTGGAATGTGAATCCTTTATCTTGATTAATTATCCCTTGATGTAGGTGGTTTGGCTAGTGATAATTCCCTAGTTTGAGAACTTGGTTGTGGGTCGTGCAAGGGACTTTCCTATTTATGATTAATGTGGTGAGACGTTGGAGGAAAGGTAAGCCCGTGACATTTAATAGGTTAAGATGTTTCCATAGTGGAGGTAACATCAGTGATGTTGGAATTGTAGTGGTAATTCACCAACAACTTCTTAGTGTAATTTTAATTAATGAAGTTCATGTCCCCTACATTAACATTGCCTCGAGTATGCTGGGAAAGATCTGGCTTTATACCTAGCTAAATGAATGTGTTTTGGTTGGATCTGGGGCCCCTCGGAATTTGTACTTAAGAAGTGGTATATATGTGGAGTTAGATGATACAAGGAATTCCATATATAGTTTATGGATGAGGTTCTCAAGATGGATTAGTGGTTGATGAGTACTATGGTGGTTGAGTTTCTTGAAAAAGATGTGTTAAAAATTATCCAAAGGTTGAGAGTTATATGTCAGTAGATGGTGCATGGAGCTCGAACATGGGTAAAAAATGGTGGCATCATAATTCCAATGAAGAGCTTATAAGGTAGATGTTTATATTTCTTAGAGAAATTTCAGGCGGGCCTTGGAGGTGGTTGATATATGTCCTTCTTAGGAAGGTTTTGATGGAAAGGTTGAGTGAAAATTCTGGATTGTGTTCATATAGTTTTTGGGAATAGTGAGTTGGGAAAAACATCAAGTATGTTGTGGAAGTTGATCTTAAGACCGATGTGTCCTTTGCAGAGAATCCGATACATGTGTTGGTAAATTGTGGTAAGGTGTTGGAGGAAAACACCATGGAAATAGTTTGTATACTTTAGAAACATGAGCTTGTTCTAGAGAAAAAATATGGATAGATAAGTTGATGTAAGGGATCAGTGGCCTGAACGTTTTGACTTGGAATCTTTGATGTGATTGGGAGTGAAAATCAAGGATGAGCTGTAATAAGGTGGCGAGATGGTAAGATCCTATATTTTTCTAGGTATGAATCTTTTTAATTTTTTTTTTGGTGAAGATGGGTTATGATTTTTACACAATGTGAAATGAGGATTTATGTCATGTAATTTGGATGCGTAGCTTTAAAATGGGAGATATGTTATGATTTTTACACAATGTAAAATAGTAATTTACATTGCATAATTTTTATGATAAACATATTAAAAATGATTCTCCAGTATTGTGTAAACCTTTGGATTAACCCACCTCCACTATAGGTATTTGGAACCCTTTCTTCTTCACTGTGGTGCCCCCACACACCTCCACTATGGACCAAAACTCATCGGCGCACCTCCACCATGGATTGAAACTCATCGGTGCACCTCTTCTATGGATTGAAACTCATTAGAGAACCTCTACCATGGACTGAAACTACTTAGAGAACCTACTCCTTGGACTGAATCTCTTCTGCACACCACATTCTTCAACTAAAGACCATCGACACATCTCTTGGGTTTCATATATGGACCATGTTATTCGTTTCATTCTTGATGGATCCGCTTCAAATTGGGGATTTTTGTTGGGATGTGTTCGTCACAATTCATGAGGTAGGTGGTCTAAAATTCAAATCCCATAGTTGTGATTTTTTTAATTATGTATATGAATGATATAGAATTTCTAGATCTATTTAGAAATTGGATTTTAAAATATAATTAATTAATTTGGTGAATCAATTAATAATGGAATTGTGAAGTTGTTAGATTTAGGGATTTTTAAACAATATAATTAATTGGAGAATTAATTAGGAGTTTTTTCAATTTCAAAATTTAATAATTATTTATGGGAATTAATTATGGAGTTATTAAAATTGTTGAACTTCATTAATTAATTATAGAATTAATTAATGAGAATTGTTGTGGTTATGAAATTTTGAATTGGTGTAATTAATTATTTAGTTAATTATGGCAAGGTAGAGATTGTTGAAATTGAATAATTAATAGTCCAATTAATTATTGACATATTTTTGAAGTTATTGAATAGAGATAATGAATTATATAATTAAATATGTGATATTGAGTTGCGCTTTGAGATAATTAATAGTAGAATTAATTATTTTATATTGAATTGTGATTTGAGATAATTAATTGTAGGATTAATTTTTTAATATTGAATTGTGATTTGAGATAATTAATTGTAGAATTAATTATTTAATATTGATTTGGGATTTGAGATCATTAATTGTAGAATTAATTATGGGATAATGATGTCTTGAATTGTGATTATTAATTTCAGATTAATTACGAGATTTGAATATCATGGACTGAGATAGATATTGGTATATTATTATACGATATGGAAATTGTGGGTGTGATTATTTAATTGTTAAATTAAATAAGGGGTTTAATGATGGGAGTGAAGGTAACTAATTAATTGGAGAATTAATTAATTAGGTTTTTTGTGTTAATGTTATTGAAAGAGTTAGATTAATTAGTTATAAGATTAATAAATGGGAATTTTTGATTTATTACAATGGATAGATAATTAATTGATGAATTAATTATGAGATATTAATATTTGAGAATTGAGACAATTAATTGTAGAATTAATTAAGAAATACTGAGATCATGATTGGGATAATTAATTGTGGGATTAATTATGGGATTTTGAGTTTATGGATTCTGATATGAACTAGTTGTTGAATTAGTAATGTAATTGAAGTATAATTAATTTTTGAGTTAATTTTTCAATTGTTGGATAATAAATTGAGAATATTTAATTGGAGAATTAATTATTAGATTTTTTTCTATGAAATGTTTATTTAATTATAGAATTAATTAATGAAATTTATATGGTAAAATAATTATTGAATTAATTAATGGAGTTAAAGAGACCAATTAATTACTAAATTAATTGAAAGGATTATTATGATTAATTAATTGTCAAATTAATTAATGGGATTTATATGGTTAATTAATTTTTGAATTAATTAACAAAGTTGAAGTGACCAATTAATTGATAAATTAATTGAAGGGGCTGTTATGATTAATTAATTGAGGAAATTAATTAATGAAATTGACATGATTAATTAATCGTTGGGTTAATTAATAGAAAAGGATTATGATTAATTAATTAGTGAATTAGTAAATTGAAATTCTGGTGGTCAATTAATTTTTGAATTATTTATTTATTTAATTAATTAACATTATCAATGTGATTAGCTAATTCTTGAATTACCTATTGAAAATGATGTGACTAATTAATTATTGGATTAACTAATGGAATTTTTGTGATTAATTAATTGTGGAATTAATTTATATGATTGTTGTGGTTAACTAATTATTGAATTAATTAATGAGTTTGACATGGTTAATTAATTATTGAATTAATTAATGGAATATTGTGATTATGAAATTGTTATATTTGGATTAATTAATTGTTAAATTAATTAATGTGACATTATGATGTGAAATGTGATAAGGGGTTTAATGTTGATTAACATTGATTATCATGAAATATTGGAAATTGTAATATTTTTGATATATTGTGTATGATAGAGAAATGGGGTGCTAGACATGAAGTTCTAAACCTATGATATATATGGATGATTCAAAAATAGAGTGTGAGTGTAACGCCCCGACCCCAGTTACCCAGAGTCGGTGCATTATTACATAACATTGGCATGATCACAAGAAAGATCAAGTCTCGAAAGACTGATTAGTTTAGTAGCCTTGGAAACACTAGATACAATCATAAAGTTTTACATTACATCATAAAAAAAACATCTTGTCTTCATATCCCCTCACACTATCCCTGCAGGTCATTCATAAATTACTTCTTCATAATCCTAGGAAAAATAAAACATTGAAAGGGATGAGCTCAGATGCTCAGTAAGGATAACATTATAGCAGAAGCTTTCATAGATAAGCATCAACACCTAAGGCAGTTTATAACTAAAAAAAAGCCTTTTTTAAACTTGAACTTCAACATAAATGGCAAAGATAAAATAAAATAATGTCATTTACTTACTCACATGGATATTCTACTAGTTGAATGATCACATGCAATATCAATAACCACTTTCATAATGATGGAATGCATAATTCCAAACTATCATAACAACATAGCCAAGGCCACGTGCTAAGACTACAAATAAGATTTTGCTAAGGCCTTGTGCCAAGACACTAGTTAGTCTCATGAGACCTACTGATTCATCGAGGAGCTATAGCGGGCTCCACCCGTCACTTATTAAGTCCAATCCATTCCTCATATGAACTGGTTTAAACATAACATAAACATTCATATTAAAACTAGCATACGAAATGTCAATACTTTAACCACAAACTATGAATGGTATAAAAATAGCACATCCACAGTCAAACATAAATCATTCGATACAATATGGAAGATTGTACTGTATCACATTATCCTCAATCAAGAATAATTAAGGATGTTGACATAGATGAAAATAATCATCAAAACCTTCTGAGAGAAATACCCCCCTTTTTCTTGAAATCATTTAAAAGTCACACTATTTGTCAAGAAGCCATTTAAAAATAGATTTTTGAATAAAAGTGTCCCATACCAATTTGAAACTTTTAAAAGGAGTTTTAATTTTAAAACTTTAATGTCCATATAAATAAATCCTTAAAACAATTTTTAAAACATGGACATTAATGAGCAAGATTCAGAAGAATAAGTCTTTAAAAAATTTAAAAATGGTATTTTAGTTAGAGGTTCTAACCAAAAGAGAGACACTAGAATACAAATAATTGAGGTAATAAAAACATTTTAATATCATGAGAATAAATGGATTCATGATATACTATGTCAAAGTACATTATATACACCACATAAAAGTGATTTGGTGTATAACATCAAATAAGTCTCAATGGAATGTAAATTGAGATAAAATCTCTCATAAAGGCTATATCCTTAGATTAAGGATAAATCAACGACATAGTTATGTGTGACAAATATAAATACACTAAATATGATTGGATATTCAGTGTAAAACAATCAAAGGAAATTCACACATATTCTTGTAAAGACAACACCAATTAATTGGATGTTTATCTCGACAAATCGAGATTGAGTAAAAATTACTCTTATCAAGTTCATACCGATGACCTGATAATTTATAAATGGAGTGATTATGTGTATCAAAAGTATATCCACAGAAAGGGTAGTGGAATTTATGACATAATCAAATTAATAGAGATTATACACATAATCTTGGAGTAAAATAATCAATGAAGTATGCGTAAAGCCGAATGAGTGGAAATTGAAATTTCAAATTCCCTTAACGATTAGGTAACTTATGAAACATACACCCATGAAAGAAGGATCATAAAATGATGACATAAATACCCATAAATTAAATTATATTAAATAATTAATACAATCATGGACAGTACACATACACCACATGCAATAAATAAGTGGTGAACAATGGAATTCTCACGAATCTAAGAGTGAGATAAGAAACCCCTTACTTTATACTTTTTCCTTGGTCTAAAGTTGGTAAAACTCCTGTATAATGGTGAAATAATTGTTATTAAATTATAAAAGAATCATTTACATTAATATGATATCATATATGATTTTTAACATTGATTTGTTAATAATATCTTAGAATTATCGTCATTTCGGGTGTTAACGGGTTCATTTCACTTTATATTCTTTGTTCTGTGAGCCATATTCGTTATTAATGGGATGTATATTATTAATATACAGAATCATATCAAGTCCTTAGATAATATTTTTAAATCATCAAATTATAATTATACTTGAATGGATATGATGGAGAATGAATCTCATCGCGTTCATGGAGTCGGTAGTCCGTACGTACGCACGGGCGACAATATCATTATTTTGATATTAAAATAATATATAATTGGATGGTATATCATATATAAAGAATAATTATCATGTTATATTTATTATTTACATGAGTTACACATCATTATTATACCCATCCAAATAATAATATATTGAATAACAATTACACCACGACGTGGAGACGGTAAGCCGTACGTACGCACGTATGGTGACATGTTATTAAAAGGGTGGATAGAATACTGAATATGGTTGTACCATATTTATAATAACATCAAATTATATATATTATACTGGAGTTATTATTTTATAATGTTAATAACAAAGAAAGAAGAAGTGGAAGAAGAAAGGAACTTGAAAAGGGGTGGTGAAACATTACCTCTTCTTCGGGTTCTTCCTTTTGATTTGATCAAAAGGGATCCTTAGGATGGCTTTCTGATCAAACTAAGGCCTCTAGGTTGTAGTTAGGGAAGTTGAGAGAGTATTCGGGCAGGGGTTGGCCAAACCAAAAGGCTTTGAAGGTGTGAAGAAATGAGAAGGAGGAGTTCCTTTTTATAAGAGGGGTGAGGGTCACCTTTGGAAAAGCTAGAAATATTAATTTATAATAAATTCATATTTGGTTTCTAATGGCTCCAAAGTTGATTATTTAAATTTCAAGGTGGGGATGGGTCGGAAAAGCACTCAACCAATAGAATTTATACAGGTTTGGGTCATTATATTAACCTAATCTTTAAGTATTAACTCTTAGTTAATTAGTTTCACTTTTACAATGTCTCTTTGTATTTTTATATTATATGGTTAATAAACTTACCATATACATCCAAGAGACCCCAAAGTGGTCCATTAATGATACACCTATCATTATATAAGTCTATTGGCCTAACCTTAGATTTTTATGAATTTAATATCAATTAATAATATAATAGGTTTTTTAAAAACTCTTTTATGTCAATTTTGACACTATTCAATAGTTGATTTTTTTGAAATACATAACAGAATGAATACTTAGAAATAAGTTAATTAAATAAATCCTAATATGTCTTATTAACCTAGAAAATTATTTTAATTCAATAAAATTCTCAAATTAAATTTATTTGGGTATTTATAACATCAATTATTCTAATTTTTCACTATTATGGTAATTACTGCATCACCATTGTGTCATAAATAAATTAAATTATTTAATGTCTAAAAATTATAAATAAAATATAATTATTTATTAAATCTTTTTATATTTCTAATGAATATTTATAGTCTAAAATCCAACATATATAACCATATTTAACAATTGTTTTTCTAAAAGATATATGCTTGTGTCATTTTTGTATTCATTTTAACTTAATTAAAATAAAGTGTCCCTATCACTTACAAGTGGATCCATGGGTTCCCAAAATCGACCCAAAGATGCCCATGTCCGGAAATGTATCCACAAATAAGGTTAGGACACGTTTTAGGGTAATTTAGTAATATTATAATATTATTTTGTAACCCTTATTTACCGGATTTACCCTTAACCATGGTAAATAAAATATTTACCAAAGTAATTATTCAAAATGTATAAAAATAAAAGCTACCTATTTACACAATTTGGAAATCCTGATTCCAAATATGGAATCAATTTTTCCAAATTCAATACATATATGTGGTAGAAATTAATTTAAAATTAATTCCCGTTGTTAAAACAAAAAGCGTGTTTTTAAGAAATAATAACTATCAAAAGATTGACAGTTGTTTATGTTCGGTTTAAATGTGAAATTATGTTCAATGACCCACATTGTATTACATGGTAAAAATATATTTTAAATATAATTTAAAACCACTCAAATTCATAATTTATCACTATTAATTATTTCGATTAAAAAACTTGTTTTTAATTAAAATTTAGTAATTTTTACTATTCATCAAAATACAAGTTATCCGAAAAGTACCAAAATTTCACCCTAGGCTAATTTAGTTATTCTGAATAAAAAAGTGAAGTCTATTTTACCAAATTCAAAACATAAAAGTTTCATTTATCAATTTAAAATTGATTCCTACTTTCGAAACCAAAAGGTGTATTTTTAAGAAATAATAACTATCAAAAGTTTGACACTTGTTTATGTCCAATTTCAAGGTGAAATTACTTAAAATGAAAATAATTGGATTAAATAGTAAAAATATAATCTATTTATACTTCCAAACCATTAAAATTTATAATTTAACAATATAAATTATTTTTATTAAAAAAGTTGTTTTTAGTTAAAATTTAGTAATTTTTCATTATTCACCCAAATATGAAAGTTATCAGAAAGACACCAAAACATTATGGATACTAAATTCTTATTTCCCTATTCTAAAGAAGAATTTAATTTTGTCAAATTTAATATATAAAAGTTTCAAATATTGGTTTTAAAAAGGCTTCGCCATTAAAAGGCGGTAAAATTTCATTTTTTGAAAAATACTTCTTTTATCTGAAAAAATGAATTTGTTCATAAATCATATCTTAGAAACTCATAATATGTATTAAAATTATAAGGATAATATAATATTTAAAATTTATTTAATACTATTCATAACCTCTTTTGAACAGCTAGTTTGGTAAGTCATGGTGTACTTGAACTCAGTGTTGCGTACAACACACGCTATTGTATTATTCAAAGAGAAGTGTACCGCGGAAGATTGGGGTGTTACATTCACCCCTCCTTCAATAAATTGCGTCCTCGCAATTTTAAAAATTGGGCTTGAGAATATAATGGAAAGTCCCACATCGGAAAAAGAGTCAATAAAACTATTACTTTAAAAGAAAGAAAGAGAGGTATAAAGGTCACCCAAGATAACCCATACTAGGATTCCAGGTAGGAAAACATGGATATGTATGATAAACTAAGTGATAAGTTCTGATGGAGAGGGATAGAAATCATGATCAGGAGAAAGTTAACAATAAGAAAACCACAAACTTGTGTTGGGACAAACGATCATTAATCTCCTAGTAGGAAAAGTAAACGGACAACATTTTTTTGTTTTAAGTTACATTACATATGGATAAGGAATTAATTTATGATATTGACTAAGAATATAAAGATATATACTTACTTTTTAAGTAGAGTTTCATTCTTTAATAAATTTTCACCACTAACTCATTTTTTTAAATGATGAGTATTCAAGAAGACTTGGTCACACTGGAAGAGCTAGAATAAACTTCTATAGAATCACATGATCCTTGCAGGATAAACTATATATTTACATTGTCTTTAGAGATTAATCAAGACAAAAATGGTTAGTACAAGATCTAATGATCCCCCAAAATGATATTCCTTCAGAGAAATATACATTAATCTTAATTTCTAAAATTAAACCAACAATACCCCAAAGTTAAATAAATACCATTCAATAATCAATTGTCCTTAAAATCCTTCAATATAATCCAAACTAATATTGAAACCCAAAACATAGAAGAATTTGATTATGTAGTCTCCCATGTTAAATTGTATCTCCAAATGACATCAAATACTCTTAAAGTCACATACTTAAAAGTAATTAACCACATCACATATTCTCTATTATAGGTTAATCATTTCCATAAATAACCCAAATCACTATACATCTACAATAAAAATGTAGATAAAAATCTACCATTACTCCACAAATGAAACACCATAGTATTCTATTTTCCTTGGGCATACAGTGTTCCCAACAAAGCGAACATCTTCCAAAATAACATTTATCACTTAATCACCAAATCATTTTCCTATACTAAGGGTATTCATTTGATAAGACATAAGAACCCAAATCAAATTATTATTGATCAATAAAATTATTTAACTAAAATTAATTAGTCACACTATCTAGGGACTTCACGTAGTCCAGTGGTAGGCAATAAATCCCAATTTCACTTTGGTTGTGGGTTCGATTCCCACAGCTTTGTCCGACGCGACGGGTTGTCACACGGTCTACGTGTTGTCCTTTTTCAAAAACTATATTTTATAATATTACCAAAATGAGATAAATTCCTCAAAATACCATAACATAATTTAACCACAAATTTTATATCATACCTTGCATTTTCATCCCAAATTATAATAATTTATAATTCTCTCAAACCCCAATCATCATATAAAACCAAATGGTTATTTATACCTATATCCACAAGAGAAGAGATAATTCTTCATCAAATATCATTCTCACATGGAAAACTGCGGGGTTAAAAATACAAGGGAAAATTATTCAAAATTAAACCCATAAACAAAGAGCATTAATACCTTTTAAACATTTCTCCAACCATTTATTTCCACATAACTTCTTCTTTGACCAATAAAATATCCTATAGATTAGGGCATTCACTCGGGTAATGGCCAGGTCCCCTATATTTACGACAAATGACTGTAAATAGACTCTTGGGACCATTTTTATCTTCTTACATAGTACTCTTCATTTTTCCTCGGCAATTCTTCACTTTATGTCCTTCCTTCCCGCATGTAAAGCATTTCTTTGTCCCATTGAGACACTTTCCTGGGTGTCTCCTTCCACATTTCCTACATGATGGAAATTGAGGGTTCTTTTCTCCATGGTCTCCATTGCTGGAGCTCTTATCATTCATCACCTTTCTCTTCCTTGTTGAGTCTGGGAGTTGGTTAATATTTATGTTGTTGATCATATTTTTAGAAAACTGATTTCGCATAAAGATGATATATTTTAAGCCTATCAACATTCCATTTTGTTGCTCATTGACACCACTGTTCCCACCTTGTACATCATTCCCAAATTCACTATGACTTCCTTCGAATCTAGCCATTGACTAAAACCAGAAAGCATTGTGTGAGTAACAGTAGTCATAAAATCATTTAGAGATTAACATTTCACCATATTATCAATTTCAAAAAAACATTAGGATTAACCAAGGTCATTTAATCTCATCTTATATATATAATACTTCAAATCAGTTTGTAAAGAAAATGTAAATTATCCTAAGCATATCCCCAGGGAGTGTCGTAACCATGAGTACAACAAGGCCCGTTGTCGTGCACCAGTTCCTGTTTGAGTCTAGATCAAAGCGGTGTTTTCGGGTTTTACCCCTAGGTACATCTGTGCCAGAGCTTCCTCTACCTGCTCGTATCCAGACAGGGATATATTGCTCGGAAAACTCACAAAATCTCTACAATACCAAAATTCTAGGAAGTTCTTCTATACTAATCCTCAAAGTTCATCTTAGGTCTATGTGCTCTAATCAGAGTTTATCTAAATCTAGCTCCCAAGGTTTTTACTAAACCTACCTCTGATACCAACTGTAACGCCCCGACCCCAGTGACCCAGAGTCGGTGAATTATTACATAACATTGGCATGATCACAAGAAAGATCAAGTCTCGAAAGACCGATTAGTTTAGTAGCCTTGGAAACACTAGATACAATCATAAAGTTTTACATTACATCATAAAAAAACATCTTGTCTTCATATCCCCTCATACTATCCCTACAGGTCATTCACAAATTACTTCTTCATAATCCTGGGAAAAATAAAACATTGAAAGGGGTGAGCTCAGATTCTCAGTAAGGATAACATTATAGCAGAATCTCTCATATATAAGCATAAACACATAAGGAAGTTTATAACTAAAACAAAAGCCTTTTTTAAACTTGAACTTCAACATAAATGGAAAAGATAAAATAAAATAATTCCATTTACTTAATCACATGGATATTCTACTAGTCGAATGATCACATGAAATATCAATAACCACTTTCATAATGATGGAATGCATAATTCCATACTATCATAACCACATAGCCAAGGCCTCGTGCCAAGAATACAAATAAGATTTTGCCAAGGCCTTGTGCCAAGACACTAGTTTGTCTCATGAGACCTACCGATGCATCAAGGATCTATAGCAGGCTCCACCCGTCACTTATTAAGTCAATGCATTCCTCATATGACCAGTTTTAAACATAACATAAACATTTGTATTAAAACTAGCATACGAAATGTCAACACTTTAACCACAAACTATGAATGGTATAAAAATAGCACATCCACAGTAAAAAATAACTCATTCGATACAATATGGAAGATTTTATTATATCACATTAACCTCAATCAAGAATAACGACGGATTTTTAAATGTATGAAAATAATCATCAAAACTTTTTGAGAGAAATATCCCCCTTTTTATTGAAATCATTTAAAAGTCACACTATTTGTCAAGAAGCCATTTAAAAATAGATTTTTGAATCAAAGTGTCCCACACCATTTTGAAACTTTTAAAAGGAGTTTTAATTTTAAAACTTTAATGTCCATATAAATAAATACTTAAAACAATTTTTAAAACATGGACATTAATGGGAATGATTTATAAGAATAAGTCTTTGAAACATTTAAAAATGGTATTTTAGTTAGAGGTTCTATCCAAAAGAGAGATACTTGAATACAAATAATTGAGGTAATCAAAACATTGTAATATCATGATAATAAAGGGATTAATGATATACTATGTCAAAGTACTTTATATACACCACATAAAAGTGATTTGGTGTATAACAACAAAGCAGTCTCAATGGAATGTAAATTGAGATAAAATCTCTCATAAAGGCCGTATCCTTAGATTAAGGATAAATCAACGACATAGTTATGTGTGACAAATATAAATACACTAAATATGATTGGATATTCAGTGTAAAACAATCAAAGGACATTCACACATATTCTTGTAAAAACAACACCAATGAATTGGATGTTTATCTCAACAAATCGAGATTGAGTAAAAATTACTCTTATCAAGTTCATACCGATGACCTGATAATTTATCAATGGAGTGATTATGTGTATCAAAAGTATAACCACATAAAGGGTAGTGGAATTTATGAAATAATCAAATTAATAGAGATTATACACATAATCTTGGAGTAAAATAATCAATGAAGTATGTGTAAAGCCGAATGAGTGGAAATTGAAATTTCAAATTCCCTTAACGATTAGGTAACTTATGAAACATACACCCATGAAAGAAGGATCATAAAATGATGATGTAAATAACCATAAATTAAATTATATTAAACAATTAATACAATCATGGACAGTACACATACACCACATGCAATAAATAAGTGGTGAACAATGGAATTCTCACGAATCTAAGAGTGAGATAAGAAACCCCTTACTTTTTACTTTTTCCTTGGTCTAAAGTTGGTAAAACTCCTTTATAATGGTGAAATAATTGTTATTGAATTATAAAAGAATCATTTACATTAATATGATATCATATATGATTTTTAACATTTATTTGTTAATAATATCTTAGAATTATCGTCATTTCGGGTGTTAACGGGTTCATTTTACATTATATTATTTGTTATGTGAGCCATATTCGTTATTAATGGGATTCATATTATTAATATCCAGAATTATATAAAGTCCTTAGATACTATTTTTAAATCATCAAATTATAATTATACTTGAATGGATATGATGGAGAATGAATCTCATCGCGTTCGTGGAGACGGTAGTCCGTACGTACGCACGAGCGACAATATCATTCTTTTGATATTAAAATAATATATAATTGGATGGTATATCATATATACAGAATCATTATCATGTTATATTGATTATTTACATGAGTTACACATCATTATTATACCCATCCAAATAATAATATATTGAATAACAATTACACCACGACGTGGAGACGGTAAGCCGTACGTATGCACGTATGGTGACATGTTATTCAAAGGGTGGATAGAATACTGAATATGGTTGTACCATATTTATAATAACATCACAATATATATATGATACTGGAGTTATTATTTTATAATGGTAATAACAAAGAAAGAATAAGTAGAAGAAGAAAAGAACTTGAAAAGGGGTGGTGAAAACATTACCTCTTCTTCGGGTTCTTCCTTTTGATTTGATCAAAAGGGCTCTTAAGGATGGCTTTATGATAAAACTAATGCCTCTAGGTTGTAGTTAGGGAAGTTGATAGAGTATTTGGGTAGGGGTTGGCCGAACCAAAAGGCTTTGAAGGTGTGAATAAATGAGAAGGAAGAGTTCCCTTTTATAAGAGGGGTGAGGGGAACCTTTGGAAAAGCTAGAAATATTAATTTATAATAAATTCATATTCGGTTTATAATGGCTCCAAAGTTGATTATTTAAAGGTTAAGGTGGGTATGGGTCGAAAATCACTCAACCAATATAATTTAGACAGTTTTGGGTCATTATATTAACCTTATCTTTAAGTATTAACTCTTAGTTAATTAGTTTCACTTTTACAATGTCTCTTTGTATTTTTATATTATATGGTTAATAAACTTACCATATACATCCAAGAGACCCCCAAGTGGTCAATTAATGATACAAATATCATGATATAAGTCTCTTGGACGAACCTTATATTTTTATAAATTTAATATCAATTAATAATATAATATTTTTTTTAAAAACTCTTTTATGTCAATTTTGACACTATTCAATAGTTGATTTTTTTGAAACACATAACAGAATAATTACTTATAAAAAAGTTAATTAAATCAATCCTAATATGTCTTATTAACCTATAAAATTAGTTTAATTTAATAAAAGTCTCAAATTATATTCATTTGGGTATTTATAATATTAATTATTCTAATTTTTCACTATTATGGTAATTACTGCATCACCATTGTGTCATAAATAAATTAAATTATTTAATTTATAAAAATTATAAATAAAATATAATTATGTATGAAATATTTTTATCTTTATAATTAATATTTATAGTCTAAAATCCAACATATATAACCATATGTAACAATTGTTTTGCTAAAAGATATATGCTTGTGTCATTTTTGTATTCATTTTAACTTAATTAAAATAAAATGTCCCTATCACTAACAAGTGGATCCATGGGGTCCCAAAATCTACCCAAAGATTCCCATGGTCGGACACGTATCCACCAATAAGGTTAGAACACGTTTAGGGTAATTTATTATTATTATAATATTATTTTTAACCCATATTTACCAGATTTACCCTTAACCATGGTAAATAAAATATTTACCGAAGTAATTATTCAAAATGTCTAAAAAACAATTTACCTATTTACACAATTTCGACATCCTGATTCCAAATATGGAATAAATTTTTCCAAATTCAATACATAGAAGTGGCATAAATTAATTTAAAATTAATTCCCGTTGTTAAAACAAAAAACGTGTTTTTAAGAAATAATAACTATCAAAAGATTGACAGTTGTTTATGTTTGGTTTAAATGTGAAATTATGTTCAATGACACACATTGTATTAAATGGTAAAAATATATTTTAAATATAATTTAAACCACTCAAATTCATAATTTATCACTATTAATTATTTTGATTAAAAAAGTTGTTTTTAATTAAAATTTAGTAATTTTTACTATTCATCAAAATATAAAAGTTATCCGAAAAGTACCAAAATTTTACCCTAGGATAATTTCATTATTCTGAATCCAAAAATGAAGTATATTTTACCAAATTAAAAACATAAATTTTGTATTTATCAATTTAAAATTGATTCCTGCTTTCGAAACCAAAAGGCGTATTTTTAAGAAATAATAACTATCAAAAGTTTGACACTTGTTTATGTCCAATTTCAAGGTGAAATTACTTAAAATGACAATCATTGGATTAAATAGTAAAAATATAATCTATTTATACTTCCAAACCATTATAATTTATAATTTAACAATATAAATTATTTTTATTAAAAAAGTTGTTTTCAGTTAAAATTTAGTAATTTTTCACTATTCACCCAAATATGAAAGTTATCAGAAAGACACCAAAACATTATTGATACTAAATTATTATGTCCCGATTCTAAATAAGAATTTCATTTTGTCAAATTTAATATATAAAATTTTCAAATATTGGTTTTAAAAAGGCTTCGCCATTAAAAGGTGGTAAAATTTCATTTTTTAAAAAATACTTCTTTTATCTGAAAAAATGAATTTGTTCATAAATCATATCTTAGAAACTCATAATATGCATTAAAATTATAAGGATAATATAATATTTAAAATTTAGTTAATACTATTCATAACCTCTTTTGAACGACTAGTTTGGTAAGTCGTGGTGTACTTGAACTCAGTGTTGCGTACAACAGACGCTATTGTATTATTCAAAGAGAAGTGTACCGTGGAAGATTGGGGTGTTACCGTGAGATAGGGTCTGGTTCTCCAAATACTCACTGGCATATCTACTGTTCAGTTGGCACATACTTTAGCATGGCATATCTACTGTTCAGTTTTGACATTGTATTTTGAGTTTTGGTTATCTTGTGATATAGTATTATTGTTATTGGTTATGTTCATATTTGCTTCCAATTTGTTTATTTTTTTTCTGCTGGTGTTTTACTCTGATAAAATAAGGCGCATTATCTATATGATAGACTTACCAAAACCTTACTAATAATCAGAAACCTCTAGCATATGTGGAGGCGCAGCTGAGGTTATGTGGAGAATCGGCTCAGAGAACCATGGTGTTGCACCGAAGATGATATGTTACATTGGGTTAAACACATGTCATTAGAGAATCACAAGAGAGTAGTGATTATAAAGTATAAGGAGTCATGGGATGAACAATAGTTCATATATCAGTGAAAAAATGTACAGAAGTTCCTTGGAGGAATTTTGGGCCTCAATGTCAAGGAGATACAAGAAGATTTTGAGGTTACCTTTGAATTGAAAGATAACCTAAATCAATTTAGGGTTTCATTATTATTTTCATCACTTAGAGGGGTTTCTTGATCATGGTGTAATACAAATTCTGGATAAATATAAGAGGGTTATTGGGAATAATTATATGTATATCCAGGAGAGAGTTCATTTCCTTGATAGAAAGGAAAAAACATATAAAGGATATCTTAGAGATCTAATAGGATGGGTCAAGTGTTTTTGATATTTGGATTTTATTTTTTACCTTTCCCACCCAGTTTCTAGTCTTTCCATTAATAAATACATGCACATGAAACATTTAGAGTTTTTCTTGAGGATAGATATTCAATGGAGGTTGGAAAGATTGTGGTTGAAGTCCTGAATTTAAGTGAGGGATCATGATGTGCTAATTGAGAAGATAATGATCACAACTACTAATAATGCTAGTGGTGGAACTTTGATTTATGGTATAGTGGTAATTAAAGGTAGAATAGAATCAACATCTCAAGTTTTATGAAAAACCTTGATCTTTAGGTCTATATAACTCCAAGAATCTAGTGTGAGGTAATCAGATGCGTTTTTATGGTGTGGTTGTGGTACTAAATAAATGAGTGTCCCATAGAACATAGTATTCCTCAGTTTTTGTAATGTAGTTATCTTTTTATTAGGATGGTTGGGTTTCCATTTAATTTTGGTTGAGATGAAGTATGTTTGGTTTAAGAGTTTGAGAGTATATTTTGAGTATGTAACCTTTCTCCTCTCATAAAAAATTTATTTTTTTGATGATCTTTAAAATTTATATTCAAAGTGTTTCGTTTTTCATATCCTCTTACTATTCCTATAATTATGGTTTTGATAATAAAATTTCATTTGAAAATAATTAATTTGGTGAGTTTTTTGGCTTAAAATAGAATGATTTCACAAGTATAGATAGAATTAGGGTTTTAGTTTTTTAGATACATGAATATTTTTTTATAAAAACTAAAATTCATGGTTAATGTTAATGAATTAACTCACAAACTTAATTTCATAAATTTATTTCACCCTTATGAATGAATTTGTAGTTATAGAGAGGGAGTTTGGGATTTGGTATAGATTTTTAGTGCTGTCTTTCCCTACTATGTTGGGATTTTCATGCTGGTGTGGTTCTTATTTAAGAGGCATTTTACAATGTTGTGAAATTTATAGAATTTTTGTTGTTAAAAGTGAGTTTTATTTATAGAGTGACATCTTTACTATAATGAGTTGTTAGCACACTTATTTTTTGAGAGGTATCTCATATGGTTTGTAGATTTCAAGGATTCCCTTTTTAAAATAGTATTAATGCTGTGGAAGAATTCTTGAGTCACGAGTCAAGAGAGAATTGTTTTTCTCCATTAAATTCGGTAATATCTGGGAATTATAATATGGTACCAATATTGGTTTAGTCCTCCCTAAGTTTGTGGAGAAGTTTCTTTCGATAATATTGGTCTTTTTGGGGAGGTCTCCACCATAATAGTTATGTTCCAAGAGGATTAATTCTATATATTAGGTATGTTGAAATGATTTATCATGTGTTATTATGATTGGTATTATCATTTCATTATTTTTGACCATGGTTAGTAATCATTTTTACCTTATTTGTGAGGTATCACTCGAGAAGTGTTGGTTTTAGAGGATTTAATTTTTTTCTAACTGACTTTTGATTATTGAGGGAGAGAATAATTTTAAAGGTATCTAATATAATGGATTAAACAATTTTTTCCATTATTTTTTTGTGTTTTGGGTGTTTGAGGTTCTAAAGGGATGATCGAGGAAGGGAAGTCAAATCTTTTTAAAAAAAATAATTGTGGTTCATTTTTATGTTATGATGGTTTGGGTTGCGCAATGAAGGCTTTTTTGGGGGGGAAAACTATGACATGCTATTAGTTTCAAGATATATTTTTTTATATGGGAGGAATTATGGAGTTTTTCTTGATTCTATAGTGTATATTTCACAAGGGTTGGTATCAGGGACTTCTCTATTTTTAGAGGCCCAAAACTTAGGTGCTTATATTTAATCATGTAAGAGTTTGGATCTTTTGATGTTGTGGAGTGGAGAAAGGCCTTGTACCATGGTTCATCCTTTGTTTTATTAGATCTAGATGTTGAACAAAGAATTATTTTGGGAATATATTTAAATTAAACTCATTATGGTGTGGCCCTAATCCTTGCACTTTGGTCTTTTTTCCAGCCTAAGTATAAATTTAGATGTGTATCCAAATTCCATTCTTCCAATTTTAATTCCCTCGATTCCTTGGTGAATTCTAGATCATTTTATATAGATATTTCAATGTATTTTATTGGATTTTATCCTTGGAATTGATGGATTTATTATTGGTGATATAAGGTGAGTCCCCCCCTTCTTCTTAGTTTATTATTTATTCCTTATCTATAGAAGGATTTGTAGATAGTAATAGTTCTTTTAGGGTATCATTAAAAAGTAATTTTGATAGGGAATTATTATGATCTAGGTTTATTGGGATTACCTCATGTATATTTAGTCATACTGTCACCACTTCCTTGTCCCGTTCTTATTTAATAGTTGTAAAACTCTATTGAGGGAGGGGATTTAGTACCTATCTCTCTTCTATTTATGTGCACATGTAATATTAATTTTTTTTATTTGGGTGGATATTAATAATTATCTTAATAAAAATAATTACTTGAACTGTGATGAAATTGATAGAAATATGTGTTTCCATGTGTTTACATGTTTCCATGATATTTCCCATCTGCTTGTTTTTTGGTTACTAAAATTTCTAAAAATAAACATTATTTAATAGAATCCTGTGTTTATACTATGATTTAATTTCTAAAATCCATACTCATAAAAATTTAATTACATATATAAAGTAAATAACTAATTACATTAGGTATGGAATTGTTATGTTAACACCCATATAAGTTATGTTGAATAACTATGAAATCATATTAAAAAATGGTTATTTGGTAGTGGTTAATGACGAAATTTACTTTTATATGTTTCTATGAATACCATTAACCTGCACTCCCATATCCAATGATAAAAAAATTATATTTACATATTTTTCTTTGATACCAATAAATGTGACCCTATTTCAACCATTTGAAACTTACATAATCATATGTAAATTTTGAATCATTTAAACACCCAAAGACGTCTTAGGTTTAGAATTTTATCTAATTAGGAAAATACTTACATAATAATTCCTATTTCTTTAAGTGATAATTTCTCCTACTATACTTAGATTTTATTTTTCCACATTAAGTCTTCAATATCTACCATTAAATTATTCACATAGAAATACTTTCTGTACATAAATAGTTTAACATAATTATTTATAACTTTGGAAGTGTAAATCATAAGAATGGTGGGACAAAATTCCTTGTAAGTTTAAATATAAGAATTAACATTTTAATTTCATTATTGTGCATTATCTGAGAATAAGAGTATGATGAAACAATCAAATTTAATGATAATAACATATGATAATTCATAAACATTAAAATTTGGATCACAATTCCTAAGCCATGTCATAAATCTTTAACATAATACAAGGTAATATAACTTAATAATCACGTGCCATGTGAAAATCATCCTTTAGATACATTATGAATTGATGTAATAATAAAGAAACTATTTTGGTAACTTAGAACATCATTTTCATATCACTCTTACAACCACTCTTAAAATTGAAATAACCTACTTGGTAAATTTCAACAATTCCTTAGGATAAACCTATAACTGATTAACTCCACCCTATTACTCAATAAATTGGAGATTTACACAGGGATCACAAATTCTTGGATTATAACAGAACCAACTATACTTTGTTGATAATAGGACCACCCATTAATCATCCATACACATTTCTTGTTACAATATAATGAAAAAAATCAATTATAATCTTTCATGTTTTAACATAACAATAACCATTTTTCATTTATAGCTAAATTTACTTATTGAAAATAAAATGGTTTTATAAAAATGTATTTGAAACAATCATAATCTATCCAGAGAAAGAGTTAGGATGGTATCATTAAAACATATCACCTATGGATCATAAGTAACATTAATATTTTTTTGTTGGAGAATATTAACCCCACTAAAATATCATTAAAATAACTCATGAGAAAAATACCTTTTCCACTTTGAAAATAAAATTTTAAAACTAAAAATTTCTAAATTATTATGGAAAAAATTTTCTTTGAAAATAACCTTGGAAAATTTCAAATGAATCTTCGAAGAAAAAATATTCACTATGGTGAAAAATTGTGGTTAATATATATATGTAAAATTAAAACATTCCTTTTACACATTAGTAAATAAATTCAATTAGTGTTGTATATAAAATGTTAAAAATATTCCTTTTTAACACATTTGTAAATAAAGTCAACAAAATGTGAAAATGACCTTTGAAAATTATTGAAGTTTAAATAAGAACATTCTTGAAAATATTTTTAGAAAACATGGATATGAAGAAAGAAATCCCAATAAAAAAGAAGATACAAGATAAATATCACTTATAAACAAATTTCTTGAAGTTTATTTAATGAATAAGGGAGGAAATGGAAATAAAACATTTAAACCACACTTATAACCATAGGAGAACAAAATACATATGAATGAGTAAAATAATAACATATGACCCCTCTTAAAGGAACTTTGAACATAGATAATATTGAAATAATATGATATTGTATTATAAATATAATTATCTTTTTTGTAACCTTTGAATATTAAGAACATAAAAAAAGTGACTTAAAATTAAACACTAAATACCTTGAATATACGGAGATCCATAATATGAAATTTCAAGGGGAAGTTTATACACCTAATAAAAGAATATAGGTACATGATATAAAAATATGTCCCAAAGAAGGTAAATTCGACATGAATAACCCTTACAAAAATCATATTATTAAATTGAGAATTAATCAATGGAGATATTATGTGTAAAAAATATAAATACACATAATTTTTTAAGTAAAACATAAAAAAATAATGATAATTTCTAGTATAATCTAGAAATAATATAATCAATATAGAGGTGATATAACCTAATGAAAGGAAATTGATTTTAGAAACCACTTACCTCAAGTACAGATGTGCTATACATGTACTTTAACTCAAATATAATAAAATTATATTAATTAATTGATTGTTTTAGAAACTTATACATGTTTATTAAATTATCATTAAAACATTTATTTATTTTATTTCAAAGACATATTTAATTACTTAATTGGTTATGTCCACATCAGGTATTTTTTGGATGTTCAGTTCATAATTTCAAAATGACTTTGGTATGTTGACCACGGTCAAATAAGTTATTTTTCGAAAATATCCAAAAATAATAATAATTACATAATTATAATTTTATATTTTAATTATATTTTTAGAATCAACCATGTAATGTGCTAAATAAAAATGAATTATGTTACAATACAGAGACTATAGTCCGTACCTGCACATGAGTAACGTTTCTATTATTTAATGAACATGAGGAAAATAAGGTAAGTTCCATTTTATAATTAAATAATTATGATTATATTATAATTATTAAATTATATCATAGAATACGCTAATATATACAATATATTTCATGCGATGATAAAAAAAAATCACAATGCTTCGTAAAGGTGATAATTCACATGTATGTGCAAACGATGCTATCAATTATCATTTCAGAGAAAGGTAATAGAATGGATGATATAATATATTTATGGAATAATAATTATGTCATTAATATCATACATATAAATTAAATCTATCATTATATCCATCTGTGAGAGGTGATGAGGGAAAACGAATTACATCAATTCATTAGGAGGTTGTTCACCATACAAGTGACCAATGGTTTCATTTCCCATTAGATAAAGGAAGAGATGTATTAAGGTTAATTAAAATATAGTAACATATTACTCTATGTGTTATAATTTTTTTATACCAAAATGTTTGGAAGAGTTTTTAATGAGGCAGAATAATAAATAATACAAAAAAATTCGGTTGAAATCTACACCTCTTCTTTGAATAACATCAGTTTCTTTAATCCTTAATCATTATAAGTTTGGAATTATAACTAAAATAACACCTCTATATTTTTTAGGGATTTTATTAATGTATATGGTTAGTTATTTTCTAAAAAATGGATCTTTAAGTGTGGATAAGAGAGGATAGGGGGTGTCCCTTTATAAGTGTGGAGAGGTAAAACATGTAATTTTTCAAAGGAATAAAATATATTTATGTATTACTCAAGAAATAAAAATAAAAAATGTTCATTTATGAATATGTGATGATATATGATTTAGATATGGTCGAAAAAAGGATTTAGACAAGTTTTTTGGTCATAATAACCCTTATCACTTCAATTTAAACTATGGTAAACATTTTTTAAACTTAACCGTGGAAATATATTTTATTGTTTTTACTATTCATTATGACAAAAAATTAATTATAAATTATTTATTCCCATTAAAAAATTTCAAACCACTTAAAAAAAAAATATAAGTGGAATAATTTAATTAAAAATTAAACATGAAAATGTGATGAAAATCAGTTTTCTCGAAAAATATATTTTTAAGTACAAAACGTTTTTATAAAAAAAGCATAAAATTGATTAAAAATAACTTAATTGGATTATTAATAATATTAAATAACTAATCATACTATTAAACTATTTTAAAATAATAATTAAATTTATAATTTCTTGAATCGAAAAGATTGTTTTCAATAATAATCAATATTTGTCACTATTCATTCAAAAAATCAAACTTTTCATAAAATTATTAAAAATTTATCATAATATAATATTAAATTAGTAATTTAAAAAATAATTTTATTTTTACCAAATTAATTTTCTAAACATGGAATAAATTAATTATAATATGTGCTTATAAAAAGAAATTAAAACCATTTTTAGGAAAAATATATTTTTGAAGCATAAAATGACTTTACTAAAAATTAAATTAATATTTCCTAAAAATAAATCAATAAATTTGTATAGAGTTGGAACTTTATACATATATTTCCTAATGTGGTAATTCTTATGCATATCCACCTATTTTATGGCTAGGCTATCACAATTTTATTTAAATAATAATATTTTGTGGTGGTTTAAGCTCAAGTATTACTTGTCATATACATTATCAAACAAAATATTATATTTTATGTTTTTAAAAAAATTATAGGATATTATAGTTTCTCACATGGTTTCCCTAAATTTTTATTTTTTGTATATTGTGGGGATTTTTATGTGGAAATTTTACAGTTGGTTATGGGTATTAGCATGTGATGGACAACTGGGGTGTAATTTGTTAGAATGGGTAGTAATGGTTACTTTTTTGTGATGATTGGGATAATGTGGTGTGTGGTTTCATGTGATTGATGTGAAAATAGGTTTAAGGGTTATTTTGGTTTGTGGGTTTAGAATTATTGGGTATTTTTGACATATGGTTGTGTAGCGGTGGTGCA
Organism: Viscum album; assembly: GCA_963277665.1. Taxonomy (NCBI): domain Eukaryota; kingdom Viridiplantae; phylum Streptophyta; class Magnoliopsida; order Santalales; family Viscaceae; genus Viscum; species Viscum album. The sequence goes on along the minus strand of OY728157.1, from coordinate 1,973,952,405 downwards.
GATGGTAGTTATGGTTGGTAAAAGATGAGTTTTGGGATGGTTTCAAAGTGATTGGTGGATTGTTGTGGGTTTTTTTTGTAATTAAATGGTATAAATATAAGATGATATTGATAAATATATTTTAAATGGGTGTGTTATGAAATGAAATAAACCATGGTGTTAATTTAAATATAGATACATTAATTTAATTGGTAACGATTTGGAATAAACATGGGAAATGCTTGAAAACGATTTTTAATTAAATATGAAATTAAATATCACAATGATTGTAACTTGGTTGGTAAATGGTAAATATAAAATTGGTTTCTTTTTGAATAAATAGGTAAAATGTGAGTTCATGGTGTGGTTGTTTTGTGTGTAAAAGTGGTCTGGCTGGTGAGGTAATGATGGTAATGGTTGTCTGTGAATTTTGTAGTGTTATGGTGATGTTTATGGGTTTTGATAGGGATTTTTGGGTGTCATAATTATAGTTTAAGATTATATAAGTAATTATTATAAAATATATTTACTTTTAATTTCTTACAGATCCCACCCAAGCTAAATAACTTCATTAACACCCAAACGTTTTGGGTCCTGGGTGTTTTCCAAAATATCTTGGTGAGTGAAGGAATATATGGCCAACCACTCTGTCTCCCCCCCTCTACCTTCCATGTGTAATATGAGATGTGATTATGATGTTAGTACATGATGGGGGTCATGCATGTAATGAGGGGGAATTATGTTGATGTTATTCATGTTCATGACACCCTACTATGGTGGATATGGACATGGACCCATAGTCGTGAACTGTTGCTAACATGAGATGTTGGACTCTGTGGTATGTTGGGATAGGTTTGGTTATGGTCCATGTAAAGACCTAGACCATAGTATCCCATAGATAATGGTTATATTAAAACCTTTGAAAAAGATATAAGCAATATCATTCATAAGGACCTAATAGATTAGTAACCTCAGTAAACTAGATACATACTTGACTCTCACATTACATTTAAAATCTTAAAATACAAAACATAGTGAAAGTAAACATTTTTCATCCTTGAACTCATTCAAGGATTCCTTCTTCATATCATGGGGGAACAAATAAAAACAAGGTTTTTTCTCATATTCTCATTAAGGGTTACATGAAGTTTAATCTATCATGAGAAAATAAATTAGAATCAATAAAAAATAATCATTATATAAAGGTAAATAACTGAAAACACATGCCATTTTATCAAAACATGGGCATGAGAATGAATCCGTGGATAATACCAATACACAAATCTTATGGATAATAAAGACTATATTTTAAATGAATTAAATTCTTAATATTGAATCTCATGATCTTAGAAATCATGATAACTATACCGTCAAGACCTTGCACCCAGACAGTTTAATTGATGGGTAGGTACACACCCAAAACCCATTTAATTTGTCTAGTAAACTGATTCATCTCATGATACTATTGATGAATTTAGAGGCTATCTATAACAAGGACCTAACCATCACTTCATATCCAATGCATTACTTATATATTTAATGATTAATTAAATTTATAAAGAATATGACATATCAATAAATATTCATACTGAGTAAATAATATAGATTTATCATGTTTTTCTATATTTAATCAAATAAATTTCATAATAAAACATCATATGTAAAAAATGGTACAAATTTTAGGTACTAATCATATCCATGATACATATAATATGTATATTTAAGATAAATGTAACTTCTAATAAAAAATGACCATAAGAAATCATGTTTTTCAAGAGAAAGTTCATGACCACAAAATTAATCAAGAAAGTAAATGTAAATGCTTTATTAGTTCAAAATAATCATAAAAAATTAAAATAAAGTATAAGAATGATATTATTAAAAAATATTTCCATTTTATTTTATTCAAAACAAATTTTTTTGGTTGTTAATGAATATCAATTTCATAATAAGACCATTAAAAGCATTCATGAGGAAAATTCACTTTATACACTAAAATTCAATTTATAATGACTAAAAATTATAAGAATATTAGAAAAAACATTTTATTTTAAAATAGAACTATAAAAATGTAAAGGATGCTTCAAATAAATGAGCAGTCATGATGGATGTAATATTTCTTACACATTGAGTATGTAAAAAAAATTCCTTTAACATTTTCGATAAAAACTCAAAAAGTACCCTTTTCAAAAACAAATAAGAAGATTAATTTTAAACCATTTTGTAAAGATACAAAAATTATTAAAAATTTCTTTAAAAAATAATTTTATAATAATAAAAAAATTCTTTAAAATATTTTAAGGAAAATATTGATATGGAAGAAAAAGTAATTTCAAATGAAAATATAAATAAAGTTGAGTTTTCTTAAAATCATTTTGTCTATAATTTTAAGTACTAAAGGGAGGAAAATAGTAATATTAATTGAAAATATCATTAAAAAATTTAGGAGAATAAAATTTAATAGTTTTAATATATAATGATTAAATGAATTATTTTCATGTAAATTCAAGCACAAACAATCTCGATTAAAATGAGATTGAAGAACAAACCATAACTGCTTTGGTAACTTTTGAATCACAAACCCCATGAAATAAATAACTTCAATTAAAACATTAAAAATCATGAATACTAAGATATTCATAATATAGCATATCAATGGGGATATAGATACACCACATAGAAGAATATAGGTTTATAACATGACATGTTTATGAAATAAGTGAAATTTAGATGAAATCTTTAACAATGGTCAAAACGTTGAGGTGAGAATTAATTAATGAAGTGATTATTTGTAACAAATTTAAATACATATGAATAAAGTGTAAATAAATCATAAAATAATCATAGTCCATTACCCAAATAATCTCATCATATCAAAGAAAATAAAGAAGTAATACAACCCAAAGAAAGAAAATTGAGTTATGAAACCCCTTACCAGTTGGTTACTTTCAATTAAAATTACCTTGGATGAATTAAAAATAATTATAAATTAAAATACCATTAAGTATGAATGATGCAGGATATAATATACAAAAATGGCTATATGAACACCATCTAAAATAAATTAGGTGCATAACATTAAAGTACACCTCAATGAAGGGAAATTGAGATGAAGTCCCTTACATCATGTTTACCTCTAGTTGAACATTATTTAACCTCACTTATAATGGTTTTAAAAATTATATTAATTTATGAAGTAATCATATTAATATTAATATTATCATATATTATTTTATTATAACATCTAATTACAAATTCTCCAATAATATTTCGTTATTATCATTGTTTCATGTGTTAACTCCTTTGTTTTCTCATGCATGTTTTGTCATGGAAGTTCATGTTCCTATGGATATATTATATTTATATCATAAAAAATGATATTAATGTTTTAAATATAATATTTATTCATTTTATACATTTTAATAATCATTATTAAAATTTAAACATGGAAAATGAATCACATCGCTTCGTGGAGATGGTAAGTTGTACGTATGCACAGAGGACGTTATCATTTACTTAATGAGTGAAAGGGTAAGCAAGTAGATGTTATTATAATTTTTTAAAAATAAATATTATGTCATAAATTTAATATTTATTCATTATTTTCATTATTATTACAATTCATGTGAGTCGGTGATAAAAAAAAATTACGTCGGATTGTGCGGTAGTAGTCCTCCATTTACATGAGCGATGTATTTATTTCCCATTTTATGGGAAAATAGATGGATAAATATTATAAAATAAAAATAATAACATATGATTATATGTAATATACTACTTTTATATATTTTAATTTTTAATACATAAATGAAAGTGGAAAAGAATAAGTTAAAAAGAAGGAGCATAGTGAAGACGATTGCCTTCTCTTAGAAAACCCTCCTTTGGATATCTTATTAAGGAACCTAGGGTTGGTATTTTGGGGAGAACATACAATAAGTAATTTGGATATAGATGTAAGAAAGATATTTTTTTAGTTTTTTATTGAGCTAAAGGTCTTGAGATATGTGAATAAGTGATGTGAGGGGGTACCCTTTTAAAAAAGAGGAATGTCATTTTTGTAAATACCCAAATCTATTCAATAATTAGAAGTCACTCACAACCCATGTGCCTCAAAAATTGATAAGTAGTGGATTAAAGGGAGGATAAGGTCTATAAACACCTCTAGGACTAAAAATAAGCACGTTTTAAACATTTTATTTCCTTTACCTTAAAGGTTACTCACTTTTACCAATTTATTTTTCACCACAGTAACTATTTTTTTAACCTATGAAATTTATCGTTTTAGGCTAAAATAAAATGTGTCTTATTAGATAATTTAAAACCAATAAATATAAATATTAAATCCAATTTATTAAATAAAAATTCTAATTTTATGTAAAATTAATTTTAACACAAGCTCCTATAACACACAAAACCCCGTTTTATCCTTAATTGTATAAATTAATTATTACTATTTTTTCTTTTTACTATGACCTAAAATTAAGTTTAAATTATTAAATAATATTAATTATTTTGATTATAAATATGGAATAAATTTTATCAAATATAATTAACATAACTGTAATAATTTAATTTAAATCTAAACCCATAATTGTGAGGAATTTTTTTTTTCAAAAAATGCATTTTTCAAGAATAAGATGGTCTTACATTAACTGTATAACTACTAATAACTATTACATGGATTTAAATTAAAATATATAGATATATAATCTATATATTTAATTTAAATAATTTTTTATTATGGTTTATTTAATTAATTAAAATAGAGAAACATTGTGAACATAAAAATATTTTTCCTGAAAATTTTGTTTTTAAGACTAAAAATAAACATATATAAAAATCTATTATAAACATGATTAATATGTAATTAATTATATTAAATATAACTAAATAATATTTTTACCTTGAAATGAAATTCAAATCATAATTTACATAATTTATTGAAAAGAAATGTCAGTTTTACAAAAAGTGGTATTTTCACTATTCACTGAAAAATTACCCTTTTCTAAAAAATCCAAAATTTTACCTTATGTTAATTTTAACATGATTATTTAAAAAATGATGTTGTTTTTATAACATAATATTTATAAAATTTTTATAAATTAATTATATTATTTTTTAACACAAATAAATAAAAACACATTTGAGGAAAATACTTTTTTGAAGCTTCATAAGTATTTACTAGAAATTGAATCCTTATTTATGAATATATTTGATTCATATAAAATATTTATGCATAATTTTTAAAAAGTGTTTATTCATATTTATATCACCAATTTTAATTTTCTGGTTAAAATGGTCACATTTAAATCGTATGTTGTGATTCGTTTAGGATCGAGGTTGCGTGTCATATACATTATCAAACACAATTTTCTTATTTTAAAATATCATGTTGTTAAATTATCCAAACCTTTAATAAATTTCAACCCCAAAATTTGAACAAGATCTCATAAAAAATCAAGTGTTTGAAATTTCAAAATTCCGTTTCAAAAAAACCCACATCATAATTGGGTTAATAAAACATCATCTTACAATGGGGAAACGAGAAATATTAAGGTTATCTAGAATATAAAAAAACTAGCTTACCAAATATAATAATTTTAGTGGGAAGTAATAAAATGGCCATAGTGGGGAAAACTAATACCCAAGTACTAAAAGAGAGCAATAGAGAACCTGGTCAAGAAAAGTTTAACCACCAAAAAATTATAAATTTGTGATGGGTTAAAATAACATTAATTCTTCAAATATGAAGGTAATAAGATAATTTTTTTTCAAGATCATTTTCTAGAGTTTAGGAATTAGATTAGCATATAAATTAATAACCTAGGGAAATATACTTACTATATATGTAAAATCTCATTCTTTTATCAATTTACACTAAAATATCATCTATTTCTCCAAATTATGAGTATTTAGGATGAATTTTTCATGAATAAAGCACTAAAATAAAATTCTAAAATATCACATGATTCAAAAAATGGTATCAAGTTATCCAACCAACATTTATATATTAACCAAAACCAAAAATGGTTAAAAAAATTTAAGGTAATTTCCAAAATAAATATACCTTCATATTAATCTCCAAATCCAAATTTAAACTTAAATCATTCCAAAAATAACTCAAAACACCTAATAAGCTCAATAAATTCAACATTAAAGAATGTTTTAACCTAAAAAGTGATCTCATACCTTTCAAATTACATTCAAAAAAATATAATTTCATTATTCAGAAATAATATTTTATGTAAATCCACATGTCAAGACAAATTGTTATATATACTTCAACCCAATGAAGAATCAAAAAATTATCATTAATCACCATGATAAAGAACTATATAATATTATAAAGTAGTGAAATTCCCCAAAATATCATGAATTAAATTTAGATACTAACCTGAAATGTAATATCTCCTATAATATTTCTTTGTCAATAAATCACTTAAAATATAAAAATGGGTATCCATGCATTTGAATTTATGGAAACCTTAAAATTATTTACACATGATGGTATATAAAAATCTTAAACTGTCCTAATTTGTATTATAAACATAGTGTCTTTGGGGAATAACCTCAAATTATGTCATAGGGTTATGTTCTATAATATTTATTTTACATAATTTAGTACCCAAGGTTACTACTAGACTTCCTCTATTACCAAATATAAAGATAACAAATATAGTAGCCTAGAGCCGGTGGTTACGTTAATAAATTAGTATAAGATAAAAGTGATCTCATCTGAAAGGACCAAATAGTTTAATAATCTTAGTAAACTAGATACATACTTGAATATCGCCTTACATTTGAAAACATAAAATAAAAAAATAGTGAAATTAAACATTTTATATTCTTGAAATCATAAAAATATTCCTTCATCAAAACCCATGGAAAGAAATCAAAACAAGGGTAATATCAGATGACCAATAAGGGAAATATGGCTATGTGTGCTTATAAGGTGGTTCTTATCTCGAAGGTTAAGGATCCTCAAACCCTTAATTAGTACAAACCCATTTGTATTTTCAACTATTATTATAAGTTTCTTTCTTATCTTATTAATATAAGGATTTCTTGAGTCAAGACTAAGATGGTTTTGGTGAAACATCTTGTATTTTTCAAGGGAGAATCATCCACGAGGTGACAGGGATAGAGAAATAATTAGTAGAGGATATAAATAAGAAATATTCTGGATCAATTATTATAGTTAAACTATATATAGACAATGCTTATAACCTCTTAGACTGGAGATTCATTTTTTGGGTCATGGGGGAGTTCAATCCCATGAAATTGGTGTGTGATTTATGATTCAATTTTTCCCCATGGATATCAATATTTATCATGTAAAGGGGCTTTAGATTGTTTAAAACTATGTCTGATCTTAGGCAGGGAGATCCAATGCCACCCAACCGTTTTGTCACGACACATGATGCTCACACAAGGAGTTTTAATCAAGGTATGGAGGAGGGGTTGATATTTCCTTTTAAGACCAGGTTTTGGGATGTTATCTCGTACCACCTTATGTTGATTGATGATATGATCTTCTTTATCAATGGAATGAAAAGACAAATCAATGGGTTCAATATGATTTTGGAGTCTTATGGTAGGTTTAATAGATAATAAATAAGTTAAATTAAAATTAGTGTGCTTATTTAAAAAAAATTATCTATTAAAAAAAAGTATAAATATTCAAGATAACCTAGGAATTTAGAGGCAGTTCCTCCTCATGGAATATATTAACACTCTTATTTTGGATGGGAGGATTAAGAAGATTAATTTTTTATGTTATTATCAAAAAAATCATCAGATATATTTTCAATTATAAGAATCATTTTCTATCATTTTTTTGACATATAATGCTAGTTAATAGTGTTATGACATCAATTACACTACAGTTGTTTTTCGATCCTCATGGCACTAAAGGGGCCATTAAGTGGATTCAAAAAAATCATGTCTGGATTCTTTTAGGTTGATAATAAAATAGGTAAATTTGATTATGTGTCATGGATAATAATTGAAAGACCAACTGATGAAGGAGGAGTTAATATACATAGTGTGTGTGAGACTATGTAAGACATGCATGCCAATCTTGCTTGTAACATATTTAAGGGAGTTATATATGGGTTAGATTATGAGAAATATCTATGGGGAAGATTGGAGGGATTGGACTAGTAGATGAGGGATAATTTTGAGCCTTATGAGATGTATTGTTGATCATATATAGGTGCTAGTGAACAAAATTCGGTTGGTGGTGTGTTTTGGTAACATTAATTTTTGGAAGCATAATTGGGTGGGAGAGACGTTATTTTTCCCAAGTTACACGGTTCCAAAAATTAATTTCCAGGAATCCACCATGTTTCTAGGTTTAATTAATTCCAATCTTGATTAATATAATAAGACTATGTATGAAATTATTAGTCTATTTAATGGGTGGGACATGCGTGTTTTTTCTGATTCAACATTGGGACATTTCAGCGGTTGGGACTTCGATGTTATAATGCATGAAAATAATGAGGTGGATGAATGGGAATCTAAAACATGGTGTAATGAGATCTTAATCAAGATGAATTTTCTTTTTTTGGGTATGTATGAACCAATCTTTACCCACATATGATAATACAAAAAATAAAAGTGTTTTTTGTCTTCAAGATGTTGGTGTTGTGCATTATTGAGAGAGGAATTGATTGGTAATATGTTTTTAAAAAGTGATTGGGTAGTGGGTATATGGAATTACATCGGACCAGGAATGGGTATCTAACCAAGAAGGGATTATGATATTTAATTGTTAATTTATTGGTTACAGGGTGATGGCTATCAAGGATCAGATGTTAAGGTTCAAAGCATTACATTTGCAGCTATTTGTTGGGTGATTTGGGATGTTTGAAATACTGCAAGAGATGGAAATACATTATATCAGTGCTTTTTCCTGGACCTTAAGGAGTTTCTTCCAGCCAAGGTTGGTGTGATTATCAATGGTGTAGAATCGTCTTCATTGTTAATAATATTTCCTCTAAGGATCTTTTATAACTTATAAGTAAGGGCTATAAGTGGACAAAGGAGATGGGTGAAATGGATACCACCAAGGTTGGGGTGAAAATTGAATGTGTATGGCTCTTTTGTTGCATTAAAAATGATAAGAGGAAACCTAGTATAGGATAATTAGGGATCTAAGTCCATGCATTTTCGATCTTTTTTTGGGCCAAGAAATTCTATGGGATAAGAGGCAAGGGAAATGTTCACCCATCTTATATTGTGTAGGATTTACAATGTTTATATTGAAGAGGTTGAGCCAGACTCCACAGTGATTGCTGATCTTTTGTAGGGCAAGGAGGAACCTCCTTAGGACCTATATTATTTGGAAAGAAGGTGCAGGTTATTGAAAAAAATATGGCATGAGTGTGGTTTACACCTGCAGAGAAGGAATTTTTTCTATGGACTCCTTGTTAAGAAAGGGGAGCCCAGTGAGATTATCCTTATTTATATTGGTACGAGGACTCTTCCAGATGACTGTAATAACTTTTTTAGGGGAGATTACCTTGGTATAAATCATTTATATCCCCCATGGTACTGAGACCTATGTGTGTTTTTACATTAGAATAATAAAAATAAATTTATATTAATATTATCTATAAGGGTTATGTAAAGTGGAAGCTATCAAGAGTAAATAAAGCATAATGAATAATTGATTTTCAATATGAAAATTTAAATAACTGAAAAAAAAATCCATTTAATCAATAACTTGAGCATGAAAATGAAACCATAGATAATACCAATACAAAAATATCATGGATAATAAATACTGAATTCTCAATGAAGGAAATTCTTAATATTGGAAATAATGAACTCAGTCATCATGATATCTAAACCATCAATACCTTGTTCCAATACAGTTTAATCGATGGGTATATAAACAAAAAAACCCATTTAATTTGGATAGCCAACTAATTCATCTCACCATAATATTGATGCATAGAAAGGATATCTATAATTTTCCCCACTTATTACTGCATGTCCAATGATTTTACTTATATATTTAATGGTCATTAAAATTCATGAATAATTTGAATTATCAAAAAATATCTATATTGAGTAAATAATACCAATTTATCACAGTTTTCCCCAGTAAATTAAGTATCTTTCATAGTAAAACACTATATGTAAAATTGTTTTACACTTCAGATAATAATCATATCAAATATTAGATGAATATGGATATTTAATAGAAATGTAACTTCTAATAAAAAATGATCATAAGAATGTCAATGTTTCAAAAGAAAGTTAATGACAATAAAATTAACCAAGAAAGTGAGTGTCAATACTTTCCCTTATAAAACAGATCAAAAATCAACAAAAGAATGAATAAAAATGGAATTATTACAAAATATATCTTTTTGAGTATATATAAAGAAATTCTGGTTTCCATTTATGAATAAAAATACCATAGAGGATCATTAAATACATTATTGAGAAAAATATGATTTTTTAATTTAAAATTAACTTTTTAAGAAATAAACATTCCTAGAATATTAAGAAAAATATTTTATTTGAAAATAAAATTTTATACTTGTAAATTAATCTTCAAATCAAGGAGTAGACATGAAAGATGTAATATTCCATTCATTCCAAGTATGTTAAAACAAATATTCCTTTCATATTTTTGATAAAAATTTGAAAACAACCATGTTTGGAAAATGATAAGAAGATTAATTTTAAAAACAATTTAAAAAATTAAAACATGGGAAAAAATATCCTTAATAAATAACTGGATAATATTAAAAATACACTTTAATTTTTTAAGGAAAATATAGATACAGACGAGAAAACATTTTCAACTAAAATTAAAATAAATTTGTATTTTCTTAAAAACATTTTCTTAATCATTTAAAGTACCAAGTTTAGGAAAATGATACTATTAAATAAAAATTTCATAAAACACATAGGAGTATAAAATAAAATAAATTTACTAGATAATGATCAAATAATTTATTTAAATGGAAATTTGAGTATAAATAATTCTAATTAAAATGATATTTAAGAATAAACCCTTACTGCATTAGTAACTTTTGAATCATAAACCCTATGAAATACATAAAATAAAATAAAACATTAAATTACATTAATATAAAGATATTAATGATATAAAATATAAAAGGTTCGGTAGATACTCATAAAATAATATATGTGTATAATATAATTTATGTCACAAAGAATACAAATTGAGTTGAAATCCCTTGCAATGAATATAAAATTAAAGTGAGAATTAATCAATGTAGTGATTATGTGTAAGAGATTTAAATCCATCAAAAAAGTTGAAATACATTAATAATTAATCATACTTCATTACACACATAATCATAGCATATTAAATTTAATGGAAAAGTAATGTAATCTAATAAAAATAAATTGAGTTATAAAGCCCCTTATAACTTGGTTACTTTTAAGTAAAATTCCATTGAATGAAATAAAATGAAATGTAATGTCAAATTTCGTTAATTAAAATTATTAATGATATAACATGAAAAATAAAATTATATACACTATATATAATAAATTAGGTGTGTAACATTAAAATATTCCTTAATGAAGGGAAATTGATATGAAGTCCCTTATGTCACATTTCCCTCTAGTTGATCTTTATTTTTCCAACTATATTATGACTTTAAACATGCTATTCATTTATATAATAACAATGTTCATATTTATAATATCATATATTATCTTAGTATAACATATTATCTATATTGTCTTTCTTTTTTCCGTTTAAGACCGTGAAATATTTCTTGGAATATTTCTGGAGCAAGGCGCTGAGGCGGCGCGAGATTCTGAGACTTGGTGAGCCCAAAATTGATATTCAATTTTTTAAATATATTAATATCTTGAATGAAATATTTTCTTTAAAAAGTAGAATAAATTCCAAATAGAGTCTTTGATTATAAATATGATACCTCAATTGAGTTTAGAATGCAGGGCTTACCCTAGGTGCGACATAATATTTGTCAGCATCAAGAGTTTTCCAAAACTTTATCACAAGAGTAAATAATAAATTGATTAATAAATAAATTTATTCTATTTTATGATATATAGAACTAATATAAATTATATATAAACTTATTTATAGAAAAATTTTAGGTTTGCCTGCATACCTTAGAGTTTGAGAGAGGAGTGAGTGGATTATCTTTCGTGGATGAACAACAATGGATCGAGCTTTGGTGATCATTGCGCCAACAAAAATTGAGGATATCACCAAATATAATTATGAAATTTTTTCTTCGTCAGTTAATAATAAAAATATTGGTATGAAATTAATTTTCTCTATTTATCCCCATTTTAATATCCTACGAGTAAAAAGAATCAATCAACTAACAGATTGATTCGCGAGTTGATTATTTTGAATATGGGTTTGTTTATCAGGGATTTGGGGGATAAATTTTATCCAATTCAGGTTATTTTCAATTTATATTATAAATGTGATAGATCGTGGAAAATCAAAACATGGATGATTTTCATTCATAATTCTATTTTTTTATGGTTTTCTCCCCTTTTCAACGCATGATCATTATCAACATTTCTTTTTGGTCAGCGATTCGATGAAAACCCAGAAAGAAATTGTTGTGTGTTTGATATTTTTCACAATATATCATTACTAAAGATCCAATTTTGGTATTGGTGATGGGATCATGGTGTGTGATGGTGACAGATGATCAGGGTCATATTGGAGACCCTCGGTGAAATTTTGGCATGAACAAGCAGAGAAGCATGACAAAAAATGATTCCTGAGTGGTAGGAAAGGCTAGAATCTAGCCGACGTTGATGATGGTCTCATATGGATCAATATTTTTGTTTTTGGTGTGTTTAGATTTTGATCTAAATAATTTGAGAGGCATGACTGAGGATGTGTGAAGAGATCTAGAATTGTGGAAAAATATCGATATATATGGAATGTACTTCAGGAACACATGATGTGTATTATCATCAGAGTGATGAATATGGTTTTTGTGGAGATTTAAGGATCACACACCATGTGTCCCATTTTTGGATATCTTGTATTTTATAAGGATTAAAATCTTAAGAGTTTGGGTGGCGTTATATGCCTTGTGGGAAATAGCACATACCACGTACACCTTTAAAGGCGACTTAGTGTATAAAGGGAGTAAAATCCTAGGAGATCATGTGTCCCCAAACACTAAGTGTTTCAGGATACATTTAATGTACTCGGTAAATACACTAGAAGGACAGAGTACATGTGCATATCCTTGTACTCAGAAATGACCTAGTGTATATAAGCACTAGCAGAATGACACGTCGAGTGCCAGATCGACACCAACAAGTTGTGTACCCATATTTTACACTCCATGTACTTTTTGAAATGCATTCCATGTGAGAGAAATACATGGGAAGTTCTAGGATTTGTGATACATTTTGTGTACCCCTAGGGACATGTTGTTTACTCCTTTGAGGATAGGTTGGATCCCTCTTTATTCTCAGTTCATCTTCATTATGAACTTGTGTGACATTTCTTAGACCAATATCCACGGAGTGTGTTCCATTAGTATATACATATGATATTTATAAACACCATCTCATTCTCATCATATAGGGTAACCCCTCTACAAATTCCTGATGATCATGGCAGTGTGGGAAGTTCCCTAACTATGGAGTGTGTTTTCTCAGTCTTCTTCGACTATACCCATCAGTAAGTTTGAACATGTATCATTGTGAGAGGTCCAAATTAATCTTCATATCCATCATGTTTTCCCTTGGTAGGGTGTGTTAAAATTAGTATGAGCAATATTTACATGAGCATTGACTTACTCCCTAGGAGTACATTTCTAGTAGGGTCTGGCTTCCCACCAGTGAGTGATAGGCATTGATCCCTATTTTTGTATCTTGATATGATCTTTATGATGAAGTGTAGTATGATTGAGTGAATTTAATGTATAAACTATCTCTACAACCAATATATTTTTTCTTGGCTAGACTTCATGAGCATTACATTTGGGATGGGTGTCATTAGTGGAAGTATAGATCAGGGATTGTGTTCTCTTAGATGAGTGTTATATAGAACATTTGAACAGAAATCCTAGGTTGGAAATGTGGTTGTGACCTTACCTTGATAATGTGTGTCTACTATGAGTATATATGGATGATTTATTGTATGTATCACATTATTATTAGCATATAATGTGATTACCGGACTACTCTTGATGATTTATGCTTAGTGATTTTAGGGTTTCCTATAGGGTATTGTTACACCCACCCTTGGATGGGCTCAGCCCACACATGTCGTTTTTTATGTAGATGGAAAAACTTTTTGCATAGTCCTTGGTGGACTAGGATCAAGTGGAGTTTAGTTGGGTCAGGAAGACTAAGGTGTATACTAGTGTTGTATTTGATGTCACTCCTCTCCTTATGAGTAAGAAAAACATTGTTTTCTAGTTTTGGATGGGCCTATATTTGGACCCTTTTTCATGATTTCTAGAACTTTATGAAATTCTAATATTTTGAAATTATAGATATATGCATGCATTATTATTAGTGGGTTTACATTTTATCATTTTATGTGATTGAATATGGGTTCATGTGTATAAGTACATTAGGCTAATGACTCCTATGTGTGTGATATTCCTACTCGGAGCTGGTCTCCATCCCCTCGCCTATTAGAGGTAGGTTTTGGGTAGTTTCAGCTCGATCCCTATCGAGTCTGGTCATGATAGAGTGGTATTAAATGGTGGTTACCCATACTGTGAGACAAAATTGGATTAGGATTGGAGTTTGGAGTTTTTTCAAGATGTGAGGTTCGGTTTTGGAACTAGGGCGATAGTGTTAAAGTCTTTTGAGTTTAGATCTCAGGTCATAGAATCTAGTGTTTGTGCAGTGGCCAAAGAATCCATTCACCAAGATTCTAATAATCTGCTTATTGAATCAATATATAAAGGCACTAGTTTCTTGAAAAAAATGGTATAAGAATCATATTGGAATGGGTTGTGTTTTTCATGTATTTCTTTATTCATCTCCCCAAATATTCTCTTTGACCATAGTTCATCTTGAAAGCTTCAAGATTTATCCACAATGATAGACAACAAAGATTTTGAGAGAGTGTCATGAATACGACCAAATGAGTGATCATGCCTCACATCTGGGACCCACTCATGAGGTGATTCCTCTAGGTGAGAATAGATTAGTACAACCACTTTATGATCATTTCTTATATCCTTTAGTGATTATAATGGATTATATCCTTTATTTATTTTTTTAGATGTTTAGAGACATATTGGGAAGTCAATGGATCTAGAATTCCACCATGATGATATGTGAAGGATTGATGTATTATTAAAGTTTTAGTGATAGAGTCTGCTCAAGTTTTTTGGTGATCCATACCCTAGGAAATAAAGGATTGGCTTGATGTGATGGTTTAAGATTTCCTACTTTTTTGGACCCTGACTAACTGGATGGCTGTGATTGAGCCTTTTTTTCTTCATAAAGAAGAAGTTGTCTCCAGTGGTATTAGAAGATGAAACAAATGCTCTTATTGTGAATCATGAGTTCTAATGTTATAAATCACCTAGGTTATTTGGTGGTCTATACCCCCTCTCAGGTGGTGGAGAACTAATGCGAGCTTATAGTGTGAGTTTCTTTCTTGGTTAGGTCCCCTCTTGATGATGGTTTTACAACTGATATAGTTTCACGGGGACTTTGGTAATTGGTAGAGACCTACGATGGTGATGTTTGATGATATTTTGGACAATCAAGCAAGATATAAAATTCCCCCAACAAGATACATTCTTGATACATGATCCAAAACCATTCATGTGAGTCAGTGCTGCTAAAATCAGATAGTGTCAAGCTCTATTGTATTAGTTTCTCTGACCTGTGTTTTTGAGGATTTTTGATGTACTAAGGTTTTGGAGTAAACAATGATTGTGGTAAACATTCAGGAAAGGGAAATGAAGAGTTCTATGTATAAGGATCTCATAGAGGCTTTGAGTTCAGTTTGAGGTATGACATGTGTTTTCACTACCCTAGTAGTAGTTTTCACATAGATTTATGAACCCCTTATCCATGAGAAGATCCCTTGTTTAAGACCTAGTGTCACTTGTATATTCTATTTACTCGACCCTTTTGCTGGAGGTGTTCGTAGAGTGGATTAGTGATTACACGCTTATACTGACAGTGTTACCTGAATCTAGGAGGAGAGAGAGAGAGAGAGCCTCATTTGGAATATCTTCAAAGTGGATATGAGTCCCTATAATGTTTTCCTAATTATGGACTGGTTCCCTATCATCCATTCTAAGATACTTTACACCAGTGATTGTGGTGGTGTTTTCCTCTTTTTATGATAGAGTTTTCCTCCTTTGATAAGGAGTGATTATAGGTAGAGAAGGATAATCTCATGTGTAGGAGGTTACAACCAAATTATTGTCAGTTGAATAGTGATACCTCTAGAGTAGTGGATTCTATGATATTTTTTCCTATGGTGGTGGAGGAGTATGAGAACACCTTTCTTAAAGACGTGTTGGGTTTATATCCTCACTGAGAGTTTGGATTCTATAATGTCTGGTACTGGGGATCTCCCATGTTTTTTTATAGTACATCTAATGGAAATTGTTGATCGTTGTAAGATGCATGTGCAATTAGGATATTTCATAGAAAGGGGTTTTGTAAGACCCAATGTGTTCACCAAGTCTACCCAAGGTTGTTATCATGAGATGTGATTGAGTACTTGAGGTTGCGTATAAATTGGTGTCACTTGAACTAGGTGACATAAGGAAGAGTATCCACTCCCAAGAATCATTGAGTCATTCAAATTATGGTTTTGGGAAAAGTGGTTCTCAGATTTGACCTAGAGATTTGTTATCACAATATCTTACTTTAGAGTAGGATATATTGGAAGTTTATTTCCAAATATATTGTGGTTGTTTTGATTTCATAGTGATACCATTCAACCTATTATACGCTACAGAAGAATTGTGAGAATCATAGACAGGATCCATAACCCTTCTTGTATCAATTCATAGTAGTCTTATTTGATGGAATCCATTTGTTCTTGACATCTATTTTGGACTACTTGAGACATTTGAGGATGGTACAACATACCTCTAGTTGATAGTTGACACCCCTCCGGTTCTTCATAGATCCAGGGTGGTAAAGCTCATGGATATGAATTGTGAGATGTTGTGTGATCAAATATATAAAGGATATGTTCTATATGGATTTTTTGAAGGTGGGGTGCTAATCAACTGTGTCTGATGGAAAATGGTGACACCATTCATGCTATAAAATGAGGTTCCAAGGAGGCTATTTTCTCTTATAAGTACATCTGGTAGAGGTGAGTATGTACTAGCATCTCTTGGTATCTATCAGGTAACCGAATGAGTTGTATCAAATTTTAAAGATTAAACTCATGTTGTCTCACCCATCTATAGGGTATGACCAATATTCATTTTGGAGATTTTGGGACACTTGTGCATGAATGAGGTAGTATGAATTCATGGAATTACCTCAACAATAATTGTAGGATGTGATTCTTACGTCAAGGAACAATTAAGAAGAGGATGCTGGAAGCCTTTGGAGACTCCATTGTAGTTGAGAATAGTTCTTTACCCCAAATAGTTTTCTAGGTAAAGTGGATCATTTAGGTTCTAATGAACATGCTTCAGGTTTGAGTATTAGTTTTGAGGGATAGTTTGGAGGATCATCTACCATTAGTGGAGTTCATGTATCATGATGACTAACAATCCACTAATAGAGTAACACCTTTTTGAGGCCATGTTTGATAGAAATTATAGGACACAATTATACTGGTCTAAGGCAGTGAGTGATGGTTCTTAGGTTCTAATTTTGGTTTTAGTGATGGTTATAAGGGTGTATTTCATCCATGATAGGATGAGGAATGCCCAGAACATTAAGATTCCATTATATACCAATTGAGAAGGCCTCAGAGATTGAAAGTTATCGAGTTTTTTTGTAGGTAATTAATATATATTTTGGTTTCTTAGGCACTTTCATTTTCATAATGATGTGTTGGGCTGGTGAGGTGGTGTTCCAATTTACCTAATGACTATATTATTTTTGGTTTCTTGGTGTTGTCTACATGTCGTAGATGAGGAGGTATGTGAACAACACATTACACTATTTCAACATGGGAAAGCTAAGATGTGGGAGTGGAGTTTTACTTTTAAAATATTTGATAATGATGGGAATCAACAAACAAAAAACCTTCATGGGTTAGTGTTTTCTTTAGGTTTGTGTCTATTAGAAGCATAAGAAACTATTGGGGGAGCTCGTGGGAGTGGGAGACCCAGCTGAGAGCTTAGTATCCTCACCTTTTTGTTTAGTTTGTGATTTAAGGGGAAGAAAATTTGTAAAGACGGGAGCAATATACTTTTTTTTTGTTTAAGAACTTGGAATATTTCTTGGAATATTTCTAGAGCTAGGTGATGAGACTGTTTGAGATTCCAAGGCCCAATGAGCCTAAAATTGATATTTTAAAAATATTAAAAATATTAATATTATACACACACTTTTTTCCTAAAAAAGTTTCATAACTCCCAAAAGTATTTTTAGATCATAAATTTGAGACCATAGTTTAGTTCAAAACAAAGGGTTTACCCTAGGCATGACATATTTTTTGTTAGTAATGGGAGTTTCTGAAAAATAAATCGTAGGTATAACTAATAAATTAATTAATAAATATTTTTTTCGGTGATTTAAAGAATTGATATAACTTCTATATAAACCTGTTTATAACCAAATTTCATGGTTGGCCTCATAACCATGTATTTTAGGAGAGGATCCGAGGAGTAACCTTCATTGCTAAACATCATCGGATCAAGATTTGGTGATCAGTGTGCCAATAGAAATCAAGGATCTTAGTAAAAAATATTGAAAATTATTTCTTCATCATAGATTGATCCAAATCAGGATATGATATTCATTTAATGGATTGATCCTCATTTTAATATCCTTTGATTAATTCGAATCAATTGAATAATGGAATGATTTATGGGTTGACCATTTTGTGGGTATGGTTTTGTTCATTTGAGATTTGGGGGATAAATTTTATTTTGTTTGAGTTATTTGTGATCAACATTATAATGATGATGGATCATTATCAATCCAAAAAAACTATCTTTCATTCCCAATTCTTGTGTTTCATGGTTTTCTCCCCCCGTTCCATGCGTGATCATTGTCAACATTTATTTTGGTCAGTGGTTTGATGAATACCCAGAGAGCAATTGTTGCATGTTCTATCTCTGGAATAATAGATCATTTCCATGGTTCCAATTTCTAAACTGATGATGAGATCTTGGTGCATTATGATAGTGGTTGATCAATGTTAGATTGGATACCCCTGGTTAGGTTTTGGCATGCGGTAATGGAGAGGTGCGATGATATCCAATTCTTGAGCAGTGGGAATGGATAAAATCTAGGTGATGATGACAACGAGATTGAATGGATTGATATTAATATTCTTCAGTGAGTTTGTTAGTATATACAAGGAAATCAAGAGACACAAGTTAATCTATGTGAATAGATTTAGGATTGTGGGAATATACTGATATACAAGACATGTACTTCAAGAATACATGCCACGTATTGTCATCAAAGTGATGTCTAGGAGTTTTGCATAGACTTAAGGATCACATGTTTTGTGGTCCCTACAACTTGCCGTGTGGACCCTAGATGTCCAGCTCGATATTTACATGAAGTACATACCCATGAGACTGGGTGGTGTTACACACCGTGTAGGTCATGCCACACCCCATGTACACCCTGGTAGGTAGCTCAACATATATAGGGAGAACATGCCAAGAAGATCGCGTGGACCCATAGACCGTTTATAAAGGTATATATGCTGTGTACTTGTGAAATAAATTAGGATGCCAGTGTACATAATAAAATCTATATACTCAGACAAGGCCTTATGTACATGGGAAGAAGAATAATAGCATACCGAGTTCTTTATCAATACCTACATGTTGTGTACCATTAGTGAACATGACATGTACTTTTTGAAATGCATGTCATGTGAGTGAGAGACATGGGGATTGCCATAATTTTTGAGACAAACCATGTACCTCTAGGGACATGCCATGTACTCCTTTGAGGACATGTCACATTCCTCTTTCTTCTTATCTTATCTTCGTTATGTGCTTTTATGAGATTTTTTGGACAAATATTGGTTGAGTGTGTTCCCTTGGTTAATACCTTTGTGAGTTTAGTGAAACATCATACTCTCATCATATAGGGTAACCCCTCAACAAATTCTTAATGACCAGTGAAATGTGGGTGAGTTCTTTTATCCTTGAGTGTGTCGTCTCAGTCCGTTTCGACTATACTCTTTAATGGATTAGATCATATATCCTTATGAGAGGCCCAAAGTGATCCTTATGTACTTCATGTTTTCCCTAGGTAGGGTTTGCTGGAATTATCATGACCAATATTAAAATAGGCATAAATTCCCTATCTAGGAAGATGTTTCCATTTAGGACTAGTGTCCCCCCAGTGAGTGTTGGGAACTAACCCCTATCTTTGTATCAATACATGATCTTTGTGATGAGGTGTAATATAGTCAAGTGTGTTTATTGGATGAAAACTCAATGTATCCTCTATAATTATTCTTTTATTGACCGATAGAGCATGACCTATGGTACAATTGACCTCAGTGGAAGTATAGCTCATGGAGTTTGTTCTCCCATACATGTTTTATATGGAACCTTCGAGAAAAAAAATTCTAGGATGTAAATGTAGTTATGACCTTACCTTGAGACTGTGTGACTAATATGAATATATATGTATGTTTTATTATATGTATCACATTATGATTGACACATCCTATAATGAGATTACTACTCTTTATTCTTTATGATTAGTGATTTCAGGGTGTCCTATTAGAAATTATTATACTCACCCTTTCATAAGTTCTTCCTGCACATGTACTATATTATGTAGATGATATAAATTTTTGTGTTATCCTTGGTGGACTAGGAGTAGGTGGAGCTCAGTTCGGATAGATAGACCAAGGTGTATACTGATTTTGCATTTGATATCAGTCCCCTCCTTCAGAGTAGTCCAGACTTTATTTTCCAATTTTGGATGGACTTTTATTAATCCATTTTCCATGATTTCTAGTACTTTATGTCTTAATCTAATTGTGGGATAATATTAGTACACACACATTTTTATCAATGATTTTACATTTTACATTGTATGGTCTTACAAATGTGTGTTGTGTACAGTTAAATTAGGATAATTCCTCCCATGTGTGTGATATTCCAACTAGGTGTTGTTCGCTAGCCACTGGCCTATTGGAGGTAGGATTAGTGTAGTTGTTTCTCAATCCCCACTAAGTTAGGTCATTACATTATCACCCATTCACTAATAATATTTCTTTATTAACATTGTTTCGGGCGTTAACTACTTTCTTTTCTCATGCATGTGTTATAGAGGAAGTTATAGTTCTTGTGAATATGTTATAGTTCCACCATCTTCAAAATGATATTAATTTTATAAATATCATATTTATTAATTGGATAAATTTTTAGAATCATTCTATGGAAAGAGAATCACATCAATTTGTAGGGATGGTTGGTTGTACATATGCATGAGTGACATTATCATTTCCTATGGGTGAGTGGGTAAGTAAGTGGATGAAATAATAATTTTCTTAAATCAATATTATGTCATGATTATCATATGTATTCATTATTTCGATCATTATGACTATTCATAAAATATGGTGATAGAAAAAAATTATATTATTTCATGAGGTAGTAGTCTACTGTACACATGAGTGATGACTTTGATTCCCCTTTGATGGATAAGGAGAAGGATAAAAATTATAAAACCAATAAAATAACATCTCAGTATATGGGATATAATCAGGTTTTTTATTTTAATATTTAATACATAATTATATTTGGAAAAATAAAAAGTAAAAAGAAGAATCTTAGTGAAGATGATTACCTTTGCATAAAAAACCCTCATTTGGATATATTATTAAAGACTATAGGGTGTAATATACCATCACCATATTTAAGGTATTTCTCATCTCACTTCTCATTTTCCCTCTTTTTTTCCCGTGTTTTAGGATTTAAGGGTTTATAACATTTGATTGGGAAAATGACCTAAATATGATAGATATATACTTATTAGAAATAATGGATTCTATGTGAAAATGTGTAAAAGGATTAAGAGAATGTGATTTAGATTTATTGTTGACCTAGTAGATTTTAGTAATAATTTATATAGAATATTCTTGATGAGTGATTTCAGGTTGTGAATAGATTACAGAACATAAATATATTATTTGGATGATGCCATGAATTGGTTTAGAGCATGAAATTTTTACACACCATGATACTAGTTCACATTTTGAAAAATTCAATCAGGAATTTTCAACTTAGGTGATTCTTTTTTTAGAATATATGGATTTCATGTATTTTACATCAGGATCCTATGATTCACATCATTTAATGTTTGAGACCTATAGGATTATATGTGTTGAATGTATGATTTATTTTTAATTTTAATGAAACCTCTTCTCTTGAAACCTAGGATCTCTCCAAGGAAATTTTTGGGATGCATGATTATTTGATATTGTTTTTTTGGTGATTGATCTTCATTTTGGTTGCACTACGTATCTATAGATGAGTGATCTTTCAGCTTCTTCATTTTTGTGGGTTTGAGCAGTACCATTATAATAAATTTTTAGATCCATTCATATTATAGTGTTCTTTATATTGATCCTTTCAAGATTTTTTGTGTGATATTACTCTAGTTTATGACCTTTGTATTGGTTGTGGTGCGACGTGTGAGTTTCTTAAGATATGTGTTGTGTTATCTTCTTCGCTGACCATTTTTCATGTTGAATTGATTTTGTGATGTAAGGTTTGATTATAGGGATATATAGTTGTCTTTACATTATGTCATGTTGGTGGATTCTGTTGCAGGCATGTGTGACACAAGTTTGAGGTATGTGGTTTCATCTCTATCCTATGCTGGACAAACATTTTAATCTAGTTTTATAAATTGTTTTGTAAATGAAACTGTATGATTGAATTTTGTGTGTGGAATAATGTTTTTGAGAAAATATGGATTTCCACTAGTTTTGGTAAAATAAATTGTAATTTAGAAGAATTGTGAAATAGATTTATGAAATGGTTTTCAAATCTTGGTTTTGATGAAATGGTTTGGAAAATATAGCACATGGGAATCCTTGGGGACTTAAGCGGAAGGAATATTAATAAGACTCATTCATTGATACTATTGTGGGTTTCACTCATTTGGTGTTCCTTTTCACCCTAGGCCCATTATTCTAGGGACTTTTTAGACTTGTTGGGAGGTTCACTTTTTAGGGCGTTTCTATGCTCTTTAGATTCAATGCATATATCTAGAGACTTGATGCATGAGATTGTCTATATTTGGGTATGAGTGTGCTAGCTAGCCAGACCTACTGTGATATGTGGTGTGATGTTACATATTCTTTGGTTTTTAATACATGGAATTTGATATGATATTCAATACCTACCTTGGTTTTACTTATTGATATATGTGATATGATTTGAAATTTTTTAACTTGGATTATTTGGAAATGTCGAAAACGGGGTTTTATTTATTGTAATTTTGATATCAAAACTATTTAATTGATTTTCACATCTTGATTTATATAATGTTTAGAATGTTTAAATTGTTTTATAGAGACTTGATATATAACACATGGGTGTGATCCTACTAATCCTATTTATCTCACACCCTATTCACCCCTTCAAGGGTGTGTATACCTTGTTATGTATTTTGATACAAGGAAAGTCAAGGTTAGATAATGTGGCAGTGAGGTTTCTATTATCTATGTTAGAGTAGTTGGTGGTGATATGTGGATAGTTTTTTCATGCTATCACATGGAGTAACATTTTCAGTTTTAATTGTACTTTTTTATTGGAATTATACCATAGAGATTGTTTAGATACTTTTTAATGGTATATCTTCTACAATTTCATTTTTTCTAGGACATATATTTATTTTTTTACACTTAGGATTTTTCCTCTTTGCATTTATATATATATATATTTCATTTTATCTGCATTAGGTTGGGTGAAAATTTTCTATATGGTTTTTGTTTTTCTCAGGTGCTATTCACCATCTCAAGGCCATCACAAATTCCCTTTAGGTATGTGATGGTTTGGGTTTGGTATCAGTTTGAGAGGGTATATGGTTCAAGTTCATCAAAATTTGGTTTCAAATGGTATATTGTTATCAGTTTTGGGAAGTTGGTAGACTGGATATTGGATTTTCAGGACTTAAGGACTAGGTTTTTGTGAGTGTATGGAAAAATCTTACCATGAAAAGACTTAACATAACATGGGATGTTGGGATGTGTGCCTCATGTTTTGAGTTCTGGATCTTAATATTAGTTCTTTATTTTGGTTTTCTTGTTTGAACTATGATTATATTTTTGTCTGATCATTTCTTATATTTCAGTGCAGATTATGACTTTTAGACATCTTCCATGGTTTCTTTAGGACAATGGAAAAAAATTCTACTCAAGGGAATCCTACTCTATACCAAAATATTAACGAATATATCGTACAAGAAATTCATGTTGTTGACAAAAATGTACCACACATCTAGAATGTAGTTGTTGAGACTCAACTAAGATTTGCAAGACAAATTGATCAATCATGAGATTTGTAATATTAGAAGACATAATAATTTAAAGGTATGAATTAACCTCAAGAGGTAGAGGGCTAGATGGACAAGATTGATCAGATCTTTGACTTCCTAGATACACCTAAGAATATCAAAGTTAAAGTTTAAAACATTTAAACTCATGGGTCCCAAAATGTTATTGTCAGATTCCATGGTATAGGCAGATAGACACCTGAGATTATATCCGATAGTTTTCAAGACCCACTTATTTCATATATTTTTTCCATTTTCATTGATGATGGAGAAGTCTCTAGAGTTCCTCTCCTTATAATAGGGATAGGGTTTGATGTAGGAATACACCAGTTGGTTCATAGAGATGTTTTTTACTCCTAATGTAGTAATGGATGGAAAAATGAAGGCTCAAAAGTACCTAATGGGTTTTTGATAAAATATCTTATCAATGGTATTTGTGATAAATATTTATACCTATGTGGAGATAGTAGAAATGGAAATGATGGAAGAGATTTATATGGATTGAAATATAGGTAATTATTCCTATTCTTTTCCACCCATTTGAAGCTTCAGTGGTGATAAATGGAGGAATATGAAGTGGAATGATTATTTCTTGAGTGGTGGGGGTGGTTCTTAGTATCCTACCTTCTCTAGATCTTCAATTTTAGCTAGTAGTGTAAACCTGAATTGATATCTGTGTAGAAATATTGAGGACACCTAAAATTAAAGTTCCATAGATATTAAAAGGTTTAATTACTGTGGATTATCTGGTCAGCTACAGCGTGTTGATAAGACGATGTTTATGCTTATTTATGGTCAAGGATCGTTGGTTAAAAAAGCTACTACAATATAGTTAGATGCTTAAAAGAATATAAGGATCCATATACAGGCCTAATAAGTGAAGAAACTTTACACAGTGGATGAGTTTCTAGTAGAGGTAGATGTTAGTCTAGTGATAGTGAGAGGTACCATATTTATTGAAACTTTAGTAGTGACTACTTTATTTGATACAAGTTCATCCCAGTTGTCTATATCAGGATGTTATATGGATATGATTTAACTTCCAATGCAAATCATGTAATTTTTTATAGAGTTATAGACACCTCTTGGAAATGGGAAAGAGTAGGGGTTTCAATGTACTTATTTTTTTTTTCTATTAATAGCTGATGGAGGGCTAGTCCAGGATTTCATCATTCTTGATCTGGATATGTTTGATGTCATCACTAAGATGGATTGGATTATCACTCATTATGTTGTGGTTTATTGTTATCATTATAATATCTCATTTCTTATGGTTGATGGGATATATTTTCTATTTTAGGGGGATTGAGATATGAGTTTAGTTCATTTAGGACCCTTAAATCCAGATATTTGGTGTTTCTTTTTACTGTAGTAATTGAACCTAATGACATTTATTTCATTTTTGATATTCCCACTATTATTCAGGATTTTCCTAATGTTTTCATATACGATTTCTCCATTATTCCCCCAGAGTGGGAGGTAGATTTATTGATTTATCTAATTCCATATACGAAGCTAATAACAATACCCTCTTACTATATGGATTTAGTAGAACTGAAAGATCAAAATATTTAGTTGGAAGATCTGATGGAAGATGGTTTTGTACACCCTAGTGTTTTTTCCTTGGGAATCCCCTATGCTATTTTCTAAGAAGGAATATGGTTCACTATGATTGTGTGTGGACTATGAGAAGTTAAACATAGCAATGTTCAATAATTGGTATCCTTTTCTCCATGTGAATGACTTGTTTGACCATTTTAAGTTGGAAAAATGGTTTTCAATGTTCGATATTTAGTTAGCTTATCATTATCTCATCGTTTAGGAGTCCGATATTGAGAATATGTATTTTAAGAGAAGGTATGGTAAACAAAAATATCTTGTGATGCCTTTTTATCTAACTAATTCTCATATAGTTTTCATTTACTTGATGAACTAGGTATTCCATGAGTATCTCAACACTTTTTTTTGATAGTGTTCATGGATGATATTTTAGTTTATTCAAGATATGAGAATGAGCATGAGCACCATTTGAGTTTTGTTATAGAGATATCAAGGAGTCAATGTTTCTATGGAAAGGTTTGAAAATTCAATTTATATATCAAAGAATTGAATTTATTGGGGCACATGATTTATAATCATGGATTATTTGTGTATCTTGAGAAGTTGAAGGCCATATTTTAATAGTAATATCCAAAAAATGTATTTGAGATTCATAGCTTCATTTGTATTTTTGGATACTATCAATGGGTTGTTTAGGTTTCTCAAAGTTGGTATCTCCTTTGACTTCACTTATTAGAATAAGGGTGAAATTAATATGGGATAAAAACATTTGGACTTCTTTCGATGAGATGAAATGAATTCTGATATTATATACTATTCTGATCTTACTTGATCCTTATAAGGGGTATGTGGTTTTCTGTGATGATTCTAGTGTTGTTATGGGTAACATGCTAATGTAGGATGATCAAGTAGTGGCTTAAGGATATTTCTAGATTTGATAACAGGAGAAGAATTAACAAAATCATGACTTAGATCCTATCACAGTTATGCATGTGAATAAATGTTGGTGACACTATCTTTTTGGGGAGAGGTTCATGGTCTTCCTTGACCATAAGAGTCTGAGCTATATCTTTTCAAAGAAATAATTTAATCCTAGATAGGAGAAGTGGGTGAAACACCTTTAAAATTTTGGTCACCTTAATGTAAAATTATCCCAAAAAAACATAAGAATGTATCCTAGTATTTTAAGGGTATAAATATGTCCAGAAAATATAATTTATACAATTATTTGGTAAATTTTAACCCTTATATTTGTTTAGTTTAACCCCTAGTAAAACTGTTTTAATCTTAACCGTGGTAATTAATATTTACAGTTTTTATTATTCATTATGAAAAAAAATTAAGTTGAAATTATTATATAATATTAATTATAATAATTAAAAATATTTAATCCAATTTATAAAATACAATTCATAAATTTTTTTAATTTAATTTAAAATTAAACACAGAGATGTGTCAAATTTTTTTTTAAAGAAAAGGTTTTTCTAAATATAGAAATTTTTATATCAAAATTTCAACTGAAATTTATTCTAGTGACATAAATTGAATTAATAATAATATAATTTTACTAATTTTACTTTTAAAACTATTATAAAATACAATTTATCTTTTTAAATACTTTAAATAAAAATAAAATTTTAAATAAAAACCATAATTTTTCACTATTCCTCAAAACATTAACCTCTTTAGAAAATTCTAAAAAACTAGATCAAAGATAATTATTATATTCCAAGAATAAATTTTATTTTTGAAAACAATTTTATAAAATTTTCAAAAATTAATTTTTATTATTTGTTTACAAAGACCATTAAAAATTATCTTTTAGAAAAGATATATTTTTGAAGCATATAAAGTATTTTTTAGAAATTAAGTAAATATTTATAAATATATTTAATTTATCTTAAATATTGATACCTAATTTTTTAAATGTGTTTATTCCTAATCATATCACAAAATTTAATGGCTAGGTTAAAATGATCACATTGTATCATAATATTTTAATAGTATATCATACTTTGTTTAAAATCACTATTACAAGAAAAATATCTATTTAAGAAATTAAATTTATTTGAGAAAAAATATTTTAAAAAATATTTGGACCATACATTTTACACCCTTTAAATAAATTCCGTCCTTGTAATTTGAACTTAATTTTAGTAATTAATTATTTTCCATCTAAAAATAATTTTTCTCTGAAATCTCACATCATACAAAGGGTTAATAAAGTCTCCTTAAAAAAGAGAGAAATAATACATAAAAATTTCATCTTGAATAACAAATAAATATATTTCCAAATAGGAGAATATTAGTGTGAAGTTAAAATATATAAATGGAAGAAAATTAATGTCCACAGATCATTAATCACATGAATGTGAATGATCATAAGAAACTTAATGACCACAAACCCATAAACCGATGACGTGAGAAAATAGTATTAATTCATCAGAAATGAAGGTAATAAGATAACATTTTTTATTTTAAGATCCTTTTCCTAAAGTTAATTAATTTTTACAAGAAAATATCCTTACTTGATTTCTTTCTATTTCATAATAATAATCTCGTACTTTGGTTGGGCATCAACCAATTTCCACTTTATCTATTACTCTAAGAATTGAAGATAGATTTTTTATTCCCAAAGCACTAAAATCAATGTATAATAAATCCTAATATTTATATAAGAGTGATAATTCATTCCTTAAATTTATAGTTTTCATCAAAACTAAAACTATTAGTGTAATTTATCCAATATGGATAAAAAGTTATATGTTAAAATAATAAATAAATATTTAAAACGACATCCAAAGTTCATCTTAAACCATTCCACAAATGGTTAACCTTTAGACCCTTCCAAAATTCATAATTCTATAAATATGATTACTAAATTTGTAATATCAAATTAACAATAATCCCACCAAATATAATAAGGTATCTATTCATTGTCACATACCAAATACGGGAATCCATTGGTCATATATTCTCTTGAAACATGATAGTAAAAATAATTACCAAAAAACCTAATTGAAAAAAATAAATGTTTCCTTATTCCTTAAATAAACCATAGATTATTGACTATATTTAATAAGTCCAAAAATACTATAAACTCCATCAATGATAACGTAAACCACCTTTTCATCAAATCATTGATCAATTTTGAGGTCATAAATACTATCCAATTTACTTTTCCATACCAATAAACTCTTTATCCCAACTAAATACAATCCTATCAACATTATAAACATATTAAGGTTTATATTTCCCTTAATAATTTGTTTTCATATAAAATATCACATTTCTAATAAATAACTTTTCTAGGTTATCAATACGATTCAACATATTATTGAAAATCTTTAAAGAAAAATTTATAAAAAATAATTATTATATATTTTGTATTGGTATAACATAATTTTTTATTTCTAATACATAAACAGTTCAATTATTACACTTCATTATTAAATAATTAACTATGATTCATAATATTTTTCCATAATACCTCCTTCCTTTCATTTATCATTTCTAGTCTCTTAATCATAAACAAAAAACCTTTACTCATAAAAATATGTTGATCCTCTTCTTGAGCATTTCCCCTATAACTTCAATTCACATAATTCCCATACTTTCCATGTTTAAAACATTCAACCGTTGATGATTCCTTTGGTGGACCATTATTCTCTTCCATTTCACTAATAAATCTTTTCATTTTTCATCAATAATTGCTTACTATGTTCTACTCTTCTCCAAACACAAAACCTATTATATTTCCTTTTAGACAATCCCTTGAGTTCTTCATCACAAATTATCGAAATATAAAAAATTTAATCCCCTTTCCTCCATGGGATCCACCTCCCGATATCTCAGTATGCTTTATCCTTCCCTTATTTGGTGATTCATAGAGTTAATCAAGGTAAAATTTGTTAATCATATATTATGATTACTTATAAAGAAGAATCAGAATATCCATTACTCTAGTCATCATCCCATTTGGTTTCTCATCAAAAAATTTTCCCTCACATTCAACTTTGACATAGTTACTTAAGGTTCTTTCCATTGACTAAAACCAAAAACCATTATGTGGGGAACAATATTCACCATGTAAAACCACATAATCATGAAAATTTATTAGTAGGATATATAAATCATAACACCATATTTTCAATTTATGGAACCTTAGATTTACCCAAGTTCAATTATGGTCTTCATCTATTTGAATCCTTCATGATGGTTTAAAATGAGTTTCAACATTTCTTAAACATATCTCCCAAGAGTGTCAAACTAGGTGTGTAGAATGATTGGTTTCATGCAATAAGTGGTGATCAATTGAAAACTCAATGCACCCTTTTCAGAGTTATTACCCCTTGGTACAATTTGTTACAAATCCATATCGACTTATATTAACTATAAATGGAAGTATTTTCTTGGAAAATAGTCACTACCTCCTTCACCAAAATTCTAGGAAATATTTCTATACTGAGACTCATTCTTATAATTTTCCTTAGACATATCCTTAGATATATCCTAAGGTATCCCACTATGGTTTTCTCATCATTGTTTCCAATGGTTAACTAAACCTTTATTTAATGCAAACTATAATAACCTAGGCTTTTTATACTTAGACATTACATATTTTAAGAAGAATATT
The DNA here is from genome assembly GCA_963277665.1 of Viscum album. NCBI lineage: Eukaryota > Viridiplantae > Streptophyta > Magnoliopsida > Santalales > Viscaceae > Viscum > Viscum album. Next base: position 1,973,921,558 of record OY728157.1, on the reverse strand, counting down.
CTATATAATTAACAAATAAACAACTAAGGACCATAAAGGTTTAGTGTCTTTTGATAATATATACACAATATTCTTATTTCATGAAATATATTCAACATCTCCCATAAATATATTCTATTTATATACACGCAACTTAAAACCTCTATTCATGACTCGGGGAAAGAAAACATAAGAAAGGGTGAGATCAGATGCTCAGTAAGGGGAAGAAAGGGAGATACAAATAACAATTTAAACAAAATATGAACATAAGGGTATGAGAATATGAACATAACATTTGAAAACTATAACCTTCTTAACATAGATCATAATCCTAAGTCGTGACATAAATCATACTAGTTCATATGACAACAGGCATAAAGAAAATAAATAATCAGGAGCCACGAGAGAATAACATAGACATAGTAATTTGAAAAATACATAATCTTATAAAATTGTGAACATGTAAAAATAGAAATATATTTAATCATTAAGTTAAGTTCATGAAATAATCCCCTTTCATAAACATAAAGGCATGAGACCAGGTCCATGCATAACCTTATAGACATGAAATAAGGTAAAAAAATAACCTTATATACATAAAACTAGACATAAACATAACCTTATAGACATGAAACCCAGTAAAAACATAACCTTATGGGCATGAAACTAGTTTCACAGATTACCTTATGGACATGAAACTAGGTCCACACATAACATTGTGAACATGAAATCAGGTTCATGTATAACTTTTTTACTCTTTAGTTTTCCATGTTTACCTAATTAAATGGAGGGATATATATTTCCAAACCTTTACATAATGAAAACGATACATATTTGTTCCACAATATCATAAAACTTTAATCATATCATAACTTATTTAATGAAAACGTTTTCATAAGTATTTCATAAATTTATTAGGCCATAACCTATGGAAAATAAATCGGTTTCATAAAAATATTTTCATCATAAACATAAACCATATAATGTAATAATAATAATGTTATCATTAGAATATATCCTCATTAAATCTTAAATAATATCAAATAATTCCATATTAAATTTAAAATTATTTTAAAAGATCACTTGGAATATTTCTTGAAGAAAACATCCTTTCCACTTTGAAATCATTTATTTAAAATTTAAAAACATCTCAAATATTAAAGAAAAATTTTCTATAAAAATAACCTTGTAAACTTGGAAATGAATCCTTAAATCATCCAGTGTTCATGACTGTGTGAAATACTATTCATGTTGTACATGTTAAAATGGAGATTATTTTCACATTTTCAGTAAAATCTAAAAATTGATTATTTAAAAAAATGAGAAGAATATTAATTTTAAACCTTTTTATGGATTAAAAATGGGTATAAATGTATTTAAACAATCATTATATAAAATTAAAAACTTTATTTATATTATTTTTAGAAAACATGGTCCTTGAAGAAATATAATTTTTGACTAAAGAGAGAAATAAAGTTAGGTTTCCTAAAAAAACATTATTTTGGAAAATAGAGTAGGTAAAGAGAGATAAATGTAAGGAAAATATGTAGTTTCAATAAGTAACCATAGTATAAGAAAATTAATGTGTTTCATGAGTGGTATGTTATAATATATCATCATTGGAAGCATAATTATAAAAAATCTTGATAAATAATGATATTGTAAGATCAAGACCTTATCATATTGGAAGCTTTTGAATTAAAGTCCCCATAAAATAAATAACCTTATATAGACATATAAATACCAATTAATTTCATAATAATAATAATAAAATAAATTTATAGTTATTATATGAACCAAACAAAAGAAACAAGTGGTGAATATGGCATGTGTTTCACAAAAATAAAAGTGAGATAAAATTAACTTACCTTAAGTCTTGACTTCCTTAATATTTGTTATAAACTCATATATAATAAATATAGGTTTATTATAAATCAATTATATAACCAAACATGATTATATCATACCATATATGATTTACTTATGACCTTTTATTACCAGTTTATTAATAATTACTTGTTGAAATCACATTCCAGGTAATAATTGCTTCATTTTTCATGTATGTTGTGGTTTGATATTTTTATTACTTTTACTTTGATCATGGTTCCATAATATCAAGAATTTTAACCATAGTATAAATATCATATATATTCATCATATATGTATTGATAGTAATCTATAAAAGTTAGAGTTAAAAAATAAATCACACCGATCATGGAGATGGTAGGCCATATGTATGCATAAACATAGTTTCCGTTTTCTAAACAATCAGAAAGAAATAAATGTAAATAATATATCACCTTTACAGAATAATTTTTTAATTTATATATAATATTCAATCATTAAATATATCCTCATTACTTTACATGTTAAAATAAAATAAAAAATGAATCACATAGCTTCATGGAGGTTGTAGTAGACATTTATACATAAGCGACGTTATCATTTTGAAGTATATTGGAATGCGAGAAGATGGTTGTGATTTAATAATTCTAGAAGTAAAATTATTTCATAAATATCATTTAAATATGTTAAATCCTTCATTATATTCAACTGTGAGATGTGGTGATGGAAAACAAATGACATAGGTTCATGAGGTGGTAGTCTACCGTACACATGATCAATGGGTTTCCTTACCATTTGATAGAAGAGAAGATGGATGTAGTTTATGAAATAAATTTACTAAAATATATGTCTATGTTATATACTTGGGTTATTATATTTTAATTATTAATATAAGAATGAATGTGGTAAGAGTAGGTGTAAAAAGAAAGATCTTAGTGGCAATTGTCTTTTCGTAGAAAAACCTTCGTTGGATCTCTTATGAAGGACCCTATGGTTGGTCTTTTGAGATTACCAGAAGCTCTATAAAATGTATAATCAGTTTTGGGAGAGATTTGGGTAGGTATTGGTCAATCAATATGGATTTAGAGGTGTAAATAAGTGAGTGGAGGTGGTGTCCCATTATAATCAAGGAGTGATATTTTTTGTAAATACCCAAAACTATTAAAGAATGGGGAGTCCCTATCAACTCAAATGCTCCAAAATTAATAAATAATGGATTTTTGGTAATATATGGTTGATAAAACCCTAAAAAAGAAAAAAAAACCCATGTTTTAAACATGATGTTCTTTAACCTCTATGTTTACTTCTTCTAGTATTTTTGTTTTCACTTTAGTAACTTGTATTTTTACCTAGGTTATTTTTCATTTAAAATTAAACCAACTATTTAAAAATAAAAAATAAAATTTATAAAATAAAAATCCTATTTTTGTGGAGAATAATTTTTAACACAAGCACATATAATGTGTAAAACCCCATTTCACCCTTTATCATGGTAACAATTGTTTCACTATTTTGGGGTCAATATTATAATTATAAAAGTAAAATTGGTCCATGAATGAACTATGGTTAATATCTTTAATCATATACTAATCACATGGCCTTTTATAGGGTTTTTAGGAATTTTAAACAATTTAATAAAATATTATTTATTATAAAATAACATTATTACAAATTTTGAAACTATTATATTATTTTGAATTTAAAAACATAAAGAAAAAGGTTTAATTCAAATATATTTTTTCAACAAATGTGAAAAATGATACACTTATTAAACATTATAAGCTGAATATTCGTAGAATTTATGAACTGAAGAGATCTTTTTATGAAGGAATTTACTCTTTTGATAATATGGGATATCACTTATTGATAGAAATTAGTCCACCAATAACATCAAAATACATTGGGAATTATCTCATTTGAGTGTGTATGGAATCTATTTTATCAATTCCAAAGAGTATATAGTCAACTTCTGCTATTATAGTTTGTGTATAAAACACTTTTTCTCTTCCATTTATGATTATAATGGTCATCAAGAGATAATGGATATTTGGAAGAACATTCAGGTTGTGAGTAGCTCACTAAATGGTTCATGGAATCTTATTAAAGATTTCAATTTGATTCTTAATCATAATGAGAGGCTTGAAATTATTTAATATTATACTAAAATCAGGGACTATAGGTCTTTCCTTGAGAATATAAATATGCATGAAGTTAAATTGGTTGGATCCAAATACACTTGGTACAGAAATCATATGAAAAAAATGGAGGCTAGAAAATTAAATATGGATTTTTTTCAACGATGTGGAACTTAATGATTGGGAATCAATTTCTTGTAATACTCTTACAAAAATGAATTTTGATCATCATCCTATTTTGAAAAACTTTTTACCCGAGGGAGTAAACCAAACCTTCTATTCAGGTTCAATAAATTTTGTTCCTTCCATTCTGAGTGTAAGGATTTAGTATTGGTCAACTAGAATTCTTTATGTTTTAATGATATTTCTATGTATTGTGTCCTAATGATTATATTTATTAAGAAACATCTATAAGACAAGAGCCAAGAGTGCTTTCATTTCATCGATAAAAATATTACACATCTTGAATCCTTGCTTCACATCATTTAAGAGAATGATACTACTGCTCACTTTTTCATAGTTATTGAGGATGAAAATATAATTACTCATTACCTTAATACCCTATTAAATCAGAAATAATGTATAAAAAGGGAAGCCTTCAAAGTTAAATGGTTTAAGGAGGGTGAAAAATTTCCAAAATTTTCAACTCTCTCCAAAGATTTAAGAAAATCGGTATACCTTTGGCTATTATCATTGATAATGGGGAGCTATTTGATAAAATAGTGGCTTTGACTGATATTTTTGTCTCTTATTATAATAACATATTTAATGCACCAGATCTTTCTCTGACCTTATTGAATACATGTATCCTAGGATGGTTGAAAATAATTATAAGTCCATTTTGACTTCTCTTCCCCATAAATTTTATATAAAAGAAATCATATTTGGTCATAAATATTGTGTCTGTCATATTACATATGGATTTAGAAATTATTTTTTTCAAACCTTCTGGGATATCATTCATGGGGAAGTTTTTAGACTTATCAAGATTTTTTTAAAAATGTGGCCAACTAAAATAGGTAATTAAGGATCAATTCATTGCACTTATTCTTAAAGATAATAATTTGAATGATATTCATATCGTTAGACTAATGGATCTTTTCAAAACTATTTATAAAATTATTGGGAACATTATTTCTAAGAATCTTACCAGTTTTTCCAAGAGAATTGTGTCTTCAAATTAGTTTAGTTTTATCAGAGGTAGAATTATTCAAGATTGCCTCATCACTTCATATAAATGTATCAACCTTCCTTATAAATCCACCAAAGGAGGTAATATTTCTATAAAATTTTTATTAAAAAATCCTTTGACACACTATATTGGTGTTTCATATGAAATTTTTTAATCAACTTTTGGATTTTATTAAAATTTTATTTAATGTGTTAAAATTTTTCTGAGATCAAGCCATATCTCATTTCTTATCAATGGATATCCTGATGGAAACTTCACATGATCTAGATGTGTTAGAAAATATGATCCTCTCTTTGATGTTATTTTTTATATTTCTAAATATTACATAAGTAGGCTTATTCTCTACTTGATTAATTCCAAAAAAAATCCCATCAGGGTTGGAAGTGGCCTTTCTTCCCCACTCATTTTTTATAATATAATAACATTACCCTTTTCACTAACTATGATGAAAGAAACATCCATAACATTAAAAATGATTTCTTTCTTTATGAATAAGTATCTGGGAAGATGATAATTTGGAAAAAGTAATTCTTATACTTTGGAAAGAATATTCCTATAGTTAGAAAAGTGGACTTTATTAATGAGTGGGGATGAGAGAATATTTATTTCCTTTCACTTACCTTGGTGTCCCCATGTCTTTAAGAAACCAATTGTAAGATATATTTCTCACATTGTGAGGACAAATAGAAATCATTTTTATTCTTGTAAAGACAATTCAATTTCAATGGAAGGTAGGGCTACTCTTGTGAAAGTGGTGATTATTTCAAAAAAATTTATTCATTCATGTTCTATAAATGGTTGATGGACCTCCACAAAAATATCAATACTTCTATAATTTTTTTTTCTAGAGTATAAGAATGCTCCAGAGAATACATCTGACTATCCCATGTAAACAATGTTGTAAATTGGTTGAATATAGGTGGATTGGAATTAAAAATCTATGAAATTTTAATAAATCCTTGTAGGGTTTCTTTATGTGGAGGATCATAAAAGAGAAGTCTGAGGCACATGATTTTATGATATTCATGTTCTTAAGAATGCTAAAAAATGAGAATATTAACTATATGGATTATTCCATGTAGCTTATCTTATGGCCTCTTTCTCTATTATTATAGTCGATTCTCATGGGATAGTCAAAAAGAAGTCTTATCTAAACTTTATGTTAGGCAAATGGAAATTAACACCTATTTTTAATACTTTAAAATCTCCTGATTCATCACTCAATAAAAATGTGTCTATCATGGATAAAATAGAGGTTTAATTGGATTTTATTCCTATTAAAATAAAATATTTTTTCATGAATTACCCCATTAATAATGGAGGTGACACTTTAGTTTAGGAATCTTCCAATAATGGGATGCTTTCCTCAAATCTATTCTATCAAATGGTTGTGCAGGGGTATAAAAACAATATGGCCAGAAGCTTTATATGATGCTAGATACTTTCATCTAGATTTTCCTTCATATAGAGGTTAATGAATTATGAATACCCTATTGATGATTTCTTACAATTTTTTCACATTAACCTATACTCTATATGCACTATATGTAACTTTTATAGGGATGATATTGATCACTTGTTTCTTAGTTGTGTGATTGATTCTATGCTATGGACTATACTCACTAAATTTTTCGATATCAAGCTACACTTTTCATCATGAAATTTATACCATTTAATAGCATGCATCAAGATTTATCTCTCCTAAAAGATAAAAAACCCTTTTATAGTGGCCATATCTGAAGTAATCCATCTGATTTAGAGAATCTAGTACAAAATAATACATGAGAACACACCTTTATTCCCTTAGTCAGAATTGGTCGAAATTATGGCAGTAGTGAAGAATGAAAATTTTTTCCAAAATATTTTTTGTTACAACTTTATACATGATTTTACTATTCTTAAAAGTTTCAGTGTCACAGGTAATTATCATCCACCTTCTAGAACATTTGAAGTCATGTAGTTACATCCATTTCTAGGATGGATAAAATGTACCATTGATGGATCTTCAAGAGGTAACCTGTGTCCCTAAAGATATGGTTTGATCATCAGAAATCATTGTGGTGAAGTATTTGGAAGCCTCTATAGTTCCAATGGAACTATTACATCTCTTGATGTTGAGATTCTTGGAATTATCACTATGTTTGAAATGGTAATGAAACATGGTTGGTTTAATTTATAAATTGAATTTGATTCCACCACCATTATACAATCTATTAGAATTGGAACTACTCATCTCTTATAGAGGCTGACTATAAGTTGGAGAAATTTCTTGGACTCACTTTCTCTCATTAATTACATCATCACAGATACATATCCTAAATAAGATTTCTTGGCCGATGGATTATAAATTATTGTGATAGCTATAACTGAGTTGACCTTACTCAATGATGTACCTCATGTGATCGCTTTAATTTTTTCAAAGGGATCACTGTAAAAAAACCATACATTAGACATGTTCAATCTTGTTTTTTTCAATAATGGTTTCTTTTCCATTTGGACAGGCTATCATTTTCAGAAAAATTATTTTCCACTATTCATAAAATAGTTAATATCTTCATAAATTTATAAAAAATTAACTCCAAGTTAATTTTCATATTTTTATTCAAAAAATGAAGTTAATTTTATCAAATCCATTTCCTAAATGTTTCAAAAATTAATTAATATTATTTTTTAGGAAAAAATCAGGGAAAATAATTTTTTTGAGAAAATATGTGTTGGATTAGAATATGACCTCCTTAATTTAATGATCAAAAATAATTTTTATAATTTTATTAGTGAATTTAATGTTTTATATTAGTCAATAGGTTGTTAGATTTTTTAAAAAAAAGGATAAGTCTAGTGATAACTATGCCAATCTAACTACACGCACAATGCACTTACCATATAAAGTGTTTTACTTTATAATAAAGAAAAATTGACTATGTCAATGAACATCACAATATACATAACTTTACCACATTAAAAACTACTAATTATATGTTTTGAAACACCATACTATATGTTCAATGAACCTACCATGAGAAGTAGTTGTACCTGCCATGTACTTAACCACATGAAGGAAATTACCTACCACATGGAGAGAAAAAGGTACCATGATAAGGTATATATATTTTTTCATAAAGTAATTTACTTAATTTTACTTTAAATATTTTGATCACCTGAAGAAACAACTTACCACATGAGGTCATGATCCTACCATATGCGTAAATGAACTAATTGTATTAAGTGATGAACTAACAATTCCATATTTAGAAAACCAATTAACCGGGTCATGTTTCTATGGGATCAACTAACCATTATTTAAGGGAAGTATCTTGTCATGTCTAACATTGTAGTAGATAATTTCAAATCTCAAATGACTAGTTTTTGAAGCATACATAAAGAATATGTGCATTGATTATTCTTTAATGAATATTTAGATGATGATTTATTTAAGAATAATATCCAATGATGTGATGGAAATTGTGTGGTGGTGTGAGAAGTACTAAATAATTTTCTCAATTACATAGATAAATAATAAAGGATAATATAAATGAGTACCTATAATATAGAGAATACTCTATGATTCTCTGTTTTCTCAAATATTCTACATAACTTGTCCAAGATCATTCCAATAAAAAACTCATGGAATTTAGAAAACCAAAACCAATCATATTGAGCTGCTTTAAATATCCTCACTCTTAATCTCTTTATATTCCCATTTATGATTAATTTTCAATCCATTTTTTTTATTTATTTATTGATCATTAAAAAAAATAGTATCCTATATTTAACCCGAGAGTACTTGATAGTCTCTTAAATATTTAATTTTTATTATCATGAAGACCTATGGATGAGGTCATGTGTGACCTAATATCTTGTTTCATCCAACAAAGAACTATGGAAGAGGCTTTTTGATATATAGCCTTGCGATCTATTATTTTTGAAACATGCTCCATTTTTTGGATCATTTTATTTATTAATAAATTTCTTGGTAGTAGGTGATTTCCAAGTGGAGTGGATTAAGTATCATCTTGAGACTGAAACCCTTGTTAAAATTCCACTGTGTTTTATTTGCTATAAATTTTTTATATCTTTATCTATTTTGTTTTCATTGTCTCTAGTCAGATAGGTTTATTATTTTCTGAACTCTTAAACAAAACATTACTTTGATAGTTATTATTAATTTGTGTTTATATAAAGTATTTGATTAATTAACATAGTTTCAAAATTTTAATGTATTTAAATGTTTTATTAACTAAGCCTTAATCCCACTTATGAGAAACTATTTGAAAGATCAAATTTATATATTTCTGAACTTTTGATTTATAGGTATTTTTTATAAAATTAATAGATTTAGATTTTATTTTTTTTAAATATAAATTTTTATTGAGAAATCAATTCACCCCCTATTGAGTTACTCACTCGGACCAACATTTAGTATCATATGATTTTTAAAATATATTTTTATTGTGATTTAGTTTCATTTAAGGATCTTAAATTTTTATTATATCTAATTTTAATTATTAATGGAAAAAAATAGATAGTAAGGAACTACCACTAATAAACCCCCTTATTTTGATTTAAATAATTATCCTCAATGGAATATAAAAATTTAAATTCACTTATAGAGATTTGATATATTGATGGTAATTGAAGATAAATATGAAAAACCTCAAACTGCTAGTTTTTTTAGAGTGATTCCACTAAATCATCATATGATTTTAATTATAAAGCTATGAATTATTTGTAATGTAATTTAGGTGAAGATGAATTTAACATAATATCTAGCTATTCTACTGCTTTTGAAATTTGGTACACACAATCTATTTTTCATGAAGGCACTTCTAATGTAAAGAAAAGTGTTTAAACACTGACACTATTAAACATGATTCATTTAAGATGAAGCCGGATGAATATATATCTGATATGTATCTCTAGTTAAATTATATTGGTAACATAATGAATGCATTTGGAAATAAAATTATGGAAAAAGATCAAGTCATGATACTTATCATATCCTTACAAAAAAGATAGAATGGAACATTTGTATCCATCAGAGAAACCTGTGACATTAATACACTACTAGTAAAAGAGATAATTGGAAATATAATGATATATGATGAATAAATACAAGTAAAAAAAGAGGTAGTGGATGAATCAAAAAGTATGTTTGTTGAATTTAAGACTTCTAACTCAAAACAAAAAGATAAGATTAAAGATGAAAACTCAAATGATGAAGAATCACATGTAGATAGTTACAATGATATTGAACATGTAGATAGAAGTTTTAAAAAGTTATAAAAAAAATATGAATTTATTCAAGATACCCAATTATAAAGTAAATTTTCAAAATAAAATAAATAATAGAAAATATTTGTGGAAGGATGATTCTACAAATGAAGTAATATTCTACTAATGTAATGGGAAAGGACACATCAAAATTTTTTCCCATTTTAAAATATAAAAATAAATATTTTGATAAGAGTAAGAAGTATACAAAGGTTATTAAATTCACTTGGACTACTTATAAGGACATTTCAAAAGATTTAGATTCTATAAGAGATGTTATAATTGGTAAAGCTAATTTGTGTTTTATGAGAGACACATCATAAGTATTTTTTTAGAATATCCTAATCAGAATTCAAATCAACATGATACTGATAATGATCCTGAAAATATTCCAATGATGAGTTATTTAAATATTTAAATAATATAGAAGACACATTTAATGAATTAAAATATAAATACAAAAGTACAAAGAAGCATCATGAAATTTCTTCTCACCTTAAAACTAATATTACTGTAGAGAATGAAAAGAATACTCAATTGATTAAAGAAAATACTGATTTGAAATTATCTAATAAATAATTAAATAAAGATATATAGGTTCACTAATGAAATAAAAACTCTTACCTAGATTCTTGGTAAACAAAAAACTCATAAATAAAGCACTGAAATAGTATACCAACATGGAAAAAGGAAAATTAATAAAAATTAGTTTATTCAATGCTATAGTTCTACCATTTTTTAAAGTAGTTTTTATTTTCATAGACTAAATAAAGTATTTTTTTGATAATTTATGATCTAATTATAGGAAAAAAGTGGTATAATTATGGATTCCTAAATAATTTTTTACTAAAATATTTGGACCCAAGAAAATATGAGTGCCAAAACCATTTTTTGTTTAATCGATTTTGTAGGTAACATATTTGAAAATAACCATTAAAAAATATGGTATCATAATATTAAATATTCTATAAATAGGACTGGGGATTACTCAAGATTTAAAAACATTATTAAACTGGATGGTGGACCTGTTTGGTTTTGTGATAATGAAAAAGGGAAAATAAATAAGCATGGAAAAATCAGTAACTCCAGTACATTTTTAATTTTTAATTTATTTTGTATATTCATTGAAATATAATCCAATTATAATGTCAAAAAAATTATGATAATTTTCATGTTATTTTTTAAAAAAAACTTGTAATGTTTTTGATTCTGAAAATGCTTTAGTTTTTACTAATTTGAGAAATGAAAATGTTCATGCAGTGGATTTAAATTATTTATCTTTTCAAAATGTCTCTTGTGTAAGTAACTTTCACAAAAAATATTGAATTTCAAATATGATAACAGACCATTGAAATTAACACTCACTTATGAAGATAACTATGAAATGTTTAGATAAGGATCTACCCAGACTGTAATTCCCAATATGAAAATTCTATAGTCCCTTTCCAGCTAATCTTTTTTTTTTAATTTTAAAAAAGACACTTTAAGGTTTTGTGTGAACCACAAAGTCTAAAATTAAAAATTCAGAATTCATCATTCAAAAACATAACATAGAATCCTAATTCCAAATTCAAAAGAAAAAATTGATCCAAAATATAAAAATCAGAAAATTCACCTCGATTCCATCACCACAAACAACCTTGTGTTGCACGATTATGCGGCACATCGTCAACCACTCCATCCCCATCAACTGGAATTCAACATCATAATCTCAAAAAATGGCACTACAAACCACCTAGAGCTGCGTATCCACCCATAATCTACCTTCACACCCAAACCTTTAGTGAGAATACACAGGAATGACATCAACATCATCATACCGGACCACCAAAACCATAAAATAAAAAGAAAAAACAAATGAATGTAATTTATAATTACCATTATCTCCATGGATAATACAACCAATACTAGGGATCACCGGTCATCAAGGATTACCACATAAGAACACCAAACATGATAAAAAAACTACAATGAACAAATTCAAGACCAACATGAACACCATATTCAAGGACACACCTCCTGGAAAACGAAAAACCGCACAAACACAACCCAAAAAATCAATGAGATCCACCGAACCAGACTAAACAATAATGGGAGAGAAATATTATAAAGAAAGAGAATATTAATAATGGAGAGTTATTTGAATGATCCGCAACCTATGACATAAAAACAAAATCATTTCCAAGTTGACAAAAAAAATCATTTGAGCCTCCAAGAACACCATCTCCACTTGCTCAGCACCTCCCAAATCCTTATAGAGAACCACAACACCAAACCACACTACAGTGGAGTAGTGGAACCTGAATACATATTAGAGAATAAGTAGTAAATAGCGAGCCATGACAAGCCAAGATCATCAACCTATATCTTCATAACTATCAACCTCAACTTTAACTTAGAACACCATTGACTGCCCACACATCACATACCAAACCACTTTAAAGACTTTTGCACCTATCCGATTAGGATAGGAGTGAAGGATCATGAGACTAGAGAAAAGATAAAGTAGCCTTGGGATGTAACAGTAAACTAAAACATTTTCGTAATACCGATTGGAGCTCCAAATAAATATGAAATATCTATAAATGAAGAATCTATAATAGATCATTGATGATGATGAGGATAAAACACATAGAGATTACTTCTTCAGATTGATACACAAATCCATGTACATAGAAATGAATCAACCCAAGTCAAAACTAAAGAAATGTAAAGCCACGCGAAAGACAGTAAAGGGGGAAAATGAAACCCTAGATCTGAAGGGATTGTCAAGGGAGAGAAGAATGAATAGAAAGAGTAGGTAGATGGGAACTGAATGAGGGAGTGGAAGGGGTAATAAACTCCATCAACGAAGATAGCCCTTCTGAAACACCACTTTGGGGAAACCATGTTCAAGGGAGATGTGAGAGAAAACTTCCCTATAATCCCTTTCAAAAGGGAATGGAGCACAAAATATATTTCATATAAATGAAAAAAGTCTCAACTTATCAACATTTAGAGTTAGTTCACATTGACTATTTTGAACTCTATAAAGTTTCTAGTTTAACAGGAAAACATTATGCTTATGTTATAGTTGATTATTATTGTAGATATACATGGGTGTTTTTCCTTACTCATAAAAGTGAATCTCTTTCTTATTTTTCCGAATATGATAGAACTGTTGAGAATCCTAGTGGACATAGAATTAAAACATAAAGTAGTGATCATATTAGTGAGTTTAAAAATAAAGAGTTTGGATCATTATTTTAACAATATAGTTATAATAATAACTTTTATACTCTTAATACCCCCAAAATTGTTGTTTTAGAAAAAAGAAATAGAACCCTTCATAAAATTTCCCAAACAATGCTCAATGATTATGATTTTACTGTTTCTTTTTGGACAGAATCTATAAGTGTATATTTTTATATAATTAGTAGAGTTTTAATTAAAAATCTCTTAAATAATACCTCTTATGAATTATAAAATGGTAGAAAACCAATGGTTTATTAATTTAAATTTTTTGATTGTAATGTATTTATACTTAATACAAAAGTAAATTTAGACAAATTTTATTCCAAGAGTGATAAAGGAATTTTCCTTTGATATTCTAGAACTATTTAATCATATAGAGTGTTTAATTGAAGGACACTGATTGTGTAAAAATTATTAAATATCAAATTTGATAAAAATGGTCCACATGAGCCTAAGAAATGTTTAACAAATCTTGAATTTGATCATTCTATTTTGGACATAAATGCTAAACCAGGTGACAATTCTACCAGAATTCTTATAAAGAACTCATCCAGTTATGATGAACTATGTGAACCCAAACCTATAGATGATAGTGACATGTGAAACACTTATATTCTTAGATCCATTAGAAATCATAGATATCATACCTTAGATAATGTTATAGGTGATCTACACAAAGGAAAAAAAACTATATATCCTCTTAGAAGTCAAGTTAAACTCCAAGCATTATTATCACTACTTGAACCTAAGAACATCAATGAGGTAATAAATGATGAATTCTTGGTACTGGATATTAAATAGAAGTTAAATATATTTAAAAGAAATCAATTTTGGGAATTAGTTGAAATGCCTAAAGACTACAAAATAATTGGTATACAACGGCTATTTAGAGACTAGTTTGATGAACCAAGAATAATAATTAGGAATAAAGATATAATTTTTTACAAGGATGTATTCATGAAAAAGGTATTTACTATAAATAAACCTTTGTTATTTTATCTAGACTATAATCCATCAATATTTGTCTTCCTATGACACACATTTAGATTTAAAAATATTTTAAATGGAAGTCAAGAGTGTAATATTAAATAGATACATTGTTGAGGATGTTTTTTTTTCTGAAAAGGCCTTTGTATTTAAAAACCCTCAAAATCATGTTTTTAATTTAACTAAAGCTTTATTTGGTATAAAATAACCTCCTAGTACTTGGTGTGATAGTCTAAGCTTATTTTTTATTACAAAAGGTTTTACTAAAGAAATAACCATCCCTATATTATTTATTAAAATAATTTCAATAGTTTTTTAGTAGTATAAATATATATTTTTTATATTATCCTTGGATATCATAAAAATTAATTGGATATCGAGTTTTCAAAAATGACATCATGTGAATTTTAAATGTGTTTGATGGGTGAATTTAAATTATTTCTTGGTTTCCAAAATTTTCAAAATATAGAAGGAATTATTTAAAATCAATGTAGGTACACCAAATATATTTTAATCTTTTTAGCATAAACAATACTAAAGGGAGTTATACCTCTATTAGTACTAGATATAAGCGGGGTCTTGATGAATCTTGGAAACTAGTTGATCAATCCACTTATAGAGGTCTGTTTGGAAGTTTACTATACCTAACTTCTATCCGAATCGACATAATGTTTAGTGTGTGTATGTTTGGTCACATCAAGAAAACACAAAAGTGTCAAATTTACTAGATGTGAAAATAATTTTCCAATACCTCAAAAATAAAAATCAATTTAGAACTATTTTATCCTAGAGTACAAGTATTTTATTTGGTTAGTTATTTAGAAGTTGTTTTTGGTGGTTGTAAGTTAGGCATAAAGTGAACTTACAGAACATGTAACTTTTTGGGAAAGTCTATATTTTAATGGTTTAATAAGAAATATAATTGCATTTAATTATTCACTGATGAATACGAGTACATACCTATAAGTAGTTTCTACGTACAAATTCATTTGATGAAACATACTTTACTAGAATATGGACACCAATTATAATATATACCTATAAATTGGGATAATATAAGTGAGATAGATATTTCTAAGAAACCCATATACCTGCTATAACAATTAATATTGATATAATACATCAATTTTTGGGATATTATTTCTAGAAAGGTGATATAACTCTAGAATTATTTGTTACTAAACATCAGCTTGCTGATATGTTTAAATTTTTTTTTAATGTTGAAATAATAAATTATATCGTACATGAATTAGGAATGATAAATTATGTATAATTGTTTTAATTTTATTTTTGTTATTATTTATTTTGTTAATCTATTTACTTTTTATTACTTGAGTTTTTTTGGAAGTATCAGTGAAGTATGCTTCACAGGATCAAAAGGATGACCATTAATTTTTGTTTATGTAACCAGTGTGCCTATCATGAAAACTTGATCATGTAGTCACCATACATAACTTGAGTATCTACTCACATAGTCACTATTTTTACTGTGAACATATTGGTTGTTTGGTAAGCATACCTACTGTAAGGTTATGGTTAGCATGAAAACTATGGTTATGTTATTAATGGATTCACAGTCAGTAGACATACAATTTCTATTTTATTTAAATTTTTTGAGTGGTGTTTCTTTTAATATTGTAATTATTTTATTCCCTAAATGATATAAATTAAAATTTTAATCGAAATTCAAACCATTATTAATATTTTCAAATATATATCCTCTATACATTTAATATATTTTGAGTGGATCTGTTTCTATCATCTTAAACCTCCCACTCTCCCTAAATCAAACCTCTATATTTTACCTCCCATTTATAAACATTTAGAGATCATGAATCAAACTAAAATGTATAGTATGAAGCAAATTTTAGATGTCAAATTTTCTATCTAGTTACCTCAGTCAAAGAAATCAAAATCCAGCACGAGTGCATCTATAAATATACAAAATCTATATCTCATAATTAATCTAGTTTAAGTGGAAAAATAATTCAATACGTAGTGGTTCAGATTGGGAAAATTTCTATTTTGGATTGGAATTTAGTAATAAGAATGAGCTACATGGTTTAGAAAAAATAGTAAGCCTTTTTAGCCAAATATTTTCAAGGAGTTTTATATGAACCTTGAGTTCTTCCCTATAGATAAGTGGGATACATTAAAATCAATCATAAATGGGGATGTTTTTGAATTCTACTTAAAAAAAATAGATAAAATGATTTGGAATTATAAATAGAGTATAATATTAAGGTCATAAAAGTTATTATTATATTAATCATCCATATTTCAATTTTATACTTCCTTGGATGAGATAACTGGGAATAGAACCCTAATAAGACCATTAACTGTTGAATTAATTAGATAATTTAGCCTTCTTGTCAAATTTAACCAGCATGTAATATGCTCAATAAACAGATAATTTATTTTCCTATGGAATTCGGACGTGTATTTCTTGATTTTGATAAATAATAATTTTTAAATCAATCTTTTTAGATATGTTATGAGACATTTGGTTGAACTATTCAAGCAAGATTCACGGTTCATTCATTTACCGTATCTTATTCTTATTTGTGCCTTAATAGAGTTGAAAGGTTTGGTTCCTCTAAGGGAATAAACAATAAAAAATTAATGTTTTTTGTTACCCAAAATATTTTTATGAAAATAAGATTTAATTGAAATCCATGTAAAGAGGAATGGGTAGTTGAACTAGAGAAACTGTATGAACTGTTTAACCTCATAAAGTATCATGTTGTACCAAAGGATATAGTGAATCTAGGTCCTGAACCTGATGAAGTTGTTTATTATTTAGATGATTATGTTTCTCCTTATAATGAAGAATAAAAAATTAGCTATGGAAGAAGAGGAATAAGAATAAGAAGATATTAAAGATATAGACCTTGATGAAGAATCTAGAATGTCTTTTGAGGATTATCCAAAATGGGATTAGTCAGTTGAATCTAATGATGTTAAGGATAGTTCAAAATGATGTTATATTATTGAGATTACTCCTAGATATCCAATACATAGTGAAACATATAAGGTGTAAAAGTCCCTTAGATCTCTATTGTTGGGGTTAGACTACCCTAATTATGATGATAAAGATTATGGAGGCAATCCACCTGTATATGTTGGACCTTCTATTATATGTATTCAAAGAACTTTGGAATGATTTTTGATTGTTGAGTTTGAAATTGACAAGAGAATTTTGGATTCTCAGCTTGCATTTCATGAGGACATAGTTGAATATTCTAATAAAGATGAGGTAAATGTTTTTGACCGAATTGAAGATCAGAATATGAGAGATAAACTAATGGAGGATTCACCTTTATTAGATGGTATCCATGAGGCCAGTGATCCATCTCACTCTATTACTACACCCTATATTATATCTACTTCATATGTCACTAAGTATGACATGGTTTTATACAAATTAGTGATGATGGATCTATTCAAGAAATAATTTTCTAATTATGAAAATACCATACAACCAGTGAGAAAAGAATATATTTCTAATCTGTTACATTTTTGGTTAATCATCTTTAGACAAGATTTAATTTCAGAATGGAGATGATGTAGAATGAAATTGAGTATTTTAGAGCTTTGGTTAGTGATATTTAGGCTGATCTAACTGACATGATGATTCAGTTATACTAGAGGTTTAGGAATTCTATGTTTTGACATGATCCTATGTATTATATTCGTCATGTTCCATAAGTTGTAGATGAATATAAGATTAAATTGTTCATTTATGATGATTTTATTTTTTTTGAAGATTCCAAAAGGACTCATGAATTTACGTATGATGGGTTTCAAACCCATGCTTCCAAGACCTTAGAATTAGTTTGAGATTTTCCAAGAAGGTTAGTCAAGAACAAGAAACAATTCAGAGGGCGATTGATTGTTATCTAAAAAAGGATCTCCACATCTAAAATTAATGTTTAGAAATATTGAATTAAACATGAATATTCCACCTTATATTCAATATTTAAATTATATTTTTAGAATATAAGAGATATGAATTCAGTTTTGAAAGCTTTCATAGGGAAATGGGATGGTTTTCTTCAAGATTTAGATCATGGTTCATGCACATTTAATTATTTCACTTAGTTGATAAAACCTTATTTATATACATCTAAGATAACCGTGATAAGACGTTTAACCATTCCTTTATCTCACCCTACTACCTCTTCCACTATTAATCATTTTGTCCTCACTCCTGCCCAATCCTTTCAGCAACATAGACTATTTTCTAGATGTTATTTGAGACCCTGACTCCTCATCTATTCCCAAGGCTACCTATTCTCCTAAATCAATATATAATGTAAAGAAAATATAATTCCTATAGATGTTAGATATTTATATTATTCATATTGAAATTTGGATTTATGATAAATACCTCTTTATAATTGTTTTTAATCCATATTGATGTATTAATGAAATATTCTATTTTAATTTTATCTATCTTTTATTTTATTACTTGTTTTATTTCTTATTTATAACCCCAAAAGGCAGAGTAAATGAAAATGATAAATTAGAATAAATTTCATTCATTTAAATGATTTTATTCTTTCTAGAACATTAAAAACATTTTTAAATCATCTGTATATATAATTTTGATGTCTTCAATTCATTTCAATTTACATGCCATGATTTGTGGTCATAAAAAAGGTGGAGATTATTATTGTAGACCAAAACTCCCTTAATTTAATCCTCACAAATCAATTTTATAATTTTATTAATTACTTTCATCTTTTTTGTTGTAAAACGATTTACAATAAAAGTTACAAAAACGGATAAGTCTGGAATTAACCATGCCTACCTAACCACATGTGCAATGTGCTTACCGTATGAAGTTTTTGACCTTACTGTGATGGTCAAGTGACCATGTCACATTACCGCATGTTATAATTCACCTTACCACATGAAAAAACTGATTATCATACATTATGAATCACCTTATCACATGTACAATAATCCTACCGTGATATAGAGTTGTACCTACCATATACCTGACCACATGAAGGAAATTACCTACCCCATGAAGAGATAAAGTTTCCATTCTAAGTTATTTTTAAATTTTCATAAATTAATATATTGACCATGTATTTTAATAAAGTGGACATATTAAAAAACAACATACTACATGAGGTCATGAACCTACCACATGGTCAAATGAACTGACTGCATGAAGTGATTAAACAACTATATAATCTTTTCTATATCAACTTACCATGCAAGGTTTCTGTTATCTCAACTGACTGTGGATTAAGTGAAGAAAAATTTTAATGTCTAATTTATCATTAGATCATTTAAAATATATAATGGAATGTTTTTTATGCATTAAATTAAAAATAAAAAGATTGATTATTATTCAATAGATACTCTGATGAATATTTATTTAAGAATAATATCTGATCATGTGAATACTTTTTTGTGGTGGTTTGCAAAATACTAAATACATTTATCTCTTATAGATAGATACAATAGAGGATCATATACACTAGCATCTATTCTACAAAAAAGACTCCAAAAGCCTCAATTTTCTAGAATATTATGAGAAACATATCTATTCACCTTCCAAAGAACAATTTAAGGACTTTAGACAATGGACACTAATTGGACTGAGCTTTATCACA
Organism: Viscum album; assembly: GCA_963277665.1. Lineage (NCBI taxonomy): Eukaryota > Viridiplantae > Streptophyta > Magnoliopsida > Santalales > Viscaceae > Viscum > Viscum album. The sequence continues at coordinate 1,973,901,285 of OY728157.1, read as the reverse complement.
TATCCTCATTCTTAATCTCATTCTATATTTGTTTATTCTTAACTCTCTAACTCTATTTTGTTTTACTATATTTATCTTTAAAAAAATCCTCCTATATTAAACTGGAGAGTACGTGATACTCTCTTAAATAATTAAAATTACGTAGTTTTTTATTTGTTTTAACTTGTTTATTACTTTATCTATTTTTTTCTTTGTATTTTATCAAATATATTTACAATTTTATGAACTCTCAATGAAAAATTTACTTTCATAATTATTCTTAATTTATGTTTATATAATTTTTTTGATTAAATTAATTAGTTTTAAAAGTTAAAGTATTTAATTTTTTTTAACTGAGCGTTAATCGTTCTTCTGAGAAACTATTTAAAAGATCAAATTTTTATATTTATACTATTTTCAATAACTGGGAATTTTTATTAAATTGAGGGATTTAGTTTTTAATTCTTTTAATACAAAAATAAATATTTAGAACATAATTCACCCGTCTTTAGTTAATCACTCTAACAAAGAAGATGTATTTTCAATGATTATAAAGGCTTTACTAAAAAATATTTACTTACTTATGAATATATTAGATTTATCTAAAATATTCATACCTAATTTTCAAAATGTGGTTATTGATATTCATATCACAAATTTTAATATTTAGGTTAAAATTGTCACATTAAATCACAATATCTTAAAATAATATCGACTTCATTTAAACTTGTTGTCACATAATTCACAAGCTATCAAAGAAATTAAATTTAACTGAGAATAAAATATTTTATAAAATATTAGGGTGTTACATGGGAGACCCCTAGCTCCATGATCAAGTGATTAGGGTTGGTGTTTAATTTATAATGAAAACACATGGGTGTTGGTTTGGTTTTCTTAGGTTTTCCATGATCAACTGAGAATAAAATATTTTATAAAATATTAGGGTGTTACATGGGAGACCGCTAGCTCCATGATCAAGTGATTAGGGTTGGTGTTGAATTTATAATGAAAACACATGGGTGTTGGTTTGGTTTTCTTAGGTTTTCCATGAGATGGTGTTCCATCGTTTATGTCTATGTTTTTAATTATTCGGTTTCATGGTATGAGTTAGGAGCCTATATTTGTTTTTCATTACGTGATTGGTTATGATTGTTTTTTTTCCTTTAGTGGGGTTAATATTAGTGATTACTTTGATTGTTTGGATGAGGTCATCTCGTTTATATGTAGGTTTGGTTGTTTTTTGGGTTTCCTTTCTCTTGGAATTTAATTATTTCCTTTTTGATGATTATCATAAATAGTGGAAGGTTTCCTTCTCTCGGGTGTCTGATAGGGGAGTTTTTAATCTTTAGTGGTGGTCTCATTCATCAAACAATTTTATATAAATTTTAAATGGTGGGGAGACCCATGTTAGGTCTCTCTTATCTTAGAGATTTTGGGTTCCTTGGTTGTGGTTTGGTCTATGATTAGAGACGATTGGTGTTATTTGAGGTATTGGTTACTATTTTTAAGGTTCTATGTGGATTATGAAGTGTTATTTTCTCACCAAAACCTATTTAGATTTCTATGACCAACCCACCTCAATCTTTGAGGTATTGGGGTTCTTTCTTCTAATTTCCTTATATATTTTACCAAAAACATTATAAGGGAAAAAGTAGTATGGTGGAGATAATTATCCCATCCCAATACCACTATTGTTTTTAAATTATCTTTAGTTATGATCATATTTTAAATTTTGGGATATTTTTACTATATTTTTTATTTTTTGAAAACTTTTATTATACTGCACCGTTACATCACTTTTAGTCAAAATCACAATGATTTCAAATTAAACTATTAAAATGCTAAAATTACTTAACAATGGGATTTTTCCCCATTGGCTCATGGTTTTTCAATCCTTGTGGAGTTTTCTGGGTAGTATTATGGTTTAGTTTGTGTGTGTGGGTGACTTTAATGATTAGTTTATGGTTATGGGAAACCATGTGACCCATACCTTACAGGGTGTGTTTCTCAAGTTAGTGGCTCCCACATTATTTGTGTAGAGTTTTGAAGACTATATGGATAAACCATGAATTTCACCAAATTTTATTAAAATGTAAAAGACTATAACAACCCTCAATATTTTTAGTCCCTATTATCATCTCTCATCCTAAATATCATTTTTCAACCCCATTGGAGACATTGGGACAATTACTCCTCCCTTAACTTCAATTTAGTTCTTTACTTTATATTTTAAGTTGTTTATTCTGTATTTATTTTTAATTTTCCCCTTTTTTATCTTATCCTCTCTTCCCTCCTCCCTTTCATCAAGTTTTTTTCCTTTAGGATGAATCCTAATTCTTAGTGGGTGAGTATTTAGGGATTCATAGTTTTTGTAAACTATGGTTTTGGTTACTTAGTATCTATAGAGGTTGGTTGTTTGTTGATAGGGGGTTCACTGTAGATGATGAAACACAATGACTTGATTCTGTTTAGTTAGAATTCGATGTTTCTCTGATATTAATTTGTTATACAATTCGTTTATTGTTTGAGGTTTATAAATCCATTTCTCATAAAAATATATCTTTTTATAACATTAATGATGGTCTTATAAATTGTTTCCACATATTTTGATCTTATAACGAAAGGTTTTCCATATGAAATTATAGTGTCATTTTAGAATTAAATTTTTTGAATGCCATGAATTTATAGAATCTACTATGAGGCTCCTTGAAATGGTTTGAATAAAAATTGTTGTTATTAGGACCATTTTTGTTTTTAAGTAAATAAAATGTATTTTTAATAATTTTTCGAATAAGGTAATTTTATTTCGAAATAGTTTTAAAGTGGATATCAAAAAATGAGATTTATAAGAAATGGAAAAGACTTCTCATTTCAAGTATCTTTTTTGTGTTATGTAATGGTTGAAAAATTATGAATAAAATTTCTTGATTCTTTGGAGAAACACCTGATTTCCCCTTTAATTTAATTTTTTTATTACGTTGATACATTATGTAAAAAAGGACTATTTCATTTGAGGGTGTTATAGGTGAGGTGTGATTTATTATTTTTTCTCATAATGCATGTGTTGATCTTTATTTAATTATTTTATCACCTCAACTTTGTATTGATCATGGAAACCTCTGTAACTATGGGGGAGACCTAAATTCGTGTAACACTAGTTCAAATCAGACATAGTCTAGTGTTCCTTTTTTTGAGTTATGCACTTGGGCTAGAGGGGGTTCCCCTAATTAAGATAGTGTGAGATTGTATAGTGTCCTGTGTATATTTTTAAGATGAAATATAGGTCAATAGTTGATATTGTTTTATATTATTTCTAGTTTTCTCTCACTCTAGGGCCTATGGCATTACCCATGACACTACTTTAATTATTTGTGGGTTATAGAAGGGATTTTTTTTATTTTAATGTATCCCTTTGGTCTTCTTTACTTATGGAACCATTTCTTAACTGTTATGCACTTTTTCTCTTCTAGTTCCATTTTCTTGTGCTTTGTTTATTTATAGTTGGGTTGGATTTCAAAATAGATTTCAATGTTAATTTTGGAAATTTAAAATAAAAAATAAAGGGGGGATTTTTTTATTTTAAATAAAAAGGTTTGAAATTAGGAAAATGGTTACACTTTATTTATTTTTAAATTAAAGACCCCCATTTGTAGTTTTAAAGTGTTTAACTTTTAGGTTGATATTCCAATTTTTTTAGTTTAAAAAGGAAAGTTCATTCTTTAAAGTGACATTATGTGGTTTGATTTCATTGATAACATGTTAATGGGAAGACCATATTTTGGATTCAATTTTATATTAGAACTTATTAATTGTTTTATATAAGAAATTATATAGAATCCATGATGAGATCCTATTAGGCCCATTTTCTCCAATCTTGTATATACACTGATGTGAATGTATGTATATTCTACATTTTATATTAGTTCTCAGTTTTGTTCTTTTGGACTTCCGATAATAGTCTTTGGCTAATGGATGATTTGGGATATAGAGAGAAACCGGGGCGGCTTGGAGATGTCCAAGTTATTTATTTTAAGTGTTGTTTTTGTTTTTGGATGCTATTGATGTATTCTCTATGAAAACATTACTTTTATTTTTATTTATTTTCTTCATATTGTACCATGTAATGTGTTTATTTGCGTATGATTTTGGGTTTTTTTATAAATGAGTTGGATCATAATTGTCAGTTGTGAATTATTTTTTCTTTGATTTATTTGGTTCTGATTATTTCTATTTTGTATGGATGTTAGATATATAAATTTATCATACCATAATTTTTATAAATAATATTCTATTTCTTATTCATATTCAAGGGTGGATGAATTTACATAGTAAATTACTTGATGACCAGATATAAGTTTCTAGTTTGTGGGGATTGGAAATTCCCTTTAGGCCTTGTCTCGATCTAGTTTGTGGCCTGGTTCTAAGGTGCTCTAGGCTAGTTCATGACATAATATAATTTCTTTCAAAAGCATAATAACGTTAATATAATATCATTATAGCATATGATGATATTTATAAATAGTGTAGATGATAAAGTAATTGAAAAATAAGGTGAAGAACTTTGTAATTTGATGAAATATATCCTTCTAATAATAGGTTCATTTGGAATGAAAGATTTAAGATTCCATCATGGAACCAGAAGCTAATTTTTTTTGAAAAGGATTTGGGATAGGGGGGATGGATATATATTTAGGAGAATACTTAATTGTTTGGGTCGGTTTTTAGGGGTAGTGGAGGGTTCATTTTATAAGTTATTTTTGACTGTCATTTCTATATATATTCATTTCCTGTGTTGTAATATTTTCATTTCAAAAGAAAATAGGATACAAAGTGGAAAAATAATAGATATGGGCAATGAATTCCCTCATCCACATAATTTAGAGATTTTTTTCAATATATATTATTTCTTTACCACTTAGTTTAACCCTTTTTACCTTATTATACCATTATTGTGGAAACTCAATTTTTACCTTAGTACCATGTTTTTGTGAAGAAAAATGAAATCAACCTAATAAGATAATTTTTACTTTCTAACTAATTTTTTTGAATCCATTTAATTTAACTTTTTATTTTTAATATGTTGCTATGAATTACAAAACTTCAATATACTTATTGGATGTATGTATACTCAATAACTATATTTCTAATGACCACATTTATAATGACCAGATTGCATTCCTATATATAGTTTTACATATATTCTTAAAATGATTCATACTATTCATTTTGTAATCTATCAACAATTTTATTACATTTTTAGTTCTCTGTATTATTTCTATAGTTTCAATTAGGGATATGGTTATCTTGAAAAACCATGAGGATAAATATTATATGTTTTTGTTATTTTTATTTAATTTAATTTTTTTCTTATTTTAATTTTCTTAATGATGTTTTATATTATCTTTTCACAATTTGTTAATATTTATCTCACATTGTAATATTTTCCCTTTATAAAATGTATTTTAGTTTTTTTTATTCCATTATTGTGTGTAATACTACATACTAAACAAATACTTATTTAATGAAAAAATAAATACTTAAATAATGCGGTGTTACATTATACCCCAAAAAAAATAATTTCCTCCTTTATATTTTATTAATATGATGGAAACAAATGAGGAAACTATTACCTCATTACATATTCACATTTCCTTTTAGATTCCTCATATTAGTTATTCCCCCATAGAACTTTTACCAAGCGAGTTGTCCTATTTTATAGTAAATTTTCTATAAGATCTAGAATTTCTAATAACTTCTCTTCATAATAAATATCATTTTCTATATTTAAAACTTCTCAATTTGGTATATGTTAATGGTTAGGAATGTAATTATTCAAAAGTGATATATGGAACACATCATTAACTTGGGAGAAGTTTGGTGGAAGTTAAAGATGATAATATACCATCCCTACATGATCAAGGATTTTTTAGGGTCCAATGTAACTAGGGATAAAATTTACATTATTCCCAAATATCATAACATTCTTCTAAAGTGATATTAAAAGGAATAATTTTTCTATAACTTTAAAATCCAAATATCACGTATGATTATCAACATATCTCTTCTATTGAATTTTTATAGTTTTAATGTGTTACTGAATCATTTGAATATTATTTAATATATCTTCATCCTGATTTGGTCTTATTAGCATACACTCTCCAAATTTATCCCAACATATTGGAGTTATGCATCTATTCCCATACAAATCCTCATATAGTTCCATTTGAATGCTAGAATGTAATAATTTATTATATAATAAATATAATAGTGGGAGGTTTTGATCCCAATATCATTTTAAATCCTTTAGAATAATATAATTATATATTCTAGATTTTGAATCATCCATTCATATTGAATATAAGTATAAGTATGATAAACAATACTAAATCTTATATTTGTATCAATTCTTATTGGATACTTCTCGATAACATTGAGGTAAACCAAAAATATCAATCATACAAAATTGAGAGTGGTACTCTATAAACCTTACCACTTTATTTATGTATATATCTGAAATTTAATTGAGTGATAAATCTTCTAAAATAGTATTGATTTTTTTTGAATTCATAAAGATATCTACTTCAGCCCAAATTAAGTTATAACCTTTAAAAAGTACTGGGAAGTTTTAAAATGAAATCCATGGTGTTGTTATCCTATTTCCATATAGGTATGGGTAATGGTTATATCATTAACTTAGACCTTTTTTATTCCACCTTAACTTTCTATCATACCATTCATCAAGATACGTACCCTGCAATATGCCTCTTTATATTTTCCTACCAAAAATGATTATTGAGATATCTATATATCATTTTTCTTCCAATATAGATAGAAAATGATGATTTATGTGCATAATTTAGTTGACCCTTATTTAATTATAGTATTTATAGAACACATATTCATTTATAAAATCTAATAATTCCATCATTATTAGATTTGAACTCTAGAATATCACTTACATTCTTCTATATCTCCTAATCCTCCTACAATTCCTCATTGATATTTACAAGGATGGATGAATGATAATTAATTTGGGAAATATAGTATTTTTATCATTATTTCTTGATTTCAAGTTATAACCTTTGTAAATTAATGTGTATTAGGTTTATTTAAATCCTCATCATGGATAGTTTTTCATGAAAACTTCTTACTCAAAGCATTAACTACTTTGTTTTCCTTTATAGGGTAGTAATTTACCAACCAGTCATAGTCCTTGGTAGACTCCAACCATATCCATTGGTGATTGTTAAACTCATTCTATGTGAATATATTATTTATGTTCTTATGATTAGTATATATTTAACACTTATTACCATAAATATAGTGTCTCTATATCATCAAATATCACCTCTGTTAGTTCAACATCATGCATTGTGAAATTTTTGTCGTGAATCTTTAATTAAAGTGAGGAATAAACTATCAACATGTAATCATGTATAAGGATGAACCCCAATACTTTATTATATTCATTAATATATATTATAAACAATTATCTACTATAGGTTATAGAGACTTTAGGTTCAGTTACAATTCCTTTTGTGATATATTTGTAGCTTTTTTCACATTCATCTATCTAGAAGAACTTGAACCCCATCCAAAGTTAACTTGGCTAGCAGATTTGATAGTTGTGATAAATTTATCAAAAAGTATTAATAATATACATCCAATCAAGAAAATTATGAAAATATATTACATTATATTTTTTGTCCTATTCTTCAATCACCTTTATCTTTGACGGTTTTATAGATATACCCTTTCATATAGTTACATGACCCAATAATGATACTTTTTGTATCCAAAATCCACACATTCAAAATTGGAAATATAACTTCTCCTTTATAATTTTCTTGATAACAATACTTAAATAATCTTCATGATCCTACAAAATATGATAATATTATCTATAAATGCTAAACAAATTGATCATGGTTATCTCTAAATACTTTTTCTTGTCAAATCCATGAATATAAAAGGGTCATTTTTTAATCTAAATGGAATAACTATGAACTCATAGTTCCAAAATCATATAATAAAGGACTTCTTGGGTAAATCCTCTTTTTTCATCCTTAATTGATGATATCCATATCAGAGGTCAAACTTTGAGAAGTATTGAACCCCTAAAAACTAACATAAATAAGTCATAAATACGAGGTAGATGATACTTTTTCTTGATATTTATTTAGTTAAATTCATGAAAATAAATTCAAAGACACATTGATCTACATTTTTTATTATCAAATTGGATTAGTGCACCCCTAGGTGAGGCGCATGGTCATATAAAACCCCTTTCTACATTATTTTGGACTTTATTCACTGATTCCTATAATTTTTTCACGTCCATTCTATAAGAAGACTTTGATATAGGAATATTAATAGGTATAATTTCTAAAGAAAACTTGACCACAATATAAAGGATAATTTTAAAAAACTATCTACAAAATAAATAAATATATTCAATCACAATTATAATATAATCTATATTGATTTTATAAACAACTATTTTAGTTAAATTACCCTCATGATAATGTATAAGACCCATATAATTGAGGAAATTTCCATATAGAATTTATGGTCATCTTGGTATCAATGGATGATCATATGTTGATTTAGGCATTGAAAAGTGACTTCTATATCAAAACAAATAATATGTTATCTATGTAGAGAGATATAACCCATGACTAAGATCAAATGAAATTCTTCTAAAGAGGTAACAATAATATTTTTATAAATAATATTGGCATAAACATCTATCAAATATAAGTTTTAGAATTTGGAAGAAATTATTATACCACTAGGATTTTTAACCAATAATTCAATATCTATTAATTATGTTGGTGATTTTATGCTCTTAGAAAACATTCTAGATTGTAAGGAATCGGTAGATCCCAAATCAAATAAGATATTTTCAATTTTGTACAGAATGATAAGTTTAGCATTCACTAATTCATTTTCTTGATCCACTTAAATAGTTTTTATTGTATAATATATATCTTTAACCCTTATATTCGGAGGTTACTATTGTTGATTTTCATCATTAACCCTTTAATTGGTGCACTGGTTTACATAATGTTCATACTCATTATAATTAAATAATTAGAGTGTGGGTGGTGTGTTAGGCTGAGATTTATTTTATTCTACTTTATTAGTCATCCTATTCATATCTCTTTGGAATTCATGTGATTTATGACATTCTCTTCCACACTTGATGAATTTACTTATCCCTTTGAGGTAATTCACCCTTGGTTCTTCTCACATTTTCAATATATATGAAGCTTAATTTTATTCCTCTAGGGGATTCATCATTTGAGTTTTTATAAAACTTAATTTTCATCTTATTCTCCCCCAAACTATTATAATAATGGTTTTTTATAGAGATAATGATGATGAAGACACAAGAGGGGAGGTGAATTGTGTCCTTTAAAATTTTTAGAAAATTTAAATCATCCCAATTGAAATAAATAAATCCCATAATTATTTTTTAATATAGAGTAATGAAGTGTAAAATAAATAAAAGAAAGTGTTGGATGTAGCTATGTATAGTGGTTCAAGGAAAATAAATCCCCTAGTTCACTCCCCTAATTGTCTCTCTATGATCTTTGTGGTTTTTAAAAAACAAGTCTTTTTATCCAATGACCTAGATAACTGAGTACATGTAGTTGAAGCCTTAAAAAAAGTTCAGTTATTCTACTCGTAACTTAAATATCTTAGTTAAAGAAGCTAACTTTCTATAAACATAGAGTAAACAAATTCAACACTCTAATAGAGATACATGACATTTTTAATTATTGAATGGATTTATCCAACAATTTTTTCTACAACTGATAGATGGGACAATATTAAGAAAATCAAAATACAAATTGATAAATATTCAATGTGTTTAGGATTCCTTTAATGATATAAACAACAAAAAAAGAATAATAATTTTTGTGCATGAATATTATCATCTTTGTTTTGTGTTGTTAGTTATATCACCGTTGTCTCCATTTTGAATATATAATATAACTTTTCAAGATATTGTATACTGTGTGTCTATTATAAATGATTCAAAATAGTCAAGTTAAATGGATTCCAAAAGATTCTCCATAATAGTATCATGTCCATTGATGTTTTCGAAAAATAAATTCTGAGGATAATAATTTAAAGTAATAATAATAATATTTGAAAATTAAAATATTTCATTGTAATATAAAAATAATCTTCAAGACTAATCTACACATGGACACTAAAAAATTATAATATTTTTGAATTTTAATTTTAATAAATAATTTTTCGAATGATTCTCTAATAATTCCATAACTGATCTTCCATAAATCATATATATATTCAAACTTGAAATTTGAATATAGATTGAATAATATTTTTGAAGAAGTATTTTATTTAAATTCTACACATCGAATCTGGTTAGAAAAAAATCTCTTAAAAAAATATCTTGAATGTCTGATGATCAATTCAAATTAAAATTTGGAATTTAAATCTAAAACTACAAATTCTGAAAAATATGACTAAGATTTTTTCATCTAAAATATTATTTAATTTCTCCTTAAAATTTGGATGTAAAAATTAATATATTCCAATTTTAATTTTGAATATACTCTTTCAAAATTGTATTCATAATAATCTCTATGAAAATATCTCTTGAAAATAATCTGACTAATTATTAATATCTCTATTCAAAAATTTGAATTTAAAATTCAAACAACTTCCAAATAATCTCATAATTATATCAATTTAAATTTTCATAAAATTCATAGGTAGACGATATCACAAGATTCTGTTAATTTTTATAACCCTAAAACATCTAATTTAATATTCCTTCTAGATGACTTATATTAAGGTAATTTCAAAATATTTACAAAATTTTAAATTTGACCTTTATCATACTTCTATAGGATAATATACCATAAAAAAAAATTATCCAATATAGTCTATAAATTGTAGAACATTGTAGTGATTTTGGTTAATTTTTTGAGTACCAAAATAGCTTTTTTATTCATCATTATAGTTTAATGAAATGAATGTAAAATTCTTAGATACCCATAAAAATAATACTGACTAGTTATAAGGCCTTCATATCATGTTATAATCAAAATTAAAAGAGATAACTATAATTAAAAGATGTTGTATAAAATAAAATAAGTGGTAACATATCCCAAATGTGAGGTCCCAAAAATGCGGTTCATTAACCATATAATGTTCATAAACATTAGGTATATTCAAAATCTATGGCTCGAGACATGTGGTTTATTCCAAATGCATCGTTCTAATTTTGAGGTTCATTCCAATTGTTTATTCCAAATGTGGGGGTTAATCCAAACATCCTTTCCAAATTTGAGGTTCTTAATGTGACAGTGATTATGAATGTGGGGGCTTGAAACATAACAATCACCACAAATGTGTGGTTGAACAACAACATAGATATCATTTCCTTTGTGAAAAATAAAATTTTCATCCCGATAAATAATTAATATCCTATCTAAAATTATATAATTTATCAAAAATAAATTGTGAGTAATAATAAAATATTATATAAATTTTATAAAATAAACAATCAAGAACAATAAACACTATTATAAATGAAAAAGTAAATAATATCATAAAGAATAAATAATAAAAATATTTAGGGAGTTTTACTAATTATTTAAAACATAAACAAAGTGTCTTTTAGTAATTATAAAAATATAAATAAATTTACAAGGAGCCAATCAACAATCTCCCAAATTTTGATTATTACAAAACTTGATCATATCAAATAAATTCCCCCCATTTTTGTAATTATCAAAAAGTTAAATGAGTGTTCGACCTAAATAATAAAATGATACAAAATTTGAACACATGATAAAATAAGACTATCTAACATTATTATTTAAAATTTGTACTAAAACTCTACATTTAGATAAGATTCCATATAAAAATAAATAGCTAAAATCATAAATACTTTCCATAAAAAGAAAAATTTTATGTTTGTGCTACATATTTAAAACCACCCCCTTAAATTAAGCATTGGTATTAAGTATACTCAAGAAGTTAAAATAAAATATATTTAAAGGATTAAATAAATCATATTCAAAGAATTTATATATTTATAATTTTACACATGTGAGAAATATTAAAAAATAAACCATAATTACATATAATAATTTATCATTTTTTCACATGAAATAATAAGACATACTAATAACAAAATTAATGAAACATTAATTACAGGTTTACTAGAAAAAATATTCAAATTAATTTATTAAATAAATAAATAGTTTTCTAGTAAAAATACTTATTGGTTATATATATATATATATTTATAAGTAATTAAAATGATTTAAAAATTTAGTCATTTGACACAACACAATTTAAAAAATTAATTTCAAAATTGAGAACAAATTTAAAGAAAATCAAAAATGTAGAGAATTACTTTTCCCTTAAAAAATTATTTTCCAATTTTTAAAAATATAAATATTTTAAATTAGGGAACTCACCTTATGTAAAATATTTTACCAGAAGGATCCACAAAAATATTTAAAAATATTTTCAAGGAATAGTAAAATTATTTTCAAATAATAATGTAAAATTTTAAGCTATGCTATGTGATATGACATTTAAGTATATATGTCATGTTAAACTAAAAAAATTTAATTTTCAGAAGCCAATATAATAGTATATAAAATTTTAAAGACCATTCATGATAGTTAGAAATTAATAAAATATTAAAAATAAATTTGAAAAAATTACTTCCTAGATTTTAAGAGTTTTAGCTCCATGAATGTTTTATCTTAATTTATTTTCATGACGTCCACAAAGAGAATAAGAAATATTAATTTAATAAATATCAATATTTTTAAGCGGAAAATTAGTGATATAATAATGAAATCCATTGGGATAAACTTTTAAAATTTAAAATACAAGTGCCTTTAAGTACCTATATTATCTTAGGCCTGATTATGTTAGAACATAAGGATTTGCGTAACCAAAGATGTTTATTTGTTGCAGAATTTCCCTGTATAAATCTAGATAATTCTTCCAAATAATAAATATAATTTTCTTTAAAAGATTGAGGATTTATAAAATAAAAGTCATTAGAATTGTCTCTATCAATACCAAAATGGAAACATTTTAATAGTATTCATATTTTTCTTCAGAACTAAGAACAAAATAATTATTATATAACTTAGGCATTTCACCATTACTACCAATACCAAGAATTTATTAATTTTTTTTCTTAGGAATTTGATTTTGAAAATTTCCTCAATTGGTAATCATACTTGATTCTTTATTTAAAGATTCATCTTCACCAAATAATTCTTTAATTTTATTCTCATGTGAAGTATATATTTTTTAGAAAAACTGAAACATAAATATGAAATCTGGTTAGATAACCTTTGTTTTTCAATTGATATAAAATCATTTTTTTTGAGTTTTATATGATATATATTTTAGAATTTAAATTTATATTGATGAATAAAAAATCATTATGTTCAGCAAAAATATATTTTCATAACTACAACTATGTGAGAAAGTAGATTGTTCCTCATTAGTGTGATCTATAAACATTGATTTACCTTTTATGTTTCATGATCAACTTTATTGTTTTAAGTAGATTCATTTCATGAATCTTCAAATTCACTTCAAGAAGCCTTTATTTATTTATTTTATTTTATTTTATAATCAGATTTCCTTTAATCCTTAAGAAGATGGAATTTGGCTCTTAAATAACCTTTCTTTTTTTACATTCATAACATCCAACCTCTATATCATTATTATTCTATAATTTACCCATTATTTTTATATAGATTTTTGAATTATATAGAATGATATGATACACATCACTTAAACTAAAATCACTAATATCAGAATCCCAATATTCATCCTTTGAAGCTTTTTGTGAACATTTTAATTTTTATAGAAATATGATCTTCATCTTCTGCTTGCATCTCAGGTTCATACATCATCAAGGTTCCAATCAATCCCATCATGATTAAATATTTAATATGTATAGATTGTTGAATAATTATAGATATTACATTCCAGTTTAAAGTTAATACTCTAAGTAACTTTACTGCCTAATTGGATATCTCAATGTAGAAACATCATTGACAATTTATATCAATTAACCACTAATATGAGTGATGAATTCATCTTCCTACATCCTGATTGTATCAGATTTAAGTTTACCATTATTATGCCTTAGTTTTTTTTAACATTATTAGTTTCTTCATAAGCAACTAAAATTGTTTTCCACATTTCATGAACTATATCACACTACGAAAGATGACTAAATTCATTAATTCCTAATACAAAAATAATAGAATTCATTACCCTTGGATTAAAGTCACAATCATCCACTTGAGAAATGCTATTTTTTTGTTCAACATCCAGAATCTTATATGGTTTTATAGTTTTAAAATACTTAGCCAATCCAATATTCTTAAATAGATAATCATGTAAACTTTTTGACAACCATAATTATCACTATTTAAATAAAGATCATGGATCATTGACATACCTTCTCTAAGATTAGCCATTAAAATTTGTCTTCATCTTGATCTTTAACTCAAGATTGTAATGACCAAATTAAATATTCTATATTATTTAAAATATCCCTCACATGGATTCTAATTTTTGGTATCATATAGAAACAATAGTATATATTCAAATATTTCCTGATAGAGATCCTCCCATTCTATACCACTTATTGATATCTGAATGTAGTACAAACTATCATCAAGATGGAAAATTCTAAGATAAAAATAAGTATATCCAATAGAGCACAACATCTAATATAAATTATTAGTCATAGATAATGATGATTAAGACACAATAGGGAGTGCATTTTTTACTTTTAAAAATAATTAAAATTTGAAATCATCAATCTTTAAATAAATAAATATTTTCATTCTCTCTTAATGTCGAGTGATGTAGTAGAAAATAAATAAAATAAAGAGAAATTAAAGGAAATTTATTGTGGTTTAGGGCATAAAAATCCCCAAGTATACCCTACCAATGCTCTCTCTATGATTTTGGTGATTTTCACTAAGAGTGTCCTTTTATCTAGAAACCTAAAAAACTGAGTGCATATAGTTGAAATCATAATACAATCTAGGTTCTTTTACAAATAAACTCAAAAGCATAGTCCAAGAATCTTACACTCCACCAAAAATTAGTACAATTAGTTAAAACTTAGGAAGAGATAAGATATAATTTATTTGAATAGATTTAGATCTCAATTTCCACTATAACTGATAGATGTGATAATATTCATCAAAATATAGTAGTATCCAATATATATTCAATGAGTATAGGCTTCCTTGAATGAAATAAACATCAAAAAAAGAATAATAAAACTATTTTTGGTTGTATAAATAGTTTCATATCTGTGTTTCAATGTCAGTTACATTTATTTTACATTGGGAGGTGACATTAATTCATCGTTGTCATGAATCAAATTAGAATTTCTAATATAGTAAACTACACTTTCTACAATGGAATAGTAAAGTAGAATTGCAAAGTCTAACCCATGGGAAGAATTAGATTACAAGTAACTAGTGATTTTGAACTCTTTATGTTGGGGTCTTCATGAATAGATTTGGTTTTGGTATTTAATTAAATCTAATTGGATTGGTTTTATATTCTATTAGGAGATATGGATCAAGGTTAATTTTTGGGGTTTGGTAAAAATATATAAAGCTAGGTTTAATTTGGGTTAGTCCTAGGGCTTAGAATATGATTCGATGCATAAATCACTAATTGATTATGGTCAAAATAATTAGATCCATTTAGGGTGAAACTATTACTTAGTAAATATATAGCTAACAACCTAGATTATTTAAGTTGATCTTTTATGGTGGAAGGTGTCATTAGATAATTGGCACAGCCTGTTCAATTCAAATTTGGCTAGGTTCATTCATTTTGAATTTCCATGGTTAGTCTTGTATAAAACTATATAGTAAATAATTATAGTTTAACCTCATTACAAGCCTTTGGGTTACTAAATATTATTTTATATATTCATTAATTTTACAGAACCCTTACTCTTGATGCTTACCCTAGTAGGACCCGTTGCTCATGACTGTACTAGAAAAAATATGGGGAATAATAGTAGACATTCTTGGCATATTGATGAAACAAAATTCAAACATTGATCAATTTACAATTAAATAGTTCTCAATCAGAACAATTTAGAAATCAATAAAACACTTACTTGAAAAGATAAATGAGAAAGAATGGGGTATGCATTTGAAGTAGAATGGTAACGATAAAGGAAATCAATCATCTAAATGGGAAAAATATATGGATCTGTTGACGAATAGATATAGAATGCTAAATAGACACCTAGATTTGGTTGAAGAAGTAAAAAAAATTGATTACATATGAAATGTAAGAGTAACCGAAGAAGAAACTTGAAATGAAATAAGAAAATAGCCTCATCCAAAAATGTTTCATGAAACTATCTATGGTTTGGTTTTTTATAGGCCTGGGGGTTATAAAATGTGTAATCTTCTCACATTGTGTATTCTAAATCCAAATATTTCTCCATGTATCTTATATATGGAATCATTTTATCCTATATCTTATTTACATGACGTGTATTGGATATTCACTTCATGTTTTATTTCATATCATGTAGATTCTCTTAGGTTTTTTATCCTTTAATATAAATGATTCAAATGATACACACACATCATGTATGTGTGTCATGACATGAAAAGTCCATTTTTGTAAATTTTGACAGATTTTCCTTTTGAATCTTG
This sequence comes from Viscum album, assembly GCA_963277665.1. Lineage (NCBI taxonomy): Eukaryota > Viridiplantae > Streptophyta > Magnoliopsida > Santalales > Viscaceae > Viscum > Viscum album. Next base: position 1,973,884,567 of record OY728157.1, on the reverse strand, counting down.
GATATTATTTTCTTCAAAAATAAAAACAAGCCCAGTGAATTATCAAATAAAGCATGATAAAATCATAAAAAGGAATCCAAATGATATATATAAATTTTTCTTATAAAATCCCCCACACTCGAATATTTTCTTCTCATTAAGAAAAAATATCTCAATAATGATTCTAAAAATGAAAAAATTAAATGGAAGACATGAATTCCAACCAATTTAATAAAACTAAGTGTTAGTGGAAAAATGTGGTCCTATATATTCACTTTTATAGAGAAAGGTAGTCATGCATCATGATAAAATTCCTTAACCAAAATCATTTTTCTTTTAATTACAATCTTTCAAATATTCCTTAGGAACTACACCCATGTTGCAATTTACCTAAAAATGAATTCTCTCTTATCACAAAAGGTAACATGTGATTAGAGTTATGATCATACCCTAAATACATTATCTTAACCATTATATTTTAATGGTTCTAGAATCTAAACTCTTATAAAGACATATAAAATATTAATTATGAGGGCTTAATAAATAGGGTTCAAATGACTCTGAGGTTGAGGTTAGGTAGGTAGATGATAAAAAAGGCATAAATTGGGCTTTATATCTATATTAAAATGTATGATAGTCATTAATAGTGAAATACATAAGCTTATCTTGGGAATGAATATCCTATTGCTCCCAACAGCCTAGTTAAGGTCCATGAATGTGTCAGTAAAAATAAAGAAATTTACCTATATTTTTTCCTTTATTTATTTATTATTTTTTTTGAAAAGAATACTTAGGATGGGTATAATATCTATAACTTAATCAAATATATTGTTTTTAGAGAATAATTGGTCTGGATATGGTGACGTTTAACCCTCCTAAAGAAAAATCCACTTTTTAAAAGGAAAAATAAAATCATTGAGGAATAACAAAGGTAACCATGAACCGACATCATAGGGAAAATAATACAAAACATATTATCAAAATCAAACACCCCATATTTACTAGATATAACCCCCCACTTGTTCATAATATAACCATGCATAAAAATGAAGAGCATGGGTAGGATGGGATAAAAGGCTTGAAATAACAGCATCATAAAAAGTTCATTCATGGATACTACATGATAAAGAAAGAGAATTTTGAATGTGGTTCTCAAAATAAAATGACTCAATAAAGATTTTCCCAATCATTTTAACATATTATTTGTTCATTCAGATCCTAAATAAGATCACAATTAATGTTTTGATTGGTTTATATTCCCCAGGTTTCTCTCAAGAAACATGCTAGGAAAATAAAACTAAATTGTAGGTCTAGAATCCTATCAGAAATGGGAGAATAAAATAAAATTGGAAATCACTCACATCATATAACCAAGTAATAAGTTAATCAAAAGCAATTTCATGAATCATTAACAAAAAATAAATCATTAAATTTAGTAATCATGCTGTAATATTAAAAAATAATGAAAAAATGATTAAGAAAACTACCTACCAGACATTATTTTACTTGAAATGTGTGTTATCATGTTTCTTGTAAATTATTTCTTTTGAATGGAAAATTTCTCCTTGATAATTGAGAATAAACAACATCAGGATTAGTGATAATAAACCTCAAAGTGGCCCCCCACACTTAATGTGAAATAGTGTCTATACTTTTTTGTGAATTATTGTTTGAGAGTAAGCATGGAATGCATAGAAAATTAGAAAATGGGAAGTATGTAGTGAAAATAGGGAATATAAAGATCACTCTAATGAATTTCATGCCATGGGAAAATTGGGGGATTTTGAAGTTCAATTGCGCTATCAAAAAACTTATTAGACATAAAATCCATTCACTTCATAGAACATTATAAAATAAGTGATAAAAAATATAATAGAAGAGAACACAGGCAGGTAGACATAGTTTTTAGTGAAATAGAATTTCTATCTAATAGATTCATGAATTGGGATACAATATTATTTTGAAGTAGCTATCAAAAATAAATTACAAAATCTAAATTAAAACATCATAAACATATATATATATATGGTGTAAAGTATAAGCTACCTCCCATGATCTCTAAAATTAATGTTTTCATCTAGATGGATGGATTATAGATCAATTAGTGTCTTCCATCGACTAAGATCACCACAACCTCCTACTGTAAGTGATAAAAACATCATCATGCTCTGATGGATGATTTATGAGGTTTATCACCATAGAAGTAGAAGGATGAAAGCACTTATATGAGAGTAGAATCACCCATTATGGACATAATGGGGGCTCTTTTAAGGGATAGATATCTAGCTGGAGCTCATAAATTTCGTTTTTTATGTTAGCTAGGTGCTAATATAACTCAATCAAGACACCACATAGTGGTCAAGATATTACATCAAAAACTAGGGGGGGGGGGTAGAAAGAGAGCTATGAATGTATATAAAAATGAATAAATAAATAATACAAATTTAAATCATGCATGGGAGTTTAAAAAGTGCATCTCATCTATAAATATATAAAACAAAGTACAATATGTAATTGTGGATATAATGTAAAAAAATAATACCTATAATGAGTACAATAGGGGAGGGGGTAAAAGGGAAATCTAAACAGTGTGAGAGGAGTTTCCACTAGCTATATCATAAGTTACCTCTTGAATAATGGGTCCCTCAATCTTCCCTTCACTATTTATTTCCTCTATAGAGAGGAACAAAGGATCATCAACTGCCACATAAGGTTCCACTCTATTTGAAGTGATCTTGATGGATGGTGTAGCCAAGGTGTCAGTCCTGATGGTTTTCATGTGTTTGGAAGAAGGGTAGATGAATGAAATCTCATTAGATTGTGGGATGGATGGGCCCTTGCCTCACTGGGCTTTCTCTACAAGAAAATCCTACTGGTCCATTGGGTCGGTGAACTCTAAGGTCATGTTAGTAGGGGAGTCAGAGGAGGGAGGTATGGAGGTGTATATTAGGTATATAGTGGGTGGTGGATAGAATGTATAATGAGTTGTGGTGATATAGGGTGGGTAAATAATATAGGTTCAATTTATGGGATTTATTGTTGGAGGAATATTTGACACTGGTTCTCCAGAATTCACTGGAGTATAGGCTAGAGATCTGTAGAGAGGGATGGGGTGGATGATGTGATATGTATGTTTATGTTGGATTTATAAAGAATATGAGTGTTGGAAGGGGTATTTAAGGGAATGGTAATGGTTCAGGGGATGGTGGTGGTGGTGGGATGGGCTAAGATAGAAGTGGAAGGATCAGGGGATTAGGTAGTGGTAGAGGATGGGGTGGGGTCATATGTAGGGTGGCATGGTGACTCTTCTATGGAATAAAAGTATCCCAATGCCCACTAGTAGATGTTGCATTCCTTTTTTAATAGCCCCATATTGAGAATTTTATCGACTCCATCGGGATGAGAGATGTGAGGGGATGGGTGATTTCAAAGACACTAAGATGTCTGGAGAGGTGGGTGATGAAGCAACCTCCCATCAACATAACTCTGGTCCACCACATCTATGACTCATAATATAGGTTGAACTATCATGCCATGTTATAGAATAGTCCACCCATGGATTCTATGATAATGAGGATTTCCATCATGATCACATTCCCATGGGCCTCCTCATGTGCAAGCCAAGTATGAGTTAAGGCTCAATGAAGGATTCAGAGAGCATCACTGTGCAGTTGGGTGGACTTCGAAATTTGTGGATCATGGGATCTATAAATTTTTTGGGTTTTCAAACTCTAGAATTTTTCTATGTATGACTTTAATGGATTGAGTTGTAGATTTTTAAATATTGGGGAGGGGATGAAGTCAATGGAATAGAGGCCATATATGATGCCATGCTCTCAAAGGGTGAGCTCATAGAGTTTTCCACCTAGCCTAAATGTGAAGCTACCTATTGTCATATTAAAGGTGGCGAAGAACTCAAGGAAAAAATCCCAGAATGTCTCTTCATGCACATCAATGATGTGAGATAGAATTTAACTTTCTAATGAGGTGGAGGACCTCCAGGTGGATAAAAAACCACATTATAATGACAAGATAGATGTTCTTGTTGGTCCACATAGTCTTTTTGGGTAAATGGACTGAAATGACCTATTTCTCAGGGGAGTAAAGGTGAAGGTAGGGGTGGAGATGTGTATGGGTAGTGCCTTGTGAACCACTACAATTTGAATGTTACTCCTCAATGGTCGAAGGGGATGTAGAGTCATAAGGAGAGTTAGAAGAGGATGAAGTGGAGGGTAATGGAGGCGGGGTATCCATATGATTATTGACCATAGGTGGATCTTCACCCTCGAGTGCACAATCAGCTGGAGGGTATGGGTAGTCTTTGTGCGATCCATTTTTGATGCAACAGAAAGATAAGGGGGTATGTATAGGGATCAAATTAGAGAGGATTGAAGAAGGATGATGGTGGAGGGTAAATAGGTTTGGTGAGGGCTTGTGAGGGAGAGAGAGTGACATAAGGGGGTAGGTCATGTGGGAGAGAGAAGTGGGAGAGGAGGGGTGGGGGATCGTGTGTAATGAACCCTAGGTTCATTAAATTATATACATTCCTGACATTTCAATTCATGTAAAATTACATGACATGAAATTCTTGAAATTTTTATATTTTTGGTCATGATACCTACAAATCATTTATATAATACACAACATATATTTTAGGAATCTTCTCCCGTTTCAAGATATTTCCTTTGTCATTTTTTTACATAATTCCCTAGGAATTTTTAACCTCTACTCTAACATATTCAAGTCTATTTGACATATACTAAGTTGCCTCCCTATTGGATATTCGTTTAACATCAAGATCTAGACTTAGTATTTCATAAATGAATATTAACGTGATGATGGACCCCTCATGGATTAGTTCTTGCTATATTTTTAATTCTTGGCCATCAACTTTGAAGAGTGGATCTCTACCTTAATGAATCTCGATATCCCCATAGGGGAACACCTTTAGGACCTCGAAGGGTCTTGACCATCTATATTTAAGCTTACCAATGAACATTTTTAATCTGTAATTAAAACTCAGGACCTTATCACCCAATGAAAATATTCGTTACATAATGTCCAAGTCATGCCACTTCTTGGTCTTTTTTTATAAATCATGGAATTCTCATTAGCATATTTTCTTTTTTATTCCAGTTTATACATTTTCAGCATCCTGGCTTCCCCAGCTTTTTGAGCATCCATATTTAATTTTTTAATGTCCCAATATAAGAGATGATCTATTTCTAATGGTAAAAGGAAAGAATTTTCCTTCACTGATTAAAACTGAGTAGTGACGATGCTAATTTTTTACATTGGTTGATATGCCTACAGTGAATAATCTATTTTGAGGCTCTAGTCCTTTCAACTTGTGTTCACGGTCTTCTCTAGGATTTATTTTATTTCTCCATTTTACATTTCAACTTTTATTCTTATTTTGAGGGTGGCATAAAGTTCTTGTGTTATATCAGATTCCATACTTTTCAGGTAATCATTTCACAACATTATTGATAAAATGTGTTCCTTGATAACTATTTAGAAATTGAGAAATCCAAATCATGAAAATATATTATTCTTTAGAAAATTTATGACAAATTTTTTCATGTCAAGAGTAGTGGATTCGTCTTCTATCTATTTTGATACCTATTCAATACTAACCAAGATAAAGAGATTACCAATATAATTACGTAATGGACCCATAAAATCAGTCCCCATACACCGAAGATATCGAATTCTAGGATTGGGTTTTGAGGTATTTCATTTCTTTTTTTCCTACGGTGCCTATTTACTAGCCCATATCATAGATACCAAAAAATGTCCTTGAATCATGATGGAGTGTGGGATAGAAAGGTATAGTTTTTAGTATTTTTTATACTATTAATTTAATTCCATGGTGCCTTCCATATAGTGATGTGTGACATATTCCGACCATGATTTTTATTTTGTCCTCTCATATGTAGGGCCGCATTAATCAATCAACAAAACACTTAAGAAGTAGCGTCTCATCCCAGTTTTAATGTGAATATCTGACTAAGAATATCTTCCTTTGTTAATAGAAGAGGTTTGGGTAGAGTGATCCCATGGAAAGATAATTTTCAATTTATGAAAAAGAAGGGTGTGCATGTATGTTTATTTTGAAAAGAGTTTCTTAGGGAAATTAAACCTTGATGTATAGATTATCATCATCCTTCATGATGGGTAGTGGGATTCTGGATAAATGACCAGAAATAAAATTCTCAGTCCCATTAGTTTACTTTAAGATTATGTTAAACTATTTCTCTAATAATATCCACTATATCATTCATAGTTTCCAATCCTTTTTACATAATAAATATTTAAAGTCTGCATGGGTAGTTTAGATAATTACCATGGAGAAAATAAGGAATGAGTGAAATATTTGAAAAGTATATATGACTGATAAGTGTTCCTTGTCTATATTTTTTTAGTCTACTTGAGCATCCTTCAGTGTGTGACCAACATAGTAAATGGGATAAAAGATGTGTCTAACTCACTATCCTAAGACAAAACCTACAACGAAGTACCTGGCATCACACATTAAGTCGAAGTCTTCGTCCAAGTCTGGTGAAATGATATCAAGAGATTCCATGTGGATATTATTTAAAAAATTTAATGAACACCTACACTCTTAAATGAACATGAAAGGAGTATTCTTTGATAATATGTGTGTCAATGGGGGTCTACTTTCACAAAATCTTTTATGATGTAGAGGTATAATTCGTTATAACCTATAAGTATCCTTATGCTATTTACTATTGAGGGATCGAGTAAGTATTTGATCACATTGAACTTTAATGGATCAAATTACATGCCATCATTCTATATATATATTTTAAAATACTATTCCTCTTGTTACATAATTTATAATTTATACTAGTTTAAAACATGGAACTTTTCATTATAGAATTGTAGGATTAATTCTATTTTACTAAATCATACCTTGAAATATCTTCAATTAACTAAAAAATCATCCATAAATATCTCCAAGAATTCATCCACCATATCATTTAATATATATGTCATAAAATTTTAAAGGTTGTCGCTGCATTACACATACGAAAGGACATGCATTTTTAGGCGATGGTCTCGAATAGACATGTGAATTTAATTTTGAAGTAGTTAGATGGGTCGACTGCAATTTGATTGTATCTTGAATATCCATCTAGGAAATAGTATAATCCATGTCCTTCTAGTCTATTTAGAAATTTATTCATGAAAATAAAGAGGAAATGTTCTTTTTTGGTTACTGTATTTAGATCTCTATAGTCTATGCATACTCGCCATCCAGAGATGGTTTGAGTTGAGATCAGTTCATCTTCAACATTTCTTACAACTATGAGGCCTCCTTTGTTTTGAACTAACTATATAAGACTCACCCACTCACTGTTAGAGATGGAAAATATTATTATAGCATCATGAATTTTTAGTAAATATTTATTAAGAACTTAATTCATAGGTGGGGTGAGTTGCCTATGAAGATGGAATTTGGGTTTTGTACCTTCTTCTAGTAAAATGTGATCTGTACAGATTGTGTGGATGATACCTTTTATGTTAGAAATTCCCTAAGAAACTTATTTATTTTGTTTTTTTTGGAATTATATAAACTTATAGTCTTATGTTCGGGTCAGTTTCAAGATGATAATTACTATAAGCACTGCTAATGTTTCTAGAAATGAGTACTTGTGTATGCTCAGAAGAGGTTTCAGCTTGAGTTTTAGTAGCTGGATAATCGAGGGTATAAATGAAGGATAGTGTCCCTTGTTAGAGTTTACATATACTTCATTTCATCATATTCATAAGCATCATTTTCAGTTGGATATATTGTACCATTTTTATATTTTATGGTTATGTAATCATTATTCTCTTCAGTTAGAAAGATAGTTTGATAGTAAAATAATTCATCAGCCTATTTAGAATCTTTGAATAGGTCAACCATAACTTCTTCTTTACCAATTATAAATACTAATATTCCCTGATTCGTGTCAATCAATACCTTTTTTGTGGCTAGGAATTGTTGTAATAGGGTAATCGAAACATCTCCTTATTCTTCCATGTCCATAATGAGGAAGTTTATAAGAAAAAATGAATTTTCTAACTTTAACTAAAACATCCTTGAGATGTACACATAGATACTATAATAATTGGTTAGCCAATTTAATTTCTACTCTATTTGGATTTAGTTCTTGGTACCCTAGTTTTTAAAATACACTCATTAGCATGAGGTTAATGATGGATCCTAAGTCACACATGGTACTTTTGAAGTTAGATTCCCCTATAGTGAACGAGATTGAGGAACTCTTAGGGTTTCTCATATTTGGTGGTAGATTATAATGAGTGATGGTGAATCATTATTCATTTTGGTAGATGAATCCTAGGCCTTCTATATTCCACTTTTTATAAACAAGTTCCTTTAGTAATTTATCATAGGAAATGTTTTAAAAATATCTTCATCCAAGGGAATTTTGAGGTGTAATTTCTTTAAAGTTTATAATAATTTCTTATATATCTCTTCAATATTTCCTCTCTTAATTGTTTCTAGTAAGGGGAGAGGTATTTTGTAATATGGTAGTTCTATGTAAATGCCTTATTTAGGTTTATCTTATGTTGAATATTTTTCAAGAGCTTTTGATTCCAGATTTGTTTCCTATTCAGTTTTATTCATGATTTCATTATCATCCTCACAAATGATTATTGCATGTTTCTTAGGTTCTTCAGGATTCTTTTATTATCCTCTATAGGGTTGATGAAAATATAACACTTTCCTACTCCTTAGTACCAAAATATTTGCTTCTTCTTTCAAGCATGTCTATATATTACCAAGAATCATACCCTGTAATATATCTTATATGGTCTTCAGGATTTGTCCCATTTTATGTTCAACGTTTCTAAGGGTGATCCTTTTATTTTTGAATGTCTGTCTCTTGGGTGGTCATCCTCTTATCAAACTTTTGTACAAAATTGGTGGAAAAATTCATATGGTTTGAATAAAGAGGTGGGGATGATTTTTTATTGTCTTTATAGAGAAGGTTGATTTTTTTTTGTGATCTAGGAGGAAAAATTTGTTAGGGTACTTATTATGGTAGTCTAGGAATGAGATTCATAGGTGGGTATCCCAATTGTCCTTATTTCCTTTGTGGTGCTTGACCAATTCTAAATTAACCAAATCCTTGATTATTTTATGGCAGATTTTGAGTCACCCACTCTTGATGGTACTATTATGATTGTTGTAAATGTTTTCCTTATTAATTGTAATTCACATAATTACAATCTTAGCTTTGAGGGACAGCAACTCCTTTCCTATAGTCTTGGCACATGTTTGGGGCTCCGTACATCTCATAGGATTGAATCCTCATCATATGAGTAGGTGGGGGTAGTGGTGCAATAGGTAGCTAAAATGATTCCAACTTCCAAGTTATGATCCCTACTGGTGCTTTTAGAAAAGTGTTTTCTTCAACTTTCTGGATTCCATGCTGAGGCAATCCTTGATAACTCTATCATAGAGTAGAATTTTGAAATATCTCATCTATAAGTGTTCATCCTACATTTTTGCATTTTGAGAATTATCTATCTATTAGAGGTGACATCTACCACATTGACGATAGTTGGTTAGAGGCCTGAGAAAAATTTCTGTAGATTAATCCATACATCATGTACATGATGTGGGAACTTTTGAGTGATCTCATTGAAGTGATCCCAAGCCTCTAAAACCGACGTTCCATTTTTTTGGGAAATTTTTTAGATTTCATTCCAGATCTTCCAAGTTCATATATGTGATAAATACTTATCTAGTAAAATATTATGTAGGTCATCCCATGTCATTATTTACTGAGGAGCTTATCTTTTTAACTAATCTAAGGATTGTTCACAAGTGAATAATAGAAGGAATTGTAATTTGATTGAATCAGATGACACTCCCTAGTTGGAAAAGGTATAAAAAACTTCTAGGAAATTAGAGATATTCCCGTGAGGATATTTTCTCTAAAGTCCTTTGAACTGGACCATATTCTAGATCATGTTAATGAGTTGGATTTTGATTTTGATTGTATGTTTCTAGAGAAGAGGGAGAAAAATTCTAGGTGAAACACCACCAATAAAGGAAAATACAAAATCCATGATGGTTCACTACTATAGAAAGGGTTTCTCTCCTTTAAGTTCATGTGGGACATATTACATGTCTGGAGGGTTGGGGACCACATAATTATTATGGTCATCCATACTTAGACAAAGACATTTAGAAAGATATATTTCGATATCAGGAATAAAGGTGACCAGTTATTGGGCAATGAGGCTTATTGAATGAGTCTAGGGGCCCAGTTAATGCACTAGGCTGAAGATAAAGAAGGATGTAGTAGAATCTAAATTAATGAAGGAAAAAAATGAAAATATAAAAGGGGAATGAGTGAGGTAATCCCAGGTTCATACATAAGGTTCCTATGCATAAGAAATAATTAAACTCCTCGGAAATGACACCAAAATTTGATTTCACCATGAGAAGAGTTATTAATTCTAAATGGGAATGAATCAAATTATAATTTCTATTATCCCCAAAACCACTTTCAACAATGGTGTAATAATGTGGGAGTTTGGGGTTGAACCCTTAGGGATAACTGGATGACAGGTAATTAGTGATTTTGAACCCTTTATATAGGAGTCCACATGAATTGATTTGGGTTTGGTGTTTAATTAAATCTAATTAGATTGAATTTATATTTGGGATGGAGATAGAGATCAAGGTAAATTTTTGGGATTAGGTAAAAGAATAATATTAGGTTTAACTTGGTTTAGTCCTAGGGCTTCGGCTTCGAAGTGATTCATAGATCACTTATTCATTTTATTCAAACCGATTAGATATATCCATAATGAAACTATTCATCCATCCAGATATACCTAACAACTAATATGATCTCTGTTTAACTTCTATAGAAAAATGTTTTTTCGACTAATGGTCATATCCAGCTCAACTCCAAATAGGTTAGCTTCATTCATTTAGACTTCCAATTGTTAAAGTTGTATAAAATAATGGGTTAAAAAATTATTGTTTAACCTAATTACTATCCTTATGGTTTCCAAATTTCAATTTATAGATTCATTAATTTTAAAAACAACCATTACACTCGACCCTCCCCTGAGCTAATTAGATTCTCATGATGGTATTAGTTGAAAGTCAGGGAACAATAGCAGAAAAGACTGGTATATTCATGAAGCATTTAAATAAAATCATTTCAAAATTAAACAATTAAAAATAAAGTAGTTCTAAATAAAATCAATTGATAAATCAATCAAAAAATTACTTAAAAAGATAAGTGAGCATAAACGTGATCCATATTTGATGTTGGACATTAACTGCAATGGAAATTAATCATCAAAATGGAAAACAAAGGTAGAGTTGATGAAGAATGGATGAATAATGGTAAATGAAAACTCAGATTTAATTAGATAAGTAAACTGAATTTATTATAGATGAAAGGTAATTGAAAAAAAAGAATAAATGGGAAAAGAAACAAGAAAATAACCACAACAAAAAGTGCCATGCGACTATCCACAATCATTATTTTTATAGACCCAAAGGTTACATGTTGTATAATATTCTCATGTCGTGTATTTTGGATCTGAATATTTATCCATGTATCTTGTATCAGGTGGAATATAACTACATGATCTAGATATATCTTTATTCACAACGTACAAGTTTCTAATGAAATGATATATCTTTAGAACATGAATTTAGAGTGGGAAGTGGTATTCAATGTTTACATGATGTGCACTAGATATTCACATCTTGTTTTTATTAAGAACATGTAAACTCTCATGGGATGTTCTATCCTCTTATATAAATTTTGTGAATGATGTATACACATGGTGTATGTGCACCACAACTTGAAAAATCCATTTTTTTCTATTTTTTTATTATAGATTTTTTATTTGAGACTTGGACACCTATTTTATAAAAAAATCAACAAAAACTCAGTGAATTACCAAGAAAAGAATGATAAAATCATAAACAAATGAATCCAGATGATATATATAAAATAATATTATCATACAACACCACCATCTTCATCCAGAATATATAATAGAACTTCTAAATCCATTATAGACTTCATATTTTATTCAATAATTTGAAAAAACCCTTTCATATGGATTATATAATTTTCTCCATAATTCTAGAATGGATGTTGAACCATTTATGAAATAAATTCGGTAGATAATAATTCTAATTGACAATAATAATATTTGACAGTTCAAAAATTCTATTGGTGCTTTAAAATAATCTCAAAGATTCATATGCACATGACCATTGAAAAATTAATGTGTTTTTGAATTTAAATTTACGTAAATAACCATATTATTGACTCACTAATAATTCTATAAATGATCTTTCATAAATAATTTAGATATTAATATTTAAATCTTGAATATAGTTTCCAAAAAATATATCTTGATATATTTTCACTAAATTCAACATATTTAATCTTTTCATAAAATTATCTCATCAAAAATATCTTTCAAATTAGATAATAAATTTAAATTTAAAATTTTAATTTAAATTTAAATCATTAACTTCAAATAAAATATTCACAATATGTGCAATTTAAATATTCCATAATTTTTCCAAAAATGTTGTATTCAAAATTCGAATATTTAAATTTAAATTTTTTATATAGTCTTCAAACATTGTCTCAAAAATAATATCGATGAAAATATACATTGAAAATACATTTAATAATTTTTATTATCTCTATTAAAACATTTAAATTCAAAATTCAAACTCCTTACAAATAATCTCATATTTATATCACTTGAAATTTTAATAAAATTCATTGTAGTTTGATATTAAAAGATTCAGTCAATTTTTATAACATTAAAATATATAATTCAACATTCATTCTAGAAACATATATTTATATAATGTTAATATATTTTTAAAAATTCAAATATCACCTTAATTCAAATTTGTAGCTTAAGATATCATTAAAAATTAGTGGCCAACATAATCTGGAAACTATAGAATTTTGTTGTTACATTAACCATTTATTAAAGCACCCAAATCACATTTTCATCCATCCTTGGAGTTTAATTAAATAGATATAAACTTATTATATATCCATCATTATAATAATCACTCAATTTTGAGGACTTTAACTGATTTCACAATAAAAATTACAATATCTAACTATAAATGATTTTTTTTGTGTAACATAAGAGACACAACAACATATTAAAAACCTGATGTTTCAAATATACAATTCATTAAAAATGAATGATTCTATAACTTTATGTCTATTCTAAAATTATAGTTCCAAATGTGACGTTCATTCCAAAAAATAAGGTTCCAAACATGGGGTTTATTAAAAATTTTCATTCCAAACACGAGGTTCCAAATAGGAGGTTCATTCTAAACATTCATTCCAAATGTGAAGTTCTAAACATTAGAATGATTACAATATCGGGTTCTAAAATAGAACTTTCACAAAAAACATGGGGTTTAATACCAATGTAGATATCATTTCCATTATAAAAAATATAATTTTTATCTAAATAAATAATTTAGACACTATCTACAGTTAGATAATTTCTCAACATAAAAGTGAAAGTGACAATATAATATTAAAAGAATAAAATAAAATAAATGACCAAGAAAAATAAAATACAGAAACAATGAAAAAGTAAATGATAACATAAAGACTAAATAATAAAAATATTCAGATAGTTTTATTAATTATAAAAAATAAAAACAATGTAGGTTTAGTAGTTATCCAAATAAAATAAATTTTCAAGGAGCCACTAAACATAAGAGAGTCTTCAATATCTATTTCCACCTTGAGAGCACATCACCCAATCTATCCCAATATACCAATGATCCTTATAAATAACTCTTATTGGAGACTTGGTTTTAAGACAATAAATAAATGATCTATTTTTCTTTTAGGTTCAATGGAAAAACTAGAAGAATACCTTACATATCTTGTGATGTTTTCTTTATAAGTACCTATGTATTCATCAACATTTTCTTTCAAATATTAGAATCCCCTCTCTCTTTTATTTCCAAGAGTTTAAGTAAATCATTTATTAAAGAATACATTATTAAAATACTCTCATTATATAAAGTTGATTTCTTTTAGTTGGCTTGTATTATTAATGAGAGTACACCATTATCAGCCTCATGTTTCAAATTATAAAAAATTAAAACAACCATTTCAGACTTAATGTATTAGAGAACATAAAATATCTATTATATTTTTCTGGTCAATTTCTTGATAATAAGTATATTAGAATACCCAATAATGGAGAGTGGACGTTTCTATATAGAGGACTCAAGGTAGAGTTGTTATTTACTTGGCGAATTAGGGAGTCTCAAATGATTCATGTTATTATCCATAACTTAAGAGAGTTGTGTGAACATAGACATGAGATTTTTTACTCAAGCTCCCATCCGAATTATTTTCTCATTGGGGAAATAATTGAATTATCCACCACACTAACTATTAACTTGATTATACTTGGTTATAACTATTTACTAAAACCAAAAAGTTTAATGTGAATATCAATAAATATTTATTAGATTAAAAAATCATATTATAAATAAAATCAATCATACGATGTCCAAAATCATGACACCATCATTTCAAATTATGGAATTTTAGGTCCATCCTACATTAATTTTGGTTCATAAAAGTTTATTTTAGGTTCTATCATTATATTAATAGTAAATAGATCCCAAAGAAATTACTAAATCCCACTATAATACTAATTTATGTGACCCAATAACAACATACATGCATATTACATCAACTTATATGTATATTGATTGAATCTCACAATAAATCACACATTAGAACCTATAGATACATAATAAAATTATTTTATAACCATTTTTCAACATCTCCCCCAAACATTCTTCACACATGATACCATTTTAGGCATATAATTTGTAATAGTATTATCCATAGTAATGATAAGTTTAAACATAATGAAGGGTGAACATAAATTCATAGTAAAGGTAAATATGAGAGAAAACAATCAAAGATCATAGATGAGTATAAGATATACATATAGGTATAAGAATATAATTAAGGTTCATGGATATAAAATAATAGAATCATACAGAATAAAGAATAGATCATAAATCATGGGTCATAGTATAAGGATTTTGGAATAATATATGACATGAGTAATTGATGTGTGGAAACACGAGTCAATAATCATTAGTCATGAAATCATAAAATAAGAATATAGAATATACATAAGTATATAAAATCATTTCATATGTTAAAGATCACTAACAAGACCATCATTAAATAGCGGAAAAAGTCCCTTAAAGGACTTAGTTTTCTCCCTAAACCTTGACATTTCAACTCATGAGATATAACGATTAACTTAATGAATTATAGGGTGGTATAATTCTAGGACCACTCATTACATAGTGGAAAAATTTTCTCAAGGGTTTGGGTTCTCTCTCTATTACCAATAATTCCATGCGTTATAAATTTTTTCTAAATGTGTTAGATGGATATATAATTCAAGGACCACATATTATATAATGAAAAATATTACATATGTGTGCAGCATAAACATAAAAACCTTCTTAATTCAATCATAGCTTAATCAACATGTGGAAAATAAATAGGTTCCATGAAAAATTTCATACGAAATTTTCATAAGTCATCAAGATAAATAAGGTGGATGGTATCATTATATAATACTCCCAGTGAATCATAATAAATGTTAAATTATGTTTAAATAGATTAAAACACATTTAAAAGAGTATAAACATTTATATTGAAAAAGAAGAAGAAATTCCCTTTATATTTTTTAATATTTTTATTTCAGAAGAAATAAATTTAAAAAATACAGGAATAGAAATATCTTTGGCAAAGTATTAAAACTTGGATAATGATTTTCTTAAATAAAACTAATGAATATAATGGGAAAATTTATTTTTTTTAGAAAACAATTTAAAATGAGATTCTTTTCACTCATTTTCGATGAAGGTCAAAGTTAAATGAAAACAACCATACCAAAAACATTAATAGAGGATTAATTTTTTAAATATATTAAGGAACATTGGAAAGGACCTTAATAAATAATAAAATTAGAAATAAAACACCGATAAAACAACATATAAAATATGAACATGGATGGGATATACTACCGACCAAAATAAGAGATATGGTCGGCTCCGCTAACAATCATATTTTTGGAAAAATTATATAACAAAGTGAGGTTAAATGGTACGAATACATATAACACCAATTAATAAAATATTATATGAATATTTATAGGTTTTTTATATAATATCATGTCATTTACTCCAATGTAATTTCAAATATAAACAATCTCAATTCAAAAATGAGATTGGTAAAGAAACCCCCACCTTTACTTTGGAATTCCCAGAAAGAACATTAACCTCCATTATAATATACATAAGCATATTAATTACTTATTCTATAAACTTATTCATATAAATTAACTTTTATACTCTTTAATTATAATCATTCATTACAAACATATCTGTTACTATTTATTTTTATAATTAGATGTTAGTGATTTTGATTATTTCAAACAAGTTTCATAATAGAAATATAGATTCTCATTATTTGATTACAAGGTAATCATTAATAAATTTTTTAAGGTAATGGTATAATTTTGTTCCAATTATTTATTTGTTTCATGTTCATTTGGTGGAAATTATGGGTATGGTTTGCGATAATGGAATCTATGATGAGCATGTTTTGGGTAATTTATTGATAACAACAAGTTACTTTATAATAACCATTTAGTTTACTCTATAATACTTTAATAACCATATTTGGAAACTATATTACTCTATGATATCATATATTACCAGTATTAATGTATTGATACTTATTCATTATGAAAATTGTGATGTTTGTATAACCTCATTTATATGGGTAGTCTAACCAACCAAATAAAGAACATGATATACAAGTGAATGAGTAAGAGTTTTAGAGTTATATAATTATATTATATTTTTTTGAATCATAATGATGTTAATATAAAATCATTATGGAAGATTATGATATTTATAAAGAATTAATATTATAGGGTAATTGAAAAATATGGTTAAGAAGTAGGTACTTTGATGAATTTTCTCTTTCACGACACATACTCCTTTAGAAAAAATGATTTAGGATTCATTATTAGAAAATATATTAAACATATAATATTGATTTTTAGAGTGTAAATGATTATATATTCAAGGCACAAACAAAATGTTTTAGTGTTTTGGGAGGGGTAAAGGTGGGGTCCTTTTATAAATGAGTTTTGAGTAGAATTTCTACAAATATTCATTTCCTAATGTGCAAGGTTTTCCTTTTAAAGGGAAATTGGATAGAAAGTGGGAAAATAATGGATATAGGTCATGAATACCCATATAAACATGTTTTTTAGAAAATTTATCATGATATTTTAATTTATTTCCACATAGTTTAACCCTTTTTACCTTGTTTTTCCTTTAACTTGGTAACTCAATTTTTTGACTTTGGTAACTTATTTTTATGATGAAAAAAGAAATTGACCATTTTATATAATTTAACTGTATAGATTAAAAATTTATACTTCCTTTAATCTAATTAAATTTATAAATATTTTAAATTTAACTTTTAAATGAAAACATAATATATATATATATTTTTTTTAGAAAAATGTCTATTTAAACATTTGATATTTGTAATTGTATTTCAGATCAACTAATAATTAAATAAGTGTTAAACTATTTACTGTAAATTGAAACATTATATTATACCCATCATTTATAAGCGATCAATTTAATTTTTTAAAGATAAAATATGCAATATATAAAAAATGATTCCCTGAAAAATGTCACTTTTTATCATTAAAAAAATTTAACCACATCCTATTAAATATAACTATTCATCTTATAACAATTTAAATTTATCAATAAATTTCCATTAAGATCATTAATTTAATTTTATAAATACGTTAAATAATTCTATACTAATAATAATAATATGTAATGCATAAAAATATATTTTATAATAAAATATTTTAATTTAATATTATCCTTTTATTTCATTATAGAATTATGTTAATTTAAATATTTTTAAAAAATTAAACATCTTAAATATAACTATTGGATAAATACATACCAAATAAACATATATCTAATGACCATATTTCCAAAAATCATATTCTTAACGACTATATATATAAAAATTATATTTTATTCCTTTATATAGTCCTATATAAATTATTAGAATCATCCATTCTATTCATTTACATCTCTATCCACATGTATATTATATTTTTAATTATTTTTCTATATTTTCAAAGTTGAAATAAGTTTGATTATATTCATGGAAAACCATGAGGAAACATTTTTTATGTGCATGGTATTTTTATTTTCTTGTGGTTTTATTCCTCTAATTTTATTAATGATGGTTTATATTATATAATCATGATGTGTTAATGTTTATCTCACATTGTAATATTTTTTCACAATAAAATGTATGGCGGTTAATTTTAGTCAGTCGTTTCATGTGATACATGTTATTCAACAAAATATTTATTTAAATAAAAACTATATAGTAAAATCATGGGGTGTTGTGATAAGAATTTGTGGAGATTTATTAGAGAATTAGAAAAGAACATTAAGACCATATTTTTTTGTTAATTTAAAATTAAATAATTGAAAATTAGCATAATGAGAAAAATAAGTATGTATTTTAGAGCAGTTGAATTGAATTATAATGATGGGTTAATTTTTTGGGATTTACATAAATGATTTTAAGAAATAATATTCACATAATATAGTGAATATAAAAGGTGAAAAAAATAATAAGGTTGTGTTGAAAAAATTAAAAGAAGAACTAATACACTACTATTGTTGAATATCTTATATATCAAATAGTGATAACAAAAGTGAAATAAGAATAAGAAGTTATTGATCACTACTGTGGAAGGAAAAGAAGATGAAGAAGAAGAGACTTGCCAAGAGTGAAAGAGAATAAAGACAAAGTTGTATAGTGACAATGTGGTTGAAGTGTAAAAAAATGGAAGACTCTATAATTGATGTATAATATTTATTTATCATTTTATCTATGTGGGAAACACATACATATTCATGAGATGTGTTGCATGAGTATATGAAAAAAAACATGTTCGTTGTAATATATAGGATGATTATAGTGGAAATTATGATCATGGGTGAATCCAAATCACACAAAGGATTAGCCTTCTGATTTTTAGAGGTGAACCTTGAAAATATAATTTCCCTTGTTATATGTATGAATGTGTGTGTTTAAAAGTGAATGGATATCACTCTAAATGGTGGTGAAGGTTGTTTAAAATGGAAAAAAATAACTATAAGTCATTGAACCCCCCCCCACTCAATGATTTTACTAATCATGTTCATGACTTTTCATCTTTTATCAGTGCCTTTTATTTTTCTTTGATAAAACCATTTCTATATTTTTAAAAGTGTTGGTTGGGTAAATGAAATATAATGACTCAATATGTGGGGTTAATTGATTTCAGGATATTTTTGTTTCTTTTAAACTACCCTCTCTTAAGGAATGAACATTTTTGATATTCTCTTATCAAAAATATATAAGTAAATGAAAAAGTAAGAGAAAGATATATCAAAAGGCATTTATAGTATTCTAGGGAACAAAGATCCCCTTGTCTACTGTACCAATACTCTACTCCATGAGTTTTGTGATTTTCAATATATCATCCCTTTTTTAGAAGCTACCCAGCTGAGTTCAACCAGCCAGTACTTGTTAAAAAATTCACAAGATATTTCAACCATGTATTGCCTTTACACGACCTATCCATGGTCCTAGAACACTCAAGCACAATGAGTTCATATAAGAAAAATTATGAATAATGAATATTGATATAGTTTTAGAAAACAATTGCGAGAAACAATGAATAGATGTTAAAGATTTTTCAAAAGAATAAGAATATGTTTAAAGGGAAACTCTAGGGGTGTTCTTTAATATCAAAGGATAATCCTAAAAAATAGAGATTATCAAGAATTGATCATGAAATAGATAAAGAATACATGTATCCTCTTTATATGACCTGTATTATATCTTCTCTATATGTTAATAATCTATGTTTGTCTTTTTTATGTCTCATATTTTGAATTTAAACTAAGAACACTTGATAATATCAATAATTGAGTGAATATTACTTTTAATATATTAAGTAATGGGATATTAATTTTCAGGTTTCCTTATTTAAAAAAATAAGTAATGAATACGTAGGATATGATGTAGAAGATTGCATCTTCATTAGAATTTTCGACTCACAGGAAAACGATTCTCTGTCTAAATCATACTTTACTTATTTAGAAAGAAATTCTAATGCACATGAAAATAGAATTTAAATTTTAAAAATATATTCCAATGGTATTGTATATATGATCAATACTCTAAAACTAATAATGAAATATAAAACCTTTATAATATAACTTTATTGGTGTAAGATGAAATCCTAGAAGTATTACTCTCATAAGATTATTCTAATGATGTAAGATAAATGAAATATGTAAGATAAATAAATTTTCAAATATTGGTATTCTTTAGGATGTAATATTTATGGAGTTCATTTTTAGATGGTAAATCGATATCCGTGTAATAGAAAATACTTATGTGATCATCCATCTAATTTATCTTGTTAATCTCATCTTCTTTTCTAATCATAATTTTTCTAATCCATAAGATAATTTATTTACATAACAAGAAAATCCTTTTACAATAATCTTCTGTAAGATAAAATCCTTAGGCAAAAACTGAAATTTATACTATCCATCGGAGAATTATTTGGTGTGTAAGATAAATAAAAAATGCATAAGATAAATTCTTTATCCAAACTTCTTGATGGAAACTCAAGGCATTAAAATGATTTTAGAATGTAAACTATGATCCCAAAACACTTAAGATAAGTCGATCAGTAAAACAAATAATAATTTTCTAAGAATCAAAATAAAGATCTATTTATGAGATATAGTGGAACAATATAAGTTTGTCCAACAATCTCCCCATTTTTGATGATAAAAAAACCTATAAATTAAATAAAAAATTGGAACATAAATATATTTCAATAAATACTCCTCCAGGTTGTGATAAAAAAGGTTATGAAAGTATAGAGAAACAAATTAACTATACCACATAATATATTTGAATATTAATTAATGAAATGAATAAATACTATCATGGAATTGATCAATAAACATTAAAAGAATAAAATGATAAACATATAAAAGAATTAATGTAAAGAATGTATAGGATAATTAAAAAATTCAGAGAAACAATCATTCATACATTCAAATGGTATGGGAAACCATCAGATAAACAAAAAATGGAAAATTATCAGTATATTGGTAGAATATTAAAGGATCTATTTTTAAGAGGTGTCTTTTTGAAGTATTTATGTTGTCCATGAGGAAAAGATAATGTAGGAAAATGATCATTAACACTTTCACCACATATATCACCTAGTAGAGCTTCTGATCCAAATTGACCTCTGATTCCTACTCAGTCACGAGTTATTATCTTGAAGGTTCTAGACCATATTTGAAAATATGATTCCTGAGCTTTAGCTAAATAAAATTTATCTGCATGAGTGAACATAAACTTTGAAGAGGTGGAAGGATCTATATATTAGGGTTTATTAATAGGATCCTTATTCTCTATAGTATAAATGATAGTATGATCAAATATCTCAATTAGGTGCTATGAGGTAGCAGGGTGGATATTAAGAATTGAAGGACTAAGTGATTAGTGACCATGTAACTAAAAGAGAGAATCCATTCACGTGTATATTCACTTCATAATTTCATTCTTATTGAAATCAAGAATAACATTAAAACATTTCCATGTATTTTGGAAGTACTTATTTACACAGTTATTCATATCATACTTTCTTAAACAATTGAAAATCAACTTCATCAAAATGTCCATCCTAGTATCTAGTAAACTTGAACATGATATAGGGGTAGATATAACTAGACAAACCTAAGAAAAAAATGACTTATTTTTCTTTCTTAACAGCATGTTGCTCTGATGGTTTAGAGAAAATAATCTTATTCTTATAAGGAAGAGTCAAAAAATTGAGATTCGATTAAAAATTAGAAAATCTCAATGATATTATCCTCTAAATTTGAAAACATATTTTTCAATGAACTGACCATATTCCCAATATTTGTTATGATAAAACTGGTATCTTTATTAATATTGAATGATTCTTCCTTGATCAATGGAATATTTTCCTAAATGAGACTACCCAAATTTTTCTAAGACAAATCCAAACCGTTTATAGTACCTTAAGGAATACCGAGTATAATATTTATTTTAGAAACTAAATCACTCGTGAATTTTTTTAGAATATATAGTGACAGAAAATCACATTTCATAGATGAAATTCATATAATGATGGTGTAAAGGGTATGAGAGACAACTTCTTACTTGTATTCTATAGAAAATAGATTCATAGAACCCATCTTACTAGTTTTAGTATTCCAGGATCATAGAGTGGCATAAAAAATATTTATCACTCTTTTTAATCCATTAAAATATGTATTTGATACCATATTTTGTGGACCATTTATAATTTTCATGATATACTCATACTGATATCCCAAAATGTTCGTTATAACATCCAAATCATTCTTAGTCATTGGATTATATTTAAAATTTTGATCTTCATCTCTAGAAACTATTAACATAGCTTTAAATAAATCAAATTCAGCTAATAAAACATCAATTTGAGATATAATTCTTTCTTTAAAATTCAAAACATTAATAGTACACACCTCGGGGATAATGTGTTCTACTTCAGAACAATCATGAGAAGTAACTTCTCTATTCGCTTCCAGTTCTTTACTATCTTTAATATATTTATTTTCTTCCACAGAAGATAATTCAACTAAATCTATATTTTTTTATCCTCATAGCTACGAAGGGAGCATTATCCTCTTCTATATATCCTCCATCTTCTTCAGAATTGAGAAAATAGTTTCCAAAAAACTGAATTGATCCTCTATTGATTCTTCATTGACACTACTATAAAATATGTCTTTAATAGTACTAGAATTTTCCTTTATCAGCACTAAAAAAGAACTGACTACCTGAGCAAGATTAAAATCCATGTTATTTTATCATCACTAAAAAAGTACTAATAAATGGATACTTTATCGGCACTAAAAAAGAATTAATAAAAGTGTCCTTTATCATCAAAGAGCTGATAAAAGACCCATTTATCAGTGATTTTTTATGAATGTTAAAGGCCCTATTTATCATTGCTTATACAAGCACTGATAAAGGGTTTTATCATCACATAGAGAAGTGATGATAATGTGTACCTTTATAAGTGATTTTACAAATGCTGAGAAATGTTTCCTTTACCAGTACTTTTAATAGTGCTGAAAAATGTGTCCTTTATTTGTGATTTTAAAAGAGATGATAAATGTGTCCTTTATCAGAACTTTTAAAAGTGTTGATAAAGGGTTATACTGTAGTCTTCTGCCACATCACACTACAACACCAATGAAGTGTGTTGTAACAGCACACCACATCACAAAAAACACACCAGATATAAAAAACATGTCCCAATAAATAATTTAAATAAAATGAGATTTAATACAGTAAAAAAAAACTATATTATAGACATTTAAAACATTGGTTTATATAATTACATGAATAAAAATTACTACCTACATTCAAAAACATCAATATTCTTATTTATTTTAATCCTAACCCCAACTCATGCTATTTTTAAACAAACCACTCTTACTCGAGCAAAAGAACAAACCTGTATAAGGAAAAAATTGTTATGTTACTAATAATATAATTAGATAAATTAACATAAAGTGTTTATTTTACCAAAATTGAGGTCAATTTTAAAAAAGAATATGAATTTAGAGTCATACCAGTCACACTATATTTCTAGTTGAGGTGAGAATGATTCTTTCACATCTAAAATGACTTTTGGATCATTTTCTTGAAGTATAAAAACAACATGAATGCATTTTCTCGGTTTTGAGTACGTCAATGGTATTTTTTTACTAATATGTAATTTTAAACTAGAAACATGCACTTTTGAGTCATTATGATCAGAAAATGTATATGTTATATGTGGAAAAACTTATTACATGTCAAAAATGACTTATGAATCGTTGTCCCAAATTATCAAGAAAATATGAGCGTGTTTTATTGGTTTTTAGTAAGTAATATTTTTTTGAACTAAAAAATCAATTTTTAACTGATAACGGACACTTTAAGTCATAATGGGAACATCATGTATCATATTAAGGTGAGTTTTATTCCTACATGTCAAAAATAACTTATATATGATTTTGATAAAGTATCAAAATAATTAAAATGTGTTTGCTGGGTTTTGAGTAGGTTAGTTGATAATTATACTAAAATTGATGTCAATTTTAAATAAAAATATGCACATTGAGTCATTATAGTCACATTGTGGGTAATATTGAGGTTAATATGATTCATACATGTCTCAAATGACTAATGGATAATTTTCCTAAAGTTTCAAAATAAACTGAATATGTTTACTTAGTTTTTAGAAAGTCAGTTATCTTTTTTACGAAAACATCATTTTTAACTAGAAACAAGTTCTTTTGAATCATTCCAATCACATCATGAATCAGTTTGATGTGAAACTAATTCCTACAAGTCAAAAAGGAATTATGAATTTTCTTCCTAACTTATCAATAAAATTAGAGTGTGTTTGATTGGTTTTTAGTGAGTAGCACTATTTGAACTAAAATGTTGATTTTAAAGTGATAATAGACACTTTGAGTAATACCAGGTATATAATGTATTTTATTGAGGTGTGGATTATCCATACATGTCATAAATTACTTATGGATCAGTTTTGTAAAGTATCAAAACAATATGAAGGTGTTTTCTCATTTTTGAGTTGGTCAGTTGTCTATTTTACTAAATTTGATGTCAATTTTAAATAAAAATATACATTTTGAGTCATACCAGTCACAATGTGGGTCAGATTGATGTGAGGATAATTCTTAAACATCTTAATTGACATTTGTGTTATTTTTCTAAAGTATAAAAACAATATAAATTCATTTTCTTAGTTTTAAGTACACCAGTTGTCTTTTTTACTAAAATGTAGTTTTAAACTAGAAACACACACTTTTGACTCATTATGATCACAACATGTATCGATTAGACTTTAAATTTATTCCTACATCTCTAAAATGACTTATGAATAATTTCATGAAATTATCATTTAAATATGAGTGTGTTAGTTTAGTTTTCAATGAGTGACACTTTTTGAACTAAAATGTCGATTTTAAAATGATAATAGAAACTTTAACTCTTACCAAGAACGTCATGTGTCATATTGAGGTGAGGTTGATTCAAAAATATCAAAAATGAAATATGGATCATTATCGTAAAGTATCAAAAAAAATCGAACACTTTTTCTCAGTTTTGAGTAGGTCAGCTGTCTATTTTACAAAAATTAA
Source organism: Viscum album (assembly GCA_963277665.1). Classification (NCBI taxonomy): domain Eukaryota; kingdom Viridiplantae; phylum Streptophyta; class Magnoliopsida; order Santalales; family Viscaceae; genus Viscum; species Viscum album. The sequence goes on along the minus strand of OY728157.1, from coordinate 1,973,859,096 downwards.
TGTCAATTTTAAATAAAAAGTTTCACTTTGAGTCATACCAGTCACACCATGGGTCATATTGAGGTGAGGATTATTTCTACATGTCATAAATTACGTATGGATAATTTTATTAAAGTATCAGAACAATCCGAATTCATTTTCTCTGCTTTAAGTATGTCAGTTATCCTTTTTTACAATAATATCATTTTTAACTTGAAACACACACTTTTGACTCATTCCAATCACATAATGTATCGGTTTTATGTGAAATTGATTCTTATACATAATAAATGGCTTAGAAATAATTTTACTAACTTATCAAGAAAATATATGCGTATTTGATCTGTTTTCAATGAGTGGCACTTTTTAAAGTAAAATGTCGACTGTAAACTGATAACAGATAGTTTCAGTCATACCAGGAATATCATGTATCAGATTGAGTTTTGGTTGATTCATACCTTCCAAAAATGACTTATAGATCATTTTTGTAAAGTATAGAGACAATATGAATGTGTTTTCTTGGTTTTGAGTAGGTCAGTTGTCCATTTGTACTTAAATTAATGTCAATTTTGAATAAAAATACACACTTTCAGTCAGAATGGTCACAACGTGGGTCGAATTGAGGTGAGAATTATTCCAAAACATATCAAATTACTTAAGGATTATTTTTATAAATTATCAAATGAAAATGGATGTGTTTTCTCAATTTTGAGTACGTGAGTTATCTTTTTTTACTGAAATATAATTTTAAACTAGAAAAAAACATTTTCGACTCATTTTGATCAAACAATCTCTTAGTTTTATGTGAGAATATTTCCTACAAGTAAAAAAATGGATTAATAATCGTTTCCCTAAATTATTAAAAAAATATTAGCGTGTTTGATTGATTTTCAATGAGTGGCACTTTTTGTACTAAAATATCAATTTTATACCAATAGTGGACACATTCAGTCATGTTAGGAAAATCATATATCAGATTGAGGTGTTTTTGATCCCTACATGTCAAAAATGATGCATGGATCATTCTATTTAATTAACAAAACAATATAAATGCATTTACTTAGTTTTGAGTAGGTCAGTTGTCTATTTTACTAAAATTGATTCCAATTTTAAATAAAAGCACACACTTTGATTCATACTAGTCACACCATGGGTCAGATTGAGATGAAGATGATTCCTACATTTCTCAAATGAGTTATGGATCATTTTATTAAAGTATCAAATCAATACAAATGTGTTTTATCAGTTTTGAGTACGTCAATTGTCTTTTTTACAAAAATGAATTTTAAAACAGGAAACATGCACTTTGACTCATACCATTCACATCATGTATCATTTTGATGTGAAACTATTTCAAACAAGTCAAAAATGACTTATGAATTCTTTTCCTAAATTTTCTTGAAAATATTTGCATATTTGATTAGTTTTTAGTGTGTGACACTTTTTGAACTGAAATGTTGATTATAAATTGATAATGAACACATTAAGTTATACCGGGCACATCATTTATCGAATTGAGGTGAACCTAATTACTACATATCACAAAGGGATTATAGATCATTTTTTAAGTATAAAAACAATATAAATATTTTTATGGATTTTTAGTATGTCAGTTGTCTATTTTACTAAAATTAATGCCAATTTTAATAGAAAGAGTACTTTGAGTCATACCGGTCACACCATGAGTTATATTTGATGTGGGGACAATTCTTACACATCCCAAAGTCTCAAAAATCATAACTATAATGTTACCATGATATAAAATGAATTTATTTTTTGAACTCTCAATACTGCATGATAGGCTTTGAACAAACCACCCCTACTTGAAAAAAATAATTCACTTTTTTAAGAAAACAATTATTATATGAATAATACTAAAAAATAAATAAATTAAACATAAATATGTAATAATATATTAATTATATGGATAATTATTTTACTATTGAAAGAACAAGATTACCTTTGTGATTGAGCAGTGGAGGGAACTTAAAGGAAATTAATAACTGTAAACATTATAGGGGTTGAAGATTTTGAGGGAGAAGAAGTCTTCAAAAGTTTTGGTGAAAAAAGGTATTAAAGATGGAAAAAATCTCCCCAACTCAGAAAAAAAAATCCACCTGTACAATAAAACAATTATCATGTGAGTAATACTAAGAAGAAATAAACTAAACATAAATATGAAATAATATATTAATTTTATGGGAAATTATTTTACTATTCAATCATCATGATTACCTCTATGATTGAGATGAGGTAGCATCATTACTCTTCCTGCAAAGGTAGTGGAGGGAACTTGAAGGAAATTTATAAATGAAACACTACAGGGGTGAAACTTTTTTAGGGCGAATAAGTATGTGGATGTTTTGGTACAAAAAGTCATGAAGGATGGATAGACCACCAAAAATAGAATAGAAGAATCCACCTATATAAGAAAACAATTATTATTTGAGTAATAAGAAAAATAAATAAATTAAACATAAATATAAATAACACATTAATTCCATGGACAATAATTTTACTGTAGAAACATGAATATCACCTCTAAGATTTTGGAAAGAAATAATCGTTGCTCTTCCTACAAATGAATGATAGATATAAATGATTCTTGGAAAATAAACTAAATATACAAGGAATCATGATGATTAAATCATTGTTACATTATATACTTTTTAGTAATATTGGAAAATTATATGTTGACATTACATTTAAATATTTCCAAATGATTTCTTTCATTATAGTTTGTTCTTATGAGGGATTAGTAACATCATCATGTATAGATGTCATTTTTTTCACGAGTAGTCAAACATTTAATTTATATAATGTTAATGAAGTCGAGAAAATATAATATTATAGCTATAATCTATTATATGACAAATAAAATGTTCTTCTAACTCTTCTGGACTAATTTGTCTTGAATAAAAACAACATAAACAAAGATAGAGGATTTGAGAAGTGTCGTATGCATTCTCTCTTGCAAACTTAATGAACTCTTTAAATTCATATTATAGTCTTTTGTAAAATTATTATCATTCATTCATTTTCGATTCAAATCCATTCTATTGGATTCATAAAATATTATCTTTGTATAATAAATAAATAAATAAAAGATATTCATTATCAAAGGTGAACGTTATAGACATTTATAATATGAGAAAATCAATATTTGATTGATTCAAATAATTTCATTATGTTCAAGAAAATGGTTAATTGAATTTAAGAAAATAATTACTCCACTATAGAAGTTTTTATCCTATGAATTCATTCAAGAGTGAAAGTTATAGACAACAAATCCTCATCAACTCATATCCCAGACATTTATCATTGCCTTTTGTTATTTGAAACATCCTTCATCCCTTATATAGATGCACCAATGTTGCTTGATATTATCTTAGTAGTAGTTATCCATGGGATGACTAATACATAGTGTAACACCCCAAGATTCCACAATACTCTTCCTATTTAAATAATTCAATAGCATGCGATGTATGGAACACTGAGTTCAAGCACAACACGACCAATCAAACCAGCTATTTAAAAAGCGGTTATGAATAATATTAACCAAATTTTGAATTTTATATATCCCATATAATTTTAAAATTCATATTTTATATTTCTTAGACATAATATAAGGAATAATTCATTTTTTTAGACAAAAGAATTATTTTTCAAAAAAAGATTCTTTTCCGCCTTTTAATGGAGAACCCTTTTTAAATCCAATATTTAACTCTTTTATATATTAAATTTGATGAAATAAAATTATTATTTATAAAAGGGACTTATAAATTTAGTTTGGATAACTTTTTGTTACTTTTCTGATAACTTTCATATTTTGATAAATAGTGAAAATACTAAATTTTAATTAAAAAACCCTTTAAATGAAAATAATATATAATGTTATATTATAAATTTTAGTGTTTTTCAAGTATAATTAGATTATATTTTAATAATTTAATATAATTTAGGTCATTTTATGTAATTTTAGATTTAAATTTTATTTAAACACATGTCAATCTTCTAATAGTTTTTACTTCTTAAAAACCCGCTTTTTAGTTTTGACAATGGGAATTAATTTAAAATCAATTAATACCAATTATTTATTTTGAATTTTTAAAAATTAATTCCAAATTTTGAATCATAATGTCTAAATTATGTTTATAGTTACCTCTTATTTCTTGGACATTATCAATATTAACATCAGTAATTATTTTATTTACCTTGGTTAAAGGGAAAATCTAGCAAATAAGGGAAAAAATAATATTATAATAATATTAAACTACCCTAAAAAATGTCTTAATCCTATTTTATGAGATATGTATGACCCTAGTCTTCCTTGGGTTGATTTTGGGACCCCATGGAGCCACATAGGTGTGAAAATGACATTTTATAAGAATTAATTTAAAGTATAGAAAAATATAACATAAACTTGTATATTTAATTTAAAAAATTTTCATATGGGGTTATATAATTGATAAATTTGACTATAAATAGTAATTATAAATCTAAAAATATTTCCTACATCATGAGATTTTATTTATAATTTTTATACGTAAAATAAATAAATTTATTTATGATATAATAATGATGCAATATTTTCTTTTTAATGAATGAATCAAATAAATGATATTATAAATATTAAAATAAATATAATTTAAAGTTTTGATGCCATACATTAATTTTTTTATTACATTGATATATTATATATGAGTTAATTCCTTTGAGTTAAAGGAATAAATATTTTATGACTTTAACAAAAATCAATTACTAAATAGTGTCAAAATTGACATAAATGATTTTTTAAATCAAATGCTATTTTATTAAATTATATAAAAATAAAAAAAAATCTATAGTTCAGACAAATAACTTGTATAGTGATGTAAATTTCATAAATTATACACTTTAGGTTATCTTGGCCTTTTATCAGAAAGATATTAACCATGTAGTATAAAAATACAAGAGGACCTGGTAAGAGTTAACTTATTTTACAAAGGATTAAATCTAAAAGATAAGGATACTTTTATAAACAAAACATGTCTAAAACCTATTTGTTGAGAGTATTTATACCCATAATCATATTGTCCTTTAAATAAATTAATTTGAGCTATTATAAACCTAAAATCATTTTATAATAAATTAATATTTCAATATTTTCCTGAAGTGCCCCACACCTCTCTTATAAAAGGGTACCTCCCTTTGTCTTTAGTTTACACCTCAAATTCCCATTGGATTAGCCAAACCCTACCCAAATATCCTCCCAACTTCCCTCAATTCATCATAGAGGAAAAAATTTGGGCAGAAAGATAACATTAGGATTTCTTTTGGTGAAAATCAAAAGGAGACACCCAAAGAAGAGGTAATCGTTTTATCCGTTCTTTCAAAGTTCATTTTTTCTTCTAATTCATATTACACTTTATTTATATGTGTATAAAGATGAATATAATGGATATAAATAGTAAATATAATATATTTATATTCCGAAAAATTCACATTCCATCCAATTCCAGCTTATAAAGAAATAAATCCAACTTATAATATATTCTGATAATTTTTTAAGATTATGTTAAAACCATATTCCTATTTTTACCCATCCTATAAAATAAAATATAACCATGCGTGCATACGTACGACTTACTGTATCCACGTCATGGTGTAAATTATTTTTCATGTATCATGTACACTTTATTTATATGGGTATAAAGATGAATATAATGGATATAAATAGTAAATATAATATATTTATATTCTGAAAAATTCACATTCCATCGAATTCCATACCATTTGATCATCAAGGAAATGATACTGTCGCTCGTGTGTACGTACGACTTACTGTTTTCACAACGTGATTTATCTCATCTTCCATGTTCACAATCCAAGAATGACTATATAAATAAATATTATTAATAAGTATGAAATATATGACATAATAATTCTACTAGGATGATATATATATACATACACACACATATATTTCATTCACTTACTTCTGTTCAATATGATAAGAAAATGAAAACTACATTCATGCGTACGTGGGTCATAACGCCTCCATGAATGATGTGTTCCATTTTGTTTATATATCTATTATATATATTTATATATAGAATATATATGGTATATAAATCATATTTTACTTTTTTGAATTATTTAAAATATGATCTAAGTAATATGATCAAGAATAAAAAGACAAAACACATATGATAAACAAAGTGATTATTAAACGAAATGTGGCATTAATTTAGAATTGTTAATAAATTGGAAATATAATGTCATAAAATAATCATATATGATATCATAAATTTTATTATGATTCTGATATAAGTTAATAATATATTTCCTCACATTATACATGAGTTTTGGGCATGTGCAGAGAGTATAAAAACTAAGGTAAGGGTTAATTCCTCAATCTCATTATTATCTGAGATTGTTTATATGTAAGTATTTACTGGGACATATTTATCATCCATGTTCATGTTTAATAAAAATGATTTCAAAAGGAATAAATTAAGGTTTTATTAAAGGGAGTCTTTAACTAGATCACCATTTTAAATGTTTTAAAGATTTATTTTTCTAAATCTATTTAATTAATGTCAATGTTCTCAAATTGATTTTAAGGATTTATTTATATGGAAAATATTATTTTAAATTGGTAATTACTTTCAAAAAGTTTCAAAGTGTTATGGGAAAATATTGTTAAAAAATATATTTTAATGAATTCCTTTAAAAATTGTGTAACATTTAAATAATTTAATAAAAAAATACATATTTCTCTCAGAGGGTTTTACTGATCATTTTTAACTATGTCAACATCCTTTACTAGATATTATTCTTGATTGATGTTGATGTATTATAATAAAATATTCTATATTGTGTTGAATGAGTTATGAAATGTTTGACAGTGGATGTTTTATTAATATACCATTCATGGTTTTTGGTTAAAGTATTGACATTTGGTATGCTAGTTTTAATAAGAATGATTATGTTATGTTTCACAATTTTTATATGAGGAATGCATTGGAATTCGTATGTGATGGGTGGGGCCCAATATATCCCCCTGATGCATCGATATATCTCATGACGCAAACTAGTTTCTTGTTACAAGACCTTGACAAAATATTTTTGAATGGTCTTGGCATAAGGCCTTTATGTTGTAGTTATTATGACTGACATTACACATTCCCTATTTATAAAATTAGTTATTACATGTTATTATTTGACTAATAGAATATCCATGTGAATGTTTATATGGTAATGTTTGATTTATTTTTTCCATATTATGTTCCATTTTATGTTTGAAAGGCTGTTATTTGTATTATAAATTTTTCCTTAAAAGTTTATTGCATTTGCTGAATTATTTACCCCTACGGAGCATCTGAGCTCACATATTTCTTAAGTTTTATTTTCATAGGATGCCAAGAAGTGTATTATGATTAATATATAGAACTAATATAGGGGAATAATGACATTCTCAAAGGATTATCTATGTTTCATTTTATGATAGAAATTTTAATGTTAAGTCCTTTTATGTAATCTATTTTCCAAGACTATTAAATTGATCGGTCCTTCGGGACTTGACTCCTTGTAATCATGACAATATATTAAAATAATGCATTGGCTCTAGGATTTTGGGGTTGGGGTGTTACATTTAGATTAGTATAAGCAACATAAAATAGCTGGGGGATGAGTTTTAAGAAACAAATTGAAATAGTGGTTGTTCGTGATATGAAGTCGATGAGGATGACAATTGTCTTTAAGAGACATGGGGGATGAGTCTCAAGAAAGAAATTGTGATTATAATTGTTTGAAACACATCAAATATTTCTAAAATCCCCTAAAAGAATAAAAATATAATATAGGAAACTAAGTAGTAATAAGAAAAACAAATATGATAAAAAAACTAATAAACTCTAATTCAATAAACTAAAAGATATAAAAATGTATTTATAAAAAAATTTAATAAATAAAGTTTTATTTAATATATTTGTATAATAGCGAGATATTCCTAGGGATGGAACCAATACATGTAGTCCTAAAATGAAAAATAACTAAAAATAATTTCTAATATATAGAATTTGATAACATTCCTTATAATTTTTGGAATAAGTGATGAAGAAACCTAAAGAATTATTATATTTAAAATTAATGGTATATAAAATATTTGAAAACATATCAAGACTCTTGGGATGTCATATCACCACACTGGCCCATCCCAAGTATTCTAGGGAGGTCATCACATCAGATCTACCCATATGAAGAATTCTAGGGAGGCTGTTAAATATATATTGACCCATTTTTGAGATTCTATGGAGTTCCATAAAGAAGACAGAATAATGAAATAATACACATCAATAAGATATATCACAAAAAATGGAGAAGAACACACCAAACCTTGCAACTTATATCCAACAAACATTTAAACACAAACACATATACAACATGGAATTTATAATACACATAATTTCAAAAAAAAAACAATTCACATATAAACATAATTTTTAATGAAAATAAATATAATCCCTTCCTAATTTAGAAATATAGAACAATAATCTGTATATAAATAATTATAAAATCACTCTTACATTATATGTTCAGAAAAGGCCGATAAATAGATAGAAAGATATATATTTTCCTATATATATATATCATTATTAAATAAAATTAATTTGATAAAATTATATGTAACCCTTACAATAGAATATCACAACATAGTAAAATAAATACAACCCCATACTAATTTTGAAAATAGAGAGCCATTGAAGAAAAATAAATATGTTATCATGCTTACTAAGATTTATCTTAAAATAAAATAACACTATTCTAAGAAAATGATTTTTTAAGGAAAAACCCCCATTCTAGAATATTAAAAAAGAATTTAAATAAATAAATATTCTTACATAAATTTCCTAAAAATCAACTTATGTTTCTATTTAGTACCATCAAGAGACTGAGAATTAGATTTATAAATAAATTTTATCATTGTTTTAAGGTTTTTATATCCAAACCCTCAATTGTTTATACAATTTCACAAATATTTATTTAATTGGTTTATCTGTAGACCATAGGTGATTATCCAAGATTTCAAAACAAAAAAAATTATGCTAGCAGAGAAAGATGGGTTATAGATGTAGACTATGAACCAAATTGATTTGAAAAAATAATTTAAAAGGAAAAAACAGGATATCAAAATCAGTAGTCAAGAAAACAATGGATTGTAAACAAAAGAAAAACAGTATACAATGACCAGAGCTCAAATAAACGATGTTGTCATTTAAGAAGAAATCAAAAATGAAACGTTAAACCCCAAAAGAAAATTGGAACCTAGAAAATAAAACATAGGCCTACCACACTAGGTTGAATAAAATCTAAGACCCTTAGATCCAAATCTCAATGTTTCTTTAAGAAACCCTAACCGTAGGGGAACAATGGATGCCCGACGATGTTCAAGCAAATAGAGGTAGTGGGTGTGTGTGAATTGAGTGAGTGTTTTTGATTCAAGCTTCGATTCACCAAGGAGGAGCACCAACAGTGGGTGGATTCCATATAAATCTTCTGATATCGTGATGGGTTCACAATTGGTTAGGTTTTTTTAAATAGATCGGGACACGTTTTCATCTCATTAAAAAATCACTGATAAAGAGTCTGTTTATTAGTGATTAAGTAATAAGTGTTTATAAGAGACATATTTAATTGTGGTATTTATTACTGATAAAGACCAACCTTTATCAGTACTAAAAAAGTGATGATAAAGATTTCTTTTAACAATGTTTAATAATTAAGCACTCATAAAGGATTTATAATTATAATATAAAAACAAAATTTGTAAATATATATATATATACACCTAAAATATATATATAAATATAAATGTAGTAAATATATTCCTTATTTCAATATATTTATTATAATGTTTTAATTATTTAAATATATAATTGTTTATTAATAATTATATAATTTTTTTAAAAAAATAATATTTATATCATCATATATAATTAAATAATGATATATATATACATTTAATAAATATATGAATATAAATATAGTAAATATACTCATTATTTCAGTAATTTTAATAAAAATATAATAATTATTAAAATATATGTAATTATTTAAATATATATAATTATTTATTTATAATTATATAAATAATTTTAAAAAATATATATATTTATTTTTAATTTTAAATATATAATTTTATAAATACATTGGGTACATTTATAAATAGAGTACATACATTTATAAGTATATTATGTTCATTTATAAATATATTTATTTATAAATATTTTTTACAAATATTTTTTAACATTATAATTGAATATCTAATTTTAAGTTCATTTTTGTTAAAAATGAGTGAAATTGAATAAATTAAAAATAAGTATACATTAACATTATTGAAAAAATAGATAAGTTTTGTGTTTGTAAATTGTATATAAAAATTAATTAATTACATATAAGGTAAATCAATATAACACACATTTGATCTATGATAAATTGAAAAATCAAACGACATTACATTAAATTTCAATTACTCTATGAAATTAGTTTGTATTTTTAATTCATATTAAATATAAATTATAAACCATTATTCACTAAATATATGACTATTTAATATAGAATTTATAAATATTTGTTAATATATAAATCATATTTATATACAATAATATATATCTATATATTTAATATATACTATTTATTAACATTATCAATAATCATCTAATTAATAAAATGTTTAACATTTTCCTCAATTTACTTTTTTTAATTTTCATTTGTTTAATTTTCATTTTTCATATATCTATATATTTAATACATACTATTTATTAGTATTTATAATTTATATATTGTATAATCAATTTATTCATTTTTATCGATAATTATTTCATTAATAAAATTTGTAATTTTTTTAATATACTCATTTTTATTTTTAATTTATTTAATTATTTCATTTTATTTAATCAGACATTTATCAACACTAAAAAAGAACTTATAATGGATTCCTTTATGAGCACTAAAAATGTAGTGCTAATAAAGGGTACCTTTTATCAGTATTAAAAATAAAGAACTGATAAAGGGTACCCTTTATCAGTTCAAAAAACAAAGCATTGATAAACGGTACCCTTTATCATCACTAAAATAAAATTGCGGATAAAGGGTACCTTTATCAGTGCTAAAAAATACCTAGAAAAGGGTTAAATTTATCAACTCTTTCTCTAGAAGTGTTAAAGGTTCCATTTATCAGTGCTTTTTTCTAGTACTGATAAATACAAGTGTTGTTAAACGTTTATTTTGTAGTAGTGTTAGCCACAACAGGTTGAGATAATTCGAACAAGGGAACTACACTATCAATAGTATAAATGCTCCTTTATTGAATAATACTAAATAAACTCATGATATCCATAGGAATACAATATTAGGTTTTAGATATAAATATGACCGACTCTTGAGGTAAGGTAACATTAATCATCAGTATCTAGACAACAGTCTAGTGCACCACCGATTCAACATTGTAAGTAGTATCATCAACTCTAAAATTGTATTCAATTTTAATATCATTATATATAACCACTATAATTCCCATTCTTCTATCTGTTAGAGTTATTTCATCAATGTGATCCTCTAATTCTACACATTCATTGACTTCTTTAGGTCTTCTAGTAGCAACAATTTCTCAGGATTTCTATACATGAACCTAAAAGGGTCAACATTGATATCTTCCTAATATCCAACAGGAAAAAGATTATTTTTAGAGAAAATAAGTAATTATCCACTTTTTTTGACACACCATAACTGATATTTTTAAATCCAAGATAATGAGTATCTATATCCCTATTCAGACGAACACCATCTTTAAAAAAAATGTGTGATAAAATCCTTCTAAACAGATAGAAGTTCATTGTCTTGTTCTAAACATGTAATATTTATCATATGATATATCTTTCCATATTTACAGGTTTCTATATCACAAATTGATAAATAAATGACAGATCTTGAAAAAAAATCCTTTTGAACACTCCCACTCTTTGAGCGATAATAGGCTGAATGAAATTTATAATAACTCTCCACTCTAGATCTAGATAATTTATATCCATTTTCTTCACATTGAAAATTCCAAAAAGAGTTTTCTTAATCTTTATAGGGATTCATTAGTGAAAAAAATATGTTATTGAATTCAAATTTTTTTCATGTGGACATCAAAATACAAGGATTATTCCCAATGTAGACATTGAGAAATATTTTTGATTTATTATCGTAGTGGAAAGGTCTTTATTAGAACTAAATTAAAAAATATCAGGCTCATAGAATTCATGAACCTATTTCTCAAATAAAAATTATGTTTTATTTTCATAATAAATATACTCCAAACCATGAATGTTGATGACTTTTTTAAAGGCATGTCTATTTTTTACAACCAGTTAAAATCGATTTCTTTTCCACTAATCACCATTCTAAATGACCACATTATCATTGATCTACTATAAGTACCATAGATTCAATGATTCATCTTTCCCATGTGTGAAGATAATGACAAATCTTAGTTCATATATTGAGGGTAAAAAGGGTTTGAGAAATAAGGAAGAAATTTTTTGATGTTTCCAATGGTTCTATGCTTTCACATAATAGATTGATTTAATTTCTCTCTATCTAGATAGTCAAAAGGTCACAAAGAGTGACAAGGAAAGTAATGAAAAAAAATAAATCTGTAACTTTATGATAAGTCAATAACCATAATTCCCACTCTAATTATAAATCTAAAAAATATTAAAAATTTGATTTATTTGTGAATTTTTTTTCTAATTGATTCTCTATACAAATCAATTCCAACAATATGTCTTCCTTTTTTCCAATGATGTTATAGAAAGTGATTACTTAAATATATGTGCTTTTTTATATGATTTATTGTATATATCAAAGTATTTATATCACCAATGTTATCAGATTTTATTATTGTATAAAAAAACTAAATCCAAAATCCATTATGGTATGTTTCATCAATAATATTTTTTTTTCATAAAAGTTACTAACTGCAATATATTGAGATTCTATAGTTGATAATGCAACAGAGTGTTGTTTAATATTAGACCATGATACTAAATGTTTTCTTAGAAAATAAAAAGTTCCTAATGTAATTTTCCTATTTAGTCTATACCCACCAAAATTAATAATTGAGTTCTAAGTTAAATTATAGCCAAAAGGTTTTAAAAACATCAAAGATAGAGAAATTATCGCTTTTAAATAAAACAAAATTCTTTTGGTAATAATAAAATGATATTATTTTTGGGTTTATTTAAATCAAGCATAAATAAATACTAAAAATATAATATATGGTCTACTTTTTGTGAGATAAATCAAGCTCTAAATTATTCCTCTCTGTTGTTTATTTTCAACTAGTTTTTAGATTCATCAAAGTTAATTTTAATATTGTAACTTAATGGAGTTATTAAAGTCTTAATTCTTTCAAGTATAACCATTTTAAGTAGTTTATGTATGCATTTTCCTCAATTTAAAATATTTATAAAATATTTTTATTAAATTTTAAAACAATAGAAATAGTTTAACTCACCCATCATGCATATTTATAATTATTTTTTCATGAGTTTTGAGAAAACATTGCACGTCATTTGATTTTGGAACAAAAAATAACATCATAGACATATATTTGTAAAATCAAAGTATCTTTTGATGAAGTTTTCATAAAAATAGTGGGGTATTCTAATCCAACATTAAGGAAATTTGTTAAAAAATAACAAAATCTTACATACAATGATCTTGGTGCTTTTTTAAGACCCTACAAAGATTTGGTATGTTTAAAAATATAATTTTGAAAATATTGTTCTGAAAAACCAATAGGTTATTCAAAATAGGATTCCTCCATTAAAAATACATTTATAAAATTAAATATATAAACTATTTAATAGAGTTTAAAATTCATTAGAGATTCATATGATAACAAGAATTTGATGGCGTCAAATCTAATAACATAGGAAAAGGTTTCTTCATAATCTATTACTTATAATTGGTTGTAAACTTTCACAACTCGCATAGACTTATTCCTAATGATTAGATCTTGATAATCCTATAAAATAAGGAAGTAGTAGATTAACCAAGGTAGATTAATTTATCAGCATTTGGATTAAACTTACCAAAATTTTCTTTCCTAGTCAATATATACACTTTTCATCGCAGAACATTAAATCATCCAACATTTGGTTTCTAATTATTTCATAGATCATATGGTGTTATATTTAAGATATGACTTATTATAACTTTTTCAATGAAATATCTTATTAGTGAAATTACATCATCCTAGAAGTGATTGGGAACTATATATTCAGATAAAATTATTTTATAAATTTATTTTAAGGTTTTATTCCTCATTTCAACAAAACTAGTCCATTGAAGAATTCTAGTAGAATAAAAGGTGTATTTAGTTCCATGTTTTGACAAAAATGAATTAAATTTATGATTCTAAAATTTTTACCCCATGGTGACTCCTCAAATTAAATGTTTTGGAATCCATTTTCTTTGGTAAAGGTTTGTAAAAAAAATTATAAAATTAGTACAAGATCCACTTTTGAGTATCTATAAATAAAACCGTGTAAATATTAAAAAATAATCTACCATAACATAAATAAAAGTCTTACCACCTAGGTTTTCTGTTCAATAAGGTCTGAATAGATCCATGTGGATAAGTTTAAAGGGGAAAAAATTAATAACCTATTTTTTTGTTTAAAATATTTACTATGTTTCTTACTCATTTAGAATGAATCGCACAATTTCTATTTATCCTATTTAATGTTTGACAATTCAGAAATAAAATTTGGTTTGGATATATTTATCATGTAATAAACATTTCAATATCAAAGACTCCTATAACAAAGCCATGATTAATTTATTTTAAAATTAAAAAAGTTTACATTTTTTCTACATAAAGAATTAAGATATAAGGTTTAGTCATTTTCAGTTATTCATTCCTTAAACATAAGCAATTTATATTTAAAAAGTAAAATGGAATTTTTATAAAAGGAAACTCAGTATGCATCATCCCAATATTGAGAAAGAATTTTCTTGGTGTGATTTAATCCATAAACACAATGTAATTTACTGATGAGGATTTTTGGAGGATCTCCAATAGATCAAATAACAGTTATCTTTCTTTTATCGTTGTCACAAAATTTGACATGTACTCTATCAATCTTAGATATCAAGTGAAATTTGGAAAATATCTACTCATTTGTCTTGAATGATCACTTTCTATAAAAAATTCATTACAACTAATCTGGATATTTCTAAAAAAACAAATTAATCTAAAAAATGTTTTGGTAACGAAATTCTTTTAGGTTCTGTAGTGTAAGC
Source organism: Viscum album (assembly GCA_963277665.1). NCBI lineage: Eukaryota > Viridiplantae > Streptophyta > Magnoliopsida > Santalales > Viscaceae > Viscum > Viscum album. Next base: position 1,973,843,778 of record OY728157.1, on the reverse strand, counting down.
TACAAAATATTTTAGAATCAAGATCTGACTTTTTTTAAAATTTCATAATTAGTACTCGATAACATTGAATAAATGAAATCCATTTTTATTCCACACATCTAAGGGTTTTTTAGGAAACAACCATTTTTAAAATGACTATTTGTTCCATAATGGAGGAATGTCATCTTAGTGATATTTATATTTTTAGAAGTCAGTATAAAATAATTTTTATACATATTTGGTCTTCACCCTTACTTCCTATGAAATATTTTTATTTATTTTCTTTATTCTTACAATGTATTTTGTTTAAATATTAAAACCGCTTAGTAAAAACACAGGTTATATCATTTATATTTTTAATATTAACATAAAAATCATTATATTTTATTATCATGGATAAAAAAATTAGAAGCAGACTCATCAAGTTTAACTCTGAGTATAAAAAACGGTTTGTTTAAAAAAAATCATTGAAAAAAAATAATTTTATTTATTTAGAGTCATGTTATTTTTATTTTTAGACTTATTATAGTACTCCAAAATAGAATAATTCTAATTTAATTTATCATAATATAAGTTTCTAGATTCAGATTAAGAATAAGAGTAATGGGTAGACTGTACCACATCAGTTTGTTCTATGATGACACATGTTTTCCTTATAATTAGAAACATCATCTTTAGATTAAATGTAAGAGTCATTACTAAATTCCTCCGAGTCACTCCTGGTATCCTTTATATCTTTGTTGGGTTTCTTCGTATAGTCATCCTTTCTGAAGTACTTCTTCTGAAACTTCATTTTATCCTACAAATTAGGATAGTTTAGTTTTATATGTTTGAGCTTCATTCCCTCATAGAATATGAATTCCTAAGAAATTCCATTAGACAACCTATACATGATAAAGGATTCTCTAATTCCACTTCTCATGTTTTAGAACTTTTCTAACTTCTTATAAAAATGAGTGATATTAATAATTGACACTGAATTTATATAATTTTCATTATTAAGTGAGAATGAAAGTGATTTCTATTTGTTTTTCTTATTAAAAATTGATGTAGACTCTTTAAAATTATCATTATATAGTTTTTCAACTTAGGATATTGGTCCTCAGTTTCAATATCAGATTCACACATCAAAAGTTTTATAATGAGATATTTTATTTGGAAATGTTTCATTGTAGTGGATTATCTAGTGGTAGCTAAAATTACATTCTATTTAGATCGGAAAACATTGAGAAAATTTATATCTTAATTGGGTTTAGGAACTGGTTCTCCCGGAGAAGCAAAATTATTTGAAATTTATACCAACCTTATATTCATCTAAGTGATTCTCTCATCATCAATAATTCTAAACATATTAAAATTTATCTTTTCCATGTTATACCTGAGTTGTTTCACTTTATTAGTACCTTTATAATCTACTGAAGCAGTACTCAACATTCATTACACTATAGAACATTATGAAACTCTATTAAAATCTTCAAGACCATGTCCATATATGATAGTGTTCATGGATTTAGAGTTAGGATCTCAATTATATTTACATTAGTATCCCATGTATCATGTTCAATGTTGTGGATTTTATCGGGCTTAACATGCTTTAGGTAAAATTTTAAAAACTAATATTTAGATAGATAATAATTCAAGCCGTCTAAAATCCATTATTTTTTACATTATGGTAGGGTGATTCAGTAATAAGCATTACTTATGTACTTTCATCAATTTTAGCCATTTTAAGATGATATTTATAATTTTAACTTTTTAGTGTTTAGAACTCATGATTTGATTCCCCCAATACCAATTATTTTTTCAGATAAATGTAACCTAATGAATCACAGGGGGGGGGGGGGTGAATTGAGTTCCAAAAAATTTATTTACATTTAAAGTTACGTCTCTTTAGGATTGAATGATTCTAATTATCAATTAAAAAAAATAATCATAGAAATAAAAAATATTGAGATAAATATATAACAAATATTATTTATAGTGGTTATTGGTACAAAGATCACATAGACCACTCTACCTACACTCTACTCCACATGTTTGGTTATTTTCACTATAACAATCCTTTTTCTATTGGTTTACCATCTTAGTAAAAGAATATATAACTTATTTTAAAAATTTATAAGAGATATAAACCTGGATCTCCCTTTATAATACCTATCCATAGTCATAGAACACTTAAACATAAAGTGTACAGATAGGTAAAAATATGAAAAACAAATAAAGATAAAAGTTCAACACACATTTGTGAGAAGAAACTAACAAATAATGAAGAGGCCTCTAGAGACAGATAATATCTTCAAGGATAAATTATAGAGGTTATTATATTGCAAAGGATAATCTTCTAAGAACAAAAAAATGATTATCGTGAAACAACCATGAAAGAGAGAAAAACTACATGTATCCTCGGTATAAGAAATATATTTTATCTTCTGTATATGTTGTGTATCAATATAAATTCTTTTTATATCTCCTCGTCTGAATTTGAAATAAGAACACATAATAATCAAAATGATTGAGTTAATAATACTTTTAAAATATGATGTGACAAACTCTTTATTAGTGTGTGTCCTTCTTTTCCAAATAAGGCATAAACATAAATGACAAGATGTATCAGATAGTGTCTTTATAAAATATTTCCATTCTTGGGAAAAAAGAACTCTATCCAAATCAAAATTTCCAAATTTAGACAACTTCTTTTATGATGAACATAAAATAACAAGTTGAATTTACCAATGATACACAAATAATATAGTATATCTGAGAAAAAATATAACCCATATAATGAAATATCAAAAATCTATAAGATAACTCAGTATGTGTAAGATAAAACCCAGGAAACACTATTATCATAAGATAATTCCATTGATTTAAGATAAAAAAATTCGTAATATAATATCTTATCAGATCTTTTCCATTTTATTCACATAATATAATTCATTTAAAAATTCAATTTTTTAAGATAAATTGAGATATTCATAAGATTAAGTATTCAATTGAACATCCATCTAATTTAGCTTCTTGATCTTGAATTATTTATAAAGGATAATTTATCCACATGGTAACATAATTTACTCACATAGTAAGATAATAATATTAGAAAATTTTCAATAATATAAAATGCATTATCATAAAATAAAATTTATACTAAATGTAATATAATTATTTGGTGTGTAAGATAAATTTTAAATGCATAAGAGAAATTCCTTGAGAAAATATATTAATGGAAAATCAAGGCATTCAAATTAGTTAAGAAAAAAAAATATGATCTTAAAGCACTTAAGATTAATATATTAGTAAAAAAAATAGGATTTTGTGAGAATAAAAGTATTAATGAGTTTATGATATATGGTGAAATAACATAAGATAGTCCAAAAAAAGAACCCCTATAGTTACGTCGCTCCTCCTCACAGTTCAATCTCTAATAGAACCAAAGTTTTTCATCAGTTTGTAACAATGTTTTTAGTTGAATCAATCATAAAAAAATTTATTCTATTCCTAACTTTTTTTACTAAAAAATTACTATTATTGAATAGGAATAAATAATTAAAATAGTATGAATGATGGAATTTTAAAAAATCTCTTTGAAAGAGATGCATCGTCTCCTCAAGTCGAGCCATAGAGGAGATGAAGTTATCACAACTCACCCATTTATTTCCAAGTCCATCAGAAAGATAACTTTCATCAAAAAATACATGTTTGATGAATAAATTTATTCTTGAGAGATATTCCAATCATTTCTTCCATATATCAGTCACTTTCTAAGATAAATGAAAGCTACCATATCTAACCGCTTACACAATATTAGTGGAGTCACATTCAACCCATAAGTTTTTTGATCATATTTGTGATTCCAACTCTACTGAATTGATCTATCCAATAATTTATACATATAAATATGATTATAATTCACATTTCCCATAATGGTAGCTTATAATATATCCATTATGGTCTCAAAAAATAGCTCTATGCCCCCCAGGACTAGGATTTCCTCTTGATGCACCATCAGTATTAAATTTGATCAATCCAATTTAATGTGATATCCAAATGACTTATATTGTTAATTTCTAAAGAAAATAATTACCTACAATATCCAAGTGTTTTAAGATAGAAAAAACCTGAACGGAATTATCACAATGTATATTTTAAATCGAATTATATTCCTGGACAATCACTATGATTTGAGATAAATAAGATTGAATATTCATTGGAATTTGTACATATTTTCCCTTGTTCCTGATATCCCATAAGATATGAAACACTTCATCAATAAAATTCATCAATAAATTAGTCATTTTATGAGATTCCCTCATCCTGTAACATTCATGGAGGAGGTCCTGTAGAGAATATGTATACAGAAGATAGATTTCAAAAAATTAAGGATATTTTTCAATAATATCAAGGTAGTGTTATAGATAAGAAAGAGGTGGTTGGAATATTATCTAGCTTATTGGAATAAATTTAATCTATAACATAGTGAAATAACTGATTTTTGAAGGAAAACATAAAATATAATCTTTGAAATGAGAAATCTCTAGATAAGTGTGAATCTAGATGGTCACACCCACTTTTTTATTGAAGGAACCAAGGGAATTATACAACTTCCCATAGTTAATATTTCAATAAAAGTGTATAAAATTTATCATAGGATTCATTAAAAGTTCCTATATGATGAAATCCTTCTGGTTAACAATATTATAGTCATCACAACATGCTTAATATCCTTCAATAAGATATCCAGATTAGTCATCTAATATTTTATTGTGGTGTTGAGGTTGATCACTTGATAATTTGTATTAATAAGATCTTACAATGTAATACCTATCGAGTTCTCATTCCAAAAACGTAAAGAAGAATTTTCATTAACTAGCCAATAAATTTTTAAATCATTGGTGGAAAATACATTTTTTAAAGAAGTCCAAACTAAAGATTCAACACAATACTATCGGACCCACGTAGAATGCTACAACAGAGGTCAATACTGTCGGACCCATGTAGGATACAAGTACTATAGTTGTCACCGTCGAACCCACAGAGGATTCCAGTATGATTGTCATCGTCGTCGAACCCATGGAGGATTCCAGTATGAACATATTCATTATCGAACCCATGGAAGATTTCAGTACGGTTTTCATCATCGTCGAACCCATGGAGGATTCCAGTACAAAAGTTTTCATCGTCGAACCCATGGAGGATTCCAGTACGGTTGTCATCGTCATCAAACCCACGGAGGATTCCCGTACAAAAGTCTTCATCGTCGAACCCACAGAGGATTCCAGTACGGTTGTCATCGTCGTCGAACCCACATAGGATTCCAGTACGAAAGTCTTCATCATGGAACCCACAGAGGATTCCAGTACGAAAGTCTTCATCGTCGAACCCACAGAGGATTCCAGTACGGTTTTCATCGTTGTTAAACCCACGGAGGATTCCAGTATGAATGTCTTCATCGTCGAACCCACGGAGGATTCCAGTACAGTTGTCATCGTCATCACAACCAGCTTTAGTGTTCCCGCCCACAACATGCTCATTTCCGGGAGGGTCTGCTCCACGAGCCAAGGGGTCGATACATCAACTGGCATGTAGTCCAGAGTTGATGTATCCCAACGTTCTGCCTCCTCGATAAGAACTCAACATGACAACTAAAGCATCAATCGGATGCCCAGTCTGAGAGTTAAAGGCTTTTTCGTTCCATGGACTCGGTTGGTTTTTAAGTCAAAACCAACCCGAATATACTCCAACTGCATCCAAAACTCTAGCAGAGTAAGCCAAAAGGTTCGTCTCACTATGAGGAATCCAACAAAGTCGACGACACGTCAATCGAAAGTCTGGAGCTCAAGTTATAAGCGTTTCCGCTCTGAGATCCAGGTTGGTTTCGTGTTTGAACCAACCCGGACATACCCAAAGTTCTCCTAAATCTTGAATATAGTATACCTAAATTACCGTCTCGATCCAAGGATTTCCACGCAACTGACGGTGTGTCGATCAAAGGTCCGTAGCCCATGTTATGGGAAAAAGAACAAAAGTGGGCCGAAAATGGGGGGTCTGGGCCCGGTCCGACCCGACCCAACCCCACTGGGTCGGACCAAACCGGGTCGACCCGACCCATGTCTGGGTCCGACCCAGTAGGGTGCGGCCTGGCCCGACTGGCCGCGGCCCGGTCCGGTCCGCGTAACCCGGCCCGGCCCGGCCGGGTGGCACGCTGGCTCGGCCAACGAGATGGGCAGGGGACGCGGTCCCCCGCGGCATTTGCACTCCGCGGATGTGGAAAGAATGCATCCTACTCCCCCGGATGTCGTGCAGTCACAAGATCCGACCGCCTGCCACCGCAGCTTCAGCCGCAGCGGTTCTTTCTGGCGCCGCGTCGGCGACCTGTGCCGCCAGTGATGTCCGCGGGCCACCGGTGTTTCTCCGATGGTACGTTTTCAATTCCGTCTGCACTGGTGTTCATCTCAGGTCCCGTACTTTACTGCGAAGGCCTCAAATCACTGTCGTGGTCCCGTTTCATTATCGTCGTCAATCCGTGCACCAACAACAATCTACGGAGGGTTGTTGGGCCGTGTTTTTTTGACCCACGCCCTCCGCGTTAGGCATTATCAAATATCCAAGATTTGACAGGGTTTTATTAAGAATGAATAATCAATTTTATTTAAATAAAATTAAAGCAAACCATTCCACATAAGTTAAATTTAAAAAAACCCCCTACCTCAATGAAGTCGTCGAACGAGGTTGGTTGCAGGAAAGGGACATCGTGGAAGACAACATCATGGAAGGAAGATTGTCGGTGTCGCGGTACACAGTGTCGTAGAGAAGAGGACCGTCGGTGTCACGGTACATGGCGTCACATCGTCAATCTCTGAGAAATCAGCATTATTTGTCGTCCTTTGTCAGAGGCCCGCGTTCTTCATCAGTGACAGTGTGTTCTTTTCGGTCTTCAAGGAGGAAGATGAAGAATCCCAGGCTTGAGCAATTCCTCTCCAACCTTCTCGCACAACAAATTAACCCTTAAAGAAATAAGACTTTGTCTTATTTAATTAACACACACAAGCCAACATTCACTTCCAAATTCAAAATGAATTCCAGAATTGATTACATTGAATAACTTAATTAAATTCATTAATTAAGAGAGTTGACTTGGTATTTAAAAGGGGTGCGGGTGAGTTACATATTAAATGCACAAGAGGGAGGTTAAAAGGGATTTGAAGGGTTGGGGATCGTGTGGGCCCCACTTCACTAATATCCTACCTAGTGGAGTTAGGATATTAGTGGGTCCCACTCCTACCACCAAGCATAGGTTTAAACTACCTAGAATAGAAATAAAATTTGTAGAACAATATTTTATTTTATTCTTTAGTTAAACCATTTAATTAATAATCTCACTCGAGAAAATGCAACTCCGGAAAAGGTGTTCTTAAGCAATTATCGGCTCTGTGGTTTCATTTTTTCCCTCATATTTTGATTCTGAGCATCGGTTAAAAAGTTAGGAAAACCCGCTCGTTCGTTCAATGAACGTAACCTAGTTAAACTTCAGAAATTGATTTCGGGCACACCGAGACTCAGAATCAGTTTCCATCAGAAACTGTGACCTTGTAAAATCCCAAAAAAAATTAAGAAAAAATTTCCTTGGAATTTTACGGGTCTTTACATTACTCCCACTTCAGGGATTTACATCGCCGTAAAGATACATCATAAACTAGGGGAACAAATGTGGGTACTGTGCACGCATCTGAGCCTACCGCTCTCAAGTGCTCTCCTGGAGGTTCCCGTGCTGCCATCTGATGCGAACTAACGGAATCGACTACCCACGTAGGACCCGCTCCTATCGATCCTCGATCTCCACTGGAACCTCCACAAAAGAGTCCCCATCTTCAATGATATGCGTCGGGTCATGCACGTATCTTATTAGCCGAGATATGTGGAAAATTTCGTGCACCTGATGAAACTGAGGTGGATGGGTCAAGCGGTAAACCACCTCGCCTACCCTGTTGAGGACCTAGAAGGGTCCGATAAAGTGCAGAGATAATTTTCCGCCGTGGCTAAAACTCTGTAATCCACGTCTAGGTGAGACCCGTAGGAAAACGTGGTTGCTATCCGTGAACTCCAGTAGTCTCCGCATCTTATCAGCATAAGACTTTTGTCGGCTCTGAGCTGTCCTCATCTACTCTTGGTTGACCTGGACCTTCTCTGGTCCTACAAGAGCTGATAAGATTTCTTCTTTTCAATTAAGAGAAATCTGGTCTCATCCCCTAGATGAACCACGTTCTTTGCCTAATACAGTCAATCCTGACATGGATGATACTAATCCATACCAAGGATGACGTCGTAAGGCCTCGACGCTACTACCAAGAGATCCAACCGTTACTCTCGCCTCCAAGGGTTGAGTCACGCTGTTGGCATCAGTGTGTGGTCACTGGGTCTCCTTTAGTAGGTATCTCAAAAGTGAGGGTCAAGTAAATAGTTTTAAACCGGAACCTCTCAGTAACCACACAAAGAGAGGACAAGAATGTAAATGCCACAAAGAAAGGTGTCTTTTATTACATCAGTTCAAAGTACAAAGACACAAAGCGTCCACAAACAAACTTCAACAAAGCTAGAAGCAACCTGAACAAAAGTTTCCATATCTGGAGCTAGTCCCGCTCATGTCCATCTGCTCTCGGAGCTCGATGATTGTAGGGATCAGCTACCTGAAGCTAAGATCTTCCCTGTCCCCCTGTTCCCTATGGTTGGGGTGGTCTCCCAGGTGGTGGTGGTGGTAGGGCCTCAAAGAGTCGTCCACCACCCGCTGCTCATCCAGCTCCTCTGCCTCACCCGCCTGCTCCCTGTAGACCGCCATGGTCGAACCTCTTCCTGGGAGGTCCCTCTACCACCTGCTGCTCATCTTCAGGGCGAGTCAGGCAGTCTCGATCTATGTGACCCTGACCACCACATGCGTAGCATTGCCTGCTTCTCATGTAGCTGGCTCTCCTTCGTGTTCCCCACACAATAGAATCTTCACCCTGAGATTTCCCATCTGATGGTCTGGCCCGTTTGGACCTCTGCATCACCTATCTACTGCCAGCTGCAGAAGACTCCACTACAGGTCGTCCTGCGGAGGGTCCTTCCGTTGGTGCCTGCTCGGTGAGAAAACTCTCCACTAGAAGGGTTCTCTCTAACACCTCTTCCTGTGTCAGAATGTTGAGGGATATCATCGAAGCCCTAATCTCATGCCTCAGTCCCTTCTTGAAGGTCTGGGCCCAGAAGAACGGGTCACGTACCATATCTGTGGTATAGTGCGAGTGATCAGTAAACCTCTCCGAGTACTGGGCCACGGTCATGCTGCCCTGACACAACTGTAGTAACTCCTGAATTCACACTGCACGTAGGGTGGCTGGGACGAACTCTGGGCGGAAGAGGCTCTCGAAGTCCATCCAGAGGAGAGATGCCTCATCTTGCACCTGGAACATCAAGATCCACCATTTGCCTACTTCCGCGTGCAAGAGGCTCGCTGCAAGGATCATCATAAGGCCAGCTGATGTCCCCACTAACCTGAAAACTCGTACAACCGCCTCCAGCCAATCCTTGGCTGCCTGAGGGTCCATCTCCTCACGGAACCTGGGCAGTCTCTGATGCTGAAAATCATGCAGTGCACTAAGGTGACGTGCACTCTCAGCGGCTGGGGCTGGTAGCATCGGTGGCTCGGCGGGTAGAGGTACCACCAGTGCCTCCGCTGAAAAAGGGCCCCACACCGAGGCCTTGTTGCTCGGTGGGCTATCGTCTCGCACAAAGCTTAGAACCCTAGCTGGCTGCCATCGTGGGGCCATCCTGAAAAGAAACAGGTGCGCCACGGTCAAAACAATATACCTGGTGAGCTGACACAAAGTAATCACAAATAAAACTTTTTAAACACACATGCAATCAATGTTTTCGTGCATTGAGTTGGAAATCAGAAGTCAGGGTCCTGGTGTACGGATATGTCAGCCGTCGCACCAACACTGAACTCCCTGGACTGATAAACACACTCAATACCCTTAACACCATTGCTTCACATAGAAGAAAGATCAGAGTCCTGAGTTCTGTGGTAGAACCGGACCTTCCTCTGATACCAATTTGTCAAAACCCATCCTCGGGGTCCGTGCCGTGACTACCCCAAGCCCGCCTTCCATAGGCCAGGGGCGGGTGACTAGCACCAAAGGCGTAAATCCCGACATAAAGGGGAATTCATTTTCTTTATAAAGTAAACAAACACCACCGAGTAAGCCAGCAGAAGTAAACACTAAGTAAACTAAGTACAATAGTAAGTGCAGAAAAGTAAGTGGGCCAGAATAAATACCCAAACTAAATGTAAATTATAACTGGAAAGGAAGTACAACAACTGAAAAGTAAAGTAGCAAGGCCGAGCCGTCCACTGGAAATCCCACCGGAATGGTGGGTACAGATAGCCTCCTCAGCTCCTCGGGTCCTGCCGTCCGGCCTGTGTACGTCCCGCCCAGTGGTCCACCTCCAGGTACTGACTCATCGTAAAATACACCTTTGGCAACCGACTCGATGTAATATTCACCTCCGGGAACCGACTTGTCATGAGTTCCTCCTCCGGGAACCGTCCAGCTCAACAAGCCTCAACCTCGATTAGTGATGTCCGTCGTCTGCAAACAATACAACGTAGTGCGGGTGAAGCCTGTGCAGGGGTGAGTATACGATACTCAGTAGGGACCCTGAGACCCCCGAAGGTCTCCCTGAATCTACAAAGGATAAACCACAAAGAAAAGATACAATCACAGAGTATCATCCAACACTACTTAGGTATATTCCCATACATATACCTAAGCCATCAATCCAGTTCAGCTCCTACTAAAGAGCTCAAGTACAATCAAGTCCACTCAGGAAGGTAAAACATAATCTACACAGGAAAGCATAATCCAATCTACACAGGAAAGCACAACTCAATCCACATAGGAAGCAAGTCAATCACATCGAAGATAATGATTGAAAGTCAAGACTCAGATCACACAAGTATACATTATTTGTAAAACAAAAGGAGATGATCAGATGTAGTTACTGATTCATCTAGCTGGGACCCACGTAGGATACTAAACCAGATAAGCTTTCGGACCCACGTAGGATGCTACAACAGAGGTCAATACTATCAGACCTAGGTAGGATAGAAGTTTTGTAGTCGTCACCGTCGAACCCACGAAGGATTACAGTACGGTTGTCATCGTCATCGAACCCACGGAGGATTCCAGTACGAAAGTCTTCATCGTCGAACCCACAGAGGATTCTAGTATGGTTTCATCATCGTCGAAACCATGGAGGATTTCAGTATGAAAGTCTTCATCGTCGAACCCACGGAGGATTCTAGTACGGTTGCCATCGTCGTCGAACCCACGGAGGATTCTAGTACGAAAGTCTACATCGTCGAACCCACGGAGGATTCTAGTACAAAAGTCTTCATCATCGAATCCACAAAGGATTCCAGTATGATTTTCATGGTCATAGAACCCATGGAGGATTCCAGTAGAAAATTCTTCAACATCGAACCCACAGAGGATTCCAGTACAGTTTTCATCGTCGTCGCAGCCAGCTCTAGGGTTCCTGCCCACAACATGCTCGTTTCTGGGAGGGTCTGCTCCACGAGCCAAGGGGTTGATACATCAACTGACACATAGTCTGGAGTTAATGTATCCCAAATTTCCGACTCGTTGATAAGAACTCAACGTGATAGACGGCGCGTCAATCGGACGCCCGGTCTGAGAGTTAAAGGCTTTTTCATTCCAGGGGCACGGTTGTTTTTAAGTAAAAACCAACCTGACCATACTCCAACTACATTCAAACCTCGAGCGGAGTAAGCCAAAAGGTCTGAATCACTAAGAGGAATCCAAAAAAGTCAATGGAACGTCAATCAGATGTCTGGAGCTCAAGTTATAAGCAATTATGCTCTGAGGCCCCGGTTGGTTTCATGTTCGAACCAACCCAAACGTACACAAAGTTCTCCAAAATCTTGAGTGTAGTATACCAAAACTACTATCTCGATCCAAGGATCTCCACGAAATAGAAGTTACGTCGATCGGAGGTCTGTAGCCCATGTTTTTCGAAAAATACCGAAAGTGGGCCGAAAATGGGGTATCTGGGCACGACCTGGTCCAGTCCGCGCAACCCGGCCCAGCCCGACTGGGTGGCACGCTGGCTCGGACAGCAAGCCGAGTGGGGGAAATGGTCCCCCGCGGCCTTTGTGCTCCATGGACGGGGCAAGAGCCGTGTCCTACTCCACCGGATCCCGCGCGGCCACGGGATCCGGCCGCCTGCCGCCGCGGCTGAAGCCGCGACTGTTCCTCCTGGCGGCGCGCCTGTTCGCCGCCACCTCCGGGTGGCCGGCTGGCACTGCCAGTGATGTTCACGGGCCACCGGTGTTTCTATGGTGGTCCGTTTTCAATTACGTCTACGCCGATGTTCATCTCGTGTCCCATACTTTAATGTGAAGGCCTCAAATCACTGTTGCGGTCCCATTCCATCATCGTCGTTAATCCGCCCACCAACAACAATCTGCGGAGGGTTGTCGGGCTGTGTTTGTTCGGCCCGTGCCCTCCACGTTAGGTGTTATCAAATATCCAAGATTAGATAGGGTTTTAAGAAGAACTAATAATCAATTTTATTTAAACAAAATTGAAGCAAACCATTCCACATAAGTTAAATTAAACCAAACCCCCTACCTCGATGAAGTCGTCGAACGAGGTTGGTCACGGGAAAAGGACGTCATGGAAGACGACATCGTGGAAGGAGGATCGTCAGTGTCACGGTACACGGCATCACAGGGAAGAGGACCGTCGGAGTCGTGGTACATGATGTCGCACCGTCGATGTCTGAGGAATCAGCGTTATTCGTCATCCTTCGTCGGAGGTTGGCGTTCTTCGTCGGTGACAGTGTGTTCTTCACGTTCATCAAGGAGGAAGATGAAGAATCCCAAGCTTGAGAAATTCCTCTCCAACCTTCTCTCACAACGAATTAAACCTTAAAGAAATAAGACTTTGTCTTATTTAATTAACACACACAAGCTAACATTCAATTTGAAATTCAAAATGATTTCCAGAATGATTACATTGACTAACTTAATTTAATTCATTAATTAAGAGAGTTGACTTGGTATTTAAAAAGGATGCAGGTGAGTTACATATTAAATGCACGAGAGGGAGGTTAAAAGGTATTTAAAGGGGTGGGGCTCGTGTGGGCCCCACTTTACTAATATCCTACCTAGTGGAGTCAGGATATTAGTGGGTTCCACTCCAACCACCAAGCATAGGTTTAAACTTCCTAGAATAGAAATAAAATTTGTAGGACAATATTTTATTTTATTCTTTAGTTAACCCATTTTATTAATAACCTCACCCGAGAAAACGCAACTCCGAAAAAGGTGTTCTTAAGCAACTACCGGTGCTACAGTTTCATTGGTGCCCTCAGATTTTGATTCCAAGCACCGGTTCAAAATTTAAGAAAACCCGCTCGTTCGTTCACTGATCGTACCCTAGATAAACTTCGGAAATTGATTCTGGGCACACTGGGCCTCGGAATCAGGTGTCATCAGAAACTACGACATTGTAAAATCCCAAAGAAAATTAAGAAAAAATTTCCCTTGAATTTTATGGGTCTTTAAAAAATGGGTGATTGGATTTTTGAGTTCACTATATTTTTAAGACTAATTGAGGTGGTAAAGTATATTGTTTTATTAAAAAACTATTTAATTAAACTATAAAATATCACTTTTAAATTGAGTATAATTTTCTTAGATAACAATGTCTCAAAATAATGAGGATATAACACATATCATAAAGAACGTTACATGAAGAAAACAACAACTAGATATTGAATAAAAAATATCTTACGTTAGAATGTGTTTTTAAAAAATTATGATTAGAGAATATATATCAAAACAAAATATTATCATAGATGGATATTTTTGTTAAGATTTAAAAACTAAATAAGAAGGAGGATAGGTGCACCAACTTCACATAATACATGATTAAGATGAATAAAGCACTACCTATTATTATCATATACTTAATGAGTGACTATAAAAAAATTATGAAGTAATTATATAAGAAATATATCTAATAATTCTTTAATAAATAAGTATAAGCTAATGAAAAATAATTAAAATTTGAGATCATAAAAAATGTACCGAGGAGCATAAAAAATATGTTCAAAAACATTCCGCATGTATATAAAATTTTAGTAAAGATTTTCATGAACATTATTAAAGTACTAAATATAATTCTGACATTTTTCTGATATATAAAACAAAATTTAATAAAATGAGATTTTAATTTTAAATTTTATGAATCTATATTGAAAATTTGTTTCAATATGTGTGTTGTGACAAAATATTTTATTTTTAATATTCATTTTGGTATGTATCATAATTTTCAAGAATATTCTTATAATTTATAGTTTATACTATGAAATTTGTTTCTTTCACTTTCTCTATATACACGTGTATAAGTAAATGTTTACATATACACAGAATTATATATTTACCCAAAAATATTTAGTTTATTTAAATATATATGTATAAATTTTATATAAAATTACATTAATATACACCAATTTTATTATATGTCTACATTTTTCAATTTATTACAAAATATAGGCTTTATGTCTATTTTTATATACTTTATATATATGTATTATAATTTATAATTATATTTTTTATATTTATTCTTCATAAAATTTATCCATGTAAAAAATGATATAATATATTCATACCTTGTGTGTATTGTTTTTGTTAAATATGAATATTATTAAACCAAATAGAATGAATATGAAAAAAATGGATGGATTCCAATTTTAAGACAAAGGAGTATGAGGATGGGGTTAAATAGTTCATCAGGTTTGCAATAGAGTGTAGAAATGACTCTTCTCAAATAAATTTTCTATGTTTACATTGTCATTATTCAAGAAATTTTTCTCCAAACATGTTGGAAGAGAACTTGATTATCATGGAATAGATTGAAGTTATAAATGGTATACAAAAAATAGGGGAGAAATAAATGTATCTATTGAAAAGGGAGAAACTATGGTTTATATATCATATAATATGAGTATAACTGTAAATGATGATGGAGATCGTATTGAGGAAATGAAAAAGATAGTTGAAAAAGACCTTCATGATTTTTAAAAGATGCTTTAGAAGAATAAGGTTTGTGAAAATATTAAATTATATTTTTGTTTTATTAAATAGATAATATTTATAGTCATATTAAAGTTATTTAATTTGAATGCTAACAACATATAAAGTAACACAAGCTTTACAAAATTACTTTCTATATTAAATGATATGTTACCAAAAGATAATGAGATTCCATATAACAAATATGATGCTAAATGGAAGTTATATACAATTGGAATAATATATAAAATAATAAATATTTATCCAAATTATTAGATATTGTTTCATAAGGACCATGAATCACTGAAAACGTCCCTAAATGTGGTGTGTCTAGATACAATACAATGGAATAAAGTCCTTTAAAACTTTCATGTTACTTCCCAAAAATTCTAATGTCTAAATATCTATATGAAAGTGAGGAGATTAAAAGAAAATTCATGTTGAACATTAAGTCAAGAATTTGAGATATTAAATATAATGACCCATAAACAATCCTCAGTAGAAGAAATTTTGATCACGGGAATGCTAAATTTGAAAAAAAAGACATGAAACCTCCATGTTGGGTTATAAATACAATGAATTAATCCTTTTGGTGTACAATGTAACCATTATAGTAAATGGTCTCTTATGTTGCTAAATTATATCTTTCAACTATGGTTATGTATTACGTGCAAGTACATTATATTGTATATTCTAATATTAGGACTATTAGAAATGACATTAATGTTTATTTATCTCCCTTTATTTAAGATATGAAATTAATGTGGGATTCAAGTGTTACGTTTTATGATGATCATATAAATAAGATTTCACATTGAGAACCATGTTGTCTAAGATGATAAATGAATTTTATTTTATGAATATTTTTTAGGATATAAAATTAAAGGAATGTTTAGTGTCTCATGTGTGAAGAAGGTATACACTATGTTTATTTGAAGCATTACTTTAAAAATGTTTTTCTAAGACATCATAAATTTTTACCCCAAATACATAAATACTGATCTTGGAAAACATTATTTTATGGGAATTAAAAAATTGAACAACACCTTATCAATTAACAGGTCATAATCATTTTGAGAAAGTAAAGTATAATTTATATATTTTTAGTAAACCCTTTTTGAAAAACCTTTTGAACACATTTTGTAAAAAAAAATCATTTTTTGAATTATCATATTGGAATTGTTTGTACATTAGAATTTTTTTGATGTCATTCCCATAGAAAAAATATATTTTATAGTATCATTGAAGTGTTAATAAGTACTCATAAAGAAATAAAATATGTAATTAAGGCTAGGTTGGATGTAATTATTATGATTATTAGGGAATATTTGGTTTCAATGAAGGGTGATAGATGAACATTTCTTTATCTAGTATCTTACACTCTTTACAAGGAAGATACACTTAGATTTTTTAACATACTTAATGATGTAAAGGTTCCATAGGGGTATTTATAAAATATCAAAAATATTATTACAATGAAATATTTTATGTTAAATGGTATAAAATTACATGAATTTCATGTTTTGATGAAATATTTAGTGCATGTGGATTTATATTACATTCTACCTAAAAATGTTTGATAAAGATAAAATAATATTTCCTTATTTTTGATAGTTATATCCAGTGAAGTTATATAATTCATGATTTTTCTAACTATGGAAAATGAGTTTTTTTCATAATATATGAATTAGTGAAGTTCTTACCATAATTATCATTTGATAAAATGGTTCACTTGATGGTTCAATTAGTAAGAGATAAATGGCTATATATTCCCACACATTAAAAATTAATATACCCGAGTCTATGGTATATGTTTCTTTTGAAAGTGTTTTTAAAAAAAAAGTCAGTTATAAGGATGTAATTTAAATAAATATTTTTTAAGGAATCCATTTAATTTTGTACTAGCTACCTATTTGATGTGGATAGAAATGGTTTCTCAAAATTTTATCAAAATAGACACACTGTGGATGAATGGATTTCTAGAAGAATGTTATCACAATTACTAATATAGACCTTACGAATACTCAAATTTAAACTTTATATAATAATATATTAGTTTATTTTTATGCTGAAACTAAAAAAGTATTTATTATGTTTTCAAATCTATCAAGTATATAAATATGGATATCAAATACACATAGTCAATTTTTTATATGTTGGCTCTGAGATGACATTTATAAGGAGTTATCTGATAGTATTTAATCAATTTTAAAAAAAATTACTATTCATAGGAATAAGTTTACATATATTATTATACAATGGTCATGTAATTAATAGTTACAGGTTATATACAAAGGAATAGGATGAATTCACTATGATTCAAAATATTAAAGTTACTCTAATGGTGGAATTGATGTATCTATTTAGTAAAAAGGATAGAAATAAAATTTAAAAGAATATGTCATACTTTGTAATCATCAAAAAATATGGGAGTTATATTATAAAACATTATAAATGAATTTTTTTTGATACAAACGGGTTGTTAATTATAATGCATTTAAAATAGACGAATCGATATTTTTGAAAGAAAATTTCAATAATAAAGGTTATAAGGATAAGTCATTCATGATGGAATAATGAGTAGTACATGTATTTTATTCCTAAAATCCTATAAAAAGTTTGTTAAATTATTTTATCTTTAACTAAATTAATTAGAGGATGAAAGAAAAAACCATTGAGGATGACCCTTTTACTGGACAATTACAATCATTTTGCAGTGGTTTCAAGGTAGATGATGTATTTTATTTCATATTAGAATTTGATATGGGGATTTAGATAATTGATAGAGGGTCCAAATCCCTTCAACCTTTAATTAAAAAATATTTTAGTGAACAAGTAAAATTCATATGTTTCATTTGTAATATACAATGTTTTTCTTTATAATATTATTTATTCACTACAATATTTATGTAATATCAAGTAAACGTTTAAGTACTTGTGAAAATAATTGATTCTACATCCATTGGTTCTCCAAAGTTTAGTGAATAATATAACAATGATGATGAAATTAAGTAAATTTTTTAAAGTTAAAAAAAATATAATAAAAAAATATAGGAGCGTCGTAGTATGGAAATAATACTGAAAATTCGTAAGGTAGGAACTATATGTCTAAAATTTTATATTTGATATAATTCCTACATTAAACCTATTGAACCTGAAAAGTCTATTTCCATTAGTTATGTTAGGGTTAGTACCCTAATTCATGTGGTTGTTGATATAGATATGTGCCAAAATATTGTGCATGTATTTAAGGAAGTAATTTTGGAAGATATTAAAGAATAAATTTGATATAATTTCTCTATTATAATGATAACTTAAATAATTATTTATGATTTACTCATCATTATCCCTTAAAATTTTTATTTATATTAGATAATTTTTGAATGAAATTCAAATTAATGGTCTCTAAAATGGATCACAGATAATTTTAGACACTTATTATCAAAAATTATGTTAGGGTTGTTAAAGGGGAAATAAAAACACAACTTATATATATATTAATATATTATAAACCAAGAAAACTAAGATGGTTTCACTATTTCATATAAGAATGAATAATTTAAGGAAAATTTTATCTGGTAAAATTTTATTTTATATTACTTGTACTAATCAATTTTATTTTGAATTATTAATTTATGAAATGGAAAAGAAGAGTAGAAAATAATTAGTGTACATTAAAACCACATTTCACCTACCATAAATATAGGATGGGGTGTACTTCAGCTGAACAAAAAATTTTATGTATTTTAAATCTGTTGTAAATGTTTTACTTGATATGAGAAATAATAATATTATAATTATTTATTTTTATGTAGATTGATGAATCAATATCTTGAGATGTTTCCATCCCATGTTATGTGGTATAAAATGAGGATTGTGTAAATAGAAAGGGAAAATAGTCAATAAAAACAAAGAGAAATAATGGTAATCATGTGTATATATGGAATAATGGAATTTTATTCTTTAAAATAATATTACATAACAATGACTACTTACTTTATAATATTTTTTAACTAGTTTATACATAAGAATAATCCTAAACTGTAGCTAATATATAACTAATTTTAGTGTATTTTAATCATATATAACAATATGAATGTGTTAGAGGGGTATAATATATAGTTTTACCTTGAGAATACTTTGATAAAGGTAATACATAAGAGGATATATATTAAAAAATAAAAAATAGGAAGGAATAAATAGGTTATATAATAATAAATTCTAGTTTTCATATTGATGTGAAAAACTGATTTCAATAAATGTTTCATAAAAAATAATCAACATATTAGTAACAAAAACATGAATATACACCACTAACTTAGAGACAAAAACATTCCCCCACCCCCATAGGTAATCGTTTTTTTCAAAACTATTTATAATCAATGAGAAAAAAACAACTATTGATACCTTTCTTGTACTAAGTTTCCATAGGGTCAAATTGAGAGTTATTCATATCTATCAGCACAAAATCACCACCTTATTGTGATAGGTACAATTTACAATATCAAATGTGATATTTTATATACAAAAATACTTCAAAAAGATCATGTTATAGTAGGGATTCATATATCACACGAGTTGAGCACTGAGATACCCGTTCCCCTTGATGATCTTGAAGTTGACATAATTGAACTTTTTATTTGAACTTTTATAGTATGGTCGTTTAATTTTATAATGATACATGATGGTAATGATGTATGTCATTTCCAATTTATTTTATTTTGAAAACCTTTTAAAAAAAATTAAAAAAATTATGATCTTTGATATGTTATTATAGAATGAGATAAAAAATGGAAAATGGAAGGTTTAGTCTAGATAATTTAAAGGATCAACCATTAGATTAGAAGGGAATTCTAAGAGTATCTTTACCCAACTAATTTCACTACCAAATTTATTTAAATTATAATTTCAAGAAGATATGACATTCCAAGATAATTATACATCCTAAATTTAATTTAAAGAAAACATTTATAGAGTGTCCATTGCTAACACGATCAATATTGATGTCATAAATGAAATTCTTAGGCATAAATGGTTGGAATCCTTGGTTGTGAATGTATACATGAGGTTCATTTTCATAATATTTTATTAAATAAATGTTCTATTATTTTTATTAATATTTAATATTATTCATATTTCTTACAAGTTTATACTTCAAACCAATATAAATGTAATAAATTGTAAAGAAAAATTTGGATTAATTTTTTCTCATATCAATTCTACACAAAAAATAACAATGTATGAAGATGAAATTTTGGTAATAATAAACAAAGTAAACATAATGTTTTAAAAGAAATTAACTGATGAAAGGGCCTTCTTAAAACCAAAAATGTAAGGATAAAACACTAAAATCTAATCATTTACAATATATTTTAATTTTTTTTCAGTAACTCATTACTTATGTTTTTAACAAGAGTTTTTTATGATACGATATTGTTTATTTATAATCAAAACAATAGTATGAGGGTGGTAGTTACGAAAAATAAACCTATAAAATTATATAAAAAAATGTATTCGGGTATATAATGATATTTCATTAGAAATACATATATAAAAACGAATTAATTACTTTTATCAATTTTTATACAATGTATAAAGTCAAGTAATAACATTTATTGTGTTTATTTCATTTAAAAATTTATAAAAAATACAATATTCCATCCACAAACTAGCATCACCAAAGAGGTATCTTAGAATGTAAGTATAATTTCATTTAATATATTTAACTATTAGTTAATAAATATTTTTCATGTAATACTAATACTATCAAAATCCATATATTCAAATGAGTAAATATATTTTCTTCAAAATTAATGGGAGTCTTACATGGTTTCATAATGTTTTTAGACATCATAAAGAGGTGGTTTCCTTTCACATTTATATATTTTTTTAATTTTTTATATATAATTAAGAGGTAAGTTATATATTTATTTTTTAGTTAATTTTCTTATAATTTTTAGATATCATTTAAAATTTCCAGTTACAAAATATTGAGAGGTAAGGAAAGAGTTGTTTTATCCCACTATTGCAGGTCACTACAATTAGCTTTTAATAGGGGATGATTGTCTATGAGTCTGTTATAATTTTCAACCACTCCATTAATGGAACAATGGGGTCTGATTTTAAATTTTCATTGGCCATTATATTATTTATTTTATTTTGGGATTATTTTTTTCATTTATTGAATGTTATTTTTGTTTTTTGGGGTGGTGGTGGCATTTTCTTATTCAAGGTTTTGTTTATTACAAGATGATTATTGTGGATATTTATGAGAAAGCATATTTTATTGTTGTCTAGTCATTATTCTCATAAAACCCAATCATGGAATATTATTTCATTTTTTTTATTTAAAAAATATGATATAAATTTTATTTTATATAAATAATATGCCAAAATATGTGTATAAAATAAAAAATCTTATCTTTTTAAATAATTAGGTCTATGAGCAAGCTCGCATCTATATGATCTCAACCTACTGCGACCTACATCCGCATGTTCTGAACACACTAAGAACATATTTTAAATAGTCAAAATTTATTGGACCACCACACATTATATACACCCCATATCTTCTAATATTTCAGGACACATTTTCATTTTACATTGTGTTAGCCTTTGGCTCGAAATCTTAAACAAAAAGTAGGGGTTGAAAACATTAAAATGTTATGATAGACATATGGTCATACTAAGAATGATGATATTATAAATTAATTCATTTAGAATAATATTTTAGTGGTTTTTTATTATATTATGACTAGTACTAAATTAATTCAACACTTTTAGATTTTATAATATATTTCCTTAAATTTAATCTCTTTGATAGCTTGCGAAACACACATCCTTAAGCCTAAATGAACCATAACACAATATAAAGTTATAACCTAGCCATTAAATTTTTGGTTATGAATAGGAATAATTAAATCATAAAAAGTTTATAATATTCACATGTATAAATAGATTCACTGGTTATCAATTTATTGGAAATAACATTAAAGAATCATTCGAAAGTAAAATATTTCATCCCCTGAAATACTGTTTTTCTACATGCAATATGTTTTTATCTTAATAAATTAAATTAATCACTATTAGTGAATTTTTTTAATGAAGTTTATATATTATATATCCAATCAAATGTTTTATAATTTATATAATATTTTTTCTAAGCATGAGATATGAAAAAATCCAGTTTTATGATTAAAACAATTATTTTTATAGAGCGGTTCTGTTGCATTTTGCGCACTTATTTTAAAATTATTTTTTACCAATTTTATAAAATTTATTTTCAAAATTGAACTTATTTTTTGAAATAATGTTTTCAAAATTATCTTATAGTTAATTTTTAAAAATCTATGAAAATTTTCATTTTTTGATGAATAATGAGAAATAATGAATTTTTATTGAAAGATTCCTTTTCATTTGAAGCATTTACGATGCTTCATATTTTTAAAATTATTAAAAAAGTAAAATTAGTTTAATTATATTATTATTAATAAAATTTAGTCCATTTCAATAAATTCTATGTTTATTATTTGTATAAATGTTTTTTATATTTAAAAAAACCTTTTTAAAAAACCGTATTTTTATCACGCTTACGAGTTTAATATTAAATTAAATTATTCCAATTATATGAATTGATTTTGGTAAATTAGATTAAATATTTGGAATTAGAATAATTAATATTATGTAATAATTTAAACATATCTTTTTCATAATGAATAATAAATGAGTAAAAACTAATTACCTTAGTTATGGTTTAAATCGAGTTTTATGCATTACATGGACCTGTGTCTAAATTAATTTTAAACACACATATAATTTTATTTTGATAAATTGGATTTAATATTTATAATAAGTGAGTCAAAATTATCAAAAAATGATATTTTTTATTATTAAAGGATAAATTTCCTTCCTAAATAAAAAAACTAGTTATCGTAGTGAAAACTAAAATGGAAAAAGTAAGTAAACTTAGAAGATAAAGAAATAAAATGTTTAAAATATATTTATCTATTTTTTGAAGTTTTTTATAGACATTAAATTCCCTTAAATTTTTTATTTATAAATTTTGGATTCACTTGGGTTGAGAGTGACTTCCCATTATTGAATATTTTTGGGTATTTACAAAAATGCTACTCCCCCTCAATTATAAAAGAGAACCTCCTAACCTCACTTATTAAAACAACTAAATCCATTTATATTTTCCAAAAACTACCAAAATATCCTCCAAATATCCTTATACACGTTATAGGGATTATGGTATTCCTAAAAAACCAAACCTGTGGTCCTTAATGAGTGATCCAATTGAGTTTTTTCTAAGTGAAGGTAATTGTCTTCAATAAGCTCTTTCTTTTTTACTTATTATCTTATCACATTATTTCTTTTATTAATAATTAGAAAATAATAAAACCAGTATATTACATAAAATAAGATATTATTATGTTTATAAAATATCCAATATCTATTTTCTCATCCATCAAAGAGGAAATAAAGTCATTGATCACATGTATGGCAGACTTCCGCCTTGTGAACTGATGTACTTTATTTTCCATCTCAACAACTCATGGATAGATATTATGATATTTTTAATGTATATATATGATAATTATGAAATAATTATACTTACGGAGTTATAATATCACATAAAACTTCTTGATTTCCAATCCGTTGGATAATGATAATGTTGATCATGCATACGTGTGGACTATATCCTCCACAGAGATATGCGATTCATTTTTTATTTTACATTGAAATAGATATTAATGAGTATGTATTTAATTAAAAAAATGTAATTTATATGAAATAATAATGATTACTTAAATGTTAATTATTATTTACCTTTCTTTTCTTCTATCCCTAAAAAAATGAAAACAAGGTTCATGTGTACGTACGACCTACCGTCTCCATTAATGATATAACTGATTTTTTATCACTATTTTTTTAATATTATAAATAGTTATATAATGAATGAATATGATATATATTTAATTTATAAAATTATATATATTATCAAAGCATGATAAATGTATAAGGACTGAAACTCCCAATCTAAAACATTCATGAAAAATGAACTCATTACCTGAAACAATGATTTTTTCAAGGAATTGTTAAAAAATGTGTGGTCAAAGAATATATGTAAATCATATAAGGTGTTATATATATGGTAATATTTCTGTATATATTTATAATAAATATATATTTATTATATAGATGGTTCTAAAACATGTAAAGGAAATCAGACCAGAGGTAAGAGATTCCATGTTAATTTTCTTTAATTGAGATATATTCTAATACTATGAACCAATTTATTTCATATGGTTTGTATAATTAAAATATACATGTTATATAATTAATCCTTAATACATCATGTTATTTTTTGTTTCAATTAAAATCATTTCATCCAAGGGGTTCGACTTGAAATTACCTGGTGGTAAGGGGTTTCAAAAATCAATTTGTTTACATTGGGTTATATTACTTATTCATTAACTTTGACATTCTAATATTAAGTGTATAAGGAATTTTACTATTATATGTTATATTTAAACTTTTTTATATGTAATTACATTTTTTATACATAATAAATTCATTTATTAGTTCTTACTTCAATTTTATGATTCTTGGGAGGGATTCTGTCTCAATTTTCATTCATTGAGGCTTATTTTAATATAATGAACCAATTTATTTTATATAGTGTGTATTATTCCATTTTACATATTATATCCTGAATCATTAATACTTCATGTTATTTTCATTTTCTATTAAAATTATTTCATCCAAGGACATTTTAATTGAACGTATGAAGTGGTAAGGGGGTTCAGAACTCAATTTATTTTCATTGGATTATAATTTTTCTTAATTGTATATAATATTCTGAGATTATATGTGTAATTAATTTTTATTATTTTATGTTTTATTTACACTTATTTTTGAACTGAGATTTGATACACATAATAAATTCATTATTTGATTCACAGTTCAATGGTGTGATATTTTTAAAACATTTCGTCTCAATTCCCAATCCAGCAAGACATATTTAACATTATGAGCCTATTTATTTATATGAAATATATCTATTACCCCTTTGATATGTAACATAATGAATCTATTTATATTAATTGAATTTAATGTTTCATTTGATTTTATTTCTTTCTAGTTTGATATTATTGAAAAGTTACCAAAGCGGTAAGGGCTTATTTCATAGTGTCATCATTATTCGAGATTGTATATGTTCAAGTATCCTATAGGAGAATTATTTGATATTTACATCTAAAAACCAATCTATTTAATTCTCCTAAAATTATTTTTTAAAATTATGAGTTTTCCTTTTTTTCCTCTTTTAAAATACTCTTGTTACCAAAAGAATGTTTTAAGTAAAAATGACTTTATTTTTCTAATATGCCAGGAATAATTTTCATCCATGTCTATATTTTACTTAAAATGTTTTAAATAATTTTTTTAATATTATCCAAGGATTTATTAGAGAAATTTTTACCCATTTATTTCTTTTTTTAAAAATTTGTTAAGAGTAATATTATTTTCTTTTTCCTAACAAGGTAATTTTTTACTTTGTATCGAAAATGTGGATGGAATATTTATTTTAACATACTCAATATAAAAAATATATTCAAACCATAATAACCACCCAGTTAATTTTAATATTAATTTAAAATATTTCATGTTTTATTTCAAATAATACATTTTTCCTAATATACTATAATTATTTAGTTTTTAAAAGTATATTTAAATGAAAAAAATGACTTTTACAAAAGAATGTTTTTAATTATATTATTATAGTATTTCAAGTCATAATTTACAAAAAAAATTGTTCTCTATACTATACTGGGGATATGTTGTAATGATACAATCTTTATTCTTTCTCATGATGGATTATGATCAGTTTTACTCAGGAAAGTATTGACATTCAATTTTTTGATTAATTTTGTAGTTACTAACATTCCCTTGAAGATCTAACTTTCTTGTATTGATTAGAAATTATATTTAGCTTAAATATCCATACTATTTACCATGGATATACTAATCTCCTAAAATATATGTCATTTCTATATATGGTGTTTTACTATGAAAGTTATTTGATTAAATGGGGAAAATGTTGATAAATATATATTCTTTACTCTATATAGATATTTATCAATGAGGCGTATTATACATCATTTAAATAAAAAATTTGATATACGAGGAATGAATTAGAAATGAAGTGACGTGTCAAGCCCCAAATTATATACTCCCTCGATGCATTCTCAGGTCTTGTGAGGAAAATCAATAAGCTATCATTTAATGGGTTTCTAGTGTATACCAACCCATCAATTAAAATGTATTAGTGTAATGTCTTATTGGTATATACATATCATGATTTTCAGGATCATGGTGTCTAATATTAATCATTTCCTTAATTAATTATTTAGTTATTATAACCCATGAGATTAATGCATTAATATTATCCATGGATGATTTACATGATCAAGTTATTAATTAAATTTTATTTCCATTATTACTCATGATAACTTCCTATATATGTTACCCTTTCTAATAATATTATCTCACACTTTTTTTAATTTCTCAATGATATAAAAAATGAATATTTAAAAGAGTTTAAGGATGCCAAATATTTACTTTCACTATATTGTAATTTATGTTTTTAAATGTAATGAAAGAATCCATTATGTATCTAGTTTACTATGAATTATAATATTTACAATTATTTGGGTTGAAATCAATTATATCTTATGAAAATATAAAAAAAAAGTAACCAAAAATTCAGGACTACTAGATTTGGGGTCTCTATAGTTGGTATTTGATCCAGGTTTAGTAGAAACCTTTGGATGTAGATTCAAAAAGTATATATATTAGGGAACATAACCCTATGACCATCTTTGAAAAAATTCTACAAAGACACTACATTTATGATTTATATGAGGATAATTTAATATTTTTGCACCATCATGGGTTAATAAGTCAAATTATGGTTATAAGTTAAAAGTCAAAGATACCCCTTTTATGTTTTTTGTAATGTACATACCTTAGAGAAATTTATTGGATTTTCATATATTTTTGGGCTATATGTAACCCTTATGTACAACTTATGTTTTAGTGAGAAGTTTATATTAGGAATAATGATTTTATATTTTATAGATATAAATTTAAATTTATTGATAACCTTTAGGGTCAATATGATCATTGATGTTGTTGTAATAATAGACAATCATGTTTTTTAAAAAAAAATGAGTTATATAGAAAATGTTTTTGGTTAAAAAGTGATTTGATAACTAATTTTTTTTAAAATGTTTATAATATTTTTGTAAATGTTATAGGAATTATATTAATATAGTTTTATAAGAAGGAAAACCTATATTTGGGATGATAACCCATCACATATGGGAATTTATAGGGCTTAAACCCACAACCAAAAGGCGACAAGGTTGAGATTCCTACCACTGGAGAATATGATGTCATGGATATTAGGAAATGGTTTTTACTTAAATGGTTTTACAGATAAATATTATTTTATTTTGAGAAAAATATTATAAAAAAAATATTTTTTATTTTGAGACGATTAATGATATTTTAGTATACATTTTATTAGTATTTTGTATACATATCCATCAGGTTTAACACAAAGGATTATTTAGAGGAATATAACTAAATTTTTAGGTATGTAATTTAAAAGTTATGAAATCCCCTATACGTTGAAAACATACTTTGATGTTGAGAATATTGAGGTGAATTGGGATGTGGGGTTATTTTTTATAACAATCTATGTTGATCATTAAGTGAAAACTTTGAAGTAAAATGTATTATTTCTTCTTGTGAAGGTTTGTACATTTTTGTTATTTTCTTTAATTACTATAACAATTTCGATTTTGGTTAATAATTATAGATGTGAGGAATATATAATTATTCTTTTATTGATATTATGATCTATTAAAAGTTAATTTTAGTGATTTAGTTATAAAAATATCATATTGGTTATTCATTCTTTGGAGTAATAGATAAGGTGGAAATTGATCAAATAACAACCAAATGATGAAACTGTGGTTATGAAATAAAAAGATATCAATTAAGTATATTTACTTTTTTAATTAGTCAAGATAGTAAAATAATTCCTCAAACCTAGGAAAAGTATCTCAAAACAAAACAAATTATCCTATTAAAGTCATTTCTGATGAATTGATGGTCTTTTCACCCATAACAGATTTACGGTTTAGTGACTGATACCTTTATCCTTACAATGATCTGTATCAATATATATTTGTTCTGGGGTGTGTTTTTTGTCATCCATATCTATACATTCATTTCCCACTATTTTTTTTCTACTTAGAAACATCGTTTTTTTTATTCTAGATGACATTCATATTTAGCTTTCCCTCTTTCTAAGAGGAGGAATTGTCAACCCTTTTGAAATGTGAATTTTTTACAAAGGAAATTTGATGTGTCAAACCATTAATTTAAGAGTAAAATTTTATGTTTAGAGGACATGATTTATTAAAGGTTGGTAGAATTTAACCCTTAGTATTATATGACAAATTTCTTTAAATTTAATCCCTACTATAGCATGTGATACATACAACCGTGAGTCTAAATAAACCTTAATATAGTATTCCATTATAACCTAGCTTATAAACTATTGTTAGTGAATATGACTAGATAAATTATTAAAAATATAGGGTATACAAATTTATAAACAAATTCACTCATTATCAATTAAGGATAAATTTAAATAATAAATCACTTTAAAGTAAAATAAATATTTTTCTAAGACACCTTTTTTATGTGAGAAAAGTTTTTTAATTTAATAAATTAAACTAATCACTATTGATGTATTATTTGAATGAAATTTATATATAATATTTTCAATAGAATGTTTTATCAATCATTTTTTTTCTTAAGCATGTGATAATAATAAATCCAAATTTATTCTTAAAAATGTATTTCTTTGAAAGAGTGGTTTCGTCACGTTTCAAACACTTATTTTAAAATTAAATTTTACAATTTTATAAAATTTATTATAAATAATATTTTTTTTAAATTGTTATATACTAATTATACTGATGTAAATTTTGGATAATTTTCTAAAATTATTAATCTTTGATGAATAATGAAATATACTAATTTTTATTAAAAAAATGACATTTCGTTTAAAGAATTTACAATGTTCCATTTAGTTTTAATTATTTTAAATTAAAAATAGTTCAATTACATTATTATTTATCCAATTTATTTCATTTTAATCAATTCTATGTTTAATTGTTATATAAAAAATGTGTATATTTAAGAAAATCTTTCCTCGGAAAACCTAATTTTCATCGCTCTTGGAGGTTTAATTTTAAATTAAAATTTTCCAAATATGTGAACTTAACTTGGTAAAATATATTGTATATTTATAATAATAATAATAATTAATATTAGCTGATAAGCTCAATATAATATTTGGTTATTATGAATAGTAAAGGCAATAAAAATTAATCAAATCAGTTAAGGTTAAAATAGGGTTTTGTGCTTTCATGCATCTTTGTTAAAAGTAATTTTTAAAAAAACATAGAACTTTTATTTGGTTAATTTTATTTATTATTTATAAATTTTGGTTCCATTTAACCGAATTACTATCAGTTATTTTTAGTGTTAAATGATAAATTACATATGTAAATAAAAAACTAGTTGTAAGGAAATGAAATTTTTAAAAAATATTTATTTTTTAAGAGGTGTTTTTAGACCATAAATTTTATCCAATATATTATTTATTAGATTTTTAAGAACTAGGGTTGAGATTGAATTCCCATTATTTAGTAGTTTTGGGTATTTACAAAAATAAAAATCCTCCTCAATTAAAATAGGGATCCAAATCCCCTTACTTATTATTTCCTCAAAATCCATTTATCTCAAAAAAATCTAGAATTGTATCTCCAAAATATCCTTATAATTTTTTTATATCTTATTTTATTCCAAAAACACCAACCCTGGGATCCTTAATAAGATATCCATAGGAGGTTTTTCTAATTGAAGGTAATTGTGTTCACTAAGCTCTTTCTTTTTTAATTTTTCTCTTATCACCTTCACTCACACATTAATAATTCTGATATAATAACAAAATAACCTACCATATAATAATATTTTATTATGTTTATGTAATAATCTATATCCTTCTCTATTTCCATTAAATGGGAAATGAAACCGTGGATCGTGTGTACGACGGACTACTAACACTTGAACTGATATAATTCGTTTTCCATTACCACCTATCATGGGTGGATACTATAAAGGGTTTAATTAATATATATTTATATATATGATATTAATGACATAATTATAATTATTTAATTATAATAACATATATATATTACCTTCTAATCTGTTGGAAAATGAAAACGTTGTTCATGCGTACGTGTGGAGTACGACCTCTACGATGCGATGCGATTTTTTTATTTTGACATGGATGGTAATACCGATAGGTTTGATAAAATTATATGATATATATGATATAATAATATATCTTTAAATTTTAATTATTATTTTCTTTTCATTAATTCCATTTATAAAATATGAAAACAACATTAATGCGTACGTTTGGCCTACTGTCTCCATGAACGGTGTAACTCATTTCTATTTCAATAATTTTTTTGGAATACTATATATAGATATATAATGAATATATATTATATTTATATCATTTTTAACATTTTTTAGATGATTTAATAATGATTTAATTATAATGACCGAATCTACCAAGCCGAAACATACATGAAAAAAGAAGAAACTATTGCTTGAAATAACAATTTTAATAAAGAATTGTTAATAAATGGGTGATAAAATACAATAATTAAATCCTTGAAGTTATATATGTATATATATGAGTATGTTTATGGAATATATTAATAATAAATCTATATTTACTATATATTATTTTCTTGCAAGTAAAAAAGAAATTAATACCGAGGGAAGGGATTCCATCTTAGTTTCCATTCATTGATTCATATTTTAATGTTATGCACCAATTTATTTTATATGGTGTATATAATGACCTTTTATGTGTTTTATAATTAATTTTTAATATTGTATGTAATTTAAAGTTTTAATGAAATTATTTCATCATAGTTTATTTGACTTGAAAGTATCAAGGTGTAAGGTATTTTAGAACTCAATTTCTTTTCATTGGGTTATATTACATTTTCATTATTTTAGATATTTTAAGATTTTGTGTGTAATAATTCTTTTTTTATTTTATGTTTTATATAAACTTATTTAATTTGTATGTAGATTTTATAGACATAATCAATTCATTTATTATTTTTCACTTGAATGTTATGATCATTATAAAGTATTCTGTATCAAGTTTTATTCATTGGGGAATATTTTAATTCTATGAACAATTTTTTTATATGGTGTGTATAATTCCATTTTAAATGTTATATAATCAATCCTTAATACTTAATGGTATTTTAAGTTTCAATTCTAATTATTTCACCAATGGTATTTTACTTGAATGCACCATATGGTATGAGGTTTCAGAACTCAATTTTTTTCATTAGGTTATATTACTTCTTAATTGTATTTGATATTATAATATAATATGTTTAATAAATTTATATTATTTTATGTTTCATTTACACTTATTTTATGTGGATTTAAATTTTATATATAAAATTAATTCATTGATTAATTCTCACTTCAATGGTGTGATCTTATTAATTTCCACTCTATTCATACATATTTAGAATTATGAACATATTTATTTATATGGTGTCTATATACTATACATTTTATGTGTTAAATAATTATTATATTTACATTAATGGTATTTAATATATTATTTTATGTTATTTATTTCATGGGGTTTATTATTCAAATGTTATCCAAGTGGTACGGTTTATTTCACAATGTCATCATTTTTTAGGATTGATTATGTTTAATTATTAAATAGGAGAATTATATTATATTTATATCTTGAAAAAAATATGTTTTGTTATCCTATGATGATTTCTGAAAACTATAAGTTCGCAATTTATTTTCCTATTTTAATTACTCTTGATACCCAAATAATGTTTTTAAGGAAAATTGTATTTATTTTTCTACTTGGTCAAGAGTATTTTTCCTCCATGTCCACATTTTCCTAAAAATGAATTAAGGAATGTTTTTAAAAGTATATAATTATTTATTATAGGAATTTTTACTTCTTTATAATTTTTTATAGAATGGTTTAGAAGGAATCTTCTTATCATTTTCTTAATAAGGTACTTTTTGACTTTTTTTTGAAAATGTGAAAGGAATATTGGTTTTAACATACCAAAAATGAATATAATTTTATTATCATCCTTCCCACTATTTTTATTTAAAGATTTTACATTTTAAAATTTTCTATTTTCTTTTCAAAGAAAATGTTTTTCCTAGTATTTTGGTATTTTTTAGCTTTTAAAATTTATTTTCATTGAGAAAAGGGTATTTTACTGAAGAATGTTTTTAATGATATTTTATGGTATTTTTAATCATAAATGACAAAAAAAAATTCTTTTACTTCCAAACCAATGGGGATATGTTGTAATTATAGAATATTTATCTTTTCATTGGTTTTGTTTGATCAGTTTGATCAAGGAAAGTGTTGGAATTCACTTTCTTGATTAATTTTTTAATCATTAGGTTTCCATTGAAACATTATATTTATTATGATCATTAGACATAAAATTTACATTATATATATATATATATTATTTGTCATAGATATGATTATCAGTTAAACCATATATCATTTCTACACATGGTGTTTTATTATTAATGTTATTTGATTGGCTGGGGAAACGTTGATAAATCCATATTATTTACTCAATTCATATTTTTGTTAATAAGGAATATTGTTCATGAATTAAATGAGTAATTTTATTTATGAGGAATTAATTGGACATATAGTGATGGGTGCAGTATATAATTATATTTCCACTTGATGCATCGATATGTATCATGAGACAAATCTGTAGGCTAGCATTAAATAGTTTCTGGTGTATACCTACCCATCGATTAAATTGTCATGAAAAAAGGCCTTTATGGTACATATATCATAATATTTAACATCATGATTTTAAATATTAATAATTTCCTTAATTGAGAATTCTTTTATTACTATCCATGATATTACATCATTGACATTATCTAAGGATGCTTTTCTTGCTCAAGTTATTGATTAAATGAAATGTGTTTTCAATTATTTACCTTTCCATATATAATCCAGATAGCATATACTATACATAACCCTTATTGAGCATATAATCTACAATTTATTTGTTTTCCTTTCTCTAGTATATGAAAAAGGAACCTTTTATTAAGTATAAGGATTCAAAATATTTAATTTCACTATATTTTAATTTGTGATTTCAAATATAATGTGAGACTTATGTATATATCCAGTGTACCAATACTAATAAGCTCTTTGGTTATTTTGGATGAAATAACTTATATCATATACCAATATAATAAATAACCATCTATTCTGGTATACTGGTTTTGAGGACTTCATAATTAATATCGTTTGGAAATTTATAAAGAATGAAAAGATATTAACATGATAATATTGTAATATTAATGAAAATCTTACTTATTAAAAGGAGATGAGGTAGAACTAAAAGGAAGATTTAGTTTAAAATGAATTTCAAAAACTTAAAACAAAGACAAACTTCTTGTATTATCATGATACTTTAGAAAAAAGGGATAATTTTTTTATGATGTGTAATAATTAATCTCACATCAACCCGACACATGGTGTGACCAGTATGACTAAAAGTGTATGTTTTTAGTTTGAAAGTGACATTTCTGTTCAAAATGTGCATAAAATACTCAAAATAGAGCTAAATTACTCAAAGGTTCTTAAACTTTTTGAACAATAATGAATTATTGTTGGTCTATAAATGTTCTTAGAGTGATATATACTTTGAGAAGGGTGGGGGGGGGGGGTAAATTCAAACATGAAATGCTTAGACAATTTAAACACATTTTCCTTTTATGTATCACTACCCTTACAGATCTTGACCTCTCAACCATGAGGGTGACTTAATATATAAACATGACTTTTAACATTTATCTAATTCAATTCACTTGATCAATCTATCTTATTAGATAGTTTTTAAGTTTTTTACCCCTTTTGGTGAGCATGGATATAGTACACAGGAGAAAGAGAATGTTTACTTTGTTCATCGCTATGGGCTAGTACTAGGAGAATGTAATCAACATTGTGTTGATGTGAAAAATAAATATAAAAATAACTACTCATCATTGGGATCTAGTTCAGGTCACTCCTCTCCCAGGCCCATTACCTTAAAATATTTAGGTTTAACTCACTATTTCCCAAGGCTCACTGTTAGGTCACTTTTCCTATTATTATTTCCTCACTACTATGGGAAGGAATCTAAATAGTTTATGTATATATAGGTAACATAAAAAAATTCATGTTTTTTCTATGTATTGATAGTTATAATTGAAATACTATGCTTCTCTTGGTAGATTTAATGGGTTACCTTCTTCATCTTTCCATCACAACATCTGAAATGCCACCTTCTAGTATTATGCATGGAACATCTTCTCACTTTGTTAATATGAAACAATATCCTTCCTGCTATTATTTGTAATGATGTTCAGTGAGTACTAACCTATTATTCCCCTTAATTTTTGGTCCCTTATTAGGAATTTGTCTTTCCATTTCTCAGAAAATAGAATATGGAACTATAATCTATCTTTTCTATAAATATCAATGTATCATTAAAAAATTGAGAGATCATGTTACTTATATGTTTTCCAACTATCAATCCATTATGAGTCCTTAAAATTTCCCATAACTCTTATGTTAACTACCCACAATCACCATAAATATAGATTTGATATATAACTACATCATGGAACCATTTATCTCACACTTAAAACGTGGATTAAATCTTATTTAATCCATTTGAGTAATGTTGAAATCTCTCTTTGATTCATGCTTTAATAATTGACTAAATTGGAGGCCTATGATTTTTTAATCATTAAATAAGCTTTCATTCATCAAGTTATCTTTTATATTAAATTTTTACAAATCTCCTACTGAATACCCACCAAAACATCTTGTTTCCAGACACCACAACATGGATTATGTATTTCTAGGTAAAAGTCACTTTGAAAAACCTATCTATATATCTTTTTCATTATTTTATTTTTCAATATTGAATTACAATGTATACTTATAATGTTTTTTTAAAATACTACCACTACAGGAACCACCACAACCATTTTGGGATCACCTTTATATATTGGGGAATCTTCAACTCAAAACACTAAGTAAAACACCAAAAACCCTATCACCATAGTGTGGAGGTCATATTTATCATCTTATTTCAAATAGGTTCACCACATATTTCTCCCCACCTATTTTGGGTTCACCATTTCTCTTTGGTTAAACTCAAATTCAAAACTCTATTTGTTACATTGTTTATAAAAAACTTTGGTCATTTTGAATGCAACATTCCCACTGAGATGATGTGGTCCTCATTACTTATCCATTTTGTACATCTCAAAACATCATGTATTTAATAAGGTTTATCGTCTTGACCACGTTAACTAAAATAACCACACCTAGGCTTTATAATATTTCTCAATTGAACTACAAATAATCTTTGAGGACCACTATTATGTGATCCTTTCCAATTTACCTATTTTAAGAATTACCTTATCAGAATTACTTTCACTACAGTGTATCCTTTACCAACCTTTATCTATGATTCCTCCATCAAGTCATTGTATCAAAAATATTGGATCATTTCAGAATTCTTTTACACTCACAAATTTCTCCCAGATATCTAATATTTTTTCAACAATCCACTTCTTGTCAACAAATCCAACTCCACTCAACCATTTATTTTTATTAACAAACCTTCTTGTCAAAAAACCACTTCATTTAAAAAATCCAACATAACCTATTGGGGTTACAATAATCTCCCCCTATGTATTTTATTTACAGTATTGTACAACCATTCTATTTAATATATTCCCACTAATTGTCAATGAAATTAAAAGGTAAATTTTATCACTTAATAAAAATTTCAAAAGGGTTCAAACAATAGAATAAGTTAATCTTGAATTCCCTCAACACATGTGTGATCATATCTTATCCTCCTTCATAAATAGGGATATTAAACATTATCATATAATCCCCATTAGAATGATGTATTATTTTTCTAATTTTCCCTAACTTTTATATCATAAATGTGAGGGAATAAATTCTAATAAATAAAAACTCCCCCTTTTCATCATATTATAAGAGGGGGTTCATCATGGGACATAACTTACCCTTTGAGGATAGGTATGGAGTATTCATATATATACCATACCCCCTATGAAAAGGAACCTTTATCATTAAAAATCAACTATCAATTAATTATAGGATCAGTGTAAGAAATAAGAATCTTTAAAATATATACTCAAAGTTTTTCATGTCTCTCTTGAATATTAATGAAATATAACAGTAGATTTAAATCATTCATTCTCTCAATAATAACCCTAGATACCCAATACTTTCATTACAAATAGTTATAATAAAAAATAAAGTAATTAGAATTGGGGATCATACCACTACTTATAATTGATATCTATTATGAAATTCATATTGATACCAATTGAAACATGTTCTCTTATAACTCTTCATAGGATTCAAAAATATATTATGAGTCTTAAAATCTTTTTAAATTTGATTATAAAATATGCCAAAGATGTCAGATGTTGAAACCAATTTTTGTTTCTTATTTTGGGGATACACTATTTGAGAAAAAATAATTCATATCATCATATATTAGTATCCAATATATTAGGAAATCTGAAAAAAAATATGATAAAAAAATATATGAATATAAAATTCATGTGTTGATGTTTCCAATCTGCTGTTTTTTCTTATCATGGCATGATACAACTAATTGTTTTTCATTGATACTAATTGATATACATTATATATTTCATTATACCAAAGGTATGTTAATATATTATTTTAGAACTATTTGTTCCCCCATTTAGGCCCTTTTAATTAATTTTTCAATATATACTTTCTCAACTTTCATGTATCATCAATATTAATTCCAAATGACATTTGAAACAAAAATGACTCCACAAGTTTCATGAAATTTATATCTTCAATAGATTTTCATTCATATAAATATTTATTTTATTTTCATCATTCTTACTCAATGGATCGTAGCTCCCCCTTAAATTCTAAAACTATTTAGAAATAGTTTTTTATAATTAAGAATATGGGGAGAGGGGTACATTAGACTTCCATATCCTAAGGAATGGGGTTGGTCAAGATGAACCAACCCATAATCTTCAAAATTTTCATTTACTTATTTAATATTAAGGGAAATGAATTACATGAATTCATATACCACATCATATTCATCAAATCTTTTAACGAACCACATCAACCATTTTCCAAAGGATCTTCCATGTGTATTTCCACTAACATATATTTATTATTTGATAAAATAATTCTTTTCTAATTTATCTTTTTTCTATATTTTTGAAATTGATCACACTTGAGAACATATATAAATTTTTATATAATTTGTTTATATC
Source organism: Viscum album (assembly GCA_963277665.1). NCBI lineage: Eukaryota > Viridiplantae > Streptophyta > Magnoliopsida > Santalales > Viscaceae > Viscum > Viscum album. The sequence goes on along the minus strand of OY728157.1, from coordinate 1,973,806,085 downwards.
CCCTCCATATTCAATCTCAATTGGATGAATATTCTTCCAAAATTTGATTCTTACCTATAGTGGTTTATGTGAGACCACTTAATAATGCTTCCTCCTTGATGGTCACAAGTTCTATCTTGGACTCTTTCTTATCCCTTAGTGTATTATCCTTCACTTTTTCTTCCAACTTTCTTATATCCAGAAAAACTACTCGATTTTCTTATATTTACCTTCTTAATTTATAGATATATATTTCTATTATATTTATTTTTGTGTTTGATTCACTTTTCCATTAAGCTCATTGTTTTCCCCCAAAACATTGAACCTATTTTACAGCGTATCAAGCCTTTTATTTCAATAAACTATATCCCTACATGTTATAAGAGTGTATGGTATCATTATGGAATATTCATCCTTCCATGAATTTTTTAAATGCATTATATTTATACATGATTGAGGTTATGACATATAAAACATACAACATGTTAATCATACCTCATTTGGTCATTCCTTGAATAATGTGTTAGTACTACTAGAGATTTTCATTCACTTTGGTGATTTTTGTCTTCTGTGAACATACTCATAATCTACCTAATTCTTCTAAAAACTATCATTTTAGTGCCAACATGTTTTATGGATCCTATTTTCTTTATTCTTTATAGAAATCATCTTTTATTCTAGATTTTATATCTATATCACTCTCTACTATTAAGGATTCCTTTGGAAGGATTTATTTATACTTATTTGAGGTGATTATTTACTCCTCAATTTCTTCAATATTATCATCATTTTCATTCAATTATCTATCCATTTATCTAATATTTTAAGAAACATATAATCCTTATTGTATTCTCTCATCAAGATTTATTTTTTGTATAATAATTCTTACATTCAAATCCTTATATTTAGGCATCTACTTTTAGATTTATTAGATGATATCTTTGATCATGTCACTATTAAACTAGTTTTTTCACATAAGGATGAGAAGTTTAAAAGTTAAAATACCAAAAATAATATAAAAATGAAAAATCATAAAGGATCCCATGTGTTATCCAATGTGGTATCGTACAGATCCCAACCCACACACTCAGTACCATCATGCAGTTCAAACATGCAATTCCACCCTACGTGAAGACTTGTGAATGAATCACTAGTGAGAGAGTCTAGAGACAAATAACCCCTTAACCTAGGGAATTTTTTTTTAAAAACCAAGACCCTTTGGATCCTCATTTTGGATGAATGAAAGATGAGAAGAAGCCTCATAGTTCTTCTCACCTCATTCCTTCACCCAGGTCGTTGAAACCATCCAGATAGCTCTAAAAACCTCAAAAGAAGGGGGGATTAATAAGTGTAGCAGGATTATAGTTTCTATAGTGTGTAAAACATAATAGACCTATGTAAGGAGCCACTTACCCTAAGTGAAAGAGTAATAGGGTGACAGATCTTTCCTAAACATGATTCTTGTGAGAGACCCTTCTTGGAGCACCAGAGGAGACCCTTAGTGGATTGAGAAAGGAATCACCCAAGTGGTTTTTATTAGGTTTATATTCATCCAAATTCACCTAGGTATCCCCTGGGAAAATCCTCACAACTTTCCCACACATAACCTTGGTGAAGCCTAGGCAATTACACCTAAGAATAAGATGGGAAAAGCCCAACCCAGCTCACCCCGACATCACCTAGGAAAAGCATATGCCATCTCACCAAAGCATGAACAAGGTGAATCCCCAGCTAGCTCACCCAAACATCACCTAGGTGACGACCAATCTAGCTCAGCTAGGTATCACCTAGTAAAATCACCCTCTAATCCCTCTTTCATTCTACTAATGATAGAGAATTTATTTCACTGGGATTCCCAACAAAGGGAAACCAAGCCAAGATCTCATCCAAATCCCTAGGATAAGTATGATCATAGTATAGGTCACACCAATGTGTCCTCTTGCTCATAAAATCCTCTGGTAAAGGAAGTTCCACTATTAACATACCTAATAGGTATGATCAATGGAATAAACTCAATAAAACATTATGGTGTTAATGATGATTTTGACCTTAGGTATGGTGGTATATTGCTCATGGGTCTAGACAACAACATCTATTTCTTATAGCCTCTCCCGCAACATATCTTACACCTATCTAAAGGGAATAAGGTAGAGGAAATACAAGATAATAACTCATGTAGTAAGAACATATTAGTTCTTTGGGGAAATCCACCCTACCTTCCATATCCTCACCCCCATCTACCAAAAGATAAAATAATTTTTATGGATTGCCTAATCTTCCACTTATTCTTGTTTCTCACACTAAGAATAAATAATGTGGGATTAGAGGTTAGTGGGGATCATGTCATTAAAAAAATCAGAAACTATTTGGGAATCCTCCTTATATGTAATCCCAAACCTATCTAAACTATGCCAGATTTGATTTCCATCCAAACTGGATATGTAGGAAGAATCCCTGAGGATTAAATCCAACACCTCAAACTCACCCTAATATTATCTAGGACATATTCTTAGTAGAGTGGTTCCCCCACCTAGGAGTCTACAACCCTTCCATTCACATTCATATCACACTCATGAGTCCAAATTATTTGGAAGAACCACCGTTATAGGGATATATCCCCAACTAGACAAACCCAAAATGGATGCTTTAGTGTAAGTATCACACCAACCATAACTAGGAAACTTCTTCCTCTATGTCCTCATTGCATGACATTAAACTGAATGGTTTGGTCCTTGTCAAGCGACTTTAAAAGTTATTATGTTTCCCATTAAGTGGAATATAACTACATGGGTTATGATTCCTCTTATGAGGATGTGCCGGAAGACCCTCTTATGGGCCCAATCCCAATATCAAAATTACTCTCGTCTCCTTGGATGATGATAAATTATTGAGATCACCACTATTTGGATTAAAACTAGAATCATGAAATAATAAATGTGTCCAAAGATAAAAAGCCAATAACATATCTAAATAGTCTCATCGATAGAGAATCATAGATATATAAAGATAATCCATTAATGAAGAACCCCAGATACATATAGATGGTTTCAAATCAACACATTTATATAAATTATTTTTAATTTAAGGGATAAATTATCAACATTTTGGATTTAAAAATGATTCATGAATATGTCCTAAATCCATAAGAGAGTCCAAAATTATTAATTAATTCTTCCTAAAAAGGGTTTTATGATCCTGACCTCTAATATTCTCGACCAATGTGAGTTCCTAAGTGTGGTTTTCTTAGTTTCCCAATAACTTTAGACCTTTTTAATGTTTTCCCTTGATCCATCATGGATATGAGAGACGTTGGGTGTTTCTAGATTCATGAAAAAATATCATCACAAACTTAATTGAAAAAAATGGTGAATAAATTGTGAACATAACATGAAAAATTGTGAAATCATACTAAAACCCCCACAATCAATCATTGGGAACCAAATTTTCATTAGAAAAAAAATAGTGAACCTGATTTGAATCCTTTAATTCATAAAAATAACTATGTTTTTCACATGTAGGACCCTTTTTTTAATTCTATAAAATGAAACAGACAAAAAAGGATCCTTTAAAACAATCAATTACAAATTTATTCATTTATTGTGATGTTACATTGATTGTTTCTCATGTTTGTGTTTTTTTTGTATTATAGGAACATTCCCTGGATCTCCCTTCAATCAAATGGAGTCATAAAAACTGACACAAACATATTCATCAAATTCCACCCAATCTAGATCCTCATCAAAGAAAAAGATCTATCCACCTTCCTAGCATCTACATCACTGGGTATCAAATGCGATGATTAGGGAGTACCATCGCAATGGTACTATCCATATATTAGAGGCTGCATGTGCATCCCTTCAAAAAATTAATCCTTTCTAACCATCCTATCATCGACGGCTCATATCCAAGAATCAAATAGTTCCACTCAAAATATTAAACTATTTTGGGATCCTATCCTTGGAAACAAACAATAGGTTCCTCACTTACCTTCAGGTGGCATACCAAGAAGTCAACAATGGCCTCATCTCAATAATTGTTGAGTCGACAAGATGGGATCTAGCCCATAGTATCCACCATCAATATTGCATCATGAAAATTCCTCAATATTATGAGGATGACACCCCATGGGTTCCAGCTAAGGTCACTCAGACCCAAGCATCCGAAGAAGCCTGTTGAGTATGAAAATCAAAAAAAACATGGATATGCTCACATATATTTTCTCACTAAAGATTTCTGCCAAAAAACATGATGGAAACCTATGAGATGATGAAAATTACTTATTTGGTACATCAAGCCTGTTAGGATGGTCTGGAAGAATCCATAGAAACCAGTTGATAGATCCCTGCAATAAGAAGGGTATAAATACATATATATATCCCCAAACATGAAGAATGTGAGTATATTATGTAAGTGAATAAAGGATAATAGTAGGAACATATTCCTGATCCAACTATGGAATGATCATATATCCATCTTCTAACTACAGAATTCATCCATCATATCCTAAAAATGATGGAAGGGTAGGAATATATCCCTTCTCACATTCTGTAAATATTCCATGATATAATGATATTAGCTGTAGTGGCTTGTATTCAGGCATGAAACCCAACATACTCAATTTGGGTGACTAATAAATATAAAATGAGATTTAATCATAAGTATACACACATAAATTCTCTCATATAGAAGGGTGTTTGGAAACATTCCATGATAAATGGACAATAAAATTGAACCTATATCCCCATTCCAAATGGAGGTCACTGATCCATTTCAATGACCACTCTAAGGAATGCATTCAATCATTTCAAAATCTAAAATCTTGTTAGAAAATTAAATTAGAATCATGGAAGTCACTCTAGCAGTCACCTGAATATGAACGCTTCTATTCACAACATGTGACTCCTATATCCCAAATGAGAGAACCCAAGAAAATGTCTCTCTAAATGCAGTTTAAAAATCATGAGTAGGTTAATGTTTCTGCTCCACTTAATTTTGAGATCATTGATTCCCTATAAAACCTATCAATAGTGGCCAAAAATCCCACCAATCCACTACCAAATTATCAAAACGATGGTAAAAATTGTGAATATCCTCCCTGTAACTTTTCATCCATAACCTTTATAGGTCCTACATAGAAAATTTACCATGTAGGCTTCCTTTCTGGTTAAAAAATGACCAATAATGGGAACCTTTTTTTATGAGTACCATGGAAACCCTCTTCATGGTTAGAAGATCAAACAAAAAAAATTTCCTCTTCTTTCCAACATCCACCATGGAGTTCCTACCTATGGTGTACATCATAGAAACTCATCCAATTATTGGGAGTTAAATTATGATGGTTTTCCTCCCCATTATAGTTTTTATTGTGACAATCCTTGTTATAGTGATATTTCATTTCAACAATAAGGTCCCGCCCTTATTGAATCAACTATGTGAGAGACTTCGTATAAGGATAAACTTGGGTTGTTAATTACATTAATGGATGATTCCTTATCATTGATAAGTGATATCCTTTCTCAATTGGAAGGAAGTACAAGGAAACATTCACTCTCTAAACACCCCTTATATTTTCTGACATCCAGAATAGTGGAGAAGATTCCTTGTGACACCATTCCTTACAGTAAGTCCTATGGGAGACAACTTCTTTGGCTAGACAAGGTGGGGGAGTATTCTATAGATGATGAATAAGACAAAACAATTATGAGAAAAAAAGGCTAAAGATAATATATCAGTCATGTTTTGGATATTAGCCTACCCTCAATATAGAATTCTAGAAATTTTTTCACAATTGTGTGTGCAAGAAATTCAGATGAACAAATGGATGAATCTTTATTACTTTGGAGCTGAATTAATATTTTATAATGGATATGGAGAAAATTTCAAGGTAATCAAATAAATATGATTTGAAGTTGAATTATCTTCCCTCCCAATATACAGTTCCTAAAACTAGAAAAAGTGGTAGGGTCTCCAAGTTACATGTCCAGATTTATTAAGAAAGATAAATTAGCTAATTTCTAATTCCCCAACCCATGTATAAATAAATGGATGGGGTGATCATGGAGAGTTTTATTTTACATCACTCTCTAGTTTGCAGAGCCTACCAAATTTGATGTCATTCTATGTCATCACCTAAAAGTGGATCTTAGAAGAAATATTTTCTTATTAAAAGTGGCATGCTCTGTAAAAATTAACCCAAAAACATCGTTAGTGTTTGGCCTAATGAGAGTGAGACATCGAATATCTGATGCACGAGGCATCTAAGAGGGTTGATAAAGATTCCCACATAAGGAAGGATAATCATCAAGTTATGAAATTTTCTTTAAAGAAAATCATATCACTTACAGATCATATAATTCACTCAGATCATGCTCTAATAATGATATGTAAGACCAAAATGGAATATGAAATATTTATAGCCATAAAATTACAAAAAAAAACCCATCCCACAAGGGAGGGTGTTTTTAACACATCCCTTCCCCATGAGGCCAACAAATTTAGTATGAAATGTTGCAATAGTGTGAAAAAGACAACCCTATCCTGTAGGGATTGGGGATATTTTAACTCCGTCTTTTCTTCAAGGGAATTTAGTATTTTCGTTTTTAGTGAGAGTATGTAAAGGGGGATCCTCCTAATTCATATCATCTTGTGACTTGTCATCTGTATTAACAACACTCACGACAAAACTATCCATATATTCCATTTTGATCACACTTCATTAGATAGGTTTAAGAAGATTGGTGAATGAGTGGAACATTAAATATTGTGAGCACAAGAATAATTGGTCTCTCAAGGGTACAACCACTTCTAGGCATCATAGTTATTTTGGTAGATTTCCTCAAGGCAATAGAACCTCCCATTTTCCAGGTACAAATGAGACACAATTAAGGAATTATACCTCAGAAAGTGTTATTAGTACAACCCTTACAGATGCTACAGAACATGAATATTATATGGAAGAAAAAGTGGAGGACATTTCTATTTGAAATATTTTCAACATGGAAATGACTAGAGAAGGTGTTTATACCAGGAATCAGAGGCTTGATAAGATTTTGGGGAATCCCTAAAATGCTCCACTACTGCCTCCTTAGTGATATTTTTTCAAGGAAAAGGATAAAGGAGTTTCCACATATATCCAACCACATGAAGAAGTCAAACTTATCACATTTGAGGAGTTGTTTTCTCATTATGAGGAAAAGATAAAGGAGTTAATAAATCTCAATTAAAAATTACTCAATTGAAATATCCTAGCTAGATATGTTCTTCAAGTAGAGTATTTTATTTCTCATATAGTCTATGTACCTAAAGAAGGAGGACTCGTCCTGATAATAAAAGTAGTTTTAGATCATCTATGCAATGTGGAATACGAGAAACCAATATACTTGAATCTCGTGGAAGTGTGATATCACGAGTTCCCTCCACTAGGGAAATAACCATCAACTTGTTAGGAAAATCCTCAAAGGGAAACCTATGTCATTCATCATCTAGAAGTTCATGTGGAACCACCATAGCTTTCCCAACCTGTTATTCCCACTATTCAACCTATTTATCAGCTAACTATTCCTTACCATATTTTCGACATCATCGAATATTTGGTAGTCCATATGGAAGCCATATAGGGATATTACATGTCATTATAATTGGAGTGGAATTTTTATCATGAGTGGGTAGATGAAACTCTTCCCCCACTAAACTTTAGGAATCCTATGTTATAGCATCCCACCTATTTATCACATAAACTTTAATTACATTTTACAAAACCGAGGATCTTTAAGGTTTAGTGTCTTGGAAACCAGGAACTTAAAACATGAAAACAACATAAAGAATTCTTCTTAAACACTTGAAAGGCTTCTCCTCATGTTCACCCTAGGATCATTACTGAATCTCATAACCTGGGGACATACATCAAAAGAAAGGGTGAGCAGAAGGCCCAGCAAGGGAAACAAGTGAAACATTTTACATATGAACTTGGGATACATCAATAAAGTCATGAAAAGAACTTTAAGGCATGAAAATGAAAACATGAGGCATATCATAATAAAAATAAAACTTTTTCATAACTTGAAGATGTGGCTACATCATTTAACATAGACAATCATGAACATATCACCAAGGTCCATCCCCAAGGTGTCATTTTAAAATTACCAAGGTTATTCACCAAGGTATCGTGAAAATTGTAATCTCTAGTGGTTACATCATTACCCAATGCATTGGAGCGCTATCAGGGCGCACCCTTAAATTTGCCTTTATTATCATGTGAGCCACATATATCATCATCAAACATTTCATAAATAACCCATATAGCATAAAATAAATGGGTTTCATTTCATAATCATAACGTTTTAAAAACTGCTTTAAAGACATGATCTTTACGTCACTTTAAACCCACGGAAAGGGAAAGAGGTTTTCATGTATGTAATTCCCAGAATTTAAAATAGAACATTTTGATATATATTTTAATACCCCTGTAGAAATAAGAGCTTTGAGTATTCACTTTATAACATAAAATAATTTTTAGAAAAGAGAGAGAGGCATTTTGAGACGAAAATTCTGCAGCATAACGGCTAAGTTTCGGGGTTTTAGAAAACATTGAAATGAGAGGGGACATGGGTCACCCACTCATAAATGATCCATATAACAGTAGGGTGAAAGAATAAAAAGGACATATGGACATGGTAAAGAAATTTTAGGGACATACCATTTGAAATGAAAAACATGGAAGGAAAAAAGATTAGATTTCTCTTATGAAAGTTCGGCAGCCTAACGGCGTTACTTAAACCTCAACAAAAAATGATTTGAAAAGATCAAATAGGATCTCTCATCATGTGAACATAAGAGTTCAGTATGATAGATATAGAGATAATTCCCCAACATAACAAAAGGAACTTGAAAGAATTGACATGAAAGTAGAACTTCAAAACGAGAAGGGTGAAGAACCACTTAAAAATTCGGCAGCCTAACGGCGCCACTTAAAACATCAAAATACTGAATTGAAGAGATCAAATGGGGTCTCTCATCATATGAACATAATAGTCCAGTATGATATATATAGAGATCATACCCCAATATAACAAAAAGGAACTTGAAATAATTGACATGAAAGTTGGACTTCAAAACGAGAAGGGTGAAGTACCACTTAAAAATTCGGCAGCCTAACGGCGCCACTTAAAACACCAAAATACTGAATTGAAGAGATCAAATGGGGTCTCTAATCATATGATCATAAAATATCAGTATGATAATTTTGAGATCATACCCCAACATAATAAAAAGTAACATGAAAGACTTGAATGAAAATAGAACTTGAAAACGAGGAAGGTGAAAGAATCCCTTAAAAATTCGGCAGCCTAACGGCGCCACTTAAACATTCTTAAAACGAATTGATGAGAGAAGGGGGGGGGGTGTCTCATCATATGAACATGAAATAGGCAGTAGGATGAATATAAAAGAACATCCTCCAACATAAGAACATGGAGTATAAAAGAAAAGACATAAAAGAGATTACTTGAAAAGAAAGAGAGAGGTCGGATCACTTACCTTAAAATGTAACTCTTAAACCTCAAAGGTTGGGACCTTGAGGGCTTGGGGGCACCTTGGGAGGACTCCTTGGGAGGTAATGAGACCAGAACTTCGTTGGGGAAGAGTGGGGAGTCGAATGGATGAGAGGATGGCTTGGTATTTATAGGGAAAGTGAGGGGACAAGGCATTAATGGGAAAGGGACACCTCATTAGTGGTTTTGGCAAAACCATTGGCTTGCCCATGGTATTTGCCCATGGTATTGGCCACTTGGGACACCTCATACCTTATCTCACTATTCATAATTCGAACATATTGATTACAAACTTAATACATCATTTAATGATGTCATTAAACACCCGTAACTTAAAAACTGTATTTTCACTATTCATCAAAAATTCAACTTTCTCAGAATAATCCCAAAATTTCACCTTAACCAAATATCAACGCTCTGATTACAAATATGAACTCCATTTTATAAAAATAATTTTCTAAATATTTTTAATTTAATTTTTAAATAAAAACACCATTCATCGAAAATTCATTTTTTCAGAAAAAACCCCAAAAATTACCATAACATAATATCGATGCTCTGAGTTCAAAAATAAAGTCATTTTTATAAAAATAATTTTCTAATTATTTTTAATTAAATTTTTAATTAAAAAAACACTATTCACCCAAAAAAACTAATACTTGAATAATAATTAATGAAACCGTTATTTAACTATTTTATTGAATCACAATACTTAATCAAGGTGTCTAGATTATTTGAAAACTTTCTTTAAGTGAGATTACTAATCCATTTGGTCATATTACTAATCCTAATCATAAAATCACTATTCATAATTTACTATTCATCAAAAATCAAGTTGATCTTATTAGACTCTAAATTTCGTACTGAACATAATTGTAGAAGACCATTTTTCGAAAATCATTACACATTTTTTATTATTTAAGGTTTACACAACCATTTTTAAAACATCCTTTTTCTAAAATTCATCAAAAATATGCATACAATATTTATCCGGTCATTTGAAAATTCATAAACATCATCATAAGAAGAAATCCAAATTTTTATTTAAAAAAAAGGATTACACAAGGCAATTACGGTCTCGTTACATAACCCCTTATAATACCAGCATAGGACCTAAGAGTAAGGTGTGCTAGGGTGATAGAATTTTGGGGAGGCTCAGTCAACATTGCCCGAGTAGTAATTTCTATCAGTTTGAACTTCTCGCGAAGGCGATTCCGTTCTAGCTTCACATGATGAAGTTCGGCTTGGATTTGGTCCAGAGCAAAGCCCAATGGTGCTACCTCCTTCCCAATCTCTGTTAGATGGGCTTCGATCGGCCCAAGGCTACTAGGTGAGGCCATCAAATCTTCTTTCTATAATAATTAACCAAGATTACTTAAATATAGAGACAATAATCAAAACATTTTGTTCACGGTGGTCATATTGACCGATGGTCATATAACACTCAAAAACCAATGGTCTCATTTTATTTATAATCATGTTTATCAAATAAAACATTTTTTTTGAGTATAAAAAATAACACATGAAATTAGGAAACAAGATTTATTCAAAATTTCGGGTCGTTACAATCTTCCCCCCTTAAGAAATTGCGTCCTCGTAATTTTTTTAAATTGGGTTTTGAAATTTCATTGAATGTCCCACATCGGAAAAAGAGTCATTAACACCATTACTTTAAAAGAAAGAAAAGGAAGTACAAAGGCCACCCGAGTTAACCCACACTCGGGTTCCATGTAGGAAAACATGGACATGGAGGAAAAAACAAAGGGTCAGTTCTGAGAGAGAGTGATAGAGAACATGATTAGGAGAAAGTTAACCATGAGAAAATCCCAAACTTATGATGTGTGTAAACGGTCTTTGATTACCTAGTAGGAAACGTAAACCAACAACATTTTTGTTTTACGTTTCTTTTCATAATTTTGAGGATTTCATTTACTACATAGAACAAAAACATAAGAAAATATACCTACCTTCAAGTAGAGTTTCATCCTTTAACAAGTCCCTACCAACACTAATCTTTTCTCCAAATGATGAGAATTCAAAAACACTTGGTCTCATAAAAGCACAAGAATCATCTTCTATAGAATCACATAATCTACAAAAGATTAACTATCTATTTCTTCTATCTTTAAACATTATCCCAAAAACAAAAAGGTTAAGGTAAAAAAACTCTTCAAAAAGAAAGAATCCCATAGGAATAGAACCTACTTTTAAATCTTCAAAGTTCCATGGTACTACCCAACGTTCATCATAGACCACTCCATAAATAACGGTCCTTAAAATTCCTCAAAATAAACCAAACTAAGATTGAAACCCAAATACAAGAAGGATTTGATAACATAGTCTTCCAAAACAACTTCATTGTTCATCTCCAGACAACATCAACCACTCCTAACATCTTATAACAAAAGTAGCTAACCTAAACATATTTTACCCAAGATAGGTTAATCATTCCCAAAAGTAACCTAAATTACTATAAGTCCACCTTAAATTCATCAATTCTTCAAAATATAAGTCAACCTTACTCCTCAATGAAAATACTATAGTAATCTATTTACCTCGATCATATAGGGTCCCCAAAATAGTGAACGCCTTCCAAAATAATAATCATCTTTTAATCCCCTAATCAACTCTGACATATTAATACGGAAATTGTCGCATTTCCTATCACATTGGTTGTTGGGACACGTTATTCCATTTCCCACCATTAACTAAGAAGATAAAGTATAATTAGAGGCTTAAATACTTAACCAATAATCATGAAAAGGAACTTAAAGCATATAAGGATAACTTGTAGAAGAAAAGTATACCCTAACTTGTGATCCCCTAGGTTCCCATCTAGGTTATCCATGATCATATATTCTTATGTGAATCTTTATTTTATTTTATCTTTGTTCCTTTAATAATGGTTCATACCAAGCTTATGAATTTACCAAAGCATATCCCCCGGGAGTGTCGTAACCAAGAGTGCAGCAAGGCCCGTTGTCGTGTACCAGTTCCCGTTCGAGTCTAGCTCAAAGCGGTGTTTTCAGGTTTTACCCCTATGTACATCTGTGCCAGAGCCACCTCTACCTGCTCGTATCCAGACAGGGATGTATTTGCTTGGCAACCCCTTACTCAATACTCACCAAAATACCAGGAAGATTTCCTATATTAAACTTTTCTATATGGTTCCTCCTAGAGTTTTCATATCCTAATTTCCACAAATAACTAAACCATCCTTTGATACCAACTATAGCATCCCACCTTTTTATCACATAAACTTTAATTACATTTTACAAAACCGAGGATCTTTAAGGTTTAGTGTCTTGGAAACCAGGAACTTAAAACATGAAAACAACATAAAGAATTCTTCTTAAACACTTGAAAGGCTTCTCCTCATGTTCACCCTAGGATCATTACTGAATCTCATAACCTGGGGACATACATCAAAAGAAAGGGTGAGCAGAAGGCCCAGCAAGGGAAACAAGTGAAACATTTTACATATGAACTTGGGATACATCAATAAAGTCATGAAAAGAACTTTAAGGCATGAAAATGAAAACATGAGGCATATCATAATAAAAATAAAACTTTTTCATAACTTGAAGATGTGGCTACATCATTTAACATAGACAATCATGAACATATCACCAAGGTCCATCCCCAAGGTGTCATTTTAAAATTACCAAGGTTATTCACCAAGGTATCGTGAAAATTGTAATCTCTAGTGGTTACATCATTACCCAATGCATTGGAGCGCTATCAGGGCGCACCCTTAAATTTGCCTTTATTATCATGTGAGCCACATATATCATCATCAAACATTTCATAAATAACCCATATAGCATAAAATAAATGGGTTTCATTTTATAATCATAACGTTTTAAAAACTGCTTTAAAGACATGATCTTTACGTCACTTTAAACCCACGGAAAGGGAAAGAGGTTTTCATGTATGTAATTCCCAGAATTTAAAATAGAACATTTTGATATATATTTTAATACCCCTGTAGAAATAAGAGCTTTGAGTATTCACTTTATAACATAAAATAATTTTTAGAAAAGAGAGAGAGGCATTTTGAGACGAAAATTCTGCAGCATAACGGCTAAGTTTCGGGGTTTTAGAAAACATTGAAATGAGAGGGGACATGGGTCACCCACTCATAAATGATACATAGAACAGTAGGGTGAAAGAATAAAAAGGACATATGGAAATGGTAAAGAAATTTTAGGGACATACCATTTGAAATGAAAAACATGGAAGGAAAAAAGATTAGATTTCTCTTATGAAAGTTCGGCAGCCTAACGGCGTTACTTAAACCTCAACAAAAAATGATTTGAAAAGATCAAATAGGATCTCTCATCATGTGAACATAAGAGTTCAGTATGATAGATATAGAGATAATTCCCCAACATAACAAAAGGAACTTGAAAGAATTGACATGAAAGTAGAACTTCAAAACGAGAAGGGTGAAGAACCACTTAAAAATTCGGCAGCCTAACGGCGCCACTTAAAACATCAAAATACTGAATTGAAGAGATCAAATGGGGTCTCTCATCATATGAACATAATAGTCCAGTATGATATATATAGAGATCATACCCCAATATAACAAAAAGGAACTTGAAATAATTGACATGAAAGTTGGACTTCAAAACGAGAAGGGTGAAGAACCACTTAAAAATTCGGCAGCCTAACGGCGCCACTTAAAACACCAAAATACTGAATTGAAGAGATCAAATGGGGTCTCTAATCATATGATCATAAAATATCAGTATGATAATTTTGAGATCATACCCCAACATAATAAAAAGGAACATGAAAGACTTGAATGAAAATAGAACTTGAAAACGAGGAAGGTGAAAGAATCCCTTAAAAATTCGGCAGCCTAACGGCGCCACTTAAACATTCTTAAAACGAATTGATGAGAGAAAGGGGGGGGGGGTGTCTCATCATATGAACATGAAATAGGCAGTAGGATGAATATAAAAGAACATCCTCCAACATAAGAACATGGAGTATAAAAGAAAAGACATAAAAGAGATTACTTGAAAAGAAAGAGAGAGGTCGGATCACTTACCTTAAAATGTAACTCTTAAACCTCAAAGGTTGGGACCTTGAGGGCTTGGGGGCACCTTGGGAGGACTCCTTGGGAGGTAATGAGACCAGAACTTCGTTGGGGAAGAGTGGGGAGTCGAATGGATGAGAGGATGGCTTGGTATTTATAGGGAAAGTGAGGGGACAAGGCATTAATGGGAAAGGGACACCTCATTAGTGGTTTTGGCAAAACCATTGGCTTGCCCATGGTATTTGCCCATGGTATTGGCCACTTGGGACACCTCATACCTTATCTCACTATTCATAATTCGAACATATTGATTACAAACTTAATACATCATTTAATGATGTCATTAAACACCCGTAACTTAAAAACTGTATTTTCACTATTCATCAAAAATTCAACTTTCTCAGAATAATCCCAAAATTTCACCTTAACCAAATATCAACGCTCTGATTACAAATATGAACTCCATTTTATAAAAATAATTTTCTAAATATTTTTAATTTAATTTTTAAATAAAAACACCATTCATCGAAAATTCATTTTTTCAGAAAAAACCCCAAAAATTACCATAACATAATATCGATGCTCTGAGTTCAAAAATAAAGTCATTTTTATAAAAATAATTTTCTAATTATTTTTAATTAAATTTTTAATTAAAAAAACACTATTCACCCAAAAAAACTAATACTTGAATAATAATTAATGAAACCGTTATTTAACTATTTTATTGAATCACAATACTTAATCAAGGTGTCTAGATTATTTTAAAACTTTCTTTAAGTGAGATTACTAATCCATTTGGTCATATTACTAATCCTAATCATAAAATCACTATTCATAATTTACTATTCATCAAAAATCAAGTTGATCTTATTAGACTCTAAATTTCGTACTGAACATAATTGTAGAAGACCATTTTTCGAAAATCATTACACATTTTTTATTATTTAAGGTTTACACAACCATTTTTAAAACATCCTTTTTCTAAAATTCATCAAAAATATGCATACAATATTTATCCGGTCATTTGAAAATTCATAAACATCATCATAAGAAGAAATCCAAATTTTTATTTAAAAAAAAGGATTACACAAGGCAATTACGGTCTCGTTACATAACCCCTTATAATACCAGCATAGGACCTAAGAGTAAGGTGTGCTAGGGTGATAGAATTTTGGGGAGGCTCAGTCAACATTGCCCGAGTAGTAATTTCTATCAGTTTGAACTTCTCGCGAAGGCGATTCCGTTCTAGCTTCACATGATGAAGTTCGGCTTGGATTTGGTCCAGAGCAAAGCCCAATGGTGCTACCTCCTTCCCAATCTCTGTTAGATGGGCTTCGATCGGCCCAAGGCTACTAGGTGAGGCCATCAAATCTTCTTTCTATAATAATTAACCAAGATTACTTAAATATAGAGACAATAATCAAAACATTTTGTTCACGGTGGTCATATTGACCGATGGTCATATAACACTCAAAAACCAATGGTCTCATTTTATTTATAATCATGTTTATCAAATAAAACATTTTTTTTGAGTATAAAAAATAACACATGAAATTAGGAAACAAGATTTATTCAAAATTTCGGGTCGTTACATATGTTCCCAACATTCAGTGGTTTAAGGGATCCAAAATAGCATCAGATTCCCTTTGTGCAATATTGTGCTCCCATGAACGGGACTCTCATGTAATAATAATTGTCCAGGATTAGGTGCATTGTGAAGTCCTTATATGATCCATCCTCTACCTGGTATACCAATATACCTTCCATATCAATTTAAGGGTGATAAGATCTTCATTGACAGTTCCTCTACTAGTTCATCTCTACGATGTAGAATATTATAGTCCTTGATATCTCAAGATGTAGACAATGAGAAAATGATAGGGTCTTATATTTTATTTATAGGTTGAAGATTTTGGCTTATTATCTAAACTTGTATCTTCATCAAGAGGATTTTTTGGGTATTTTCATTTAGAATATTTTTTGTGAACATAGAACACCATTTATCCCAGTAAAGTATCTTGTTGGATTTTTGGATATTTACTTTCTAGAATAGAGGTTGGGAGATTTTCTTTTTAGAACCAAGGATAATTATCATCATGTTCCATTAGATCAGTGAAAAAGAATGGTTACAGTGGAAACCACAATGGTTAACTTGAAACTAGCTTCTATGAAAACTCTATCCAAAAATACCACACCTCCTCATGAGACACATCCCCCTAAATGGTAGAACCAAAAGAATAACCACGTTAAAATAAGATAATAAAACATAAATGTTCCATGTTCATGAACTAGAAGAATAAAATTTATTCCTTTAGTGATAATAATGTTCTTAGTTACTTTTTAGAATCCATGGAAAACAAATTGCTGTGATTTTCAAAGTTGAAGAGGCTTGAACAATTTGGACTTGATGGTCTCCCAAATTACTTCTATTACCAACTAACATTGACTTAGACCATTGAGTATTTTTTTTGTTTTTAAATACATCCTATAAAATATGGTTGACTTTTGGTAGGTAAATTTGGTCAAACCACTAAGACAAGTGGAATGTGTTGCTAGTGCCACTCTAGAAGAAGAAGGAAAATGGAACGATGTGAAAAGTAAGGGTGCATAAAATTTATGAAATTTGGTTGACTAGGAAAACCATAAATCAAACTCATACTATCCTCATTTAATAGTTAAATCAATCAATCATGCCACCAGTTCCATCTATCACAACAGTACCAACTTCATTGACACCTTGGTTTTCTAATAGCCAATATTCCCTGAAGTGGTATAGACATAAGAAAATAAATATAATTAAAGAGTATGAACCCACACCAAGACCAATGTTATCCTTAATCATCTCATACTTTATACCTTAAACCCTAATAATACATGCACCATCCCACAAAATGGTATAACAGAGAATGTATTTCCAAGAAGAATACTCCTCAGACCAAGAATTAATCTTTGGATCCATTAATCTCAATCACTTAATTAGTCCATTGTTTGATGATGAGAAGAATTATGAACATAAGTTTCATGTTCTATATTGGGAAACAATGGGATAGGGCTGTAGAAGCTTCAGAGGTAGGGGAATGAATAGTCATGGCTAAACCAAATATTCCATCTACATCCCCATCAAAGCTGTGTATTCCACAAAAACACATGGAAGATACTTTTAGTGAGAACTATAATGGCGGGGAAACACAACCACACTCCCTATGAGTATTATAGACCTAATTCTTCTGGAAGATCAATAGGAAAGGGTATAGTAGTATCGTCATTCCAGACAAAGGGGAATGCCATGAAAACTAAATCAAATAGTATAAAAACTACCCCCAGTGTCTTCTCAACCACTGGAATCATCTACCCCAAGCACTTCTATCCCCAAGGAACCTATTTGTGAATAGATTCCTATAGGAATATATATACATTTGACTCAATAATATGACATCCTAAAGTAGTTGTCTATAGTACCAGTAAACATGTTGATTCTAGATATTCTTAACTTATCATAGGATCTTTGGTAAGAAATTTTAAAGTCCCTCATATTCCCTTTAGTGTTTGAAACAAAGATCACAAATGTTGAGGTATACCATTAAGGTATCAATCCTATGTAATGCCATGAATTTTTCTCCTTTATAAAAAAGGACATGGATGTTGTGATATTGGGGCACATTAGGCCCTTTTATGTATCTATAAGACTATATGTCATTGAAATATATCACTATTTTAGTGAAAATGGCTTGGGATTCCACATAATTCTTTTCAGAAAAATCCATTGATTGACATTCAACGAATGTGATTTCCCCCATTCAACTCTATCAATCCAAGGGCATGATATGCGAAAATAGACACACAATAACTAGATTAAGCTGAGAACTCATTTTGGGGACCTAAATACTGACTTTGAATTTTTTTTAGTTTGGAAGGATATAGAATTAAATGTCCTACTAAGAAGGACTAGTAATATAAACATCTATAAACCACTTCTTCGTATCACCAATGTCTCAAATACTACATCAATGTGAAAAGTGGTACACAATACAGTCAAAAATCTTGGTCTAAATATTTTGAGACTCAATACATTGTTGTATGATTTTATTGGAGAGAAGGCATGAAAAATATTACTAATGATGATTCTTAGGTAACTTCTCTAAATGGTCTTGAAATAAACTCATCCAATCCAATCAAGGATATTTTAAATGAGTATGTATTTCCCATAGTCCAAAATTGGAGTTATCAATTCGAAGTTAGGTATATACTCTTCAGTCATTCTTGTAACAGACATGTAATCTAAAAAATGAAATTATAAAGGATATTTTGGTCCTCCTATTATTTGTGACAATTCATGTGATTATTTCCTTACTATATCACCATTAATTCAATAACCCTGATGTCTTCATCCAATGTTGAAAAATTTTTCAAGTTAGTGTTAGAGAATGAAGATTCACATACCTATAAATATAAGAATATTAATTTTTATGCATACTATGGATATTATCATCCATCACATACCCTTCCTTGTATGGTCATAGAGGAAGAGGAAGATGAGGAGGAAGAGGAAGAGGAAGAGGAATAGGAAGAGGAAGACAACTTCAATGAAACTCTTCCAGTACTTGAGGAATGAATCTCTACCACTATTGATGAATTGTAACAAGTAAATCTAAGCATAGAAGAAGATTAATTACCTACACTGATCAGTGTGGTAATGTTCATCCAGAAATAAGAGGCATGTAACTCTTTATTAAATTATCATCGATATTTTTTCAACTATAATTAAACAAAAATATAGGTCCTTGATCCCAATTTATCCACCCATCACCAAGACCTACCATAATATCATTATGGTTACAAGTAGGTGGCCAAAAAAACATCTAACAAATGCTGCCATGGTTAAGGAAGAAGTTTATAAACTCATCAATGAAACTTTTATTCTTAAAGTCTAAAACCCGAAATTTATTTCAAATATTTCCCAAGTTTAGAATAATGATGGGTTTATCAGAGTGTGCATTGATTTTCAATATCTCAATTGATACTATCCAAAAGACGATTTCCTAATTCCTATTAGAGAACTCCTGGTTGATGCAACATCCGGATACTGATCCCTTTCTTTCATAGATAAATATTGAAAATATATCTAAATCCAATTTTCCCCAGAAGATGAAGAATCAAATACATTCATGACACCCCAGTGAGTATATTTCTATTGGGTGTTTCCCTTTTATCTAATGACTGATTATTCCCCATATCGGCATACCATGAATCATATTTTAAAACCTTTCCTAGGTAAGTTCATCAAGTGCTACATCAAAAATCAGGTGGCGAAATATCCCAAATATTTTTACCATCTTTATGAACTTGAAAATATCTTCAACATGTTGTGATAACATATCCTGAAAATAATTCCTTTGAAATGTGATTTTGGTGTTACCTTGAGAAATTTTATCATCCTTGTAGTACATTATCATAGAATTGAATTTGATGCAGATAAAAAAAGGATGCCCTTAACACCTAACATCCCCAAAACCTCAACGAGTTGAGTGGAATACTAGGATTCATATCCTATATTTGATGCTTTGTAGAGAACCTTACCAAAAATTGTTTTACCTTCACTAAGATGATGAAAAAGGGGTCACATATCAGTAGACTAATGACATCAAGTGATTATTTGATAGCGTTAAGAAATATCTTTTGATCCCATTTGTATTAATACCACCCTTCAATTGAATGTCGTTGTGACAACCGGGTCCCAGTCACAGCACAGCCACCCTGCCTTAACATGACCGTCGGGTCCTGGCCCACTAGGTACAACCAGTTTCCCCGCAGACACATGGGGCCCACCCCAGGGTCCACCCACGTGCCTGAACGGGTCATCTGACTAATGACAGTCCCCACAGACCAACACATGTCCTTTCCAGTGTGTTTTTCCCTCACTCACACACACCCTGGAAAACTTCCCAGAAGGTCACCCATCCTGATCACCACTCCAGGCCAAGAACGCTTAATTGTGAAGTTCTAATCAGGTAGGCTCCTGAAAAGGAAGGTGCACCTTGTTGACATGAGTCATATCATTTAGTCATATAACCCTTTATCATTTTGGGATGTTACAATCACCCCCCCTTTAGAGCACAAACGCCCTCGTTGTGGGCCCTACATCTCAACCCAGGCAGTGCACCGCGCACTTAAGGCTGGGAACCTCCCTCTGATACCAAATGTGACAACCGGGTCCCAGTCACAGCACAACCACCCCGCCTTAACATGGTCGTTGGGTCCTGGCCCACTAGGTACCACCAGTTGCCTTGCAGACATGTGGGGCCCACCCTAGGGTCCACCCACATCCCTGAACGGGTCATCTGACTAATGACAGTCCCCACAGGCCAAAAAAAGTCCTTTCCAGTGTGTTTTGTCCTCACTCACACACACCCTGGAAAACTTCCCAGAAGGTCACACATCCTGATCACTACTCCAGGACAAGCACGCTTAACTGTTGAGTTCTAATCAGGTAGGCTCCCAAAAAGGAAGGTGCACCTTGTTGACATGAGTCATATCATTTAGTCATATAACCCTTTATCATTTGGGGATGTTACAGTCGCTCCTCTTACATGGGAAACGTTAAAATGGTCATTGGGTGATTTCCTCACAAAAAAGAGTGATACTAAAAATGAAAGTAGTCTCTATTATATCAATAAAACCTTTCTTGAGAATGATACAGATAATTCATATGTCGAGAAGAAATTTTTTCCCCTAATCTTTACAATTCATAATTTGAGGCACTATGTATTTCACCACTAGTTCCATTTGATCTCTCAAAATAATCCATTTAAATACAACTTCAATCGTCTATTATTGACCAGTTATTTGGCTTGATGGGTGGTTATATTTCAACAGTTCGACATTTAGTTTATACCAAATAAGGTAATAAAGGGGAAGACATTAACAATCTTTCTTGAGGAGAATCCCTCTTTGCAAGAAATACCTTTGAATACCAAGCTATAAGATGAAGAAACATTCTCTATCTAGGACTCTCCCAAAACATGGGAAATGTGATGGAACATCCAATAGACCAATAGTAAAGAGGATATAATACACTATTATAAATTGATTTAGTCTGGGATACATTCTTATTTATACCACAATGTTCTTCCAACCTTACCCTTTCTTTTTTTCAAAAGGCTACACCAATAATGAGGTATAATATGAAGCCATCATCACATGATTAGAAATGGAATTCTAAATACCAGTGACCCACTTAAATCTTAATGGAAATTTAGAGTTCATAATCAAACATGTTAAATGTGATTACACCATAAGAAAAGAATATATGCCCCCCTTGTTGATTATATCATTGGATTAATAGAATAATTTCTCTCAGAACAAACAATTACTCACATCCCATGTTTATAAAATACACATGTAGCTGTATTGGAAAATAAGGCTATAACCCTTGAAAATATAGACCGGTATGAAATAATTGTTAGAATTTTTTATTATAGAATTGTATTACCATTTTTTTAGAGTAGTATGGATGAGATCAACGAGGTCAATTCCACCCATGAACCATATAATGCTACAAATAGTTTGATAACACCGATTCTGGACTACCTCCAAAGTAGGACTCTTCCTTCATACATAGTAAGGATAGAATAAAACTAATGGAAATTAGTCAACTTAATAATCCATGAGATACCAAGACATTATATAATCCTTTGTAAATGTGGATTTCGTGGAATCCTCTTTGTATGCATTTATGGGAAGGAAGTGTTGTCATAATGAAAGAAGACCACACCAGAGACTAAGGTTACCACTAGTCAAGAGCCAGGTTTTCCCACCAAATCTAGATTCTTAGATATTTCTAGCCTTCAATTATTCAAGATTTAATGACATTCACCATGAAGTGTTATGCCTATAAAATTCACACTAATTTCTTACATTAACCTCTAGAGTTATTAACAATATCCAAATACTCATATCTATTCTCTAAATATGGAATCGATGTCATGGGGCTATATCCTCCACCCACAGCCAAACAATTTAAATATTTCCTTATTAATATTGACTTATTATTCATATGGTTTGGGAAAATACCCCTCAAATAATTTCAGGCCTGAGAAATAATTAATTTCATGAATTTTAACATCATCAGACGATTTGGTGTCACTCACAAAATATTAAAAGAAAATAGAACCAAGTTCTATTTTTCCAAATTAATGAGGCTTCATCATGAGTAAAATATTGAGTCTAACCATTAATTCTACTATAATAAAGTGTTAAAGGGATAGATAGTGTCTTTTAAGAAATCTATATCATATATATACCAAACAATGGTTGCAAAAACAAGAATTCATGGCCTTGAATATTTTACTTGATTTGTGGGCCTACTATGTGACAACTCATACCACTACACAAGTTACTATGTATTCACTGGTATAAGGGACAGAAGTAGTATTTCCCATTGAGTTATTATTTTGTTAACTTCACCCTATAATTTTAAATCAACTATCTGTAGTTGAGCATTCCAAAAATGGTTGTATGAGCTGCAATAACTGGACGAAAGAAGACTTCATACCACGCACCATCTAAATGTTCAACAAAACAATATAGAACGAGCCTTAAAAAAAGTTTACCTTTTATTATTCCTATAATGAGAACTAATTTTGGCCCACAGAACCCTGATGATACTTGGGAATAAGACACCAATTCTTGACCCAAAATGGGAAAATCCTTTTCTCAATGATAAGTTCTATCCCAAAGGTTAATATTTTTACATTACCCTAGATAGTGGTCATACCATGTAACCTGATAAAACATTATTTTATTGAATATTTTATTTATAATAAATGATATAATTTCCTCAAATTGTGTTAAATATGTTTAATTAGAAAGTATTTGGGATTAGATCATTCATTTGAATATTTGATGAAAATTCCAGTTTTACCCTTTATAGTTTACTATAGTATTTCAAAGATAAATATTTTTATATTTATTATTTGAATTTTAAATTTTTTAATAGCATTCCTGACATAGGTATCTATAACTTTTATTCAGGACACTAAAGCTAAAGAGTGCATTTGGTTGTTGACAATGGGCCATGAAATCAAAGTTGGTCTGGACTCGCCAGAATGGAGAATCTTCTGTATTTCGGCCATAACCCCTTCATATGGGCCTGGATTAATCCCATATTTTTATAGGAGATATAGGACCCATATCCTGACATATTATCCTTATGTAAGGCCATCCAATTCACGGGTTTTGGTGGTCAAATGTGTGGTGAAATTTGCATTAAAATATTTGTCCGAATTTCTACATTCACACTTGACACCACTTGTACCCTCTCCTCCCATCCCCTATATAAATTGGAGTTTTTCTCATTTGGAGGGGTTTTAATGTGGATTGGGAAGTTAAGGGCATAGGATAAGTGGATCCACTCCAATTATCCAACCATTTCAATAAGGGTAGCTCTTGAAGCAAGGATCCCTTCGACGAAGCTTTCTTCTTCTCCTTCATGTTGTAATGATTTTGTTTGTGTAATAAACTTCTTTTTTCTTCTTTTATTTATTCACGTTTATTCTGTTTTGTTTAAATTTCTTCTTATATTAATCTTCCTAATTGGGTTGGAATTCTTTATTAGAAGCATTATTGGGTTATGCCCATTATAAACTTTTGCACATGCAAAACGCTTCTACGATGATTACGCCACCCATGGAAGAGTAGTCTTTTAGTAATCGATCTAACCTCTACCCTCTTCATTTAATTATTTTGAATCATTGATCTAATGTATTTCACTTAATATTATCCATGAATTGTGTTTTTAAATTTTAAGAAACTATGCAAGCAATTGAACAATTAACACAAAAACACGCGAGGTCGACATTTTGTGAAAATTGTGAGAGCGCGATCTTAATCGGTAATACAATACCATACGAGATAAATTTGTAGAGTTCAAATATAATCCCTAAACACAATTTATCCTCATTTCAAGAATTAATATGTGCCTTAATTTACCACTGACCATAAGCTAATCTTAAAACATCAATCAAAGCAGGGTGCTGCGATTGCATGTTCCGAAGTTAGCCTAGGGTTAAATTCACACCATCTTCATGGTAATGTTAATTCTCGTAGGGTTCGGGATTTAAAAAATTAAGGAATAATAATTAAGTGAATGTTAATTTAAATGATAATGATTAATAATAAAGAGAATAGGTAGAGTTATATCGATTACGTCTTTTAAATATTGTCTAAAAAACATATTTTTGTTGTGTCATTTTAATCGAACTTCATTTCAAAACTAAAAACAAAAAAAAAATACAATCTTCTTCCAGCAAACAGCTTCTAGATTCATAAAATATAACAAAACCCCATCTTTCTAAGTAGTGTTTTTATTCTATTCTATTTTATTTTTTTAGAATACCTTTAATAAGTTGTTAAATTCACTTCCTCCTTTGAGAGACGACCTTGGTCAGCCACTCTGCTGCACCTAGGAACCCCAAAATCACATTAATCATTTGAGGGCACCCACGACAGCGCTCTATCAAATTGGAGCTGTTTCTGGGGAGGCAAGTAATTATTTTAACCAATTTGAGGTATTTATTTTATTTTACATTTTAATTCTCTTCCTCTCTTCTTTCTTCCGTCTTTAAAAAATCTGATTTTTTTCATTCTTCTTTTATTTCCATCAACTTTTTTTGGACCATCAACTCAAACTTATAATTTTTATTTTACTATGGTCCAATTTAATTCTTTTCATCTTTCATTGATTGATGACAGGAACTAATCCCGAATATCTCTTAGATCTTGACCCTGAGATTGAACGCAGCCTTAGGGCTCGAATCAGACATTCTCAGTCTACGTGAAGTTTCATTATTCAACCAGTTGGTGAATTCCTCTCTTCTGGAAACATTGAAATTGGAAGCAATTCAAATTCAAACATAAAAGAGGAACCAATGGCTGGAAATAATGGAAATGAACATAATAGAACCATTTGAGAATTGGCTGCACCAGATATTAACTATCAACCAAATTGTATTACATACCCAAATCTCGAATCAGACTTTGAGTTAAAATTTGGATTAATTCACATTCTTCTAAAGTTTCATGTCTTATCTAGTGAGGATCCCAATAAAAACCTTAAGTAATTTAATGTGGTTTGCTCAACCCTAAAACCTAGAAATGTTTCTAAAGATCAAATCAAATTAAGATCATTCCCATTTTCACTTGATGGAGCTGCAAAAGATTGGATGTATTATTTGCAACCTGAAGATGTAACATGTTGGAACGATTTGAAACCTCTTTTCTTGTATAGATTTTTTCCAGCATCAAGGACCAAATCCATTCGAAAGGAGATATCAGGGATCAAGCAAGCCCAAGGGGAGTCAATGTATGAGTACTAGGAGTGATTCAAGAAGTTGTGTGCAAGCTTCCCACACCACCAAATAAGTGAGCAACTACTCATCCAGTAATTCTATGAAGGACTCACACTTATGGAGAGAAGCATGGTTGATGCTGCTGCTGGAGGAGCATTGGTGGACAAGACACCAATAGCTGCATGATCATTGATCGAAAAAATGGCCCAAAACTACCAACAATTTGGCGATAGAGGTACACCACATGTTGGGGGAGTACATCAGGTAAGTCATTCTTCTCTTGAAAGTCATTTTATTGATACCAAGTTAGAAGAATTGAAAACTATTGTGAGGAAAATTTCTTTGGAAAAAAAGACATATCTACCCCCTCCTTCAAGGCCTTGAGGCATTTGCACTGAGACAAGCCACCCAACTGACTGTTGCCCACAACTACAAGAGACAGAGGATTGCACAGTAGTATTCCTAGGGAGACCATTTCAGCAACAACAACAACCATATACCCAAAAGAAGTTTGATTCATTTTATCCAACATACAACCAAGGGTGGAAATATCAATCAGACATGAGGTATGGCTCTGTACAACAACAATGTCCCCCTTTTCAACCAATCTTCCAGCAGCCTCCACCTTACCAACATGGTTTCCAACAACCCCAAAAGAGATTTGAAGCTCAAACATCAACAAGCCAACAACAAGAGAATCCCCCACCAAAGGTAGATTCTAATACTGATGATCTTTTGAAGCAAATTGTTCTTAATCAATAGAATAAGCTGAAGAGTCAAGGTTCGGAGCTGAGAGAGTTGAAGAATCAAATGAGCCAGATTTCCACCGCCCTCCATGAACTTGTGAGTAAGAATTCTGGAAATCTACCTTCCCAACCCACTCCAAATCCAAAGGGGAATGTCAGTGTCATCACATTGAGAAGTGGGAAGCAAATGAACAATACATCTGTACCTACCATTCCACCGGGATTCACCTAAACTCCGGAGAAGCCGCATTCCAAACCAACTGACGATAAATCCAAGGAGAAAGATAAAGGTAAGAAAAAGATTGATTATGTTCCTACTAAACCCCTTCCTTTTCCAAACAGGGTTGTTCAAACCAAGAATATGGATGAAAAATCAATGAAAAAGGATGTTTTGGACACGTTCAAGCGTGTGGAGATCAACATTCCTCTACTTGAAGCCATTAAGCAAATCCCAAGGTATACCAAATTCTTAAAAGAACTCTGCTCTAATCGAAGAGGGCTCAAGGGAAATGAGAGGATCAACCTTTGAAGGAATGTCTCAGCACTGATTTCACCAACTCTAGAAATGCCAAAAAAGTGCAACGATCCCGGGACATACACCATCCCATGTACCATAGGGGAGTTTCACTTCTCTGATGCTCTTTGTGATTTTGGAGCTTCAATAAATGTGATTCCTCACTCTGTATTCTCTTCCTTGCAGGTTGGTGAGTTGAAGCCAATGAGAATAGTGGTGCATTTGGCAAATAGAGCTACGGCATATCCAGCGGGAGTCCTTGAGGATGTACTTGTCCGGGTAAGAGACATGATCTTTCCACCAGATTTCTATGTGCTTAACATGGAGGATGATCAGGTAAGTTCTCATGCACCCATTATCTTAGGTAGGACCTTCCTCAAAACTGCAAAAACTATCATATATGTCAATGAGGGTACACTTTCCATGGAGTTTGGAGATGAAGTTGTGATATTTAATGTTATGGATTCCATGAAGTACCCATCAGAGGACCATTCTGCTTTTGTTATCTCCCATTTCGAACCCCAAAATAAAAACTCCATGGAATTTTATTGTCCTATGGTTAGGGAGATTATGAGTATTGGTTCTAGTTTTTTGTCTAAGAGTACTTCCACACTCGTTTCTAAGGAACAAGACTCTCTAAGACTTGTTTTTTAAATGGAATCATATTCTGATGTTGATCATGTTCACTCTAATTATGACATGGTTGTTGAGTATGATGATGGATTTGATGCTTTATTCTTTGATTTTGATGATGTATATTCTGATACTGATGCTCTTTGTGCACATATTTCAGTTCCTTCAATGTCTCCATCCATACTACACCCTCCTTCATTAGAACTCAATCCATTGCCACCAAATCTGAAATACTCATACTTTTTGAGTGGTGAGAGATTACCTGTTATCATTGCTAACAATATCCCTTTTGAACATGATGAAAAGATTTTGAATATTTTGAGGGAGAACATCAGGGCGATTGGGTGGAACTTGGCTGACATATCAGGTATTAGGACCTCCATTTTCATGCATAGGATTCTCTTGGATTATGGGGCTAAACCGGTGAGACAACCACAAAGGATACTCAATACCACCCTCCTGGAAGTTGTTAAAAAAGAAGTTGAGAAATTTTTCAAGGCAGGTATAATCTATCCCATTTCAGATTCTCAGTGGGTAAGTCCAATTCAT
Organism: Viscum album; assembly: GCA_963277665.1. NCBI lineage: Eukaryota > Viridiplantae > Streptophyta > Magnoliopsida > Santalales > Viscaceae > Viscum > Viscum album. Next base: position 1,973,777,724 of record OY728157.1, on the reverse strand, counting down.
GTTGTGCCTAAGAAAATTGGTGTTACTGTTGTTAAAAACGAGAAAGATGAGTTAGTTCCAATGAGGGTACAAAATAGTTGGTGAGTGTGTATTGATTATAGGAAACTAAATCATTCCACTCTCAAAGACCATTTCCCCCTCCCATTTATTGATCAGATTCTTGAGAGACTAGCTGGGAAGACACACTATTGATTCTTGGATGGTTTCTATGGCTATTTTCAGGTTCCCATTGCAGTAGAGGACTAGGAGAAGACAAAATTCACCTGCCCATTCGGTACCTTTTCTTACAGAAGGATGCCATTTGGACTTTACAATACCCCAGGTACCTTCCACAGATGCATGGTGAGTATTTTCTCAGATTTCATTAAGACCTGCATGGAGGAATTTATGGATGATTTTATAGTTTATGGATCCTCATTTGATGAATGTCTCTCTAGTTTGGGTGATGTGTTGTATCGTTGCATTGAGAAGAATCTGGTCTTAAATTTTGAAAAATGTCATTTCATTGTCGAAAAGAGAATTGTCTTAGGTCATATAGTCTCACAACATGGCATTGAAGTTGATAAATCTAAGGTAGACATTATTTCATCCCTTCCATATCCTACATGTGTGCATGATGTTCGATCATTCCATGGACATGCTGGATTTTATCGACGCTTCATCAGAGATTTTAGTAACATCGCTCTACCATTATCTCGATTTCTTCAAAAAAATATTGACTTCAATTTTGATGATTCGTGCAAGGTATCATTTGATGAGCTAAATAAGTGTTTGACCACTCCACCGATCATACATCCCCCATGGTGGGAGATTCCTTTTGAGCTTATGTGTGACGCCTCCAACTTCGCAGTTGGAGCTGTCTTATCTCAGAGGGTGGAAGGACGTTCGCATGTGATCGCCTATGCATCGAGGACACTGGATTCAGCCCAATAAAATTACACAACCATAGAAAAGGAGTTTATTGCTGTCATATTTTCTTTAGATAAATTCCGTTCATATTTATTGGGATCTAAAGTAGTTGTTTTTTCTGACCATGCCGCTCTATGGTACCTCTTGAAGAAGCCAGATGCAAAGCCACGATTTATCCGTTGGATGCTCCTTCTTCAAGAGTTTGACATCGAGATAAAGGACAAAAAGGGTTCAGAAAACATGGTGGCGGACCACATGAGTAGGCTTACTCACACACTAGAGGATGAAACCTTGTATCAGGTACCACTTCGAGACACTTTCCCTGATGAGCATCTTTATTCCATCTCAGGTACGCATCCTTGGTATGAAGATTTAGTTAACTACCTTGTTTCCTATAAAATCCATGCAAATTTAAAGAAACATCAAGTCCAAAAATTAAAGAGTGAGTCAATATTTTATGTTTGGGATGATCCATACTTATGGCGCATGTGTAGTGACCAAGTTATTAGGAGGTGTGTTCCTGATCATGAGTTTGAGTCTGTTTTACAATTCTATCATACATTTGCATGTTGTGGACACTTTGGACCCCAACGGACAGCTAGGAATGTTTTAGACTCTAGAATATATTGTCCTAGCTTATTCCATGATTCCCATGTGTTTTATAAGTCATGCTCTAATTGCCAACACACTAGAAATATTTCAAGGAGACACGAGATTCCCCAACAACCCATTTTATTCTGTGAGATTTTTGATGTTTGTTGAATTGGTTTTATGGTCCATTTTCTTAGTTACTTTAGTTTTTTCTAAATTTTGGTTGTTGTTGATTACTTGAGTAAATGGGTGGAGGCTAAGGCCACTAGGACTGATGATTCTCATGTTGTTGTGGACTTTGTCAAAGCACAGATTTTTTGCAGGTTTGGAGTACCAAAGGCCATCATCAGTGACCAAAGGACACACTTTTGCAATAGGAATTTTGCTTCCCTCCTTCGAAAGTATGGGGTGACACACAAAACATCAACACCATACCACCCCCAAAAAAATGGCCAGGCTGAGGTTTCAATTCACGAGTTGAAACAAATATTGGAGAAAACCGTACAACCAAATAGGAAGGATTGGAGCAAGCGCTTGGATGATTCATTGTGGGCTTATAGGATATCATACAAGACACCCATTGGTATGTCCCCATTTCAGATTGTTTTTCGGAAAGCGTTTCATCTCCCAGTGGAAGTTGAGCATCGGGCATATTTGGCTATAAAGAAATGCAACATGGATTTGGCCCAAGCTGGAATTCAAAGGAAGTTGCAAATTAAAGAGCTTGAGGAGATTTGACTGTCATCATATGAGAACTCAAGGCTCTATAATGAAAGATCAAAATTATCTCATGATAGAATGATCCAACAAAGGGAGTTTCATGTTGGGGAGAAAGTCCTTCACTATAGTTCACGACTCAAGTTGATGCCTGGTAAGGTGCATTCCAGATGGTTAGGTCCTTATATTGTATCTAATGTTTTTCCTTATGGTGCAGTGGAGATCTTACAAGAGGACACTGGAAGGAGATTTACAGTCAATGGGAAACATTTGAATAGATATATTGAGGGACATCCTACTGATGCCGTGGATTTTATCACACTGCATGACCCCATCATCACTTGAGCACATCAGGCTGTTCCTAACCCTTTCACTTTTATATTATTTGTCCTATTTAAAAATTCTGCATTTCATGTGCATATATCATCTCATGGGTCACATTTAGGAAAATGCAATATTTTATGTGTGGGGGAGGTAACCTTTTAGTTTAGTAATTTCAATTGTTTTCCTGTTTAAAAAAACAATTTTTTTTTGTTTTGCAAACTTTGTGTGTTTATTTTACAATTTTCTGTGTTTTTTGAAACTTTTGAGATAAAATTATTCTCATCACCATTTTTAAATCTATATCACTATGTGAAAAAATTTACCCCTTGAAAATAAGCATAAATGAATGCTTAAATGACTTTGTTTCAAGTTCAAATATTTAGTAATTTCATGAAAAGTAAACTGAATTTTGAATCCCATGCCACATCTCACTGTCTTTATTTTTGAAATCACTTTCCTGTAAGGCTTCTAAAACATTATTTTCATATTCTTTACATTCACCTCACTTCTTGAGAGAACCAAACCATGCTTGATTTAACCAGAATTTGATCTATTCCTGTCAAAGATTGAGGGTTTGAGGTACTTATGTTTAAATGATTGAGGCATTTGTTTGGTATTAGTGACCCTATTTCAAAGAATCCATTTTTATAATGGCCTACCTTGAATATTTAATCCTTGTAGCCCTTAGAATCCATGAACATCCTGTTAGGTTAGCCACATTACAAGCCAATTTTCCCTATCCAACCAACTCTTTAAGTGAAATTTCATAATCTAGTTGAGCTTAAGTGTGGGGGAATCTATCTTGTGTTGTGCCACCACATTCTATGATACTTCGGGTGGAAAATTAGATTCTTAAGAGATGTGTTTTCTACTGAATAAATCCATTATATTGAAATCTGTGCCTTTTCTGGAGCTTTCATGACAAGTGAAGATGTGCCTTTTCTGGAGCTTCTAATTGAGGTGGAAAGCTGTGCCCATCTGAAGCTTTCAAGAAAATCATGTTTGAGAAGATTGAAATTTTTGATGCTGAAATGATGAATGGTGTAAACTTTTCATGACTTTTCAAGATGATGGAGCTGAATTGATACTATGGGGATTGAGGATAAGACCATATTTAAGTGAAAATTAGATTAATGCAATTTCATTTCAAAAAGAGTCAATCCCTCCTTATTCAGCCTCATAATTTTTTCACATCTAAATCCTACCAACCGAAAGCCACAGAACAACCCTAAAAATTCCTCATGATAAACATATGTCCTTGAATCACATCAGGTAGCGATGTAGGAATCTATCAAGCCTACGGTGACCCTAGTATGAGTTTGGATGAGAAAGACATTGCAAAAAAATTGATATTTGAGTGATGAGAGAAAATTCAAGCGAGGTATGTGTTTTGGGCATGGGAGGATAAATGAAGTGAAAATATATTGAATAATATAAATGAAGAACTTTAAATAATGATTTTTTATGAGGCATGATATCTTTTGTTTCTTGGTGTGTAATTGTTTGATCTCAAGGATATGTGTTTTAAAATTGGTTTTGATTTGATATTGATGTTTACTTGATATGAGGTTTTGCTCAGGAGTGCAAAAGGGTAAGTGTGGTGGAGTTGATAAAACACTATTTTATTGAATATTTTTTTGATAATAAATGATAAAATTTCCTCACATTGTGTTAAATATGTTTAATTAGAAAGTATTTGGGATTAGATCATTCATTTGAATATTTGATGAAAATTCCAGTTTTACCCTTTATAGTTCACTGTAGTATTTCAAAGCTACATATTTTTATATTTATTATTTGAATTTGAAATTTTGTAATAGTGTTCCTGATATAATTATCTACAACGTGTATTTAGGACACTAAAGCTAAAGAGGGCATTTGGTTTTTGAAAATGGGCCATGAAATCAAAGTTGGGATAGACTCTCCAGAATGGAGAAGCTTCTATATTGCGTCCATAAATCCTTCATATGGGCCAGGATTAAGCCCAAATATTTAGAGGAGATATAGGACCCATATCCTCACATAGTATCCTTCTGGAAGTCCAGCCAATTCATGCATTTTGGTGGTCAAATGGCCGGTGAAATATGTATTAAAATATTTGACCGAATTTACACATTCACATTTGAAACCGCTTGTAACCTATCCTCCCCTCCCCTCTATAAATTGGAGTTTTTCTCATTTGGAGGGGTTGGGACGTGAATTGGGAAGTTTAGGGCAGAGGAAAAGTGGATCCACTTCAATTATCAAACCATTTAAATAAGGGTAGCTCTTGAAGCAAGGATCCCTTTAATGAAGCTTTCTTCTTCTCCTTGATGTTGTAATGATTTTGTTTGTGTAATAAACTTATTTATTCTTCTTTTATTTCTTCTATTTTCTTCTGTTTTGTTTAAATTTATTTTTAGATTAATCTTCCTAATTGGGTTGGAATTCTTGAGTAGAAGCGTTATTGGGTTATGCCCATTATAAATGTTTTCACATGCAAAATGCTTCTACGATGATTACGCCACCAATGGAATAATAGTCTTTTAGTAATCGATCTATCTTCTACCCTCTTCATTTAATTATTTAGAATCATTGAGCTAATGTAATTCACTTAATATTATCCATGAATTGTGTTTTTAAATTTTAGGAAACTAAGAAAGTAATTGAACAATTAACACAAAAACACGAGAGGTCGGGATTTTGTGTAAATTGTGAGAGCACAATCTTAATCGGTAATACAAGACTATACGAGATAAATTTGTAGAGTTCAAATATAATACCTATACAAAATTTATCCTCATTTCCATAATGAATATGTCCCTTAATTTACCACTGACCATAATCTAATCTTAGAACATCAATCAAAGCAGGGTGCTGTGATTGCATGTTCTGAAGTTAGCCCAGGGTTAAATTCACATCATCTTCATGGTAATGTTAATTCTCGTAGGGTTCAAGATTTAACAAATTAAGGGATCATAATTAAGTTAATGTTTATTTAAATGATAATGATTAATAATAAAGTGAAGAGGTCTAGTTATATCGATTACGTCTTTTAAATATTGTCTAAAAAACATCTTTATGTTGTGTCATTTTAATCGAAATTCATTTCAAAACAAAAAACAAAAAAAATACAATCTTTTTCCAGCAAACTTCTTCTAGATTCATAAACTATAACCAACCCTCATCCATTCAAGTAGTTTTTTTATTCTATTCTATTCTATTTTTTTAGATTACCTTTAATAAGTTGTTAAATTCACTTCCTCCTTTGAGAGACGACCTTGGTCAGCCACTCTGCTGCACCTAAGAACCCCAAAATCACATTAATAATTTGAGGGCACCCACGACAGATCTCTATCATAACTCAATAATTATATATTTATAAATAAATATTTCTAATGATTTACTATAATGGGACCCATTCATATGACCTAAAACTACAAGATGACCCACATCCTAGTCATACAATGTCAATCTTTATAGAGCACATCCTTACCATATGACGTTAAACTACTTGGTTTAGTCCCCATAACATGACCTTAAAAGGCACAACCTCATCATCCAAGTTATAAGATGTTAAAAAATATAAAAATATCTTTAGGAAATGATTTTAAAATTTATTCTTACCTCATGTCCTAAGAATAGGATTCCATGAGAGACAATCTTAGGAAGCCTCATGTGATAAGCCTAGGATTTGTTTTCGTTAGATGATTTCCCAAATGCGTTGGGAGATTTAATGGGCTTCCATGCCTTATTTTCATGTCATATAACCAAAGTCTTTACTACATGACATTAAATTTCATCATTAACGTCTCTTCACTATGATTCTAAAATACACATTTGTGTGGCCATCACTCGATAAGTCCACCATCCTTGATTTTGGTCTCCCACTATGGCTCTATTCCATAAATACGTGTGTCTTGGTCCTTATCCTCATAGTTTATGTAGTGACATCCATATCCTATATCCTGGTCCATACACAACATAAATAAAAAAATGTTCTCTATATATGAGTTAGATCATTGTAGTAACTTTTCCATCTTATAAATATATGTGGATTTATTATCATCCTAGTGAGATACAAAATGATGCATAGATCCCTTTTTCTTATCCTAGATATCATATGAAAAAAAAATCCTCTATCCTTTCTTCTTATAACCTTATTTTGGTGAAATAAATCCCTTCCACTCCTTGTTTCTCACACCAATCATAGATCATGTGGGATTAAGAATTTTCGTAAGGGTTTCCTAGCATGATTGAGATGTATTAGTTCATCTTAGAGACAACATGGTACTGAATACAAGACCTTAAATGAAACACCAGATGGCATTTCTACATAGTTTTAAACTATGCATTTCTATGACACTCACCTGAGAGGACCATATCATTGGTGTTGTCTTACCACTATACCACTATTCTATAACTATATGTGGAATGATTTTCATCCTAATGAGATATGTAGTGATGCATATATTATATACCTTGGACCCAACTATGAATTAAAAAACCAATACTTTTATCCCATACATGATCTTGATCCATGTAGTATTTATTCCTTTCATTAATTCTTGGTACTAGTACACATACCCCCAACATATTAGGACATCTTGCTTTCATAAATCAGGCTTCATGTATTGGGAAACATAGATCTCTATAATAGTTAATTGGATATCAGTAATAAGAGCATATACATTTGAAGTATGCCTTTATTTTTAACTATTCTTAAGATGAATCCTATAGAAAAATCTTTAATACTCCTCTAAATATGGATTTTGAATCAAAGGCATATTTTTTCCAATAGAGACACCCTCTTATATCTATACACTTTGACCACATCATAATGAAATCATCCTTTTAAACATGGTCTGTGGTTTCCCCTTGGAATTCCCATCCCATATCAGTCCATTAGATTTGAGAACCCCACAATCTAATTTTTTGACTTTCCTCACATCCCTCATGTACAGAACCTACATGGATATGTTTGGAAAGTGCCCCCAAAACAGTGTGGTATATTGGATGATGCTTCTATCAAGCATTTTTCTCACCCTATATGACCTTAAAATATTTATATTGGATCCCATGATATATTACTTCATTGTGTATGGTTCTTTTATATGTAAGGAACATTTATTCTAAAACTAAATGTGGGTTGATTCTCATTTTAACGAGATATGTAGCGATTCTTAGATCTATCATTCTAGACATAGCCACCATGATGGTGATATTATCCTCATTTATTTCCCTATATAAGGCCCTAGGTAATATAAATAATTAAAATCATGATCACCCTCATTGATAAACTTGTTATTGGGACCAAATCTATATATGGAATTATCCAAATCTATATCCAATTCTGACCTAAATGCTTCATGCATCCATAGAAACATTATTTTCACAAACCACACTTACTGGTCTCTAGAAACATAGATCATTGATAAATTCCAATGGAAATCAGTAATAAAGAAATATTACCCTGATGGAAATATTTGTTTTTACTATGTATAATACACCTCAAACTTGTATTTACATGATATTCCTCCAAACATGGATTTTTGATTAGAGGAATGTTCTTACCCAAGAGAAAGCCTTTAGATTCCAGTATACCCCAACAATATTGTAATGGAACCTTCTTTTCAAACATGGTATATAGAGTTTCCATACATACTTTTCCCATGTCATTTATCTAGACCCTAAATTCCTAGAATCATGACTAAAAAATTCCCTCCTCATATATGAGTAGTGTTGGATAATTCTTGACCTCAAAACCCAAATTGAGTCATTATCCCCATAACTCAAGCTCAAATCTATTCAACCTAAAACATTTGATTCATTGTTCTGGCTTGCAAGACCTAAAATTACCAATGGAAAGAGAAATAATTCTTAATAGGATAAAAACCTACAAAGAACAACCTAGTTAAATATCGAGTGTCATCTCACTAGACATGAACTGAACACTCTTTATGAAAATTTGAGAAACATAAACTGAAGAACAATGATGAATAAAATTTGTTAGATTGAAAACCCATAAAGGGAGACCTCAGAAAAAGCCGAGTCTCACTCATTAAGTCTTTATTAATATCTAAATTAAATAAAAATTAGGCTGATTATGAAAAATATCCAAAATTTCATTAGATTCATTATGTGATTATAAAAATTGTCTAACTAAACATGAAAGTTCTAAATACCTAGGAAAAAATTAGAGCACCCTCTAGTTCCTTTCATTATAATCGCAACACATTGACACAACGATGTTCAATATAATGAGTTAGCTTTAGTGTTATGTTATATTTATAATGAGGATATGAACACATAAATATATTATTACAAAAACTTATATATATATATATATATATCATAAATTCATAGAATCATCCACAAAATAGAGTCTCTCTATCAGGTATTATAGGTGGTAGTCAACATAATCTTTAATCTATCGAAGGGTATCTTAGGCCTTGTCCATAATCTTAAAAATCCAAGTCAGCTATGTTGAAACCATTTCATTGGAACTAATAATGTTTTCCTTTTCCACATGAACTGATTCTTTTCCCCATACCTAGATCTTCTTTATTGTTTGGTTGCGTTAGACAAGATCTCCCTTGAGAATTCCCAATTCTTCTTGAAGGGTATATCATATGAATAGATTTCTACTCAATTTGGAATTGAAACTACACTAATTACTTGTAAAGATTAATCTCTACCTGAGATATGAAAACTCTAAGGTTGTGAAATTGGCCAAGAAGTTGTGCCTCAACTTTTCGGGACCTCTGGTCTTTTATATCGAGCTCGAAAATCTCTTTCAGAGAACAATAGATTTATCAGAAATCAAATACACCATACATCAAAGTAGTGAACATGTTATGATGTTGGGTAAATCATGAGGGAAATTATTCAATATGTTCCTCCAAAACAAACCTCAATATGTATAAATATGAAAAATGATATGAGATGTAAATAGAATTTTGGTCCACTAGGTTTGTATCAGAAACACAATCAGAAATGGAGACATACACCTAAATCTACTCTCTTAAGGAAGAATATTGTGATATTCCTTTAGGATGAAAATCACCCTCACCTTGAGCCATAAATTTATCTGGGGAAGAGGATTCCCCTTTGTGTATGATCCATGAATACAATGTAACTAAATTAAATATGAAATTGGTTATTGATATTAGAAGAAAATTGAAAGAAATATAAAAGTATGATAAAAAATATTTGACGAAATCACTCATTGGTGGAACAAAAACTATGATTGATTCCTCTCAAACACCATTGACCTCAATGGTTTTAATGAGGATATCCTATAGAGGATAATCCTTATGAGTTTTCTCAGAACCCTGGATTGAATGATCATGAGAAATCCCACTTCGGGACCCTCATCTACTCTTTCCTTAGGAATGGGAGTAGAATGGACATTGATGCCTCAGTCATGGATATCTTTGGTGATTTGTTTTGTAGAAAAATCTATATAATTAAATATCTTTAATTTAAGGCATAAAACGTAAGGAGGCCATCTATTTATGAAAACATAAAAGGAGAAAACTCACTTCTATCCAATTACTTATTAAATTAATCAAACTCTGTTAAGGATCCATGAAAATAAAAATATTTGAAAAGTTATTATATTGTAACTATTTAATTATATGATGCTTCAAGTCTCATAGAATCCCCACCAGTAGGGATATATGAGATGATTAGTTTAGAACCCAAAACGGCTCTGACATCGATTCATTTCACCACATTCTCGATAGGTATAACCATTTTATGCCCTGTTGAATTAGGATATGCCCCAGAACCTTTATCAAATGGTATAAGGTATCTATCATACCCTTCTTGGGTAGTGGTTTTAGGGTCCTCCAATGTATATGACTGATATAAAACATCATAATAAATAGAATTCAGGGATTGATTCATGACACATTTTTATTCTCATTTAAAATTTTCGAGATTCTTCCCCCTCTTAGTTGTAATAAGAATAAATGTGGTCTCATACCTTGAAAATAATCATATTGAAGGGACATACTCACCAATAGGATTATCTGCCTCATCTGGAATATCCACTTCAGCTCTTGGAAGTTCATTTATAATCCAATTATGATATGAGATGGGAGAAGATCTTGAAACCCAAAATGATGATCAGACACTTGTTATGGAAAACCAATAATAAACTATTTTTTAAAATCTCACCACAACTAACGATGTAATTTCCAAGGTATTTACTCTGCATCATTCCATAAATTTCTATGAATGAAGGATAGAACTTTCCTCTTCAAATATGGGTACTATATGTGGCCTTTGAAAATACCCTCCCACCATATCATCTTCTATAATTACCTATTCTAAGGATAACTCTAAGGACTTTAGAGTAGCTCCCCCACCCTAATGGGGGTGATTATTAGGCCATACCTTAGTGATTCCATCTTAGGGGGGCTCTCCATATTCTCTATATAATTGAAAAGTATTCCTAACTTCAGAAACAATCCTTTATCCAAAAAAATAGGAAATTAAATAAGAAATATAGATAGAAGAATTCATACATCACCAATGTTGAAGAATTTAACCCACTCATCTGTGGATTAATCATCCACCCCCTCAGTAGAACCCTGATTCATCATATCCTTGACATTATTTGTTGTAGGGATCTGGTTATCAGCGAAATATATAACCATATCTATATACCTAATATTAGTCCCCACCTCAATAGGGTTAGCATCAATGTGAAGGTCAGGGGGTTCTCAAATATCCCTAATCTGTGGAATATTTAAATGAGTGTTGATAAATAACTATAGGTACTTGGAGCAAGAAGGATATCCCTTCTATAATAAAACCACCTCTAGCCACATGTAAAATAAGGATACTCTTTCTAATAGATAATCATACCTAACATCTCTCAATTTCACTAATTTTATAGGACTCTATTTATTGACAAAAGTTCAAATAATGAGCACCTAAATATACCTCTGATGGTGACGGCATGATCATATCTACTCATAAGGTGTCATTCTTTCAATTATAGACTATTGTGTAACCAACTTCTAAGATCATTTAGATTTTTTTTGAAGCTTCAACATCATCTACCCTAGGACATTCCTTCCTTCCCTGCTTCCCCCAACCTGATGTTTCCATGATTTAACCTCAAGGGATGCCTACTATCAATGACCCTTAAGGGTATGATGAAATCTAGGTTTCAGCATATCAAAAGTCCAACCAAATGTATCCACTAAGTGGAGGAATCCTAATTAATTATTGAGTTCCCTCCAAATCCATGATTACCAAAAAAAATTCGATCCACCATTGGGTGATTCCCTAATTGGACATTCATAGGAGGTGATACAGTTGGTTGTTTAAGGCACCTAAATCTGTGTAAAAATATATAAGTATCATTGTATTCACAAATAAAATCACCATAAATCTTAGATACTATCATGATATCTCTGAATTCAGTCATGTATGATCACAATTCATCATTATATTTTCCATTTTTGTCGAACATACCAGTGGATAGATCCCCAAATTGAAGGAAGATGAATTCTTTCAATAAATTTAGATTCTTAAAAGCATCACCGTACTTCAAAGATAGGGGTTATATTCTTGAAATATAATGAATGAATGGTCAAAAAATACTCCATGAACTATGATTTCCCTTATTAAGGAATAAGAATGGAATTTTTCCACAATCCACCCCCCAAAAACCTAAAATGGTCATGTAATACTGAATTGGTCCATCCCCGTAAAGATGTTCAATAAGAATTAGTGTGTCCTCACCCCACCATTTTATTCATGAAGGATTATCATGTAGGTGATTAAACACATTTCTATGAAGATGAAAAGATTTAATTTGGTGGGTATGTCAGACTTGATTAAATACCCCCCTTGACTATACCGTCCTTCTTCCAACATGGGCCATAATCTATTATGAATTCACCATTTTTCTATTAGAGTAAATCCCATTGGATTCTTTCATGCGGGTTACTCCCCCTTAGGCTCCTAGATAACCTTCATACATGCCTCATATAAGAAATAAACCCTTAGGTGAGGGTTTTACTTCCTGACAACCTCGAATATATTTAATTGCTTATGATCCAAAACAAATGTCCTTTTAACATCATCCCATGTTGATTTTTCTGGGATAAAATCATCATACATCTCTCTAAGGATGGGTTCTATGAAGATCTTATAAACACCCTCTATGATAATACCTACTTCCCTATGTTTAAAATAGATGGTGTTTGTCTGTATACTCTACCAACTTAGTAACGTGTTGATAATATCTAGATTCTTATATATATATGTCTTTTCCACATAGATATCCTCATAGATCCTAACCACATTCATCTCAAACTATAATTAAGTATATATTTAGAGAACATAGTATACCCAAACACAATATAGTTTTACATCATATAGATAAGTGGTCTCAATATTCCTTCTAACATTTTGATTGGTCTGTACTGGTTGTAATAAATATAGATGAGTTGAAGTGAAACTTAAACTCAGTAGTGTAAGGATTTAAATCTGGAGCATAGATACTATGATTCATGGAACTAGTAGAGGGTATCATTTACTCATTGATATATATTAACCTGGAAAAAATGTTAAATATGGTAAAATTTGAGTACTATTGGAACTAGGAAAGTGGGAAATAATTCTGTATATTTTGGATGAGTACATCATTCAGGAGACCCTGGACGTAAAGTGGTAGATGATCACTCTCGGGGAATTTGTGATGATATTTAATAAGATAATTCACCAAATAAAGGGGAGTGGTTTCACATACTTCATAATTATCTGGAATGATGATGTTTAATATCTCTTTGATGTATGCACTAGCATCCTCATTAGAGACTCAAAAATTTTGAGTATCCATTGAAAATCAATGAGGAAATACATAGATTTTCATTATATTCAATGTATTATTATGGAAAATTATAAAATTTGGTAAAGGAGTGGCCTTATGTTGGTAACTTACCAAGGTGTTCTCACATAGGTCACTCATACAAATGGCCTCATGTAGGTCACTCACATAGCTATCCACACGAAGGTCACTTTCATTGGTAGCCTCGAGTGGGTCACTCATATAAGTGGCATCACACAAGTCACTTGACCAAGTAGTTTATGCCACAAAGGTGAAGGAATACTATGGGTACACAAGTAGATATTTAGTGGAATTATTGGATAGATTACTAGTTTGATGGTAGAACTCATACAATAAAGCAGTGTGTGTGAGAGGAAGGACTTTAGATAGGCCATGTTATTTATAGAAATATAGGTACTTACTCAATTCACCTATGCTATAAACTTTCACAATAAACCTGTGTGATACACTTGCACAATATACATACATGATCATCCTTTTATGTTCATCCCTCCATATATCTCTAGCGTGACACAAAATAAGTAAAGATTACTAAACATGAGAATAATTTACATGAATATGTGGAGTCCAATGAATAATGGATCCATCAACATCCATATTTCTCTCTGCCTCAGGATCAAATTTTTTTTTTATGATTGGATAAAATAATAACGGTGGGTTACACTCACTTTTTCTCATGAAAATAAGAATTTTTAAACAGAAAATACCTCAAATATTAGAAAAAATTAAAAGGCATCACGGATCCCGTTTGTTTTTCTAAGTGGTATCATGTGAAGCCTAACATTCACACCTTAGGCTCTCTTATAAGTCTATCATGTATGGTTCAATCATTAAATTCCACCCTATGTAAATACATGTGAGTGAATCACTAACACAAGAGGCTTAAAATATCTGAATCCTTCATCTAGGGTAATAAAATTACCTATAAATAACCTCCTTAGGATCCTCATTTTGGATGAATAGAAGATGATAAGAATCCACAAACCAATTCTCTCCCAAGTCATTCTCCAAGGTCCTAAAATCCCTCTAAGAATCTCTAAAAGCCTTGAATAATGTGATAATTAAGTAGTGTAATGCAATTATAGTCCCTAAAGTGTGTTCAAAAAAAAATATGTGGGGATCCACTTCCCCCTAGTCAATATATACAATAGATAATGCTTCTTCCCAAACATGGGATTTTCATTAAACCATTCTTGAAGCATTAGAGGAGTCCCTTAGAGGATTGAGTGAGGTATCTCCCAAGTGTTGTTTCCTAGGATTCCCTTCATCCAGATTCACCTTAGTATCACTTGGGTGAGGCCTTATAGCTTGCACAGGAATATACTGGATGATGCATCAACCAACTCACCCAAGAATCGCCTGTGAGAATCCTCAACCAACTCGCCCATGTATCACTTGGGTGAATCCCAAGAGACCCCTCCCAACAATTTCTTGGAAAAAACATCAACTAGCTCACCCAAGCATCACTAGGGTGAAGAATCAGATAGCTCACCCAACCATCACTTCGGTGAATACCAAGATTTCTCTCCCAATTATAAACTAATTGAATCAACCTATGATCTATCTTTCATGACACGAGTGAAAAGACAATCCTTTCCATTGAACTCCCACAAGAGGGATACCATGCTATGACCCATTCCAAAGCCTCTGGGTGTAACATCCCAAGTAAGTAATGAATAATAGATATTTTTACCTATGTCTATTAATGATTAATATAGTGTTTTAGAGGCTTAAGATGAAAATAAATACAATCTTATGCATGAAATACACTAATATTCTTAAAAGATTGTTTTACTGCCTTTTGATGGCAAAACATTATTGAATCTATATTTTGACAATTTAATAAATTATGTTTGTAAAAATAAACTTATTCTTTATGATTGGGACATCAAAATTTACTTTGTGTAAATTTTTGGTATTTTTCTGAAAATATTCATTTTTTAATGAATAGTGAAAAATACTGCATTTTACATCAAAACTGCTTTTTAATCTAATTTATTTATATGATTAGATTATGTTTTGAATTTCTTTTGAAGTGAAATTAGAATATATTTTTACCATTTTATCCAATGGTGGTCATTGGAATCAATTTCACTTTGAAATTAGACTTAAACTGGTGTCAATCATTTGATACTTATTGTTTTGTAAAAACACGCTTTTTTCTCTGGCAGCAGGAATTAATTATTAAATTAATTAATGTGACTTATATGATTTGAATTTTGTAAAATAGACTTCATTTTTGAATTCGGAATATCAAATATAGCTTAGGGTGAATTTTTGGTAATTTTCTGAAAAACTTCAATTTTTGATGAATAGTGAAACCACTAAGTGGTAATCAAGCAAACTGATTTTTCAGTTAAATGAAAGTTTACCACTAATGTGTATTGAATTTTTAAAAATCCGACATACATGGTTGTCATTAGTATGTAAAATGTGGTTCAATGAGATTATAATAATTTTTTGGTGAATAGTATCTTATTAAGTTCTTAATCAAGATTAGTGGTAATTAGGGTAGTTTAAGGTATAAATAATACTTTAATAAAATGAAATGACCTAGACACATGTCCCAACCTCATTGGTTGTGTCATGGAAGACCATTACATTCCATGGGTCAACTTGGGGACCCCATGGATCCACTTATGTTGGGAAATGACATAAATTACTTTTTATTTAATGTTAAAGTGAAAATGACACAAACATAATATGTTTTACGAAAACAATTTTTAGATGGGGTTATAAAGATCAGATTTTTGATTATAAATAGTCATTGGAAATATAAACAGATTTCCTACATCATAGTATTTTTTTTATAATTTTTAGACATTAAATAAATTTAATTATTTATGACATAATAATGATGCAGCGATGACATCATTATTTTGACGATTTAAATAAAATGGAAAGATAATGTAAAATCTATAAACTACACATGGCCAAAACCAATTGGATGAGTTGATTTCGAACCCTTATCACCTTATCCACGAATTATATCAATGTGGGACCTTTTAAAACCGAAACACATTTTCAAATAAAGTAATGTTTCTTTACTTTCCAAAAGTGCCCCTCCTCTCCTCTTATAAAAGGCCCCCACCTCTACCTAATTTCACACACTCTTCAAGCCTTTGGCTCGGCCAACCCCTGCCCATTTACTCTCTCCACATCCCTCTCCTCATCCTAGAGGATTATATTTGGGCAGAATCCTTTCAAAGGAAGCCTTTAAGCTCAAATCAAAAGGAGTTACACTTTTTAAGGTAATTCGTTCTCTCATGCTCATTTGTTTTATTTTGCTTCTCCAACCCCCTAAACTCTTTTTATTTACTTCTTTTGTAACAACACCAGTATCTTAAATATACTAGGATGTTGTTATATGATTTATTTGAGCTACACTCTCACACAACTACATCAAATGGTTAAAGAACATACGGTTTCCGTGGATGGCGAAATTCTGCCTCCCGAAACGATGATTGTTCAACACTCATTTAACACCTTCAAAGGTGGACATTATGATGTCACTATTTTCATATATGATATATAATATGTTTATGTTTTCCTTAAGCTTCTGTTTTTTTGATTTTTGACATACCTTTATGGTTTCCATTATGGGTAAAACACGATATCTTCATTTTAGGAAGTGCGGACTACCGCCCCCTAAAAGTGATTTGATTCGTTAATACCATATGTGGGATGTGTAAAGGATAAAGTTAATGATATTATATATGTCATTATACTGGAATTATAATATACTCTTATATCATTATGATTCCATTCCAGAAAATATGAAATAGAAATGGAAGTAGCGTTCATGCGTACGTACGGCTTACCGTCTCCATGAACGGTGCATTTCATTTCTTACCTCTAAATTATGTAATATTATAAATGCATGTATGTACTGGATATATATGACATATATGATATCTATATCATGAATACCATTCTGGATATAATGAACCTTTGACCAAATTAACAACATGTAAGTGTAAGAAGTCTATTTTTGACTTAAGAACCAAATACCGACAAAATGAACATTATTAACTTAACTGATTACATGATGTTCATAACATGGTATAAAAGGAATAATGAACTTCTTAATGATTCATAATCAAGTAGAGATTAACTCAAGTTTATTATTCAGGAGATTAAAGAACGGTCGAGTCAAGTCGGATACGAGGTATGGGACTTCGTCTCAATCTCCTTTCATTGAGGCATATTTTATTTTATACACAACTTTCTTTTATACGGTGTATAAACCCCTTTGACTTTTACGTTTATTCAAAAGGAATCTTTTTTATATGAAGCGTTTACTAAACGACAAAAGGGAATGTTTTTGTCGTACGTATGCGGCGACAACGACTTCTCCACCGTCGTGACCGTTATTTGAGTTTCAGCTTCCTCTACAAGCCATACCTTCTTTTTTTTAAAAGAAAAATAAATACCATGTTTTACTTTGGTATTGAAAATGGATTTCATAATGTTTTTATTATATCAATGTGTTGTATTGATATCTCGTGATTGAAATGTGGAAATTTTATGTTTCCTTTATATATGTTTTATGTGATATGATTATGTTATGGTTCTTGGGCATTATTATGAAGACGGGTGGTTCCGTGATAAACTAAGGGCGGGTGAGACCGTTATAGCTCTCCAATGCATTGGGTAACGCGAAGGAGTGAAACGTTAAGGTTTCTCCGAAGAGATTTTAGGGAATATACTGTGATGGGTATTCCAAACGTAACCAAGAGGGTTACTCCCTATGTAAGAATGTTATGAATGCCTCAAGTTACCTTTATGTCTTATGATTTCTATGATTTATTCATGATTTTATGAGGTATGTTAAAGTGCCTATGTTTTATGGGTATAGTATGATTTCATTCTTATGTATATATGAACTCATGTTTCCTTCCCATGTTTTTATAACCCATACTGAGTTTTTATGCTCATCCCAAGTTTTTGAAATGTTTTTCACAGGTCAAGGGAAAGGTACATGATAAGATGATAGAGTCAAGAATGTGTCAAGAATTAATCCATGTTTTATTTTAAATGTGTTTCCATTGATGGGAATGAAGAATACCATCTTTATGTAACCACTTTGTTTATATGTGGAATGTAATGCATGTTTTATGATCTAATTCTCTAAAACTCTAAACCCGAAAAGATCCTCAATGTGTAATCTTGTAATAACTCAAGATCAAGTAAGGTTTAAGGCTGGGGCCTTATAGTTGGTATCAGAGGTCGGTTTAGATAACTTTAGGAGTTAGAATTCTATTAAATGATTATCCAAAAATATTTTTTTGAAATGATATAGAATTTAAAGATTACCATGTTGCTTCATCTAAGACATGTTTGTTCAGAATGGTTTTCCGCAGAGGAAATAGGGAAGCAGTGCTAGGAAGGCATACAGAAGGAAATAACCTTCCGAATCAGCATCCAGAAATGGTCGGAATTGGAACTGAACAGTTTGTTGCAGTAATGGAGCAGTTGACTCAAGCGATAAATGGCGGTGGTATCCATACACGAGATCAGCCAGACCAACCGCAGAGGAACATGTCATTGGTGGAACATTTCATGAGGCAATATCCACCATCATTCAGAGGATCATCTGACCCTGTACTAGCTGAAGGGTGGATTAAAGCACTGGAGAAGATTTTTGATGTCATGGGGTGTTCAGACAATCAAAAGGTTAGTCTTGCTATTTACCGTTTGGAGGGTGAAGCAGATCAGTGGTGGTCTATGGTTAAAAATATCAGGGATGCCGATGAGATTGATGCTCTTGACTGGGATGAATTCAAAGGTATGTTTCTTGAGAAGTATTTTCCTAAGGCTGTTCGACTTAGGATGGAAAAGAAATTCTTGGAATTGAGGCAAGAGGAAGACTCAGTGGCTGCTTATGAAGAAAGGTTCACTCGATTGGCAAGGTATGCTCCAAATTTTATTCGAGACCTTGATAGTAAAATCAATCGTTTTTACTCAGGATTAAAGCCAAAATATCGAAGGGAATTAGCTTCTCGTGAGTTTAAAAGTTATGAAAAGCTTGTTCGATGTGATGAGAAGGAGGAAATGGAGTTTACTGATGACCAAGTTTTCTATAACAACCAGCAGAAGAAGAGACCGAGGTGGCAGGAGAAAGGTAAGAATTCTTCAAAAGAGTATGATGGTAAGAGAACTAAGTTTCCAGTTTGTGATAAATGTGGCAAAAGGCATGCTGGGGAATGTCTTCTGAATTTGGGGAAGTGCTACCGATGTGGTAAGATGGGACATAAGGCTCGTGATTGCACTGAAAAGGATCAAGGTGAAGGTAAGAACAAATTTGATTTACAGTTAGTGAAATGTTATAAGTGCAATGAGATGGGTCACTATGCAAACGAGTGTCCGACAAGGAGCTTGAGTGATGGGAAGCAGTTAGACTACAAGCAGAAAGGGGTGGTGAAATCCTTTGCAACTACTTCAGCAGATGTCGGGCCATCAAATGATGTTGTATCAGGTACTTTGTTTGTTTTTTCAGATTATGCCAGTGTGTTGTTTGATTCAGGGTCTACACATTCTTTCATCTCTGAAACCTTTTCTAGTAAAATGGGAATACCATCTCAAGAAATGACTCCTGAACTTTTGGTAAAAACACCTGGGGGAAGTGTCGAGGAAAAAAGAATTTATAAGAATCTTCCTATCCTTATCTGTGGAAAGAACCTACTTGCAAACCTTATTGTTCTACCTCTAGTAGAGTTTGATGTTATCCTGGGTATGGATTGGCTCTCTATTTACCATGCTAAGATTGACTGTAGAGCTAAAGAAGTTTCTTTTCAGAAAGACTTTCAGTTTGTTTACAAGAATGAACCCTTACTTTTGATAACATATCAAGAGGCCGAGAAACTTGTAAAAGATGGAAATGAATGTTACCTTGCACACATCGTTGAAAATAAAGGAACTGTTCAGATTAATGATGTTCCGGTGGTAAATGAGTATCCTGATGTTTTTCCTGATGAGTTTCCTGGAATAATACCAGATCGGGAAGTTGAGTTTACTGTTGACTTAGTTCCTGATTCTAAGCCAATTTCAAAACCCCCTTATCGAATGGAACAAATTGAACTTTTAGAGTTGAAGGAGAAATTGCAAGATTTATTAGAGAAAGGTTTCATTAGACCTAGCACATCACCATGGGGTGATCCTGTTTTATTTGTTAAAAAGAAAGATGGTTCTATGAGACTTTGCAATGATTATAGAGCCTTGAATAATATCACTGTTAAGAACAAATATCCTTTGCCTCATATCGATGATTTGTTTGATCAGCTCTAGGGAGCTCAGTTTTTTTCAAAGATTGACTTGAGATCGGGGTACCATCAGCTGAAGGTAAAGGAGGCAGATATTCCGAAGACTGCGTTCCGTATGAGATATGGCCATTATGAATTTGTAGTAATTCCTTTTGGGCTAACCAATGCACCTGCTGTATTCATGGACTTAATGAATAGAATTTTCCATGAGTTCTTGGATAAGTTTGTGGTGGTTTTCATTGATGATATTTTGGTGTTTTCTAAAAGTAAAGAGGAGCATGAAAAACATTTAAGGGTTATCTTGCAAACCTTAAAAGAAAAGAAACTGTATGGGAAATTCAGCAAGTGTGAGTTTTGGTTGCAACAAATTTCTTTCCTTGGTAACATTGTTTCTAAAGATGGAATAACTGTTGATCCTGCAAAAACAAAAGTTGTGGAAGAATGGCCAAGACCCACAAATGTAACCGAGATTCGTAGCTTCCTTGGTTTGGCGGGCTATTACCGAAGGTTTGTTAGAAATTTTTCATGGTTATCTAGTCCAATGACTAAGCTAACTCGGAAGGGTGTTAAGTTTATCTGGACAAAAGAATGTGATGATTGTTTTCAGGAATTGAAAAGAAGATTGGTGAATGCTCCAGTTTTGGCACTACCTTCCAGGAATGGTGAGTTTGTTATATACAGTGATGCTTCATTGAAAGGACTTGGTTGCGTCCTAATGCAGAATGATCAGGTAATTTCTTATGCTTCACGACAGTTGAAAACTCATGAGGTAAATTACCCTACACATGATTTGGAACTAGCTGCTGTTGTTTTTGCTTTAAAAATTTGGAGGCATCATTTGTATGGAGTAAAGTGTGAAATATATACCGATCACAAATGTTTAAAGTATATATTCACTCAGAAAGAGTTAAACATGAGACAAAGGAGATGGCTGTAATTAATCAAGGATTATGATTGTACAATTCATTACCATCCGGGAAAAGCAAATAAAGTGGCTGATGCTTTGAGTCGAAAAAGTAATGCTTCATTAACAATGTTGCGTTTGGAACCTGATCCTTTGGTTAACGATTTGATGAAATTTGGCATAGAAGTTGTTGGTGCAGGAAGTCCTTCTATTTTGTTTCAGGTATCAGTGAGATCTTCTCTATCAGATAGAATCAAGAAAGCATAGAAGCAAGACAGTGAGTTACAGAAAAGGGTAGAGCTGGTTCAGAAAGGTAAGTTGCCTGAATTCAACATTGATAATGATTGCGTTTTGAGATTTGGAAAGAGATTGTGTGTGCCTTATGATTCACAGTTGAAGAGAGAGTTGTTATGTGAAGCTCATAGTTCTCCGTTTTCAGTTCATCCGGGCAGTACTAAGATGTATAGAGATCTGCGGGAGTATTACTGGTGGGATGGAATGAAAAGAGACATTGCTGATTTTACTGTGAAGTGTTTGACTTGTCAGCAGGTTAAAGTAGAGAGGCAGTTACCGAAAGGGATGCTTCAGCCTTTACCAGTACCAGAGTGGAAATGGGAGAATATATCCATGGACTTTGTTGTTGGATTACCGAAGACATCTCGAGGTAATAATGCAATCTGGGTTATTGTTGATCGCTTGACCAAATCTGCTCATTTCCTTGCTATACGAGATACTTTCTCTCTTGATCAAC
Organism: Viscum album; assembly: GCA_963277665.1. Lineage (NCBI taxonomy): Eukaryota > Viridiplantae > Streptophyta > Magnoliopsida > Santalales > Viscaceae > Viscum > Viscum album. The sequence continues at coordinate 1,973,755,414 of OY728157.1, read as the reverse complement.
TTTCCCGTTTGTATCTTAAAGAGATAGTCAGGTTATATGGAGTTCCTCTCTCCATTGTATCGGATCGTGATCCCAGGTTTACTTCTAACTTTTGGAAGGGCCTTCAGAAGTCTTTGGGTACTGAGTTAAATTTTAGTACAGCTTTTCATCCTCAATGAGATGGGCAGTCAGAACGAAAAATTCAGACATTGGAGGATATGCTACGAGCTTTTTCTATGGATTATCAGGGAAGTTGGGACCAATATCTTTCTTTGGTTGAGTTTTCATATAATAACAGTTTTCATTCCAGTATACAGATGGCACCATTTCAGGCATTATATGGGAAGCGGTGTCGAACTCCAGCTTTCTGGGATGAAGTGGGTGAAAGGAAGTTGATGGGACCAGAATTGGTAGAAGAGATGGCAGAAAAAGTTCAGCTGATTCAGAAACACATGAGAACAGCTCAGATCAGGCAGAAGAGTTATGCGGATAACCGGAGGAAGGATCTATCTTTCTAGGTTGGTGATCATGTTTTTCTCAAGGTTTCTCCTTGGAAAAGTGTGATGAGATTTGGTAAGAAAGGAAAGTTGAGTCCAAGGTTCATTGGACCATACGAAATTCTGGAAAGAGTTGGATCAGTTGCATACGAGTAGCTTTACCTCCGAGTTTATCTCAGGTACACAATGTTTTTCACATTTCGATGTTGAGAAAGTATATGCCAGATCCATCTCATGTTTTGAGTCCAGAGGTAGTTCAGCTGGAAGAGAACCTATCTTATGAGGAACAACCGGTCCAGATTCTTGACCACAGGGAGCAAGTGTTACGGAATAAGGTGATTCATCAGGTAAAGGTTTTGTGGAAAAACCACATGATTGAAGAGGCAACATGGGAATCTGAAAATGCAATGAGGGATAAGTACCCCCATTTATTCGATAAGTAAATAAATTGCGGGGACGCAATTTTCTAAAGGGGGGAAGGATGTAACATACCAAGTAAGTAATGAATAATAGATATTTTTACCTATGTCTATTAATGATTAATATAGTGTTTTAGAGGCTTAAGATGAAAATAAATACAATCTTATGTATGGAATACACTAATATTCTTAAAAGATTGTTTTACTGCCTTTTGATGGCAAAACATTATTGAATCTATATTTTGACAATTTTATAAATTATGTTTGTCAAAATAAACTTATCTTTATGATTGGGACATCAAAATTTACTTTGTGTAAATTTTTGGTATTTTTCTGACAATATTCATTTTTTAATGAATAGTGAAAAATACTGCATTTTACATCAAAACTGCTTTTTAATCTAATTTATTTATATGATTAGATTATGTTTTGAATTGATTTTTAAGTGAAAGTAGAATATATTTTTACCATTTTATCCAATGGTGTTCATTGGAATCAATTTCACTTTGAAATTAGACTTAAACTGGTGTCAATCTTTTGATACTTATTGTTTTGTAAAAACACGCTTTTTGCTCTGGCAGCAAGAATTAATTATTATATTAATTAATGTGACTTATATGATTTTAATTTTGTAAAATAGACTTCATTTTTGAATTCGGAATATCAAATATATCTTAGGGTGAATTTTTGGTAATTTTCTGAAAAACTTCAATTTTTGATGAATAGTGAAACCACTAAGTGGTAATCACGCAAACTGATTTTTCAGTTAAATGAAAGTTTACCACTAATGTGTATTGAATTTTTAAAAATCCGACATACATGGTTGTCATTAGTATGTAAAATGTTGTTCAATGAGATTATAATAATTTTTTGGTGAATAGTAACTTATTAAGTTCTTAATCACGATTAGTGGAAATTAGGGTAGTTTAAGGTATAAATAATACTTTAATAAAATTAAATGACCTAGACACATGTCCAAACCTCATTGGTTGTGTCATGGCCGACCATGACATGCCATGGGTCAACTTGGGGACCCCATGGATCCACTTTTGTTGGGAAATGACATAAATTACTTTTTATTTAATGTTAAAGTGAAAATGACACAAACATAATATGTTTTACGAAAACAATTTTTAAATGGGGTTATAAAGATCATATTTTTGATTATAAATAGTCATTGGAAATATAAAAAGATTTCCTACATCATAGTATTTTTTTTATAATTTTTAGTCATTAAATAAATTTAATTATTTATGACATAATAATGATGCAGCCATGACATCATTATTTGACGATTTAAATAAAATGGAAAGATAATGTAAAATCTATGAACTACACATGGCCAAAACCAATTGGATGAGTGGATTTCGAACCCTTATCACCTTATCCACGAATTATATCAATGTGGGACCTTTTAAAACCGAAACACATTTTCAAATAAAGTAATGTTTCTTTACTTTCCAAAAGTGCCCCTCCTCTCCTCTTATAAAAGGCCCCCACCTCTACCTAATTTCACACACTCTTCAAGCCTTTGGCTCGGCCAACCCCTGACCATTTACTCTCTCCACATACTTATCCTCATACTAGAGTATTACCTTTGGTCAGAATCCTTTCAAAGGAAGCCTTTAGGCTCAAATCAAAAGGAGTTACACTTTTTAAGGTAATTCGTTCTCTCATGCTCATTTGTTTTATTTTGCTTCTCCAACCCCCTAAACTCTTTTTATTTACTTCTTTTGTAACAAAACCAGTATCTTCAATATACTAGGATGTTGTTATATGATTTATTTGAGCTATACCCTCACAAAACTACATCAAATGGTTAAAGAACATACGGTTTCCATGGATGGAGAAATTCTGCCTCCCGAAACGATGATTGTTCAACACTCATTTAACACCTTCAAAGGTGGCCATTATGATGTCACTATTTTCATATATGATATATAATATGTTTATGTTTTCCTTAAGCTTCTGTTTTTTTCATTTTGGACATACCTTTATGGTTTCCATTATGGGTAAAACACGATATCTTCATTTTAGGAAGTGCGGACTACCGCCCCCTAAAAGTGATTTGATTCATTAATACCATATGTGGGATGTGTAAAGGATAAAGTTAATGATATTATATATGTTATTATACTGGAATTATAATATACTCTTATATCATTATGATTCCATTCCAGAAAATATGAAATAGAAATGGAAGTAGCGTTCATGCGTACGTACGGCTTACCGTCTCCATGAACGGTGCATTTCATTTCTTACCTCTAAATTATGTAATATTATAAATGCATGTATGTACTGGATATATATGACATATATGATATCTACATCAGGAATACCATTCTGGATATAATGAAACTTTGACCAAATTAACAACATGTAAGTGTAAGAAGTCTATTTTTGACTTAAGAACCAAATACCGACAAAATGAAGATTATTAACTTAACTGATTACATGATGTTCATAACATGGTATAAAAGGAATAATGAACTTGTTAAAGATTCATAATCAAGTAGAGATTAACTCAAGTTTATTATTCAGGAGATTAAAGAACGGTCGAGTCAAGTCGGATACGAGGTATGGGACTTCGTCTCAATCTCCTTTCGTTGAGGCATATTTTATTTTATACACAACTTTCTTTTATACGGTGTATAAACCACTTTGACTTTTACGTTTATTCAAAAGGAATCTTTTTTATACGAAGCATTTACTAAACGACAAAAGGGAATGTTTTTGTCATACGTATGCGGCAACAACGACTTCTCCGCCGTTGTGACCGTTATTTGAGTTTCGGCTTCCTCTACAAGCCATACCTTCTTTTTTTTTAAAAGAAAAATAAATACCATGTTTTACTTTGGTATTGAAAATGGATTTCATAATGTTTTTATTATATCAATGTGTTGTATTGATATCGCGTGATTGAAATGTGGAAATTTTATGTTTCCTTTATACATGTTTTATGTGATATGATTATGTTATGGTTCTTGGGAATTATTATGAAGACGGGTGGTTCCGTGATAAACTAAGGGCGGGTGAGCCTGTTATAGCTCTCCAATGCATTGGGTAACGCGAAGGAGTGAAACGTTAAGGTTTCTCTGAAGAGATTTTAGGGAATATACTGTTATGGGTATTCCAAACGTAACCAAGAGGGTTACTCCCTACGTAAGAATGTTATGAATGCCTCAAGTTACCTTTATGTCTTATGATTTCTATGATTTATTCATGATTTTATGAGGTATGTTAAAGTGCCTATGTTTTATGGGTATAATATGATTTCATTCTTATGTATATATGAACTCATGTTTCCTTCCCATGTTTTTATAACCCATACTGAGTTTTTATGCTCATCCCAAGTTTTTGAAATGTTTTTCACAGGTCAAGGGAAAGGTACATGATAAGATGATAGAGTCAAGAATGTGTCAAGAATTAATCCATGATTTATTTTAAATGTGTTTCCATTGATGGGAATGAAGAATACTATCTTTATGTAACCACTTTGTTTATATGTGGAATGTAATGCAAGTTTTATGATCTAATTCTCTAAAACTCTAAACCCGAAAAGATCCTCAATGTGTAATCTTGTAATAACTCAAGATCAAGTAAGGTTTAAGGCTGGGGCCTTATACTAGGAAGGTATAATTATAGCATAGGTCACACTAGTATGTCCTCTCGATTACACATTCCCATGGTAAAGGAAGTCCCACCGTTAACCTACCTAATAGGTAGGATCCTCATAATAACCCTAATAATACATTCCAATAATAATGAGTATTTCAACCTTAGGGATGATGGAATATAGATTTGGGTGGCAGACAACATCATCTTTTTCATATAGCATCACCCTCTTCATATCTTCCACCTATCGAAAGGGAAGCAGGAAGGGGGAAACATAGAGGAATCCCTCATTGAGTAAGACCCCAATATTTCTCGCAGGACATACCTCCATCTTATATATCTTTTAACTATTCTACCAAAGGATGAAGAAGATTGTTCAGATTACCAAATCTTTAACTTCCTCTTGTTTATCACACCCAACATGACTTTCATGGGCTTAGAGGTTAGTGGTGATCATGTCACCGTCATAATAAAATACCATTTGGGAATCCTCCTTAGGTGTAAGCCCCATATCATATGAACAATGTGGGATTTGATTATCATCCAAACAAGATATGTAGGAAGCCTCTCTAAGGTTCAAACCCAACTCCCAGACTCGCCCTAATATTCTATAGGAAATATTCCAAGTATGGCCATCCTACCACCTATGAGGCCATAACCCTTCTAGTTCCCTTAATATCATCATCATTTGTCTAAATTCCATGTGAGAACCAATTTTACATGACCATATCCCGTAATGTACATATCCCAAATGAACAATTCGACATAAGTCCCACACTAACCTTTACTAGGAATCCTTTTCCAAGATGCACTTTCCAGATGAAATTAAATAATAAAGTCTTGTCCTTATCACATGACCATAAAATGTATGATGTGTCCTGTTAAGTTTTATCAAAATATACAAGGGTTATGATTCCTCTTATGAGGATATGTTGGAACACCATATTATGGGTCCGATACCAAGATCAATATAACTATCATATCTCTAAATGAAAATAAATTTTAGAGATCCCTATTTTTGGGATTAAAACAAGCATCACAAAATAATAAACATGGACAATATGGGAAACCACTGACATGTATGAATAGTCTCATCAATTGATAATTTCAGATACATATATATAGTTTCATCAATGGAAAACCATAATTGCATACATATGTTTCACATCGACACATGTCTATAATTGATTCTTAATTTAAGGGTGACATATTCAATATTTATGATTTAAAAAAGGATCTATGAATATCTATTAAATATATAATATAGTCCTTGAGTAGGTAATAATTCCACCCCAAAAATGTGGGATGATCCAAAATTCCCATCATATTAACTAATGTAATCTCATAAGGGTTTTTTTCATGTCTCCCAATGACTTCCTTCCTTTGAAAATCAAGGCCATAAGACATCATGATTATGATAATTGTTGGGTGTTTCTGATTCCAGTAACAAATCCCCTCAAAAATCAACTTGAAAAAGGGCGCGAAAAAAATGATGATACTCGCATAAAAAATTGTGCAACCATTCTCAACCCCCTAAATCAATTATGTACCCAAAAGTTTATAAGAAACAATAACTTTATTACTTCATATTTTCTCCTATTTTTTTCAAATTGAAATTCAAGTCCACTTTTTATTTATTTAAGAATTTATTTTCCAACTCTAAATATTAAATCATTAAGAAAATCACCTCATGCATGAAATCCCTTTATTATACCTTCTCTTGTAGAATTGGGATATACTCTTGTACATTTCATAAACATCTCCTTGGTTGGAAACCTGATGTAATATTCTTCACCCCATATATTATTTTTACCACCAAAATAGATTCAGAAACAAAAATTTTATTATTCAAACCAAAGTTAGAATTCTATATATTAATAGAATTAATTATCTCAATTAGAGAGCCCATTATAATGGAAACCTTCTTCCTATTTTTGACTTCAATAAAATAAAATTTTATTTGGATTAATTTTATTCCTAAATGAATCTTCCAAAAATATCTACATATCATTAGATAATTTTTAATGAGAAATTTACATATTGACACCTTATCTGAGAGAATCCTTTAATACCTTTATTTAAAGCGGAATCAATATCAATATTTATTTGATTTTTATCAAAGATAACTCCCTGTCATGTAAACATAATAATTTCATCTTGTATAAATTCTTTGGGAAATACAAGAGAACCTTTCATAAATGCAATGAACTCCATTTTTCAAATTTAAAATTCAATCAATCAAACTATGGAGCCTTTCTATAGATTCCATCTTTCTTAAAAACATCATATCAAGTCAGATAAATAAAAAAATCCAAAAAAATAAACATATGCAATGATACCACTTGTTAGTCCCCAAAGTGTACTATAGTAAGATAAACCTTTATAAGGGGGGTGAATTTGGGTATGCAATTCTTAAACAATTTAATCATTTTATTACATTTCTGTCTGACCTCCATAATATATCTTAAACTCTCAACCTTAAGGGTCACTTTTTATACTCTTGACCCAAAACATTGATCTTATTTAATTCACTTGAACAACCCTTTTTACTAAATATTCTTTAGGTTTCTTAACCCCTTTTAGTGTGTATGAATAAATTAAATAAGAAACATATAAATTTTACATGGTTCCCCAGAATGGTCTAGTCTAAGGAGTATGTGATTGATAATTTATTGATTTACTAAACAACTATAAATCTCATTGCTCATTAATAGGATTAGGGGAAAGTCAATTATCGCATAGGCTCATTACCTTACAATTTTTAGGGGTGAATAATTATCTTACAAGGTTCAGTTATAGGTTAATTCAACTCTTCTTCTTCACTCCCCACTATTGGATGGACTCCAAAAAGTTTATCAACATGCATACCCCTTCAATAATATCACATTTTTGGTTTCACCGAGGTTAGATGGGTGCCATTATAATGCTCTTATACTATTCATATATATATTGTGATATCCTCTTTAACAATCCTTCTAACTCATTCCCTAGAAATGTATGGAATGTAACCTTATAGTATTGTGATGGAAGATTATTTGTTTACTTATTATTTCATATCAATATCCTTCCTAATATTCTTTATAAATATGTTTAATGAGTGTCAACCTCTTATTCTCATCACATTCCAATACCTTTTCTATAATTACTTTAACTTATTATCTAAAGATAAAATATTTAAGTGTATTATATCTTCTCTATAATTATATATACCTATTTATCAAATATATAGACCATGTTCCAAATAAGTTGGCTTACTTTCACACCATTATGAGTATTTGAAACTACCCATAACTCCCCCATTAATTTTCCTCCTTCTCTATCAATATGAAGTAAACATATAATTACATTTTGGATCCATTTATCTATCATTTTTAAAATATATTAAATATTATTTAATCAATTTGAGTAACTCTAAAATCTCCCATAAATTCATTCTTGAATCATGGACTAAATTCAAGGACTATGATTATTGAATCATTAACGAACCATTCATGCATCAACGAATATTTCATCTCTAATTTGGAATGTGTCCCACCAAAAGGCCCACAAAAATTATTTGCTTCCTAACACCACAAAATGGACTGTGTATTTCTACTTGAAACACACTTCAATATTCCCATATTTATGGATTCTTCGCCATTTTTTATTTTTCTAAAGAATTAAAATGTCTACTTTTGATGTCAGTGAAAAAGAATATGACAATGGGAACCAAATAACATTTTTTGGGATCACTATTTATTATATGTGAAACTTCACCCTTAAACACCCAGTGAAATACATAAAATACTATCAACACAAAATGAAGTCCTAATTTAGTATCTTAGATCAATTTAGTTCACAACACAATGATCTACGCCCATTTTAGGTTCACTATTTCTTATAAGTGAAAATTAATCTCAAAAATCCATGTGATATAACATGATGATAAACCACTGACCATTTTTGATGATACATATACACTATTACATAATGGTTGTCATTACTTAGCCATTTTTTCATGAAAAACATCAATTATTCAATCAAGTTAATCCTATTAAACACGATCATTGAAATGATATAGCTAGGCTTCACTATTTTTATCAGGTGAACAATAACTCCAACATATAGACCACTATGATGTGGTCCTATTTAGTTTTCCAATTTTAGGGATCTCCTTCTCAAAATGTCATGTACTATGGTGTGGAATTAACATTCTTTTCCCTAAGATTCCTCCCACAATTATTTGGTACTTCTCTAAACCATGTAATATCCTTGTATAATTCCTTAACACTTATGAATTACCTCCTCAAATCCAATATTTTTTCAACAACCCACCACTTTTCAATAAATCACACTTCCCTCCACCATTTATTTTTATAAAAAAACATTCTAGTTAGAAAAAAATTTCTTATCAGCAAATCTAACAAAACCCATTGGAGTTATACTAATGATCAATTTATAATCTGTATGAATTAACTACATGATTCTTTTATAGTGTTTAAAAAAATAACCAGATGTCACTCTGACGCGTTGTGTGTCTACTATTCCTAAAAGTTCACATTTTCATTTAAAAGTGACATTTTAGTTCAAAAATTACATCACATACTAAAAACTGATCAAGACACTCAGATTTTATTTTTTAATTTACTAGAAATATCAATAATTAATTTTTGAAGTGTATAAATTACGCTCATAGAAATCTGACACATAGTGTTACAGGTATGACAGAAAGTGAATCTTTTCATTTGATAAGTTACATTTTAATTCCCAACATGTGTCACTTAATTAAAACTAATATACCACACTCATATTTCTTTAAAAATTTATAAAAAAATATATAATTCATTTTAGATATCCAAGAATTAACCACATATGAATCTGACACATGTTGTGACATTATAACTAATGGTGTGTACTTTTATTTTAAAGTGATATTTTATCTCAAAACACACATCACACACCCAAAAGGTACTAAACATGTTTGAATTTTCTTGAAACATTAGTAAACATAATGATAATTAATTTTTGATGTGTCAGAATAACCTCACATCAAGATGACACATGGTGTGGATGGTATGATTGGAAGTGCATGTTTTCATTTTAAATGTGGAATTTCAATTCAAAACAAACATCACATACTCAAAATCTATACAATGAACTCAAATTGTCTTTATAATTTAATATAGTGATTTTTATTCATTTTTTATTTTTAGGAATTCATCAAACCTTAATTTGATATACATTGTGGTTGTTTGGACTAAAAGTGTGTAGTTTCATTTAAAGGGACATTTTAGTTCAAAATTTGCATCACATAAACAAAACCAAGAAATCATGCTTGGATTGTATTGATACATTAGTAAAAATATATATAATTATTTTTTTATTTATAATAATTAATATTACATCAATATGACATGTGATGTGTTTGATATAATTTAAGGTGAATGTTTTTATTTTCAAAGTGTTATTTTAGTTCAAAATGAACATCTCAAACTCAAAATTGATAAAATAAACTCGTATTGTCTTAATGATTTAGGGAAAATATTAATAACTCATGTGTAATTTATAGGAATTAATCGTGCATTAATCTAATGCATGATGTTACTATTATGATGGAAAGGGTATTTTTTCATTTAAAAGTGATATTTTTGTTCAAAACAAAAGTCACACTCTAAAAACCAATAAAACATGATGAGATTGTCTTGATAATTTATGAAAATTATCAATATTTCATTTTTATATGTAGTAATTGACCTCAGGTTAATAAAACAAATAGTGTGATCGGTATGATTGAAGGTGAGTTACATACTCAAAACGCAGCAAACACACTGCAAGATTCATATTACTATATAATATGTTTTAATTATGTATTATATTATCCCATTTTTTTGTTTATTATGTTTTATCATTCATGTTTTACTTTTTATTTGTTTTCTATTTCTACCTTATTTTATCAAATTTATATTTTCTCTATATAGTTATAGTATTACAAAAATAGGAATTGTTTTTTATTATAAGTACACACTTCATTTCTTCAAGAAGGGTGTGGTGTGTTCAAAAAATAGAAGTGCAATCTAGTTTTTTTAGAAGGGGTCCCATGGATAGTGGAATATAGGGCCACCCAATCTCCCATTTATTTTTGAGTTTTTTTGATATTGTAAATGGTTGTAATAAATTATACATATTAATGTAATTGTATCGTATAAAATATTTTGTAATGAAAATTTATTCAAAATTATAATTTATTGTAATGTAATTTTTTACAATTTATTTTTAATTTATTTTTTTACTTATTGTGGTGTTTTTTTTCATATAGTATCACATTAGTGAAACTAATGAAATTTATCTGTGCTAGATGTAACATTGATATAAGTCAGTTTTTAGTGATTTAGATAATGTAGTTGAAAGTCAATTGTATCGGTGTTAGAGATAGATATGATAAAAGTACATTTTATGTACTCTAAAACTAGGGCTGATAAAGATTTTGTTTATCAATTCTAAATCTAGTGTTGATAAAAGTAACCTTTTTCAATGATTTTTTATAGAACCATTAAAATATCTCTAATTTAATCAATACTAACTTTATTAGTTCTTTTTTTAGCATTGATAAATCCAAAAGCACACATTGATACATGCCTAAACTATTGTGGTTCTTGTCATGACACACATGACCAATTTTTAGAATTCATGAATATTTGGTTTGGTGAAACCAATTTTTGAATATTGGGAGAGGACAACCTGTTTTTTTAAATGCACTATAACATGGATGGTTCTATGACAGAACTGTTACAGAGTTGTGGTGAGGGAAATCATTATATATGGGCAAGGTGTGGGAAAACATGGATATAAGGTGGGGCAATGAAAATGTTTAGGGCATGGGTGAAAATGAAATTAGGGGCGTTTCTGAAGAATGTTGTGGAAATGGGTTACATTTAGGGAAGTGTGATGAGGGTAGTGGTTGAAGTAATTTAGTGATAGGAGATAATGGGAAGTGCATGCAATGGGGGTTCCCAACGGGGGTGATAATCGGTGATAGTGTGGAAAGGAACGTATTCAATGGGGTTAGTAACTGATAATTTTTGAAATGATGGTTGTGATGGGATATGTTATGAAGTGGGAACCTGACATGGGTAGTCTGATGGTGTAGGGAGTAGTGAGCATGAAACAATGGCCAATGGCAGTGATGTGTGTGAGGCATAGGGTAGCATGGGGAGTAAGAAGTGGGAGGTATATATTAAGATATGTGGTAACATCTGATGGGAATTTTCCGTGAATTTTTTTTATATGGATTTATTTGGTTTTATTGACCACCAACAATACTAAGAAATCTAAAATAAGTATTAACCTTTTTTAGCGCTTAAAAAAGGAAGTGATAAATGGGGACCTTTGTCAGTGGTTTTTTAACACTAATAAAGGATGCCCTTATCAACACTTTTTTAGCACCGATAAATGTTACCATGCATAATATATTTTTTATATACATATTTATATATTTATATATGGGATTTATGTAAAAAATATATTTATATAAATTCCAATAATACATACATACATACATACATACATACATACACACACACATATATATATATATATATATATATTAATTTATACTTATTTATAACAACACACAAAATTATAATTGAAAAAAATATATATTATAAAATTAAGCAATAATAATTATATAAATAAATTAATAAATACATTAGACATATTTCATAATAAGAATAAAGGATTATAAACCAAATATAACTCACACACCCACACACCTAAGTGGGTCAAGACTCATTCCTCTCCATAAAGAATGTCAATAACCCACTGAACCTATTTTATTACATGTTAATGTCCTAGAGACTAAACTTTTTTAATGTCTTGAAGGTACAATTGATTTTTCCCAAAGGTCCCTGAATGAGATGGACTGAGGCTCAAATGTGCATCGAAGCATCACTTCGAGTCACTAGGTTTTTTACACCACTTCTCCCCACATACCAGCACCATCAAACCATGTTGCTTTATCACACCATGGAAGGTCACCCCTATATACCACATTAATATTCATATGACTAGATAGTTTTTTGATGAGTTCCAACACACCCATCACTCTTTCGATATACCCACACAATGACACCTATATGCCTTCACATTCCATTTTATGCTAGCTGGGTTGCGTTAGTCACCAGATCACAAAGGTAACAGTGTCACTAGTTAGCATACCACATTGCCCCTTACCAGCAGAAACCGTTGTATTATTCTACCCATCATCACACCATGGAAGGTTACCTCTCCATCCCAAATTGGATATCCGAGTGGATAAAGAAACATAGGTTATATTTTAATTTATTAATCACTCTTTTGATCACCCCATTTAGTGAAATGTGTGTGTTTTCATGTCATTCCACCCATCTAGTCACACCATACCATCCTTCCTGGTCCTATTATATCACCTATCCACTTAACATTGGCGGATTATAGGTCTAGTGGCCCAAATACCCAATAAATGGCTTTAAATACCAAATTAGGTGAATAACATCATTTCTCAGCACTCACTATGGTACCTACTACAATATTCATACAGTGCCTCCAAAAATCCTTCCCCTTCATGTATTTTAAGATGAGTTATATATTTATTTTCATATTTTATAATTTATAATATATATATATATATAATTATTTCTTTGTGTTTATATATATATATATATATATATATATTTATATATAATTATAATTATATATCTATATTATAAATTTTATAAATATATATAATATATAGATAAATGTATAAATATATTAAAATATATTTATATATAAAATGTATGTTTAAAAATAAAAATCATAATCAAATAAAAATATACTATGAATTTAATTTTATAAATTTAGAAATATATATATACACACAAGACTAAAGGAGTACAATGACCATGCCTATCATGGTACTGATGATAGAGCTTTAGGCACTGACAGGATGCAGTGCTTTTCCACTCAAATTTTGACCATCCTCATGAAGTTTCAGACTTGGAGAATGTGAAGGATGGATCTGGATAATCAACCCAATGTTTGAAGAAAGGCTCTGCTACTTCTCTGGTGACCACATGTGCTTCAAATATTGATTTTGGTTTTATTGGCATTTTTTACTTGTTATCCCTTTAAATCCCTGCTGGTGTAAGCTATTTACACCTCGAGATTGTATTGTAACCTTTTTTTTAATAAATTACTTTGGGGAGATGAATTGGGAAACCAATTCATGTCACCACCTTCTTAAAAAAGTTTATATTTATATGTATATCTGTTTTTGTTTATAAATATATGTATATATGTCTATGTGTGTGTGTTTATATATATATATATATATATATTCTTGTGTGTGTGTTTATATAATTATATATGTGTGTGTCTGTTTATATATAAATATATAAATAAATGTCTATATGTGTGTGTTTATATATAAATATATGATTGTTTGTTTTTGTACTTATATATAAATATATGTCTCCCTCTCTCGGTGTGTGTTTATATATATTTAAATATACATATACATTTGTGAAAAAAATATATATTAAAATATATATATATATATATATATACAAATTTTGTAACAAATATGTTTTGAAAAATATAACACAAACACACAAAATATAATTAATTTTTTCACTACATAATAATAATAACTCAGACTAGTTTTAAGTGTGTTCCATTACAAAGGAAATGTTAGATGTCAAATTTTAGAAATTTCTTCAATTAATTCTAAATTTTAAGCATGAGGTGTAGAGAGGAAATCATCTGACGTGTGGGTAAAGAGGTGATGTGGAGGGGTAATAGTGGGGTGCAGCCATGTGAGGCTGTTGGTATTTATTTTCAATAAAATAAATAATTTAAAAATACTTTTGAGTTTTAATTAGCATTGGTAAAGGATGGTTTTATAAATGTTAATAAACACATTGATAAAGGGACCTTTTATTAGTGCTAGAAAATTTATTGATAAAAGAAGTCATCTTTTATCAGCATTGAGAACATCAATAATTTTTAGTACTACTAAATCTTATTTTTAAGGCTGATGAAAGAAAATTTTGTAGTAGTAAGAAGGAAGTCAAAAAATAATTAATTTGTGATTGTCAATTACAATCATTCATTTTATCCTTATGCCAAAAATCATTCTTCTACTAACAAAGGAGTCATTTAGTATTGATTTATAAAAATCACTAATAAAAGGGGTATATAGATTGAGAATTCATCAGTTCTTAAAATAGATCTAATAATAGACTCTCATTATTATCACTAAAAAAGCACTGATAAAGTTTACTCTTTATTAGTACTAGTATTTAACACTGATAAATTATATCCTTTATCATCGATTTTTTAGCACTGATAGAAGATACCCTTAAAAAAACATAATATATTTTATTTAATATCATATTTTAATATATGAATATATTTATATTGATATAAATATATTCAATTTATTTAAATAAGAATTTAAGAATATTTAATATCAATTTATGTGAAATATATGATATAATTACTTAAATGTGATATATAAAATAATAATTAATTATTTTTTAATAAAAAATTAATTTTTTATTAAGAAATTCATATTTAAGAAAAATTGCGTAATAAAAAATTTATTTATTTAATTAGTATCCCAAGATAAGTTGAAAATGGAACTTAAACATTAAATGACCATAAATCTTGATATGGGTATTTGTTTGGGCTACATCAGATACTAAATAAAATTCATTAATGAAATCTATGAAATTTTTCATAGTGTCATGTACAACATTTTTGGGTAAAAAAGGTCCCCAAGGCCACCAAAACTGATTTTTTTTGTTATAATATCATAATTTTAGAACATTGGATGAAATTGTAGTTTCATTTAAGATAGTATTATTATCCTTTTTCAAAGGAGGTTTCATTTATTCCACTATTTTACATTCCTATTGATTTGATAGTGTTGATATTTTAGTGGATTTTATGTTATATATTTATTTATATATAAATATGCAAAATACATAAAAATTATATAATGGCGTATACTACAAAAATAAAGGATTTTTTGTATGAGTTATTTGTGATGGATTTCCATCACAATAATTTTAATTCTAATGATAATCTTTCATAAATAACTCATCATATAAAATCACATTTCAAATAATACAATTTATGTTGGGTTGTTGAAATTTAGCTTAGTGTTATACAATTTATAATGGAATAAATTGGCTAATGTTAATAATATTTTTCATAGATACTTAATCCACCAAAAATAATTTCTATGAAATTATTTGTGATGAAAATTGTAATGTAGTCACAATTAGTATCTATTAAGGATAAGTTTTCTAGTCACGAATATCATTTGTGATAAAATTTTAATTTTTATCAAAAATAAATTTAACCAAAATTATTTTTTTTGGAAATTTTTATTCCATAAAAAATAATTATATTTTATGGAAACTAACATCATTATTAAATAAATATGGATAAATAAAAAATATAATATACTAAAACTGAAAATTGTAAAAAAATATTTTAAAAGTGAATTATATATAATAAAAAAAAATCATTAAAAGAATGCATTAATATTTTAATTGAAGGGGTGGGGGATTTTATCCATTTGGTTGAATGAACAAAATCCCTAAAAAAATGTAAGTTTCCATATATACTCCATCATCTAGTCGTGATACTAATGTTACTTCCCCTACTATTGTCATTTTTACTCCTACAATAATCAATTATATTCTTACTCTCTAATAAGTCTCTGTATAGTCTCATCATGAGGTATCCTCTGCACCTCATACAATGCATCAATGAAGGATGATGATCCTACACACTCCCTTTAGTCTAAATTATAAACACTCTAGTTACATAGTAATTAACCAGAGTCAATTTTGAACCATTATCGATCACCTAATGTTTTGGAATACTACCCACCATCACCCGCTACTAAGTCAACACAGCAAAACATCACTCTCATGAGGACTCACCACCACCATCTATCTTTGATTGAAATTTGAACATTATAGAAATATCTATATCATATATATATATATATATCCTATAAATATATAAATAAAAATTAAAATGATAAAAAAATATTATGTTAATTTAAAAAACATAAAAAATAAGAACCATAATCCTTCATTGTCTATCATAAGTAATCTACCCAAACTACTATCAATATACATACCCTTATAGACATACAACTTTGTAATGGTTGGATCAAATTTAGAATGCATAAATTTATCATATAAATTTAGTATTGTAAAAGTATACCTAAATTATTAGAAAATATTACATAAAAATTGTTGATGATGTATACTGAAAGTATGACTCCCGACTCTATGTGTGACACTATGTCTCCCTCCGTTCTATTAACCATAAGATAATCACATTCTTAAGGTGTCTCTAATATTGTAAGATCACAATCACTTCACATTCCATGAGGTGATATAATAGGGTCGATGACTTACACATGTCCCATCAAAGATACTCATAAATTCTCTCTCTATAGATCTCATATAAAGGTTATGTAAAAGCTAGTCTAAATGATCATGCATGCAAGCCTTCCATGTCTCCAAAATAGAGGGTCTCTTACTCTCATCAATAAAAGTACATCAACCATTAAAATATTTAATAATATAGTAAATTATGAATTATCTAAATTTAAAATAATATAATCTTTTTTATTTATATATACTATCTAGTGATCAAACATGGGGTAAAACATGTCGGTAAGAACCTAATCCCACATCACCCATAAAGATGAAAAATAGTTTCGTATAACAGAACTATCTTATTCAACAAATATATGTGATTTTGTTTTGAAAATAATAACTATTAGTGACACAATTATTAAGTATAATAAATTTAAAGAAAACCAAATAAAATTAATATTTAAACATCCTTTAATGAGGATAAACGTCAAGGGATGGAAATTTCTCAGGAATAGCATTTGGAATAATCAATCATATAAGGACTCCACCCCTACTTGTACCTAGGGTCACATCAACACCCCAGATGATGAACCAGGAGGCTCATAACTATATTTCTCAACATTATGAAAGAAATACATTATCCCATAAAACTGATCATGATACAAATGAGATAAATTGGGAGAAAATAATGTTACTTACAAATAATGGATAAAACACATATCATGTATAAATTTTTTAAAAATATTTATTGAAATTAATTTTTTATATTTATTATGAATATAAATAGAATTTAATACAACATTTTTTTCAGTATTTTCATATTCATCAATGCCAATGTATTCATCTCTCTCTTTATCATTAACAATTTCAATATGATCTTCAATTTTTTATCCATAATTATTTCAAACTAAAAGGTTATATCATTGGAATTAAGAACATAATTTATCCTTAACTGTAGGGTACCATGATTGAAATATTTATCTTATTATATAAAAATATATTTGGTGATGGTTCTTGAAATATTTCAATAGTTTTCAATTCCATAGATCCACTTTAATTTTCTATAAACTGTTTGTCACTAGATTTAATTTTTGTTTCACTCCACTTGTCATTTTAATCTATTAAATAAATATAATAATTTACATTATTTTCTATATATGTTTTATGTAATGACACAAATGAGGAACCCCAGACTTGTACTCTTGGATCTGGTGCTAAAAAAGTATAATTAATACACAGGCCTTAAAACTAAATTGGATGACCCAAGCTAAACCTATAATTATTTTACATCATTTATATAATATAAAAATTACATATAATATATATTTTTACAATCTTTATCCTTGAAGGATTAGTTTATTTGAGATATAGCTACATAAGAAATTTACTTTACAATAATTGGGGATATTTCTCCCTAATATAGCCACTACAGACTCCATTCTATAATTCTCATTAGTTAAAATAATATTTATAGCTTGGAGAATGGTAATATATGAAATGTGTGATATTAATGGATTTATAAGGTAAAAATAATTAAAATTATATCAATGGTTAGATTATAAGAATTAGAGAAAACATGAGTAGGGAAAAATATCTTGTTAAAAAGAATGTGTAATGATAACAGTTGTTTATAAGTCATGATAGAGGGTCATGTAATATCATATTAGAAAATATATACCATGGTAAAAGGGTGTAGATTCATGATATAATAAAAATTATCCATGGAGCATAAGTATATACATTTAACATAGAAATACAAAACAAAAATTAGTAAATAAATTATAAGATAGTGGATCAGGAGTTACACTACTGGAAATGGAGGATATACCAACGGTTCTAAACCGTTGGTATAGGCTGGCAAACCGTTGGTATACTCTATACCAACGGTTGTCCAAACCGTAGAGAAGTAAGGCGTGGGGAAAGATCTATACCAACGGTTTGAACTAAACCGTTGGTATAGCCCACTCTATGTCTTGATTTGCCAACGGTTCTTGTTGAACCGTTGGTATAGGTTTACCCAACGGTTTAAAACCATTGGGAATTCTATGATTTTGATATTATACCAACGGTTTACAACCGTTGGTATAGTTTTTTTCCCAACGGTTTCAATGAAACCGTTGGCATATGTTCAGTAACAAATACTATACCAACGGTTACAAACCGTAGGTATAATTCTTCTCAAAGTATACCAACGGTTGTAAACCGTTGGTATTGTGTATTTCCAGAATTGTTGCACAGCAGCCCCTCCTGTGCATACACCTGCATACAAAACAGCACTTAAAACACTGAAAACTTAAAACAACAAAAACCTGCATACAAAACAGCACTTAAAACACTGAAAACTTAAAACAACAAAAAAAGACCACATCTTTGATTAGAGACATGGTGAATAATTCCCCATTTGAATCTTCATATGAAAACAATCATCCCGTATAGTTGAATAAGAGTTTCAATAACTCAAATATTATTTACACCCATTTCAATCTTAATATGACAACCACTTTTCTAATATATGGTGAAAAGGTATTTTCTTAGGAGTCTCATCACTTGTGACTCCATAAGTGCCATACCAGGCCTCGGATTGAGTCGGGGTTGACTGGTACACGTCACATATGATCCATGAATCATTTTCCTAAAGTTTCAACACAATCAGAATCCGTTTGATCGGTTTGGCGTATGTACGTAAAATATTGTCCATTTTGAACAAAAGAGAGGCAGTTTGGGTGGTCCCGGCCCCACGGTGACTCCAATTGAGGCGGGGTTGACTCGTACACATCACATATGACCCATGGATCGTTTTCCTAAAGTTTCAACAGAATCCAAAGGCGTTTGGTCCGTTTCCCGTATGTCAATTGTTGATATCACTTACAATTTAGTCCATTTTAACAAAAGAGAGACAATTTGAGTGGTCCCGGCCACACCGCGGCTCGGATTGAGGCGGAGTTGACTCTTACATGTCAAATATGACCCATGGTTCTTTTTTCTAAGGTTTCAATAGAATCCGAAGGCGTTTGGTTGGTTTGGCGTATGTCAGTTGTTGTTTTCACTTAAAATTAAGTCCATTTTAAACAAAAGAGAGACACTTTGAGTGGTGAAGGCCACACCAAGCCTCATATTGAGGCAGGGTTGACTCTTACACGTCACATATTATCCATGGATCGTTTTTCTAAAGTTTCAACACAATCAGAATCTGTTTGATCGGTTTGGCGTATGTACATAAAATATTGTCCATTTTTAACAAAAGAGAGATAATTTGAGTGGTGTCAGCCACACCGCGCCTCGGATTGAGGCGTGATTGACTCGTACACATCACATATGACCCATTAATAGTTTTCCTAAAGTGTCAATAGAATCCGAAGGCGTTTGGTTGATTTCCCGTATGACAGTTGTTGATTTCATTTACAATTTAGTCCATTTTCAACAAAAGAGAGACTGTTTGAGTGGTCCCAGCCACACCGCGGCTCAGATTGAGTCGAAGTTGACTCGTACATGTCACATATGACCCATGGATCGTTTTCCTAAAGTTTCAACAGAATCCGAAGGTTTTTGGTCAGTTTGGCTTATGTCAGTTGTTGTTTTCACTAAAAATTAAGTTCATTTTAAACAAAAGAGAGACACTTTGAGTGGTGTCGGCCACACCGTGCTTCGGATTGAGGCGGGGTTGACTCGTACACGTCACATATAATCCATGGATCATTTTCCTAAAGTTTCAACATAATCAGAATCCGTTTGATCGGTTTGGCGTATGTACGTAAAATATTGTCCATTTTGAACAAAAGAGAGGTAGTTTGGGTGGTCCCGGCTACACGGCACCTTGGATTGAGACGGGTTTGACTCGTACACATCACATATGACCCATGAATAGTTTTCCTAAAGTTTCAACAGAATCTGAAGGTGTTTGGTAGGTTTCTCGTATGTCATTTGTTGATATCACTTACAATTTAGTCCATTTTGAACAAAAGAGATATAGTTTGAGTGGTCCCGGCCACACCGTGGCTCAGATTGAGGCGGGGTTGACTCGTACACATCAAATATGACCCATGGATCATTTTACGAATGTTTCAACAGAATCCGAAGGCTTTTGGTTAGTTTGGCGTATGTCAGTTGTTGTTTTCACTTAAAATGAAGTCCATTTTAAACAAAACAGAGGCACATTGAGTGGTGTCGGCCACACCGGGCCTCCGATTGAGGTGGAGTTGACTCGTACAAATCACATATGACCCATGGATCGTTTTCCTAATGTTTAAATAGAATTCGTAGGCGTTTGGTCAGTTTTCCATATGTCAGTTTTTGTTTTCACTTAAAATTAAGTACATTTAAAAAAAAAGAGGCACTTTGAGTGGTGGCGGCCACACCGGGCCTCGTATTGAGGCGGGGTTAACTCGTACACATCACATATGAGCCAAGGATCATTTTCCTAGAGTTTCAACACAATCCGAATCCGTTTGATCGATTTGGCCTATGTACGTAAAATATTGTCCATTTGGAACAAAAGAGAGGAAGTTTGGGTGGTCCCGGCCCCACGATGCCTCAGATTGAGGCGCGGTTGACTTGAAACGTCACATATGACCCATGGATTATTTTTCTAAAGTTTCAACAGAATCCGAAGCGTTTGGTCGGTTTCCCGTATGTCACTTGTTGATTTCACTTACAATTTAGTCCATTTTGAACAAAAGAGAGACAGTTTGAGTGGTCCTGGTCACACCAGAACTCGGATTGAGGCGGGGTTGACTCGTACACATCACATATGACCCATGGATCGTTTTCCTAAAGTTTCAATAGAATCAGAAGTCATTTGGTTGGTTTGGCGTATGTCAGTTGTTTTCATTTACAATTTAGTCTATTTTCAACAAAAGAGAGACAATTTTAGTGGTCCCGGCCACACCACGGCTCGGATTGAGGCGAGGTTGACTCTAACATGTCACATCTGACCCATGGATCGTTTTCCTAATGTTTCAACAGAATATGAAGGCGTTTGGTTGGTTTGACATATGTCAGTTGTTGTTTTCACTTAAAATTAAGTCCATTTTAAACAAAAGAGAGCCACTTTGAGTGGTGTCGGCCACACCGGGCCTCGGATTGAGGCGGGGATGACTCGTAAACGTCACATATGAAAAATGGATCATTTTCCTAAAGTTTCAACACAATCAGAATCCGTTTGATCGGTTTGGCGTATGTACGTAAAATATTGTCCATTTTGAACAAAAGAGAGGAATTTTGGGTGGTCCCGTCCACACGGAGCCTCGGATTGAGTCGGGGTTGACTCATAAACATAACATATGACCAATGAATCGTTGTCCTAATGTTTCAACAGAATCCGAAGGCGTTTGGTAGGTTTCTCTTATGTTAGTTGTTGATTTCACTTACAATTTAGTCCATTTTGAACAAAAGAGAGACAGTTTGAGTGGTCCCGGCCACAATGCGGCTCAGATTGAGGCAGGGCTGACTCGTACAGGTCACATTTGACTCATGGATCGTTTTCCTTAAGTTTCAATATAATTCGAATGTGTTTGGTCGGTTTGGCGTATGTCAGTTGTTGTTTTCACTTAAAATTAAGTCCATTTTTAACAAAACAGAGTCACTTTCAGTGGTGTCGGCCACATCGGGCCTCAGATTGAGGAGGTGTTGACTCTTACACATCACATATGAGTCATGGATTGTTGATCAAAAGTATCAACACAATCAGAATCCGTTTGATCGGTTTGACGTATGTACGTAAAATATTGTCCATTTTAAACATAAGAGAGACAGTTTGGGTGGTGTCGGCCACACCGCGCCTCGGATTGAGGAGGGATTGACTCTTACACATGACATATGACCCATGGATCTTTGTGCTAAAGTTTCAATAGATTTAGAACGCATTTGGCCAGTTTCCCGTATGACAGTTGTTGTTTTCACTTACAATTTAGTCCATTTTCAACAAAAGACTGGCAATTTGGGTGGTCCCGGCCCCACAGTGCCTCAGATTGAGGTGGGATTGACTCGTACACATCACATATGACCCATGGATCGTTTTCCTAAAGTTTCAATAGAATCTGTAGGCGATTGGTCAGTTTTCCGTATGACAGTTGTTATTTTCACTTAAAATTAAGTACATTTAAAAAAAAGGAGGCACTTTGAGTGGTGTCGGCCACACCGGGCCTCGTATTGAGGCGGGGTTAACTCGTACACATCACATTTGACTCATGTATTTTTTTCCTTAAGTTTCAATATAATCCAAATACGTTTGGTCGGTTTTTTGTATGTCAGTTGTTGATTTCACTTAAAATTAAGTCCATTTTTAACAAAACAGAGGCACTTTGAGTGGTGTCGGCCACACCGGGCCTCGAATTGAGGCGGGGTTGACTCATACACATCACATATGAGTCATGGATCGTTGTGAAAAAGTATCAACACAATCAGAATCCGTTTGATCTGTTTGCCGTATGTACGTAAAATATTGTCCATTTTAAACAAAAGAGGGACAGTTTGGGTGGTTCCGGCCACACCGTGCCTTGGATTGAGGCGGGGTTGACTCGTACACGTCACATATGACCCATGTATCATTTTACTAAAGTTTAAATAGATTTGGAATTCATTTGGTCGGTTTTCCGTATGTCAGTTGTTATTTTCACTTAAAATTAAAGTCATTTTGAACAAAAAAGATACATTTTGAATGGTACCGTCCACACCGCACCTTGGATTGAGGTGGGGTTGACTCTTACATGTCACATATGACCTATAGATCGTTTTCCTATAGTATCATTAGAATCCGAATGCGTTTGGTCGGTTTACCATATGTCAGTTGTTGATTTCACTTAAAATTAAGTCCATTTTTAACAAAATAGAGGCATTTTGAGTGGTTTCGGCCACACCGAACCTTGTATTGAGGCGTTTGGTCGGTTTCCCATATGTCAGTTGTTGATTTCACTTAAAAATAAGTCAATTTTGAACAAAAGAGAGACAGTTTGAGTGATCCTGACCACACCGTGCCTTTTATTGAGGCGAGGCTGACTTATACACGTCAAATTTGACCCATGGATTGTTTACCTTATGTTTCAACGGAATCAGAATGCGTTTGGTCGGAGGGGAAGGGTCTAGTTGGGTACGCGGAGATGCTCGTCTACCTCTGATACGAGCCTCCCTCATACCATCGGTCGAAGAACTGAAAGAATGGAATAATGAAAAGTGCACATACTTATGTACCTGTAAAATCTACACATAGACATCACATAGGCGCATCATGTCATAAAAAATAACACCAAGGATCAGACAAAATAGAAGCAGTCATGCAGATTAATGACAAGTGCACATACAGATCATAAGCAGCTAAAAAATTGTTGCATAGATGCCATGTTTATTTCCTAAAACAGAGTAAAAAAATCAAAATGATAAAACTATAGAATATGGGTTGCCTCCCAGGAAGCGCTATGTTTTACGTCTTCAGCCAGATGGATGGACACTGGTCAATCGTCTTGGTCCATCAAATCAGAACTCCTCTGCCTCTTACAAGAACTGGTGGCCGTGTCATCAAGCTCACATGGACGCTTAGTGGGATTGATCACTTCAGGAGCGCAGCGGGCGTGAATCTGGTGTGGAAGTAAGAAAATCTGGAACTCGTCATCAGCCAGATGCTGAGTGGGATTGATCACTTCAGGAGCGTAGCGGGAATGAATCTGGTGTGGAAGTAAGAGAATCTGGCGCTCGTCATCAGTCAGACGCTGAGTCACCCGTCGTGCGAGGTCAGATGGAGACGGGACGTGCACATCGATGATCATGGAAGAGGAAGACAAGCTAGACATTGTTGGTTAAGCTGCATACACAAATAGATTTATTTTTATATATTATAACCTTTATAAATGTTTGTCCCATTTTTACAAACAATTAATGTGTGAAAATTGTGAAAAATAACTTATCGGATATATAAAAATGGATTTACTCATGGACATGATGCATAATATCTAAAATATTCCTCATTGGATCCCAATTTGAAATTTTAATCCATTATCAAATGTCTTATATCAATTTATTTTTATTTGGATCTTTAAGGTTGAACGCTTTTAGTAAAATCTAGCCAAGGGAGGATAGACTAGTGACTTGGAATACAATTGGATGTTATGGGGTGAAAACTACATTATAAGCATTGTTTAGGATATTATTGAGGTGGTTTGAGGATAAATCTATCTTTTTAGAGAAAATCCAGCATGTCCAATTTTGGTGGTCAATGTTTTGAAGTGGGGGGGTATTTGGTGGTTGAGGAGGGGGTGAGGGGGATGTCCAAGGTCTAGGAGGAGGGGTGGGAGGCTGTCCAGGGTCCAGGAAGGGGGGCGGGGGGCTGTCCAGGGTCCAGGAGAAGGGGAGAACGGGCTGTCCATGGTCCAGGAAGGAGGGGGGGGGGGTTGTCCAGGGTCCGTCGAGGAGGGGGGCTATCCAGGGTCCGGGGTGGAGGGTGGGGGGCTTCCTAGGGTCCAGGAAGGAGGGGGGACTATACAAGGTCCTGGGAGGAGGGTGGAGGGGGGTTGTCCAGGGTCCAAGAGGGGGGATGTCCAAGTTTCACGAAAGAGGGGGGCCAGGCTGTCCAAGTTCCAGGAGGGGGGACTGTCCAGGGTCCAAGAGGGGGGGTGTCTAGGGTCCATGAGGAGTGGGGGCTCTGTTAAAGGGAGGAAATCCCTAAATAATTCATTGAAAATTAAGTAAAATTAATCCAAAAAACATCACAATTCCAATCCATCACCCAAACAACATCCAATTCATCCTCAATATCACTAAACTTCCCATGCCATAAACAACACAACCTAGTTTATACCAAATTAAAACAGAAAACAAAAATAATAGATGGAAAACATTAAAACTAAGGTAGTACTTACATATTTAGAGTGTAGAACTACAAAATTGTTTGATTTAATATGGATCTATGAGTGGAACGAGTTTCTGAGTACTTGTATAGAGAGATCCGAGACATTTAGGTCAAATCAAAATAGAAAATAAAAAAATAGATGAAGAACATTAGAACTTACAGATTTGAAGTGTAGAACATAAAAATTGTTTGATTGGAGAGGATGGATGGAGTTTAGGAGACTGGGTAACCAGAGTGCGTCGGGAGACCTTCAATTTAGGGCTGTAGTCGAGCGGAGGGGGACTGAAATCGAGCTAAGGGGCGACTGAAATCGAGCGAAGGGGCTACTGGATTTAGGGGGAAACATTCCCAACGGTTTTTAAAAACCGTTGGGAATGTACAACATATACCAACGGTTAGTGTATAACCGTTGGTAAAAGTCTCTTAATGGAGCCCTATACCAACGGTTTATACAACCGTTGGTAAAACTCTTCATAAAACCCTTTATGCCAACGGTTTTCTTAAAACCGTTGGTATACATAACCATTCCCAACGGTTTTGATAAACCGTTGGGATATAAGCTTTGGTAAAAATGGGATTTCCAGTAGTGTTAGTACATGTTTCCCTTTGTTGATCAGACATTACATCATGTTTCCTGTAGTGGATCAAGAATTAATTTCTATTTCCAACACTTAATTGGGAGTTATTTATAATTTCCCATAGTTTATTATAAATTAATTATTATTTCTCACAGTGGATCAGTAATTAAGTCTTATATCACATAGAGAATTGAGCATCATTACTCATTTCCCATTATTTTCACATGAGATATAAATATTTTCCCAATATATTCAAAGGTTATAAAAAAACCTATTATATAATAATAATCTATACATATATGTGAAACATGAATGAAATAGTTCATCATATCATTAGGAACTCATGGAAATAAATTGTCTTTCATAACATTTCTAATTAGTATCACATAAAATGCATTCAGTACATAGATCGGTGGATACAAAAAATTCAATCACCCCAATTAGATTATTACGTAAAATAATTTATATGGTGAATAATAAAAAATATTTTCCATGAAAAAATACCTTTTAGAGATAATGTGTAAAATATATAGTGAATCCATAAAAGTATTTTTAGAAAAAAATTTAACTTTAGCATAAAATATGAATTTATAAGTCACTTTTAAAAGTTATTTTAGAAAAGGTGAAGTGAAAAAATTTAATTTTGAAAATAATTCTCAATAATTAATACTTGAAAAAGAAATAAATTATTTCTATTGTAATTGTTGAGTGGATGATAAAATGTACAATTGGGAAATGGAAAACCTTTTCAGAAATTTATAAATATATTTATTAGAACCTATGTCATAAAAAATTATAAATCCTTCATTTAAAAAGAGGTGATGATAAATTTAAATATTAATATAAATGACTAATATTTATATTTGAATATAAGAATGGAGAACATTAGAGGGAAGGGTGAAAATTAATATGGAAGAGAAATACATTATTTAGAAAGAACGGGGATTATTCTCAACTTCATCCAATTTTATGAATGAAGAAATACATTAATGTAATTCCATATAAAATAATAATTATAGGAAATATGATATCAACATAAGATACAAAAAAGAAAAATATAATAAACATAGTAAAAAGGAATCATTATGGCTCATGAAAAGAAGTTAAGTCACGAAACCCTTTAGAAACTTCATATTTGTGAAGTAAGAATCATTTTAATGGGATTCTATAACATAGAAATATAAATAAAATGAAAATATTTAGAAATAATTCATAATACAATCATTGGAAATAATGCCCCAAAAAATAATAATATTTTTCAAGAAGAAGTTTTATCGTTAAATAAAAGGATATTGAGTTAAGAAACACCATTGCAGCTTTTATAACATTTGATTATGAACCTCTTTGAAAGAGAAAACAAGATAAGAAACATTATATACCATGAATAAATAATAAATCTGGATATAATATTTCAAATATGTAGAATATACACCTTATAAACAATAATAGGTCCATTATACAAATCATGTCTGAAAGAAATAAATTTCCTACGAAAATCCTTACCTTTTACTCAAAACTTATATGAAAGATATTTAACTTATTATATAATAAGAATAATTATCTTAATATCCAATTTAAGAACTTAATTAATATATATTACCCTGTATAATCTTCATTTTTAATCACTTATTAAAATATATTAGTCATATATGGTGTATTGTTACCATCAGGTGTTACTAATCTTAATTATTTTTGGCAGGCTTTATATAATTGATGACAATTATAATTATTTCACAGAAAGTTCATAATTTTAATATTATTAAAAGTAATAGAGTATATTTTTTCTAATGATTCATAAAGTTCCAATTTAATTCAATGAAAATTTAATTTATAGTTTAGGGAGATAAAATCAATTGCGTGCTGGTTTCGGTAATTTTAAATAAACAAAATATGGTGTATTAATAATAAGTTAAATACTAATATAACCTTTATATAAAATTAAAATTAAAATTATTTTCTCATTATATTCTTATAATAATAGTAGTTATGTCTCTATAGTCTTCAAGGATAAAAATTTATAGCATTTCTCACCTTGGTGTTTTAACCGTCCCAAACTAGAACATGTTATAATCGATGGGTGAGTATGGTTTCTAAAGTGATTATTTTGAAATAATATCATTATTATAGTGAAATAATGATATTATTTCGATTTTCAAGGTGGTTATTAATATTTTAAGGGATTTTTATAAAGAATAAAATACTAAATATATGTAAAATGAAAATATGTCACTTCGTGGAGGTTGTAATCCACACGTTCACACGAATGATGTTTTCATTTTCTAGAGAATGGGAGAAAGTAGGAAATGGTTTATCATTTTATAATATTATTAATATTATAAATATCATATTATTTAATTAAATACCCTTTTTGATCCATCCATGTAAGTAGGTGAAGGAAAATGAAACATGTTTCTTTATGGAGGGGGTAGTCCGCACATATGCACGAATGATGTTTTCATTTTTCTAAAGAGAAAGATGAAATATGGATAATTATTATAAAAAAATTAAATATAAAAAATAAAAATTTAATTATAAAATAATGGGATAATTATATTTCTAAGATAAATATAGAAAATAAAATATGTTACTTAATGATTAGTACTCACGTTGAGAAGTTGAGCTTTGCCTTTGAGAAATTTTTGAAAATGGATGACTTAGGGATTTTCCATGTATCAAGGTGCTTCCAAAAATGGGAGAGGGATCTAGTGAAATTTAAACTGGTATTGTTTCAAAAAAAATTTCTATTCTATAGTTCCCTTGAAGGGATGGTGGAAGAACCCATTATAAGTAGAAGAAATTCCATTTTTTTAAATACACCTCTTTTAATACAGTGGGGCCAATGGTTCCGAAAGGAAAGTGGATAAAAAGGTTGTAAATAATGGATATGTGATATTCTTTTCACCGTTACATTCCCCTACAATTTATTTTAAAACTTTTATACATTTTTTGGGTTTTTCCACTTAGTTAAACTTTTTTGACCTTTTGTTCACTTTTACCATGGTTGCTAATTTTTTAACATGGTAATTAATTTTAAAGATAAAAATTTAAATTAACCTTATTAAAAAATCCAAAAAATTTTATTTCAGAAATAAAAAACATTTAATCAAATACAAATTCTTATGTTATAAAAAATTATTTTTTTTATCACCACACATAAAATAAAAAATCTATTTTTTGACAAAATTTTCATTTTTAAGAATTAAAATTATCTTTAGGATATAATTATAAATGGTGTGGATATATATATATATATATATATATATATATAATAAACTGATTAATTTTTTAAAAATAATAGTTACATGGATTTTAAATAAATCCAAAACTTAATTTCACCATAAAAATATTTAATTAAAAGTAATGGAAACAATAATTTTTATAAAATATTACTTAAGTTCCAAATTGATAAGAATAATTTTTATATATCCAAAATACTATTTTTGAATAAAAAATTTTATTACTAAAATGAATCCTTTATTAAATATAATTTTCATAAAATATTAAATATTTTTTATATAATGATAAATTTATAAGAGCTTCACAATTTGTAAAAACATTATTTTTCACTCTTCAATTAAAAATCAATTATTTCAAAAAAAATACCAAAAATTAACCCTAATATAATATTTTTATGTTGAATCCAAAAATTAATTTTATTTTATAAAATTCATATTATGAAATTTAAGAATTTGGCTTTTAAATGAAAATATAATATATAAAGAAAAATTGTTTTTATATAAAAATAATTTTTCAAACTTTATATTTTCTTAATCTTATTTCATGTCAATTTAATAATTTAAAATGAATATTTATAAATTTGTTTCTATAATTTAAATTTTAGAATAATCCTTTAAAAGTGATCAATTTATTTTATTAGTATAAAAATACATCATATGTAGAAAAATACGATTCTTCTCAAAAATAGATCATAAATAATTTTTTCCAACTTCAATAAGAATGATCAATTTTTTTAATAACCATTAATTAAAATATAGAATATTTATTTTATTAAATAAAATATTTGTTATTTAGATAGATTTTTTTTAAAAATAATATTGAAATATTTAGGGAATTATAATACATGATTTTATAATAAATATTTTTTATTTTTTTATTAACTTGATGTTTTATTATTATATTAATTTTTATAAGGAAATTTCATATTTTGTTATCATCATGTATTAATATTTATATTATGTTCTAAAATATATAATTGTTAGTTTTAGTTCTATGTTCCATGTGATACAAGTTATTCAATATTTTAATTAAATTAATATTAAAATATCTGGGAATTTTAGTAAATGGTTCATTTGATGCAAGAATAATTTTATATATAATGTCAAAGACTCTATTTCATTGATAAACATGAAACTCTCAATAAATATCAAACAAATGTTAATTAAACATTTTCATGTAATTCTATCATAGATAACATAACTAAATTATTTAATCCCAAATGCCATAAAAGTAAACATCACTTTCTTTATGATGAAATACCTTTAGAAAAACACCACTATTCATTTTTTATTAATTTATCAAATATTCATAGATAAAATATAACCACATAAGCATTATAAAAGTTGACTAATTTTGATGGTGGGTCACTTAGTTCACATAATCAAATATCAATTTTATTTTCATGTTGAAAAACCTTGAATTTTTTTTACTATATATAAATTAAAAAATTGATTCCATATGTTCTACTATAATTAATTTAACGTACCAGAATTTGAAACTAATTGGTGTAATTACATTTTTGATATACTTCAAGAGTATCCAAGGTAATTTGTGTGAATTTGTTTTGATATTATAATAATATAATATATAAAATATTTAATACAAATATAATTCTTCAAAATATCAAAAAATATAGGTTAAATTAGTACTTATAGCAAAAAAAATTAATTTCTTCATAATTGATAAGAACTCATGTCTGAGCATTGGGTTGTTCTTCCACTAAAATGCATTGATCTAGTTCACCACTGAAACCAATCCTATAATGATTAATCACTGATAATCAATGGTCTATGACACTATCAACAACTCCCTAATTATGACCCATGTCACTACCCGCCTTCACCAAGATGAGGGAAGGGACATCAGATTGCCAGACCCTTCCATCCTCAAGTTGAAGGAGAGATAATGACCCCCAAAACCCGCATTCAATAGGTCCTGAAGTGGTGACTAGAACCTAGGGTATAGAATCACACACAAAATGGAAGGTATTAACCTTTTTATTTAGTAGGATCAGGAGATAAGATAGTAAATCCCAAACAACACCAAAACTAGGGGTAGAGGTAAAGCCAAAAATGAACCATTCCCATATGCATGATGCAAAAGTAAGTGCTACAAAAGTACATGGAAACCCCAAAGGAATGTACCAAAGAAAAGAAAAATAGAAACAACAACTGCCCCAAAGTCCGAACAAGTAGGGTCCAGCATTGTCCTCAAAGTCCTCCCGGAAACCTAAAAGAAATTTTATATACATAGGGTGAGTATACCGGTATACTCAGTTGGGAAAACAAAAAGATGTCATGCACAAGTGGGGAGGCATACTAATGCTCCATGAAAAAAGAGATATCAAAGAACCTAGAAAAGAAACTATCCACCCAAAACTCCCCAAGGAACACTAACCAAATACCGCAAGTCAAGTAAAGTAATAGTAAAAAACATCGATGCTTGGGTACCCTGCACCATTTTCCCTCTGGTTATTGAAGAAAACCTACGCGTTAGACCTCCCCCACCATTCTCACCGTAGTCCCACTGCCATACCCTGACCACACACACATGGGCTACCACAACCACAAATCCTGCCCGCAGACACCAGGGCCACAACAACCAAATGTAACCACACTCGCAGACAACTGGGCCTTATCCTGAAGATTCTTGGGAAACAACCAGCACACACACACCAGGGCCAACCACAACAACTACCCGGACTGAAGAATATTGCGCTATAATGGACCTCAGGCCATCACAACCTGCCTGAAGAGTCTTGGGGTACTCGAGAAATGGAGTATAAAATGAGCTAATAACCAGCTACTCATAAGAATATTGGCAAAAAACTCTCCCTCATGAAATGGGTGTGTTCAACACGAAGTGCTCTTTTTGGATGGGGCGCAAATAAGAAACATAAAAACTAAATTATATATATTGGTAACAAGAACTCATCCAAGCCTAGGGGTTCCACAACCATCCCCTATACAAACACCCTTGTTTCTATTCATTCATAAGAAGCACCACAGCCAGAGCCATGTCACAAATCATTCCTGAAAAACAATTCCACATTGAACCCATTATTGATTTCATCTTCAAGTGATTCTATTTAGAAAATTCTTTACTACCAAGAAACTAATCGGCATAGCCACAATCCAAGGAAGGAAAAATAACCAAGTAGTAATGTAAGTATTCATAGCCGGTTCTCTTGTAAGGTCACAACCACCTAAGGGATCCATGAGATCCCTCAATGTACTAGAACCAAACCAATCCCCAACATACTTAGGTCCACAAAACTCTTAATGCACAATAGGGGATCCCATCCCCAGCCATTCCACCTCACCATAATTATCCATAAACATCACCAGAATAGAGCAAGGGAGTTTTTAAATTTAAATATTCCATTCATTTAGTTTTGTATTCTCGTTTGGTTAACCAGGGTGACCAAAAAAGGTTTCTTATTCATTGTTCATCCATTTAATCAACTGAGTTTACATGATTTACCGGTTTCCATGATATATCCATTCAATAACATAAATATATAGAAAACAAAGTTTCATTAGTGTGCAATAAGGGACCACCAACAACCATGATTTTCAGTGGACATAAGCCCATACAATTTACAACATATAATTAAAGGTAAAGGAGTACCGTAGCATCATCAAACACACCCCTTAATTCCTTAAAACCATATATTATCTTCGTTGTGGTTTGGTTTCATCCATCCACATAGGAACATCATCATACCCACCCCGCATGAAGTATATTAAAGATAGACAAAGGAAAAACTCTACCTGGATGATCAACAATCGATGTTTTTCTCCTAGAGCCAACAACTGGGGATGCACGAATTATAGGGGAGGAACTCAGAGGATGACAAGAATGAGTAGGAAAGGCTCCAGCACAATTGCACCCCTAGACTTGGGAAAGGGGACATCAAACGCACCAAGGAAAGAAGAAAACCAACCAAGATGAAGAAGGAAATAATTCTAGTGTGATAAGAAGGTGAGATCCTGGAGTTACGACCTATGAAAAAAATCACTAGAATATTTAAAGGCGAATCATGGTTTCAGCATGAGGTTGGACGGCTACACATGATGAGATTAATTATTATTTAATAATATACATAAAAGGGGCGGCCATAACAGCTGTGCACTAAAAGAATTCATTTAAAGAGAGGAAACAATGTCTGTTGAGGGTCTCTCCACTCCAAGTGGATTTAAAATTTTGTTTATGGCACTAAAATTACTTTAAATCACTTTAAAAAGGTTAAAAGACTTAAAGGTGGCGTTACATGAAAAATGGGGAAGGAAACCCTGACACCCCTCTGTAGCGGATTGATGAGACCGATAGGCGAAACCGATCAGTGGAGCTGATCTGGTGAAGCTGATCCTGTGAAGTTGATCCCATAAAACTGATCAGTGGAACCAATTGGGTAAAACCGATCAATGAAACAAATTGGAAGAAATGGATCTGTGAAATCGATTGGGTGAAACCCATCTCTGAAACCGATTGGGTGAAATAGATCTGTGAAACAGATTGGGTGAAATTGATATATAAAACCAATTGGGTGAAACCAATCTCTTAAACCAATTGGGTGAAACCGATCTGTGAAACAGATTGGGTGAAACCGATCTCTGAAAGTGATCAGGTGAAACCAATCTCTAAAACCGATTGGGTGAAACCGATCTATGAAACTGATTGGGTGAAACAGATCTGTGAAACCGATCTATGAAACCGATTGGGTGAAACTGATCTGTGAAACCGATTAGGTGAAACCGATATTTGAAACTGATTGGATGAAACTGATCTGTGAAACCGATTGGGTGAAATCAATTGGGTGAAACCGATTGGGTGAAACTGATGGGGTGAAACCTATCTTTGAAACTGATTGGTTGAAACTGAATGTGAAACCTATTGGGTGAAACTGATATGTGAAACCGATTGGGTGAAACCGATCTGTTAAACTGATTGGGTGAAACTGATTTGTGAAATTGATTGGTGAAACCGACCTGTGAAACAAATTGGGTGAAACGGATATGTGAAAATTATTTGGTAAAAATGATCTGTGAAACGGACTGGGTGAATCTCATATGTGAAACCGATTGGGTGAAACCGATTTGTGAAACCGATTTGGTGAAGCAGAACTATGAATCTGATCACGTGAAGCAGATATGTGAGGCTGATGGGTGGAACTGATCGGTGAGCTCGGGACACCCCAACACTTAGAATTTGGAAAAGTAATGAACCAGGAGGGTCTGGGCCCTTACATCAGATACCTACCAAAATTATTCTCACCCTCGAGAATACAAGAGTAACCCGAAAACCCACTCCAGAATATACCACTCAGGGAAAACCCACCCCAAACATCCATACAAAATCCAAAGATTAAATTGTCCTGACACATGGATGAGGGAGTTCCTTTCTCTATGTCAAGATACTATCCTCTTTGGGTGGCACTGACTCTCCCGCACGGGTTTCGTCGCATTCACCTTAATGCGTCATCATTAGGGATGAGGTCCTACCTTCCCCACATATCAGGACTTTTCATAAATACTCACAAGGTAAGGAAACAAAACATGTCATAAACTAAGAAGGTCCTCATTACATCATATCATGTTATACAAAAAACAATAATAAGAAGGATGGCTCAGAATAGCAAATCAAAACCACTTTGGGAACTGGGTGTGCATTTTAGCTTCTCGCTCCCAAGTACTCTCTTCATGGCCACCATGCCTTCACAACACATGAACCCAAGGGATGGTTCATCCATGAAGAACTTTCTCCTTTCGATCCTCGATCCTCACTGGTCGCTCCATGAACGTAGCATCATCCCCTATATCCAACTCTCCCCAATCAATGACATGGTAGTCATCGTGTAGATATTGAAGAAGAAGGGAGATGTGGAAAATGTCATGGATTTTTTCAAACTGAGGTGGAAATTCTAACTAATATCCCACCTCACCGACATTCCCCAACACTTCAAAAGGCCCGATAAACATAATAGAGAGCTCACTCCCCTTTCTGAACCTTCGCTGCCCACGTCGAGGGGAAACCTTCAAGAACAAATGGTATCCATCCTCGAACTCCAAGGGCCTCATCCTACGATCGAAATAAGACTTATTCCAGTTCTGGGTGTCCTTCATCCTCTCACACACAAGATGAAACTTCTCTATTGTGCTTTGCACTAGCTCTAGGCCAAGAACACCTTCCTCCCCAACCTCGGCCTAGCACATGGGAGAATGACACAACCTCCCATTACATGGCTTCAAATGGTGCCATTCCAATAGTATAGTGATAGGTATTATTGTAGGAAAACTCTACTAAGGGAAAATGTAGTTCCCATGATCCCCCAAACTCAAAAACACATGCGCATAGCATATTCTCCAATTTCTGTGTTGTTTACTCTATCTTCCCATCTATCTGGGGGTGGAAAGCCATGTTAAGACGTAGCTGGGTGCCAAAATCATGCTGCAATCACCTATAGACTCATGAGGTAAACCATGAATCCATATCAAAGACTATGGACCTCAGAACTCCATGAAACCACACCACCTCATCCCCATATCTCCGTGATAAGGCATCCACCACACTTGACCTTTTTATTGCTAGGAAGGGAGAAGATTTCTTCATCTGGTCTACCACTACCGATATAGCATCACAACCTCCATGAACCCTGGGTAGTCCTGTGATTAAATCCATTGAGATGTCAACCCACTTCTACTCGGGGACATCTAAAGGCTTCAATAAACCTCTTGGGAAGCGGTGTTCAACCTTCACCTGATGACATAGTTGGCACCTTTCCATGAACTCCGCCACTGCCCGTTTCACCCCGCACCACCAAAACAGTTCCCTCAGACCTCAATACATCTTGGAAACTCTAGGGGGTACCACTAAGAGTGAGTTATGAAACTCATGAAGAACTCCCTTTCACATCATCTATAGGAAAAAAAATTCCCTCAGAAAAAGATTCAATTCTCACCAACCACTGACCACCCTTCCATAGCATTGCCTTGGTTAACCCGATCACACATCACTTCACTCTCTATGTATCCACACTGAGACTCCTCCACCTGAAAAAAATAGAAAGGACTGAATTGTCTCCTAAAATAGACATCCTCTACCACTATCCACCCTTGCATCCAGGTGTAGGGCATCAAACTCCTCCATTTCCTTCCAAGCATCCATAGATTCCTGAATAAATTCCATCAATGACTTCATACTCAAGGCATTAGCCAAAAAATTCCCTTTACCTTCAATGTAAGATATCTCTAAGTTTAAGTCCTTAAGAAACTCCACCCACCTTCGTTGTCCCGAGTTCTGGTTCCGCTGGGTAAAGATATGCCTCAAACTCTTATGATCCGTGAATACCAAAAAGTGCTCCCCGATGAGTTAATGCCACCACAAATTCAACAAGAACACTACTACTGCAAGCTCTAGGTAATGAGTGGCATAGTTACACTCATGAGGACGTAACTTCCTAGACTCATAAGATATAACTTCCCACCGATGCATCATCACACACCCTAGGCCAAGTCTAGAATCATCACAAAATACCTCATACAACACCCCTTCCTCTAGAAACCTTAGCATTAGAGCGCTTTCCAACCTTTCCTCCAGATAGATAAAAGCTGCCCGATACTGACCACTCCATACAAAGTCCTGGTCGTTTATGGTCAATGATTTAAAAGGAGATTCAACTCGAGAGAAGTCAGTTATGCACCTTTGATAATTGCCTTCCAGACCTAGAAAAGTGTGAACCTCTGTCACATTCATGGGTGCTTCCCAAGAAACAACTACTTCAACCTTTGACAGATCAATCGCTACCCCTTTCTAAGAAACCATGTGTCCAAGAATATGTGCTTCCCATGTCATGAACTTACACTTGGACAATTTTCCATAGAGCTGGTGATGTCGAAGGATCTCCAGGACCATCATGAGGTGCTTAGTATATTCATCCTATGAACTTGAGTAGATGAAAATTTCATCGATTAACACAATGATGAACCAATCCAGAAACTCACGAAAAAATAGCGTTCATGTGCCCCATGAACATATCATTTTCATTTGTAACACTGAACGACATGACTATGTAGTCAATGTGCCTATACCTCCACCTGAAAGCAGTCTTCAAGATATCACTATCCTACACCCTTAACTGGTGATTCACAGACTACATATCAATATTAGAGAACCAACCTGCTACCCTTAGCTAGCCAAATAGATCGTCTATTCTCGGGAGAGGGTAACCGTTCTTGACTGTTACCTAATTCAGTCTCAGGTAGTTTATGCATAGCCTGAGACCAGCATCTTCCTTATTTGTGAACAAGACCAGATCACCCCAAGGCAACATGCTGGGTCGAACAAAACCCATTTTCATCATCTCATCAATCTGAATCCGCAACTCCTACAACTCAGAAGGTGCCATATGATAAAGAGATATCAAAATTGGATGGGAATTGGGATTTAAGTCTATCCTGAACTCATCATCACATTGAGGGTTTAGAGTCACAACCTCTTTAATAAAAACCTCCAAAAACTCTATGAAAACTAATGGAACATCCATCATCTCCACATCTGCTGATTCTGTTGAAAGCTCGACCAACATAGAATAAAGAGGCTCCACATGCCGTGTACCCACCTAAAAACTCCATTAACCAAAAAAATCCACATGCTGAACATCCTCATCGGAGAACATGACCCTTATTCGGAAGCAGTTGATAACATCATGCCCCAAAAAGAGCCAGTCGTTTCCTATAATGACATCGTATGGTTGAATTTACTATAGAAGGAGATCCCCACTAGACTAATGCAACCCTAACATCAGTCTGCATCCTCGACAAACATCAAATAGGCTAGTATGAACCCCAATAGGCGTACTCAGCACTAGGGGTGTGAAGAGTCTCTCTATGTCATGTCCTAAGGCATACGATAGAATGGGTGTAACAAAGAAGTGCAAAACTCCTAAATCAAACAAGGTGCAGGCAAGAGTGCTAAATAAGTTGATCATACCTCGAATGACTTCCATTCCTTCTGAAGATGTAGCCTCTATGGCATGCAACTACCCATGCCAAACTTCTCTACCCCTCAGCTATCAGCTGCATCCATGACCAAACCCTAGTCAAGGTCCTTGAGGAACTCCCAGGGGTCAGCCTCCTCCTACAACTTCTGCTCTTAGAGGAGCATAAGCTCATTGTCCTTGCTGATGTTTCTGAAAGGGACTGACTGAAAAATACTGTAGCTAAGGTGGGTGCTGAACCTACCCACCCCCAGTATATTACACTTGGTCCGGTCATTGATTCCCAAGGTGCCCATAGCTTCCACAAATGAAGAACCTCGGTCTGAGGACTACAAGGATAGGGCGGCGACCGAGAGATCAAAACTGGAACTACTGGGGCCTACTCCCCACTAGCAGAATCCTAGAAGGCCCTGATGATGGAGGTCTTATTCTAATGGTCTTCCCCTTCTAAGAGCCCAACCGGCTCCCCTCTCATAGAACACCTCCCATCATGTGCATCCTCTCCAACACTTCATCCTTCTTTTGAACCTCCAAGTACGTTTGTAGGGTGAAGGGAGTAACAACATACTGAAGAGAAGGTCAGAGTGCATCCTATAAACATCTCACTTGAGACTCCTCATTAGGTAAAAGGTCCAGAGCATAATTAAGGAGATCATTGAACTTGATTCCCAGCTACCTCACTGACATTATCCCCTACTGAAGGGAGAGTAGCTCTTACCCCTTCTCCACTTTCATCTTATAAGAGAGTAATTCTTCATGGAATTCCCTCTAGAAGTCAGTCCATGAGACTTTAGCCTCCCTCTTCTCCCCAAATAGAGCGTCCACCATTGATGCACTGCTCCCCGCATCTATCTTATAGCCAGAGGAACCCAGCATTCTGTCGAAGCCAAGATCAATCTGAAAGCTATCACCAGCTCCTTGAGCCAGCTCTCTGTCACCATGTCTGAGATACTTCCCTCATACTTTCTTAGGGTCTTCTGCTAAAAGGCATGAAGCATCCTATACCACTGGTCATCCTCCTCCTCTCGATCAGCCCTCTGCTGATCATCCAAATCAGCCTCCTGGGCCTCGATCACCCTCACTACTCGTGGTTGTCGTCTGGGTGCCATAGCTGCAAGGAAAACAAGGAATGCCGAAGGCTGAGTAGTGTAGAATATTGCTTTTTAAATTTTGATTAAACTTTTTATTTATTTAAAATTCTCCTAACACCCATAACACACTAGAAAATAGGTCATTATGATGCATGTAACTTTCCTAGGGTCTCTACATTGCAATCAATGTAGCCTTACATGGTCATTTGGTAGGTCTTGAGTCCTTGTATCGGATCAAGGGGGCCTAAAATCACGTGTCCTAACCAGTCTTCTTTGGCCAATTTCATACACCAAGATTGCTTAACACCCTTTCCCTACCATCCCATGCAATCCTCACTATGCCTAACCCCGAGCTCTATCCTATCTCTCAACCCCTTCATTGATACCATTCTATCACGACCTACCTTAACCAAGATGAGGGAAGGGAAAATAGATTTCCAGACCCGTCCTTCCTCAAGTTGAAGGAGAGATAATGACCCCATAAACCCACCTTCAATAGGTCCCAGAGTGGAAACTAGCACCAAGGGTATAGAATCACACACAAAATGGAAGGCATTACCCTTTTAATTTAGTACGATTGGGAGATAATACAGTAAATCCCATACAAAACCAAAACTAAGGGTAGAGGTAAAGCTAAAATGA
Organism: Viscum album; assembly: GCA_963277665.1. Classification (NCBI taxonomy): domain Eukaryota; kingdom Viridiplantae; phylum Streptophyta; class Magnoliopsida; order Santalales; family Viscaceae; genus Viscum; species Viscum album. The sequence continues at coordinate 1,973,715,121 of OY728157.1, read as the reverse complement.
ACTATTCCCATATGTATGTTCAAAAAGTAAGTTCTAAAAAAGTACAAGAAAACTAAAAAGGGACGTACCAAAGAAAAGAAAAAAATGCAACAACAACTACCCCAAAGTCTGAACTAGTAGGGTCCAGCATGGTCTTCAAAGTCCTCCTGGAAACCTAAAAGTATTTTTATATATGTAGGGTGAGTACAAAAATATACACAATATGGAAAACTAAAATCTCTCATGCACTAGTGGGGAGGCATACTAATTCGCCATGAAAACGGATATATCAAAGCACCTAAGAAAGAAACTATCCACCCAAACCTCACCAACGCACACTCCCCAAATAACGCAAGTAAAGTAATGTAATAGTAAAACACATTGATGTTTGGGTACCCCACACCACTTTAGCTCTGGTTATTGAAGACATCATACGTGTCAGAACTCCCCTTCCATTCTCACTGCAGTCCCACAACCATACCCCGCCCGCACACACATGGGTTACCACAACCACACATCCTACCCACAGCCACCTGGTCCACAAAAACCAAACGTTACCATGCCCGCAGAGAACCGGGCCTCATCCGAAGATTCTTGGAAAATAACCTAACTGCACACACCTGGACCAACCACCAAAACTACCTGGACCAATGAATCTTGGGCTATTATTGACCACAGGCTATCACTGTCTTCCCGAAGTGCCTTGGGATATTCAGGAAATGGTGTAGACAAGTAGATAATAACCAGTCACTCATAGGAGTGTTGGAAAAAACACCCTCCCTCATGAAATGGGAGTGTTCAGGAAAAAGTGCTCAACTTGGGTGGGGCACGGATAAGAAACATAAAAACTAAATTATACATACAGGTAACAATCACTCATCCTAGCCTAGGGGTTCCAAAACCATCTCGTATACAAACACCGTCATTATTATTCACTCATAAGAAGCACCATAACCATAACCATATAATTTTATTAATATTTTAATGACTTATTATATTCTACCTTTACTTATTTTATATGAAATGTGCATTATTTGTGTGAAATATTAATGTTTTAATACTAAGTATAATTTTTGAGCATTTGTCGAAGTATTCCAATTGATTCAGTTTACTATTATATATATAACTATCACCCTACCAAACCAAATAGTGTATTTTTTGTTTTATTGGATTCCTAATGCAATATCAAACATTTCATTAGAAGGGATTATGGTCCAATTCATCAATATGAAGGCACATATGTATCACACAAGAAGGACCAAAAAATATTTGAGGAAACTAGACCATCCATGAAGATTGAATTACTAGGATTAATACAGAAGTGATTTTTTTTTAATTCTCCTCAAACATTCGGATAACAATTCAGGTAGTAATGGATAAAAATTTCAGGGCCCAAATCCAAGATAAAGGGTCCCACATAATGCTTTGAAGTCAATCCCACCATTCTATCCAGGAATTAAAATCCAAACACAATGCATGGCATATCTCTTAATGTAATCATCAATGAAATCTGAGATTTTTAAGTGTAAACGAGGGTGTATAGGAGTATGACTTTTTTGAAGAAATCATTCGAATTTAAAAGAATATTACTATTGATAAACCCATTCACATTTATACCTTCCAAAAAGTTTGGATTGAAATGGATAGATTAACTTTGTTTAATAAACCATCCATAACTTTGTATAATTAAGTCCAATGGCCACCAAATTTTTTGAGTAGATAGAGGTGATATTTATCTAAAACTATTAAGAAGATAATATCTCATGATTTGGTGGTAAAATTTATCCACTTGCCGATGCAATTTTAGGAGAAGTTTTAGAATGAAAACAACCCACAACATAGGGCTATAAATACATCCCCCTCCTCTCCATGCAAAGAGTTGGCATTTCAGAAAAGAGGAGAACGTATTATCACAAACAAAGCATTGAAAATGGGTATGGAGGAACTTCCATACTTTAGTTTTCACTTGAGAGACCATTCCTCCTCTCTGTGTTTCCATTTACTTTTATGTTCTTCTTTGTTGTAATCTTGTAAGTCTTTTCTTTATAATTGTATTTTAATGCAAGTTTCTTATTAAATATCTCTTATTCTCATCCACCTTCTATAATTTAATATTAATGTTCTTAAAATAGTTTAAATATAGTGGAAACCCTTTCCCTTCTTTTTCTTCCTCATTCAATCGAATTTCTATTTTTAATTCTCATCATTGTTTGTGTTTGTGTATTCAATGCACAACTCCTTTCTTATCCCTTTATTTTTGTTTTTCTTATTAATCCATCATCATAAATATAATAAAACATATTAATATTAATATCAATGCTTGAGTTAATCTATTATTGGGGAGAGTCAAAATTACGGTATGTTAAGTGATTGAGAGTATTTTCTCTATGAATATTCTTTAATTTAACCTTGTGTATGTTGGACTTAACATGTCATGTATTAAAGAATTGTTTTGTTTAACGTGTTGTTTCCATGGATTATTGGAACCATAAACACACTAATATCAATAATATCTAATTTATATTAGAACCCTAAGTTATGTTAAGGCTTGGATTAAATCCTTAACACAGAGGAATTCCAATCAATGTTATATTGTTAAGTGGGTGTAAATTTAAATGAAATATAGAGAAAAGCTCAAAGATATCACAATCTTAACTCCCTAAAAATGAACTGACCCAAATCTTTATAAATTTTTTAAATCAATATTAATCAATCAATCATTTAATAAGCTCTACAAAAAAACCCCTCCCCCTAATCAGAATACAATCAACTAAAGACAAACAACTATTAAAGAGTATCATCATCGAGGATTCGACCCGAGTGCTGCTATACACATTAGCAGAGCATCAAGACTTTGACCGGTTGATAGGCAAAAATCGGTCACACTTTCACCATTTCACAAATCATTCTTGGAAATCAATTCCCCATTGAGCCCATTCTTTTTTCATCTTCAAGTGATTCTATTTAAAAAATTATTCACTACTAGGTAACTAATAGGCATAGCCATAAGACATGGAAGGAAAGAGATCTAAGCAGTAATGTGAAAATTCACACCCAAATATCTTGTATGGTCACAACCACCAAAGGGATTCCTGAGATCCCTCAAAGTACTGGAACCAAACCAAGCCCCATCATACGAACCTATATGGCCTTAGGTCCACAAAACCACAACTGCATAATGGTGGATCCCATCCCCACCCACTTCACCTCACAAGAATCAACTGTAAACATCCCCAGAACAGAACAATGGTGTTTTTAAATTTAAATATTCCATTCATTTAGTTTCTTCTTTCTATTGGGTTAACAGGGGTGAACAAACAATGTATTTTATTCATTGGGCATCCATTTAATAAACCGAGTTTAGGTGATTTTCCAGTTTCCATGTAACAGACATTCAATCACATAAATATCCAGAAAACAATGGTTTATTAGTTCGCATGAAGGGACCACCAATGACCACGATTTTAAGTGTAAATAAGACCATACAATTCACAACATAAAAGTAAAGGTAAAGGAGTACCACAACATCGTCAAACACACCACTTCATTCCTTAAAAAAATTTATTGTCTTAATTAAGGCTTGGTTTTATCCATACTTGTAGAAACATTATCATACCCACCTCACATGAAGCACAGTAAAGAGAGACAACAGAAAACCCCTACCAGGATGATCAACGATCAGAGTTTTTCTCCTGGCGTTAACAACTGGGGATGGATGAATTGTAGGGGAGGAACTCAGAGGACTCCAAGAATGAGTAGGAAAGGATCTGGTATAAGTGCACCACTAGCCTTGGGAAAGGGGACACCAAACTCACCAAGGAAAGGAAACCATCCAAGGAGAAACAAGATATAATTCTAGTGTGAAAAAATGCAAGATCCTGGAGTTACAATATATAAAAAAAATCTTGAGAGACATTAAAGGTAGATCATTGTTTCACCATGAGGTTGGATAGTTACACATGATGGGATTAATTATTCTTTAATAATTCACATCGGAGGGGTGGCCATAATATATGTGCACTAAAGGATTTCATTTAAAGAGATAAAAATGGGTTTATTGAAGGTCTCCCCACTTTTAGGGGATTTAAAACGTTATTTATGGCACTAAAACATCTTTCATCCACTTTAAAAATGTTAAAAGTATTAAAAGTGGCATTAGTGAAAAAATGGATATGGAAACCCCAACACCCCTTTATGTCCGATTGGTGAGACTGATATGTGAAACCGATTGGTGGAACCGATGCGGTTAAACTAATTGGGTGAAACTAATCTGTGAAGCTGATTAGGTGAAACTGATATGTGGAACTAATAGGGTGAAACAGATCTATGATACTGATTGGGTGAAACTGATCTGTGAAACCTATTGGGTGAAACTGATTAGGTGAAAATGATTTCATGAAACCAATATGTGAAACTGATTGGTTGAAACCGATCTGTGAAACCAATTAGGTGAAACCAATATGTGAAACCGATTGGGTGAAATGCATTGGGTGAAACCGATCTGTGAAATGGATTGGGTGAAACCTATCTGTGAAATCGATTGGGTGAAACTGATATGTGAAACGGATTAGGTGAAATCAATCTATGAAACTGATTGTGTGAAACCAATATGAGAAACCGATTGGCTGAAACTGATTTGTGAAACCAATTGGGTGAAACTGATATGTGAAACAGATTGATTGAAACCGATCTGTGAAACTGATTTGGTGAAACCGATCTGTGAAACAAATTGGGTGAAACAGATATGTGAAACTGATTGGGTGAAACCGATCTATGAAACCGATTGGGTGAAAACGATATGTGAAACCAATTGGGTGAAACCTGTCTATGAAATCGATTGGGTGAAACCGATCTGTGAAACCGATTGGGTGAAACTGATTAAGTGAAACCAATAGGGTGATACCGATCTGTGAAACCAATTGGGTGAAACTAATCTGTGAAAATTATTGGGTAAAACTGATTGGGGGAAACCGATATGTGAAACCGATTGGGTGAAACTGCTATATAAAACTGGTTGGGTGATACCGATTTGTGAAATCGACTGGGTGAGACCAATCTGTGAAACCGATTGGGTGAAACCGATCTGTGAAACCGATTGGGTGAAACCAATCTGTGAAACTGATTGGGTGAAATTGATCTACGAAACTGATTGTGTGAAATCGTTATGTGAAACCGATTGGGTGAAACCGATTGGGTGAAACTGATTTGTGAAACCGGCTGGGTGAAACCGATTTGTGAAACAGATCACATGAAGCTGATCTGTGAGGCTGATGGGTGGAACTGATCAGTAAGTCTAGGACACCCCCACATGTAGAATTTGTCAAAGTAATGGACCAGGAGGGTCTAGTCCATTACAACCCACTCAATTATACTTTTACGGATATTTAGATTGAAAATAATTGGAGTAAAAATTTTAACTTTATTTTTTCATGTATGATTCTAGAATTGGTCTTTCAACAGATGATTTTTTTACATAGCTTATTTTCTTCTATTTTTTATGAAACTATCATATGGGTACAAACATCAAAATTTTAATAACCCTCTATATTTTTCTTTATACAGTTTTTTTCATTAAATATTCGATGGAATAAAATAGGGAAAATCAAAATATTTCATTGAAATTATATAAATTTAGAACAATATCTTTTTACAACATTCTCAGCACATCATTGCCTATTTTTTTAGCATAAATTTCTCCTAATAATATGTTATTTTAGTCAACACATCCCAAATTTAAGATTTCAAAAACCCTCTAATGAAAATAGTTAGTAATCCTTCCATTATGAAATAGAAATCATGAATGTTTAACCCATTAATATGACCATTTCTGACACAACCTGAACAATTATAGGCATAACCATCTGGTAACCGCAAATCTATATTAGAATAATAGAATAATAAATGAAATTATTTAAAAAGCGCTCAATTTTATTTTGGATTCCTTAAATTTTATGATATGTCATTTTCAAATTACTCATGTTTTGGGAACCTAGAAGTTTATGCAATATGTAACCATGACTTTATAGTATCTTTAGTCATATCATGTTTTTCCAAAATAGTGTAAAATATGTTATCAAAATAATTATTCTCAATATTGATTACACTTAACATATACAAACCTTTAAATTAGACTAATATAACAGGGGATACAAAAAATTACTATTATTCAATTGTGATCTATTTTAAATTCATACTATTTTTTTATATATTTGGTCCAAAGGTAATTAGATATAATATAGAGAGAATATATTCTATCTAAATACTTTAGAAAACTACTGGAAGTCCATCTATTTCTATACAATACTTTATAAAATTGTTTCTACTCTTTTGAAAATGATGATCTATAAGAAGAAATATATGATGAAATTCAGAATATAAGGTTCTATTACATTAATAATTATAAATTATTTACTTCTATACATATGTTATGGAAGTAATTTTGAACCATGTGTACTCCATCAAGATAAATACCATATGTTGGAAAGTCACTGGTTGTCTACATTAATGTACATTTCAGAGTAATTTTTTTTCTGCAACTACATCATTTTTAGTCACACTATTAGCCTGCAATAAAATTAAATCATCACTCAATGTATTCAAATAGAAACTGATGTTCTTCTTTAAATGTAATAGAATTAGTAATACCAAATTGATATATTGTTCCTTAATAAACATCCACAGAGTTAAGTTGTGTGGAATTATGAAAAGAGTTTAATAAGAATATTGATTCACTGGAAATAGTTTCCAGCTTGGGGAAAATTGGTATTCACCCTAGGTATGTTGTGGTCCATCTCGAGTGTTTGATTTAGGGGAAACCCATAATTGTTTCATGAAAAAAATTGTATCAGAGACTAGTTTTTTCAAAGATATATATTATTATACAACCATATGTTACATGGGATATATGGAATATTGGAGTTAAAAATAGAAACTTAAGAGGTAGGGGCAAGGAGATCATCATGATCCCTTTATCATTTAGATCCTATACTTTCCATGGGATGTTAGTTTTTAAACATTTAGTTTTTATTTTTATTTTTTTATAGTTTATTTGGGTTCATGTTGATGGTATTTTAGGATTGTTTAAGGTTTTTTATGTTTTATCCAATGATGATGGGAGTTAAACTAAAATCGCATGGTGATATTACAAGACCTATAAAACCATGTAGAGAATGAGTGTAATGTGTGATATAAATTCTAATGGTTATTAAATGATTAGAACATGGTCTGGTAAACAATGTGTCCAGTTAATGAACCATCACTATTTACTCTTAAGAAATTATTAGTGTGTGATGTTATATACATTGTTTTGGTTGGTGTTTGGTTATAAAGATGTTTGTTATTAATAAAATGTGTGAATTTTTAAAATTAATAAATGAATTTTATATTGAAAATTTATTTTAAAATGAAACTTAAAAAAAATGGAAAAATGTTTTATAAAGGAAATTGTGTTAATTTAAAAGCGATCTTTTGATTTTTACTTAAATTATGGTTTTCTCAAGTAGTGTTGTGATATTATTTTTAGGATTCAACACGGGTTTTTAAATAGATATTTATGATTTAAAAATGGTTAATGAAGATGTTTTTAACATATTTAGTGTTTTGATTAACTTGAGTGGGTATTTTGGTTTTTATATTTGATTTTTTTTCATTGGGATGTGATTTTGGATGAAGGTGATTATTTCATTGGATGTGAATGATCATGTATTTTTTCTCCCCATTTTTTAGAGAATTCCTCATAAAAATATTTCTTCTGTATTGGGTTTAAAGGATCATCTACTATGGATTTTTTTCTGTTTGGGTCTTGGGAAATCCTTGTTGTGTGTGTTTCTTTAGATTTCTTTGCTATAGATTCTCATATATTGTTGTTTTTTAGGTTTTACCTATTATTTTTCAATATGGATTGGTCTTTGGAGGTATTTTTGTATTTATTGTTGTAGTGTGTTTTATCCTGGGTTCATTGGGAATGGGATAATTATTTTGTTTTTTTCTTGGTTGTATAGGATAGATTTTTACTCATTCCAGATTAAAAACCGTATAGTATTGGTTTTTTTTTTGAGTTCAACATGATGTGTAACGTGGATATTCATTCATAAGACAATAATCCTTATTTTTTTACCTAAGGTTAGAGCCCACATGGTCATTAATGGGGAATGCTTTTGGTTGATTATTTTACCTCTCTTTTTAGACTAGTGAGTAACATGATGGTACTTACTTTGGGATTTTCTTTTTGGAGTTCTTTGAAGGATGTTTTTTCCTTTGAAACTCTTGATATATTTTAATTAATTAGAGAGTCAATAATTGTTTCATGATAATTTACATTTCTTTTGTTTTAAAGATTTATTTTAGAAACCTCATTTTAGGGTTCATGATTTGGTTTAGGGACTCTTTTTAAATTTTTTCCTTATCGATCCACTATTTAGGTTCCTAAATAGTTGGGAAACACAAATTGGGTCTCCTCTTATTGATATTATATTTTGGTGATCAGGTGTGATTATGGTGTTTGTTCTATGAGAGTTTTTGGATTTGGAGATTCATTCCTTTACTTTATTGATCTTATATAGTTTCAATTTTGTTGTTAGATAGATTTAAATTTTTTTTTAATTTACTGGAATTGGAGATTGTATCATAGTTTGAATTTACCTTCTAATTAATCTTTCTATTTTATTCCTCCTTGAATTTAGTAAATTTATGATGGAAGAAAGCATTACTATTGGGATAATTTTCACACCCTAACCTTTTTATTTGTTTATCTTTTTATTTATGATCCAATGTTTTTATCCATCAGTTTTTTGAAAAATATTAATGAAAATTTTAAAATTTGGAGTTACAATGCAGGGAAGATGGTTGGAAAACATGTTAATTGAAAACTATGTGGAAACCGTGTGAATATCTATAATCTTTTAAAAACACATTTTACATGGTTGGTGCATGTTTTTTCAAAGCATGCAAGTCTATAGGCGACTCCAGTTAGTAGTGCACTATTTTATGAATCATGGTTCCAAACTATATGCTCTTCACAATTTTACTAAAATATGAATTTCTTGAAATAATACTTATAAAAAATAAAACCCAACTCAATTATATCCCATACCACTCAGATAAAGTTAATTAAGGGTTATAATAAACCATCCTCCTTTATCCCATTTGGATTTTTGGGTCTTTTTTCATCAATATTTTAGTGTTTCCCTCTAAGGTATGCTTCTATCTTCCTCCTTCTATTTCTTTCCCCTTATTTTTTATTTACATATTCCATGGTGTCTATTTGATCAAACCCAACAGTGAGGGTTTTCCCTAATGATTAGTGATTCTTGATTCTATGGTGTTTCATTTGTCTTTTGGGTTTTGTTCATTCTGTGTTTGAGTGTTCCATAAAATTTTCACTCTATTTTAGGTAGGTTTCTCAATTAATTTTCATTGCACATCATGAAATTCTTCTAATTTTTAAATTTTTCTTTTAATAAATGTTTCGTGTATATAAATTTAAAAATTAGTTTTATAATACTTATGAGATAGAGGTTTGTTTGTAAATTGATTTTCCAAATGTTTTCAATGTTTATATTTTAATTTTGAAAAATGTATTTGTTTTATATGTAACTAACATATTTAAGAGGTTATTTTAAAAGAATAGTGATTTTTAAAATTATTATTGGGATTTAATAATTATTATGTATTGGTTACTAAGGTTGTATCATTATTTTTTAAGATAATTCTATTTTTATATTTTGATGGTATAACTTAGGTTACTATATTAAGATGAGTGACATAAATTGTAATTATTTATTTTCTCCCATGGTGTTTTATGTGAATGATCATATATATATATATATTCATGTAGATATTGAAATATATATACCGAGTTGTGCACACATATTTCTACACATATATGTTAATATATAGAGTGATACAATTCATCTGATGACTTAATTAAAACATGGTTTTTCCAAATTCTCTTATCATTTCTAAATCCTCTTAAAAAAATTTCAAATAATTATTTTTGAAGCATAGTTTAGAGACAAGTTTGGATCTTTTAGAATTTGTTTGAAAATTGATATGGGTTTTAAAATGTAAATAAATTAAAGAATATTTTATTAAAAATTATTAATAGTTTAAAATGCTAATTCTCTATTAGTAACTTGAAACAACTATCATTGAAAACATACATCCATTATAGAAGCCTTATCTCCTAGTTATGTTGATATATGATTGTTTCATTTAAGAGAGGGATTTTCCATAGATGGGTATATGTATGTACTATTCCCATATATGTTTGTCTTTTTTTGATTCTTTATTTATGTGTTTAATATGAAGGGAATCACACATCCAATTATTATTACTCATGGGTATCCTATAAATCTTAGTGAGGGATGAGTTATGGATAATGATGAGACCTAATTAGATGGACAATATCTATAATGGTATTGGATTCCATAGGTGAGTTCCACTAGTTGTGATATTTGATGGAATTTAGTTTGTTATATATATAAGAATGCACTGATAGGATGACATATTGTTCAATCCTGAGTTCATCTAGGTCCACCATATAGGAAGTTTAGGAATTTACCATGATTAAATAATCTATGTTTCCATCTATTTACGTACACACTATCCCTTTGTTTTGTTTCACTTTTATTTATCATATTCTATTGTGAATTGATCTATTGTTTATATTTTTTATTTAGCTATTTGTATTTATGTATTTACTAGGGCGATGATTATTTTATTTAATTTATATGTCTTTATTTAGGGTATGATTGAAATTTTGGATTTAAATTAAAAAAGGTATTTGAAAGAGTGTTTAGAAATTAGAAGTTAAGGATAATTTAAGGAAAGGATGAGGTTGTTTTGGAAAATGATAAACCCAATTTTCTACTTGTATTTTCAAACAAGCATGCGTAGGTTATTTTTTAAAACAAAATGAATGGATTCTATAGTTCTTACCTACTAGGATTTATGAGAACACAGTAGTTGTACCAGCCATCATCATTAGACCTAAGTATTTTTTATAGGTTTTTTTTTGGATTACTCTTGGAGCTAGTTGGATTTTTAGATATATGGTTAACTTGGAAGTCACATAGAGATCTTGAGGTTTGTTTTTGGTTTTATTTGGAATCATAGATGTATAAATCCTATTATCCTCATGTATTATATATTATGTCTTGATATAATGTATTTATATTAAATTTATTATGTTTAGGTTTTCTAGTTGTATTTTATTTGGATATTATTATTTTGTATCTTCTTATTATGTTGACTAAAGTGCATCCAATGTATGTACAAATGATGATGGAATTCCAGTTATGTTCCAATACTTATTAATTATTATTAATTACTTTATTTTTTTTCCAAAAATGTATCATTTGATTTCATTGTACTAGTTTCCAGCTTATGGCGATCATGAATGCGCCTTTGGTATTTCTTATACTGGATTGAGTTTCTAGTTTAAGGGAGACCCAGAGTTGGTTTGTGAAAATTTATAGTAATTTATAATAATATACTAATTAATTTATATTAATTTATACTTTAATATTCATTATTTCATTTTATTTTTTATTATTATAAATTTAATCGGTATTAAATAATCACATCGATGAATAAATTATATTTGTCACATGTTCTAATTTGTGGTGCATCTAAATTTCTACATCTGGATGATTTTAATTTCACTAAGATATTAAAGTTTATTTTATTGTGGCTATCTGGAATTCCATTTTAGTGGAATATGGATTCTAATGATGATATGAATTTTTTATGGTATGTGTGTGTTGTTGACATATGAGGATGGTGTTTTTTATATCTAAGATGGAAAGTGCACTTGTGGTTCACTATAGATAGGATGTGTCAGTGATCTCAATATTTGACTTGGGGAAGATGGATTGTTAATAATTTTATTAATTTTGAGTTTGAATGCATATTGTTGATGATTAATAACATGTATTGATTATTAGTTTCTTGTTTTTATGTAGTGATCATTTGGATAACATATTGATGTTGATTGTGTGAGGCTTGGAATAATTAGTGGTGAATTTCCCATTAGATGGAGCTGATTACAATGTAGTAAAACACACAAGGAGAGTTTCATCTGCCACAACACTTATACATGTGTAGTTAGTGTTTCAATAAGGTTGAGTGAAATTTAAGTTGATGAAATTGATCTAAAGATACTATGGAAATATTTTTTCTTCACTAAGTTTATGGATAATAAATGTTCTGAGCATGTTAATATAGGAAATAGGTTTTACATCTTTTCATTGTATTGTTAATGAAATATTGTGGTTGTATGGTTTTTTGGATTCATTCTTTTCTGATATTTTGGCTTTTAATCCACCTTGTGTTGAGTATGTGTTTATTTTATTAACATTTTCTCACATCCATAGGTTTGGATTTCCAAATCCACATTTAAGGATGTTTTTTATTTATCACTCGAATTTTATTACTTTATTCTTAATTATTATTTAATAGAGTTTTATAAATAGATTTCTTGTTTTTATAAATAATAATAAATAATTATTAATTTAAAATAATTTCTATAATTTATTTATATTTTTTATGATAAATATTTTTTTTATATTTTTTGATAATTTTTTTTAATTTTTAGTAATATTACTATTTTTAAAGAAAATAAAAATAACTTTCTCACACAAGATTATTCATTATTATTATTTTTATTTTATTTATATTAATAATTGATTTTAATTTATAATAATCATTGACTATTATTTTCATTATTTATATTAATTATTACTAATTTGGTTATGTTTTACAAATTGTAACTAATTCTAGTTATTTTATATTAATTTTAATAATTTATAGTAATTTATAACAATTAATGAACACTCATTTTTAATATCTATTTATATTAAAATATTTATCATTTTATAAGATTTTACTATTTGTAAATAACAATTATTAGTTTAAATTAATTTTTTTGGGAGATCTAGTTTTTTAGAGACATATCCTGTATGATGGCCCTTGGTGTCTAGATATGGGTGGTTTTGAAATTCTATACGGACAGATTATTCAGAAAATCCCTCCTTAGATGTGCCAACAGTCACATAGTGAAGATTTGGTTTTCCATTTTGTAGATTTGGCTAGTGTCTTCATTCATTTCTATTCAAGAGGGATTTTAGGCAATGACGAGAAGTGGTACGTGGGTCGAAGGGGATGGTGAGTTCTTTGATAGAAGGTGGGCTCTGGTGAAGGTGGGATGACCCATGCTATGTGGGTTGTAGATATGGTCAACTCCAGCTTCTTTAGGATCAGATCTAATTTTTAGGTCTCTAGTGCATTGGTCATGATACCTTAGGTTTCAATGGCATTTAAGGTCTCGTTGGGGCTCATGTGCTGGTGGATGCATCTTTGTCTTTGGGAGGCTACAACGACGTGGCTCTGAGCGGTGTCAGCAACGTTCATCGGTGTAGATTCATCATCTGGTTCATGGGGTTGAGTGGTGGAAGCTATGGGTTAGGTTGTTGGCATTTTCCATGGGTCATTGGGCTATGAGTTTTTTATTGGTGAGGGCATTTCAGGTTATTTATGTTTATTCATTTTCAAGTGTATGACTGTAAGGGGTTTGTACCACTATACCTTCTATTTTACTTTCGTTATGTAATGGGATTTGTCCCTCTGGGTACTCAGACCACTGATCTCTGAGGCTCTGTGCCATTAGATCTATGGGTTTGTAATGGGTTTTCCTTTACCTAGATTAATAGTATTTTCAAGTTTCTTTTTCTTTTTAGAATAAAGGGGCTTTCTCCCAATCTTTCTGAATTAAATTAATTTTTTATCGTAAAACTAAATTTGAGAAATTTATTAAAAATTATTATCTACTATAATCTGAATTTGTTTTCAATTAATATATATATAAATAATTTATTAACTAACTTAAAAATATAAGAATAATTAATCACACTACATATAGATATAATTAAACCCTTATAAAATATATTATCTAACTAATTATATAATTAAAAAAATACCAAAAATTAATAACTACAAATAAGTTTAAAAGGATATATTTAATAATTTTTTATAAAAAATTGTTGATCTATAGCCTAGAAACCTTTAAACTGTAGTTTATATCTCAAATAGAAGATTTATAATCTATAATCCTTGAAATATATGTCAATATTATAAATAAAAGAGAATTTTATTGGATAAAGCAGGGAATTCATGCGTAAAATTAAGGGGAAAATTCACTTTTCATGTTGGATAATGGAAGATGGGTGCTATATTTATAATTGATTTTTTGGGAGGGAATTTCTTATCACCACAAGTTCATCATTTTAAGTATCTATGATAGATATATTATTTACATTAGGTATTTGTGAATAATTGGGCATCCATTATAAAAAGTAGATATAATAAATATATTTCACAATTATCTAAAAATTACTTTCAAAGGATATAGATTGACACAAATAGTATATTGGTAGATTATTTGGGATAGAATGTCACATTCCTTCGCCAGTGCTTAATACACAAAGGATAATATTTGACAGAATATAATTTCCATCACAAATATTCTTCTATGTTGGATAATTTTTGATCAAAATTATATTCTATTATAAATAATTCTTTTGAATAAGGAGTATTTGTGTGAAAAATACACCTTTTTTGGAAAATATTTACTACAAAAAAAAGTTTATTTTCATTGAAATATAATTTTTATCCCAAATACCCACATCCCACTAGTATGTACATAATGTCTCCAAAACTATTCCGGGAAAAATATTTTTTCGTCTCCAATAATTGTCATGGGAATTATTATTTGCGATAAACTAAATATTCCTTGATTAAAAACTTATTCTAAAACACTATTTACAACATACTTCTTAATCATCACAAATTTTCGATAGAAAAAGATCAATTTTCTTATAGTGATATAAAAAATTAATTTTATAAATAAATATTTAAAAATATCAGTAATAAAAAAATCTATTTAAATATATAATCCATACTAAAATTAAAATTTATTGTTCATTTTATTTAAAATAAGAATTTATCCATTTTAATTTCCATAAAAAATGTATGAATATATATATACACATATAAAAATGTATATATAATGTTTATATATAAATATATATGTGTATATATAAATACACACACATATAAATATGTTAACAATAATATGTGTATTTATGTATATATTCAAATATTTATAATTATAATTATATATATACATATATATTATAATGAGTATATATTATTTAGAGACCCAAAGCTTGACGTACATGGAAATTAAATTTCTTTTACAGAATACTTAAAATAAAAAAAAATTCTCAATGGTCGTATTAGTTTAGTGTCTCTGGAAACTTGGAACACGATCTTCTAATCACTGTGAAAGATCTTCCACATCTCCCATAAATATCGTCACCTTTTGTTTTTTTACCTAAAACCTTTCTCTATATCCCAAGGATAAGAAATCATAAAAGGAGTGAGCTCAAATGATCAGTAAGGGTAAACATGGAGAACATAAAATAATCCATAAACATTTGAACATAAAAACATGAACATAAAACATCAAAATCATGAGTAATGACATAAATATTGGAAGTACATAAGGCATAGATCCAAATGGAACATTAAACATGATGAAATAGCATGGGAATAAAACATGTAATTGTGGAAAACCATTAATCACATGATATGATTTCCATAGTAGCCAAGACATTGCTGCCAGGACCATCATAGTGGACAAAGTCCATTATTGATCCGGGTTTACTTTCTGTTCCAGCCCTGTATTACTGAACCAGATTTAATTGTAATTCCCGCCATGTATACCTCATGAGATATAAATATTTACCCAATGAATTGGAGGTAGATATAGGTCCCACTCATATCATAATGAAACAATTATTATGTGTTCCACAAAATCATAAATCATACATCACAGCAAACCCATGTAATAAAAATGGGATTCTTAAACATCATACCATCATAAAATAATCCATATAAGATAAAAGGACTTTATAGAAATAATTCCATCATAACATAATCAAATCAATGTAACAATAGGGATAACCCTATATCATATTAGATGGAAAATAATTATGATGAAACACTTGAACTCAGTTATTGAGGAAAATATCCTTTCTTCTTCAAAATCATTTTCTTCTCTCAAAATGACATGAAATTTTAAATGAAAAGAATTGTATTGAAAATAATCATTAAATATTGTATATTAATCTTCATGGAAATAAGTATTTATGAAACCATAAAAATCCATTCATGCTGTATAAGTGAAAAAAAATATTTTTCTTATAATTTGGCTAGAAAAGTCAAAAAGTACCTCATATGATAAACAAAATAAATATTCATTCCATACCATATAGTATAATAAAAAAGGGGTAAACATGAATTTAAACATACATGGAAGAATATTAAATAATTTATGAAATTTTTTTATAAAACATGGAAATGGATGATAAAAATAACCCCAGTATATACTTACAAATAAACAATCTCGGATAAAAATGAGATTGGAATAATTATCCCTTACCTTATATCAGATTTCATTCATATGTGTCTAAGACTACTATATATTGGGTATAAATATATAATTAACTAGTAACAGAACCATAATAATATTTATTATATCATATAAGATTCACTTATGACTTTATATAACCCGGTCATTTTCCAATTCCATGTTAAAGCAGCGTATTAGGTAAAATCGTTTCATTTTTCGTACATGTTTTGACTTGAAATTATTTATATGATTAATTAGATCACTATTAATTACTTCCAAAATGTAAAAAATGATTTATATATAATATATTCATAATATATATATATATATATAATAAATCGATAAATCAAATTAAATACACCGTTCATGGAGAGGGTAGGACGTACGTACGCATGAACATTGTTTTCGTTTTCTTATTAAATAGAATGAAGGTAAGTAAATAACATATATATAAATCCATTATAACTATTGTGTCATATATTTCATGATTATTTATTATATATAATTTATAATCATTCTTGAATGGTTAACTTGGAGAATGAATCTCATCGCATTGTAGAGACGGTAATCCGTACGTACGCACGAGCGATTATATCATTCCCATACTTATTGAATCGAATTAGAGTGGATGATATAATATCTTAGAATCATTATGATGTTATAATAATCATATATAGTTATTATTTCCACCATTATACCCATCCATGTATGGTGGTGGTGGAAAAATAGATTTCACCACGACGTGGAGATGGTAATCCATACGTACGCACACACAATGATTTCATTTTTCGTAGGATGGATATAAGGTGAAAAAGGGTTTTCTAATATTTATAATAAAATATAAGTATATTAGTGATATGGATGTTATTACTTTGTAATTAAATAACTAAAAAAGAAGAAGTAGAAGAAAAAATAAATTGGAAAGAATCGGTAAAGGATATTACCTCTTCTTCGACGCGCCTCTTCTAAACCTCCTCTTAGGGCACTAAAGTTGGTATTTGAAGAAGACCAGAACCTCTATTATGTTTCTAGGGGAGTTTAGAAGAGAAATGGATAGGTTTCAGATGATATTTAAGGCTCAAAATGTTGTGAAGAGGAGATGGAGGAGGTGCCCTATTATAAGAGAAGAGAGGGGCACTTTTGGAAACCTTTAAAATATTAATTTATAATAAACTCAAAACCCACCTAGAAGCCTCCAAAATGACTTAAATTCAAAGATGAGATGAGACAGGGTTAAAATCTCATCATCTAATATAATTTAGACATGTTGAAAAATTATTTCAAAACTTATCAATTTGATTTATCCTTATTTAATCTATTTAATTTTATTTGTGGTAACAATATTCTAAATTTTAAATTGTTATAAATACTTAATTATGTGTTGTAAATTGTCCATAATTGGATAATTTATGACATTTTCAACCATAAAAATTTCAATTGATAAAATTTAAATATTTTTGTTTTTTTTAAACAATTTTATAATATGTTATTTTTATAAAATAACAATAGTGTCAATTTTGACACTATTAATGTATTTGAATTTCAATAAAATACACACAGAAGATGACTTCGAACCAAAATATTTAATAGACCCCTAACATGTCAAATTTACCTAGAAAATTCTTGGAACATATTAAATTGTTCATATAATATTTATTTTAATATTTTTAAAACCATTTATTTAATATTTCTCTTAATGAAATAATTACTTGAACATTTTTGTATAATTATTTAATATACTTATTTGTTGCATTAAAATTAAAAATAAAATATTATAATGAAGATAAATCTCATATAGTTCATAATAATACTTTAGCTTGAATTTATAATCTTAAAATCACAACATTTAAATGGTTATATTTATTAAACTACGAAGGTGACAACTTTGACATCATTTAAAATAAAATAATATAAGTGTCATAATCACATTTATAAGGCTCAAAATGCTCAAAAAGTTTACCCTTGGATGATTATGGTTTATATATACTCGACCAATAATGTTTGGTCACTTTTTTCGGCCTCTTGATTGGTATTAGTATTGTAATAAAAATTATATTGTTGATTTTTTTTACTAAAAACTAATTTCGAAATCATTAATGAATAAGATATTAAGGTGATTGTATAGTTCTTAAAAATTACAAATAAATTACCATGATAAAAAAAAATTAGCTTTCAAATGAGTATGTATAATCGAATTTATATACTTTATAACATTATATTAAATATAATTGAATTATTAATGTTTGAGTGAGACATATTTCACGTTCCTTTAAATAAAATAAATTAAATGTCATTATCACATCCAAGTGGGTTCTAATAGATTCCATTTCCACCCAATTATGTTTTAGGACGAAATATAATCATCCAATTATATTAATACAGTTGTTAAGGTAATTTTATAATATTATATTTACCCTTAATTACCTGATTTACCTTTAACTATGGTAAATAATGTTTTCTGTAGTTACTATTCCTAATGACCAAAAATAAAAGTAGACTATTAACATAATTTGGACCAACTGATTCCAAGTATGGAATCCCTTTTTTTAAATTCAAGACACATAAGTTTCTATAATTAATTTAAAATTACTCCCATTGTTGAAATAAAATGGGATTTTGTTTAAAACTTTGTAAAAGATTGAAATATTTTTACCATGAATTCAATGTAAAATTAATGATAATTACATAAATTAGATTAAAAGGTAAAAATATATTCTATTTATACTTTAAAATGATTCAATATTATAATTTAACCATATAATTTTTCTCAATGAATTTTTTTTTAATTAAAAATTAGCGTGTTTTTACTATTCATCAAAATATGAAAGTTATCAGAAAAATGTCAAAACTTTAGACAACATAAATTTTTATATCATGATTTGATAGAAGAAGTTTAATTTCTCCAATTGAACTTATAAACATGTCATAAAATAGATTTAAAATGGGTGTGCCATCAAAAGCCGGTAAAATTGCATTTTTTGAAAAATACTTCCTTTATACAAAAAATTGATTTTGTTCCCATACCATATTCTAAAAAATGTGTAAGATGAATTATAATGTTATAAAATTCAAAATGGGGTTAATAATATTCATAACAGATAGTTTATATTAATATTATGATAATATATTATGGTTTAGTGAAACTCGGTATTGCGTACCATGGAAGCTGTCGACACTAGTGCAGAAAACGCTTTTTACAGTGGTTATTTTTTATTTTTAACGTTTCTTTTTGGATGATGTTATTACAGGAGACCTTATAAACATATTTTTTAATGTCGGTTATTTTACAACCCATGTAAAAAACAAAAATCCGAAGCATTTTTCATGTCGGTTGATACAAACCCGACGTGGTAAACGCTTCAAAGTAATGGTTTATTACGTCGGTTATTTAATAACCAACATGGTATATACCCTTTCACATCGGTTATTATATAACCAAATCATAAATCACTCCTATGATGTGTTTATTACACTGGTTATTTTTATAACCGACGTTAAAACTAATCCCAAAGCATTTTTTTTACATCGGTTATGAAATAACCGACGTAAAAAACAATTTTTTTTAAATAATACCGAACCACTACTATGCCCTTCCAAAATACCTGAAACAGACCAAAAGGTTACCCAAAACTGACTAGAACAGACTAGACCCCCCCGCCACTGGACAACCCCCACCACACCCCTATACACCCCCACACCCCTGGACTGTCCCCACCCCCTGAACAGTCCCCCACACCCTTGGAAAACCCCCAGCCTCCTGAACACCCCCCACACCCCTGGACTGCCCCACCACCCCATGGACAGTCCCCACACCCCTGGACATCCCCCACCCTCCTGTATACCCCCACCCCCGGACATCACTCCCACACCCCTGGACAGCCCTCCCACACCCCTGAACAGACCAAAAGGTTACAAAAAATAGACCAAAATAGGCCAGAACCCCCCCCATTGGACAACCCCCACAACAACCCTGGACACCCCCCACACCCCTTGACTTCCCCACCTCTAGACAGCCCCCCACAACCATGGACAACCCCTGCACCCTCCTGGACACCCCCACACCCATGGACTTCCCCCACCCCCTAGAGAACCCCCACAACCCTTGTAACACCCGAGATTTTTATGAGTAATATTTTGTTTCTATGTTATATATATATCATCAAAGGAATCTTTCACTACACACTATCTTGACTTACTATACACGCAATCGCGACCTTCCTCGATAGCTTGCGTTGTACGCAATACCGAGTTTCACTAAACAACGATATGATATTAAAATATTATTAAAACTAGCTGTTATGAATAGTAATAACCATTTTTTGAAATTTTATAAATTTTATTTTTCAAAATGGACTTCATTTTTGGATTTGGAATATCGAAATTAGCCTACGGTGAAATTTTGGTATTTTTCTGAAAACTTTCAATTTTTGATGAATAGTGAAACCACTAAGTGGTAGGTTAAAAACTGAATTTTGCATAAAACTTAATTTTACCGCTTCTGTGAATGGAATTTCGAAAATCCGACAGACACGATTGATATTAGTAAGTAAAATGTGGTTCAATGAGATAAAAATAATTTTTTGGTGAATAGTAACTTTTTACTTTTTTTTACCGTGGTTAATAGTAAATAGGGTAACTAAGGGTAAATATGATATTACTATTACCCTAACACATGTCCTAATTATATTGGATAAGTGTAATTCGACCAAAAACAACCTTATGAATATAATATGACCATTTAGGTCCACTTGGATTAGATTATGACATTTAATATTATTTTATTTAATGAATAGTTAAAATAGTTAAAATCAAAGTTTAATAACTAAAACATTTTTAATATGGGTTTATAAATAAGATAAATTCGATTATAAATATTCATTATAAATCTAAAAAGATTTCCTACATAATGATATTTTATTTATAATTTTTAGACTTCAAATAAAATAATTTATTTATGACACAACGATGATGCAGTAATTACCCTTTTAAGGAAATGTTAATATATTGATGTTATAAATGCTCAAATAAATGTAATTTGAGACTTTTTATGAATTCCACTAATTTTCTAGGTTACTATGATATATTAGTGTTTATTTAATCAACTTGGTTCGAACATATAATTCTGTAATGACTTTCACAAAAATCATATATCAAATAGTGTCAAAATTGACACAAAATAGTTTTTAAATAAAATATTATATTATTAATTGTTATTTTATTCCTAAAAATCTAAGGTTCGGCAAAATGACTTAGATAAGGATATATATATTAATAATAAACAACTTGGGGTTCTTTTGGCATGTTATAGTAAGTGTATTAACCATATAGTGTAAGAAAACAAAAAGACACGGTAAAAGTTAAATTATTTAACTTAGAGTTAAATCTAATTGATAAGGTTAAAATAATAACCTAAACTTTTCTAAATCCTATTGGTTGATAGGATTTCAACCCATCCCCACTTTACCTTCGAAATAAGACCCTTTGGAACCATTATAAACTGATTTTGACTTTAATATAAAATAATATTTTCAGTTATTCCTAAGGTGCCCCTCTCCTCCCTTATAAAAGGGCACCTCCTCCCCCTCCTCCTCACACCAATTTGAGCACTCATGCTCGGCCAACCCCTGCCAAAATCCCTTCTCCACTTCCCTAGAATAATCCTAGAGGTCCTGGTCTTCTTCAAAGACCAATCTTAGTTATCTAAGTGGATGATTCAAAGAGGCGTTTAAAAGAAGAGGTAATATCCATTACCGATCTTTTCAATTTCATTCTTCTTCAACTTCTTCTTCCTTAGTTGTTTCATGATAAAGTAATAACATCAGTATTACTTACATACTGATATGTTATTATAAATATGAAACAACCCTAATTAACCTTCTATCCATCCTACGGAAAAATGAAATCACCGCGCGTGCGTATGTAAGGAATACCGTCTCCACGCCGTGGTGTAATCTATTTTCCACCACCACCTTACTTGGATGGGTATAATGGTGTAAATAATGACTATATATGACTATTAAAAAGTGATATTGATTCTTAAATAGTATACATACACTCCAATACAATTACACTATCATAGGAACGATATCATCCCTCGTGCGTACGTACGGAATACCGTCTCCACGATGTGATGCGAATCCTTCTACATGATCATCATTATATAGTAATTATATAAATGAATTGAATGAATTAATATGATATATGTTACACTAATACCATTATGGATATAAGGTATCTATAACCTTAAAATAAGAATAAGAATTTATCCGGCAAAACACGCATAAGAACAAAAGGCAATAAAGACCCGAGTAACAAGTAACAATGAAATATTACTAATAAGAAGCTAAGAATATGACCATATATGATATCATATCAATATGTATGATTCTGGAATAAGTCAATAACATTATTTAAACCATTATACAGGAGCTTCGGACACGTACAAAGCAAATCGGACCTAAGGTAAGGGAAATATCACAATCTCATTTTTATCCGAGATTGTTTATTCGTAAGTATTTACTGGGGTGTATTTTATCATCCACATCCATGTTCCCTCAATATGTAATATTGTTTCCATCCACTTTCAATAGTTTAAATCCAATTTTACCCTTCGGTGAGTTTTTAGTAAAGAATATGAAAGGAATCTTTTGTCGTTTTTTCGTATGAGGTACTTTTTGACTTTTCCGACAAAAGTATGAAGAATGTTTTTTAACTTATACGGCATGAATGGATTTTTAAAACATTATTTCCAAGAAGCTTCCTTTACAAGTTTTCAAGTTTATTTTTAATCAACTTATTTTAGTTTATAATTGTATGACATGTTAAGAACAGAAAGGTGTTTTTGAAGAAGAAAAGATATTTTCCTCAAGAATGGAGTTCAAGTGTTTTATCAAAATTATTTTCCATCTAAGATAATAAAGGGTTCTGTTTTTATCCCTATTATTACATTGATTTGATTATGTTGTGAGGGAATTATTTTTATGAAGTCATTTACCTTATGTGATTTTTTTTATGATGTCATGATGTTTCAAGAATCCCATTTTTGTTACATGTGTTATGCGATGATGTATGATTTATGATTTATGTGGCACACATAAGAAAAGATTCATTATAAGATGGGTGGGACCTATATATCCCTCCAATTTATTGGGTAAAGATTTATATCTCATGAGATAGACATGGCTGGAACGGAAGGTTATTTCGGTTCAGTGATACAGGACTGAAACGAGGAGTGAACTCGGTTCAGAAATGGACTTTGTCCGCTAAGATAGTCTTGACAATGAGTCATGACTAACAAGAAATGATTTTCCATGATTATGTGTGCATGCCACAATGTTTCAAGTTTTATGTTATAATTATGGGGATCTCATTTTCACTTCTATGATTTATTCCATGTTAAGATATTATGATCTCTTTTGCAGGTTATGATTTTCAAAAAGATATGATATGATTTTTATTTCCTTTATTTTCCCTTGCTGAGCATTTGAGCTCACCCTTTTTTGTATGTTTTCTTTTCCCCAGGTCAGGAAGATGGATATTAAGTAGAATATTCTAAAAGGGACCCTAGATATGATGAAATAAATGGGAGACACTGTAGAAGATTTATGAACCAGTTGTTTATGTTTCCTAGTTTCTAAAGACACTATACCTATACGGTCCTTTGTGGTTTTGTCATATGTTGTAATAAGTGTGCTTCAATTTTGAAGTATTAACAATGTATGTAAAGTATGGGTCGTTATAGTTGGTATCAGAGGAAAGGTATAGTCAACATTTGGAAATATGGTTGTGAAAGCCTTAGTAAGAACCCTAAGGAGAAGTCTAAGCATAGAACACAATATTAGTGTTTTAGAAATGGCCATGAATAACCTAGGATAAGACCTTAAGCGTGAAAATTTTATTCTTGAATTATGTGTTTTTCCTATTATAATTAGTGTTGCTCACACTATTCTTCTTGGTTTTAGTCAATGGCTGGAACCCGAATGAACCGTGTTAATGTGGAATGCGATGGGCAATGCAATGATTGTCCCCCTGAGCAACCAAATGATATGGGAGCTGGAATGAAAAATCTTGTAGCCATGATCACACAACTTTCTCAATCTATGAATCATGTAGGACTTCCAAACAAGCAAAGGAAGGAGCAACATTCTGTTGAATCCTTCATGAGGCAGCGTCCACCTTCTTTCAGCGGGTCTACTGATCCATTAGTTGCTGAACAATGGATTAGTACTACCGAAAAGATATTTTCAGTTCTTTAATGTTCTGAACATGATAAAGTCATCCTAGCAGTGTATCGTTTGGAAGGATATGCTGATCAATGGTGGAATCTTATTAAGAAAACGAGGAAAAGGGATGAAATTGAGTCCCTGGAATGGGATGAGTTCAAGAACTTATTTTTCAATAAGTACTTCCCTCGTATTCTCTGAACAAAGATGGAGAAAGAGTTTCTTGAACTGAATTAAAGGGATGATGAATCTGTTGGTACCTATGAAGAAAATTTTACAAGACTTGCAAGGTACGCTTCTGGTATTATTATTCAACCTGAGAGTAAGATCGATCGATTCTTTAGTGTCTTAAAACCAAGTCTTCGAAGGGCGTTAGCCATAAGGGACTTCAATAGCTACGAGGAAATCATTCGATGTGCTCTCAAATTCAAGATGGAGATTGGAGTAACCCATCAGTCATTTGGGTTTGATAAGAAGAGGAAAATGGAATTCAAAGGAAAATCTAAAGAGCACACTGAAAAGAAGATGAGCTTTCCCTTATGCTCAAAGTGTGGAAAGAAACATGGAGGGAGTTGTCTTAAAAGGACCAGTAAATGTTTCAAATGTGGAAAGGAAGGTCATCGGGCATTTGAATGCCGCGATGATGGGAAGAAGATGTCTAATGATGCAAACAAAGGAAGGGATACACAGAATGAACCTACTACACTTCAATGTTTCAAGTGCAAGGAGATGGGGCATTATGCCAATCAATGCCCAAATCCAAGGGTTGATGATGATGTTCGACGTCAACAAACTCTTAAGGCTAAAGACAATGGAAAGTCACATGAAATTTCTATCAGCGATGTGGAGTACGATAACGAAGTGGTGAAAGGTACACTTACCATCCACTCTAAAGTAGCAAATGTTTTATTTGATTCTGGATCCACCCACTCTTTTATTTCTGAATAATTTTCTATGGGTATCACCGTATTACCTCAACAATTTGATGTTGAGTTAGCTGTGACAACACCTAATGTCACATCAATCACATCAAAAGTTTATAATTCTTCTCCAATTGACGTTTGTGGGAAAGTGCTTCCTGCAAATCTTGTGATCCTTCCTTTAGTGGAATTCGATGTGATTCCTGGCATGGATTGGCTTTCTTTATACGGAGCTCATAACAATTGCCAAATAAGGGAAGTCACATTTCATATTACAGATCAATCTATGATTGTCTATCAATGCAAGGATGAACATGACCTTCCAGTGGAAATTTATTCCATTTTATGGGTATTGATTCCACTAAATGAAGGTTATTTATCTAAAATGGTTGGTGAGAAACTCGAAATGAAGAATATGCCCATTATACGGGAGTTTGATGATGTCTTTCCAGAGGAATTACCGGGTCTTCAACCAAATCGTGAAGTTGAGTTTTCAATAGAACTCGTACCGTGTGCTTTGCCTATTTCAAAGACACCTTACAAAATGGCCCCAATTGAGTTGTAGGAATTAAAGAAGCAACTCCAAGAGAATCTTGATAAGGGATTAATACGCCCTAGTGCGTCACGTTGGGGAGCACCTGTTCTATTTGTTAAGAAGAAAGATGGATCAATGAGACTCTGCATTGATTATCGAGAACTTAACAAGATCACTATCAAGAACACATATCCTCTCCCACGCATTGATGACTTATTTGACCAACTATGCGGAGCTCAATACTTTTCCAAGATTGATCTTCGTTCAGGGTATCATCAATTAAGGGTCAAAAGGGAGGATATACCAAAGACGGCTTTCCGTACAAGGTATAAACACTATGAATTTATAGTGATGCCATTTGGTCTTACTAATGCCCCTGCTATCTTCATGGATCTAATGAATAGAGTCTTTAGAGACTATCTTGATCAATTTGTGGTAGTCTTTATAGACGATATTCTTGTCTATTCAAAGAGCAAGGAAGAGCATGAAGATCACTTGAGAATTATATTGAAGACCCTCAGAAAGGATAAGCTTTATGCTAAATTTACCAAGTATGAATTTTGGCTTCAAAAAGTTTCATTTTTGGGTCACATAATCTCAAAAGAGGGGATATCTGTGGATCCAACAAAAACAGAGGTTATCGAAAGATGGTCGAGACCAACAACAGTAACTGAGATCTGAAGTTTTCTTGGTTTGCCTGGATATTATCGACGTTTTGTGAAAGATTTTTCACGATTATCTAACCCACTCGCCAAGTTGACTCGGAAAGGAGTTGAGTTTGTTTGAACAGAGGAATGTGAAGAGAATTTCAAGGAGTTGAAAAGAAGGTTATCTAGTGCACCTGTGCTCACACTGCCTTGTAGTGGAGAAAGGTTTGTGATATACAGTGATGCATCCAAGAAGGGATTGGGGTGTGTTCTTATGCAAAATGATATGGTGATAGCTTATGCCTCACGACAGTTGAAAATCCATGAGAAAAATTACCCAACTCATGATTTGGAGTTTGCTGCAGTAATCTTTGCATTAAAGATTTGGAGGCATTACCTTTATGGTGAAAGGTGTGATATTTATACTGATCATAAAAGTTTAAAGTATATTTTCACACAAAAGGAGCTGAATATGCTCCAAAGAAGATGGTTGGAGCTGATTAAGGATTATGAATGCTCAATCCATTACCACCCTGGGAAAGCAAACAAGGTGGAAGATGCATTAAGTCGACAAGACCATGCTAGTTTATCCATGATGTGGATCACAAAAGATCCAATATTTATGGATTTACAAAGGATGGATCTTGGAATTATAATGGAAGGGGAAAAATCTTATCTTTCTCAAATGAATGTTCAACCATCTATACATGTGAAGATTAATGAGGCACAGAAAGAAGATGTCGAGTTACAAAAGAAGGTGAGAAATGTTCATGAGTTCAACCTTGATTGTGATGGGATAATAAAGTTCAAGAATCGGGTTTGTGTTCCTCCCATCCCCGAATTAAAGAAGGAGCTGCTGGATGAGGCTCATAGTTCTTCATTCTCTATTCATCCTGGAAGCACGAAGATGTATAGGGACCTGAAAGAGTACTTCTGGTGGGATGTCATGAAAAGAGATGTTGCTGAATATGTCTCTTGATGCTTGGTTTGTAAACAAGTTAAAGCTGAGAGACAAAAGTCTAAGGGGATGTTACAACCATTACCCATACCCAAATGGAAATGGGAAAACATTACTATGGACTTTGTCACAGGACTTCCTAAAACATCCAAAGGCAATAATGCTATCTGGGTCATAGTTGATCGTCTTACAAAGTCTGCACACTTCATTGCTATTAGAGAGGATTTCTCTCTGGATCAGCTTTCCAGGATATATGTAAAGGAAGTGGTAAGATTGCATGGAGTACCACTTTATATTATATCTGATCGGGATCCGAGATTTACCTCGAAGTTCTGGCGAAGTCTTCAGCATACTCTGGATACAGAGTTGAGTTTCAGCACTGCTTATCATCCTCAGACAGACGGTCAGTCTGAGAGAACAATTCAAACCCTAGAAGATATGTTGAGAGCTTGCTCTATGGATTTCAAAGGAGTTTGGGATCAACACCTACCTTTGGTGGAATTTTCTTATAATAATAGCTTTCACTCCAGTATTGAGATGACTCCTTATGAAGCTCTCTATGGAAAGAAATGTCGGACTCCAACTTGTTGGGATGAAGTTGGGGAAAGAAAGCTATTAGGACCAGATCTCGTTGATGAAATAGCAGAAAAGGTCAGATCTATTCAACAACACATAAGAGCAGCTCAGAGTCGACAAAAAAGTTATGCCGACAACCGAAGAAAAGACCTAGAGTTTGAAGTGGGAGATAAAGTGTTCTTATGGATATCTCCCTGGAAGAGGGTTATGAGATTTGGAAAGAAGGGGAAGATGAGCCCTAGATATATTGGTGCTTTCGAAATACTGGATTGTGTTGGGAAGGTAGCTTACCGATTGGCGCTTCCACCGAATCTCTCTCAAGTTCACGATGTGTTCCATGTATCTCTCCTGAGAAAGTACATACCTGATCCTTCACATGTACTCAGCTCAGAAGTTGTACCGCTGGAGCAAGATCTTTCTTATGAAGAACAACCGATAGAGATTATGGATCATAGCAAAAAAGTCCTATGAAACAAGACCACTCGATTGGTGAAAGTTTTATGGAGGAACCACCAACTTGAATAAACTACATGGGAGCTTGAGGATATGATGAGGGAGAAGTATCCTCGTCTGTTTGTTATAAAGTGACGAATTTTGAGGGCGAAATTCTTTTTAAGGGGGGTAGAATGTAACACCCAAGATTTTTATGAGTAATATTTTGCATTTATGTTATATATATATCATCAAAGGAATCTTTCACTACACACTATCTTGACTTACTTTACACGCAATCGCGACCTTCCTCGATAGCTTGCGTTGTACGCAATACCGAGTTTCACTAAACAACGATATGCTATTAAAATATTATTAAAACTAGCCGTTATGAATAGTAATAACCACTTTTTAAAATTTTATAAATTTTATTTTTCAAAATGGACTTCATTTTTGGATTCGGAATATCGAAATTAGCTTAGGGTGAAATTTTGGTATTTTTCTGAAAACTTTCAATTTTTGATGAATAGTGAAACCACTAAGTGGTAGGTTAAAAACTGAATTTTGCATAAAACATAATTTTACCGCTTCTGTGAATGGAATTTCGAAAATCTGACAGACACGGTTGATATCAGTAGATAAATGTGGTTCAATGAGATAAATTTTTTTTTGGAGAATAGTAACTTTTTTACTTTATTTTTACCGCAGTTAATAGTAAATAGGGTAACTAAGGGTAAATATGATATTACTATTACCCTAACACATGTCCTAATTCTATTGGATAAGTGTAATTCGACCAAAAACCACCTTATGAATATAATATTACCATTTAGGTCCACTTGGATTAGATTATGACATTTAATATTTTTTTATTTAAAGAATAGTTAAAATAGTTAAAATCAAAGTTTAATAACTAAAACATTTTTAATATGGGTTTATACATAAGATAAATTCGATTATAAATATTCATTAGAAAGCTAAAAAGATTTCCTACATAATGATATTTTATTTATAATTTTTAGACTTCAAATAAATTAATTTATTTATGACACAACGATGATGCAGTAATTACCCTTTTAAGGAAATGTTAACATAATTGATGTTATAAATGCTCAAATAAATGTAATTTGAGACTTTTTATGAATTCCACTAATTTTCTAGGTTACTATGATATATTAGTGTTAATTTAAGCAACGTTTTTCTAAGATATAATTCTGTTATGACTTTCACAAAAATCATATATCAAATAGTGTCAAAATTGACACAAAATAGTTTTTAAATGAAATATTATATTATTAATTGTTATTTTATTCCTAAAAATCTAAGGTTCAGCCAAATGACTTATATAAAGAGATATATATTAATAATAAACAACTTGGGGTTCGTTTGTCATGTTATAGTTTGTGTATTAACCATATAGTGTAAGAAAACAAAAAGACACGGTAAAAGTTAAATTATTTAACTTAGAGTTAAATCTAATTTATAAGGTTAAAATAATAACCTAAACTTGTCTAAATCCTATTGGTTGATAGGATTTTGACCCATCCCCACTTTACCTTCGAAATAAGACCCTTTTGAAGCATTATAAACCAATTTTTACTTTAATATAAAATAATATTTTGAGATATTCCTAAGGTGCCCCTCTCCTCCCTTATAAAAGGGAACCTCCTCCCCCTCCTCATCACACCAATTTGAGCACTCAAGCTCGGCCAACCCCTGCCAAAATCCCTTCTCCACTTCCCTAGAAAAATCCTAGAGGTCCTGGTCTTCTTCAAAGACCAATCTTAGTTACCTAAGTGGAGGATTCAAAGAGGTGTTTAAAAGAAGAGGTAATATCCATTACCGATCTTTTCAATTTCTTTCTTCTTCAACTTCTTCTTATTTAGTTGTTTCATGACAAAGTAATAACATCAGTATTACTTACATACTGATATGTTGTTATAAATATGAAACAACCCTAATTCACCTTCTA
Organism: Viscum album; assembly: GCA_963277665.1. Lineage (NCBI taxonomy): Eukaryota > Viridiplantae > Streptophyta > Magnoliopsida > Santalales > Viscaceae > Viscum > Viscum album. The sequence continues at coordinate 1,973,684,409 of OY728157.1, read as the reverse complement.
TCCATCCTATGGAAAAATGAAATCACCGCGCGTGCGTACATACGGAATACCGTCTCCACGCCGTGGTGTAATCTATTTTACACCACCACCTTACTTGGATGGGTATAATGGGGTAATTAATGACTATATATGACTATTAAAAAGTGATATTGATTCTGAAATAGTATACATACACTCCAATACAATTCCACGATCATAGGAACGATATCATCACTCGTGCGTACGTACGGAATACCGTCTCCACGATGTGATGCGACTCGTTCTACATGATAATCATTATATATTAATTATATAAATGAATTGAATGAATATATATGATATATGTTACAATAATAACATTCAGGATATAAGTTATCTATAACCTTAAAATAAGAATAAGAATTTATTCGGCAAAACACGCATAAGAACAAAAGGCTATAAAGACCCGAGTAACAAGTAACAATGAAATATTACTAATAAGAAGCTAAGAATATGGCCATATATGATATCATATCAATATGTATGATTCTGGAATAAGTCAATAACATTATTTAAACCATTATACAGGAGCTTTGGACACGTACAAAGCAAATCAGACCTAAGGTAAGGGAAATATCACAATCTAATTTTTATCCAAGATTGTTTATTTCGTAATTATTTACTGGGGTTTATTTTATCATCCACATCCATGTTCCCTCAATATGTAATATTGTTTCCATCCACTTAAAATAGTTTAAATCCAATTTTACCCTTCTGTGAGTTTTTAGTAAAGAATATGAAATGAATCTTTTGTCGTTTTTTCGTACGAGGTACTTTTTGACTTTTCTGACAAAAGTACGAAGAATGTTTTTTAACTTATACGACATGAATGGATTTTTAAAACATTATTTCCAAGAAGCTTCCTTTACAAGTTTTCAAGTTTATTTTTAATCAAATTATTTTAGTTTATAATTGTATGAAATGTTAGGAAAAGAAAAGTGTTTTTGAAGAAGAAAGAATGTTTTCCTCAAAAATGGAGTTCAAGTGTTTTATCAAAATTATTTTCCATCTAAGATAATAAAGGGTTCTGTTTTTATCCCTATTATTACATTGATTTGATTATGTTGTGAGAGAATTATTTTTATGAAGTCATTTACCTTATATGATTTGTTTTATGATGTCATGATGTTTCAAGAATCCCATTTTTGTTACATGTGTTATGTGATGATGTATGATTTATGATTTATGTGGCACACATATGAAAGGATTCATTATAAGATGGGTGGGAGCTATATCTCCCTCCAATGCATTGGGTAAAGATTTATATCTCATGTGATAGACATGGCTGGAACGGAAGGTTATTTTAGTTCAGTGATACAGGACTGAAACGAGGAGTGAACTCGGTTCAGAAATGGACTTTGTCCCCTAAGATAGTCTTGGCAATGAGTCATGACTAACAAGAAATGATTTTCCATGATTATGTGTGCATGCCACAAAGTTTCAAGTTTTATGTTATGATTATGGGGATCTCATTTTTACTTCTATGATTTATTCCATGTTAAGATATTATGATCTCTTTTGCGGGTTATGATTTTAAAAAAGATATGATATGATATTTATTTCCTTTATTTGCCCTTGCTGAGCATTTGAGCTCACCCTTTTTTGTATGTTTTCTTTTCCCCAGGTCAGGAAGATGGATATTAAGTAGAATATGCTAAAAGGGACACTAGATATGATGAAATAAATGGGAGACACTGTAGAAGATTTATGAACCAGTTGTTTATGTTTCCCAGTTTCTAAAGACACTATAACTATACGGTCCTTTGTGGTTTTTTCATATGTTATAATAAGTGTGCTTCAATTTTGAATTATTAACAATGTATGTAAAGTATGGGTCGTTATACCCCTGGACAACCACCACCCTCCTGGACACCCCCCACACCCCTAGACTTCCCCCACCTCCTGGACAACCCCCACACCCTTGGACAACCCCCACCCTCTTGTATAACCCCCACCCCCTGGACAAAACTCCCACACCCTTGGACATCCCTCTCACACCACTAAAACAAACCAAAAAGTTACAAAAAATAGACAAGACCCCCTCCCACCCCACTAGACAACCCCCACCACACCCCTGGACACCCCCACACCCCTGGACTTCCCCCACCCCTTGGACAACCCCCCACACCCCTGGACATCCCCACACTCTTCTGGACACCCCCACACCCTTGGACAACCCCACCACATCCTGGACAGCCCCCCACACCCCTGGACATCCCCCAACCACCTGTGTTCCCCACCACTTGGACAACACTCCCACACCCCTGAACATCCCTCCCCAACCCCTGAAACCAACCAAAGTGTTACCAGACCCCCCCCCCCACTAGACAGCTCCCACCACACCCCTAGACACCACCACACCTCTGGACAACCCTACACCCCTGGACAGCCCCCCACTCCCCTAGACAACCCCCACCCTCTTGGACACCCCCACACCCCTGGACTGCCCCACCCCCTGGACAGCCCCCACACCCCTGGACAACCCCCCACCCTCCTAGACACCCCCACACCCCTGGAATGCCCCCACCCCCTGGAAAACCATCCATACCCTTGGAAAACCCCCACCCTCCTGTATACCCCCACCCCCTGAAAAACACTCCCACACGCCTGGACAACCCTCCCACACCCCTGAAACAGACCAAAAAGATACAAAACACAGACCAAAACAGACCAGACACCCCACCCCACTAGAAAACCCCCACCACACCCCTAGACACCCCCACACCCCTGGACTGTCCCCCTTCCCCTGGACTACCCCGACACCCCGGTACAACCCCCACCCTCCTTGACACCCCACACCCTTGGACTGCCCCCACCACCAGGACAACCCCCTACACCCCTGGAAAAACCCCACCCTCTTGGACACCCCAACCCCTGGCAGCACTCCCACACCCCTGGAAAACCCTCCCACACCCCTAAAAACACCCCCACCTTCTTGGACACCCCCACCCCACTGGATAACACTCCCCTGGACATCCCTACCACACCCCTAGAACCCCCCACCCACATGACTACCCGCCACACCCCTGGACACCCCTGGAAATCTCCCCACTTGCCTGGACATCCATATCACCCTCTTGGGCACCCTCCCACCCCACTGGATAGCCCCCACCACAACCATGGACACCCCCACCTCACTGGACACCCCCAGACCAAAAACAGACCAAAACCCGACCAAAAACACACTATAACCCCCCACCCACTAGACAGCCCCCACCACACCCCTGGACACCCCACACCCCAAGACTGCCCCACCCCCAAGATAGCCCCTGGATAGCTAGTGTTGGGAGAGAAGGAGCCACCATCCCTTGGGGGCTGAACGCTGATGGAAGGTACTCATCACTCTCACATGCAAATTTTGATCTCTTAAAATGTTTCACCAATGCTTTCTTCCCTGATAAACATCATCCATTCTATCAATTTGATGCCAGTATAACCAGAGGTAAAACACCATCACACATGATGACATACCCCTGGTAATACTATAATTGAAGTGATAGAATGAATATTGTTTACAGGGGAAGAAATCATTGGTGAAACATTTTGAGTGCTCAAGCTCCGCATGTGAGAGTGACGAGTACCTTCCAGCGGCGTTCAGCCCCTCGAGGGATGGCGACGTATCCCCTACCACCCCCTAGACTTTCCCTCCCCCCATCCCCATGGACAACCTAGACACCCCCACCCCACAGGACAACCCTCCCACACATCTAGAAACCCCCCTCACCCCACATGACACCCCCACACCCTTGGACACCCTCGAAACAGTTCCCACTACCATGGAAATCCCTCCCACCCTCCTGGAAATGAACCCACCCCCTGGACTTCCCCCCCCCCACACTCATGGAATCCCAGGATACCCTGCCCCTCCAGACAACCCTCCCACACCCATGGATACCCCCCACCCCACTGGACACCCCCACCACACCCTTAGAACCCATCCCCCCAGACCAAAATCCCTACCAAAAAAACAATCATAAGTAGACCAAAAAAAGAAGTAGAGAAAAATTAAACATTCACATATATAACATTCAAAACTTATGATTTCAAATTTATAAAGTACTTAATCCAACCTAAATTACTACCAAATACACAATTACAATGAAAATATTCATGATTACATTTTACACTACAAACAACAAAAATTTAATCAAACCTGTAAAATATTTGACCATTCCACTTGTAAGTGTTCGATGTCTTGAGCACTATAGGGTTGAGGGTCATCAAATAGATACAAATTAAAAGGATAGTAGTTAATGTGCATAATGAATAAATCCAATGAAATATTATGGAAATGTTTAAAATGAAATCTTACCATGTCAATGTTCACAACTGTTCCAGTTGTTATTATTTCATACATAAATCTTAACATATAATATTTGTATTCGATGATGCCTTGTTGTTCATGACAATTATGTTTGAATCAGTTTAAATTCAATATATTATTTTTATGTAATAAATCAAAAATCAAAAATTATAAATGGATATTTACCTTTACATTTACATATTTGATCTTTGTACTCATTTTCTTTTTGTTTTCTCAAAATTAGACCCATCCTCTATTAGGAAATAATATGAATGGGGTAAATTTAAAATTCATTAAAATATATAAAACAATTGAAAAATTGAATCTTACTTTTCCAATATTTTCTTAAAACTTTCCCGCACATCACTATGGACATAGAATATCCAATAAACTATTTTCTCTCTTGGGCAAAAAACCCTAACATCCAATGGTCACTGACAAAAGAAAATTTAAGGTTAGTGGTTTTTTATGTTTAAAGATAATAAAATCTTTGAGAGAGATTTGTTTCATACCTCTCCCAAAATGGCATCATCCAATATTGTGTGACTATATTCTGTTCAAGTCTTTCAATAATATAAAGCATTCTTTGTTCCTCATCTAATGCACATGCTTTTGGGTAAATCAAATTCAGGTCCATGAATCCATATACATCTCTCCGACCATTATTCTCACAAATGTTATAAAGATACCTAATAAAAAACATACATAAGTATACATTTTCAATAAATATAATGTAGGGAAATGGTGTTAAGACTTACATGGAAAAAAATTTCACCACATTGATGCCCAACTTATCTCCAGTAACAAGCTCCATGATATCAGTTTTCACAATCCCCGCAGTTATTGCACATCCACAAACATAAGATTCAATTGGAAACCCATAATGATACACCAAAAAATTTTAATATCTTGAAAATCTGTCAAGACTACTATAATCTGTATCTGAGGTCATAGCCATTTCTTTTGTTTTGGTCTATATAGTATTTCTTTACCTTTGAAATATTCCTATAAAAATAAATACAAAAATATATTAGTTTTAAAATGATAAAACAAATTTAATAAAAAAATAAAATAGAATAAATAACATACATACCTATTTGGTAAAGAGTCTAAGAGGTCTGGATGGACAAATTAAAAAATGGATGATATAATGTCAAACTGTCGTCACCTCATCTGTAGGTAATGGTACTCAAGCTGATCTATTTATAATATCCTGTACGGTGACCCTATGATTCTCTACCTCTAATTTTTGATGATAAACTGTATCTCCTATACAATATACCAACTCATATGAAACTATATGATGTTGAGGATCATCAACATACAAATCGCAATAAGTAGGAAGCTGCGGCAGAAGAGTAGGATAAAAAATGGGGCCCGCAGGCTGAGGTGGGGGAGTGGGAGCTACTGGTGGAGGTGGAGGATAAATAATGGGGTCTACAGGGTGAGGTGGAGGAGTGGGAGCTGCTATCTGAAATTTCTTTTTCATGTCTGGAAACCTAGACTGTACCGAATCTCAAATATTTTCCTCCATTTTCACATTAATATTATGATCATCAGCCTCCAAGGATTATATTTTTTTATAAACACCCTCAACGTAAGGAGTTGAAGAATGTGGAAACACTTTTCTTACCGGTACACCTTCTAGATATCCTCATACATGACTAGGATGTTCAAGATTTCCCAATACTACAGATAAAATATCTTTCCTCCCAGTAGTTGTAAATACCCCATGTGAGCTCTACTCCTCAAGATAATCCTATATTAATTAATTGAACATTTCTGTAATGATTGAAAATATATGAAGAAAATAGTTAACTTAAATAAATAAAATAGATATCTTACAATCCTATCAGCTAGGATTCTCGAATATTCTGAAAGATATTTCCCTTTTTTCACATCTGAGATCTCTTCCATTTTTCATGTCTAGATGGAGGGGATAGAGGGGCCACCTCTCTAGAGATTGAAGACTTACCTCTTAGTTTTTGTAATTTTTCTACCATCATTTGTTCTTCCAATAATGTATACCCTCCCTGATATAAACAATGAGGGTATACATTTTTAGATTGGATCTCTTGATGAGATTTTCTTGTTTTCTATAAATTAAGTATAATAAATCATTAAAGAAACATTAATAAGATCACTTATATAAGAAATCTTATAAATGTTTACATTTCACTTACCAAAAAAGAATCTTTTCTTCTACATTCAAAAAACTATCTCCATGTGTCTTCATCTATGAAAGGATATATACGACAGGGATTTTCATGACTCCTATAACCAAAAATGTAATCATATGAGAGGGTTGATTTGAAATCCCTCCATCTCCTAACATCTATCGATAAGCATTTCTTCCTGACTCCTCCAGTGCCAGAAATAACAAATGTTATCTAATAAAGAAGAGTTTGAACATATTATATATACTAGAATCATTTAAAGAATATGAAAACAATAGAAAAAGATCTTATCAAAATCGTTTCCCACAACTGAGAGATTATCGCTTTGTCCACACTTCTCCATTCATCATAAAAAATGATTACTTTTCTCTTACCCTAAGTTGATAAAAAACTCTAAAAATATTTTTCATTTGGACCTCTAGGAATATCATCTTTCTAAAACTCAATGGGTATCTTCTTATCCTATGTACGATCAAGTGATAATATTTGTAAATGTGTGCACCCACGTTTACTAATTGTTGAACTCTTTGTCGTAATGGGAGCACATGAGGAAGATTGGAGAACATCAAGAATAGCATGTGAATGTTCTTCCCCAAAGGTATGACCAATATTATCATCTCGAGAAACATGTGGTTGATCAACTGATTGATCTGTCATTATCCTTAAAATAAAAAAAACAAACATTAGTTTAGAATTATACAAATTCAAATATTTCAATACTAATGTAAACAGAAAATAGAAAATTGTACGTAATAGTAAACATGGTTAATATGGTAAGCATGGTAATCAATGGTAAAGATGGTAAATATGGTAAACATTGTAAACATGGTAAACCTGATAAACATAGTAAACATTGTAAAGTAATTTTCAATGAACAAAAATAATAGATTTATAATTTATATAATGGTAAACATGATAAAGTAAACTAAACAAAAAGAAAACAAACAAAAAATTATACTTATTTGTTTTAATACATGTTTTAATAAATAAAAAACATACAATATCTAATTTTTTTTGAAAATAATAAATGAAAACAAGAAATAAACAAATGTTACCTTTATTTTTAGGAATGTACAAATGGATTGTTTTCGCAAATTCCTTTATCATGATCATTCCTTATGGAAAAAATTGTGTCTTAAACATGCTTATCATTATGTTCTGTTAATGTTTCCATGGAAGTAGGGATCTCACATAAATCAAAATCTTCATCAAGTTCATCCTCAACAACATACTGTTTTTTACCCTTTTAAAACAGTAACCCACTTCATATTTGATTGATCTACTAAATAGAAAATTTGTTTTGCATGTGTTTCCATTATAAAAGAATCAGCTGTGTCTTCCAATCTATTCTGATTAACAACTGTCATACCAAATTCATCGTGTCTGACACGGTTGTTACCAATAAACCATTTATAGTTAAAAAAATAAACTTTAATTTTAAGGTAATCAACCTCCCATATGTCTTCAATTACTCCATTATATTCATTTGATGCAGAAATTGGGTTTTTTTCTTTAGCACTTGAAAAATGCATTCCTTCTGCAAACACCAATACAACACTATTTTGAACTACACTTCTGTTGTCCTGATATTTCTTATGAAATGTATAGAAATTAATGTCATAACCAGACTATGTAATCACATTTAAACATGGACCAACCACTACCCATTTTAATGTCTCTGATATATCTGATCTACCAAGAAAGGTCTTTTCAAACCATGACAAAAATGTTTTATTGTGCTCATTCAAAATACACATTTCTTTCTTCTTTGGATGACATTGTTTCAACTCATTAATATTCAATGTGATATACGGTTGAGAATCATCTATTTTATTCAAGATGTATGATTCTAACTTATTCATCTGTTTAGCTAACAATGATTTGAATTTCAAGCCATGAATCCCCTTTCCCTCATTATTAAATCATTCATGGAGAGATTGAGGAAAACTTATGTGTTGTGCCATAGCCAAGTAGCTCGTACAAAATTCTAAAACCTCCTTAGAAATATACTTTTCAATAATGGAGTATTCAGGTCGATTTTAATTCGTAACATACGCCTTCAATATTTTCATATACCTTTCAAAATGATATATCCAACAAATATATACAGGTCCATAATGCTTTATTTCTCAAACCTGATGAATCATTAAATTCACCATTATTTCAAAAAAAGTTGGATGAAAATACATTTCTAATTGACAAAGTATACAAATTGTAACATTTTCCAAAATGTTCAAATCATTCACATTAATCACCTTGTTACAAATTTAATTGAAAAAAATAACACAACTTCATTATAGTCTTTCTGACACGGATATGCAATATTCCACACAATGCAACTGGTAGAAGTTGTTGCATCATGACATGAAAATCACAAGATTTCATACCTATCAACTTCAAGTCCTTCAATGAGATTTTTTTTACATTTGAAGAATAACCTTTAGGAACATTGATATCATGAAGACACTAACAAAAGATAATTTTCTACCTCTTGGATAATGTATGACAAGCCGGGGGAAGAAATGTTCATCTTCAATTAGGAGTAGGAGCTAACTCCAAATGTATTCCCATTGATAGTAAGTCTAATCTTGCATTCAACCCATATTTTGTCATTCCTTTAATATCTAAAAATGTTCCAATAATACTATCACAGATATTCTTCTCCACTTTCCTGAAATCAATAGTATGTTTAACTTCAAGATATGTTCAATATGGTAGCTCAAAAAATATTGACATTTTCTTCCATATATTTCTATCATTACCAGATTTTTGTGTCTTTCCCAATGTCACATCAAGGTTTTCCACCCTCTAAAAATACAGATCAGGGGATAATGGTTTTAGAGAAATATAAAATTATTGTGATCCATTTAATGCCTTTTTTAGCCTTCTATAAGAGTGTTCCATAGGCAAAAACTTTCAATGACCCATGTACACTATTTTCCTCCCATGATGCAATTTAAAATATAAAGTCTGTTGTTCGCAAATTGGACATGCTTTATGCCCTTTAACACTGTATCCAGACAAATTTCTATATGGTGAGAAATCATTTATAGTAAACATAAGCACTCCATGAAGTTGAAATTATTCCATTTTATTAGAATCATGCACACTAATACCATCCTCTCATAAAATTTTCAAATCATCAATCAATGGTGACAAGAAAACATCAATATCATTGTCGGGTTGCTTCGGACCAGAGATCATTATACACAACATGACATATTTGCGCTCCATACAAACTTCTAGAGAGATTTTGTAAATTAAAAATAAAATAGGCCATGAACTATGTGTCCTATAGAGGGTTCAGTATAGATTCATTCCATCTGTGCACAACCCTAGTCTAAGATTTCTAATTTCATTTCCAAATGAAGGATACTGCTCATCAATTTTCTTCCATTGTGGAAAATCAGCTGGATGACGTATTTTTTCATCACATAACCGCTCATCAACATGCCATCTTTACCTTTTTTTATCATGTGAATTAGAAAATAATCTTTTGAAATGATAAATTATAGGAATATACCAAAATAACTTTGAAGGGATCTTTGTAATCTCTACATCAGCCTGTGAATTTTCTTTCACCTTATACCGTGATGTCCCAAATTCAAGACACTCTGAAAAAAATTCATATTCTATCCTATATATCATACAATAATTTAGAAATGCATGTATTTTATTATATCCCAATCCCATAGGGAATAATATTTTATTTTCCTTATAATGTGAATCTGGAGATTGTTATCTTTTGGAAGAATGTCTTTCATCAATTGTAGCAGATCTGTAAAACTTCTGTCACCACATCCCTGTTTTTCCTTTAGGTTAATCAAACATAACACCACTGAAGAAACCGTAAAATCTGTACAACCAGGATACAATGGTTTTTTAGCATCACCATATAGACACACAACTCTCTATTCTATCTCAATTTATTCTGCTGTAATATCATGAATGATTTCTTCAATTCCATCGGAGTTACCATCTTTTGAATCATCACCATTAGTGAAATTCTATCCGGTTTCACCATTCCAAATCCAAGGGATATAACTTAGATTAAAACCATGACAAATCAGATGATCTTTTATCTATCTACTTTTCAACTTCGTCATATTCAAACATTTCAGGCATGGAAAGAAAAAAATGTCACTACTTAGAACATTTCATTTACCAAATTCTAAAAAGGCATCAACACCTTCCTCATATTCATTTCTCATTCGATGTGCTGTAATCCATCTTTGACTCATTATTACATATAAAAAATATCAAAATTATACATCTTTTTAAGATAAGGAAAATATAAGTTTATATGAAAAAAATCGTAATTTGAATGTAAAGCAATTTTGAAATATAAAACAACTCAGTGTGTATTTAAGAAAATATGGTTGAATTCGATTTTTTAAAAAAATATAGTTAGATATAACAATTTTAAATTCATCTTGGATCCTTTCTTCTTAAGGTTCACAAATAATACATCCCGGTGCAACTGGATACCAAATTCACCCTTCCGTAAAAAAGAAATATGAAGTATAAATATTAAAAAATTTATACATTCACTACTGAAAATTACAAAGATCCTAATGATTTGAAACCTCTAGAAAGCCCCCCCACCCCTCTGGACAGCCCCCACCCCTGGATACCTCCACCCCTTAGACACCCCTACCCCCTTGGACAACACCCCCACCCCCTTAGACAACACCCCACCCCCTTGGACACCACCCCCGGCCCCTTGGACACCACCCCCACCCCCTTAGACACCCCCTAGACACCACCACCCTCTTGGAAAACCCCCCACCCCCTGGACACCACCCCCACCCCCTTGGACACCCCCAGGACACCACCACCCCCTTTGACAGTCCCCCCACCCTTCTAGAGAGCCCCCACCCCTGGAAATCCCCCACCCCTCTAGATATCCCCCCCTTGGACACCCCCACCCCTCCTAATAACCCTAAAACACATTGATTAATATTAAACTGTCAATTTAAAAATGACCAAACAACCCTAATAATAGAAGTAATTAAGGAGAAGAATAAGTGGGTGAAAAAAAAAAGAAACAAAGAATAAAGGAAGAAGAACATGGAATAAGTAAATTATTTAAGGAAATTCCATGGAATCCAAGAAAACAACGGGGCCTCCAATGGTTGATAAAAAATTAGATAAAATAGAGTAAACCTGAGAATAAAATCAAATTTAAAATATAAACATAGATGGATAAAACCACTGTGTAAAGCCTATCATCACATCACAGTGGGGTCAGAATAACTGCACATATTTGAAAACCACGACGTGGTCTCCCCCATAACCCATAAGTTTCTCATAGTCAATGACTGGTCAAAATATATGTAACCAAATAAAATCATATTGCAACACCCCACATCTTTTCATAATTCTTTAATCCCTAAAAATCATAGTGGAAACCTCAATCATAGAATGTACCGACCCCCTTGGACACCACCCCACCCCCTTAGACACCACCCACCCCCTTAAACAACACTAATAAATTATAGCCTAAAATCCATGAAACAATTCAATCATCCTATCATAATCTCACAAACCACGATGCAATAGTCAATCCCAACTGACACTAATCCCCCACCCCCTTGGACACCACCCCCAGTCCCTTGGACACCCCCTGGACACCACCACCCCCTTGGATAGCCCCCACCCCCTGGACACCAACCCACACCCTTGGACACCCCCTTGACACCATCACCCCCTTGGACAGCCCCCACCCTTCTAGACAGCCCCACCCTCTGGACAGCCCCCACCCCTCTAGATAGCCCCCACCTCCTTGGACACCCCACCCCTCCTAGACACCACCCCCACCTCCTACCCCCTTGGACACCCCCAACCCTCTAGATAGCCCCCTGGAAAACCTCCTAAACCATCTGGATAGGCCCCATCCCCCTTGGATAGCCCCCACCCCCTTGGACAGCCCCCACCCCTTCGACACCCACCCCCTTGGACCTCCCCCCCACACCCCTGGACTACCCCCACCTCCATGGACACCCTAGACACCCCCAACCCTCTGGATAGCTCCCCGAATCCTTGATACACCACCCCCACCCATAGGACACCCCTGGACCCCACCACCCCCTTTGATAGCCCCCACCCCTCTAGAAATCCCCCACCCCCTTGGACACCCCCACCCCACTTGGACACCACCCCCACCCCTACCCCCTTGGACACCCCCTAGACACCCCCAACCCTCTGAAAATCCCCCCCAGACAACCCCCAAACCCTCTGGATAGGCCCTAGACCCCCTTGGACAGCCCCCACCCCCTTGGACAGTCCCCCACCCCTTTCGACACCCCCACCCCCTTGGAACCCCCCCCCCCCCCCCACACCCTTGGACTGCCCCCCCCCCCCCACCTCCATGGACACCCTGGACACCCCCAACCCTCTGGATAGCCCCCCAAACCCTCTGGATAGCCCCCACCCCCCTTGGACTGCCCCTGCACCCCTGGACACCACCTGACCCCCTTTGATATCCCTTGTACCCCCTTGGACACCCCCAACACCCTCGGACATCCCCCCGCACCCCTTGGACACCACCCCCACTGCCTTTGACACCCCATGGACACCCCCACCCCACTAAACAGCCCACCAAACCCCCTCGGACACCCCCACCCACTTTCATAGCCCCCACCCCCATGGAAACCCCCTGTACGCGCACACACACATGATATAACACACAAAAATCGTAAAGTTTCATGATATCACTTACATTGGTTTATTTTACCAGAAAAGAATTTATCATGGTATATATGAACACTATGAAACTTACCATGATAGAAAGAATAATGAAAAATAACAACTCAAAAAATTATTTTAGGGCATCGCGGAAAATAAAAAATGAAAAGGAGTCATGTGAGGATTACTTGAGTATTGTGAGTCGACAAATAGATCTAATAAAAAAATATGAAGAATGATGTTGGAAAAATGAGGCTAAAGGGTATGAATTCGATGAATCATTTATAGGTTTTCTGCGTGAGAGAGACGAGTCACAGGTTTCCCGATCGAAGAAAACAGAATGACTGAATATGGGGTGCGATAAATCATTTAAAAGATTTAACACGTCGGTTATTTAATAAATGACATGGTAAAATATTCTCTATAATGTTTATAATGTTGGGTATTTTATAACCGATGTAGAAAACAATTTATCATGTCGTTTATAAAATAACCGACGTGATATATGCCGCTTTATACCAACATGATAAATTACTGAGATTGGATTTATCACGTAGGTTTTTTTATAACTGACATGGTAAAGTGCCGAGATTTCCTTTATCATGTTGGTTATAAAATGACTGACGTGGTAAAGAACTGAGAATTCCTTTATCAGGTCGGTTATTTTATAACCGACATTATAAAGCATGCCAGATTTGAATTTAATGTCGGTTATACAATAACCGACATAAAAAAGCTAATATCCATATATTTTTCATCAGTTATAAAATAACCTATGTAAAATATGGATCCTCATCGATATATCACATTGGTTATAAAATTACTGATGTGATATATCGATCATTAAATCTTGGAATGTCGGTTATATTGAACTGACATGAAAAATGACGATGTGTAAACGTTTTCCACTATTGTAAAGAAGGTTTCTCTTGCATGTAATATAATCCAAGTGAGGGTTGTGTATAGTGAAAGCTTTCTTTGGTGTGGTGTATACCATAATCAAAACATATTTCATTTATACATAGATCAAAATATATACTCAGTGTTGTGTAAAATAAATTTTATTCTAAATAACTTGAAATTGTGTTCAACCCAAGCCAATAATATTGTTGCGTATACTAAAAGCTAATACAATATTTCATATTGTGAAAGATAATATTTGTGTTTCATACAACCCAATACATTGAACAAATTAAAGGAAATCCATCTCATAAATTCTCAGGGTGTTAAATTCTACCCCCCATAAAATAAATTTCTCTCTTGAAATTCATCGGGGTTATAAATTGTTTAGTACTTGTAAGTTTATTTCATAGAAACCCACATCATAAAAAGTAATACTAAAATTTGTTTTTAATAATTAAAGTAAGAAATGAAACGGTTACCCCAATTAACTCATCACTATGTTTCCACAAAGAATAACATAGGTGAAAGCATGGATATGGAAGAGAAATCTAACCATCAAGTTCTGATGGAGAGTGGTAGAGAAAATGGCTATGAAAAAGCCAATGATCACAAAGCCATAAATTTTTTTATGATCTAAGGTACCATCTGATGCATTAGATATGAAGGTACTAGGACAATTTTTTTTAAAGATCATTTCCTTAAAGTTGATAAATTTTTGCATAAGGATAAATACTTACTTGAATTAAGTTTAATATCATCGTTGGTCATTCCATGAACAATATCCACTTAATCTCTTATTTAAAGAAATGAAGTTTAATTTTTCATTTGTGAAGTGTGAGAAGATCATGTGATAGATTGATAGGTCATCCTATGGGTCTCAAACATAATGTTAGAAAAAGTTATTAAATATAAATAAGTCCATCTATGGTGGGATTAATTATATATGGTTCCAAAAATGGACTTATACTACATCTATTATACCAGTTTATAAAATAAAACTAGTTTCTACTAACCAGAGACTTTCTGTAGGCCAGTGGTAGGAGATAAAGGGTTGTTGCACATCGGTTTTGGGTTAGATTCCCGCATCCTTGTTCGACGTGATGGGTTGTCGTCTGTCCTACAAGTTGTTCTTCTTCTAAATCTTTCAGAAAAAAAGTTTTATCCCTAAACAATACTATCTGATGTCCAACTTAATCCATTCCAACCTTTAGGTTTACCCAAAAGACTTATGTCCAATCTCATAGTACAAAGAAAACCATTACCAAAAAGGTCATATCACTAGAATGTGAATTCCATCATTTATCCCCCATATACCATAAGATATATATATTGTCGGTCACATTCCAAACATTTGAATACCTTAATCATTTATTCTCTTGAATCATGAATTACTATAGAACCTTAGTGAAAACATGAATACTGTCAAAAGTTAACTCTTTCCACATACCAAAATCCCAAAATTTCTATATACTCAAACCATGATATCACTTTATACTTATATAAGTCCTGAGATCATTAATACTATCAACCATATTTTTTTCTCCTTATCCCTTCATTATGCGCTTATCATCTACTTTCCAAAAATATTTCAATCACTTTTCATGGTTACTAGTACCATATAATTATTGAAAACAATAATAAACCAATACATAGATATTCCAATATTCTATAAAAGTATCTCATAAACATTATTCTTGAATTCCAATACATAAACCCCTCAATCCATCCACTTCAATAATTGGAATGGAATTGGTCCGTCCGCGATTTAGAATTAACCTCTTAGGTAGGGGAATTGAGTTGGTTAATGACTGTGTTCTCCACAGATAATACATTGAACTCCATGACAGTCTTTCACTCTATGAACCTTTTCCCCAAATAAATAACATCTTCCCCTCTATTTTAGGTATTTCTCAAGATTCTTCTTCCCTTCATATTGATATGTAGGATGATTAATATTCTTTCCTCTATGTTCCTCACCATGAGAACATGAATGAATGTATGTCATCCTCTTATTCGATGACTTAGGAATACCACTAAAGTTTACCTTGTTAATGATATACTGCGATGACTGATTCAACATAATCAGAATATCTTTCACATTAGTCATTACACAATTTCATTGCTCATAGTCTCCGATTTGTTTATCAGATTTGATGTTCACCCAATTCCTTCTGGTTCCCTCCATTGACTAAAACACAAAAAGAATAGTGTGAGAGGCCAAAATCATACTAAGAAAACAACATAATCAAAGGGAAGAACATTCATTATCTAACATCTTTGGATTGATCCTTTTTTATTCATGATCCTTATCATAATTCTATGATTGTAACCTATACTTATACTTAACCATAGGGACATCCCTATATATACCTTAGAAATATTTCTAGGGATCTCACTAATGTTTTTGCATCATATTTTTCAAAGGTTAACTAAACCTTCGCTCTGATACCAACTGTAGAGACCCAAAGCTTGACGTACATAGGCATTGCATTACTTTTGTCGAATACTTAAAAAATAACAAAAAATAGATTCCCAATGATCGTATTAGTTTAATGTCTTTGGAAACATGGAACATAATCTTCTAATCATAGTGAATGATCTTCAACCTCTCCCATAAAGATCTTCACCTTTTGTTTTCTTACCTAAAACCATTATTTATATCCTGGGGAAAAGAAAAAATAAAAAGGGTGAGCTCAAATGCTCAGTAAGGGTAAACATAGAGAACATAAAATAATCCATAAACATTTGAACGTAAAAAAATGAACATAAAACATCAAAATCATGAGTAATGACATAAATCTTGGAAGTACATAAGGCATAGATCACAAAGGAACATTAAACATGATAAAATAGATTGGGAATATAACATGTAATTGTGGAAAACCATTATGCACATGATATGATTTCCATAGTAGCCAAGGCATTTCTTCTAAGGCCATCATAGTGGACCAAGTCAATTACTGAACTGAGTTTACTTTCTGTTCCAGCCTTGTATTACTGAACCAGATTTACATGTCATTCTAGCCATGTCTATCTCATGAGATATAAATCTTTACCCAATGCATTAGAGGGAGATATAGGTCCCACCCATCTCATATTTAAACCATTCTTATGTGTTCCACAATATTATAAATCACACATCATAGCATAACCCATGTAATAAAAATGGGATTCTTAAACACCATGCCATCATAACATAATCCATATAAGATAAAAGGTCTTAATATAATTAATTCCATCACAACATAATCAAATAAATGTAATAATAGGGATTACCCTATATCATCTTAGATGGAAAATAATTTTGATAAAACACCTGAACTTAGTTCTTGAGGAAAATATCCTTTCTTCTTCAAAATCATTTTCTTTTCTCAATATAACATGAAGTTTTAAAAGAAAAGAATTTTATTGAAAATAATAATGAAATATTTTAGAGGAATAATCATGGAAATAAGTAGTTTTGAAACCATAAAAATCCGTTCATTCAGTATAAGTTAAAAAAATATTCTTCTCGTACTTTTTCCAGAAAAGTCAAAAAGTACCTCGTATGGTAAAAAACAATTTTCCTTCCATACCAAAAAGTATAAGACAAAAATTGGTAAACATGACTTTAAAAATACATAGAAGAATATTAAATACTTTACGAAATTTTTTTTATAAAACATTGAAATGAATGATAAATATAACCCCAGTAAATACTTACGAATAAACAATCTCGAATAAGAACGAGATTGGAATAATTATCCCTTACCTTATGTCCAATTTCTTCCACATGTGTCCGAGACTCCTGTATAGTGGGTTTAAACATATTATTAACTAGTAAAATAACCATAATAATATTTATTATATCATATATGATTCACTTATAAATTTATATAACCCGTTTATTTCTTAATTCCATGTTGAAGTAGTGTTTTGGGTAGAATCGTTTCATTTGTCATACATGTTTTGACTTGAAATTATTCATATGATTACTTAGATCATGATTAATTACTTCCATAATGTAAAACATGATTTATAAAAAATATATTCATAATATTATATATATATATATATAATAGATCGATAAATGGAATGAAATACACCGTTCATGGAGACAGTAGGCCGTAAGTATGCATGAACGTTGTTTTCGTTTCCTTACTAAATTGAATGAAAGTAAGTAAATAACATATACATAAATCCAGTATCATTAATATTCCATATATTCCATGATTATTTATTATATATAATTTATAATAATTCTTGAATGGTTAACTTGGAGAATGAATCTCATCAAGTCGTGGAGATGGTAATCTGTATATATGCACGATCGATGATATCATTCCCATAATTATTGAATGGTATTATAGTGGATGATATAATATCTTAGAATAAGTATGATGTTATAATAATCATATATAGTTATTATTTCCACCATTATACCCATCCATGTATGGTGGTGGTTGAAAAACATATTACACCACGACGTGGAGACGGTAAGTTGTACGTACGCATGCGCGGTGATTTCATTTTTCACAGGATGGATATAAGGTGAAATAGGGTTGTTTCATATTTATAATATCATATTGGTATTTTAGTGATACTTATGTCATTACTTTATAATTAAACAACTAAAGAATATGAAGTATAAGAAGAAACAAATTTGAGAGAATCGGTAAAGGATATTACCTCTTCTTCGACGCACCTCTTCTAAACCTCCACTTAGGGCACTAAAGTTGGTCTTTTAAGAAGACCAGGACCTCTAGTATGTTTATAAAGAAGTGTAGAATAGAAATAAAAAGGTTTTCGCCGAGGCTGAAGGCTCAAATTTTTTTGAATAGGATATGGAGGAGGTGCCCTTTTATAAGAGAAGAGAGGGGCACTTTTTGAAATCTTTAAAATATTAATTTATAATAAACTCAAAACGCACCTAAAAACCAAATAAACTACTTAAATTAAAAGATTAGATGATATAGTGTTGAAATATCATCATGTAATTAAATTTTATACATGTTGGGAATTTCTTTTAAACCTTATCAATTTGATTTATCCTTATTTAATCTATTTAATATTATTTGTGCTAATAATATTCTAAATTTTAAATTATTATAAATAATTAATTATCTGTTGTTTATTGTCCATAATTGGATACTTTATGAAATTTACAACCATATAAATTTCAATTTATAATTTGTAAATATTTTTGTGATTTTTAAACAATTTTATAACATGGTATTTTTATAAAATAACAATAGTGTCAATTTTAACACTATTCATTTATATGAATTTAAATTAAATACACACAGAAGATATGTTCGAACCAAAATATTTAATAGAATACTAACATGTCAAATGTTTCTAGAAAATTCTTGGAGAACATTAAATTGTTCATATAATATTTATTTTAATAATTTTAAAACCATTTATTTGATATTTATCTTAATGAAATAACTACTACAACATTTGTGTATAATTATTTAATATACTTATTTGTTTCATAAAAATTAAAAATAAATTACTACAATGAATATAAATCTCATATATTTCATAATAATACTTTCACACGAATTTATCATCTTAAAATTACAACATTTAAATGGTTATATTTATTAAATTATGAAGGTGACAACTTTGACATCATTTAAAATAAAATAATATAAGTATCATAAAAACATTTATAAGGCTCCAAATGGTGCGGAAGTCGACCCTTTGATGATTATGGTTTATATATACTATAAAAATAATGTTTGGTCAAGTTTTTGGGCCTATTGATGAGTATTAGTGTTGTAATAAAAACTATATTATTGTTTTTTTACTAAAAACTAATTTCGACATCATTAATGTATAAGATATTAAGGTAATTCTATAATTATTAAAATTTACAAATAAATTACCATGATAAAGAAAAACATTTTATCTTTAAAATGAGTATGTATAATCTAATTTATATATTATATAACCTTATATTAAAAATAATTGAATTATTAAAGTTTGAGTGAGACATATTTCACTTTCCGTTAAATAAAATAAAATAAATGTCTTTATCACATACACGTGGGTTCTAATAGATTAAATTTCGACACAAGTTTGTTTTATGACGAAATTTAGTCATCCAATTATATTAATAAAAGTGTTAGGGTAATTTTATAATGTAATATTTACCCTTAATTACCGAATTTATCTTTAACTTTGGTAAATAAAATTTACCGTAGTTATTATTCATAATGCCCCAAAATAAAAGTACCCTATTAACATAATTTGGACCTACCGATTCCAAGTATGGAATCAATTTTTTTTTAAATTCAAGACATATAAGTTTTATTAAATAATTTAAAATTAATCCCGTTGTTGAAATAAAATGGATTTTTGTTTAAAACATTGCAAAAGATAGAAATATTTTTACCTTTGAATTCAATATAAAATTAATGATAATTACATACATTAGATTAAATGGTAAAAATATATTATATTTATAATTTAAAATCATTCAATATTATAATTTAACCTTATAAATTATCTCAATGAAAAAAATATGTTTTTAATTAAAATTTAGCGTATTTTTACTATTAATCAAAATATGGTGGTTATCAGAAAAATGTCTAAAATTTATCCAACATAATTTTTTATATCATGACTCACTGTAAGATGTTTAATTTGTCCAATTGAACTTATAAAAATGCCAAAAATTATATTTGAAATGGGTGCACCATCAAATGGCGGCAAAACTGCATTTTTTGAAAAATACTTCTTTTATACCAAAAATTGATTTTGTTCTCATACCATATTCTAGAGAATGTGTAAGATGAATTATAATGTTATAAAATTCAAAAGGAGGTTAATAATATTCATAACGGATAGTTCATAATAATATTATGATAACATACCATGGTTTAGTGAAACTCAGTATTGCGTACCACGTAAGCTATCGAGGAAGATCGCTCTTGCGTGTAATGTAAGACAAGTTAGGGTTGCGTGTAGTGCTAGCTTCCTTTAGTGTTTCATATAACATAATCAAAACATAGTTAATTTATACATAGATCAAAATCTATACTCAGTGTTGTGTAAAATGAATTTTATTTGAAATAACTTGAAATTGTGTGCAACACAAGCCAAGAATAGTGTTGTGTATACTACAAGCTAATACGGTGTTGCGTATAGCGCATGCTAATCTTGGTGTTTAACACAACACAAGAAATTGAGGAAATTAAAGGTAATCCATCTCATAACTTTTTGGGGTGTTACATATTAAATAATTCATATACATATATAAAAACATATCAATATGTAACAAGTCAAATCACACGGTTTATAGGTAGGTGTTCCTATTAAGAATGTGATGGGTGGGGGTTTGAAAGTGATAATAAAGAGAACATTTTATCATTGTTTTTCACACAAACAAAGTCATCATTTTTTGAGTGATAATTTCTAGTGCCGATAAAAAGTGTTTGACATTTATTAGTGATAAAATTAGAAACACATTCTCTATTGTAGATAAATGTTATTTTTATAATCGATAAAGGTGATGTTTACAGTAGTGAAGAAATTATAGTTACACCACTATAAATTCATTATTTATTTCATTGAAAGTTATCACTAAAGGTATTTATCATCACCAAAATGTGTTCATGATTACCCCATTTATAAATTTATAAGTGATCATAAATTGATAGTTTTTGTTGATGTTTTTAACGTCAAATATTAATAGATGTTACACATAAAATACTAATACTAATAATTCATTTTTGATTTCCAATTACAGTCACTAATTATCCTTTTTTAATATTTAAGCATAAAATTACATTCATTGGGATTAAAAAATCAAAACAGAACCAAAATACCATAAATTCAATTAGATGTTTAGAATATCAATAAATTTATACCGTACCAAATTATCAAGTAATATATTATAACCTTTCAAATATAGAAACAACTAATTGTATTTCTAATTAGTTAAATGGAGTTTTTTTGCTGTGTATAAATTATAACTATTTTTTATGATCTATAAATATAAAATTCATAAAAATTAGTTCACTTTTATAAAAAATGATACTACATATTAATGTTCCAAAGGATTGTTGAACTACAAATGGGGGGGGGGTTGAATCAATGGTGGTTTTTTTAGAAATTTTAATATTTATAAAACTTAACACCCACAACTTTTTAGTGTTATTTAATTATCAAATTTTATAACAAACTATCAATAATGAAATGATAAGAAGGTACACAAGTCATGAATGATTTAAAAGGTTCATCCTACGTGTGAGAACCTACATCCTTACCATGACCACTCTCAAGGGTCTATAAAAATTAACTATTAGAAAGAAGTGAATAAATCTTATGATACAACTCTTATTAGAATACTTATTTCTCCCAATAGGTATGATTTCACTAACTACTATCAGTTTACTTTTTTTTCTTACAAAACATGAGATATAAAGAAATTATGAAACTTTGTAACTTCATCTCACAAAAGGTGTTTTTGGATTTCTCTATATATTTTCCTCTATTAAAAATGTCTATATGGTGCCCACTTTTCTATGCCTACAATAGTTTTTCCATTACACCTCACATAAAATGTGATTTTTATGAACCATGTTCTATCTATTCAAAAAAAAGCTATGCCTAATAAACTCTGATATGAAACTCCATCCATTCCATTCTATCTAGAAACTCTAAACTGAATCAATATCTAATTCTATGAATGAAGACTATGTCTGTAACTCTTCATCAATATGAAATAGAACATCAGTTGGAAACTAACATCTAACACAAATACTTATGTACTTTATACTTTTGTTAGTGATCATTATACAATACATTATAATTTTCACCCCTTTATAGAGGTGTTCCAAAGTTATAAAAGGTGGGAAACTACTTTCACTTTTCACTCAATGAAATTTATATTTGAAATCGCCCACCCATTTGATATTTTCAAGATGATTCTCAAAACTTCTAGAATATTCATTAATCTTCTTTTAATTTTCCATAATTCAGAACGATATTTTTATTTCCTTAATCATTATGTTATTTAAATTTTAAAATATTCCTTAAAATTTGCATGATAACAATAATTGATGATCGACTTCATATTGTCAATGTATGGGACTTTAAAAAATTATATAATGTTTCTTATAAAAACTATATCTGGTAAAATATTTTTCTAATGAATTAATTCCACATTATTCATATGGTTCTTATTTATTTGACTATTCTTCCTCATCTACTATTCTTTTGATATTCTTCATAAGATATGTAATTCTAACTGATCAAAATTTATCCTTCCAGTAGCTTTTCCTCTGGTAAAACTTTTTACATCACATTCTCAAAAACACCCATCAGATGTAATTAAAAAATGTTTCTCTAGAAGATCAATGTTTCCCCATCCAAATAATTTGTCTTAACTAAGAATTTATACATCATTTGGTTCAATCATCTCAGAAATGTTTGTTTAATGTAAATTTTCACAAAAATTTGTTTCATGAATGTTTATCTGATTGACTTAACCAAGTAGCCCATTTAATAACTTCATAATTTCTAACTTCAAATTTTACAAATAATCTTTGTGAATTGAAATTTCATATATTTTTAATATCTATAAAATCATCTACCTTTTTTAATTTCCCTTGACACACTAAAAAATGGTTGACTATATTGTTGGAACTTTTAAAGACTTTTACCATAGATAGCATTCTTCATCTAGTGCATTGCTAAAATTTCTCACTTTGTTTTCTCCCTTTTATTTTTTATTATGATTGAAATATAAATTTTTGGCACTTTGTATTTATTTTTTAATTATTAATACTACACCAAAATAACAATAAATATTTCTAGAAATTATTTTTCCGATCATGTTTTCCCATTGAGAAGTTATTAAATCACTGTACCGAAACTATTTATGGAAATACATACCTAGAAGATCATACAATATCATCATGAAAGCTTCCCATTTTATAAACATACCCTTAGATATTATTAATTCTATTTTTATAAAATTTATTCTTAGAAATGTTTTTCTTGAAATAACTTTTACTTATCTCTCTTTGTATAAAATTTATCTTAGATCATGACTTCTTTAATGATGTTAATAGCATTAATGAAAAACATAACATCATCTTAATTAGTGAGTAAAGTTTCTTAATAATGTTTAGGAAACTTTTTAACTTCTTAACTACCTCTAGAAACATCATGACATAAACTTATTACCAAACATTCTTAATAATGTTTCTTAACACAATTTCTATAAACTATTTAACCAAAAAAATTACTAACAAAATCTTGTTAAAAAAAATATAAAACTTTCATAGAAACTATCATAAAGTATATTTAATCTCCCCAATTTGATTTTTTTGAAACATTCATTAACAAATTTTCACAATTAAATATGTTTTAACAAAACGTTTCTCAACATTTATATCTAATTTTTGTCATCTTTTATCAAAACACAGACATTCTCAAAGAGAAGGTCCTTACACAACACTAATGGATAAAGTGATTTTTATGAATGAATTCTATCCCTTAGTGATAAGAAAGGTTTTATACATGTTAAGACAAATTAACATTTACTTTTATCTTTCACACTTTATTTATTAATTTTCAAATATAAAATTTTGACTCCCATTTTTTGGTTATATCCCCCATTTTATGATAACCACATCCTCGAGTTCATTATAAAAGATTAATTATGAAAAGAGTTATAAAGAAGTCTTAAAATCATTATTTTTTATCCCCCTTTATCAAAATAATCCAAAAAAGTGGGGGCTCATTATAAAATTTTAGGAATTCTTTAGGGAAGGATGAATGTGAAGTTACAACCTCAATCATACAAATCTATCTTTTGTTATAGCTTTGGTGAAAGCATTAACAATTGTTTTAGAAATTTACTCTAGGATAATATCTCAACCATAAAATTTATCCATAATGAAATGATACTTAATATCTATGTCCTTAAATATTTAATGTTGTATAATATTTTTGGAGATATCAATGGAACTCTGATTATCACATAATAACATCAATGGATTACAAAATTTCACCCTAAAATCATCCAACTAAACATTTATCCAGATCATCTCAGTACAATATCTGGTGGAAGAAAAATATTCTTCTTCTATTTTTCTTAAATTCACTGATTTGTATTTTTACAATTCTAACATACACATCATTCTACCAAGAAAATGTTCCTCTTAATGTTGATTTAATTTCATTATGATCTCCAGCCTAATCAATATCAGTATATCAATGTTGATTTATATCATATGTTATTTTAAACAAAAAATGAAGTCATTTATTCAATATAACTCATAATTCTTTTTGTTTCCTACATATTATATTCCTTTTGATTAATATGATATATAGTGTATAAAGTAATAACATAAACAATGTATGTCCTTGAAGTAGTAAGATAAATCCAAAATCCTATCAATTTTTAAAATTCATTCCAATTCATATTTTCCCACCATTATCTTTAATCAACTTTAGACCAAAAAATAGTAATAGAGAATGGATTATAATATTCCATAACAAGATTTTGTAATAACACATTGACATACTTTTATTTTTATAGGAAAATATATCTTTCCCTTTATTGCACTTGTAATATTAGGAAAACAGTAAATTATCTATGCATTTTCATTTCAAAATTCTTCTTCATTTTTTCAAAAAAGTCTTTATAATCATTTTAGTTATTCCCTGAAAAGATTATTTCATCAAAATAAATAATAAAAACCAGGGTATTTATGTTCATAACCTTAACATATAAGTTACTACCAAATTTTAATTTATAAAAATTAAACCTTTTCAATAAACTATTATGTTTGGAGTACTAGGAACATGGATATTGCTTTAACTCATATAACGATTTATTCAACTTACACACATTGGTTTCACTTTATCAATTAAAAACTCACAAGTTTTCTTAATGTAAACTTTTTACTCGTTCTATCTGTTTATGAATTATAACTTTACATACATATGATAAACTTTATAACTATGATTTTCAACCACAACTAATATTATTTTGATATTTTACAATATTGAAATGGGAGAAAAAATTTCCTTAAAATTAGCACCTCACACCTATGAATAGCCTTTAAAAACAAGTCATTATTTGTTTCATTAAAAATGTCCATATTTATTTATATTTTTTATTTACACCAACATTGTCCCAATAATGTTATTTCCCATTATCTATGGAACAAGTTCCGATGTGTTATTCTTCCCTATCTAATCCAACTCTACATTCATAACATCAACACATTATTTATGTTCAAATACTTCTAAAACTGATTATTTTTATACCTATGAAATAAGTGATGTCTAATTTACTAATAAAAAATTTATTTTAGTATGATTAAGAGCTTTATAAATTCCAATAATGTTCCCAAATTTTACATGTTTCTATAGGGTGAGAAATATAATTTTTTTATTATCTCACTTTTATCACCACAAAATTCTTTTAAATCTTCAGTCACTTATTTTGGATAACTTTCATTTTCACTTTTTTTTATTTTCCTTGGAGTTAGTCAATATTACTTCAACAACATTTTCAAAAACATTTATCAAGGAAGATGGGGTTTGAAAAACCTTCACATCAAAAGAATCCACCAACTATTTAAAACTTATGTTCCAATAATTATAAATTATTATATTTGGGGAATATCCCATGAAAATCCCTTCGTTCTATTTTTCATAAATATTTACAAGATATAGATTTGGATATTTAACAAAAACAGAATTTGAAATACCATGAAATATTTCACTGAAGGGTTTTTATACCTCATTTTGTAGGAAGACATGTTAAATTCCATACATAACAAATATCTTTTTTGTACATGTACAATACAAATAATGATTTCTCTCCAAAAAAATGTATAAGTTTATACTCTACCTGCATAATTGTTCTCATTTAACTAAAATCCTATTTTTCTTTTCTATAACTCCATTTTTTAGGGGTGTATGAAGTAATGTATTGATTTTAAATCCCATGTTTCTTTAGATATGATTCAAAATCATTACATGTATTCTTTTTTCTATTACATGCTCACATAATAAGTATATAATCACCCATATCTCTTTATGCACATCTTCTAAAAAATTTGAACATTTCCACAGCCTCTAATATTTTATTTAAAAGCATAATGTTGGTCATCTTAGTGAAATAATCAATAAAAGTTATAAAGTAAAAAATCCCCTTTTATTGATTGATTTCTCATCAGCCCACATAGATCATATTGAATAATCCCAAGATGTCTTATTGACTGAATTTCAAATTTCTTATGGATTTTACTATTCATATTCCCTTTCTAAAAAATCATAAAAACATCACCTAATTTCCTTTTAATAATTGGAATGTTTCTTACATTATCTACTTTAGAAATTATTTTGAAAATTTTATTTTGATGAAGATAAACCAGCTTCCAATTCCACAACTTGTTTTCACCTTCAGTACTTCAATAATATGAGCTACCAAGTTCTCCAATTTAAAATATATTTTTACTTACTATTTCTCCCTTGGTAATAAATTCTCCATCTTACACTATTGTGTTAATGCATGAATATTTCCAAAATATCACTTACATGACATCATCATAATGTTTGTTCACATTAAGTAAGTTGTGTTTGAGTAAAAAATGTATATAACTACCTTAGATTTCATTTTTGTATTTTCAATATCAATTCCTATGAATCCTTTAATTTTTATGGAACGTTCATTTCCAAAACTAACTGCTCCCCCATCAGTTTTTTCAATTTCATTCAATATTTTCATATCACCTTTAATGTGGGATGAATAACCATTATTAAGAATCAATGAATTTTTTTTTTCATTTTTCTTACTTTCAGAGACGCCCCAACAACAAATTCTCTTTCATCAACTTTCTTCTTTTTAGCATCACTTTATTTTATATAATAAGAAATTTATCTTGGATGAGTACTCATACATTCATCAGAAAAGTGTACTAGTTGTTCACATCATCGCAAACATCCTCCTAGCATCAAAACTATTTTTTTCATTGGAAAATTTCTAATATATTGAGATTTTGGTTTTCCAACTTTTTTTCAGCTTAGGAAATTTAATTATTTTTATTCTATAGTTTCACCACTTCATTTCACACCTGCTTCCAGCAATAAAAATCTTATAGATAATATTATTTTCTATTTTAAAAAATATAACAAAAATCTATGAATATCCACTGAATCACATTTTTCTGTAGAAATAAAATATTTCTCTTTAATTAGTTTTCTAAGGTTTGTAACATATTTCTATTTTTTTCATCTTACAATGGGGAAAAATTCTTATGAAGTTTGTTCTCAAATTTTGAAAATGTGATAGATTTGTCACATCCTTTCTCAATCTACACTTTCCTAACATTTTTTCTAAAACCTGTGTTGTTAGAAATGTCAGATGAAATTTTACATTTAGTGGGTGGGGATTTCACCTAATTATTAGAGTAAGAATTATTAATAACCCAAGATGACTAAAATTTGATATCTGAGGCTTTTTTGAAATCTTTTTTAATTTTTCTTAATGTACTTTCAACCTTATAATGTTTTGAATTACTTTTAGAAACCTCATCTACCTTAATAGTATGTTTATTATTGATATATTCCACCACCATTCCTTGTACAAAAAATTTTATTTTAAGGTTTATAATCTGTTTAATATACCCATATTTCTATTTAATAAAATCATTTTTATCATCGTTAGTCTTTCCACATTCTTTTTTTTATCATTATGATTTTTTCTTGACTTTTTTTCTGCACAAGATATTCTACAAGTTAAAATCTAAGTTGATATTCTCTTTAATATTATTCACCTCATCCTTCTTCTTCACTATTTGATGAATCTTTTTTTCTCAACATTTTAGGAAAGGTTATGATCATTTCTAAATATTCAACTTCTAGAAAATTGTCATCATCATATTCATATTTGACTTTCTTATTCCCTATTATTCTTTTATTTTAGATTTTATTCTTACCACCAAGGTATATCTTATCTTATTTGTTTTTTAAACTTCTTACACTAATATCTATTTATTATGATATTTATATTAAATCGATTTCTTCTAGTAAAAATTTTTAGAAGAATTACCAATTCCTCTACACTCTAAGCATTTGAGTGGATTTTTACCTCCATATTTTCCTCTACCTCATGATTGTTTTTTTAGATATAAGAGACATGATATTTTCATTCATTTCATCATATTGATTATCTTTTAAATGACTCTGGTTATCACTTTTAGTAACCTGGATTTTCAGATTTCTCATGGCTTCAAAATACTATTCATCCTTGATCTTATTTTAAGATATTATAGATTTACTCATGTCATAAAAATAGACAATTCTATTCAATTCATAAATGGATAAATCATATTTATGTTCTAAAGATAATATTTTAAAGTTAATCATGTTAAGAATTTTTCTCTTGAGTTTCTTCACAATAGTAGAATATTACAAGTTATATTCAAATCCCGTGACATTTTAAGAAAATTCATTGAATCTAGTGGAGTACTCAAAAATAGCCTCTTCCTCACTCATTTTTATTCCATTGAACTTTATTCAACATATTTATGTCTTTTCATCTGCCACTTTGGTGATTCATTCAACGAAACTATTAAGATTTTTCCAAATTTGTTTAGTTGTTTTGAGACCCATATCCTTCATGTATTTTTTTGATAGAGACATAAGAATATTATTTGTATCATTTTTATAAACCTCAATGTTTTTTTCATAAAAATTTATAGGAGCATATTTCTCTACGGGTTTAAATCCCATTGTTTCTATATCAAAAAACATTAACCAAAGTGATAGAAGATATAAAATAATTCTATTTTCCTTACTATTATAATTTTTTCCATCAAATGATGGAAAAACTCTTCTATTAAATGAATTGAGATTTTCAATGATAAGGATTTAACATGGGATCCTTGGTCTGATACAAATATAAATTCTTAAAGATCATTGATCCAGTAAGATTGGGGGTGAATCAGTGGTAAAATTATAAAATATTCAATATTTATGAAACTTAAGAACTATAACATATAAATGTTTTCTCTTTGTAAAATTTTTAACAAACTAACATAATTGAAATAGTAGAAAAGTAAAAATTTCATGAAATATTTACTATGTTTATCCTTATTGTGAGAAACAACATCCTTTCCAAGGCCACTTTCATAGGTCTACAGAAAATCACTTTTATAAAGAAGTGAATACAAATTTTGAGTCCACAACCATTAGAATACATCTATCTCCAAATAGGTATGATTATATTGAATCCTATCAATTTACTATTTTTTTATTACAAAACATGGTCCATAAAAAATTATTAAACTTTGTAACTTTTTTTCCTACAAGGTACTTCTGGATTTCTCTATATTTTTCACATTGTCTAGTTCTGCCCTTTTCTAAGTCTAGAATAGTTCATCCATTGTGAATCACATAGACAATTATTTTAATAACTTGTGTTATATATATTTTATGAAAACTATAGACCTCATAAGATTTGGTTGGAAACACCACCCATTTCTTTATATATGGAATCTCTGAACCGAAACTCTGTCAGATTCCATTAATGAAAAATCTGTCCTGAAATATTATTCAATACAAAATAGAACATCGATTGTAAACTCACTTATAACAGACATCCTTTATCTCTATATATTTTTGTTACTAAACAATATTAAATTCATGGTAATTTTTACCTCATTATATATAGGTTATCTAGAAGTGGAAAAGGTGGAAAAATAATTTCCCTTTCCCCCTCAATGAAACTCAAATTTTGGATCTCCTTCTCATTTGTAGTTCATTGGATGCTTCTAAACACTTCTATAATATTCATGAAGCTTCATCGAATTAAATAACATTAAAAACTTTATTAAAATTTCATTGGAATTTATGTTAAGTGAATTTAAAAAAATTCATTAAAATAAGAAAGATAAAAGAAGTTTATGATCATATTCTCATCATCACAATATGATACTTCACAATGTTATGTAAAGTTTCTTAGAAAAACTATGTCTGGAGAAACATTTTATAGATGAATTAATTACAAATTCCCTATTGGTTTATTCGTTGTCTGATCAATCATACTCATATTCTCATCAATCGATATTCTTTATAAGAAAATCGTATTTTATTATTTAGTGTTTCTCCATCCAGTCTCTTTACCTCATCTCAAACAATATACACCACATTCTCCGAAACATCCACCTGATTGCATTATGATTTTTTTCTTAAAATATCAACATTTCTCTATCGAATAAATTTACCTTAGCTAATAATATATACATCAATAAGTTTAATATTCTTATAAATGTTTGTTTGATGGAAATTTTCATAAAATTTCATCTTATTACCTCTCCTCAGCATCACATTTAATAACACCATATCTTCAATCTTTAGCTTTTAATAAAACTTTTTTTTTGAATAGAAATATCATACATTCTATTTTTTTTTGGAAACTCATCTACCTATGTCCGTTTCACTTTACTTACTAGAAAGGATTTGACTATATTTTTGAAACTTCTAATTGTTTTTTTCACATATGACATTCTTTATCTAGTCCACTACTCTAATTTATCACTTTGATTTATCCCTTTTAATTTTTATATATTTTAAAATTTAATTTCTTATGCCACTTTTCATTTCATACAAATTTCCAATACTAAAAAAAATCTACAAAATATATTTCATTCAATTATTTGTCTTATCATGTTTTTCTATTAAGAAGTTATGAAATATTTTTACAGAAAATACATCTAAAATTCATCCTTGAAAGATCATTTGTTATCATTATAAATAAATCCCCTTATATAAATTCCCTTAATTAATCCTCATAACTCTCTATCTAGAATGTATTTTTGGAATTATTTTTCCGAAATCAGTCATACTTATTTCCCCTGGCACAAAATTCATCTTGGATAATGACTTTTTCATGATGTTTATGAACATAATGGAATAATATAGAATTGATGGTTTTTCTATTGAAATTTTATTAACAATGTTAAGGAAACTTCTTAACTTCCTCACATCACCCTGAAACTTCTTCTCATAAATTTCATAACAAACTTTCTTAACAAATTTTCTTATCAAACATTCTACAATATGTTTAATATAAATATTCATTACAAAAGCTAGTTAAGAAAATACAATTTTTAGAAACTCTTATAAAGGATCTGTTAATATAATACCATTCTCATCACATGTTAAATTAATGTATAATTTATTCATACATGTTCGAAATAAACTGAGAATCATTGTCTCATATTTTATGATAAACTAAAAGTGTTTATTAATTATATTATCTTCATATGTCCAATTTACACAAGATTTGTCCATCCAAGCCTTAAATATGTAAAGACATGTTATTTTAATGTTTAATGTCAAATAATTTTCATTTTTATTATTATTTGATACATGCTTGACACTTAAGAAATATTTATTTCTAAAAAGATATTTTTTATCATTCAGAGCATATAATACATTGAATTGATGTGAAATTTATTTATATTAGATAAAAAATAATTACGAACCCATATATGATATATTTATCAAGAACAAATATCATTTTATATGTTTTAAAAAATTTATTCACATATTCAGGTTAAAAATTAATTCTAATAGATAAAAATATTTTTAATCATTATGAATATATCACATGTCAAATTCATTCACATTTCATTCATATATGTTGAAAGTTAAATTCAGATAATTCTTATAAATTTTATGAATTTTTTTTCTTATTTATGAAATATTCATGAATATATTGTACTTAAGAAATGAAATTAAATTATAAAAATGAATATTCAAACATTGTGATATCCTTAGATGACTAGTTTATACATTTTTTATCCATAAAGTCTGTAGTGGATTGAAAATTTTTCTCTTAAATTTTGATGAAAAACTATGATTATTTTCTTGTTATTGATTATATAGTGAAAATTGGAACCTAAAAAACGTAACTTTAATCCTAATAAGGTAATTTTGGTCAATTTTATCACATAATATTTATATATAATTGATTGGAAATTTTATTTTTACTCATTAGAAATTATTTAAAGTGTGTTTTCCTAAATTTTCATGAAAAATCGATTTGGTTTTCTCAATTTCGAATGCTTCTTAATTATTTGAATGATAAAAAATATGTTTTAATTATTAGAGATATAATTTCAGTCATTCTGACCGCATAACACATTGAATGTCTGAATGGGTCATTCTTACTTGCAGACATTAATTAAAATTTTATTTTTATAAATTTTAAGGATATGTAATGATCTTTTTCCCTTTTATTTACAATATATGAAAATCGTCATGTTAAAAATTAATTTAAATTATTGAAAGGGACATTAAATTTTTTCAAGAAAATTTATTTCTAATTTATTTAGGGGTTATCTCTAATAGTTTTAAATTACTTGAGAATAAATGTCCTAAAATTTCATTAAAAATCAAGTGATTTTTCCATATTTCAAAATTTAACACATACTTGAAAATTGAAGATTTTTTTTAATTTAAAATATTAGTTTTAATATTTTCTGGAATATAATAAATCGTATTATTATGAGTTTTATTCTAAAAAAATCCAAATTAATCAAATATCACGATTATAAATTTCCATGATAGTCTAATATTTTTGTTGAATGATATACTTTTGATTCAATGTTTAAAATCAATTTTAATGTTATAAAGGTATTTTTTATCATGTTTAGTGAATTAAATATTATATTCATCCATAGTTCATTTATATATGTTATAAATGAATTGAGAAAATATTTCTTAAATTCAGATGAGAAAATGATCTAGCTTACTCATTTTTTGTTCTTCGCTTGTTTATTTGTGCATGTTTGACAATTAAAAAGGATTATGTTTTATAAAAAGAAATATTCATCATTAATAGAACTTAAAATGTATAATTCATTAATAGTTACTTATTAAATTTAATAACTAAAATAATTTATAGGTTGAAGTTAAATATTATGACTCGAATTGAATCCTTTTCTCATCTCTTCCTAATATTGATTTAGGTCAGATTTATAAAAGATGAGATACTGCCTGAGTGATTGGAAGAGAGTATGCTATTTCAGATCATATGGAGTTATTTCAACACTACATCATTAGGTGAATCATACATATAAAGGGGTAAAACCCATAGAATATGGAAGTTATTGTAATAAATATGTACCCAATCTGGGTTTTCCCAATTGGAAATGTACTCCAATTACACATATTTTTTATCATGTATTATTCTTGACTTCATAATTTAAGTATAGGGTATGGGGATTTAGTTTATACTTTTCAAAGCCAATATTTTTTTGAATATAGTAATGAAATCCCAATTTCAATTCCATTGAGGTAAAAAAACACTTGTGTGTATGTTTTTTCTAAGTTCTTTGGCTTGAGTTGGATATTTTTTCATCCAAAAATCTTGTTTGACATTACATAGAAAATAAGATTCCCAATAAAAACAAATAATAATATTGATAAATCTATATTTGTTTACAATTATAGGGTTATTTTGGAATTTTATTTCTGTTTAATTTTAACTTAAATAGTAGTATTGTCCAAACATTATGAAGATCTTAGTATTCAAGTTGAAAAAGAAAAATTTCCTCATTTTTTCTCTATTTGTAAGAAAATAGTTTCTGAGAAGATATCCTATAGAATATCCAGTAGTGGGAATCATGATTCTACTATTATAAGATTATTAAATAGGTAGCATAAAGGTATTGATGATGTAGGCATGGTTAACCATAACAAGGATGGGAATATAGAAGCTGAAAAAAATCCTAAGTCTTTTTAGGCCCTTTTTCTCATCAAGATCACCCAGGTACATCAACAGATATTGGGTTTGGATTTTATTAATAGTAAAAAGATTTTCGGATTGAACCTAGTTATAGGAAAGTGCTAAGCACATGTGGGGAACTAGGATAAGCTACTATTGTTCATAATTTTAGAGCTTAGGGGAATCCATAGATTGTTGATGATGTTCGACTCAATGTAGAACAACCTTTTAAGAAGGGACTTATCTAGGAAAAAGGTATATTTCATTAGGATGTTTTACACTCTCAAGGAGGAAATTTTGTTTCTAGTTCAGGCTCACAAATTATACATAATCAACACATATAGTGTGTAGTTTCACTTTTAGGAGATAATATTCAACATGGAAAAGATATTCTAACTGGGGAGTCCAAAAAGCTATCATGTGACTTATGTTATCTTAATGAAAAGATCAGATCGGTGAGGCCTCATAAAGAACTGATGTTCTTGCTGGAGACATGGTTTTTACCGATGCATAGGTACAAATTTAAATATAGTTTCATTATAAAATTAAATATGAAAAAAACATTAAGATCCACTAGTAAATGAGGAGACATTTCAGACCTTGATAAGGATGAAAAGGTTCAAAAGTTTAGAATGGATTATAATTATAAATTCATTAAAAGTAAGATCACAAATGATCAGGGAAATTTAGTCCCTACAAAGAAAAGTAGGTTTAGAAAGTACTATTCAAATATTAGGCACACGATGAGTACACGATCTACTCCACCGTCTGCTAGGTTCTTAGTGAACTCCAACATATTTATCTCTTTGATTTAAAACTTATATTGGGGTGGATAAGTATTTTATGCACACTCCTCTCATTTTTTCTACTATTTTATTTTCATTTTAATAATTTGGGCTTTTCCCCTAGGCTTCTTTCAAATAAATAGATTGTTTTAAAGTTTACTCTTAATTATAATAAATAAATTAAATATTATTTTTCTAAATTTTTAAGGTAAATAATATTTTTTTCCTAGATATCATATTCAGATTTAATTTACTTATATAGGCCAAAAATCAGAAATATATCCATTTGTTAAATTTTATAAATATATTGAGCATGTTTTATTATGTTTGAATATTCAATTAAATTTTGACCCAAAAAAATATATATTTAATATAAAAACGAACTTTCAATCATTTAACTCACAGTAGACATTAGATATGTATATGGTTTATTCTGACATGTCAAAACAATATCGAAGAATCACTATAAATAATTTACTTAGAAAACTAACATCAATTTTGTATTTTTTTAAATGTTTTACACACATTTCAAAGTTGAAAAGTATTTATAATTGTGAATTGAAAATTTTGACCAATTTATGTTTATCAAATATTATATTGATGCATAATTTTTTTATTGCTGGAAAATAATTTTAAGGTCTATGTCTATTTTTTTATAAAAAAATGTTCTTATTAATTTAATTTGGAATATTGTATGAAAATTTACATGTTAAAATTATTTTTATCTCTTAAAAAATACCTTTTATAACTATTAACACCTTTAACATCTAATTGATACATAATTCAAAATTATTTTTCTTAAGTAAAATGAGGATCATTTTTTTAATTATAATATAAAATCAATCCCATTTTTTCATTTTTGTTCATTTGAAACATATAAAACACATACAATTTTTTTTGTTAAAAATAAAATTTTGATCATTTTGAGTACATTAGTGTTAGGTTCATTTGTTATTTGTTCCAATAGGCTAAAAAGAGAAATGGTAATAATTTTAATATTTTTTCATAGAAAACCATTTTTTGAATTTCTTATTGTATTTTTATTTTCTTAAAAGATTTTTATAACTCTAAATTGATTTATCAAATCATTTATATAAAACAAAATATAACCTTAAAATTTAATTTGTACCTACATATAAAAAATAATCAAGAATATTTTTCAAAAAGTTTAATAGAAAACTGACCTCATTCGATCCACATAGAACATTTTATATTCATTTCAAAGTTAAAAATTTAATTTTAATTTCAATAATTTACATTTTATCATTTCATATTCTGAAGATGATTGATTGATATTTGGCTATTTTAAATAATTTATAAATCACTCATGTATCATTGTCTTAAAATTTAATGAAAATAGAGTTATTTTTTTCTTTATTTTTAAAAATTTGAAGCAAGAATTACACTTTATAAATAATTATAGTTTTATGATGTTACTATCCATCATTATGAGTACATAGGATTTAATATTACTATATAGTTTGTTACTTGATGACATAAATTAATTAGAAATAGTTTTAATCAATTTTCAAAGAAATAAGGGAACATGTTCTAATTTTTAAATGTTTGGTACTATTTTTAAGAAGGATTATAATTTAAAAAAGGATCACAAAACTATTTTGAGAACATCAAATTTCATATTGATATGTGACTCACTTCTATTGGTGAAAAATTGATATTTTTTTTAAATTTTCTTTAAAAAATAATCTTGTTTGATAACGTTTTTTTTACACACTAATTTTTATGTTAAAAATGATTTTTAATTGTTTAATATAATTTTTAACATTTTATGAACCTTAAATGCCACATCCAAAAATAATTTAATAATACATTCCATAGTAGTAAGGATCATTTTACTAAATTTTAATATCAAACTAAGCTCATTTTCTCATTTTTATTCACTTGACATGCATTTTATAATTAGATGAAAATTTTTATTGTGAAAATTTCTTTCCAAACATTTAAAAAATCTCATTATTTAGTTCTATAGTGTATTACTAATATCATTGATTCCATTCACAATCAATAATTGATATTATATTTGATTCACTAAGGTAACATTCCATGATTGTAATATTGGGCATATTGATTCTAAATGGTTGGACCATACATCCATTTTTTCAACAATAATTATAATGTATTGAAACCACCAAGACTCATATTAATGATAAAAGAGACTAAGAGTGACCATCAAATATTTCCTCCCACAATAAAATGTTTGGAGACAAGAACAAGGGAATATAATTTATTTTATGGGAGGAATGCACCTTTTTATCTTGAAAGAACTACAAACATCCATCAAAATAAAAAAACTAAAAATTTAAATATAACTATATCAAACCAACCATGTAAGATATTTCAAACACACCAAATTGATAAAAGAATACAAATAAAGGATAAAATCAAGAAAATAATCACCAAAAAACTCATTAAATGAGTTAAATAGAATAAATCTACTCTAAAATTATTTAACCATAAAGTTATCCATAATAATATGGCCCATAAAAATCTATATCATAGTCCACAAAATATCATTTCTATAACTTCAGTTGTGAGTATAACACAATACTCAGTTGGGTTCTACCATCATGGATTCCACTTTATTTTTTTGTTTTCGTCATTGTGTTTCACTTCTTATGTATTTGTGTATCTTCCCCATGCCTAATGACATTTTCTTGTAGTGATGATGGTGGAAAATAACTCACATTTTCCATATTCAACATTGGTGGTCCCCATATTTGTCTGAGATCTGGGTGCCTTCATTGTTTTGGTATGGGTTTCATAGATGTGGATGTCGGATGGAAGGAGGGTGTGAGCCAAGGGCATCAGTGTTCTGAAATATTTTTTAGAAATTGTTGTGATGTATTCTCTTCCCTTATAATTGGTATTATGGAAGCTTTATTTTCTTCGGAGTTAGCTAAGGTACATGTGAGGTAGGTTGTGAAAATATTTATGGTGATGGAAGAGGTATTATTTAGGTTGAAGGGGCATGAGACATGGATTTCAGTGGTCCTTTTGTGGAAAATCAGGTGGTTCTGGTGTAATTTTGGTCTTTTTCTTCTTCTGTGATTCAATTTTATCATACTTTATTTTGGAAAATGGGTGTTTCATTGGGTTTCAGATGCGTTGACGAACATTGATGATTTCCTCATTGCATTTGGATAATGATGCATCTTCTTGCATGCATCATTGGGTGGGAGGCCTTGAATGAGGGATGGGTGTGAATACACCCAACATTCATCTATCATTTATCATTTTACAAATGGGAACCCTTTTATTATTATAGTGTGTGAAGTTCCAAGGACCAAATAACAACAGATAAGGGAGGGTTGACATAGTTTTTCACTTTTTATATGTTTCAAAACATTTAGAAACATAACCCATGAAACCTGTTAAGATTTATATCCTTATCACGCACTAGTAAATACTCATTCATGAAAATGTGGTAAAGAAATAAAAGCACAAAATATTTACAAGGTTCGACCTCAGTGTGCGAACCTACATCCTTTCCATAGAAACTCCCATGGGTCTATGTAAATCCACTATTATGAAGAAGTGAATAAAACATGTGCCAACTCTTGTTAGACACCTTCTATCTCCCAATAAGAAAGATTATACTAACTCCTATCAGTTTATAATTTTTTATTATAAAACAATTAATCCAAACAAAAAATAAAGAATTTTTTGAATCTTCTCCACACTTAGAATACTGGATCTGATTTTTTCAGAATGATGGATATGATTTTCTCATAATCTTGGTTACGTTTTTCTCATAACTATATGAAAAAAATGAAACAGTGATCGAATGCTCAATGCAGTTCTTCTTCAATCAGATGAGAAATTTCAGTTTTATTTTTCTAGTGCTATGGCTTTTGTTTATATGTATAATGTTTCAAATGAACAAATGATCAGAGAAAGTATTAATAGGAAACTCTAAAACCAATAAAGGGAAACATTGAAAATTTTACTAATTCCTAAAATCTAAATAATCCACAAATATATCACTTATAAAAATTAAATTATGACTTCATCAAACCTCCTTATATTTCAATGAGATTTATTCAAAATCAAATTTCATGGTTGACCTCCTCAACTTCTGGAATTTTCCTTTTGAGTGAATATGATTTCTTAATACGGCGGATATGATATTATGAAGATATTGGATCCGATTTTCTAAAGATGTAGGATATGATTTTTTTGAATATGTTGGATCCAATTTTCTAAATATGTTGAATCTATTTTTCTAAAGATATATGATCCAATTTTCAGAATAATAATGATGGCTCTGATTTTCTGAAGATGTTAGATCCAATTTTCTGAAGATGTTGGATTTGATTTTTTGAAGATGTTGTATCTAATTTTCATAGAATGTTGGATCCAATTTTCAAAATGTTCTTGATCGTATTTTTTGAATATACAGGATTCAATTTTTGGGGAAATAATCCTAGATCCTATTTTATGGGTAATATTGATGGATCTGATTTTTGGAATATGTTGGATCCAATTTTCAAAAAAATAATGCTAAATCCATTTTTTGTAAATATTTTTAGTGATTCTAATTTGGTCAAACCTGTCCACCATTTCATCAAAAAAATTTATCATGAAATTTTTCATGATTTTTGATAACTTCTTGATCATAAAATCATTATCTAAATTTTTTTAGAAAGTATGAAAGCATTATAATCGATTAATTCAATTTATTCAAAAAAACCCTTTAGAAACAAATTTAATTCTTCTACCAGCAAATTCTATCTTAGTAACTTCATTCTTTCTAACCTAACAACTTAATTATTTATTATATTTCTATAAAGAGAAACTTCCATCAACCAATCATTCCACCACTAATTATTTTGAATCCAATTATTTGAATCTGATGCACATGGATCTAATTCCAGGATAACAAAAATATTCTTCTATAATAATTTTAGATTTCAATAAATACAAAAACATTGTTAAAACAATTTATCAAAAAGTTACTTCATCTCCCCATTTGGATTTGTTGATAACTATCCTTGACAAATATTGCAAATCCTATAATTTTTCATAACTCATATTTTGTAAACAAGTCACATTTTTGACATTTATCAAAATATTTCATTTCTCAAAAGAGATTTTACTAACACCACACTATGGGATCAAGTAATGTTTTAAGGAATTCCATCCCTCATTGACATGAAAATTTTCTATCCATGTAATTATAACTCCCCCTTAATTTTATCTTTTTATCTCCCCCAATATATGATAACTAAAACCCCATATTCATAAAATTAAGCTATGTAAAAACATCTTACAAAGTAAAATGTTGTTACTTAATCTCCTCATTTTTCAACACAATCCAAATTACGGTAGGCGTCATTCTTTATGATGTTTAGGACGTCATGGGAGTAGGATGAACATTATGTTATAGCCTCAATTCAACAAACCTTTCCTTCAACATTTCTACTATAAAGATATCCACAATCTGATACATTATTGAAATGTATTATAGAAAAACATCTACAGTATAAACTTTCTCTTTTATAACGTGAACCTTTATATCAATATATATTTGATCTTCAATGTTGGACATGATTCTTAGAAATATCAATTGTAATCTGATTATCATAAATTATCTTCAATGGTTTATAAACTTTTGCTTTCAAATACTCTAGCCGAACATTCATCCATAACATTTGAGTACAAGCTTGAGTAGCTGAAACATATTCAGATTAAGTTGTTCTCAATATTACTAAACATTGTTTCATACTATGCCAACTCACAAAACATTCACCTTTAAAAATATTCCTCATTAGAATGAATTTCTATAATTATAATCCCCATCCCAATCAACATTAGTATAACTAAGAAACTTAATCTCAAAATTTTGTTTGTGTAATAATCCATGTGAAGTTCTTCCTATGACATATCTTATAATCCTATTTACTACCAACATATGTGATTATTTTGGATTACATTGATACCAAGAAAATGAAGTCACAACATAAAAAATATCATTCCTTGAAGCTGTATGGTATAGAATACATCCTATCAGCATCTGGAACTCTTTTTGATACACACTTATTCTGGATTCATCTTTACTCAACTTTATGCTTACTAAAATAAGAGTTGAAACTTATTTTGATTCCACTATCCCAAACTTCTTTAAAAATTATCTGGCATACTTTTCTTGAGATAAGAAAATATATTTTTTCTATTTGTTG
The DNA here is from genome assembly GCA_963277665.1 of Viscum album. Classification (NCBI taxonomy): domain Eukaryota; kingdom Viridiplantae; phylum Streptophyta; class Magnoliopsida; order Santalales; family Viscaceae; genus Viscum; species Viscum album. Next base: position 1,973,642,584 of record OY728157.1, on the reverse strand, counting down.
AACTTGTAATACAAGAAAAAATGCTAATTCTCCCAACATTTACATTTTAAAATTATTCTTCATTTCCTTAGAAAATTCTTCACAAACCATTTCTTCATCTCCTAAAAAATTATATCATCCACATAAAAGATTACAATTAATGTACTAGAGTCAAAATATTTCACATAGAAGTTACTATCAAATATTACTTATAAAATTTCATCATTCTCAAAAAAATTTCAAGCTTTTAATACCCAACACGTGGAGCTTATTTCAGACCATACTAAGCGTTATTCAGTACATAAACTTTATTTTCATCAACATAAAGTAGAAACAAAATTTTTTTCTCAATGTAAACTTCTTTCTAAATATGACCATTTAAGAAATATGACCTTATATCTATCTAAATAACATAGTAATTTCGATGTGCTAAAACTAAAAGAAACATTATAATAGTTTCCAATCATTCCATGTGGGGAAAAGGTTCATCGAAATCATCACCTTTTACCTATTCATGTCCTTTACAAAAAAAGTCTTTCTTTGTTTCTTGAAACATATCCATGCTCATTCAATTTTTTTCTATAAATCTACTTCATTTTGATAAAATTTTTATTTTCTATCCTTCGAATAGGTTCCCATGTATCATTTTTCTCAATCTGATCCAACTATCTATTCATATCATCCACCCATTCTTTAAGTTAAATAGCCTCTGAAACTGATTATTGTTCAACTTTTTAGATATGTTAAGTCTGATTTTCTAATATCAACTATCTTTTGGTTTGAACCAGAGCCTTTTGATTCCCAACAATATTTTCAGATTCAATAACTCTTCGTAAGGTAGGAAATCACAATGTTTCTTTCCCATCTAGAATTTACTCATCACTTGATTCTTATTAATCTTGATAATAATGTTTCAATTACTTTCACCATTATTGGAAATCTATAATTTATTCTCTTCATAATTCTCAACAACATTTGTTAACGAAATTTTATTTTCAATTAATTTTAAAACATATGAGTCCATCCATTTTTTCAAATGTTTTTTTAAAAAATTATAACATCTACAATTTAGTGAATAACCCATGAAAGATCCTTCCTCAGCTTTCTCATCAATCCTTACCAAATCTAAATGTTTGATTTTGAGAAAACATAGAATGAAAAAAACAATGATGTATTTTAATGAAGGTTTTTTGTAATACCGCATTTTATAAGGAGTCATGTTGGTTTCTGGTCTCAAAAAAATTTTATTTTGAACATGTAAAACATTACTAAAAACTTCTCTCTAATAGAAAATTGATTTTTTTATTCTGCTAAAATAAATATTCACATTTTAAACAAGATTATATTCTTACTTTCTTCAAATCCATTTTTTGTGGAGTATATGGAGAATTGTACCGATTCTTGATACCATGCTTTCTTAGATAGGTTTGAAAAGTATTTTTTTTGAATTCGATACCATTATTTGTTCCCAGCTTTTTGATGGAAACCCCAAATTATTTCTCAACAACTTTTTTGAAGAATTTGAGAATTTCAATAGCCTCTGACCTATGATTTTTAAACTTGTTTTTTGTTACTTGAGTGAAATCATCAATAAAAGTGATAAAGTATAAATCCCCTTTTGTTGATTAATGTCTCATCGGTCCACACAGATCAAAATAAATAAGATCAAATAGCCTGGTAAATTGAATATCAATTCTCTTATAACTTTTTAGTCATATTTACATTCTAGAAACTAATACAAACATATTCATTTCTTATTTTTAATTCTAGAAAATTTAGGAAAACATAAAATTTAGAGATTTTATTCATGTTTTTATGACTAAGGTGGCCAATTATTTGGTACCACAACTTGTTTTCTTCTTTAGCACTCAGGTAACATGACTTATTGAATTATTCAATTAGAAAGATATTCCCACCAGTTCATTCTCACATTGCAATGTCTTTTTTAATCTTTCCCACGTTTGATGATACAAGAATCCTTTCTAAATATTACTTGTCTTCCATAATCAAAAAGTTTACTGACACTATGTTAGTTATGTTTTAGCCCATAAAAAATTAAAACTTCTTTATTTATCAAATTCGCTACTTCAATCTCAGTCGTTACGATTCCTATGATTTTTAAGGAACAATCATTTCCAAAAGTAACTTCTCCTCCATCATGACTTTTAACATGTTTTAATATTTATATATTTCCTATAATATGTGAATAAAAATAATTATCAAGTATCCATGGTTTGTCCCGCTTAACTTCTTTCAATGTTGTCTCTACAACAAATGCTCCTTCCTCAACCTTCTTTTTTCCAGCTTTCTTTTCCTTTCTATCATAATAAAATTGATCTAGAAGGAGTGTCATACATATTTTGGTATGATGACCAAAATGATCACATCTTCCACCAACTTCTTACAAATATTCAAATTTATTTTTTATTGAAAACTTTCTAACATATTGAGAATTCACCTTTTAAACTTCCTGTAAGTTACAAAAATTACTCATTCTTCTTTTACTTTTTATTCTATTTTTCTCAAACCTTCTTCAGAGTAAAGATATGTTGTGCTAACATTTATATGTTCTATGGTCATAGATTCTAAAACACTTGGAATATCCATAAAATCTAGATATTCCATTCAAGAATGATCTTTCTCTATAGAAACCGTGTTGAGTTTGGTAACTTCTTTAAGCTCTTACAGGCTCAGGACGTGGACCCTCTTTTCTTTTTATCAATTTTTCTAATTTTGTATAATTGAATCGTTTCTCACATCCTTTCTCCAACCAAGATTTCCCAATAATTTTTCTAGAACCTAAAATGTTAAAATAATTAGATGAAATATTATTTTTTGTAAGAGATTTTTTCACATGATTCTCATATTGATCCTTCTCAACAACCTTAGATGTCTCTAATTTTACTTCCGAATATTTATTGATGTTTTCATTCATCCACTTCAAGGTAATTTCTAACCTAATATGATTTGATTAAAACTTTTTAAACTCTTCTTCCTTAGCTTCCAGCTTCTTACTAAGATCTTCAATCATATTTCCATGTCCAACAATCTAGAGTTTGTAACTTAAAGTCTCTTGAATGTATTCATCATCACACTTATGACATATTTTCTTCCCTTAAAAACTTCTTCATGATCCTTCTTCATTACTATAATTTCTTTATCAGGTGTTTTTTTCTCAATACAAGAAACACATTTTGTTTTGAGATAAAAATTTCTATAAGATTCTTCACCACCATCTTCAATATCTGAGGAATCTTTTGTTTTCTCAACTTTTTCAATGAAGGATGTAAATTTTTCTGAACATTATTATTCAGATTAATTGTTTTTGGTTGAGTCCGATTTAATATTCTTAATCAACATACTTATTTTGTTTCCGGTAAAATTCCTCTTGTATTTATTGGAAGAATTTTTTTCATTATTATTTTTTGTTCCACTTCTTCCATCAATGTTTTTCATGAGAATCCTCTCAACATTCTCTAACTTTTTTCTTAGGGAAATTCATAGAAAAGTTAATGATTCCACCACACTAAAGAAAATTTAGAGGAAGTTCTCCTACATAATTTCCTCTTCCTCTTCAATAGATCTTGGATATAAGAGTCAGGATTTTTTCATTCATATCATCATTCTCTTTATCTCTAGACTCACAATGATCTTCATCTTATTCATCATTAAATTTTCATATTTTCCGTAGAATCAAAATCCATTTCATATTTTATATTCTTTTTAAACTTTGTGGATTTTCTCAATTCATAAGAAATATAAAAGTTATGCATTTAATCAAGGTATGAATCATCATTATCTTCAAAAGAATAAATTTTATTATCAAATCTATCTGGAATGATTATCTTATGTTTCTTCACGATTGTAGAGTCTTCCAAAACATTTCTGAATCCCTAAATGTTGCAAAAAAATCATTTAATATGGTGAAGTATTCATCAATTGTTTCTTGATCTATCATTCAGATGTCTTCATACTAACTACACCATAATTTTAGATTTTCTTTTTGAATTTATTATTCCTTTCAAAAACACTTTCCAACTTGTCCCACATAAATTTTTATGTCTTGAAACCCATAAACTTCTAATAACATTCCATGATAAAGATATAAGGATTTTATTTATAGCCTTTACATAAAATTCTATGTTTCTCTTATCAGAAAATTTCATGAGAGCATCTTTCCCTATAGGTAGAAAACCAATAGTTGCAGCATCAATAACTACCAAGAAAAGAGTTGAAGATATAGAATCATCCAATTTTTCCATCCATAGTAATTTTTGACATCGAATTTTGGAATTAATCTACTATTGAAAAAATTGATATTATCCATGATAAGGATTCAATAAGGGAACCCGACTCTCTTAGACTAATTAAAGTTCCAAGGATCAAATAAGAACTGGAAGGGGGGTGAATAAGTTGTTCACTATTTATACGATTCAAAACATTTAGAAACATAAACCCACAACATATTAAGATTTATATCCTTATCAACCTTTAGTAAATACTCATGAATGAAAAATTATGAAATAAATAAATAATACAATATTTACAAGGTTTGGACTACGTGTGAGAACCTACATCCTTTCCATAGCCACTCACATGGGTCTATGGAAATACACTATTATAAGGAAGTGAGTAAAACTTGTTCCAACTCTCGTTAGAAACGTTTTATCTCATGATAATAAATATTATAATCTCTCTCATTGGTTTAAAATGTTTTATTATAAAAAAATTTATCCAAAAAATAATAAAAACTTTGTTGACTCTACTCCACACTCAGAATGCTAGATCTGATTTTTGTAGGATACCAGATCTTATTTTCTCAGAATCTTGGATATTCTTTCTGTTAAAGCTTTTAGAAAAATGGAAACTATAATATAATGCTCAATCCAGTTATTCTTCAATCATATGGTAAAATTCTATTTGATTTTTTCAATGCTCTGCCTTTCACGCACATGTAAAAAGTTGTAAATGAATAAATGATCTGAGAAAGTATTTATAGGAAACTCGAAAACCCAAGGCAATAAACCTTGAAAACATTCCCTATTCCATAAATATCAATACCTTGCAAATCTCTCACATTTAAAACGTGAAATTTTACTTCATCAAACCTCCTTACATTTATCCATGATTTATATGGAATTCAATTTCAAGTTTTACCATCTCAAATTTTGGAATTTTCCTATCGAGTGAATCTAATTTCTCAATATGATGGATCTAATTTTTTAAAAATGTTGGAACCTATTTTTTGAATATGATGGATTTTATTTTATGAATATTTTGGATCTGATTATCTTAAAGTATTGGAATAGATTTTTTTGAAGATTTTGGATCCAATTTTTAGAACACCAATGCCCGATCCAATTTTCTGATGATATTGGATATGATTTTATGAAGATTTTGGATCTTATTTTCGAAATTTGTTTGATATGATTTTCTTAGAATAATGGATATGATTTTTAGAATATGCTAGATCCAATTTTATGAATATGATAGATCCTATTTTCAGAATAATATTTCTTGATCTGATTTTTAGAACAATAATTCTAGATCTAATTTCTTGGAGATGTTGGATCCTATTTTTAGAAAAATAATGATGAGTTTTTTTTTCTGTTAATATTTTTTGTGGTTTAAATTTCTTTAAACCAATCCACCATTTCTTAAAAAGCTTTTATAATGAATTTTTTCATGATTTTTGAGAACTTATTGACCAGAAAAGCATTATCTAATTTTGTTTAGAAAGTATGAAATCTTTCCAACTCCTGACTTCACTTTCTTCAACAAATCTCTTAAAAAAAATAATGACTTATTCAACCAAAACAATCTATCTAAACTAATAATTTCTTTCTTACTCAGTAACTCTATTATATCTTATATTTTTGAAAATAAAAACTACTAGTAACTAATAAATTCTACCACCGATTATTTTGAATCCAATGTTTTGAATCTGATGTACATGGACCCAATTCTTAAATAAAAAAACATTATTCAACCAAAAAAGTTAATTGTCAAGAAATAAAAAAATAAAACAATTTATTATAATGTCACTTCGGTGTGTTTTTGATATTTTTCTACAATGCATCAGGTTGACATTGGAGTGAGTTTCTCACATGAATTAATTGGTGGGTGGATCAAAAGATAGATAAGTGTGCTAGAACCTATCATATATTCCTTCATTTTTATTCTTTCAGTGGGAGGAGTGATCTTTTACTTTTTTATGAAATAACACAATGTAATTTATTTGCAGCAGCATGCATTTTTTTTGATTTCTTAGTTTCATTTTTTGATGGAGGGGAGATATGTTTTCTATTTCTTTTCATGATTTTTGTTTCCCATAGGACTCTTAGGACCTCTTGGGTTATGGTTTTTAGGCCTTTGTGTCTTTTCCATGTAATGGGTTGCCTCTTATATTACTTTTCAAAAGAGGGTTTTCTTTTGTGTTTAATATAAAGGGGATTGAGACTCAAACATTAAAAAAATGATTAAAATATATATAAGTGAAATGTTCCAAGTAATGGGTTTCCTCTATTCCATGTAATGGTTTACCTCTTCTTCTAGTTTATAGATAAATTATTTATATATTTAGTCATTAGTCCTAATAAGAAAATGTGCCATATTTTAACACACTTTTGATGTGTTTTCATTCTATTTCTTAAAACATTATGAAAATGATTATTTTTTCATTTTAGTCCATTTTTTTGTACCTCTTGATCTTCCTGGGGATATTTATGAATAGTGACCATGATAGTGAATTAAAAAATGTTTGGGATATCCACCTTGGTTCATTATTGGTGGTCATATCTTATAGAATATATTATTTCCCTTATTCATTTTTTTGCTAGCTACTTGTATGTTTTGATGTCTTTATTATTAAAATTGGTTGTAATGATTTTTTTTCCTCTTAGTAGAATGGATAGAAGTAGGATGTATCATATCGATCAAATTTCAACCGAGTTTCAAAATAATTTGAATTTTTTAGATTTTTCATTTTACAATGCTTCATATGTAGGATTTATATAAGGTACATGCTATAATTGTGTTGGAATACTATAGTTAAGCTATGAGTATGTTAGATACCATATAAAAAATCTAAATTTCAAACAAACTATTCAGTTTTGTATCACCATGGGGAGATGAGACAATTTTCTACTATACATGAATGAAAAGAATAATTACTATGGTGAAATTGATATTTTATTGGTTTCCATCAATAAATAATCATGAGAGAGATAACATGCAAGTGTAAGAAGACAATTATTTAAATACACATGAAGAAAAGATTGAATATGATGATGTTGATAGAGTGTAAATTTTAATGGATGGTGCCAAAACACCAGTATATTTTGAATTTACTAAAACTAACAAGTTTTAATTTTTAATGGGGATATATCCTAGAAAAACCATGTATGTAATTTCTAATACCTCCATTGATTATATTCATATATGTTTAAATGACATTCTTCCTGATGGTGTAGATATTACCTCAAATCATTAAAATGCATGGAAGTTAATTAAGTAGCTTGGATTTTCTACTAATAAATTTCTTTCTTGTTTAAAAGACTGAAGTTTATTTTTTGAGGAAATAGATAAATATAATGAATGTAAATAATGTGTTATATTTCAATATAAGGAAAATTTGGATGGAACGCCATCTCATGTGCTAAAAAGAGTTATGTGGAACTTTCCATTGATTCTTAGACTTCAAAATCTATTGATGTTTATAGAAATATCATCCAATATGCGATGACACGATTATGATATAATTAAATGTAATTATTAGTTGTTTTATCCTATAGACGAATTAGCATAGTGGGAATTTGCTGCAAAATATTTTGATTTTTTAGCTAAGGTGCATAATTTCAGATTGAGTCTATCGTGTGATTGTTTTAATCTGTTTGGTCATATGCTTAATGCTCATAGAATATGGATGGTTTTTTTCATGTTTATAATCTTCCTCTGTGGATGTGTATGAAAAATCTTTCAATTATTGAGTATATTGATATATGGAACTTCTGATCCCAGTAACAATATAGGTATATACTTATAGAATTTAATAAGAGAGTTGAAGGAACTTTGGGATATAAGTCTGCAAACATTCGATGCTTCTTCAAAAAATATATTTCAGATGCATGATACCCTTCTATAGACTATAAATGATTTCCTTTGTTATGCAATGATGTCTAGTTGGATCATGGAGTTAAAACATTCATGTCTTGTATATATGAATAATACCTGATCAAGAAGGCATAAATATAGTCATAGTTTTAGTGTCATGAGTCATTGATGATTCTTGCTAATGGATCATCAATACAAGAAGAATAATTGGAGTTTTGATAATACTATTAAAATTGAACAACCACCAAAACACATGTCAGGTAGTGATGTGCATAATGAATTGAAATATTTTAGTTTTTCATTAGGGAAATGTCATCAGAAATCTAAAAGGAGAAAGAATGTTGACACAAAATCTACATGCAATAGAAAAAAGGTAAGTATCATTTTTGAGTTTGCATATTAGTGTACCAATTAGTTACATCATTGTTTGGAAATAATTCACATTGAAAAAATGTATGTAAAATGTTTCTTGAAATTCTTATAACTATCAAGGGAATGAACAAAGATGACTTATAATACCATCTGGACTTGTTGGATGGAAGTATTTTAGAAGAACTGAATCCTTTGTGTATTGGTGAAAACAAATGGAAATTTTCTTATTCTCTTTATGTGATGAAACCGTCAGAGAAAGATCAATTTCTTGTAGTAATTGAGAACATCAAGGTTCTTGATGGTGATTACAACAACATATCTAAATGAATCAATAGAAGGTATTTGAAACTAAAATCTCTGAAAACTCGTGATTATCACATCCTTCACCATTAATTGTTTCAAATTTAAATTTGACATTTTCTATCTAATAATTTTAGAGTAAAATTGATTCACTTGTTCTGGTTTTTTATAGACCTTTGTGGTAAAACGTTATCCAAGGATTTGTTGATAAAAATATAGTAGGAGGCATCCTAAATTTTCTGAGAGATGGAAAAAAATGTTCTTCCATCCTTTTACATCTACATGTTGCAATTAACAATCCATATTCCAATAGAAAAACTTCTTGGAGGATATGTTTCTTCTTGATGGAAGTATCCTATTGAAATAAATATGTTTACAATGAAATAATATGTCCAAAAAAATAATTATCCTGAAGGTTTGATTGTGATAGGTTATCTCCCTCAATAATGTATTGATTTTTTTGATGAATTTTTTTATGTGAGAACCAGACATTATCAGACTATGAGAAATGAATATGACCATTATAGGGAAATAGATCCTTCATTTCCATCTCTTACCCAAAAAATAATTTTTTTGGGTCTTATACATTAGCTATATTGATCCTTGAAGTGTGTGATATGACACATCACATTGTCTTATTTAACAATGGATTGTTTGATAAATATTTCAAGTAAGTAATTTGGATATTTTCATGTTATCTCATATTATGAAATTTCACATATACCTTATACTATTATTTTCATTTTATGTAGGGATCATAAGAAAATTATACAAAGATTTCATTGATCTTTGACTTTGAGAAGGAGAGAGTATTTACAGAGCCTAGAGTTTCTTTCTTGGTTGAAATCAATTCTATGACCATTACATTAATTAGACTAAAATATATATATCCATTTAATTTTTTTATTCATAAATATTTTAGGTCTTGATTTTACATGTTGACTGAGTTCTTCAAGAATTAAGAAAATTGAATTTTGATCCCAAATCTTTGGTTCATGAATGAAAATATTTAATAATCAATGGGTAAAAATATGTTACAACTAATAGAGAAGAGAAAATCATAATAAACACATGATAACATTATGTTAAATTCTATAATAGATTATTATTCTAGTGTATCTGATAGTTGGACTCGATATGAAGATGTGTATTATTATGGACTTTTTGAGAAACAATTTTTATTGGATTACTACTCCTACGACCGAGTCACTAGGATGGAATGAAAATGGTTTTATTCGATGACGTGACATGGTACATTTATTGATGACTATGGATTTATAGTTATTAACATTAGTCAATTCATGCATACCAATGAACGATAAATTTTTCATCAGTGGAAAATAAGTTCTTTTATGTGAAAAATCATCTAAGACCTAATTACAGTGTCATTAATGATGTAATACCAGGGATTATTTTTCAAGAATGCTGGTGATAATGTTTCCACCATTAATTCCCCCATTGGTGTAGACAAAATATTTTATTTTATGATTCAAATTTTCCTATTATGAGAGTTGATGTTGAACCTGAAGTAATGGTGGGTAAAATATAGAAGCAACCATATATGTTCATTTTTCATTTTGTTTACCTTCACATGTGTTTCTTAGGTTAATATTACATTAATTGATTTAATTTTGTTTTATTTTGGAATGATAAGCATGTTTTATAATTTTTTAGAGTTGTTTCATTTAGTTATATTTATTTCAATTTTGAAAACGGGCATTAAAATGAAAATTTTAAAATATATAACTTGGTTTTAAATTATTGTTTCTAAAAGATGTTATGACATTTATTATGCATTATTTTACTTCTAAGTTGTATGCATTATTTATAACATATGTTTCTAAAAAAATTACACATTATTCTTATACATATTATTCCAAATACATTATAACTTTGATGGAAGCAACTATTTGATCCCGATAAATAGGTGTACGAGCATGTGTTTCCTCTTTCGCTTCCCTCGGTGAATATAATAATTGTAATTTTTCATATTGTGAATTACATATAATTTCATGACCATATTATTTTCAAATTTATTTAAGGACATTCAGTTCTACTAGAGGTTACTTCTCATCCTTCTAGCATAGTTTCAAGTAGGGATGCTCCTAGATTGATATGTATCACCCATCATACCCATTCCAACACTAACCCACCTGGAGAAACCCCATCAATAAAACCTTTCTGTCCTCTGTTTGAGTCTTTGGGGATATTATTATCCATTCCTTCATCATCATCTTAGATACCCACATATTCACATACCATGATACATCAAATGATGATACCACTAATGCCTTTATCCTCTCATTTAGGATCTTCTTCCCATTCCATGTCTACACAACCTCCATAGATGTATAAACCTCTACCATACCCATATCTGATGATTTATCCCACAAATTACTACCCATTTTCTACAATGTCTACACTGCCTTCAATTCTTACCATCCATACATCATTTGACGAGTCTGTTCCTTCATCTTTCACTCCAGTGCATGAATACCACCCATAGTATGCATTGGAACAGACACTTCGTTCTGAGGTTTCTGATCTAAAAAAAACCCTTAGATCCGTAAGAGTCTATTGATAATACTATAGTAGGTTGTTTTTATTATAACTAGGTCAAATTTTATGACCTTGTTTTAGGTTGTACCGTGACTTAATTTTTCCCCCTCTTTTGTTATTCAATGGGATCTTCTTCTTGGTAACATGGGCACAATCATACGTAGAAAGCATGGAATCACCGAACACAGATAATGGTGGACTATAATAATGAAAATCATATGGAAGGTGATAATGAAAGGTATTTTATAAGATTTATAGAAACATTATCCAAATACCATGATATCATCCTATTGGAACCAGTCTCATGGAGACAACTCAGTAAAGAAATAAGGGAAAAATCATGGGAATAGATATGGGTAAGAAAATTTTAAAAAATTATATATATATATATATATATTATTTATTTATTTATATGAAATAACATGTTCATTTTAGAGTTTGTTTTAACATTCCCAATAGAGAATCTATTAAGGCTACAAGGTTTATAGATGTTGGAGAGTAATGGAGATCATATAAGTAGGAATTTTATGTTAGTTATAATATCAGAGTAGGTTCAAACAAGGAGGGTGCACCCACATTCCCCGACTATCCAAAAACTCATTATCAAGAAATGAGTTCACATTAGAATACTAATGAGTTTTCAGTATTCCCAATATTTAATGATTTTTAAATAAAATTTAAATCTTATTACTTATATTCAATTTTTTTAGAAAGCGTTGGGGAAAAAATAGAAAGAACAAAGATTTGGTGACATTTTTACACACATTCGGGTGCATTACAATGCCTATCCATGAGAAGCTCTAAGTACTTCATTCTAAATTAAAATAATTGATTCATTTATATTGGTACTTAGTTTTCTTTTCATGACAAATTTTATGTTTTTTTGTCATTATTACCTTTAATAAAAGGATGAAAATACCCCCTTTCAAATGGTCCTTAGGCCTAATGGTCAGTGGACCAACAAGCCCAATGTCCAATTTTCCTATGATTCCTAACAACTATATTTCATATTAGGCATAACGGCCAATTGTCCTATAGGATTAATGGAAAATTTTACTATTGGCGTCACAAATAATTGGAATTTAGATGTAATAATCCAAAGGGTCATTAGGATTATGGTCTAATTGTCCCTTCAGGATAATAGTCCAATTGTCCCTTAGGCACATCAGACAATTTTCCATTAGGCATATAGGCCAACTGGACATTATTCTATTAGTCCTAATGGCATAATGTCCAATTGTCCTGTTAGGAATAATGACATAATGGCCAATTGGCATATTAGGCCTAATGTCCAATAGGCATATAGACCTAATTGAACAATTAGACATTATTAAATTAAGAATAATGAGTAATTGGCCTATAGGCATAATGACCAATTTCCCTATTAGGCATAATGTCTAATTGGACTATAGTCCTAACAACAAATTGTACCTTAGGCCTCTAAGATAATTGGCTATTATTCCACCAGGCCTAAGAGCCAATTGGCCAATAGGCTTAATTGCTAATTGGGCTATATGCCTAATGGCCAATTACCAATGAGGCATATAGGACAATTGGACATTAGGGCTAATTGGGAAATTTCCCATTAGGCCTATAGGTCAATTGACCTATTTGGAATATTGGCGAATTGGATGATATGCCTAATATGATAATTGGCCATTAGGCCTAATATGATAATTGGCCATTAGGCCTAATAGGCTAATTGGTCATTAGGCCTAATACTCCAATTAGTAATTATCCATATAGGCCAATTGGACATTATTCCATTAGGCCTAATGGACAATTGACCTATAATCATAATACCGATTATCCTATTAAACCAAATTTCCAATTGGCCTATTAAGGATAATGGCCAAAAGAAAAATTGGACAATAATACTATTAATCAATTTACCATTAGGCCTAATGGCCAAATGGCCTATATTCCTAATATCTAATTGGCCTATAGGCTTAATGGCCAATTGTCATATTAGGCATAATGTTCAATTATCCTATATACCGAGTATGAGAATTGAACATTATGCCATTATGCCTAACAGCTAATTGGTTTGTAGGTCTATGGAAAATTGTCCATTAGGCCAATAGGACAATTGGTAATTATGGCATTTGGCCTAATGGAATAAGGTATAATTGGCCTATAGTCCAAATATCCAATTGGCCTTTAGGACTAATGGCCAATGGGCCTATAGGCTTAATGGAATAATATCCAATTGGCCAATAGGTTGAATGAAAAATTAGCTTATATGACTAATGAATAATTTGCCTATAGGCATAAAGTCTTATTGGATGTTTTTTCTATAGGTCAATTGGCTATTATGCCTATAGGCCATTTTTTGAATGGCCTGAAGGACTTATTTTTTTATTGATTTTCTGATAACCCCCCTTTCACAGGATGAGGGGGAACCCTTACAAAAACCGTAGGCTTAAAAATTACTTTGCCCATAGGATTTGGAGACATTACATGACCGGTGGGTCTTAATTAAATCATATAGACTATGACTACTTGAAACTGCTCCTCCCCAGCATCTGCATCGTGATTAGCTCTCTACCTTTGCATGACTGTTCGGCTAGAATGTCCATGTACAGGGGTGCACAGGAACGGTACTGATAAAAAATTACATATCCTCTCATTCTTCTAATGTCCGTTTAGCCCTACTCTGGTGGATGTGTCTTTATCTTTCCTCCTTTGGAGTGGTTCCTTGTAGAATCTGTTTGTGTAACTTCAAATCAGTTAGCCCTGAGGGCCTTGAGGTGACACGAAGGCCATGAGGTGGCCCTAAAGGCTTACTAACCCAAAGGCCCTGGGTTGACCGAAGGCCTTAAGGACTCTAAGCTGAAACTGGTGGCCTAAGGTGAATAGTCCCAGCTACAACAGTACCAAACAGTACCTGCTACAGTATTGCAACAGTAACTACTATAATACCTACAACAGTTCCTGCTACATTACCTGCAACAGTTCCTGCTATAGTGCCTGCTACAGTTCCTACTATAGTACTGCTACAGTGCCCCACTAAATTATTCCTCCACCTGGTTTTGAACCTGGGTCTCATGGATGCACTTAGAGAGACCTCACCAACTGGGCTGAGGGTCATGTTCCCTATAGGCCAATTGGATGTTCGATATATAGTCTAATTGGCCATTATGCATATAGGCCAATTAACCGTTATGCCTATATTCCAATTGACAGTTAGGTCTATAGAAAAATTGTTCATTAGGCCTATAGGCCAACTGGTTATTATTCCATTAATCCTAATGGCCATTTGGGATATAGTCATAGTGGCCAATTGGCCTATTAGGCCTATTGTCCAATTGTCCTATAATCCTAATTGGCCAATTAGCCTATAGGAATAATGGGAATTAGTCCTATAAGTCAATCGGCCATTATTCCTAATGGAATAAAATCACATTGGCCTATAGGTATAATGAAAAATTGGCCTATAGGACTAATGGATAATTTTCCTATCAGCAAATTGTCCAATTGACCTATTATCCATAATAGATTAATTTCCAATTAGACTATACGATTAATGTCCAATTAGAATATAGGCCTAATGGGGAATTTTCCTATAATCCTAATGGATAATTAGTCTATTAGGCCTATTGAAATAATGTCCAATTTACCTATAAGACTAATGACCAATTTTAGTATATGACAAATTATAAAATTTTCATGAATGTTTATCGCATTAATTATGAATTTTTTATTTATTTTAAAGTTATTCCATTTTGTTATTATTAAATATTATAAAATGTTAATATTATTAATATTTTTATACTAATCAATGTCATTTTTATCAAGCCATATTGTGAATCAAAGGTCTTATACCTCAATATAAATTATTTTTCTCATGTCGGAAGAAAAATATTGAAATTTAGTAAATTCAAAGACTCAAGAAAATATTGTATGTTTTTTTATTTATATTTAAAATATTAATATAAAATCCCAAATTAAATATCATGTTTATATTTTCAACAGATTGACCTGGAGTCCCTTGATGATAAAGAAGGTGACAAATTTAGGCCAAATGATCATTTCAATTAGGTTTTAGGTGGTGAGAACAAGGGAAGAGTCTGATGTTGACATAGAAAAACATCATCCACTCTAGATATTAGTTCTCATCATGATTTTCTCAAGGATATCACCTATCAAGATTCAAAGAACTCATGCATAAGCAACTGAAGAAAAAAATAGCTTTAGCATAGTGTGAAAAAAAAAGTCAACATGATCATGAAATAAGTAAGATGATCAATGAGAAATTACTAAAAGCTACATTGGTTATCATTCAATAACTTTCATCAAAGGCTTATTCTAATATTATTCATATATAGAATCAATGTGTTCTTTAAATGATTCCCTCAATGATGTTA
The DNA here is from genome assembly GCA_963277665.1 of Viscum album. Taxonomy (NCBI): domain Eukaryota; kingdom Viridiplantae; phylum Streptophyta; class Magnoliopsida; order Santalales; family Viscaceae; genus Viscum; species Viscum album. Next base: position 1,973,626,895 of record OY728157.1, on the reverse strand, counting down.
ATAATGATCTTAGCATAGATAGAGTTGAATGTGGTGACAATAATATTGTTGATGATGTTGCTGCTCTAGATGATTTTCTTGGTGGGGATGTTTCTGCTTATAATGATGATGTTAATGTTGGTGAGGATGAGGAAGTTAGAAATGGGAAATATATAGATCCCATTAATTTTTGATTTAGCATGACGGATACTAGTGCAGTTTTTAATAACTTAGATTGATTTTTTTTATGGATGAATATGAATATTTTATTATTTTATATGGTTTGAAAATTATTATTTATTTTTGGATGTATGCTAAATGTATAAAATAAATACTGCATTGAATGTATATGATTTGGTTTATTTTATTTACAGGTTTAGTTGTTTAGGGAAGAAGGCGGTGAGGCTGCTACCAAATACAGGCCGCAACCTATACCCATGGGTTTCAAAATTTGAGTATAGGTTCTCGGATGGATTATATATACCGATGGTTTGAAAGCTATGGGTATAAAGGTACTCATATGGTTCATTAAGAAAATGGGTATAAGAAAATCCATAGCACCGATACCCATGGTTTGTATAGGATCCTCGAGTATAGATCTATACCAACACCTTAACTAGCCATAGTTCTCAAAACTGTGGGTATAGCCTATACCCTCGGTTTTGGGGTCTATACCTATAGTTTAACACCGTGAGTATAAGTGCCTTTTCCTATAGTGTAAAACCGATTTTACTTTGTGTTTAAACATAGAATATAAGGTGTAAAATGACCTATCAACTCGTAAAAAAACATTTTTATAGACATAATTAGACCCCTAACACAATACTATATATTTATATAATTTATATGACACTTTACAAAAAATCTGGCATATATAATAATGTAAGTAAATAAAAATACAAGAAGGGACCTTTCTTACCTGTAATATCTATAATCCTATGGGGAAGGAAAAAAAGATCATATGTTATGTTATAAATGATATTTTTAAAGATAAATGAGTTTTTTATCATTATAAATTGTTTTAAATTTTTTATAGATGAAATATTTAATTTAAATGCTTTTGAAATTCTAACTTATGAATTGTTTAGTTAGTAATTAAACATAATAAATGATACTAAAAAGATTCAAAGTGATGTAATCTGAATTAATTATTGTGTTCGATTAATTTTTAATATCATTATATCATGTTTTAATGGTGTGAACAAAATATATTTAAATTCTGTAATTATATTTATATTTTTAAAATCCAAATTAAATGATTAATGTCAAAATTGACATTAATGTTATTTTATAATAAATAACTTTTTATTAAATGGGTTAAATTTAATAAAAATTCTATATTCTTCCATGTAAATTATAAATTGAAATATTTATCAACTATACTACATTAATGGGACATTTTTTCTACTATGAGGTTTGTATTAAACACTAAATATAAAAAACTATGTTAGCATGGTTAATGTTAAAACTGTGTTTTTTGGAACATTACATAGATTTATTAATTTTAAAAATTCCAAGGTTGTTTATTTATTTATTTTTTTATTATTAGAACAAGTAGGTATAAATTATATAATAATTCCAATTTTAATTATACTCTTAAATAAAAAGTTATCTAGGTAAATAAAGAGATACAATTTACCTTGGTAAAAACTAGAAGGATAAAATTGAGTAGACATAAGGACTAAGGAATTACTTGATAATAATGTATTTATTTTGTGTGATGGAGGTATTTCTTGACAAATCCATTCCTAAAATAAATTATTAATCAATTTTGGGGCCACAAAAGTTATGAGAGTCCTCCAAAAAGTGAATACTTTTGGGTATTTAGAAGAATGCCACTCATCCTTTATTTTGAAAGGAAACTCACTCTCCCCTTCCCCCTTCTTCACACATATCAATACATTTTTATCTACCAAAACCTATAAAATTCACTTAAAAAATTCCATTCCCTCATCCTAGAACCCATATTTTGGAAAAAAATTCAAAAAATCATGGATTTTGTGAAAACCTATGTACGATACCCTAATGAGTGGTAATATTCATCAATAAGTTTTCATTTTATTTTTTCTCCACCCCATTAAATTATTTTTATATGAATATTTTGTAATAATATATGTATCTTACATATACATAGATGTTTTAATATTAGTGGTATGACCTACAACCACACACACATCCATAAAATTGGTTATTAAAGCATCATTCATGTGTATGGAAGACTACCCCCTCACGAACCAATGTCATTCAGTTTTCCCAACCACCTATCAAGGTTGGAAATAATGATGTATTTATAGTTTATATATGATATATATGATATATATGATATTATTATTATTATTTAATAATTATATCATATATGTATTCATGTTTTCCATTTTGTGGGAATACGATAACGCCATTCATGTTTATAGTGGAGTACCACCTCGCGAAGCGATGCGATATGGGTTTTAAGGTTGGTTTTAATAAAAATATGTTATATATATGATAAAAAAATTATTTAATGATAATATATCATATAATTTTCATTATTTCAACCTAATAAGAAAATAGAAACAACGTTCATGCCTATGTACGACCTACTATCTCTATAAACAGTGTATTTAATTTCTTATATTTATATGTTATATATTTTTATTAATATATATATAATGATTATATATTATATTTATAACATTTGTATGATTATTTATATGATTAAATCATGATTAAGGTTAGAATAAAAAATATAAAAAATCCAAACATATATGAAAAACAAAGTGCTTATTACCCTAAACATACCTTTAACATGATATTGGTAATAAAATGGAAATTAAAGGGGATAAGAAAATCATATATGGTATTATGTATTTAATTATGGTTTTTAAATAAATTTCTATTTATTTTACATGATTTTTGAATGAGTATGATGGAATACAAGACTTATGGTAAGGGATTTTCGTATCACTTTTTACTTCCATGAGACACTTTTAAAATTAAACACCTATTTATTTTATATGATATATATAATTCCCATGAATATATTTTATGATTAGTCTAATTAAAAATATTTTGTTTTAAATATCCTTATTAGGATCTCTATTTAATTGGATTTACATTTCAAATGTTGACAAAACAGTAAGGGATTTTAGTCTTAATTTTCCCTCCTTGAGATGTACATCATATTATGCACCATATTATTTCAAGAGGTGTATATAAAACCCATTTTTCATGTAATAAAACGAAATTTATTCATCTTAATGTTATTTTATGTTTCATTTTACGTTATTTATTTATAGGGCTTGCGATCAAATGTTTCCAAAGTGGTAAAGATTATTTATTATAATCTAACCATTCATTAATATTGATTATGATCAAGTATACAATATTGAAATATAATTCTCTTAAAAGTTCATCTAATATGGTCATTCATGAAATCATAAATAAATTTTTCCAGTTTTTTACTTTTTGTTAAATAAAAGAATTAAAAAATGTTTTTAAGAAAATACGACATTATTTATCTCCTTGAAAAAATATATGTATTATTACAAAACCATATGTTATGAAAATGTTTTAAAAAATATTTTAAACTGATATTTTAATCCAATTTCAAAATAATCCTATTTTAAAAATAAAATTATGTAGTAAAAAAAAATTTCAATGTATAATGAATATTTTATTAATTAAATTTTTTAATTGATTTTTAAAATTTTCCATTATTTGTTTTCAATGTTTTTTTCAAAGAAAATTATTTTCATAATATTTTATGTTTTAAAAATTTATTTTAAAAGAAAACATATTTTATATATAAAATTTACCATGTAGTCTATTATAATTATTTTCCATCTATGATGAAATTATTTGAGATTTCTTTTCTTTAGTCGGGATATGATCCAAGGACACCATTAATATATTTCACTAAATGGTTTATGTTTTGATGGAATGATGTTTATAAAAAAAAATTATCTTCTATGATTGATAACATGATAAAATGATTATGAAGGACACTTTCTTTTAGGATATATTTAATGATGAAATGATTATGAAACTTATCTATTTTCTACAGGTTATGATGTGATGAAATGTTTATGATCCCCATTTCATTTCAAGTTTTATGATATGATGAATGTTTAAGATATTGTAGAACAAATAAATATAGTTTTTATTATGTGATTGGTAGGACCTATATATATCTCTAATTAATTGGGTACATATTTATTTCACATGATATAAACATGGCTGGAATGGGAAATGAACCCAACATAGTATGGATTTTTTTTCTATTATGATGGTTTGGGGAGTCAAACCATTCCATTATAAGGATAGGGATATCATTAGGGAGGGTGGTGTGTCTTGCCCAGTAGGTTTATCACTCATGAAGTGCCCTAATAAATTTTATAAATAAATATTGACTTATTTTTAATTATTTTATATACTTACATGTCTTCCACCATTCTTTATCTTATTCCTTTGTTATAATCTCATGGATCATGTTATTTTATTTCCTTATGATTAATTTATTATAAAATATCAATATTTATTCAATGATTCGAGATTATGATCTTTGATATGTAGGGTATTAGTTTCAAAATTTATGATCATTTCATAACACCCTTATTCTCATGTACTTATTACATCTCCCTCTTGTACCCTTATCAATCATATAATCTCACATTTTCTTATGTTTCCTTTACCTGAGCTATAAAAAGGGTTTTAGGTTTGGTATGTTTAAAATAATATTAAAGTGGAAAATCTTTATTTGAAATGTTGAAGATCATTCCCCTAGTTATAATATTGTGTTCCATGTTTTCAAAGGCACAAAATAATTAAGGTCATTGGGTATGTAATTTTATAATGTGTTGAATATTCATCTAAAAAGCTATAATATCCATGTATGAAAAGATTGGGTCTATATAGTCAGTATCAATGGAAATGTTTAGTCAAGATTTGGAAAATATGATGAGAAAAGATTAGTGGTATCCCTATGGATATTTCTAAGGAAATATTGGGGGATTCCTTTAAGGATAAGTCTATTAACAAGTCAATGTTTAGAAAAATTACCTAGAATTTTTGTAAAGGATAGTAAGAGTGGTTTTCAAGAAATTAAAACCTTGTCTAGATATTACAAGTGGATGTTCCTTTGGAAAATATGTACATAGGGGTAAAACCTTGAAAATTCCCTATTGAACTAGACTCAATCAAGAACTAGTGAACAATAATAGGCGATGATGCACATCTGGTTTGAGACTCCCAGGGGATATACATTGTAAACTCAAAACCTATTTACAAACCATCATGATAGATTCGAATATATGGTCCTCATAGATAAACTATGTTAAGCCTAAGGTTTCATATATTTAATACAAGGTGTCATGATTTAGACATCCAATAAGTGATTATTCATGATTATGTGGTTTTCCACTATGATTAGTGTTTTTCAAACTTTTCATTCTAGTTTTAGTCAATGGAAGGATCCCGAAGGAACTGTTTTAACATTGATTGTGATGGAATATTTTATGATGAGTAGAAAAATTATATGATCACTAGAGTAGAGGATATTATGATTATTCCCAATCATTTATCATAAAACATGATTTACAATGTACACCTTAACCAAATATCAGACTCACCAGAGAAGATAAGGATGGAGTTTAAAAAGATTTTAGGTAGTGGAGACCATGGAAGAAATAAGATTCACTTAACTATGTGTTGAGAATGTTTGAAGAAACACCCATGTAAATTTTTTATAGGAAAATGAATATGTTTTGACTATGGAAAATGACATAAAGAAAGTAACTATAAAAGGTAAATGAAAAGATTAGTTATCATGGTGCATGGGAATATTTCCCATCTGAATATATCATTAACTATTGAATTTATTAAATGTAAAAAGTATAGGAATTATGGTACTATATGAATTCATTAAATGGGGTAAGTATGGGATCACGAAATGTGTTATCTCTTTTGGTAGCATCATAGACTCTATGGGATCTCATCTCGGCGGATCTCACTTTTTCTGACATCCTTCATGACCTACCCTTAGATTTGGGTAGGGATTTTTTTGCCAAGTGGTGAGTCAAATTTTTAGTTTCTAGCTACTGCAGTAAGTTTCCATCATGTTTCTACATCGCCTAGATATGTTGGGTGGATCTTTTCGTTGTCTTCGTGATTGAAGGCGACGACGGGCTTGCGGTTTTGGTTTGTTGTGGGTTTTCTTCATTCCCTAGTCTGTGCTTTTTGGTTCTTGGATGTGCATTGTGGCTATGATGTTGGTTCATGGTTTGGATCTGGATTCGTGTTTGCAGTTGGTCTGCTTTGGTGTTGCGGTGGTAGCATGGTATTAGTGATGGTTTTAATGTCTTTTGGGGTTTGTGATTCTGAAAATGTTGTTGTGCGATGATCAGCTTTGTGATGATTTTTTTTGTTTGGATGGAGGAGATGCAACGTTTTTTGCAGGCTTTCCATGTAATGTTTTTTTTAATTCATTGATTGTTGTTTATGGTTAGGTTTGCTTTTTGGTCTATCGTTTTCTTCCAATGTAACTTGCAACCAGTTCATCTACAAGGGGTGCTTCAAAGGAGTTTAAGAGTATAGAGTTTTCACCATGCATTTCTATTCAAATTCAGTCATTTGATAGGGTAGGGCATTATCATCGGTTCCAGGACCGTTCGTTTTGGCACGAAACAACTTATCGAGTAGTGATGTGTAGGTGGAAGTTGTTCTTCATGTTTACGATATTGGGTAAGAGATTTGTTTTGTAGATTTGAATGAGTTATTTTTTCCTTAAATCAACTTTAAAGACATGGTTTTCTATTTATTCATGATGTCATGTTGGGTTCCCTCTCCCCTTAAATAGGGTTTATAATAAAAAAATTATTTCTATGTCAATGGATGTGTTTACATATTGGGATTTAAGGGATTATATTTTTATCTTTGGTATCATGAAACATCAATGGATTGTTACAAATTATCTTTGTATTAAAGAGTTTCAAGAGTATGTAAAATGTTACTAATAGAATATAAAAGTGATTTAATAGAAATTTTATAATTTTAATAAAGAATATATCTGTTAATATGTTTCTAATGTTGAAAAATGGTTTTTTTGGATAAAGAGACGTTGGATAAGTTTAAATTAAATTGAATAACACCGAATACCTTGGAATAAATTAATGATTTGTTGAAAAATTAGTTTTTAATGAATTGGGTTTGTATCATTTTTTGAGTTAATGGAATATATCCAATTATATTTTAATGTACGTATTGAAGAATCGTGATTTATTTCAATAATATTTTATGGTAATTCATTTTATTACCGTGTTTCAAGGGAATAAATGTAGAAAGTATTCACATGTTTTGAATGTGACAATCAAGAGATCCTTTAGGATATATAGGGGATCAATGTTAAGATGGTTTGGTAAAATTATTTTTAAATTTTTGGATTTTCATGTTTCATAATGGTCAATAGGTTAACCATTTATAAAATATTATATATTTATATTTGAATGTGGTTTTAGAGATTCATGTATTATTTTTATATATGAATATTTATGTATAATGGATAACCTGTTCTAACCTTTTTGTTTTGATGGTAACTAAAGATAGATGAAATGGCTTATCAGTATATTAATGGTTCTTAGGATCTATTAGTGATTCAAGCATAAAATGTTCACCTTGAATTATTGGAGTATAATATGAAGTTGAAATTGATCAAGGAAAAACCCCATTGTGAGATTGTGATTACTAAAAGTAATAAAATCAGGTAAGTATATCTTCCAGTTAAAATTCATCATCTTTAGGAAATGGTTCTTAAAATAAACTTTTGTCTTGTTATCATCATTTTTATGATATAAATGACCTTTTACAAGACTCTTTGGTTTAATGATTTGTAATCAATATCCTCCTCTTGAACATGTTCTCTATCAATCATCCTTTGTATTTGGGTGTTAGTTTTCTCTTCCATGCCCATGTTTTCGCATCCCAATTAGGTTTTTCTATTTGGAAACCATATATGTGTTATTCTAGATGACCGTCACACATCTATTTTCTCTATTTAAAGAAGATGATTTTTAAACATTTTTATGATGTGGGTTTCTATAAAAGAACATTTATTTTTTAAAAATTTAAAGACCCATATGAATTTTGATGGTGAAATTCATTTTAAGGGGGGTAGAATTCAACAGTACGAGTTTTTATGAATTTACATTATTAAAAAAGTTAAAATACTTAAATGGGTTATGTTTCCTAATAAAAAACATTATTCTTATAATACATGAAATAATAAGTTTATATTTCAAGAAAAGGAACACTAAGTTTGGCATGTGTTACACATAATACCATGTTTATCTTGTGTTACATACAACACAGAATTTAAAGAAAATGTACCACACTAATAAAATATTGTTATTTGATGTGATAGTTATCACCCATTGGTTGGAATGGTGGGTATAAGTAGGAATAACTAAATTATGAGAATATGGTTTAAAAATATACATAAAATGAATTCTTTTGTGGGTAATTATTTTAAAATAAAAAAACCATTATAAAATAAAAGGAATTTTTTCTCAGAAAAATAATTTTTATGCTCACAAGTGTGATTTATACCAATAAATTAACTAAAATAACTTTTGGTTAATAATTTTAATGGAATTTGTAAATTATGAATTAAATAAAATGTCTAAAGTTGATCTTATATGTTTTATATACAAAATATAAGAATAAATCCAATTTTATGCTTAAAAACTATGTTTTGTAAAAACCATTTATGTCAACTTTTTATGGATCACTTATTTTAATATTTTTCCCATATTTTGGTAAATGAAATTTATAAAAAAAATTAAAATCATAATACTAAAATTATCTTAGGGTCATTTGTTTTGTATTTTACTAAAAAGTTTCAATTTTATAAATAGTGAAATGTAATGTATTTTAATTGAAAAATTACTTTTCTTCTAAAAAATTAATAATGTTAAATTATATTATATTTTTTCAAAGTAGAAATAGTTAAATTATAAATATATTAATCCAATTTAGGTCATTTTAATCACTTTAATATTGAATATAGATATAAAATCTCTATGAACATTTGAACGTTTTCACTTTAAAACCCTGTTTTCACATCCCATTCATGTGATTAATTTTATACTAAATTCTTCCACACTAATGAGTTTAATATAGCCCAAATGAATTATATTTTATAAATTATTAATTTATATTTTCTAATAAAGTCAAATTAAATTTTTTCGAACATGGTTATGAGAAAATTTAAAATTAATTACAACGATTATAGTAAAAACGAGAATACTTTGTGGTTACAGTATGTATATTAGGTGTCAAATTACCAACCGACTTGTACAAAAACCCTTGGTTAGACATATTTATACCATTAAAACCTTATTATAGAATTCAATAAGTTTTTGGTATATTTTTAAGTGAAAGTGACCTATATATATTAATTTAAGAGTTATTTTGAAAGATAAATGAATTTTTTTTATCATTATAAATTATTTTAATTTTTTTATATATGAAATAATTACTTTTAACTATTAAGAGACACTAACTCTATAATTATATAGTTAATAATTAAAAAAAATAAATTATACTGAAAACATAAAAAGTGATGTAAATTTAATGAATTGTAGAGTTAAATTAAGTAATTTGATTACTATATCATGTTCCCAAGGTATAAAAATAATATTTTTTAATTACATAATTGTATTGATATTTTTTAAATTCAAATTAAGCGAATAATGTAAAAATTTACAATAATGTTATTTTATAACAACTGATATTTTATAAAATGATTTAAAATTAATAAAAATCCTATTTTCTTCCAATTTATTTATAAATGAAAATAAATATTTACTTTATTCAATTAATGGAACTAATGTTCATTTATAATGATTATTTCTACCCCTAAATAGAAAAATCATTGTTAGTAGAGTTAAGGTTGAAACAGAGTTTTTGGAACATTACATGCATTTGTTAATTTTACACCAGTATATAATTTTTATTTAACAAATTTTATTTTATATTTATAATTATTTGGTATAAAATATATTAAAATTAACATTTAATTATATAATTAAAGGATAAATTACATATTTAAATAACGAGATGCAAACGACCTTAGTAAAAACTATAACGATAGAATTGGGTAAACTTAAGGAATGAGGAATAATATGACAAAAATAGTATTTTTTTAGAGGTTTTACTCAATAAATTAATCCCTAAAAAAATTTCAATAAAATTTAGTGCCATATGAGGCGAGAGATACCTCTCAATGGTGAATACTTCAGGGTATTTATAAGAATGCCACTCCCCCTCAGTTATAGAAGGGTACTCACTCCCCCCCCCCCTTTATAAAAACCTATAAGGAAATTTGGATCAACCAAACTGTTCCAAAATCACTTTTTATAATCTATCATCTCATACTAGAGTAATTATTTTTGACATAAATCTATGCAATCAAAGATTTAATGTAAACCTATGGAGTATACCCGAATGATAGGTAAAATTCATCAACAAGCATTTTTGTTTTATTTATTTCTACACCCCCATAAATTATTTTTATATCTTGATTATATAATAAAATTAGTATAATAACTATATTTGAATATTTATATACTATATTTATTACATAAAACCACACACACCTACGTCAAATGGGTTACGAAATCATCGTTCGTGTTTATCAAAGTCTACTGCCTCCCGAACCGCTGTAGTTCAATTTTCCATTACCACCTCTGAATTTTGGTAATAATGATGGTTTAATTGTTTATATATGATATATATGATGCTATTATTATTATCTAATTATTATAGCAAACATACCTTCTTGATTTCCATTTTTTGGGAATATGATAATGTCGTTCATGTGTACGACAAACTACGGCCTCACGAAGCATTTTGATTCGTCCACACATTACAAGTAATTTCTTATAGATGGGTTTAATAAAAATAATTGATATTAATAAAATAAAAATAATTATATAATGTGAATATATCATATAATTTTATTTCTTTCAATCCAACAAAAAATAGAAACAACATTTATGTATATGTATGACCAACAGTCTTCATAACAGTGTATTTAATTTAAATTTCTATATTTTATAATTATTTAAAATACTTATATAATGAATATATATGATATTTATACCATTTTTATAATATTTGATATTATTACATCGTGATTAAATTAAGAGTAACAACATATAACAAATCAAAACCTTAAAAAGTAGTTATTAACCAAAACATAACATTAACATAAAGTTGTCAATAAATAGTCAATGAAAGGTTATAAGAAAACCATATATGGTATGATATATATGAATATGGTTCTGTAATAGATGAATAATAAACTTATATTTATTATATAGGATGTTTTAATGAGTATTATTAAAGATAAGACATAAGGTAAGAAATTTTAGTCTCAATTTTTACTTATGTGGGACACATGTCATATTCAACACCAATTTATTTTATGTGGTATATATAATTACCATGAATATATGATATTCTTATTCAACTGAATAAATTTATGTTTTATATATCCATTTTAGTATCTCTCTTTCAAGTGGTTTATGGTTCAAAATTTATCAGGCCAGTAAAGGATTTTTTTCATAATTTTCCATCATTGTGATGTAAATTATATTATGCACCTATATTATTTAATGATGTGTTTATAAATACCATTTTACATGTAATATCATCATGTTATTCATACTAATTATATTTTAAGTTTCATTTTAGGTTAATCCTTAATATGGATTGTGATATAATGTTACCAAAGTGGTAAAGATTTTATGTTATAATCCTATCATTTATTAGGATTGATTATAATCAAGTATCCAATATTGAGATTTCATTATCATAAATTTTCTTTTAATATGGTTATTAATAATCTATTCAAGTAATGGTACTAGTTTTTCATTATTTTTACTTAAGATAATAAAACAAAAGGTTTTTAAGAAAATTTAACCTTATCTATCTATTTGGTTAGAGATCTATTATATTCCAAAACCATGTTTTCTAAATATGTTTAAACAATATTTTAAATGATATTTTAAGAAAATTTTCAAGGGAAATGATTTCAATAATATTTTATGTTTTAAAAAGAATTATTTAATTCTAAAATGAAATTTTCTTCCATAAAAAAATTTATAGATTTGTAAAATATTCATTTATATATTTTCAATGTTATTTTAAAAAAAATGATTTTCAAAATGTTTCATATTTAAAAAATTTATTTTCAATGAAAAATTATTTTCCTATAACAAATGTCCCAGGTTGTGTTTTAAAATTACATTCCATCTACGATGACATTATTTAAATATACATATGATTTATTAGGTATATTATCCAAGAATACTATTCTTATTATGTATATGAATGGTTTATTTTTGAGTGGAATGATGATTATGAACCCTATTAATATTCTATGGGTTATACCATTAAAAAATGCTTATGAAATCCGATTCATTTTATGGGTTATTCTATGATGAAATTATTATGGAACCTATCTATTTTAAATAAGTTATGATGTCTTCATATGTTTATGATACACATTTTATTTCATGGGTTATGATATAATGAATGTTTATAATATTATGTCTCACATAAATATGGTTTTAATTATGTGAATGGTAGGACCAATATCTCCCTCTATTGAATTGGGTAAATATTTATATCTTAGGAGATAAATATTGATGGAATGGGGAGTGAAATTTCTACAATAAGGTACTTTTCCATTACAATACTTTGGGAAGTGAACACATTCCATAATAAGGAAAGGGTATCCATTAGAGAAGGTGGTGTGTCCTACCAAGTAAGTGTTTCCACTATGACGTTACCTAATAAGTTTTGGTAATGAGCCTTGAATTATTGGGAATGATTTATATGCTTATATTTCTTGCATAATTTCATGTATTATTTCTATGTTATTCTCTCATGTATCATGTTATTTGATTTTCTTATGATTCATGTCTTTTTAAATTCCAATATTTATGACATGATTCAATATTGTGATATTTGATATACAAGGTATTCCTTTGAAATGTCATCATCATGTTCTTATACCCTTGTGCTAATGTTATGCTTATATGTCTTCCTTTTTTATTATTATTGATAATATGTGCTCACCCTATCTTATGTTATATTTTTGTAAGTTATGAATAAAGTTTTTAGGTAGGTTATGTTTGCGAAGTACTAAAAGGGAAGATCACTGTGGTAAATTTTGAAGATATTTCAATAAGTCAGAATTATGTGTTCTATGTTTTCAAAGGCACTAAATTATTATGGTCCTTATGAATTTACCTTTTAATGTGTTTAATATTCATCTAAAAATATATAATATTCATGTATGAAATTCTTGGGTCACTATATCCATGAATGATATACAAAATCTAATAAAAATTAAATTATACATGTGTACCACACAAGTGACTATGAGAAGAGATCCACCACATCACATCATCTCAAATATGAATCCTTCCATCTATTGAGTTCTGTCAAATCTATAGTACCAAATATGAATGACCACTAGTCTATATGTTTTATTCACTGAAACAACATGGGTATCCTTGTGGCATACAATGCAGTGAGTAAAAATACCCAATAGGAATCCCAAAAAACAAAAAACGCCATAAGACCACATGTCAACACTCAAATAGGACCAAAACATATGATTTCCTAATGAAACCCCGATAAAACCCTCTTAAGAAGTGGACATCTCAAAACTATTATAAATAAAGGACAACCTATCTAGACAGGTGACCAAGGTTGATTCCAACCACTCACTCATCCACATCACTAGGACACCAAAACAGGCATCACGCCTTAGAGGAGGACACCTCTCTTCCCTTCATCCACAAAAAATATAGTTAACCCTATTGGTTTGAGAATGTATAAAATCACCTCACAACACAACATCAACACACCTCAAGGGATTTGGTGATATCCAAAAATAATGAAGGTACACCAAGACTTGAACTATATTATTCTCACCTGGACCTCCAGTAACACGAAAGGAATGTAACTAAAACTATCATCCAACTATCGTTCCTTAAATAAAACCTCACACCACTCCAAGCTCACCTAAATAGATAGCCAATATCTCATAGTTCTCCTAGAATATTGAATGGGAGAATATGATCCAAACAATATAGAGGGAAGGTCACACCTCATCTAAATGACACAAAAGTAATAAACCCTTTTTTCTTAAATGAATGAAAGGATTAAATAAAGTGAAAAATGGTAAAGTAATTGTGGTCGAGATTTCTTCCCCAATAGAATGTTAGATAAGAGGGAAATAACTAAATCACCTTCTGTTATCCATGCATCTCCATGCATGAAACAACCATAGAGGTCAGCCATATTTATCATTAATCCATGTAACCAAAAATAATCATAGGAGACCCGCATCTCACTAGTTTATGTATCCAAGAAAATGTGGTGCTGACCCCATACACTAATCCATATCTACAAAACAACCCCTTCCAACACTGAACCAACAGTACAACTACATCTCGGATCTTGTACCATGCCAATAAGAGAGGTTATATATGAAGAGTGCCATCATCAACTTTTAAAGACTAACCCACACCTCACGAGAGGGGGGTGGGGATCTCTGAAATTTATAGCTTAGTATGGAGGACCCAAAAATAACTATATAGGGGGATATTGAATCAATCAACCTAATGAAAGAACTCACTCCCTAACCTAGAAATTAGGTTTAAGAAAAGCATTAAAAAACATATTGTACACTAATACTTCAATATTAGGATCAACTATCACTACTAAAAAACATTCCTTTAACCACTTTGGAATTTATCAGCGATAAAACAAGCACTGATAAATGGTTCCTTTTATATGTGCTTTTTTAGCGCTAATAAATGGTACCCTTTATCATCGATTTTTTGAGTGAAGATAAAGGGTAACCATTATCAATGCTGATAAAATGTACCATTTTTCAGTGCTTTGTTTTTAGTGGGGATAAAGGGTACCCTTTATAGGTATATTATTTTTAGTAGTGTCAAATGCCCCAAATAAAATGAAATAAATAAATAAATAATGAGTTTATTAAAAAATATTTAAAATTTTATTAATTAAATAATTATTGAAAAGAATGGATAAATTTATTATAATATATATAAATTAAAAATACTAATAAATAGTATATATTAAATATATGGATACGTGTAAAATGAAAATTAAACAAATACGAATTGAAAATAACTAAACTGTGGAAAATATTAGAGATTTTATTAATTAAATAATTATTAGCAATATTAAAAAACAATATATATTATATATATAGATATATTTGAATGTATATAAATATGATTTAGATAATAAAAAATATTTATGATTTATATTAAATAGTAATATATTTAGTGAATAATGTTATATAATTAAAAATTAATATGAATTAAAAATACTAAATAATTGCATTGAGAAATAAACATAATTGGATGTTATTTGATTTTTTAATTTTACTTATATCAAACATTAGTTTATATTTATTTCACATACATATATGTAATTAATGAATTTTATATTCAACACATTCACATAAATATTTATGTAATTAATGAAATCTCATATAGAGACAAATATACTAAAAATTTATGCAATTTGGTCAAATTTTAGTATTCATTTTAGAATTTCATTATAAAATATAAATTTAATATATCATGTCTTTAATCAGTAAATTTTTTTATTTTTAATTTTATTACACAAAGGCGTTGATTCATTTTTAATAGATATATTTTTTATTTTTTAAGAATTCAATCAATTTCTCTTATTTATATATATATATATACTATGTTTTAATATTTTCTATATATATTCATCTTTATTTCAATATATATCAATATTTTTTTAATAATTAATATTTAGCTAATACAACTTATCCTTTTTTTCAATATTGTTAAAGTGTACTTATTTTTAATTATTCCATTTCACTCATTTTTAACATACATGCATTGAATATTAAATATTCATTAATAATGTTGTAAATATATTTTTAAATAAATATTTATCAATAAATATATTTATAAATATTTGTTTAAAATATTTATAGATTTATATATTTATAATTATAAATAATTAAATAATATTTTTGAAAAGTATTTATACAATTATAAGTAAATAATTATGTATATTTAAATAATTATAAAATTATAATAAATTTATTTAAATAATTAATATATTCACTATTTTTTATTTAAATATATTTTTAATATATATATATAATTATAAGTATATATATTTAATGATATAAATATGTAAATATATAAATAATATTTTTAAAAATGTATTTATATAATTATAAACAAATAATTATATATTTAAATAATTATAAATTTATAATAAAAATATTTAAATAATAAAAATATTTTATAAAAATATTATATATAATTATAATTATATAAATATATTTAAAAAAATTTATTTATAAATATATTTATAAATCCCTTATCAATGCTTAAGTAATAAGCAATGACAAAAGGAATCTTGATGGGTGTTTTTTTGCATTGATAAAGAGCCCTTTTATTAGTGCTTATTAACTTATCACAGATAGAAGAGATCTTTATCAACACTATTTCAGAAGCACTAATAATAGTTTATCGGTCTATTTTTAGAACACTATATATCATGAATGAGTCTTGATATTCTAATAATTCCATGAAAGAAACATGATATTTGTGCTCCTCTTTGCTGAATCCAAGCTCGAATTACAGATCCAACAATTCCAAGGCATAAATCCAAGGATCAAATTATTTGAGGGTCGAATGAATTCAAGGGTTTAACAAAATCCAGGTTTGGAAATATATATACTCTCTCACAGGTGATTCAGATCTTGTATCCAAGGTGATTTATTTTCTCCTCCTCATCACTTATTGATGGATTGTTTGATGATATCTATTCACGATTCATAGTGTTTTTTATGAGAATGTCATATATATTTTTAATTATAATTCTTTCTTTTATTCATTAAAAAATAATTTATTCGCACAATAAATTTTGATAAATGATTCACCTTCAAAATTTATCTTGAATATGATAGATATTGGTGAAAATATAGTGAATGAATTTGTGACCACTGGACATGTACAATGGAGATCTCTCCATCTATTCAAACTAGAAGACGTGGATGCCAAGGGTTATTCTACTCAGGTAAGGGATACCTCCTACCATTGCACATGGAAATACGAGTCCTAATTCACATGTAATAGTAATGGAATATATCATTATATGGGATAAATAGTGAGAGGTAGTTACGTGAATTATATTGATCATTTCTATTGAGTGATAATTAAGTTGGGACCACACATTACGAAAAACATTAAACACATATATAAGAAATCCTACAATGATTAATCATTGTTTATGATAATAATGTATTCATATTCATATATTTTCATTATTGTTTTTATTTTTTTTGAATTAATTTACAAAATCCCCAATATTTTTCATTTTTTCAAAATATATATAAAATACCATAAGTATAATAATGTAGTAGGAATAGTGACTGATCCAAAATAAAATCATTAAGTGAATTACCATGGCCATCAACTATGAAGTACTATAGTGCTATATAAATATTATTTCTTACCACCACATAATAGGTGTGTCTTATAGTCAACCCCATAATATAATATAGAATTATTTACCACATAATGATACTCATTCATAATAAATATTCTTAAATTTATAATCCCCATTGGAGAATTATATAAATATATATCACTAAAACCTAATACATATTCTCTGAGAATAAATATTAATTGGTGAAATGAAATACTTATCACAATGCATTGATTTATACATTGAGGGTCCATATATATAATAACAAATAAACTCAAAGGGTTATTTAATTTAAATCTATAATTTATTATTTTAATTATTAACAACCTCTCCATTCTAATTAGTAAAAAATATATATCAATTTTATCTTATCATCAGAAAAAATCTCAACCCTCTATTTTTAAGTTAATACATAAATGTATCAATTTTAAATATGATCAATTTTTCACTACAAAAAATAAATTTTCATTTTCAAACACAATGACCATAAATTGTTACCGACCCCAAATCAAAATATGGTTTCCCTTGTTTTCTATACCATTGTAAAAATATATCCATATTTGAAATTATAACCCACTCATTAATAATTTTTAAAAATCACTTCATTTCCTTAATCACACATCTAATAAATTTTATGTTTTACTTTAATCTATCTAAAAATAGATTATTCTTTAGAATTTCCTCTTATTTCAATCGTATTTCAAATGGAAACAAGTTACCTTAAGAGATCCACCATTTTAAAAATAATAAGTAACCTTTTAAATTATAAGAAATGTTTAATTACATCAATTTACCTATCATTTGAGATAGATTACCAATATCTAATATTAAGAGATGTATCTTTTGTAAATCCTTTAGTGTGGAATCAATAATAAATTCCTCTTAAATTATGTTCTTTTTCCTATAAAACATTTATAATTATTTCTTCAACATCATCTATATTTTTAGAAAATATTGACAATCCTTCATTAAACTATTTATTTTTTCACATGTTATATAGAGTCCATTCAATGGTTTAAATTCATCATACAATTTCACTTATAATTATTAATATCAGTTTCAAATTATTTTTGTAAATGTAGGTCATGTCCCCTTTAACTTTTAACATCTCCATCATCCATAATCAATATTATTGATCTCATCATGACTAAAAGTTTATACTATGTGCTCAAAATCACTTTAAACCCTATAATAGCCATGAAAATGAAATTTTATTATAAACACTTCTCTTAATATGGATGAAAATAATTCTTGTTTTCGATATGTGTAGTCATAATTCTTGAATCAATTTATCAACATAGAATTTTGTGGTGTTTAAAACCTTTATCATTATTAAGGATATTATTTTCCTAAAATTATTTTTTTCCATTACTTATTTTTTTAATTGAAATTGAAATTATAATTTTTAAATCTTCGAAAATATTAGATATTTGATTAATATTAAATTTAATATTTCTAGAGGTTGTTACAACACTTTCTACAAAAAATATAATGAATGTTATCAAACTCTATATACATTAGAATAGTTATTAGAAATTAATTTTAGGTATTCATTATTTTAGGTCTACAAGTATTGGTTTCACCCATGGTAATATATAGTTACCATTCATGTAATTATCAGAAATGTGAGGCATTTACCCTTTTAGAGAACATAATAGAGTACAACAGTTATCCTCACCTGCTTTATCTCCCAAACAATTGTTGTTGAAACATTCTACTTGAGAATCATTCCCTATCACTTTTATATTTCTTGTACTACTCTGAGTAGTAGTCTTATCATGGATGACTGCTACTAATAGTATTTCAAGAAAAATAGGTTCATTTTCACAAGAGATGGAGGATGAGTATCAAACAACAAAATGAAGTGATAAAAATTTGGGATTTGAGTTGACGAGAATGAAATTTTTCTATAACTTTCAACTTGGATGAATTTGAAGGATAACACCTAACATAGTGGAATAATTCTTCTCTTAAATTCAATTACCCACTTTCATTAAAGAATACTGAAATTCTTTGAAAAAAAATGTTGAGTTTCCATTATTAGAATTATCTATAACTGTCACCTTTAATAATGAATATCATAGGTGTATTTATTTATTTATTGCGAAAAATGAATATTTTATGAAACCAATAGGATGGATTTGAATAAAAAACATAATCATGCTATTCATTTGAAAAAATTATATGAATATGGAATTAAAGAGTTCATTAAGTTTCCAATATAATATACATACGACCCTTCAAGAACCCATTGTATGTGTTTACATTGTTATTAGTCAAGAAAATTTAGTCCTGAAGAGATGGAAGAACATTTTATTAGTCAAAAAATAGATCATATCCATAAATATTGTACAAAAAATCGGAAAAAATTGAGCATGCACACCGATCAGGATGATACTATAGTTTATGGTTCATTTGATAACAATACTAGTGTAAATTATGATGGAGATCGCATGGAAGAAATGAAAATGGAAGTTGAATATGACCTTTGGGGCTATCCAAAGGTGTTTGGGAAGTTAAATAGCTATTCTAAGAGAACATTTTATACCAGCTATACAAAATACAAAACATTGTTTGATTTATTGAAGTTATATAACTTTAAAAATGGAAGTATATGGAGTGACACCAACTTTATAGAAAAACATTGTCTCTTAAATGATATGATACCAAAAGAAAATAAAAAAACATATCGAATATATGATGCTAAATGAATTATTCATTAAATTGGAATGATCTATAAAAAAAATACATTCTTTTCCAAATAATTGCATATTGTTTCGCAAGGACCATGAATCACTCATAAAATTCCTTAAATGTGGAGCAGATCAATACAAGAAAAATGAATCCAGTCCTTTGAAATTTTTATGGTACATTCATATCATTCCACTATTTAGAAGACTATATGGATGTAAAGAAACTATGATACAATTGACATGGCATGGAGATACAGGATTTTAATATGGGATCCTAAGACATCAAGTAGATTCTTCTAAATGAGAAGAAAATTATTTTGAGTTTCCTAATTTTGGAAATGATTAAAGAAACGTTCATCTTTCATTATCTATAGATTCAATAAATCATTTTTTGTTTCCAAATTAGTACTCATAATGAATTTACTTTTATTTTGGTAAATTATAACTTTCTACTAAGGTTATTGAAAAATTGAAAATACATTATTTTGTCTCTAATTATATCTAAACTGAAAAAATCTAGTAATAATATTGATTTCTATTTAGATCTATTGATATAAGACCTGAAATTGATGTGAGACACAAGTGTAACAAGGTTTGATGCTCATAGAAGTGAATAATTCACATTTAAGGCCATGTTGTATGAGATGATAAATGGATTCCATGCTTATGGAAATTTATCAGGATATAAAATTAAAGGAATTTTGGGGTGTCTTATTTGTGAAAAATGCACACACTTTGTTCTATTGAAATATTCCTTGAAATTTTTTTTTAGGATGTAAATTATTTTTACCTCAATTAATTAAATAAAGAACCTAGATGTTAACATTAAATGTGAATATTGAACAAGGTACAACACCCTCTCCACTATTGGGTGATCAATTATTTGATAAATTAAAAGATATTGAAACTATTTTCTATAAACCATTTTCATAAAACCATAAGAAATTAGGATGGAATAAGTGATCGATTTTATTCTTATTTCCATATTGGAATTATTTGTATGTCAGACATTTTTTTGATGTCATTTGTGTTTAAAAGAAATGTATTTGATAGTGTTATTGACTTATTACTAAATGATCTTGAAAAAAGATACAATAAAGGATAAGATGGACATGATTATCATGGGGATAAGGTATGAGTTGGCATCGGAGAAGGTTAAAGGGAAGACTTTTATTCCTCCAGTAGTTTTCACTCAATCTAAACAGGAAAAATTAAAATTTTTATTTTTCCTTAATAGTGTAAAATTTCTAAAAGGGGTATTCATAAAATATTTATAATGTCATGTTAATGAAAAATTTTAAGTTATAGATATTAAAATCATATGACTGTCATGTTTTTATGAAATATTTGATGCATGTTACATTCCATTGCATTCTACCTCAAAATGTATGACATACATTTACCAAACTCTTCTTATTTTTCAAAGGCATATACAGTAATTTTATAAACCCAATACAGTTTCCAATCATGAGTAAGGTTGTTTTAGTCATAATATTTGAATTATAGATGTTATTACCACTATAATTATTTGATACAATGGTCTACCAAATTGTTCAGTTGGTTAAAGAGGTTCAAATATTTGGTTCTATCAATTACAGATGGATGTACCCAATTGAATGGTATATGAATATTTTGAAAGGGTATGTCAAGAATCGAATTCCTCTGAAAGGTTGTACTACAGAATGATATATTTTTGAAGTAGCTATTGAATTATGTACCAATTACCTGTCATATTTTTATCACATTGGCCTCCCAAACACTCGTCACAATGGATGGCTTATGGGAGAAGGTATTTCAAGAAGAGATATTGTTACAATTACCGTGAAAGGGTGGTGGTAAGTGAACCTTTAATTTTTACATAATAATGAAGATGTTGATCCATGAGTTGAAGCCAAAAAGATATTCTCATACATTTGAATCCACCAAGGGATGAAGGATAGATTTAAAATACATATAATCTATAGTTTATAGTATTTTTCTGAAAACAAATTTTTAAGGAGCTATCTAAAAATCCAAATTCAATTTATGTACAGCTTTGATGGCTAGCCAGTGTACCAAATTCAAATGTTATATCTTATAATTTTTTTAATCATTGGTTAAACTTTCTATAAAAAATAAAATGATGAATGTAGTATGATGAAAAATATTAGTGTTTCTCTTGTGCTGGAAGTGATGCATATACTTTGTTCCAAGGATTTAAATATAATTTAGGAAAATATGTCGTATTTTGGAATTATTGAATAAATATATGAGTTTGATTATACAACATTTCACGTTATGATTTTTTTTGTTTGAAATTGGATGACAATATGAGTGCAATTAAAGTTAATGAAATGGGTTTCTTAAAGGATAATTTTACAGTTGAAGGGAAAAAAGATGATCCGTTCATAATAAAATCACAGGAAATGAAAGTATTTTTTTTCTCATATCTAGAAAATCATAATCAGTCAATTTTCCTACTAGTTAGTTGAATAAATGTTGGGTAATATGAAAATTCAATTGAGAATTACCATTTCATTGGAATATCACAATCAATTCATGTTGATCCCAATGTAGATAATTTCTTATATTTTATATATGTGGATTATTTTGTTCGAGTTGGGGTGGTTTGTTCAAATCTCCTCATACTCGTGAGATATTGGACTTGAAGGTTGAAACTAATATAATGAAAATAAGGAAATGGGTTAAGAATGTATACAACCATATGAAAAGTTGAATTTCTACTACTTATTTGATAAATTTTTTCATTATTTTATCTAATATTTGTAAGTTAATTTTCTTATCATTTTTACGTAATTCTTATTTTGTTTTTTCAAAGATATTTGGGGAATTCATATTTTGATATTTTTTTTATTTTATAATATTTATCTCTATTTTTCATGCCTTTATACAATAAAACATAAATATATTTATTCTCCCTCAAATACTTTTAACCCCTTTAGTGTTGTAATTTATCACTTTCCTTCATGTTCTCTCTAATGTTCAATCACAGGGGTAATATTGATGTTTTTATAGTAAAATCATTTTCTATAGAATGAATGTATTTTTTCCAAATTTATATTTAATTTATTTCATTTTAGCATTACTCATATAATATTTTTCTCTTATACAGGTGGATTCTTTTGTCTAATTTGATGTGTTTTGTCTGAATCCTTTCATTCTCATGAGAAATTGGACTTCGATCCTACAACCGAGATAATAAAAATAATTAAATTCATCAATAATGCATACAAACATCATGAGAAGGTTAATTCTTACTATTTGTTTATTTAATTTTCTCATTATTTTATCTACTATTTGTAAGTTAATTACATTATCATTTCAATATAATTCATATTATGTTTTTTCACAGATCTTTTGGGATGTCATATTTTTATTTCAACTATCTAAAAAAATCCATAAAAGGTATAAAATTTTCCTTTCTTAAAATGTTACTACACTTTCCATTTCCTTTATTTTTCAAACTATTACACATCATATTGAGTCATTATTTTTAGCCAAAAAGGTTTTTTTGGCTAAGAACATTAAGTAAATATGTTGTTTTGGATGATAGAAAAATAAATCCAATGTAAATCGTGGTTAAATTGGTATTTAGGATTTTTTTTGTGACTTTGGGATGGGTAGGAATCATCCACACCTCAATCTGGCAGACAGTGTGATCGGTTTGATTCTAAGTGCATCTTTTTATTTAAAATTGACATTATTTTTAGTAAAAAAGAAAACTGACATACTCAAATATAAGAAAAAAATATTCATATTATTTTTATACTTTAATTAATTGATCCATATTTCATTTATGATGTGTAGGAATCAGCCACACTTCAATTTGATACGCAATGTGTATGGTATGACTCAAAGTGGTAGTTATCTATTTAATATCAACAATTTAGGTGAAAACGCATATCTTAATGAAAAATAAGAAAACACACTTGTATTTTCTTGATAATTTATAAAAATTATTCAAAAATCATTTGTAACATGTTAGAATTAGTCTCACATCAAACTGATTCATGATGTGACCGGTAAGAGTCAAAGTGTGTGTTTCTAGTATAAAATGAAATTTTAGTAAAAATGAAAAGTGACAGACTCAAAACGGAGAAAAAAATTAGATTGTTTTGATTATCTAGTAAAATAATCTATGAGTCATTTGAGACATTTAGTATTCATCCACACCTCAATCTCATTCACAGTGCGACTGGTAGACTCCAAGTGCATCTTTTTCTTAGAAAATGAAATCAATTTTAGTAAACAAGAGTCTTGAACCACACAAAATCAAGAATATATATTAATATTGTTATGACACTTTAGTAAAACAATACATAAGTTATTTTTTACATTTAGGAATCTACCTCACCTTAATTTGATACCTGATGTGTGAATTATGACTCAAAGTGTTTGTTCTGAGATTAAAATTGACATTCTAGTTCAAAAAGTGTCACTCCCCAAAAAATAATAAAATAAACTCATATTTTATTGATAATTTCGAAAAATGATTCATAAATCATTTTTATGTTTATGTATTTGTCTCACATCAAACTGATACATGATGTGACCAGTATGAGTCAAGGTATGTGTTTCCAGTATGAAATGACATTTTAGTAAAAAAGACAAGTGACCTACTCTAAAACAAGAAAATTAATTATTATTGATTTGATACTTTAGTAAAATGATCTACATTTCATTTTATATAAGTTGTAATTATCCTCACATGATTTCTATGCATGATGTGATCGATATGACTCCATGTCTGTCTTTTAATTAAAAATTGACATCAATTTTAGTAAAAAGGACAATTGACCTACTCAAAATCAAGAAAAAACATTTAGATTATTTTTATACTTTAGGAAAATTATATTTAATTAATTTTCTATGTGTATTAATCACCCGCACCTCAATTCCATATAATATGTTCCAAGATTGACTCAAAGTTTCCATTATTATTTTAAAAATGATATATTAGTTCAAAACGTGTCACTAACTAAAAACCATAAAAACATTCTTGTATTATATTTATAATTTTTAAAAATGATTCATAAATAATTTTATATGTGTAGTAATTAGTTTCACATCAAACTGATACACTATTTGAACAGTATGAGTGAAAGTACATTTTTCCAGTTTAAAATGACATTTTGGTAAAAACAACATGTGATGTGAACAAAACCAATCAAAACCATTTATATTTTGTTAAAACTGTATAAAAATTATAAATATGTAATTTCTTATGTGTATCAATCATCCTCACCTCAATCCAGTGAACAATGAGACTGGTCGGACTCCAAGAGTGTTTTTTTAATTGACATCAATTTTAGTAGAGGACAATTGACAAACTCAAAGTGTCTGTAATGTTTTGATTCTATGGGAAAATTATTTATAAGTCACTTTGACATCTAGGAATCATAATCACCTCAATTTGAAACATTATGTGCCCAATATGGCTCAAAGTGTCCATTTTCATTTTAAAGTCAATATTTTAGTTTAAAAAGTGTTACTAATTAAAAATCATTAAAATACACTTGGATTGTATTGATAATCTAGATAAATGATTTATAAATAATTTTTAAGATGTAGGAATCACTCTCATGTCAAAATGACACATCATCTGAGTATTATGAGTCAAAGTTCATGTTTCCAGTTTAAAATAACATTTTAGTAAAAAGGATAAGTGATGCACTCCAAATCGACCAGACACATTCAGGTTATTTTGATAATTCATTAAATTTAATCCATAAGTCATTTGGGATATGTATGTATCCGATGCACCACAATCTAATACATGTTATGAAAGGTATGACTCTAAGCATTTATTTGTAATATATAAGTGTAATTTTCCTTTAAAATGTTTATCACATCATAAAAACTTAGAAAAGAGGCCTAGATTGTTTTCTCGTCATTCTATATGCTATTAATTAATTTATTTCCTTATCATTTTTATCTTGTAATTATTTAATTAATTTTCATTAAGATAATTATTTATGTTGAACAAGAAATGGTGTGATGTGCATGAATCTACCGCAATTCAATCTCGGTGTTCTTGGTATGAATCAATGTTTAGTTTAAAATTAATACTTTTTGTTAATTTATTTCATTATATTATTACTAATGTATGAATTATTTTCTTATACATCTGATTTTTTTTCTAGAACAAGGTTGATTTTTTTTTCAATAATATGAGTTTGTGTCAGGATCAAAATACAAAGAAAAATTGTTGTTTTTTAATGTATTTAATAATTTTTACAATTGTAATTTTATAAACCAATGTTTAAAATATCTAAAATATATTGTTTTTTTATTTTATTTTAAATTTCATTTCACTTAAAATTTTGATTATTACTTGATTTTATTGATATTTGGTGGTGTTTCCAGTACTGCGGTGTGCTATTACAACACATTGCACAAGTGATGTAGGGTAATATTAAAACACACAACATTATTCCCCTTTATCAGTACATGGGCTAATAAAAGGACCCGATTAATAGTTATTTTATAATAAATGATAAAATAACCCTTATAAGTGTTTTTTTAAAGGTTGATAAATGAAACTTTATTAGTGCTTTTTCAAAAACTGGTAAATGGTGTCCTTTATAAACACTTCTAAAAGTGCTGATAAAGGACCTCTTCATCAATGCTTCTTTTAGTACTGATAAATGGGTCCTTTATTAGTGCTTTTTATCATGTCCAAATTCCAAGGGATTTCAATCTCGATCTAGTTGTAAGAACTTCTCAAGTGATGATAAAGATAATTTTGAGTGGTGTTAAAGGCCTATTTTGTATAGTGCATATTGACTCTAAGAAATGGTACCAGTAAGAATGTTATACAAATAGTACCCCATATCCCATGGTCATACCTAAATATAAAATATGAAATAGGTAATATATATACTATATGACCAAAGATTGGACACATAATACATATCAACTTAGAATTGAAGTCCCATATCCTTCTTCCTTTTAACCACCATGACACATGCACTGAAGCCAACTTTGAGGTGTATAGGGTGACCCCTCAATGAGTATCACACCTATATAAGACCCACTGAGATTCTTTTTTCTGATGAGAGTACCACTCTTTCTTGAAAAAATAAAAGCATCTATGAATTTCCATCCTTTAAGATACTCAAACCCCCAAATGACTCGTGGAGGATACTGATCTTTGAAAAAAATAAAGGTTTCATGCCTAGTTTCTTATTACACCATGGGAAGAGTGTCCATCCCTCACACCTACTCTACTCTAATATATTGATCCTATAATTTTCCCCATGGTATTGAGATCCATAACCAAAACCCAAAACATTTAACCTATAATATCTAATATAATATAGGATCCCACCATCCCATCCATAATGGATTGATACTCTAAAAAACTCATTTTATGTATAAAATCAGTTATATAAAGAGAAAATATGAAAAACTAGAAGAATAAGGGTGTTTATAGTGTTTACTAGGAATATATGACATGAAAACTCAAATTCCTAACCATGGGTGTGTATAAAGGCCCAACCCATCATGTACTTCCCCAATACACTGGGTGTCCACATACTATATGGGGTGTTGTATGCAAAATCATCAATCCGTGTACCCCAAACATGCTCATATCTTGTTTCTTGAAATTGTGTTTTACTTGTACAAGCCATCCAATTATTGTCCAGACCATAAGTCAGGTTCCCTAGGGTCTTAATTAGAATGTACTTTTGGTCTATACATAATTTGGACCATGTATTCAACCCGAGATGCATCAAAAAAACTACACGACATCTTTTCTTCAGATCACTCAGCATGTAGTTGTGATTCCTATATGAAAAATGCTTGTGATCTATCAAATTCACACAAAACACCCATGAATCTATTTGAAATAAACCAAAAGAAATATATATCCAAAAATTAAATGAATGATTAACAATCAAATCAAAATGATGTGTAATTGTAAATAACAAGCCCAACATCATGAAAGATCACCAGAGATACAATATTGCACACCATTGTTTTCAGATCTTGGATCGTTGTATCACTAGTGAAAAAACACATTTCAACGTCCGTTTTTTTTATTTTTGACATCGGTTTTTAACTGACGTCTATAAAGGTGACGTAAAAAATATTATTTTCTACGGGGGTTTTCTAAAAACCGATCCCAAAAATAAGTTTTTTTCAGGGTTTTGGCGTCGGCTTATTTAATAAAATAGCACTGATAATCGATTTTCAGTGTCGGTTTTAAGTAAAACCAGCACTGAAAATTAAATAATATCGGGTTAATGATAACGGTTTTGGGTAAAACTAACGTCTTAAACTAGTTTTCGGCATCAGTTTTTGAAATAACATGCGCTGTAAGTTAATTTTTTTAAGAAAAATCTGAAAACCCACATTTCCAATAAAATCAAAACCACTGTAAAAAAACCCAAAAATACAACAATAAAATTGTATTTATCCTTAAATTCATTTAAGTCACTGAAAAATTTAATGATCAATAAATTTTATAAAAAATTAAACAAAGACATTGCTGAGGCACTTCAGAGAACTCAATGAATTCTAGTTAAAGATCAATACATCAATATATCTCATGATGACATGTATTATGGTTCCTTTAATGATATTTATTGTTGAATGTATTACAACACCTAAGGAATTATTATTTGATAGTTGGAACAAGTGGACCATCATGTTATGATTATACCAATGTGGTTTACCTAACATGAGAAAATGAATATGATGTACCTATGATATGCCTGCTACTAGACCTAAAATTCAATTCATTATGGATACCAAGTATCATGAATTAAATTTATGTCATGTGGATATCATGTACATTTTCACTCATAATTATTATAGTCTGACTCAATACTCTATGCCTTAAGGATACCATGTAATATGTTTAATGCACTTTTGGATTATACTTGGTCACTCTTAATGTCTTATTTATCCGTTTGGCACGAAGTTGTAGTAGGTAAGACATGGGTTCATCTTAGTTTGGATAGTACATAGCCTCTCAGCACATGTTTGATTTATTATTTATTCTTTCATATACCAAGCATAAACAAAAAACCCTTGTCGAAAGTTACAAAAAAACATTTAGAAAATTCAAAATATTAAACTTTCAAAATAAAGTATAATTAAAATATACATACCTGAAATTTATGGCATGATCATTGTTTGTTATTGTTGAACAATTATTTTTATTATTAGTAGGTTCAAACACCTAATATATCAAAAGAGTTAGTTTTTTTAACCCATATGTAATATTATTTATAAATATTAGAATATATATACCTCAAATCCTAATCAAACAAGAAAAATTGTTTGAAAAAATAGATTGAATATGAGTCATATTAGAATGGGAATAAGATTGTTAATCATTGAATTCCTACAATAATAGTGAATGATATGAGATAAAAATAGAATAATATGGGAGAAAATATAAAAATAATAATACAACTAACCTTATCAAATTCAGTAGTTTCCCCAGTTGTGATTATCTCATACATGAATCGTAGAATATAATAACCATTTTCAACATTTCCTTTTTTATGATGACACTATAGTTATAAAACATTAAATGGTTAATAAAAATTAATATAAAACAAAAACTCAAGAAAAAATTCTAATATAAAAACTAATTTTCTGTACTTCCACATATTTAATATTATTCGGTGTCTTTATCAATTTGTATTCCTTATTAAATTTTTTCCATGAACTACATTTTCATATATATGAACTAATAATAAATATCTACAGAATGAGAATAAAACATAATGAGATTATAAAAAACAAAAAAAAACATACCTTTCTAATAAGTTAGAATTATTTTATGAACATTCTCTAATAAAGTGAAAAACCAATATATGGTGCATTCACTTAGGAATAATACTCCCATCATCTAATTCTCCAGAAAATATAAAATGTTCACAATTAATGACATTATAATGATCATTAGTTCATAATATTTGTTCATACATATCAGTTAATGGCATAAACCAGCATTGAATCTTCGTATGTGATAATCTCTTACACATATATGAAACTCTTTGAGGATTATTCACATGTTGCACCTCTATGGAAATGAATTCTAGATCTATAAAACCATAAATTTCGGTACATCCATTTTGAAGAAGAAGCATGCGTAGATAATTAAATTAAAAAGAATATATAGTTAGTCAAATTAAAATCATCTTTTATTAAATAAATACAAATTCAAATGTCAATTTACATACATGGTAAGCAACTGCACCACATTTAGTCCCATCTCTTCAAAATGTACTAGATGCATGATATCTTCTTTGAGTAATCTCAATGGATATTCTCTTCCACATATATCATTCGTCATCCAAAACTCATAGATATAATTTAATGAAGAATATGCTTGAGATATTATTTGTGTCCCATGAGAAATAACTGAAGTATCTATAGTCAATTGTTCCTGAACATTTTGTTTAATTTGTGCAGCTTCTTTTGATTTCAGATAATCCTATATAAGTTAAAAGTCAGAAAACATTATAATTAATTTTCAATAATTTGTAATTAATATTTAAAAATCACATACCATATATGAAATATAAATAAGAAAACCAGTTGTCCAAATTAAAAAACACGAACAACACTATACCTAAATCTGGTGATCATTGTTGTAGGAAATTGTAGTAGAACATTATGATCTACAATATCATGTACATATACTCTAGACCAACCCATCTGTATATGATGGTGATGTACAGAATCCCCCAAAAAAATCACGAGTCCTAATGCAAAAATATTAATGTGAGGATCTCCAAAAAACAACTCACAATTTACGTTTTGGTCCGAGCGAGGTGGTGGAGAATTAAAGTAAGCAGATGGGGCAGGGTAGTCCAGGTGAGAAGGCTAGGTATGCTAATAAATGAAAAAATTATAACAGTGTTAATAATTTATAAAATAGAAAAATTGATAATAAATAAATAATATACCTGAGAAGGCTACTCATACGGGGCAGGGTAGGTAGATGGGGCTGGGTAGTCCGGGTTAGCAGACTGGGAATGCTGAAAAATGAAAAAGTTTTATCAGTGATCATAATTTATAAAATAGAAAAACTGATAACAAATAAATAATATACCTGGGAAGGATGCTCATTCAAGCAGGGTAGGTAGATGGGGTATGGTTGTTCGGGTGAGCCGGTTGGGAAGGATGAAAAATAAAATAGTTATATTAGTTATTATAATTGATAAAATAAAAAAAACTGATAACCAATAAATAATATACCTTAAGAGTCTTCTGATACGGGGTGGGGTAGGAAGATGGGGCAGGGTAGTCTGGGTGAGCTGTTTGGGAAGGCTGAAAAATGAAAAAGTTATATTAGTGTTTATAATTTGTAAAATAAATTTTTTTTTGAAAAATAAATAATATACATGGGAAGGCTATGCAGACTGTAACCACCTTGACGTGTGTTCTAACAAAGCCTTCTCCTCTGCTTCTTGAATTTGATCTCCCATAGACTATTTCGTATCTTTCAACTATGCTTTGAAGAATTCTATTTCTAGGTCTCTTGATTTCTTACTCTTACCAAAAAACATCTGAATAATAACACCTTCCTGATATCCTATTACATGTCCAAGGTGTTCCGCCTTTCCCAAAGTAGTGGCTAGGATGTCTATCCTACCCTCGGGGATAAAAGGGCCTTGTGTCTGCTGCTCTTGAAGTTCACCCTGAAGTGAAAAATAAAAATGTTATAGTAGTGTTTATAATTTAAAAAAAAGAAAAATTGATAACAAATAAATAATATTTACCTAATGTTTTATCAGCTACATGCTTAGCTTCCTCTACAGGATACTGTTCATTTTTCCTTCTTCTTGCTTGTTTCCATTTTTCATGGTGAGTGGGAGGATACAGAGGACCATATTGGACCTCTTTTAAACCACTACTAGATCGAGCTCTAAATGCTTCAAATTTTTCTTCAATCATTTTCTACTCCAAATATGAGTACCCTCCACATGATAAAGTATTAGGGTAAAAATTTCTCAACTGGATCTCCTGATGAGATCTCCTAGAGTACTGTTATATAAAAATAAACAACAAAGTAATAAGAAAAATATATAATAAATTTTACAATATAAAAAAATTTCACACTTGAAATTTTTTTCATCACCACTGTCAAAAAATCATTTCCATATATATTCATCTATAAATGAAAACTTGATGCATGGGTTTTCAAACCTTCTCTTTTCAAAAAAATAATTTTTTGTCAGTTTTGTTTTAAAATCTCTCCAGCATACCCCCACTAAAGAGAGATATTTTTTTCTTAATTTCTTTAGATTCCGAAAAATTGATCATCATCTGTAATTGAATAAATTAAATATATAATTTGAAATATATAATATTAAAAAAAGACATAAAATAAGTCAATTAATATATTTTACCATCATGGACTCCCAAAGCTATTGTTTTGCCATCTTTTCCTCTGACTTCTAATCAGGATATAAAATACTAACCCCATAATAGCTCTGCATTTCTATATAATAGACAAACTTAACTTCATTTGTACTAATTGCATTACTATCATAATCAAAACAGATGTGTACTCTGTCATCATCTTGAGAATGTGATAGTTTTCTTAAACATGTAATACCATTTTTACCACCTTGAGAACTTGATTTTGATGTAGTAATAGGAGAAGTCTCCTCCGCCGATGATGCATCAGTAGTCCTGCAAAAAAATTGTAAATTAGTCGTTTTATTTCATTAAATAAGTATATTTAATAATATTTAATAATATGTAAAAATAGATATAACTTGGTAACTTCTCCTCTCTATTTGTTTCTAACATTGATACTAGAACATGTAATGATATTTTGTGTACCAACAAATCATTAGAAAACTAAATATTTAGAAACAATAAAGACAAACAATAAGTTTCTATAAAAATAAGAATGCATTTGTAAGTTTAAAAAAAGAAAAAATATATTAATATTTACAAGAAAATTTAGGAGACTAAATTAGTGTTTTCCCACATGTCTTCATCATGATCATTACGTACTTCATGCACTATGTCTGTCTTATACACTCTGCAATCATACAGAAATTGTGTAGTAGATGAATAATGCTTATATAAATCACTAACATCATCAATGTCATCCTTATCACCAAAATGGTATCTTTTCTCCATGTAGTACAACTGTCCACTAATCATTTGATGGATCAATGACATAAAATACTTGTTGATCATGTGTCGCCATGATAAATGGTTCCTCATTATAATTTAATATTTTCAAATCAATGAGTTTAAAACCATATTCATCATGTTTCACACCACTATTACTTTCAACCCAATTACTCATAAAAATAGTGGCAGAAAATTTAATATAATCAATTTCCCATATTTCTTCTAGAACTCCAAAATACGGCTTTGATGTGGAAATTGGGTTTTTACCTTTGGCACTCAAAAAATGCATTTCTTCACCAAAAACCATCACACCACTATTCTGAATACTACTCCTATCATCCATGTTTTTTTGTAAAATGTGTATCCATTGATATCCAAACTAGACCATGTGGTCACATTAAGAGATAGTCCTCCTGATAACCACATCAATGTTTCTGAGGCAGATATATCTGGGGTGACTTTCTCTTTAAAACTTGAAACAAATGTCTTCTTATGCTCAATCATCAACCACTTTTCATTTCTTTTCTGATATCGTAACTTTAATTCAGAAATATGTGATGATATATATGATTGGACCTCATCTATGTTGTTCAAAATGTATAAATTATCTTTCATCACTTCATCACATGGAATAAACTTCACCTTTAAGCCTCGAAACCCTCTACCTTCTCTATCAACTGTCATAGGTCGAGATATAGGAAGACCAATATGCTCCACCTCATAAAAATAATCAGTCCATAACTAAATCACCTCTTTTGATACTTATTTTTGAATAATAGAGTCTTTTGGTCGATAAGTATTTTTAACATATCCCTTCAAAATTTTCATATATATTTCAAAAGGATACATCCATCTTAAATAAACAGGTCCACAAATTCTTATCTAATTCCCTAAATGAATCTGAAGATGAACCATTATATGAATAATGTGGGTGGGAAATACTTTTCAAGTTGAAAAAGCATAAGAGTTTCTTAATTCTCCAACACATCTAAAAAATTTGAATCAATGACTTTGCTACAAATGGATTTGAACAAATTACATAACCTAATGATAGTCTTTCTGACAGCTTTCAACAATATACCACACATGGCTACTGATATAAGTTGTTGCATCCACACATGGCAATCATGAGATTGCATACCTATTAATTTACAATCATTCAATGACACAAAATTATTCACATTTGAAGAAAAACCACTGGGTACTTTAATACCACGAAGACACTAACAAAAATTCATCTTTTCAATCTTGTTTAATGTGTGACTAGATAAAGGTAAATATGTTCTATTTTATTTTATAGTGGGACCTAACATCAAATGTATTATCATTAATATAGATCCCAATATAGAGTTAAATCCATCTTTTGTCTTTCCTTTTATGTCTAACAATGTTCCAATCAAACTTTAGCATATGTTATTCTCAGCATGCATAACATTGATGTTATGTTTTATCACTAAAAATATACAATAAGGTAGATCCGAAAAATAGACTATTTCTTCTCGATATATCCTTGAAGATCAAAACTTATTTTCTTTCCAAATGTTGATTCAATATCTTTCACCATGTCATAATATTCTTCAGCTAACAATGGGGAAGGGGGAAGGTTGTATTATTGTAATCCGTTAAATGATTTTTTCAATCTACGATAAGGATGATCAATTCATAAAAATATTCGATGTCCCATGTACACCGTCTTTCTTCCATTCTGCAATTGATAATATGATGTTTGATCTTCAAAAAATGGACATGTTTTATGTCCCTTAACACTATATCCAGATAAGTTTCCATATTCAAGAAATTAATTTATAGTGAACATTATCATAGTGCCAAAAATAAAATTCTCTTTCTTGCAGGCATCGAAAACCTTAACACCTACCTCCCATAGAAGTTTCAAATCATCAATCAATCGTGAAAGACACACAACAATATCATTTGCTGATTGTTTTGGTCTAGAAATCATTAAGCTCATCATAACATGTTTTGTCTTCATACATAGATATGGGGAAAAGTTGTAAACTAGAAGCAAAACAAGCCATCAACTATGTTGGCTACTGAGGCTTGGATATGGATTCATTCCATCAGTACACAATCCCATTCTGAGATTTCTAACTTCACTTCCAAAATCAAGAATTTTTTTATCAAAACACTTCCACTGTGGTGAATCAGTATGGTGACGTAAGTTACCATTGGAGATGCGCTCATCTAAATTCCATATTAACCTTTTTTACTTAATAGAATTTTCAAATAGACGCTTCAAATGAGGAATTATTGGAAGGAACCAAATATCTTTAGAAGGAGTTTTAATTTTGGTACCTAAAAATGAATCACAATTGAAATATAAAAGTTGTTTGAAAAAAATATTGGATGATATCATTGGAAAGTACAAAATTGATTTTTCATGAAGTTAGATGACATCACCTATGAATGAATCTGAGTTGACTTTCCCATCTATCTTATAGTGTGATGTCCCACGTGTAGGACAACTTGATAAATATTCATTTTATTTCTTATACTGTACACAATCATTGGGGAAAGCATGTATCTTTTTATATGCCAATCCCATTGGGTATAATAGTTTATTCACATCATAATTGCAATCTAGAAGCACGTTGCCTTCTAGAATTAGCTCTTTTAAAATCTCAAGTAAGCTAGATAAATTTTTATCACTCCAATCATTTTTTTCTTTTAAGTTTACTAATCTCAAAACTACTGATAAAACGGTATATTTACTGTAACTTGTGAATAATGGTTTCTCAGAATCTCCATACAATCGTTTAAAATTTGTTATTTTTTTGATGGTTTCAACACCTAAATCAAGAATTAATTATTCAATATGATCCTCTGCCTCGTTATAAATAATGTCATCAACATTGGATGTTGAATTTTCAGTTCTTTCACCATGCCATATCCAATGTGTATAATTAAGGCTAAAACCATAACAAATGAGATGGTCCTTGATTTATATAGAGTTTAACTTTCTCATATTAAAAAACTTCACACATGGACAGAAAATTAAATCCATGTTTTGAATATTTAATTTAGAAAATTCCAAGAATTCATCAAATTCTTCTTCATATTCACTAGTGTTTCTTCATAAATGTGTCCAATTAATATATATTCAATATTTAATATCACAAAATAATTTGTGAGTATATAAAAACAAATAAACATTTAAAGATTTATATATATATAGTTAGAGATAAATTGTAAACAAAATCACATTTAATAAAAACTATTGATAATCATATATAAAAATTCAGATATTAAACAAATTTACAAATAATAAAAATTTTGTTTTCATATTATATACATTTGATATATTGATATTATAATTAAATTATAATATCAATCATCTAAAATTTATTAGTTCATTATAAATAGTTGTTGCATTATTTCGATGTTGCATGTGTCAAAATTATTTAATATTGCATTAATTTAATATGAGAAACATTAGTTATTATTAGTAACATGAAATAATAATTACAGTAAATGTTTATATTATAAGTTAAATCAATCCTAATACTTCTAAAATTTTGATAAATGAAATTAAATACACAACTAAATTTATATATCTTACAAGACATTTGGGTGAGAGAACAATAAAATCATTAGATGAATAATAAGTGGTTGCGGAGGCAGGATTTTTGGGTCACCCTCATATTCACTATAGATCTAGGAGGGGTTCCCAGTGGGGGAGAATTGTGAAAAAGTGGAATCAGATATTTTGGTCAAGAGTTATGATAGCGGCTGGATCTAGACACTTGTAAGGATTACATGGGTTGGTAGAGAAATGATACTAGTTGATCCCAGTGCATGATATAGTATTGGGATACTAGTTAGGATAAAGGATTTTAGTTACCTATAGGATTAGATGAACGGAAACTGAGTTAACCAAATGACCATGTGAAATGGTGCTACTTTCAGGGCAGAGACTTAGTAAAGGTACACACATCACGCTTGTTTACATTTTTGTTTGAATGAGGGATTATTTTTTGAAATTAAATGATCTAAATTAAATTAATATTATTAAATAAATTCCACACTACCAATATTTCATAAATTTATGGGTAAGTGTGAATAAGAACATGGTTAATTTTTCAACACCTCATTTAATCATGTTTTTGTAAAATGTGGGCAAATACAATAGCCATGTTTCTAAATGAAACTATAGTAAAATAAAAACATGAATAAATGATATTTTTATTGTGACATAACCTAATCAAGGAATAATTATTTTCATGTCAATAAAGGCATAATAGTTTACATAACATAACCAATTAATAACAAGAACATTGACTAATCAATCTTAAAGTTGACTATAAACTATGTTCCAGCACATTTTAAATAAACCATAAACTAATAAGTGAAGAAAATTAAAATTAAAAATAAATGATTTATGATTTATCTTAAAAATTAAAAAAATATTTAGAAAATTTTAAATTCACCACCAAAATAGACCACCAATCTGATCATTGATCCATATAAAGCTTTTGAAAATTAAGTACTGTAAGATCAAGAAAAAATTGATTTTAACAACTAAATATAGAAAAAAAATAACCAAAAAGCAAACCATTGTTAAAAGTCACTCAAAATAGAATTAAAAAGAAAAAATAAGCAATTGAAGATTAAAGAAGAGAATATAATGAAGAGAGTATACCAAAGATCATGAAAATAGAAAACAATCATAAAAAATGGTGGTTATAGATCACAAATAAAGCTTCGAAGTCATCGCGAGTAGAGAAGAGCGGCCACAAGTTTCTGTTTCGAAGAACGGAGAAGATGAGGGATTTTTGATCTCATCATTTTTTAAATGACTTTTGTCATCAGTTTTTAATAAAACCAATGCAAAAAATTTAAAAAAACAATTTGCATCATTTTTTTAAACAAACGCTGATAATATGTTTTTTTACATTCTGTGTTAGTTTTGGTAAAAAATGACATGGAAAGTATTCAGTAATTTTTTTGGCATCATTTTTCTAGAAACATTACACCTAAAATAAAGACAATGGCGTCGGTTTTCCTAAAAACTGAGGTGAAAAACCAATTTTTTTATTTTTTTCATCGGTTTTAGAATAAATTGATGCCAAAAATCATCAAATTCTGGTTTTTGGCATCGGTTTTTAGAAAAACTGATGCCAAAAAATTTTCACCGAAACCATTGGCATCAGTTTATGAAAAATTGGCATTATTAATTTGACGTTAAAAATTGTATTTCAACTAGTGTATCTTGATGCATTCTTAGATAATCTTTGAATAAATATTTCTCCCTCAATCACCTCCTCTCGGTTTTGCCTAATCAAAAAGGGTGGAGAAAGACTCCTTAATGGATATAATAGATAGGGAGGTGAGGTTAGTGTATTTTGATAACCATAATTAAATAGAATGGAAACCCATTAAATGGGTCTTACCTAGGACTAGAACCTTAATGTTGATTATAACCCCCATAGATAAAACCTCACGTCCCAGAACCCAAAGCGAAGTTATAAATCAAATATCAAGCTTTGTTAAGGATATATAAATATTCAATTCTATATAATATAATATTTATTTTTTTAATAAATATTAAACATTATGAATAATCATCCGAACATTTAATATCTCCAAATTCTTATCCCAGGGAAAACATCGCATTCCAGAATCATCTTAATTTTTTTAGAGGTCTTCTGATATCTGGAAATGTCTGTTTTACACTTCACAAGGACATAGTTTTAGGAACACCAAAATGAGCTATGGATTTCACATAGTAAAACCAAAATCATTACATTCTCCTCACTTGGATACTATTCACCATCAAAAGTGTAAAACCAAAGTATCTCAAGAGAAT
Source organism: Viscum album (assembly GCA_963277665.1). NCBI lineage: Eukaryota > Viridiplantae > Streptophyta > Magnoliopsida > Santalales > Viscaceae > Viscum > Viscum album. Next base: position 1,973,587,715 of record OY728157.1, on the reverse strand, counting down.
CACTTAAAATAATGTTGTGTAGAAAATAAACACACTATTTTATGACCTCGTCCAACTTTAGAGATCCATCACATATAGTAATATCAAACATAACCCACTAAAAAACATATACCATCCATAAAATCTAATCAAGAATACTATATCCAAGGTTATCTTTCCTCCATGTCACCACTCAGACACAATCCATCATAGGGAGATATTTCCACTTAAGAGAAACTTATCTTGTACAAAGACTCTATGTCATCTAACCAATAACCGTTATCCTCTTAAATTGAGAATTAAAATGATACATAAACATAAAAATCCACAAAAAAGGTATCTATAATATATAGGTTATTCACAATGGAACCTTCTAGAGGTGTTACACTCCCTATCTTAAAATGGGAAAACTCAAGACCACCTTTTAGATATAATCAATCCACTTCAACAAATACCCTTGATCATATAAATAGATGTTCCACACTACATCATGAGATCCCATCATTACTCCTAGATATAATCCATATTCAAAAATCAATTCCCACTAGTTTAGGGTATCAATATAATATCAAACATCTCATCTTATTCTCATGAATGACTGTATATACTCCATGATCGCATTACTGACCCGATCTAGGTCCTCTTCTACCATAGATAAACTGATAAATTCACTCTGAAACTCAATTAAAACAATTTATTACTTTTAAACACATAAATAAATCAATAATAAATCCATCCAAAACCACATCCATGGTGATGATATCGTTATTATATTCCAAAAGTGTATGGAATATCTTCAAATTGGGTGAACAATTAACATGATAGTCAACTAGTCACCTCAATACTGATGAATTCCTTCTCAAATAGTCCAATGCAGCTCTACCCAACCATCTAATAGATTAATCAAAAGGGAATCATGGAGAATTTATATAAGTATCTTTGTTTTATAACCAGAACAATACTATATCATGGCTTAACCTATTCTTCAACTCCTAAAATCCCTCAAAGAAGGACATGGACAAGGAATAATGGATCAATTCCTTAATCGCATTAGGAACACCACAACGGAGAAATAGAAAATTCCTTGTCATACAAATGTTGATATTTTAATTTATGGATCCATTCCCACAATCCCATAAAGGGCCATGTTGTAGCATTCATGGGCTAGTCCTACTCATCAATTAGGTCCCACTTTTGATGAATTAGACCATGATACATTCTCTTAATCACAAAAAACATCACAAAAATAGTCACACACTAGAACTCAGTCTGAGGGTGAACTCTTATGTGTACAACAACACCATCGAGACTCACTCAATATAGAATAATTCATATGTAACTAACTACCAAATCATTTTTCACTTTCAGTAGGAATACATATAAACTGTCAACTTCAAGAGAAAAATATGAACTTACTAAATTGGTCTATAGGACCTTTGGGGATCTTATGAACGTTGATCAATAATGAAAATTGATTTAAGTTATCACATATGTGATAAATAACACAATCATTACAAACAAAGGTCACATACTACGCCTCAATCATGTTGATAATCTTCTAGTTCATCCATCCCCAACACAAACTCAAATTAAATCATCATGGTAATTATTATCCATACTTTTTCTACCATATGATAATAAATTTTTCAACATAAAGTATTCCCCAAATGAATAAGGGGAGCACCCATCTAGATATGGTCCACAAATTTAGCATCCATCTCTCTATACTCATCTCTCACTGATAAATAGACCCTATTAGTCCATATCAACATAAATCATGTATCATCTTGAACAATAGTACTATTCCAAATATCATAACTAAACATCAAAATGATATTAAATAAATTCAAAAATTTATCTATTATGAATGAATACCACCTCACTGAGTGTTTTTAGACTAGACAAGGGGATACCAACCTCACCTGTGGTGAATACACACCACAACAAAACTCCAGAGTAGGAGGAATTGTGCCCTTTTATAGAGGGATGCAAAATCTTCTATAGTATGGGATACCAACACATTTTCATGATTGAGGGAGTACCTACCACATTCCCAAACATTGAGTGGAAACCTACCCCTCTCATGGAGGACCCACACCTAATATATTGTAGTCATGAACCTTATGTATATGATGGATTACCAACTCACATGGATGAATAAACCACTTATCATATCCTCAAGAACGGAATACACTACATATAGAGGACCATGACATATCCAATAGTGGGATACTAACCCCATTATAGTATGGGTGACCCACATCTCATTATGATTAATGGGGTACCAACTCCATGACCCAGAAAAGGAGCCACCCAAATGAATAGTTGACATGACCTTGATATTTGTGTGTGTGCGGGGGTTTCAAACTCTACGATCTATTATATGGGAACTACACATTACTGGAAGATACCTCAAATTAGGGAGTAAAAATATTGATGGAGAATTTAATTCCATGTCGAATCACTTTATACAGGGGACATTGAACTCAATAAATAAAGGATCCCATGCCCCACATAGATATGGGGGGATACCTGACCCTATATGATAATGGAATTGACCATTTTAATATTTAAGAGATATCCTCCTGGAAATACTCCACATTTACAGTTAATGTTGGGCCTCTCATCATTAGAAGAATCTCTAACATACACATATACTTAATGAATTAATATGAAGGAAATAAATGACTTCATTACAAGGAGAAAACATCTAGATAGCAAGCCACTCCATGAAATCAAAAAATAAATAGACTTCTAAATGATATAAGGATATATAGAACTATAACTTATGAAGAATATTCAAAGAAATCAGGCTAGTCACTCTAATTATCAGAGTCCTTACGTCAGAATGTCATTCATTCATCAACCTAGATGGATTGTATGATTTGATAAATAATCCTAAGGACCTAAAGCATTATCACCCATGTGTCCTAAAAAACTCTTGCGACACCAATCTCAAAACTCAGCACTTAAGAAAGACCCATCTTGATACCACTCTATCATGACATGAACCATTGGAGCCCAATCTTGACCAAATGTAAGCAAAGTGTGACTCCACATGTAACATCCCCAAATGATAAAGGGTTAAATGACTAAATGATATGACTCATGTCAATAAGGTGCACCTTCCTTTTTAGGAGCCTACATGATTAGAACTTCACAGTTAAGCGTGCTTAGCCTGTAGTAGGGATCAGGATGAGTGACCTTCTGGAATGTTTCTCAGGGTGTGTGTGAGTGAGGAAAAAGCACATTAGAAAGGACATGTGTTGGCCTGTGGGGACTATCATTAGTTAAATGACCCGTTCAGGCATGTGGGTGGACCCTGGGGTGGGTCTCACATGTCTGCGGGGCAACTGGTGGTACCTGGTAGGCCAGGACCTGATAGCCATGTATAAAGCAGGGTGTCTGTGCTGTCACCAGGGCCCGTTTGTCACATTTGGTATCAGAGGAGGAACCCATCCTTAAGGGCAGTGCACTGCCTGTGTTGAGATGTAGGGCCCACAACGAGGGCGTTGTACTCTAAAGGGGGTGATTATAACATCCCCAAATGATAAAAGTTTAAATGACTAAATTATATGACTCATGTTAACAAGGTTCACTTTATTTTTTTAAGAGCCTGCCTGATTAGAACTCCATAATTAAGCGTGTTTGTCCTGGAGTAGTTATCAGGATGGGTGATCTTCTGGAAAGTTTCCCAGTGTGTGTGTGAGTGAGGACAAAGTACACTGGAAAGGACATGCGTTGGCCTATAGGGACTATCATTAGTTAGATGACATGTTCAGGAATGTAGGTGGATCCTGGGGTGGGCCCCACGTGTCTGTGGGGAAACTGGTGATACCTGGTGGGCCAGGACCTGACGGCCATGTATAAGGAGGGGCGTCTGTGCTGTCACCAGGGCCCAGTTGTCACACCACAAGCCAGTATCTAATAGGCCATGGGTTGGAGAATAGTGTTGAGTAGATATATAATAAAATAAGAGGCATTGACCTAAGAATCTAGTAATAAAAGAGATTTATAACACCAATCCATAAAAAGAATCATATCCATGTTGGATGGGAATAAGTATCTAAAAAGTAAAATATGCATGCATAGAACACTAGGGGATATCATTAGTTAGATGACCCGTTCAGGGAAGTGGGTGGACCCTGGGGTGGGTCCCACGTGTCTGCGGGGCAACTGGTGGTACCTGGTAGGCCAGGACCTGACATCCATGTATAAAGCAGGGTGTCTGTGCTGTCACCAGGGCCCGTTTGTCACATTTGGTATCAGAGGAGGAACCCATCCTTAAGTGCAGTGCACTGCCTGTGTTGAGATGTAGGGCCCACAACGAGGGTGTTGTACTCTAAAGGGGGTGATTGTAACATCCCCAAATGATAAAAGTTTAAATGACTAAATGATATGACTCATGTTAACAAGGTTCACTTTCTTTTTTAAGAGCCTGCCTGATTAGAACTCCACAATTAAGTGTGCTTGTCCTGGAGTAGTTATCAGGATGGGTGATCTTCTGGAAAGTTTCCCAGGGTGTGTGTGAGTGAGGACAAAGTACATTGGAAAGGACATGCGTTGGCCTATAGGGACTATCATTAGTTAGATGACCTTTTTAGGCATGTAGGTGGACCCTGGGGTGGGACCCACGTGTCTGTGGGGCAACTGGTGATACCTGGTGGGCCAGGACCTAACGGCCATGTATAAGGCGGGGCGTCTGTGCTGTCACCAAGGCCCAGTTGTCACACCACAAGCCAGTATCTAATAGGCCATGGGTTGGAGAATAGTGTTGAGTAGATATATAATAAAATAAGAGGCATTAACCTAAGAATCTAGTAATAAAAGAGATTTATAACACCAATCCATAAAAGGAATCATATCCATGTTGGATGGGAATAAGTATCTAAAAAGTAAAATATGCATGCATACAACACTAGTGACTAGGAGAAGTTTTCCACCACATCACATCATCTCGAATCTAAACCTTAAAACTATTGTGTCCTCTAGGATCTACTAAACTCCTTCTATATAGTACCATGTTCAAAAGGCCCACAATTGTTATGCCATATACACAAACACAACATGTGTGGGCCTAAAGACCATGAAGGGATAAGTATGAAAAAACTCTATAGGATTATCCGAAAAAAATAAACAATAGCATTATAGATCAACACACAAATAGGATCAAACCATAATATAGACCAATGTGACCCAAGAGAAACCCAATTAAATAAAATTACATGAAAAAATTCCCTGAAAAAAAGGCCACCAAATGTAGTAGAGAGACCAGGTATAATTATAACCACTAACTCAACTACATTTCTGAGACACCTAAATAGGTATCACTCATTATGGGAGGAAACTAACCTTCCTATTGTTCAAAAAAGTGAAGGTAAAATTTATCATTCTATAAAATGGAGAAATCAACTCACCAAACTACATGAAAACATCATAGGGGATATGGGGATATCATCAACCAAAAAATGTATACCATGCCTTGAACTACAATGCCCTCACTAGAAAAACTACTAATATTCAAGGGGAGTAACAAAAAATATCATCTTATTATCATTCCATGAACATGGCCGCACACAATACCAATATCACCATTACACAAAACTAACAACACGCAAAAATATTAGAACATCAAAGGGGAGACCATTCTTCCAAAAATACTGAGGGAAAGACACATTTCAACCAAAAATCACACGATAGCAATCCAGTGTCCTAGATACACTCAAGGATTAATGAAAAATAATTATCAATAAAGTAAACCCTGTTCGAGATCATTCACCACTATAAAGGGATCTGAGAGGGAAATAAACAAAGCACTATTTTCTTCAAAAGCTTATACATTTTAAAAACATCTATGTAATTCAAACACAATCATCACTAAGCCATGAAAAATAAAACTGCATGGGATTCCCACATATCACTAGTATATTAAACCTAGATAAGGGGGTATTGACTCTAGAAACTAATCTATATCTATTGAACAATCAATAAAAACTTCAAGGAAACAATAAAAATGCATTGAGGATCCCATCCCATGAAAATTAGATATATTAGTTATGAATATTACCATCATAATCCATGAATGTGTATCACACACCTCAATTGGGGTGGGGGTCGATGAAATCCACCACCTAACATGTATGACCCATGAGGACCCTAGAGGGGAATATCAACTTCCTTAACTAAAAAGAACTAGTCAATCATAAACCTATCACATAGGTCCAAGTAATGTATCAGATACCATATTTTACATCTCTACCACTATATATGTATTGAATTTGATGGTATGGTGAAAGAGAAATATCATGAATCCTTATAAAATACAACCCTATCTTCCATGTTCACGCCTTGAGATAAAACACAGTATGGAGAAGATATCTACCATATGAATTAAAACTGTAAATAGAGGCTATCCCAAATAAAGAGTGATGTTACCACCCCTCTTTCCTATAAACCACGAATCCAAATGCATCAAACCAAAATTTAGTGTGTATGGGGAGAAAGATATATCCCTATAAGTTTTTAGCACCTTTCTGAGACCCACTAAACTACTATTCTATGATTATTCTATTACTCAATCTTGAAAAAACAATGGATTTTGGAAACCACAATCCTATGAAATACCCAAATACATTGTAAACTATTATAGGGTTCCAATATAAAAAATAAATGAGGGTCTCATGCATAAAATCTGATTACACCGTTTGAGTAGTCTTTATCCAACATATATTACATGCCCCAATATTTAGATATTTTCATCATAAAAAATGGATTAAGATATATGACCAAAACAAAAAAAATTACGGATGCACTATAACATCATAGAGGATCCAACCATCAAATCCTTTATAGAAACGAATACACAAAATATACTCTTTTTATGTCCAGAATCAATTCCATGGAGAGAAAAAAGAAAAACCAAAATAATAGGGGAATACATGACATACAAAAGGATTGCATGATATGAAAACTAAAATTACCATCCATGATCATGTATCTAGGTCTAACCTGACATGTACTTCCATAGTACATAGGGTGTCTAGATACTACACAGGTTGTAGGATACATAGGATTCAGACCGTGTACCCTTTTTTATCCCATGTTGTGTTTCCCAACATACATGTACTTATACATGTCATTTTCTCCACATGGGTGTATGGTCGTGTATTTGACCAGAATCTGAGTCATGTTCTCTAGGGTCCTAATTATCATGTAACTATAGTATATAGGTCTCATAGACCTGGTCTTCAACATGAGACATACCAAAAAACTACATGGTGTTGGTTTTTTATACCACACGATGTGCAGTTAGGATTTCCAAATGATAAGCTCCAATGATCTACCCAATTCACTTAAAAAAACCCATGTTCGGATTTGAAACAAACATAATGACCATTTGTAGGAAATATCAATAAAAAATGTAAGAATAAACATAAAATAAAAATGTGGATAATTTTAAATAATAAGACCAACCTTTTAGCGGATCATCTGAGCTTCAAGATGACATGATTTTGATTCTAGATCTATGATTAGTATATCCTCTTCTATACTCAAATCATCCCTAGATAATATTTTATCTCTTGATAAACTCCTATAAACTATGAATCATTAAATGTAGGGTTTATTTCTATTTTTTTAATTGAATGGGGATGTAGGTGAGTTTAGGGTATTCAAATAACTATAATTTATTAAAAAAGAGAAAAATATTAAATGGGATCAACCTAAACCTAAAACCAGAATGAATATTATACCTTGCCTATATAAAACCTATCCTTTAAAAACTAGAAGTAAAGTATTAATTCCAGTCCTAATAATCATTTAATATATTTCAACATTAATGCCCACAAAATATAATTAATATTTATTTAGTAAATATAAAATACTCTAAACAATTTTCCTCACATGGAATATCACTAAATCCCTATCCTAGGGTAAAAATTATGTTCTAGAATCAATTGATTTTTTAAAAAAATATAGGTTCATTTAGTAGGTGGCAATAAAAATTTTCCACTTAAAAAGTTTTAAGGCACAAAAAATATAAAATGAGTTAAGGATTTCACATTATAAAACCTCAATAATTATAGAAAAACATAGAGCTAACTGTCCAGGTATAATGCCAAGTAAAAGTGTCACTCTATCATCTCCTTCACAACTAATAAATCTAGTAAATATCTTAGTAGGTTCAGAAACAAAATGGAAAATTTTCATATTGGATACTTACCATATCTAATGAATGATATTTAATGTTGATGGTCTTCCTTGGGAGTTCTTGAATGAAATTCTATTATGATTATCCATTTGTAACTAAGTATGTGGGACCTTATAAATACATTAATCAACCATATATTGATTTCACCACAATTGGACACCCCATACTGTAAACAATCTTCTAGTGGAATTCATTTCTCATCCTCCACCCAAATAGGAAAGAAAATAAATCTACACATTTTCTAGCCAGTGATCAATCTCTCCATTAAAAAAAGTCCTCTATTACATTAAAAATATTAACATAAAAAACTCTTCTAAATAATACATCTAAGTGTTACCCACTCCCAAATTAATAATCCAATGAACTATTTAAATATCCCTATACTCGTTTTTCATCTAATCCATATAAGAATGTGGTGAAAAAATATATCCATATACAATAATAATTTTTCCTAAGCTTGTGTATGTGAAAATTATTTAATTTCACAATTTAATCCTCTCTTACTATTAATAAAAAATAAATACTATACACATAATAATCATTTCTTATTATTTCATGGTGCATATACACTATAACACATTATCCTACAAATAGTGAACCATTCCTCGAGTATTATTAACTAAAAATCATTGTATATTCATATCTATATTCCAACTACTACAACCTATACTTGGTTCCATATTCAATATTTTATTTTATATTCAAACATATTATTACCTTATAAAACCAATTAAATAATCACTAGTGCATAATATAGAGTTCGTCCCAATCCACATTCTGATACAATTCCATCAAGTCATGACCTATCCAAGACTTCTATAGAGTTGATAGAAATATCAAAAAGTGATCCCTAGAACCATTTTCCAAAAACCATTTTTTGAATACTCTCAATGAGGGTATATAAATAAATTTATATGTGGAATTACCATTTTCATTTAGAAACAACAATACACCACCATAAAAATCAAAAACATAAAAATTTTGATAAAAATATATTAAAATAACCATACATGATATATCATTCAACCCAGAGTGATTAAAGAATCCAAAACATTGGAAAAATAATTGAAAAATGAATAAAATATTCAATGGGAGATAAAAATAGTATACATGTCCTCCAAAGCCAGCTAACCACAAAGTAATGATAGATAATATATCCCATCAAAATCTCAAAATCAATTCATAGAATCTGAAAATGATAAATATTTTGATTATTAAAACACAGAACTTAGTAGGTTATTCCCTATAAATCCTCTTTTAATTGTTGATAAATATATTGAATCAAGTCCTAATATTTATATGAAATACATATAACATGGGTTTAAGATTATTAAGCATAATTTCATTTCATTCATTGAATTTTAGGCATAAATTTAGAGTTATGAGGATGAATTCTAGGTTGATTTCACATATGATGGAATTTATCTTGAACAAACCAACCTTGGTCAACACATAATGTCACCTGAATAGGCCTAGTATAAGGCCTAAAGTTCATTCTAGATAACCATGATTAGGAAACAAATCCCTAGATTATTATAAAAAGAAACATGATAATGATTTCACCCTTAACATATATGTAATTGGATAGAAACAGTCAATGTATCACCACATATTTCTAAAATACATCATATGTTAAAAAAAATCATAAAAGCGACATCCAAAAACTGGATAACAGGGGATTCATGCTCTACATGACCCTCTTCCCATTACCAGTATTGTGTAAAACAAAGTTTACAAACACCGATAGATAAAAGTACAGTGTGAGAACTAATGATATGTTGGATTCCCCCAAATAATTTATACAATATCTTTCCACATGAAACCATTAGTTCTTATATAATTTTTTTTAAATAATTTCAAATTAAATCATTTTCCACATAAAATATTCCTTTGGTTTTATCTTTAAAAACATGATATATTATAATAAACAAATTAAAATAAAACAACATATATCTTTGAGGAATAATAATATGACAAAAATAGATTCATTAATCAATATACATATGAAGTGAGACACTAATCATATAAAATTACATGCACATAATGTATCCGCAAAGAACCAAAATGAAATTCATTGAACAAGGGAATACATCACTAATAAATACATAGAAAAACTAGCCAACATAAGTGAATCTTAATTTTTGGGAACCCCATTCCCTTAGTATGTCTACCAACTATAAATCATGGCATCACAGACACCTACCTTAGTGATATATTTTTTCACTAAGGTTTATCTTCATTTTGTTTTTTCCTATACCCCTTGGTCTCCAACTATGTAAGATATCATCAAAGTGTTCCATAAAAAACAATCCCAAGTTTCATAAAACATTTTCTTTAGCTATTACACAATGATTACATTCTTGAAAAACCATTACCTATTCAGAACCATCATTCAGGAAATTGATCAAACACATCATGTACATAAAATATAGTTTCCAAAGAAAACTCATTTTGAAAACACTTCTCATTTCCACCAAAGATCAAATTTTTAATTTTTTAAATAAAAACCAAAAAGATAAAATCATTACAAGACAAATTATAAGGGTATATACTATAGGATACAGAAAACTAACTCAATATTGATAAAAACCACATTTCCATCTAGGGAAGGGATGCATGAGGAATAGATCAGATCCTAGAGAACCTAGATCAGATATAATCATCACCAATTATACATGCCCATACTAGATCTAGTGATCTTGTATAATAATGAATCAAATTCATGTGGAATAAGAAAAGGAAAAAAATTATAACTCTAAAAGGAACTTTAGGCCTTATAGTAGGAATACTTATTCATCATCTCTCCTTATATCCAAGTGTATAAGGAGACATTATGTGTTGTAAAATCCATATCATCCACATGTACAGGTAAAATCTGATCATACATATAAGATATATATTGGGACTAATTTAGGAATACTTATTCATCATCTCTCCTTATATCCAAGTGTATCACAGTAAAAAATCTCATTAAGCACCACACGTCCACTAATTCCTCAACTACCTAATTTAGAAAATTTCTTCTCAGATATCTATGATCAAAATCAATTTTTAGGTATTTTTGAAACATAAAAATATAGTTCTAACGGTATTGTACCTAGTATTTCTATATCACGTTCAGATCCATTTGAGTGAAGATATACATCAGACTCTTATTGTCTGAATACCCTATAAAATACTACCTAAAAAGGTAGTGAAACCAAGTCTTATGAGTGTTCATCCCCAGAACTAACTAAATATTATGAATGTGGAAGTAAAAATCATGAGTTATTAATTAAAAATATCCCTAATCTAACACTTTCAATCAATTCATTCGAACATAACCCAAAACTATACCTAGGGAAACATAGTAGACATCATAACCCAAACCTGGCTAAGGAATCACCAAGACCAGAGCAAAATTCAATCTCACTTTCATATTTTGAAAATATATATGGAACTGACCTCTCTAAAAAAATTCACACACTTATTTTTTAGCTCTATTATAATATATGTAGGCTTGTAGAGGCTTTAAATAAAGAGCCTATAATGACTAGTTAATGCAAAGAAAATCCAGATCTCAAAAAATATTAGGCTTCTCCCAAGACATCATTACCTATATCTTCTGAGGGTCTACTGAGACACATTTTTTAGAAATTACGTGGCCAAAAAAATTCACCTCTTGATTCCAAAACTAACATTTTGATATCTTCCCATATAGATGATGTTCTTTAAATATCCAAAGGTTGATATTAAAATGTTCAATATAAACCTACATTGATATAAAATAAAAAAATCATTCAAAAAAACAACCACTAAAGAACATAAAATAAAATATTTGATTAATTGATGATATAAATACCAAAGGATCATTATTATGGGAAAAAAACATGAAAATATGCTCATATTTACCATACATACTCATGAATACATTTATAGGAATAAATTTATTTTCGAAACATAAAGAACTATACCACAATCTCAAATCAATTTTTGAAAACTATCTGTAGCCATTAAGATAATAAAAATGTCATCAATACTAGGAAAGAGTGATTTATTTTTAATTATCACCAGTTTTAGTTATTGTCAATCAGAAAAAAGTAAGATACTCCCATATTCCTTCTTTATAAAGATCACTAGTGTTGCTTATAGAGAAATGATGGGATTAATATATCCATTATACTCAATATACACAAGCTAAAACATCAATTATTTAATTAATTAGGTGATATATGGTTTGAGGGTAGGAAAATGGGCGTCATACCTAAAATAAATCCTATAGTAAAACTGTATTTGATTTTAGATTATATTATTAATGTTTCTTTGGTCAATGATCAATATCTCCCTCCACTAGGTTGTGGTTTATATATGATGGCTTGGACTAGGTCTTAGTGGTGAAGTACTTGGTGATTCTCAGTATGAGTGTGAGGGGTAGTGGACATCCTTATTTGTTCGGGATAAATAAGACTTGATTGGGAATTGCCTAAGTCAATTGGGGGTATTTTATATAACTATATCACACATTGGAAGGAGTATAGAACAATCTAAGATCTTGTTAAGGTTTATTCTCACGATTATTATTTTACCAAAGGAGTGAGATGAAGCAGTTGTGAAATATCACTTTTATCGACTTAGTATAAGAGAATTGACAGTCACATGTGAGATGCATATTTAGGTTAGTAAGTCAATGTTTGTTTAATTCATGAGAATATAAAGAAATATTTAAATGTTTTTAATTGGATTTTTAACCTTATGATCCATAAAACATAGTTTATATAAGAGAGATATAATACTTAAGAGATGAATAATGTTAGAAATCGACTATGCTGGATTTCAATCAAACTGATAAGGCATCATATCATCAAACTAACACGACTGATCATTGACTATCAGATGGACCAGAGTTGAGGTTTTTGAAAGTTAATAGATGTGAATAAATCTATTAGATGAACCTAATTGGATGAAAATCATCCTAGGTTACTTTAGCTAATATGTCTCGTCTTTTGGTTATTGAGTTTTGTGTGTGGGTTAAAAATGTGGAAGAAAATCAAAGTGGATCAAGAAGTAAGATTTGAATATCTGAGAAAATGAAAAAGGGGGAGATTATCTTTATACTCATACATATATGATCAAATAGAAAATATTAGTCACATATAATATAATAGATATCCAAAACATAAATTATTGGGCTTCACTAATTATAGAGTTTGGTGTGAAAATACAAAAAGAATAAAAATTGAGTTGCACTAGATGTGTTGAAGTTGCTACTAGGAAGAACGTTATAGTGGTATGAATTACTTATAGGTTACAAAAATTTAGTCAACCATATTTAGTTGGCTTGAATAAATGGATATATAAGTGCTTACAAAGTTTGCTTTGAGTGGAAGATCAAAGTTGTGATTTTTGAAGCACTGGTAAAGGAATCTCATCAGATGAAATTTTCAAAATAATATACTTTCTTAGTTAGATGAAATTTAATCCATCGTATGAATAGTATGACCGGATAAACATTATGATTGATAAAAAAGTATGATTGTAAAGGCCATGAAACCAGTCTAATACTGTTTTCTAGAGTGACAAATTTAATGTTAAAGTTACAAATTTTGAATAATTCCTTAAACATGGAGTTTAAAGAAATATGAAGAAAGTTGGAAACATTTGAGGAGATTCAATAATATTTTAGTATACTCTAAAATATTTAATAATAGATGAGAAGGGCCCAAATGAAATTCAAATGATTTTGAGATTTAGTTTTTTAAAGTTTGAGTTAGTCGGAAAAAAATTGGTTTCCCTCTCTTTCCTTTCCTCGATGAACTATAAATGAAAGTGCATAGTATATTTTTACTTGACACTATTCAGAGAGATAAAATGATAAAATTCTGAAAATTTTTATATGAGATGTGATTTTTCCAACCAAATTTATTTTTCATGTTAATGAATGTTTTTCAGATAGAGGGTTCTGATCAAAAGATCAGACATAAGTAAGTTTAGTTCATCGGACGAATGCTATCAGACTCGGGGGATTGATCTGAGATTTTTTGTAGAAGTTTGATAGGAATATTTTTTTTAATCAAGGAGTTAAAATGGTTTTGAAATAGGTTCAAATTGAGTAAAGGTTTATTATACTGAGGTTATCAGACTGATTCTATCAAATAGACTTTAACAGATGTAGGAACATCGGAAAGAGTTTCCAAACAGACCTATATGGATCATAAATTTTCAAAGTTATTTACCTTTTTGTGGCTCAAATTTTGTAGTAAAAAATTGTAAACAAATGGGAGCTAGTATAATATTTTTAGTAGTAGGTAGAATCTTTCCAACTGGAGTTGACACAATAGTTTTATTCACTTCATAATAATAATGAATTTAAATAGAACCACAGGGGTATCTACGATAAGGTTGTATATTCTCACACTAAGGTTCAGCCTTGTAAATCAAGTGTTCCTTTTTTACATGCCTATACATTAATTCATTATAATTTACTAAATTTTGACAAATAATAAACTATAACAACTTCCATGGGTAATGTTTCTTAAAAGTTCAAATTTTTAAAAAGAAAATCACTGATTCAACTCCCCCTTCCCAATGATTCAAAGATCCATAGGAAGTTCAAGTGGTATCAGAGAAAAGGTTCCCCTATTAAATATTTTTCATGGATAATATAAATTTTATCAACAATATATTAATTCCTACTTTTGATGGAAAAAATTATCATGGATGGAAAAATATAATGATTCCCTATTTTCTATCACTTGGCATGGAAATTTTTTATGCTTCTACAATTGTGCTTCTACCCATTGAGAAAGATGATCCCATGAATTTTTATAAAAAAATAAACATTGATTTTGATTTAATGTATTGAAATACTATTCTTATTTCCCTATCATAAAATTTTTACATGAAGGTGAGGGGTCTCAAAACTGAAAAATTAAGGATAAGATCAAAAGTATTTTTGAAGGAAATACTAAAATGTGGCAGGAAAAGAGAAAAGTATAGAGTAGTAAGTTTCAAGATGTAAGAATGAGAGAAGAAGAAACTATTGATGAGTACTTAATCTGAGTGAATGAAGTTTCTACAAAATCATAGGTTTCAATGTTGTCTTGGAGAATTCTACAATTGTGAAGAAACTCATGAGAATATTTCTTGATATATTTGAATCTAAAATACCTACTTTAAAAGATAAATAATATTTATAATGTTATAAATTTCATAAATTTATTTCTTCTTATTAAATGAGAAAATATATTTCATTCAAAAATATGAACCAAGATGAAAAATATGTTGATGATATAGGAAATATGAAAATTTAATATGCGGAAGATGTTGATCCTTATGATTATTAAGATAAGGAGGCTGATGAGTCGAATCACCACATCATGTCTCTTATATCAAATATTTATCAAAGAGGAAGCAGATAATATAGATGAATTCATCATCTAATTTTTTTTCAGTTTGGTACAATTGGTAATTTTTCTATGAATTTCCCAAAAATAAATTTTCTAAATTTGAATATTGTTCTAATGAAAAACCATGGTGGAAGAAGTTTGATAAAACTTCCTTGAAAAAAAGTAATTACACTGGTGGAAAGAATAAGTTCATTGGAAACACAATAATTATGACAAATAAAAAATTAAAATATGAATTAAATGAGGATGATTCATCAAAAGATAAATTTTTAGAAATAAATAGAACCTACTTTGAAAATTTCAAGAAAAGGTAATATTTGTAAAGTAGTGAAAAAAGAGGTGAAAATTCATACAGTGATTATCAGCTCATATCAGAACTTCTTTTATGTATTGAATAAAACAAAACTCTCAAGAAGTAAATCATAAAGACAAATAATGATAGTGGAAAGTTTATTGAATGAATAAAATATATTTCTAATCTAAAAGAAGAATACATACTGGAGATCCTAGGATACAAAATAAGAATTATTGAACAGGGAATTACGATTGAAGGCCTAAGTAAACAATTTGGAAGTAAAGAATATAAATCTAAAAAATTCAATCAAAATTACATCAAGAATAAAGTTCCATAATAATTTTGAATAAAAAAATTATCAAGGATTCATAAGTAAAAGTAGAATCATCTAAATCTATAGAAAAAGAATATTCAAGAATCATATGAATTATGGATCTTCCAAAAATAAATTTTCATCTCATTTTTCTTATATTTTAGGTGTCAATAAATGTGTTGGTAAAACTTGGGCTGAGAAGGGTTATGAAAAAACCAACACATTACAAAAATTTAAAAAATCCATATATAAGAAAGATGACACATGTCCAGATAATTTTAAAGAAAAAAAAGAAGGTTTGAACCTCAATAAAATTTCTAAAGAAAAAATCATAATTATATAGAAAACCAAGATTTTTTGTTTTTATTGTGGCTATGGAATCTCTCGTCATAGGGAATATAATTTTTGTCATAATTTTTCACCTCCCTAAAAAAGTGATGAAAAAAAGGGAAGTAATGGTGGAAACAAAATGAGTAACTTTTCTAAAACAAAGAATGTTGGAAAACTGAAATCTCAAGATGTTAGAAAATTTACTTTAAAAACAAATTTAAATGTCTAGAAGAAGTTTTTGTAATATGTGACCAGGTTGTACACCATGGAAAAGAATATATGAAAACAAATCCAAAGAAAAGTTATTCCGGTAGAAAATAAATAGAAGTTAGAAAAAGAAATATGAGGAAAGATAATTTGTTGTTTAGATTGCTTTAAAATAGAATAAAAGAAAAAAACCACGGATTATTAACAATGTTTGTTCTTTATACATGATGGGAGATTTGAAAATAATTAATGTTGTTTAAAATTGATATGGATGAGAAGTTACCTTCAGGAATGATAGTTCCTTAAAAATCCATGGAATTGGAATGACTGAGATTAAAGAAGGAAATTTGAAATTTAAATAAGCTTTATATATTGATGGGATAAAACAACAATTACTTACTACAAGTCATATTTGTGATAATGGAAAATAAGTGATCTTTAGAAAATATTTTTTTAGCATAAAAAGTGTGAAATATGGAAAAGTCGTAACTAAATGAGAAAAAACTGGAGGAAATATTCTCCCAATAATAGAACATTGTAACTCTTATTAACTAAAAGTTAAAGATGAAAACAAATTGTGGTATTAAATACTCGGAAATCTTGGGGAAAAAAGTAATGAAAAACTTTCCAAATTTGATTCTTTTTTCAATTTTATATATTTGAAAAGAAGAAAAGGTGGTATTTTCATAACATTAATGAAATGGAGAATGGCTAGTAAAATCCCAAAAATAGTTGAGATTCATTTTATCAGACCTATTGAACTTATTCACTCATATCTTTTTAGGCTGATGATACACAAATCTATAAAATTATATTTTTCACTTTATCACTTTTATTGATAATTTCACTTATATGACCAATATAATGATCATGATATACAAGCCATAGTCTATAAATGTAATTAAAATTTTTAGAAAAAGATGTTGAGAGAGAAATGGGGGATTATATAAAGAATTTGATAAAAAATAATGATACATAGTTTACATGAAATTATTTTTAATCTTATTAAAAAAATCATCGAATCATTCATCAGTATAGTGTTTCAAACACCCTATAACAAAATGGAGTATCCAAAGGGATAAATTGAAGTTTGGTCGAAATGGGAAAAATTATGTTAGTATAATTAAATCTTTCGAAGTTCAACTAGAGAGAAGCTGTTAGTACTATTGTACATGTACAAAACCAATGTTTGTTAAGGCCGAAATCAAACAATAATTTCTATGAATTGTGGCATAACAAATAACCATTAGTGAAATATTCCATGGTTTTTAAAATTCTATATTTACTAAAAATAAAAAATTTAGAACTTTGGAAATTTTATGAAAATGACGATGAAGGAACATTCATGGGATATTCACCCAACAAAAGAAGTTACAAATGTTTGAACAAGAAAATAAAAAATTTGGTGGATTCCTGTGATGTGAAAGTTATTTATCCAAATTACATAGTAAAGGATGTTGAAAATGTTGAATAATACAAGCTATAGATTTCCAAAAAAAGTGAAAGTGATCCAAATTAGTTATATCAAGACTTAGAAGAATCATATGATGAGGAAAGTGATTCTGGAAGAGAAACATTGAAATTCATACCTTATAGAAATAGGTAAAAACTAAAAATATACTTGTAAATAAATAACCTCTAATTTATACTATAATAAGGTTGATATTAGAAAATCAGACATCACCCATTTCAAATATTGAACTAGAATCATATTCTAAAGCAATAAAAAACAAAGAATTGGTGAATATAATGAATGAATAGTTGGATAAAATTGAGAAAAATGAAACACAGGATCTTGTTACATTATTAGTAGGTAAAACTTTTATTGGAAAAAAATGGTTGTATATAAACAAGTTGAATAGACATGGATAAGTTTCAAGAAACAGAGTAAGACTTGTTTTTAAAGGATATTCAAAACTGTAAAGTGTGTATTTTTTAGAAAAAATTTTCCCTGTTGCAATATTAGAAACTATTAGAATGTTTCTATTAGTAGATACACATCAAACATACATAGTTTATCAAATATATGTAAGATCAAATTTCCTTAATGGTGATATTAAAGGAATAGTTTACTTTTAGAAAGCTTTTGGGTTTATACTAGATGAATATGGAAGCAATGTTTTTAAATTTAAGAAATCCTTATATGGGTTAAAATAATCCTCATGTTCTTGGTACTCCATACTTGAAAATTGGTTTAAAAATATGTATTTTAATAAAGTGATGGTTGGAAGAAACTTGTATGTGAAATAATTAAACCCCAACACCTTAATTGTAATTTTTTATGTGGATGATATAATTATTTGGGGGGATAGAGAAAAGTTTTGTAAAGAGTTTTCTTCAAAAATGAATGAAATTTTTCAAATGTCAATGTTTGGATAATTAACATTATTCCTTGGTTTAAAAGTTCAAAAAAATTAAAAATACATTTTCTTATGTCAATAAAAGTTTGATAGGGAATTTTTACAAAATTTCAGACTGATATAACCCAAATAAGTTTCTACCCATATTTCAGTTGGGAAAAAGATGAGTAAAGACAAAGCTTAGAAGAGTGTGAATCAAAAAGATTTTAAAATTTTGAGAGGAAGTTTTATTTACCTTTGTACCTCAAGACCTAATATTTTTTATAATGTAAATTTAGGTTCCATATATCAGGGTGATCCAAAATAATCTCATATGTTGGAAGTAAGTAGAATTATAAGATTGGTTAAAGGAATAACTTTACATGGTGTATTATATAAAAAATGTGATAAGAAATTTCATGGCTATACTTATGTTGATTAGGTGGTATATTTCAATGATAAAAAATCAACTTTAGAAGGAACATTTTTCTTGGGAGAATGAAGTATAATTTGGAAGATTATGAAACACATTTTAGCAATTTTATTTACAATAGAATCCAAATATGTCGAAGCTACTCAAGCTTGTACTCAAATGTTATGGATGAAAGTTTAGTTGGAAAATATGAAAGTTGATGTTTCCAAACCATTGAAGATAATTTGTGATAGTCAAACTAAAATTGATCTTTCTAATAATCATTTCTATCATTCAAGATCAAAGAACAATGATATTAAGTTTCACTTCATTGAATAAAAAATTGACAGTGGAGATGTTTTTCTAGAACATATTTCAATGAGGTATCATATTTTCAGTATATTTACTAAGGAAATGTTGAAAGAGAGATTTTTATACTTAAGGATGAAACATAAAGTTTATCCTCCACCAATGACTTCACTAATTTCTTAATGTATTCCTACAAAGTTCTTCATATTATTTTCAAAAAAGTGGAATAATATGTACAACTTTATCCTATAAGGGGGGTATAATTACTTTTCTTACTTTAATGAATCTTAAGGTATGGTTATCTTAAAATGGGAGAGAGAAAAATGAGAGAACTGGAAAAGTTAGGGGGGTTATCATAACATGGCCAAAAAAATTCATATCATTGAGGGATAAAATTATTCTAAAAATATTACATTATCTAGTAGTGTTGTTTTATGACACTTAATTTTGGGAAAGTCAATGTTTTGGTAAATGATAAAAAATCTGATTTGTTACAAAAATGAGTTGTGAAAAGGTCTAAGTGTTTAAAAATAGTGAATAGAAAAGGTTATTAATGAGAGTTATCATAAAAGGGGGATATTTAAGATATTTTTTTTTGTTTTCCAAAAAAATTATATTTTTTGACAGTTAACTTTTTTTAATGGATTTTTTATAAAAGAGTAAAATATGAGTTTATAAAAATGACATTAAAAATTTTCTGACTTGGTGTAAAAGAATCAATTGGTAAAGTATGGAAGTTATAAAAGTGGGTAAGTTGTTTAACATTCCAAAAAGAGTCTAATGGTGATTTTTTTCAAGTTCCTAATATATCATGAAGAATTCGTGATATGAGTTGAGTTTCATAAAATAATTGAGAAGTGAAAATTTATGAGGTTTTTGAAAATTAACGTTTTCAGGACAAAGATCATTAGATTGATAAATTTTAGAACATTGAAATTATGAATTTTCTAAAGTTAGAATAATTCAAATATTGTTGATCGGATCAACCATCAGATGCATATTTTGGTTAATAAGTCAAATTCTGTACAAGTAATAAGAAGACAAAGAAGGATTAAAAATTTGTTTATCGTAATGTACATAAGATGATCCATCAGAATCTATTTCTATTAAAGAGTTATAATGATTTGAAGACAATGAATCTGAGAAATCAAATATGTTGGATTTTAGTTAGACTGATAATGCATCTGATACAGATCACCAGACAAACCAGACCGAACGTCAACTATCAAATGGACTAGAGTTCATGTTTGTGAAATTGAAGGGATACACAGAGCTCCATCTGATAAACTTTATTAGATTCAAATAATAATATGTTTCATTATTTAGTATTTTTGGTTTTTCAGTGTCACAATTGTATATGAAAAGAAAAGTGTCTCAATAAGTTAGATTTGAATATCTGAGAAAAATGATAACTGGGAGATCATCTTTGTAATCAAACACAGATGATAGGACTGAAGAATATAGTCATAGATAAGTGATAGAGATCCAAAACATAAAATTTTGAGATTTACTAATTATTGATTTTTGTGTGAAAACAATAAATAAATAAAAATTAATTTTCACCAGATGATTTGAAATTTATACTAGTAATAACATTTTAGGAGTATAAAGTCTTTCGAAATTGTAACAATGTAGTCAAACATCTTTAGTTGTCTCAGAGAAACAGATAGAGAAATTTTTACTAAGTTTTTTTAGATTAATATCAAATTTTTTATGTTTTGAAGAATTGGTAAACAATTCCCATCAGAATAACTTTTCAAATCCAGAATACATTTGTAATCAGTTGATCTTTTCTCCATCAGATAAATAGTATGATCAGAAGAACACTATAATTGAACATACAACATGATCAGACTAAGAATATTTTCCTAAGTTACAAAGTAAATGTTGATGTTAAAAAGTGTGACTAATTTCTTAAACATATAGTTTATGAAAATTTTAATAAAGTTTGAAATTTTTTATAATATTCAAGAAGGATCCATAAGAGTTGAGAATAGCTGAAAAGCATCCTAATAAAATTTAAATAACTATGAAATTTGAATTTGTGACATTTTATTTATTGGGAAAACAAATTGGTTTCCAACCCTTTCATTTCTTGATGCACCAATAAATATAAGTACATAGTGAATTTGTACATGACAATGTTTAGAGAGAGAAAATTTTGAAACACTGAAAGAAAATTTGTCATAGGTGAGTTTTCCAACCAAAGATATTTTTCATCATGAAGATTATATTCTGGATAGTTGGTTCTAATCAAAATATCAAATAGAGGTAATTTAATTTCGTCAGACTAATTCTATTGGACTAAGTGGATTGGCATGAGTTTCTGAGAATGTGTGAGAAAAAAAATTAATAATCTGATAGATCATACTGTTTTAAAATGGGCACTAATTGAGTAAAGTTGCATTGGAATAAGTTTATCATACTGATTCCATCAGATGGAGTCCATTGGGAATTGGCACATCATACAAAGTTTTTGGATTGACCATTATGGATAAGAAAGTCTCAATGTTCTTTACTTTTTATTGCGGCTCAGATTTTGAAAGAAAATTCTGTAAACTGATGGTTGTCAGTATAATATTTCCTATCGAGATGTATAATGTTCCTAATGGGAGTTGACACAAATGTTTTACTCACTTCTTGATAATAGTGAATTTTTATAAACCCATGAGATTGGATATGGTAAGGATATAGGTTCTCTTAATAAGTAAAAACCTTGTATATATAGTGTTCCATGTTTACCTTCCTACATTTTCATGAATTTAAATTTACTAAATGTTTATGAGGAATAAACTCCAAAAATTTATATGGGGTTCAGTTTCATAAATTTGAAATTTATAATAATACAATCACTAATTCACCCCTAGTGATTCAATGATCATTAGAAACTTCAAAACTAAATTCATTTATAGCTTCATCAAACAAAATGTTCCATGACCATGTTACTTTCTTTAACCCATAAATGGATCTTTGCAACTTGCATACTTTTTTGGCATCCTTTGGTGTCGCAAACCCTTTGGGTTGTGTAATGTAGATATCCATATAATGGTTCCCATTAAAGAAGTTTTATTTTGGCATCCATATAGAAAATTTCATAGTCATGGTAAGATCCTATAGAGAGTAGAATTATGATGGATTTTAGCATAGAAACAGTGGAACAGTTTCATCATAGTATATGCCTTGATGTTTTTTCAACCATTTCGAAACTAGGCATGGCATATAAATAATAAATTTTACATCAATTCCCAGTTTATTCTTGGATACCCATTTAAAAATAATGGTATTTATATCCACTGAAGGATCTAACAAAATCCAAACATGGTTCTGGTACATGGAATCCATTTCAGAATTCACAGCTTTTTTTATTTGAAAACTTTTGTGCCACTTACTAATTCCTTTTAGGATACATGATCATTATTATCAAATAATAATGAGTCACTATCCTTGATGAGTATAAAACCATATATTTTAGGTTCTCTAGACTTTATTGTGCTATTTTGTAATACTTAGGTGTCTGAATCATCATATTACAAGTGCCTTTTTAAAAACTTTTCTTATGCCAACTCTTATGTACCTTGATCCTAGACTTCATCAAAGTCTATATTTCTCCCATAGTATCATTTATTAATGTTCTCCCTATAAAGGAATATGCAATTTCTTTCTACAATTTCCTTTTCATATTATGGGTTGTATAATTAATATTCCCTTATTTCCTTAGGTTATCCTATAATGGTACAATCTGAGACTCGAGGTGAAATTTTGTTACCCGAAGATGCATTAACAAATGCTTCAAAACACCACACTTGTAAATTCCACCACACAGATTTCCTTCCACACCAAAGTTCATATAGAATACCATTTTTCACATTGGTTGGAACTTGGTTTAGTATATGTGTTGTTTTTTGTAATGTGTATCACCAAAAGGATAATGGAAGACTCGCATAACTCATCATTGATTTCACCATGTATAACAAGGTGTGGTTCCTCAATTAAATTACAGTATTCTATTCAGGAATATAAGGAGGATTGGTTTGCGATAGAATATCAAACTCTCATAAATAATCAATAAATTCTTTTTTAAGATATCATTCACTACCACCTAGGTGGAGTTTCTTAATATTCTTACCTAAATGGTTTTCAACATTATTTTTGTATTATTTGAATTTATAAAATGAATCTAACTTACACCCATTTAAGTATAAATATCCATATCTACTAAAATGATTAGTAAAAGTTATGAAGTATGATTAATGACCCCTTGATTTAAATTGAACTTTTCCACACACTTTGAAAAAATAATTCAATAATCTCTTTATTCCTTTCACCTTTTCCACTAAATGGGGATTCATTCTTTTTTCCTTATAAACATGCATGACATATGCCAAGTGGTTTTAGTTTAAATGAATCCAAATATCTCTCTAGGTGTAATTTGGTCAAACGGTTCTCATTTACATAACCCAGCCAGTGATTCTATAGTTGGTTATGGTATGACTCATGTGAAATAGTTTCTTTATCCCTTTCCATAACTTGTCTTGTGTAATACAACACATAATGAACATTATTTAAATATTCCTAACCATAAAATATGATCTATTTATAAAAGAAGTGACATTTATTAAAAAAATTAAACTAAATTCATATGTTTCAAGTCTGGATACATATATAATGTTCTTGGTAACTGAATTAACATAATAAAAATCTTTTAAGACCAAGATAGTTCTCATTGACAATGTTAGATGGTAGTCCCCAATAGCAACATCAGTAAGTTTGGCTCCATTGGATGCTCGTAGATATACATCACCCCATAAAATCTTTCAGAATCTACTTTGTTCATCTATTTTAATTTATATTTGAGCCCCGCATGTTATACCTAACAAAAATTTTATAGAAACAAAATAAATTGTAATTTATGAGAAATTCACCTTAAACATCCCCTTGCTTCTTTTCGGGGGTACAAATTTTCTTCCAATGGCCCTTCTTTTCACATGAATAGTATAGAGAATCGTGTTAACTTCCATGTCCCTTGATGCTTATATTCTTGGAAGGGAGTTATTCATAATATTTATTATTATAACTCTTCGCCTATCCTTTCCTTTTATTCACCATATTGATAATAGTCTTTTTAGGATTTATATATTTTCCATCTTGGTAAAGTAGAGTGAGAACATTAGGGAGAGACTTATTTATGTTTTTCATGTTGAAATTGATAAAAATGGAGAAGATCTAATGGAGTGATGAAAGAATGATACTAATGTGCAATTATTCAGGAAATTTAAACCTTAGAACCTATATGTGATCAATGTTTCAAATGATCCTAAAAATGTGAGGCCTAGTGGTGTACCTTATTTGAGTTTTCATTAAAAGAGTTCCTTGAATATCTAAAATCATTCTTCTCTGGATATATCCTAATAAAGATGATGGAGATTTTGGAGTATGATATAGACATCCATGTCTTCATGTGACTTCATTATTTCATTAAACATGGATGAAATCACTTAACAGTTAATATCAATTGCATTTATCAGGTTTTTATCATAGACAACAAACTCTACATTACTCACCTCCTTAGAAAGTGGATCTGAAAGAGAGAATTCTAACACGTAAGACTTGTTTATGGAACAACACTGCCTTTGGGCATCTAAACTATTAAAAGAAGTTACTACCAGTTAAGATATGGTCTTTCTAAATAATTTATAATAGAGATAATAGGTTTGTTTTTTCACTATTATACAATATTAAAATATCAAATTATTAATACTTCACTTGATTACAATTTATGTGATACATAAAAATATTTTTAAATATTTTTTTTAATTCTCCCACAATTTTATCTAGCACCAAAACATTTACTATTGAACTTAGTGTTTCTAGTTTCACTACTATAGATTTGGTTTTATCCAGAACTATATAAAAGTACGGATAAAGACTACCTTTATCAGTGCTCATAGAAAGAGCTCATAAAATGTACCTTTTATCAACACTAAGAAAGAAAAAATAAATACACCCTATATCAGCACCTTTTTTAACATTGATAAAGGTACTATTTATCAGAGTTTTGTTCTAGCATAATTAAAAAAATACCCATTCACTACCACAAAACTGGGCAAGGCCAGCGCCACCACCTTATCAGCGCTAACAAAAAAGCGCTGATAAATGGGGGGCCTTTATCAGGGCTCAAAAAAGCACTAATAAAGGGACCCCCTTTATCAGCGCTTGTTTAGTAGCGCTGATAAAGGGGGGCCTTTATGAGCGCTTTTTTTAAAAGCGCTGAAAAAGGGTCGACTTCAAAAAAAATTAAAAAAATATATTAATATATTAATATAGTTATATAGCTATATTGATATAAATATAATATATAATTTTTAAATATATTTTAGATAAGTATAAATGTACATTTACACTTAATATACTTCATATATAAGATAATTAGTGAAAATTGATTCTTAAAAAATTAAAAAAAATATTTTTAATTAATAATTTGATAATTATCATGGAGTAATAGTTATCTAATAACAATTTGAAGAATAAAAATATTAAAAAATTAAAAAAATATCCAAAATATGTTGAAAATGCAACACAAACTGCAAACGGCCATAACTTTTGATCCGGGTGTCCATTTGAGCTCTACAACATATCAAATCGAAGCATGCGACTAGCTCTACGTCGCTGTGACCTAGGGGACCTCGATCAAGCATTTTTTTTAGCCAAAAATTGGCCCATAAGGTCTCCAAAACTGAGTTTTTAGTCGGGGTACCCAGAGTTTTTAACATTTTGTGGATTTTTAGCATTGTTTAAGGGGGTATTATTGGATTTTCTTGGTGGGGACTGAATTTATTCCAAGGTATCACATTTATATTGATATTATGTCTTTGAAATTTTATCATTTTTTATAATGCACTGTTATTTATAATCAAATATATAACTATATGTACATATTTTTTATATATTCACACCTAAAAATTAAATTTTTTAAATAAATAATTACACATATTTACATATAAAATATAATAGCTTTATCTAAATAATAACTAATATCCATTTTATTTAAAATACCAATATATGAATATTTATATAACTACTATATATTAATATAACTATATATATATTAATATTACTCTATATATATTAATATAACTATATATATATAAATAAATATAACTATATATATATATATTAATATAACTATATATATTAATATAAATATATATTACTGTACAAATAAATATAATGAAATAAATATATAAATAAATAGATATATCATGAATAAGAGAACAAATCAATATAGGGTAGTGGCAAAGGATTTAGATGCGCATGGGGGAGGTCTCAAGATCAAATCTGGGAGGAGGAAAGGGCGCGCGCGCAAGGGTTATTTAAAGGGCTAGCGCTGATAAAGGGTGTAGGCGGTGTGGGCGGGCGCTAGATATGCGGGAAAGCACTGATAAAGGGGGGCTGAAGTGCTGTAAAAAGCCCCCCCCCCCCCCGACGAGATTGGTAGAATTTTTTTTATCAGTGCTAAAAAAAAGCGCTGATAAAAGGGGTCTTTATCAACACTTTTTGGAGTGCTGATAAAGGGGACCCCCCTTACCTTTGCCGGCATTATCAGTGCATTTTTAGCGCTGTTAATAGCCATTTTTATTGCTGATAAAAGCCATATTTGTAGTAGTGATTATTAGTGGTTTTTTAGTGCTGATAAATCCCATTTCTATCAGCACTACTAAAATGAATTAATAATGGTTAAATTTTCTAATTTCAAAAAAAAAATAGATAAAAGCCACATTTATAATAACTTTTTTCCGAAAATAATAAAATTGAGCTCTATCGTTGCTAAAAATCCATGATAATAGGTACTTTTATCAATTATAGAAAAAATAAATGATAAAGGGAAATTTTATCAATGATAAAATAAAAGCGCTAATAAAATAGTCCCTTTATGAGTGCTTTCATTTTAGCAGTGATAAAATGTTTATTTCATAAAATAAATTATATCATTAAAACTAATATATTAATATTTTTATATGTTTATATTGATATAAATTTAATATATTTTATTAAATATGATTTATAAACACTACAATAAATAAATCCCTTTAAATGGGAATAACAAGCCTTTGTCAGCACAAAAAATCACTAACAACTGGAGCATAATTAAAGCCATGGGACATTATCAGTGCAAAAAATCACTGATAATGGACCCCCTTTATCGATACTTTGATTTAGTGATGATAATGGGACCCTCTGTCACTTCTATAAAAAGTAATGATAATCGGATTCTTTATCATTGCTACTAAAATTGTTGATAATGGAATAATTTATTATAACTTTTCATAGCACTAATAAAGGGTCACTTTATCAGTTCTTCTTCTATAAATGATAAAGGGGATTACTAATACAGTGTGATATTATAATTATAGAACACTACAACATCAAAAAAGAAAAATTGAGAAAATTCAAGATAAATTACAGAATTTAATTTAAATAAAACTTATAATACAAATACTAGTAGAAAACACTATAGTATAAACACATCAAACATTGGATTGTATAATTACATGAGTAAGTACAAACTATCATAGATATTCAAAAATATAAATGTTCCTTTTATCTTTGGCCCCTAACCCATGGTCATGAAATTATTTTCCAAACAAACAACTCTATATTGAGTAAAATAATACACATGTATAAGAAAACAATTCTTATATAACTAATTCAATAAAGAAATAAATTAAACACAAAATGTCAATTTTAAAATAAAAACATATACTTTGAATCATTTGAAGTAGACCATATATCAGATTGAATTTTAGTTCAATTTTACATTTCACACCATTTCTTTTTGTTCTTAAAAGTTGGTTATCTTGAATTGGATCTCATCAGTGGTGATAAAAAACTCACTATGGATGGGAGCCAATTTAAGTGGTCTTACTTTTTTAGAACAATTATTCAATTACCACCCCATTTCTTATTTGTCTTGAATAATTATCTCAATGAAAATTAACTAAATAAGTATTCTATAAAAATTATAAGGAAATTAATTAAGTAATAGAAGATAAAATGATAATTAAACAATATATTCTTAATTTATTGATTTTGGTGATGTCGTGCACATTTTAAACTAAAATGGAACTTATATATTGAAAACTATAAATTTGAGTTTTACGGACCACAACATGTGTCAGATTCACCTGTATCCAATTTTTATATATCAAAATTGAATTATAGACTTTTTTTATAATGTTTGAAAACAATATGATCTTGTTTTCCTAATATTAGCTAGTAGCATGTGTTTTAAGCTAAAATGAAACATTTATATTGAAAACACGCACTTTGAGTCATAATGACCATATAGGGTTTCAGATTAATGTTTAGTTGATTATTACGCATCAAAAATGAATCATGGACCATTTTCTTGATGTTTTAAAATAATCTAATCTCGTTTCATTGAATTTATCTATTTCGCGTGTGTTTTAAACTAAAATGAAACTTGTATTAAAAACAAGTACATTGAGTTATATCGATTACATCATGTATCAGATTGATGTGAGATCAATTTTTACACTTCAAAAAATTAATTATAGACTATTTTTCTAAAAATTGAAATCTACCTGAGCTTTTTTTCTTGATTTTGGCAATTTGATAGGTGTTTTAAACTAAAATTGGACTTTTGTATTAAAAACACATACTTTTATTTATATTGACCACATAATGAGTCATATTGATGTGAATTAAATTCATACACTTAAAAAATGAATTATGGATCATTTTCCAAAATTTTAAAATCAATATGTGCTCATTTTCTTAGTTTGACGATGTGGCATGCATTTTAAACTAAAATGAAAACTTTTTGCTGAAAAATGAACTTTGAGTCATATTGCTCACATCATCTATCAAATTTATGTGTGGTCAATTTTTACATGTCAAAAATAAATTTGGAACCATTTTCCATAATTTTCAAAACAATATCACCTTTTTTTCTTGGTTTTGGTGACTTAATGTGTGTTTTCAACTAAAATGACACATTTGTTTTGAAAACATGCACTTCAAGTCATACCGACAGCATCATGTGTTGCATTTATTTTTGGTTTATTCCTACATGTCAAAAACAAATTATGGATATTTTTCCTAAAGTTTTAAAATAATTGAATCACATTTTCTTAGTTTTGTCTATATTATGAATTTTAATCTAAAATGACAATTTTGGGTTGAAAACACACACTTTGAGACATATCGACTACATCATGTGTCAGATTGGTGTGAGATCAATTCCTACATGAGACAAACTAATTATGGACAATTTTACTAAATATTGAAAATAATCCTATCTCATTTACTCATTTTTGGTGATGTGACAAATGTTTTAAAATAAAATGGAACTTTTATACTGAAAATAAGCACTTTGAGTTATACAAACCACATCGTGTAGCAGATTGATTTGTGGTAGATTCCTATAATCACAAATGAATTTTGGACCATTTTACAGATGTTTTGAAATAATAAAATATTTTTTTCATGATTTTGGCTATTTGATGTGGGTTTTCAACTAAAATTGAACTTTTGTATTGAAACACGAAATTCGAGTAATATTAAATACATCATGTGTCATATTGACATGTTTTCAATTACTATAGTTCACAAATGAATTATGGATATAAGAAAAGTTTAGATTATTTACTATGTTTTGTCTATGTGATGAGTTTTAAACTAAAATGACAGTTTTTTATTTAAAATAGAGACTTTGAATCATATCAAAAAAATTATGTTCCAGATTGGAATGCGGTTAATTCCAACAAATAAAAAATGAATTATAGGTCATTTTCTTAATGTAGGAATACAATTTAAGATATTTTAATTATTTTTGGAAATGTAACACGTGATTTAAACTAAAATTTAACTTTTGTATTAAAAACACACACTTTGAGTCTTATTAAGAATTTAATATGTTAGATTGACGTGTGGTTAATTCCTATACATCAAAAATTACTTATGGATCATTTTCCTAAAGTATAAAAATAATATGAATTTTTTCCTTGTATTTCATCATGTGATGTGTGTGTTGAACTAATGTGTAAATTTTAAAAAATATTTATCAGATAAAAATGATGTGGGAATTAACAAAAAAATGTATATAAAATGATGAGAAAATTAACTAAATGAATAGTTTGAAGTCACCTATTCATGATGTTTGTATACATTATTACACCATGTATTCTTCCCATCTGTTTCTAAACAAATTGATTTCCTCTATTCTAGTTATCCTAAAGAAATGAATCAAAAATAATATAGAAGCATTATGATACTAATTATTCATATCCCAAGTGAATCTCTATGGTCATATCCCATAATATATCATAGATTTATTAGGTAATAAACTAAATTTTATATTAAAAAACATTCTAAAACCATGTATGTTTCCCACTCATCTCTAAAAAATAATTCTTCTTTTGAGTAAATAGATTGGTTAAAATCATGGAAAAACTGAGAAAATATAGGGAAACTTTTTATTAAGAAATATTTTAAATGAAATTTTAATTACCTTAAAAATTAACTATTCAAGAATTCTAGGATCATAATGGTATATTATATCTTTCATAATTTTTTTACAAAATATCCATAATAATTGCTTTTCTCTTAATTTGGACATTGCAAAAACATTGATAAAAATATGTAAATTGATTTGAAATATGTTTTGATAGTTAAATATTTCTACATATACCTTAATATATTTCTATTTTAAGTAATCCATATGAATATTATTTTCAATCACTAGCCTCGTACCTTGATTTAGACTAAATTTAAAGATCGCCCTATCATAACAGCATTTTGTAACACAAACTAAGACATTTTAATCCATTTTTGTCTATAAATTACTAATTTTAGTGCATTAAAATTAATATTACACATCATGTGTGGTTGGTTTGATGGAAACCCATGCATTAGATCCAAAAAATAAATATTTTTCATATTAAAATTTATTGCAATAAACATCCAATGATTCCTAAAAAACAAAAATAGATAATTAATGAAAATAATAATAATATATTTTGTATGATTATATTAAATAATTTTACCCATACATTGAAGGTATCAAAAAGATTCTATATTCTATTATTTTATTCTCAAATTCCTCATTTAGTACATATATTTTCTTATCAATTTCATTTAACTCCTATGAAATTTCATCTGTATAAATGATACAGGGATTAATGAATCCAAATCATGCTTTTTCTGGTTTTCCCTTTATATAGTAATAATATAAACACCTATAGAAAATATGAATAGTTATTAACATTAATGAACATATTAGATCATTTTTTGGATAGACGTATTATGAAAATTTCACTACAAAAAAATAGTACAATAGAAGGGGTTATTTAGAGGGGGTTCTTCAAAACCCCCTCTAAATTCTTTTTTTGTAACATTAGAGGGGGTTTTACACAACCCCCTCTAAAATTTTTCTCATTTTTTCAATATGTAGTTGTATTTTAGAGACGGCTATGTTAAAAATTTTGCTACTTTAATAATTAGTGGTGCTATGTATTTAGTTACATACACTATATATTCAGGTTTGAGGGGCTAGACACACACACACACATTCAGTTATATTTTAGAGGTGTTATGTGTGTGTGTGTGTTATACTAAATGTTTTTTTAAAAGAAAATAGTGAGGGTTCACAACCCCTTCTAATGTAAGACATTAGTGGGGGTCCAAAACCCCCTCTAATGTAAGACATTAATGGGGGTTCAAAACCCCCTCATGAACCCCCACTAATGTCTTACATTAGAGGGGGTTCACAACCCCCTCTAATTTAAGAGATCAGAGGGGTTATGAACCCCTACTGTTTTCTTAAAAAAATCATAATATATCTATACTATATATTGTGTAAACATATATGAATGTATTTATAAAATGTATAAT
Source organism: Viscum album (assembly GCA_963277665.1). Lineage (NCBI taxonomy): Eukaryota > Viridiplantae > Streptophyta > Magnoliopsida > Santalales > Viscaceae > Viscum > Viscum album. The sequence goes on along the minus strand of OY728157.1, from coordinate 1,973,555,025 downwards.
ATATTATATTCATATAAATATGTAATATATATATATATATATATTTATATATTTGTGTACGTATAAACTTAATGTGTATATATATATAATATATGTGTATTCAAATAAATATAAACAATTATAAATAAATATATAAATACACATTTGAGTTTGTGTGTGTTTGATATAGATGTATTTATAAATACATGCATACGTGATTTTATTTAAATACATGTAAATATATAATTTATAGAGGTGTGCAGAAAATATATATATGCATATATATTTATATTTATATAAATAAGATACATGTTATTTATTTAATTTATTTAAATATATTATGCAAATAATGTTTATCTTAATAAACTTATTAATAAATATAAATACAATAATATATAAATTATATGTGTAAATTTGTTAATATATATATGTTATTAATATATATGCTTATTTTAGTAAACTTATTATATGCATTTAAATATATTGTTTTAATAATGTTTATTTTAATAAACTTATTAATATATATAAATACAATAATATATAAATTATGTGTAAATTTGTTAATATATATAGGTTTATTAATATATGTGCATATTTTAATAAACTTATTATATGTATTTAAATATTTTATGAAAATAATTTATATTTTAATAAACTTACCAATATATATATATATATTGAATAATATAGGTTTTGTAAAAACAAGATGAGGGTAGGGTTGGTGGTTTGGGCACCGACTTGATACCCTATCGGAGTGCGGTTCGAATCCTGGATGCATCAAATTTTTTAAAAGACCTCTGATTTAAAAGGATGAAGAGGAGATGAGGTCTGGACTGGGGGCAAGGCTGGACCAGGACATGCATGAGGATCGGGGGACACCAGGACATGGACCGGCGGACACCGGGGGGACCCGGGGACACGCATGAGGACCAAGGGACATCGGGGGGACACACATCAGACACCCGACGACTGGGGGGACACTGGGGGGACACACAACAGACACCCGAGGACTGGGGGACACATCGGGGGACATCGGGGGGACACAAAGCCAGACACCCGAGGACCGGGGACTGGGGAAGACCCGACACAGGAGAGACATGCCCGAGGACAGACGGGGGCGAGACCGAGACATGAACGAGGACAGACGGGAGACACCTGAGACAGGCGAAGAAGGATGGATAGATCCGAGACACCCAGGAGGGTCCAAAGCGGGAGTTTCTTAAAAAAAAAAAGAAACATTTGGGGCAGTTATGGAAAACTGCCCCAAATGCAATTAATAATTATGGGCTGTTTGAACCGCACCTAATCCCTCTAGTAGAGGCGAATGAGGTTATAACTTCCACTAATTGCAAGCAGTTGTGGTGCACTTTGGACTACATTAGAGGGGGTTTAAACCCCCTCTAATTTAACCACCGCTAAATTTATCATGCATTTACCGACGCTTTCTTAAAACTGCCTCTACTAACATTAGGCGGGAATATTAGCGGTTGTTTCTCATAATCGCCGCTAATGTCTTTAGAAGGGGTTATAACCCCTTATAAAGTCAAAAATAACCCCTTCTAATATGGTCATTTTTTTGTAGTGTTTACCTTATGTTTGAACTCACAACTGAGACTCCCATCCATTCAAACATGAGAATCTCATATATTTTCTTGATTCCAACTATGTATGTAATTATAGTTTCAGATATCCCTTCTTAATATATAATTTAAGATATATCTCTATATTTTAATGTGGTGTCTACATGAAGTTTTAATGCTAAAATATGTTATTGTGGAACTGGTACGAATAAGGAACGCCCAGAAGGTCCTTTTGTTTTCTTGGCTAATTCACTTAATTTTCTTGATTTGATCTTCCATTTCATAATTGTTTTATCTTTTTGTAATACCATACCTCACTTCAGTCCTTTTTTTATCAAATGGTTACAGGTTTTCAATTTGAAAAAAAATTGTTATGGACATACCTCATGTATCATTATAAGATTATATGGCCATCATATGAAAGTTAAAATATCATCATTGATTGTTCTAATATTTGGATAATCAATTGTAATAAGCAAATCAGTGCCTAACTCTTGAGATTCTTCAATCCCCATTCTCATGTGCTCTTTTGGGAGTTCATTTTTCTTCATTTTTTCTCTTAAGATATTATAAATTGTACCCCTTACAACAAGTTGGTTTGTGGGTGTTGATAGATAGAAATAACATAAAACATTACCCTATAGAATTGTAGTAATATAACATTTTTGGAATTTATTTGATTCACATTTAGATGAAAGAGTAATGAAAGAATTAATTACCTCATATATGGTATGTGGTTGAGGGGAATGAATAACCTCAATGATAGTGGGGTTATTTTTTTGTTTATGTGCTTATCTTTGTTCCACTGCATGTTCACTTTGATCATTTCTCATATATTGGTCTCCCAAACCATACCAGACAGTAATATCTTTGATCCTTTAGAATATGTTTTTCATGTTCACTTTGATCCTATCATATATATTTGTGCCTTAAATACTTTCATCATCTGATATGTATCATATTGTGGGTTTTTCCTCACAAAATATATTCGAGACACTCCAAAACCTATACGTCTAAAATGACCATATTTTTCCTATTGCTTCAAAGTTATTGAAATTAGTTTTACATATGGTATGGTCAATACTGATTATTGTGTCTAAAATATATAAAAACAAATAACTATAAATAGATATTTTTATCTAATATTGTCATAAAGCATAAATAATTAATATTATTTCATACTTACACATGTTTCCCTTATGAATTTTTTGTTTTTATTACCCACCTTATTTACATGGGAATCCTTCCATATAACATGATTTGGAATGGAAGTGGATTTTGATTTTGATTCATCAATATACATATAAAAAAAGGAACATATGTTGTTTCATATCACATAAAAATTTTATTACTAATTTAAAATACATACCAATTTCTTCTCTAGTGAAGGGTACCTCATCCTTTCTTTGCGATAGGGTTAAATTGGTTTTTATGAACATTGTTTCTTTCTTTTACTCCTTTTTTCATGAAATAACCATTTTTAATCAAATTGGATAACATAAATAATTTCACATAATATATTATCGACTAGAATGAACCTAAAATGACTTCTCATCATGAAGATTTATGAAAGAATTTTATCTATTGATACATTCATTATCATTTGGATTTTCTAGTGTCTATTAAGTGGAATTTCCTATGAAATTCATCTAAAATAAATGAATCTATAAGTAATAATAAAAATTAAATTGATATTTCATTATATAATTTTTTGGTAAATTATAGAACATATATCATAACTTTACCTTAATATCTTCCAAATGGGATTCCTTCATTATAGGATGGAAATTTTACTATGAATAAATATAAATTGATATATTCATTCTCATTTTGATACCATGAAAACTAATTAGAATTGAATTTTTTAAGGTTAATAAGTTGGTTGTGTTTATTCCAAACAACCTCAAATTTTATTCTCTTGATTATTTCCTTGATAATATTACTCAACTTGATGATGCTACATCGTTCTTGTTTTTTTCATCAACATGTTGTTGATCCCCTAATGATTTTTTGGTTTAATCATCAACCATATATTCTTCCCTAATATTGGTGACATCATCATGTGAAGAATACATTGTATTTAGGAGTAGTCAAACATTTAATTTAGATTATATTAATATATTATAGAATACACAATATTATGAGGAAAACCATAGAACATTAAAAAAACACTTTAACCTGCTCATTGAACTGTCTTCATTGTTTTTTAAGGTTGAAGGTACTTGGATCCTCTACTGAGAATCCAAATCACCTCTTTATTGCCCCCTCTAACATACAAGACATTTTCTATATTTGGACTATAATAAACTAATTTTGATCTCCCAATGAAAGGGTAATCCTTGATTAAATTTTTATCTGACCCTACAGTTGTTTTAGTCACCATTGGTACAATCAAACAATTCTTGTTTTTCGAATCTAGGACAAAAGATATTTTTACTTCTTATGATTCCATTATAAAGGGATCATCCTTTTCCCATTCCAAACTAAAATTCAAATTCAAAAATCCCATTTCATCAATGTCCACTGTACTCCTATTGTCAACCCATTTTCAATAGAAAATCATAACATGAAATGTTTTATAATCTAAATCATATATCTATTTGATAAAGTCTCAATATGTCATATTTTCATAAAGAGGATTTTATCCTTATAACTAGATATGTGCATTAAATCTTACACAAGCGCAGCTCCACTATTTTTCAATGTACTACAGTCATCATGTTATTTTATATAGAATGTATAACTATTAATTATAAAACCAGTGTAAAAATTAAATTGGAATTTGGTCCCCAAGCTAGACATAAATTTTATTTGGAAATTAAATTTGGATTTTCAGATAACTCCATATAAATATGATCTCAGAACCATCATATAAACTATCAATTATGTGTATTTAATATTCATCTCTCATCTCTTGATGGATTAAAATCTATAATAACTTATCTATGGCCTTTAAAATATGGATAAACATATTCACTGTTATGTAAAATGTAAAGGTGATCTTGTTCCTGCTTTGTGATAGAAGTTGTAGAAACATTTCTTCCAGAAATCCTTTTTCCCATAAGGCATCTACTGTGACAACACTTTGGGAGAACAATGTTGTCAATATCAGGTAGTTAATCGGTACATAATTCAATAGATTCTTCAACAAAACATCATTATGAAATATAACCTTATGGATGACTATGATTTGTATATACCCTATCAAAAACATTATATACTATTCATTGGGGTACATCCATTTATAATGAATAGGACCACATAGTTTAATATCTCCAGCAAAGTGAAAAATTAGGTGGACCATAATATCAAATAATGATGGTGGGAAAAGAATATCTAATTCACATAAAATGACTTTGACTTCCTTATACATGATGGGAAACTTCATCCGGCCTATAACTACACAACATATGGTTATGAAAAAAATAGTGTCTATTTAATGTATGGTATAAATTTTAGGAAGAATTCTATGTAAAGTGATGGGAATCAAATATTTAATCAAAACACGAAAATATTGATATTTTATTCCCTATAAATTTAAATTATTCATTAAAATTCCATTCCTTATATTTAATGAATACCACTCTTGACAAATTGTAAGCTTCTGAAGGAAAAAAAGTCTACCCTTGACCCTTTACTGGTGTCAAATATTCCCTTATCTAGATTCCAATCTTTTCCAATCTAGCCTTGATGTCATCTTTTTTTGGGGGAAATTTTCTAACATCCTAATAGAACTATAAAATACATTTTTTCTACATACATGATGTTAAGAAAATTTCAAACTTATAGACAATTCCAGCATTGTAATTCAAAGAAAAAAGATCTCATTTTCCAAACTGATTTTGTAAGGTTTTTTTAAAATTGTTTACTAAAAAAAGTGTGAATATATTTTACATTATCAAATAGTTGATCACCCATTAGTGGAGATGGTGTTGTGACTTCTTCGGTATTCCACTCGAATGTTGTTTTCCATGATTAGTATTTATGTCATCATAGTAAAAATTTACAATGTCCTAAAAACATAGTCTTTGATGGATTTTTCAATTTAATTGAGTGTGTGAATTATTCACAAATAGTACAATCCAAAATTTATTTAATTATATAGCTTGAAAATTTTCCATAGGTAGAAAATTCATTTATCATCCCATTCAAAATGTCCATCAATGTAAAATATTCACTTCTATGAGTATCATACATTGTAATACTTGTATCCCACATCAAATTCATATCTTTTATCAATGGATCCAAACAAGAATTTATATAATTATCATTTTTTTTTGTCAAGATATAAGAAGAGAAAACATAATGCAATTCCACTACATTTATAACCATGGTGTAAAGTTATAATTGACCAACATGATTGTAACGACCCGGTTCCGGAAGCCACCCAGCGGCGCCCCATACTTGGTTGGTCACATGGAATCAAGCACATTTCCCCAAATGCCAGAGGCTGCCGACTAGCATCGAGGGCCTTGGGTGTGATAATGGAGAAACTATGCCATCATTGGCAGAGTACACAGTGGAAGTAAAAAAATACATACTGTAGCAGAAGTAGTAAATATCCAACAACAGTAAATAGTGGAAGACTGGAATAATAAACAACCGGAGCACACACACACACACATATATATATATAATTATGCATGATACATATGTCTAGGAATGTATCCAAATAAGTCACAATGCTGGAAATGCAAATAGTGCTAAACCAAAGTGCAAAAGAAAATAGATAAACTCCTCAGAAATGAAAGCCATAGCTTGGTCTCATTCTCTTTATATCTATAGAAATTCAAGTACTTGAAGTAGAAGGGCACTTGACCTTACCTATACCTATAGCAATATAATATGTTTGAGCCCAAAAGCATCACCAAAATAGGGTGTGAGACTAAATTCCAGTAGGTAACCACCTGAAGATCTGTGCCTAATAGTTAGTGAATATATGGTAGGCAAAGTACATAAAGAAGTAAACAGGAAAGTATTTAGCAGTAAAAAATCCATAGTTTCAACATCAATCAAAATATAATCAAAAAGATAAACACAAACAGGTAACCCTATGGGCAGTGTACTTGGCCAAACCCCTCTGGTTCAGTATATAAAGACTCTCTAAGGAATCACACAAAGTCAATTCCACTTATAGTCTAAGGTAGTTAGGAACTCTCTAAGGAAGCTCACACGGTCAATTCCTCTTATAGCCCCAAGGGAAAGGACTCTCTGAGGAAGCACTCACCATCAATTCCCCTTATAGTCTAAACCGTTCAATAATAAAATCAAAGACTCTTTGAGGAATCTCACTCGGTCAATTCCTGTTATAGTCTAAAGTAGAAAAGGACTCTCTGAGGAATCTCACTCAGTCAATTCCCCTCATATCCCCAAGTGGTCCTAGGCTTGCTGACGAATCTCACTTGGTCAATCTCCCTTATAGCCTAAAGTGCTCAGAGACTCTCTGAGGAAGCTCACTCGGTCAATTCCCCTTATACTCTACTACACTAGGTTCTCACGGCCGTGTGTAGGAAAATGAGAATAGTAGTGTAATATGGCCAAGTAAACCTATAGAATTACATGGCTAAACAATCTATAGCACAATAATCATGTTAGAATAAAAATTCTCCATCCTATAGAAACAGGCATGGAAAACAGGCAAAGCAGCCAAACTGGATAAACAGGACCAAATGGTCATAAACAGAACATGCAAGGTCAATAAATCCAAACCACATCAATCAACCCTATTCATATCCAAATTACTTATACATAAGCATACAAGCATGGAATGAAAAAAATAGGGGTAAAATGGTAAACACGCAATACCCCATTCAAGGGTATTGCTGGAATTTTCACATAATACTCAAAGACTTTAAACTAGAAGGCACAAACCTCCTACCCCGGGGTTAGGAGATCACTATATGTGAACCTCGAATCTTGAATCTCCTTAGATCATCAAATATCTACAAAAACATCTAAAACATTAAACCCGCGATATCTCATGAGAGAGGAGAAATCAAAAGATGATGCTCCCGGAGAAGAGAGAACTCACCGATTCTATTCCAACGCAACCAATAGTGTTCAATTTGGAGGATGGGAACATGATCAGAGGTTTGTCTAGGATACATGGTCCTACGGTGCTCCCGGATGAGACGAATGAATAAGGTCATGTTTCTATCAATTAAACGCAACCTAGGTGCGTTTAATGAAAAAAAACATACACGGTGTGTACTTTTGAAGTACATGGAGTGTACTCGCCTTTTCCGTAGTCCGCTTTAAGCAGCCTCCAAGTCACTCCCACATGGCCCATGTGTGTGGCTACTACACGGATAGAAAACGGCCTCCTCCAGCAAGGTAGTACACGGCATGTACTCATAAATTACACGGTGTGTACTTAGAAAATTTCCAAAAAACATTCCTCAAAAAGCACCAGAAAAGGAAAAACATACCTGAAAAGAAGATCTGGGTTCTTAAAAACATCCACCATTAAAGAAATTCGTCCCCAAATTTCCCTAGAACAGAGTAGAAGAAGAATCCCCGAACAGCTCTGGCCACTGTGATCACACGTCTGCCTCCCTCGCCCAAGTCTCATCCTGTACTTGCCTGTGCTACCAAAGCCCCCAAAACAGTGGAACAGACCAGTCAAGGAGAACCTTCGAACTGCGATCGAAAATCCAGATAGGATTCTCCTCAAAGGATGCATCCACTTCCAACTCAACCTCCTTAGGTTGGAATATGTGAGATGGGATAGAAAAGTAATTTCAAAGCTGAGAAACATGGAAGATGCTGTGAATTTCATGGTACCTCTGAGGTAACTGCAACAGATATGCAACCAGCCCAACTCTCACTAACACCTCAAACGACCTGACATACCTCAGCAAAAGCTTACCCTGTCTCCTAATCCTCTTGTGTCCCAACCTCAGTGTGACATGCATGAAAACCTAATATCCAAATTCAAAATCAATAAATATTCTCCTCTGATCAGCATAAGACTTCTGTCGAGACTACGTAGTAGCCATCCTCTTCCTAATCAACTCTATCTACTCTGTGGTCTCTTGAAAAAGATGAGGTCACAACAAATCTACCTCTCCTGCCTCCAGCCAACATAAGGGTGATTGGCATGGCCGACCATACAAATCCTCATAAGGTTCCATCTGAATAGTTGCTTGAAAACTATTGTTGTAGGAAAACTCCACAAGAGGTATATGCTTCTCCCAAGAACCTCCAAAATCTAGAATGCATGCTCGGATCATATCCTCAAGCACCTAAATAATATGCTCGGACTGGCCATCTGTCTGGGGGTGGTAACCTATACTCAAAAGTACATGTTTACCCAAAGCCTTTTAAATCCCCTGCCATACCAGAGAAGTAAAATGTGCATCCCAGTCTGAAATAATGGAGTGTGGAAATCCATGAAGACGTACAATCTCTTAGATGTACTATCGTCCCAACTCATCAACACTAAAAGTCTCCTTGATTGGAAAGAATTGAGAAACCTTCATGAGTCTGCCAATGACAACACAAACTACATCATTCCCCTGAGGTGACCTCAGAAAACCGGTCATGAAGTCCATCATAACATCATTCCACTTCCACTTGGGAATGGGTAACTGCTGTAAAATCCCTACTAGTCACTGATGCTCCACCTTCACCTACTGAAAATTGGGACATATCATGAAGAAACCATAAAATTCTCTCTTTATACCTGGCCACCAATATTGATGGTGTAGATCGCGATACATTTTGGTGATGCCACGATGAACTGCCCAAACTGAGGAATGAAAATCATGCATTAACTCCTCATGTATGTCTGCTGGAACCCAAACACGCCCCTAGAAATGCAAGATCTCATCCTCACCTATGGTCCATCTGGGAATAGGTTCCTCTTCTGACACACTCTCCCTTAGGACCAGGACTTCAGTTTCTGATAGGTTCCTCATCCGAACTCGATCAAGAAGAGTAGAGGTAACAGCTACAGAAGATAGAAAAGTCTGCCCATGTTTGACATGCACCTCAAAATGAATCTTAGAGAATAGATCCATGAGCTTTCCACTCATTGTTGTCCTCTTGAACTTCTTGTATATTCATCCTTCTACTCAATGAATTAGCCACCGCGTTTCCCTTCCCAAGCGTATAGGCAAGCTCGAAGTCAAAGAACTATAGGTACTCGACCCACCACCGCTGTCTCAAATTTTGATCATGTTGAGTGAAGACGTACTTGAGACCCTTTTGGTCGGTAAAAACCACAAAGTGATCTCCCAGAAGATAATGTCTTCAGCAGCGTAGGGCATGACCAATAGCTTCCAAATCCAAATCATGTTTTGGGTAAATCCTCTCATGTTTACCCAACTACTGAGACTCGTACGCAATGACTCCATCTCCCTACATAAGCATGGATCCCATCCCAATACCTGACACATCATAGTAAATATTATAGATCTTTCCTATCTCTGGAAAGACTAGTATCGGTGCTGAAGTCAACCTCCCTTTGATACCACTTTGTAATGTCCCGGTTCCAGAAGCCACCGAGAGGTGCCCTGTACCCGATTGGTCACATGGCCTCAAGTGCATTTCCCTGAATGCCATAGGTTGCAGACTAGCAGTGAGGTCCTGGGGTATGATAGTGGGGAAACATTTCTCTCATTGGTAGAGTACACAAAGGATGTAAACAAATACATACAATAGAAGAAGAAGTAAATATCAAACAATAGTAAACAGTGGAAGACTGGAATAATAAACAACTGGAGATCATATATATATATAATGATGCATGATACACAAGTCTAGAAAAGCATCCAAACAAGTCACAATTCTAGAAATACAAACAATAATAAACCAAAGTTCAAAATAAAGAAGATAAACTCTTCATCATCGCAAGCCATAGCTTGGTCCCATGCTCTCCAGATCCACAGCAAGTCAAGTACCTGAATTAGAAGGGTGCTTTCCCAAACCTAACCTACAGCAATATAATATGTTTGGGCCCAAAATAATGACCCAAACATGGTGTGAGAATAAATATTATTAGGAAACCACCTGATGATTTGTGCCTAATAGTCAGTGAATACACGGCAGGCAATATACAGAAAGTAGTAAACCGGAAATTGCTAAGCAGTAAAAAATCCACAGTTTCAACATCACGAACCAACTAACCAGAGAGATAATCAAAAACAGGTAACCCTATGGGCTGTGCACTCGGCCTAACCCCTCTGTTTGAGTATATAAAGACTCTCTAAGGAATCACTCAGAGTCAATTCACCTTATAGTCTATGGTAGTCAGGAACTCTCTGAGGAAGCTCACATGGTCAATTCCTCTTATTGCCCCAAGTTTAAGGACTCTCTATGGAAGCACTCACTGTCAATTACCCTTATAGTATAAATAGTTTAGGAATAAAATCAAAGACTCTCCGAGGAATCTCACTCGGTAAATTCCCATTATATCCCCTAGTGGTCCTAGGCTCTCTGAGGAAGCTCACTCGGCCAATCCTCCTTATAGCCTAAAGTGCTCAAAGACTCTCTGAGGAAGATCACACTATCAATTCCCATTATAGTCTTCTACACCAGGTTCTCACAACCCTCTGTAGTTCAAAGAGCATATCAGTGTAATATGTCCAAGTAAACCTATATAACTATATAGCTAAACAATCTGAAATATAACAAGCATGTCAAAATACAAACTCTCTGTCCTACAGCAACAGGCATGGAAAACCAGAAAATCAGCCAAACTTGTTAAACATGACCAAAAGATCGTAAATAGAACATGCATGGGAAATACATCCAAAGCATAGAAATCATCCATATTCATATCCAAATTACCTCTACACAAGTATACAAATAGGGCAGGAATTCAACAGGGGTAAAACGGTAAACCCGCAATACCCCGTTCAAGGGTATTGGTGGAATTTTCACATAATACTCAAAGAATTTAAACGAAAAGGCACAAACCACCTACCTCAGGGTTATGAGATCTCTATATGTGAACCTCGAATCTTGAATCTCCTTAGAACGTCGAAGATCTACAAAAACATCTAAAATGTTCATCCCATGATATCTCACGAGAGAGGAGAGAGCTGAAGATGATGCTCTAGGAGAAGAGAGAACTCGCCGATGTGATTCCAATGCAACCAATGGTGTTTGATTCGGAGGATGGACACACACTCAGTGTTTTTTCAAAGATTTGTGGATATATGATGCTCCTAGATGAGACGAACAATGAAGGGGGTGTTTCTGTCGATTAGACGCGACCCCGATGCGTTTAATGAAAAAAAAAGTACACAACATGTACTTTTTAAGTACATGGAATGTACTCACATTTTCCGTACTCCACTTTAAGCAGCCTACAAGTCACTCCCACACGATCATGTGTATGGATACTACATGGATAGCACAAGACCTCCTACGGTAAGGAAGTATACGACATGTACTAATAATGTACACGGCATGTACATAAAAAATTTCAAGAATTTCCTTTTTCCCCAAAAATGACCAGAAAAAGAAAAAACATACCAGAAAAGAAGATACTGGTTCTTACAATGATGTGCATGTACCATGAGTACTACTTAATACACCAAAATGATTAATTACATATGTAGATAATTCAAGATGGAAGTTTCGACACTTATTTTCCAATTCAGGATACTCATAATCAATTTTATTCCACTAAGGAGAGTCTTTTGTATGACATGGTTTACTATATTTAATTATTGTATCTGCATGCCATGTCAATTGTCATATGTTTCATGACATCCATAAAGTCTTCTAAACCATGGAATGATAGGAAAGTACCATAAAACTTTTTTAGGACTTTATTTATATTTATTTTATCGATCTGTGTCACACTTAGAGGAATTTTATGAGGGATTTAGGGTCCTTGTGAAACAATATTCAATCATTTAGGCAAGCATTTATTTTTTTAGATATCATGACCATTTAATGTAGCATTCATTTAGCATCATATGTTTGGAAAGGAAGTTTATTTTCTTCTATTTGCACATCATTTAGGATACTATGTTGTTCTGTAAAGCTGGGGTCACTCCATCTTCTGTTAGCTTTCAAATTATATAACTTCAATACTGCTACAAATGTTGTGTATTTAATACAACTAATATATAATAGTCTCTTAACATAATAATTTAACTTCTTAAACAACATTGGAAATTTATAATGTTCATATTAAATGGTCATTTTCATTTCTTACATATTTTATACATCATAATTTTCACTTGTATTTATATACAATTATCCATAAACTTCAATATCATCCCAGTCGTTGTGTATGTTATGTTTTTTCCCATTTTTATCCCAAAATTTATAGCTCTGATCTATTCTGTAAAAAATAAAATGTTCTTCTAACTCTTCTGGACAAATTTTTCTAGAATGAAAATGTAAACATGAACAATGGATTTGAGAAGGATCATATGTATTCTATATTAAAAACCTAATAAACTCTTTAACTCAATATTCATACTACTTTGTCATATGATTATCATGAATCCATTTTTTAATCATATTCATCCTATTAGATTCAAAAAATATTCATTTATTATAAAAATCAATGAATACCCATAAGATATTCATAATCAATGGAGAAAGTTATCGATAATTCTTACAAGGGGAACACAATATTTGAATATTATTGGTTATTGTTCTAAACAATTTATTATTTTATATAATAAGGACATGAAAATAAACAAACATGGGTAAACATGTGGTTGTTGGTCCATATTCTCATTTTGATGTTGTGTGGGACAAAAATGTGGTAATAAATATGTTGGTAATCAAAATTTATTTATTATTGGATGGAATAATTCCCTTGGAAATTCGTTCTCTCTATTTTCATTTAATTTGGAACTGTATTTCTAAAAAAATTTAAAAAAATATATTTCCTTAGAACATTTAAGGTCATTTAATCATCGTATTTTGACATAGGGTCAAAGAGATTGAATTTTCATGAAATGAATATATGAAACTATTCTTAAAGACAAAAGTGAAGTTGGATTCCATGTTACTCTATTTTTCTATTGATTATTCTAAACCATGTATTATATGAATACCAAAAAATATATTTGTACTATAAAAAACTAAAGAACCCATATTTCAAAACTAGTAAACTTACGAATATTATATATATTTTCCATATCTTACAATATCCAAAACCTCTATTAAATTTCCTTAAAAACACCAAAAATACTTTCATTAATAAAAATTCCAAAAAAAATCAGTTATCATGGATTTCACATCATTGAGATCCAAAACATTCTAATTATATCTCTAAAAAATGACAAAGATCACTATAATATATCTACCACATCTCATATTCAAAACCTTCATAGTTATATCCAAAAGAGTATGCTCATTATTAATAAAATACATACTACATGTATGGTTATGGAACATTATAACAAACTTTATAAAATTCTTCCACTATCTTCTAATCTTATATGTGTTCGAGATATATGTGTTTTAAAGTGTAACTATTTGTGGGTGACCCTCAAACCATTCCTAATGATACTTAATATATCTAAATAATAATAATACAAAATATATGGCTTCTACATTAAAATGAATTATATTTTATATAAAAACTTTCATATTCTATTTCACTTAAAATTATAGGAATGTGAATTCAAAATATTTAATTCCACAAAACATAATTACTCATAACATATTAATATAAAATAAATTCACATAATATTAAAAATGATATTAAAAAATTAATAAAATCACTAAAAAATAAATAAGAATACCCCCTTTATTAGTGAATCTTGAAATAAAATTTGGACTAATATCAAAAGGAAATTGAGACTATAATGAAACCATAATTCATTATATTTTGTTTTCCTGAAAAGAAAACAATATTTAAATATGGGACTCTAATGGTCACTAAAAATAAAATACACAAGGTAAAAACATGTTTTAAAAAGATATTGTGGTTTTAATTCATGAGATTAGGAGGGATAATTGGAAGAAAATGGGACAAATTATTTTATTTTAATCCATGATAGAAAGATGGATAATTGAAAATTGGAGCCGATTATCATCTGTGCACCACAAAAACACTTCAAACTTATCATTTGTAGTGACCACCTTACATGGTAACTGGGTAGTGTTTTTTTTTTGTGAATATGTAGAAGATTCATGTAATCGGAGTGAGAAATAATGATGAATGATTTAAAATGAACGTGAATGGGAGGGGGATGGTGATCCAATAATGGATCTAGGAAAGAGTGATTTCGTGAAGAATCATAGAAGTAGATTGAGGACAAATAAGATTTCTTATGTAAGTTATGTTCAAACAATTTTGGAAAATTTAAAACAAAAAAAAAAGATATTGGAAGGGAGAAACGGATCACAAGTGATCACATGCCTTGATTTTAATATATCATTATAATTTCAAGTCAACATAATTAGATATTCTTTAAACTAAGAAAAATATAAGGAAAATCATTTATTTGTAAGAAAAACTTTTAAACCAAATAAACAAAGAAATTTTTAACATTAAAATCCTTAAAACCTTTTTATTCTGAATAAATCTTCCCAAACAAGAAATGAATCCATAAATTTAACTTTTAAACACTTTTTAACTCATTAAATTTTCTATTAGATAAAAATTTGTGTATATATGAAATTAAAAATTAGGTTAATATATAAAAATGATACTTTATTCAATAATAACAACTTTGAATCACTTTGAAAAGACAATTTATAATTTATCTCAAGAAACAACCAACTTCAAGTCACTTATTAAAATATTTAATTGCATAATAAGAATAATTTAAAATAGAATTTATGTATCATTTATACTAGAAAGTAACAGTTTTCAAAATTGTTAAACATAGAAATTATAAAATGTAAATATGTACTTTAAAACTATAAATATACATTAACTAAACAATTTAAAACATTTAGAAGAAAAAAATGAGAATCACTTAAAGTTTCTTGAATCCCTTCAAAAATAAAATATTCCAGAAACAAAATACACTAAAAGGGAGTTATATCTTCAATAAATTAATTAAAAAAATCATATGAAATAATTACATCATATATTTTTCCCATTAACACATAAAATGACATGATTTAAACTTCTCAAACTCAATTTAGAAATCAAAATATCTTTAAAACTATATCTCCCTATAATAGGGTTTTTAAAATTTAGAATAAGAATCTTGGAAACATTTTACCCTTAAATAAACTAAATATTTTAAAATAAAAACATCATATAAATAAATTTTTAATTTTGAAATGAGAATCCAATTAAAATATTTTTATATCTTACCCTATACTTCTAAATAAACCTTTATTTTCCCTTTTTAGACACCCTCTTGAAGATAGTCTCCCATGAAATTCACTCTCATATAATCTTGGTGATTAAAAAACATGTGTTACACTGGAGAATAACCATAAGAGTACTCTTCTTCATAAACACCACTTTATATAATTTTGCAGCCCGATGATCCCCTAACACAAACTCAAATCATCCTTGAAGCTGACTAAGATGACCAAAATGGGGAAATGTGTGATAGGGATAGAAAAATGGGATAGAAGGGGTTCAAGATCCAACAGAACAAAAAACCAAAGCAACACAAAAACAGAAACACAACTCTCTGAACTAGATGAAATCAAAGCAGGACTTATAAGAGTCATGGTTGGATAAAATAAGGAATTTAGAGACCCTAAAATAATGAACCATTAGAGGAGGATGAACAATGGTGGGGACTTGATCGATAGACCTCCTAAACATGGAACCTAAAGACCACCAAGACAAGATAACATCACACTATCTCACATAGTTGAACCCGAACAAGCAAGCAATGAGAGAGGAAGAAAAAAATAGCATACATCAATTTGAGTGTTGATTCGTCCGAGAGAAGATCAAGGGGGAGCAGTGATAGAGATGAAATTCTTTGAGATCTTGAACGGCACGATAAAAATTGTTTTGGTTAGTATTATTTTTAAGAGATCAGGGAGGGTTTTCTCATCACTTTCAAAAATGGAATTCATAAATATGGGTTCTGTCAGTGATAAAATAATAAGCATGGATAAAAGATATCTTTATCAGTGGTTAAATTAAGTACTGATAAACATTCTTTTTATTAGTTCTTGTATAGCACTAAGAAAGATTTATAATTATAATTATAAAGAAATTTATTTGTAAATATATTTACTAATATTTTTATATAATTATAAATATGTTTATATAATATTATATAAATTTAATAAATATATATATAAATATATTAAATACTTTCATTATTTAAATATATTTATTATAATTTTATAATTTCTTAATTACATAATTATTTATTTATAATTCTCTAAATAATTTTACCAAATATTATAAATATTTCTGTCTAATTATAAATATATAATTTTATAAATATACTAAATATACATTTATAAATATATTTATAAATTAAGGAATTTTTAAATATATTTATAAATATTTATTAATAATTATAAATATATTTATATCATTGTATATATTTATATAATTATATATATTTAATAAATATATTTTTATATCAATATCAATATAGTAAATATATTCATTAATAAAATATTTTTTTATAATTTTATAGATATAAATATATTAATACCATTATATATATTTATATAATTATATATATAGTTAATAAATATATAAATATAAATATAAATATAAATATAAATATAATAAATATATACATTATTTTATTGTATTTTTTATAATTATATAATTATTTAAATATATAATTATATAAATACTTTTTAAAAAAATTCATTTATTTATTAATATTTATAAATATATTATTTTAGAAATATAGAAAATATAAATATATAAATATATTTATTTATAAATATTTATTTATAGATATATTTTTACCATTATTAATGAATATATAATCTTAAATGCATGCATGTTAAAAATGAGTGAAATTGAATAATTAAAAATGTGTAGACTTTAAAAATATTGAAAAATGGATATGTTTTATTAATTATTCAAATTATTAAAAACATAAAATATGAATATATATTGAAATAAATATGAATACATACTGAAAATATTAAAATATATTAAATAAATATGTGTAAATAAATATTACAAAATGATTAAATTCCAAAATAATAATAATAATAATGGATAAATAATACTAAATGTGATAATATTAAAAATAAATAAATAAAATTTATCGATTAAAAATATGATATATTAAATATAGTATGTTACTAAATCAAAATCAAAAATGAATTTTTTATATTTGAGAAAACTACATATATATTAGGTGTACATTTTTCTATATAAGATTTCCTTAATTGTGTAAATATTTGTGCGTGTGAAATTAATGTGTATATATATATACAAGTTTGATGAATTTTAAATTAAACAAAGAAATTATATAATATGTTGCATCTATTAATGAAATAAATAATAATAATAATGAATAAATTTAAAAAATAAATAACTGTTATTAATTATATAGATAATTTAAATAAATTAAAATGAAATATTTATATATTTTAAAATGAAAATGAATTCATATTTATTTTTATATAAGGTTAATGGTCAAACCCCCTTTATTAACTATAAAAAGAGAATATCTCTTTTTAATTGGGAAGTAGAAACCCATTACAAGTATAGGCAAATGCCTGACGAAACATAACCCAAAATTTATAATGGTCATGAGTGTCCAATGTGAATCAAATGTCACGAAAGTAGAATAAAATATATCATTCTCCCCCTAACAGACAATGAAGTAGTGAAATCAGTCAATGGTGATGCATTTCCCCCCCAGATGAGAAGTTTCACTGTGCTAGACCAACACAACGTAGCAGAAAACTCCTCACACCCACACAAACTTGTAGAAGGAGGACTGAATGATAGGTTCCATCACACCTATCTTTCATTCCAGCAGATCACTAGACAATACTTATGAGGAACTCACTGCCCTGTCAACCTAATATCATGAAAATATTGAAATAAATCACTATGTATAGTCAAAGTACACACCCTTCCAACAAAATATGAAATATGGTTGAATGATTGGTATCAACATACCTTTCTCTCGTTCGTGGCCACCCACCTAGATGTACCAATAAGAATCTTCACCACTATCCAAATGCAATGAGGCAAATATAGTGCTCACAAATTCATCTATGACCAATAAAACAACCAGTCCCAAGAATCATCATAGATCAAGCTAAATCATAGCACTGACCAACGATGCAGAGCTTCAGCCCCAGAAATTCATTGATTGGTTGACCAAGAGAATCCTCTATCTATGTCCCACATCAAACATCCATGCAAACCACCTTCTTCATCCATCAAGATCACATATCCTCTAACCATCATTCAAAAATAGAACCGCCAACTGACCATTAAGATATATTGTATGAGGTAAGTGATCTGTTGAATGCCGCCACCTGAGGGAGACACCCGACCACCAATGTCCTTATCCCACAGCCTCCAGCCACCCAACAATTCTGAAACATGCATTGAAAAAACAACAAAAGCACCCATATCTAGGAAGAAAACCTATCTAGAGCACTGACATTTACTCTGGGTATGCAAATATATGACTCTACCACAACCATCACCGCAAGATCCAGAGTGTCTGAGAGAGGATGCACCTCAAGGGAATAAGAAAACCCAAAGATAAAGATGATTGGAATCGAGTAGAAGTGGTAATGGGAGAAGTCTTAAATGAAGATTTGTAGATGGATCTTCTACAAAATTTTTCAGAGAGATCTATAGCAAGAATTCACCACCAAACCTCCTCCAAGAAGTTGAAAAAATGAGGATGGTCGACACTGCGAAGTATTTTAGAAAACCCAAGGTGAATGAATCTCTTATCCTAGAGAGTTAGAAGCCATCAATGAATATTTTGAGTTAAATACATCATCATAACTCATGAATACATATTAACTATATACATTGCATCCATATTAAAAAAATAAATTTTAATTAATAAACATGTATAAATTAATATTTAAAATTAATAAAATCACAAACATTTTGAAAAAAGAAAAATTGAAAATTGAAAAATTAAAAAAATATTAAAAATTCAATTAATATTATTAATAAATAAATAATATTAAAAATGAGTAAACTTAAAATAAATATTAAAAATTAATAAATAGTATATGTTGAATAAGAATATAAAAAATGATAAAATTTATTGATTAGAAAAATGATATATATTAAATATATTATTTTAATAAATATAACTTTAAAATGAATATTAAAAATTCAATAAATTATAGAAATATTATGTGCATTTTGTTACATATAAAAATGAATTAATTACATCTATGTATGTGTTAAATTAATGTAATGCGTGTTTTATATATGTTAAATTGAAAAATCAAACGACATTTAATTAAATGTTCATTACTCGATACAGTTAGTCAATATTTTTAATTAATATTAATTTGTAATTATAAAACATCTTTTACTAAATACATGACTTATTGAATAGAATCAAAAATATTTTTTATTATATAAATCATAATTTTGTAAATATTATATATATTGATATTAATATATATAAAAATATATATGAATATATTTCAATATTTAAAATATTAAATATATTAATGAATTAATATGTATCAAAACTATTAAAAATGAATAAGACATTAATATGTTTTTAATGATTACATTTTATTCATTTTCCATATTTATATTTTATTTGTATTATTTATTGATTTTTATAATGAACATATATATTAAATGTAATCATTTTTATTAATAATTGTTTCATTAATAACTATTTTAATAGATTTTTAATTTATTCACATTAAATATTTTGTTTAATTATAACAATTTATTGCACAAGAAGTTTTACGTTCTCAATTGAAGAAGGATAAATTCATTTCCTCAGGGTATGATGTGGGAAAGAAAAATATTGATTTTAAAACATTGTTGAGGGGTAATTTCAGGAAGCAAGATACCATTTAACGTATTTATAATGAAACTGAAAGACCTGTCACACAAGTTGATGCATCTAGTGATTCACCTATGAAGCTAGACACTCACAAGGGGGGCTCTCACCCAATGAGATATGAAGAAGGGAGTTGATGGGATTTTTATATTATGGAGAATTCCTCTATCATGCCTCCACAAAAATTTGGTAAAAATAATTTTAGTATTCTTTAAATCATAAAGAGGTCTAGTAGAATGGAGGTATTCTATTAGGAATTTGGCAATGCTCATAGAGTTCCTCTTATTGATGGAAATTTTTTTTAGGCTTGGGTCTAGCGGAAGACTGAACCCCATTGGATGATAATGATGATGAGACATGGCATCATCCCAAAAAATGGAGGAGGGGCCATCATCAAAGAGGAAGGGGTGGTGGATGATCCAATCATTGAATAATCTCGTTGTAGTGAAGTGGTTGGTCACATCCTTACATTCCCCTTCTCCCCTTGTACTTTATTGATATTTTATTTTCAATAAATTTGGAACCATGGGATATAACCCATGGTTCCCACTATCTTGGTATTACAAATTATTCATTCAATATATTTATAGTTAACATATACTATTTATTAATATTTATAATATATATATATATATATTAAATTTATTAAATATTATTTAATTAATAATTATTTAATTTTAAAAAAATTATTCTTTTTTAACTTTTATTTTTTTAATTATTTAAATTTTTTAATAATTTTAATACTTGTATTTTAATATATATTTTTTGGTTTATATAAAAAATAGGGGGCATGGCCCGTATGGGAAGGTGGGTCGGGCCATCTATAGGACTGGATGGGAGGGAAGGTGGGCCGAGTCATGTAGGACCCAATTATGTGTATGTGTGTGGGATAAGGCCTGTAGGAAGAATATAGAGGGGGACAAGGACAGTATGGGCCTGTTTGTGTAAGATTAGATCCATATGGGTGTGTGTGAAGAGTGTATGTTGGATCCCATCGATGTAATATAATTCTATGTTTGCGATGCGGTAGAATCATATATAAAGAATTGGCCAAATGTCCACTATTTTGTTATGGGAATCACGCATGTGATCTTGGCCCTTATTAGTGTTAGAAAATGCATTGATAAAGGTTTTACTTTTTTAATGCTACAAATAAAGCATAGATAAAGGTACCCTTTATTGGTTCTAAATAAGTCACTGATAAGTGTTATCCTTTATTAGTTTAAAAAATCACTGAAAAAAGCTAGCCCTAATAAAGGATGATGTAGTATATTATGCATTTTGATGTAGTGAGAAGACTAAATATGCATTTAATATTAATATAAAATATATTTAATGAAAATAAATTATAAAATAATTTAAAAATAATATTAATTAATAATTTTGTAATCATTATTGAGTGGTAGTAATGTAATAACAATTGGATGAAATAAAAATTCAATAAAAGAATAAATCATTTAAGAAAAGATGAAAATGTGAATTGAACTTCAAACAACCATAAATTTTGATTCGGGTGTCGGTTTAAGATTTTCCACATATAAAATTGAATATTTAAAATAGGTCTATATCATGTTGGCTAGTGGGGAAAAGGTTAAAAAAATTCAATGTCCAAAAATGGCCTTAAGTCCTTGAATGTTGAGTTTTTTGTTGGGATAACCTAATTTTTTAATATTTGTTGGTATTTCGGCGTCATTTAAGAGGGTATTCTTATACATTTTTATTGAATACTAAATTTATTCTATGGGATTACATTCATATTGATATTTTGGATTTAAAATTTTATCTATTTTCATGTTTAATTTTTATTTATAATTTAATATATGCATGTTTTCTTATATTTACATATAATAAATCAGTTGTACAAATAAATTTTTACAAATATTTGCATAAAAATGTATTTTAAAATATATAAACCATGTAGATATAAATTTTTATTATTCATTTTATTTAAAATAAAAAATTTACCATTTATTTACCTTATAAAAATGAATTAATATATAAATATAAAAGTAATGTTTATATATTAATATGTATTTTTTAATAAAAAAATATATTTTTGGGAATATTATAATATATGTAAATAAATTCATTTAGGTAAATGTATGTTCATGAATGTGTGAAATTAATTTTGAACGTGTGTGTGTAAATATGTGTGTATGTGTTTGTGGGTATGTGTGTTAATATTATTTAAATACATCATATATAAATGCATTTTTATAAATATATCATTATCATTTAATTTAGTATTTAATCATATTTACAATAAATATCTGGAAAAAAAATTATAACAAATTTATATATAAATATTCAATTAAAGGTAAATATATATAAATATATTTGTAAATATATAGACATAATAAATATATATGCAATGTATAAAACATATATCTCAATATAAAATATATATATACCTATTTTAAAAATGTATTTAAAAATAATTATATAAATCATATGTATTTAATTATTATCCATTTTATTTAAAATATATCTAACCATTTTTTACATTATAAAAATATTTATGAATATATACGTATATACTTATAAAAATGTATATATAATTTTTATATGTACATATGTCTGTGTGTTAATAAATGAATATATATTTCTATTTCTATTATAATATATGTAAATGAATATTAATATATGATATATTTAAATTAATATAAGTATACATATATATCACACACACAAACAAATATATAGATTAAAAATATATATAAAATAATTTTATAAATATATGAATAAAAAAAATATGTATATCTATATATATAAATATAGTATAATATTGAATAAAATAAGCTTGGTGTAGTGGTAAAGGGATCCTAATTATAAAAGTGAGGACCAAGGATCGAATCCAGGTGCACACATGGGTGAATAGGAAGTTGGGAAATAGAAAACTATTGATAAAGGGGCATTCTGAGTGCTATCAATGGGGGAGGGGAATCATTGGTTTCAAATGGGGTGGTGGTGGGTGGTTGTAAATCCCCTGACAAAGGGGTTGAGGGGGTGAGGGGGTGCGGGTTCTAAGTTGGGTGGGGGAGAGTGGCTGAAAATCACAGATAAAGGAGGGTACAAGAACTGACAAGGGGGTGGAAGGCACTCCAATATATATATATATATATATATATATATATATATATATTCAAATTTTATTAGTTCTAAAAAATAATTGATAAAGTCGCCCTTTATCAACACTTTTTTAGTGCTGATAACGGCTTTCATTTAACAGTGCTTATATTAACAACACTTTTTTAACATTGATAAAGCCAATTTTTATCACTATTAAAAATGTGATATTTAGTAGTGTTTCTTAGACATTCTAGTGCATAGGATTCATATTCCCCTTCTCATATCCTAAGTAAGGGATCAGTCAATTACTCAATAGTACTAAGGTAGGTTGGTTTTTTCCAACTATGGGCTTATGACTCCTTGATCTATTGAGTGGACTACCCAATATTGAAACCCTTGCTTGAGCTTCCTTATTACTCATCTCTAAGTTACATCAATCCTATAAAGGTCTACTACTCTTGATGTAGAATGGTTAATTAAACCCAAATCATTCATCAGAACTTTTCGATAAAAGTAAGTATCCTAATAAGGGTTGGTCAAATATTTTGTTCTATAGTTTCTGTCATAATAAAGTAATGGATGTATTAGTCTGACTTAATATCATGTTGATGTAATTTTTTATTATGAATAAATATTTATTGTTTTTTCATTTACAAGTCTTTTTAATATTAATTAGATTTTACTTAAGGGATTAACCATGTAATGATAAAAAAATATATGCATATTATAATTATTTTAATTCAATATTTTTAAATTAGTCCATTTATTTATGTGATCGTGTTCTTGCATCCATAAAATTAATTCATACATAAGTTAGAAATTAAATAGACAAATAAATTAATCGATCATGAAATGGTTGATTTATTAATCAAACAATAAATATCCCTTTGACCCTAAAGAAAAAATCCTTATGTTATTCTTGGCACGAGTTGTAGTATTCCACCTATCCCTATATTTATCATTCATATTGGTTTTATCTCGGTTTCATCTTGAAATTCCCCTACCTTAGCTCTACCTTGAACTAACTCCATGTGCCTTCATATAATCCTTTTATTACATATGTTTTATAACTCACACGCAGGTGAGGCTAACAAAAATATTGGTTAAAGGGAATTATATAAAACAACATTGACATGCAGGTCCTACATAATAAATGAGGAAGTGATGAAGCACGAGTCATTATATTTAATTTAATAATAAATATCTACAAACTCATGAAATAAAATAAACCAAACACATAAATAGGTATATTCAATGCTCGATATCAGTCATACACATGCAACGACAATGCATTTAAAATATCTATATAGAATTCATTTCAATTCACTCCTTGATAATATAAAAAATAAAAAAAAATAATTGATTATCTTATTAATAAATTACATCATTTTAATTTATTCCATTAAATTTTACTAAATATTCCCATCCAATATGATTTTAAATTAAATAAATAATTTTATTTAATTTAATAAAATATTACATGGATTTTTCTTAGAATAAACTCAATGAGTACCTTTCTGAACCACTCTGTATTGTTCTAATTTTATATAATTCACTCATATAACATATTGTGTATAGATAATTTTTCATTATTTCATGGAGTTTTCTGAAAATTAATGCCACATGAAATATATGATTATTATGTTGCATGTACTATTTGATGTTATTAGTCTTTATTACACAATTACTATATAGAAATTGTAGTTTCGAATATTATCCAAAATTAATTAATCATTTAATATAATATAAAACTTAATGACTTGTGTGTACTGTAAATTTAATTACTCATGAAAAATAGGTCAATAAGGTTTAATGGAGAAATTAATTAAATTTAATATTTCTACATAAACAGGTAAAGTACATTGCATGTAAAAACAAGTCACACAGCATGTACTTCACTTCTTCATTTATCATAAATATAGCCTAAGGACTCAGCATTCACTTCTTTCATTCATTTATGAATTACACGATGTATTGAAAAGATACATGGAATGTACTTAAAGTTACACAGTTTCTATCCTATAAACATCATGTATTAAATACATATGGCATATTAATTACACGACATGTCTTCACCCCATGTTTTCCACCATGAAAAAACATGGACTAAATGGAATGTAGTCTATCTATGTGGAGTGTAGTCCATAAAATCCATGTGAAACCATAGCCCGTCAACACATGGTGCATTAAATACATGCATTGTGTATTCATTACACTATGGCCTAGAGTTAACATGGGTCTCTTAGTGTAATGAATAATAATACACAGCATATGAAAAAGTATTACATTTAATGTAACCCTATGTTATTTGTCAACAGTTCTCGGAACCACCAAAAGTGTTCTTGATATGTGATCTTTATTAATTATTAACTGATCTTGGTTATTTAAGCAAGAAACGGAGAAGAGGAAGAAGTGATCTTGATGATCATATGAACAATGAATAAAACAAGAAATTAAATTTAACTTTTAAATGTATAATGATCGATAATCAAATAAATAATTTTAAATTTGAATGTGATCGCTCTGATGCCACTTGTTGGTTTAGGGTATAGCAGAAGTGCTCATCTGGGATGATCCCAACTCATAAATTGTGAGATTTGATGGATCATTTGAATATTTTAAAAGACATAAACATCATGACCAATGATATTTTTCAAATGAATATTAAAAAATTAGGTCACTTGAACTAAAATAAGATTTATTCATGTCAAATTTATAATTGATTTAAATAGATAAGAAGAAATAATATGTCATTCTTGAGATCTTTCTTTGATAAAGATTTTGATCCACTGAAACCCTTTTTAGTCAAACATCATTAATCTTATAGGATCCAACTGTATTTTCCTTCTAGAGTTGATACACATTTTCTCCTATGATATTTGAACAACATCTATGGATTTTGGGGTACTATAATGGTAGATCAATCATCTTTCAGTGTTAATACTGAATTCTCTAATGAATCCTTAAAACATGAAGAATTATCCCTACACTCTCAGTTTTGAGATGATGAAAGAGGAATGAGAATCTATAGAGGGTTATTTGGTCTTGTTAGAGATATATAGATATCATTGTAGGCAACAATTCTCAATTATGATAAAATTTAACACAATATATAAAACCATCTATTTATAGACAAAGGTCTTGGGTTAAAATATAATTTGATTGCATAATGTTCCATAAATAATAAATTAAACCTTATATAACCAGACCCATGTAATAATAATAATATTATTATTTTTTATAGCATGCGCAAATTGTAAAAATGATAAAGATTATTGTACCATCTTGAAAATTAATATTTATCACTGAACAGAATCTTGGCCCACTATTCCACCTCGATATTTATCAAATATCTGAATAAATATTTATTTATTTAATAAATAAATAAATATTTTATATTATCATAATTAAATAATTTCCATGTGAATAAATATTTATTTAATTTATATGATCAATAAATCCATAATTAAAATTATTCATTAGTCTTGAGAATAATATTTATTCCAAAACTAAATTAAAATATAATTTAATTGAGAATGATATAAACACCTAGTGTGTGGCCCTCTAGGATTCATTCTTGTTGGAATTAGGAGGGCTTTCCTAAAGTCCAAGATTACTATCTAGAAATAAGTTAAGGAACCCAAGAGAAATAATTTAATGTCAAAACATTGAAAACCACACATGAGTTATCATTGTTTAATATAATCCCTTTGTCTTCATATCTCATCATGAAGGTTGCAAACTCATGTCATCAACATATATTCTTGACATATATTTCATTTAAAATTTGAAATAAATACATCATTACACCATGGTCATGGAATTTAATGTCACAGTTATATTTCAATCAATGAGATGAGATATCAAATTCAATAAATTTGGAAGGTACAATTACTTTCTCAATGTATTCATTTATAACATATCATTCATGATGTACCCAACATACCCTATATCCTGTGAACATATGGCATCATGGTTTTGGTTAGTACATTAAATTAGATGAGTCGTGAAATACATTAACAATAATATTAAAATCTATGTATCCTCACACATTCTCACAAATAGGAAATTTTGATGACACACAAACATGTGAAATTCCAACAACATAGTAAATTAACATAATCTCCCATCTTATAGATTTCCAAGTGAGATATTCATGAGATAATGTCTCATATACTTATGAGTAATCACAATTAATAGTCAATATTCTTTATGTCCCATCATAGAATGTTATTCAACAATAGAAATGTATTTAAGAATATTTCAATGGAATTTTAAGGTTCTCATCATGATGGGGAACTTCTCTGACTTTTTTAATGTGACAGATACTCTAGTAAATTATTTCATTAAATTCATAAATAATAATGAATAATATATAATAAGATATTTTAATTATCATTCACTTCTTTGAATATATATATATATAAGTGATCCAAAGTACCCAAAGTTGGTTCTAGGAAACCTACTCCCACAAATAATCGGTGATCATACACCAAGCCAGTGTAACACACATATATAACTATTTTAATTACTCCAGGGTTCCCATGATTTCAATTATTAGAGGTGATAAATAAGAAACATATGATATCAACACATAATCAATAATAAAATATTTTTAATAAACTCACCACACCTCTAACACCCTCCTAAGAAACATCCCCACTTCATAATCAATTCACATATAAAATGGAAAACATCCCCCTCAAAGATCCTAAAACATTCCAAGAAACACAAGGAGGATGGCGTAATTGAGGTTATTATAATTATTTAAAAAAATCTTGTAGTTCTAAACATGTATTTTCTTAAAAAGTTGCTTTAAATTCCAATCCATTTTCCATTATTTTGAAATATCACTTTAAAAAGATAATTTCAAACTCAAAAAGGTTAACCACACCTAAAACCATTTAAAAAAATTAAAAGACCGCCCCACTTTATTTCTAAACTATTCATGTAAAAACAAAACTTATAACCATTTCATGATCCAAATAGGACCAAAAATATTATACCATCAAAACACATTTTAAATAATCCAAAAATAAATTTTCAAAAAAACATGGCACTCAAATGAAAACATTATAAAACTAGTAACTCAATATAAATAATTTTGAAAAGTGATAAAAACCTTAAAACATTGATATAATCCATCACAACTAACATGTATATTTTTAAATTTACAAAACAAATCATTATAAATTATAAAACACCCAATTAAAATTTCAATTAAAGGAAATTCAAAAATACACCTACCTAAATCCAAGCATAACCACGTCTTAATGTGTCATCTTCAAAGGAAGACACCCAAATAAGCAAGAAATCACCCTCTACAATCCATAACCACCAAAAAACCAAAATTTATATCACCTTAAACACTAAATATAACAATTTTTAGTGACTAGGGTTGTTAAGGGAGTGAGAAAAAAGGGGAATAAAAGGAGAAAAAAATGAGAAAGTAATAATAAGGAGAGGAAATGGATTTACCTTGAAATAATCACTTTGATTCAATATACATGTCCAAAATCAAAAAAGATAGAGAGGGGAAGACTCAATAGGGAAAATCCCAACCATGGTCGAATGAGTGGGGGTGAGGGAGGTGGGGAGTTAAATTTATAGTTTTAAAGGAGTTAAATTAAATTTTTATGTGAAAATGGGAATCTCATCCAATTAGGCTTCATGATTTAGTAAACCATGCACCAACCATGTAACATTCACTATAACCACCAAGACTACCCACACAGTTTAGCTACACAATTTAGCAAATCATGCTCTAAATATTCAAAACCAGCTACTAGAATCTATAACTGTAACGACCCAAAATTTCATTAATGGAAAATCCCTCTTGATCCAGTTAAATGTTTCTTTATGTTTTTATATGATGTCAACTTCCTTAGTTTAACGTTAAGATTTGTGACCGTTACTTTTATAGCCGTTGAACAGTGATCATCTGGGTAGTTTAAATATAAGTCTTTAACGAACCAATTTTCTACTCAGACAAAGGAAGCGATGGCCTCATCCAGTAGAATTGCCCCTTACGAAGCCCATTTGTCGGAGCTCGGAAAGGAGGTGGCGTCTTTGGGCTTTGCCCTTGACCAAGCCCAAGCTGAGCTTCATCAAGTCAAGCTCGAACGTGATCGTCTACGGGAAAAATGGAAGTTGATAGAGATTACCACTCGAGCAATGTTATCCGAGCAACCCCAAGAGTCTGTCACCATCGCACACCTTACCCTTAGGTCTTATGCGGCTATTTTAAGGGGTTATGTAATAAATAAGTAGCACCATGTTCATGTACATTATTTTTTGTATATAATAATGAATATAATTTCTAGTCATTTTTGATGCATTGTAATTAGTTTTTAAAGTACAAATGATGTTTTTAGTTATTATTTAATTAAGAATTATATTTTATTAAATTAAAGGATTTTTGAATTAAATAATATTTTAATAAAATATTATTATTAATATTAAATTAATTTTTATTAAATATAAATGATCTTATAATTTTATGAATGCAATTAAAATTTTTATTAAGGTTTGAAAGCCATTTCTGTCAAAACCCGTGAATTTTTTATAAATATCGGTTTTTATTTTAAAAGTGAAAATTCACATATTTAGAAAATTATTTAGATAAAATAAATATTATTTTTGGAATCAGGACGTCGAAATTATCCAACGGTGAATTTTTCATAATTTTCTGAGACAGTCAAATTTTTTGGTAAAAATTAAATACCATTTAAATATATAATGTGTTTTATGACATCATAATGACCCAATGGTGATGTAATAAAATACCATAATCCTTATGTTCGTCCAATATGTGTTTTATCAATAAAATAATGAGGTTTTGGGTTTGTTTGACTCACTTTTCAAAGCATTAATGGAGCCCTCAAGACTTATTCAACACTTTGCCTTTTTAAATTAATTTCCATGGGAGTGTGACTCACCTCCACATAAGCAACCCTAATTTTTTAATAAGTTCGGACCTTGGCCTTGTAAAATATTGTTTTCCTCTTCCCTTTTCCAGAAACCATGGGCAAATACCATGGGATGGTTTGTGGTTTGGATTATTTTAATATAAGGGGTCCCAAACCTAATTAATAAAGAATTCTCTCACCTTTCCTATATAAACCCACCCAAGCTCCCACTTCCTCCTCACTCAAAGCCATTGAAGTTCGTCCAAACTCTGCCCTACTCTCTCTAGAATCCTCCCAAGGTGCCCCAAGCTCCCAAGAAGCCTCTCACAAGCCTCTCTCTAGCCTTTGGAAGCACACTTCCAAGTAAGGGTTTTTCTTCCTTTCTCATTTTTGTCAATTTTCTTTAAGTTGTATTGCCCTTTTAATTTAATTTATGAATGTTGGGGTATGGTTTCGCACCTCCCCCATACTGCCCTCTTATTGTTTGAATGATGGGAGACCCCTTTCTCTCTCATTAAATGCCTCCCATGTACACCCGTTACTATGCCGAAATTCCGAAAGGAACTTCTCTCTCTTCTTTTACATTCAAGCAATACTTTTGTATCATGAATCTAAATTCCATTTCTATTGTTGGGACATGTATATATATGATCTACTTACTGTCCATTACATGTAATTATGATGGGGAACCCCTTTCTCTCTCATCAACCTTTTTTATGAATTCTTATGTCACGTCGTTACGCTGCCGAAATCGCACCGATTTTCTAAGCCAATGTCTTTGTGTAGTGAATACCATGCCCATTTCTCCATCAAGGGTATTCACCTTTATGCACATATACATATTGATTGTAAAGTTTCATGTATGAATTCCACATTCCTTTATCGTGGAAGAAATGATTATGTTTTATGAACCCATGTTTTATTATCCATGTGGCACACTTATGCATGAAATGAAATGTTTAAGAAGGGTGCGCCCTTTATAGCGCTCCAATGCATTGGGTAAAGTATAGTATCATGATACGTCATGTGCAATGAGTGTTGACTCATGCTAATTCAAGTGCAACGAGGGTTTACTCGTGCTTCAAGTGCAATGAGGGTTTACTCATGCTCCATGTGCAATGAGCCTTGGCTCATGCTAATTCAATGTTAAGTGTTGTTGCCACATTTCCATGTTATGATTATCATGCTTTATCATGCCTTTATGTTCATCTCTCTCTTATGCTCTATTGATATGCCTATTGCCTAACATGTATTGTACTCCTCATGTTATTCATTATGTACTCCCTTACTGGGCTTTATAGCTCACCCTTTTCTTATGCATGTCCTCAGGTTATCCCATGCAATGCTAAGTACGAAGGAATGTAGTGGTCATGTAAAGGAAGTTTTCAATAAGGATGTTGTATTTCAAGTTTAAAGTTTTTATGTAATGATACTAAGCCCCAAAGACACTAAACCTCTCGATCTTCTTTGTTGTATCAAGTGAAGTTTTATGTAATAAAGCATGTTTAAGTTGTAATAAAAAGCAGGGTTGTCATAGTTGGTATCAGAGGATAGGTTTAGTTATTTTTGGGATTAGGAAACCCTAGTAAAGCCTTATATACAAGACTAAGCATAATAAAAACATCCCTAAGTTTTGGTAAATACTAAGTAAGTGTTTTATCAAACAAATACATCCCTGTCTGGATACGAGCAGGTAGAGGCGGCTCTGGCACAGATGTATCCTAGGGGTAAAACCCGAAAACACCGCTTTGAGCTAGACTCGAACGGGAACTGGTGCACGACAACGGGCCTTGCTGCACTCTTGGTTACGACACTCCCGGGGGATATGTTTTGATAAATTCACAATCTTAGTATGAACCCTTATTAAGGGAAAAATGCCCCTAAGAATATATGTTAGAAGGAAGATCATGAAAAACCTGGATTGAATCCTATAGACTCATGAGTTAAAGAGATTAAAGTTTATTTATAAGTCATCAACTTTTGTCTTTGGATTACCCTTTATGTGTTACCCCTAACTTTCCTTTTATTCCAGCCAATGGCCGGTAATAGGAGAACTCGGGCTAACAACCGTTGTGAAGATCAGTGTGATGATTGTACCAATGAGATGCCCAATCCAATGGGAGCGGGAATCGCGAACTTTGTCACGCTTCTCTCTCAGTTAACTCAAGTTTTGAATAGAAACACTGGTCAAGAGGAACGTTCAACCCCCCCTAAGAAAGAACAAGTCGCTATTGAAAGCTTCATGAGACAAAGGCCTCCTACTTTTAGTGGATCATCCGATCCCACGATTGCTGAACAATGGATCAAATCCATTGAAAAGATATTCTCCATCCTCCAATGCTCTGAAAAAGAGAAGGTTCTCCTGGCGGCTTATCGTATGGAGGGTGAAGCTGATCAATGGTGGACGTTGATCAAAAATACGAAGCCTGAGGAGGAGATCGAGGCTTTGGAATGGAAGGTATTCCGGAAGATGTTTTTCGATAAATATTTCCCACGCACCCTCCGTCTTAAGATGGAAAGGGACTTCCTTTCCCTCAAGCAGAAAGATGAGGAATCTGTGGGAGCGTACGAGGCAAACTTCACAAGGCTTGCACGATACGCTTCCGGCTTTGTCGTTACCCCCGAATGCAAGGTTGACCGCTTCTTTGGTGGGCTGAAGCCTAGCTTGCGGAAAGCATTAGCGATCCGTGACTTCGACAGCTATGAGGAAATTGTCCGATGTGCCCTCAAGGTTGAAATGGAGATCGTAGAATCATAGGGGTATCATGGGGACAAGAAGCGGAAGGTGGACTTCAATGCTGGTGGTCCGATGGATAAATCCAACGGCGCTAAGAAATTCCAGCACCCCACTTGCCAAAAGTGTGGAAAGAAGCACCCTGGAAATTGCCTTAGGGGGACAAGAAAATGCTTCAAGTGTGGAAGAGAAGGGAACCTAGCTGTTAACTATCAGCAAGAAGGACCCGCGGCTGCGACGGAGGGGAGGAACGCTCCGTTCGAACCTCAACGCGTTGTTCAATGCTTCAAATGCAAATAACCGGGTCATTTTGCGAATCAGTGCCCTAATCCAAGGGTTATCGGAGGCAATCAACAACCTCCAAGACAGCAAGGAAGAGCTTTTGCCATCACTTCTGCTGAAGTGAACCCCGACAACGAAGTGGTGACAGGTACGCTAGTTATTCATTCAAGAATAGCGAACGTACTTTTTGATTCAGGTTCTACGCATTCTTTTATATCTCAAAAGTTTAGTAGAATAATCCCTGCACCACCACAAGTCATGGAAGTAAAGATGTCGGTGAGTACGGAAAATGGGGCAATCATTGCATCCCATGAGTATAAGTCCTCCCCTGTTATAATCTGTGGATTGAATTTCCCGGCGAACCTCGTCATACTCCCTTTGGTGGAATTTGATGCAATTCTTGACATGGATTGGCTTTCCTTATATAGAGCCAACATAAATTGTCGGGAGAGGGAAATCACACTCTATATGGAGAATCGACCCCCGATTCTTTACAAGTGTCAGGAGGAAGATGAATCTCCTTTAGCTCCATCATCTCAAGCATGGATATTACTGCCTTATGAGCACGCATATCTGGCTCAGATGATTAAGTCCAAGGAAGAAACCACCCTTGAAGAAATGCCTATTGTGAGGGAATTCGCTGAAGTATTTCCCGAGGAACTTCCTGGTCTTCCTCCAAGAAGAGATGTTGAGTTCTCAATTGAACTTATACCTGGGGCGCTACCAATATCCAAGACTCCATATAGAATGGCTGTGGTTGAGCTTGAAGAACTGAAGAAACAACTACAGGAGAATCTGGATAAAGGGTTTATACGCCCAAGTGCATCACCATGGGGTGCACCAGTCCTCTTCGTCAAGAAGAAGGATGGGTCAATGCGGCTTTGCATCGATTATTGTGAACTTAACAAAATCACGATAAAGAACAAGTATCCTCTCCCAAGAATCGATGACTTGTTTGATCAGCTGCGTGGAGCTCAATACTTCTCCAAGGTCGACTTGCGGTCGGGATATTATCAAGTAAGGGTGAAGAAGGAAGATATCCCCAAGACTGCTTTTCGTACAAGGTACGGGCACTATGAATTCATAGTAATGCCTTTTGGACTCACCAATGCTCCAGAAATATTCATGGACTTGATGAATAGAGTCTTTAGAGATTACCTAGATAAATTTGTGGTAGTCTTTATAGATGATATTCTGATATACTCCAAAACCAAGGAGGACCATGAGGAGCATTTAAGAACTGTACTGGAGACTTTGCGCAAGGAGAAGCTCTATGCCAAGTACAGCAAGTGTGAGTTCTGGTTGAAGGAGGTCTCATTCTTGGGCCATATCATCACAAGCAATGGGATATCTGTGGACCCCTCCAAAACAGATGCAATTGAGGGATGGCCGAGGCCAACATCGGTAACTGATATCCGTAGCTTCTTGGGGTTAGCTGGATATTATCGACGATTTGTGAGAAACTTCTCACGATTGTCCAACCCTCTTACCAAGCTAACTCGAAAGGGAGTAAAGTTTGCTTGGAGTGATGAATGCGAAGAAAGCTTCAAGGAGTTGAAAAGGAGGCTTATCACTGCACCTGTGCTCACTTTACCCACAAGTGGGGAGCTTTTGTGGTATTCAGTGATGCTTCGAAGAAGGGATTAGGATGTGTGCTGATGCAGAATGATAAAGTGATATCCTATGCCTCAAGACAGTTGAAAATCCATGAGCGAAACTATCCAACGCATGATCTGGAGTTGGCGGCGGTGATCTTCGCCTTGAAAATCTGGCGGCATTATCTCTATGGGGAGAAATGTGAGATATATACTGACCACAAGAGTCTTAAATATATATTCACACAGAAAGAGCTTAATATGCGCCAGAGAAGATGGATAGAGCTCATCAAGGATTATGACTGTTCAATACATTACCACCCTGGGAAGGCGAACAAGGTGGCGGATGCCCTAAGTAGAAAGGATCCAGCAATTCTATCAATGATGAGAATTGAGAAGGATCCAATCTTCTTAGACTTGATGAAGATGGACGTGGGAATCATAAAGAAGGGAACATCATCAATCCTTTCACAAATGATTGCTCAACCATCTCTTTTGGAAAGGTTAAAGGATGCTCAAAAGGATGATGTGAGAATCCAAGAAAAAGTGGAAGCTATCAAAAAGGGAAAATCCTCAGAGTTTAATGTTAATGAAGAAGGAATTGTGCGGTTTGGGAAAAGACTATGTGTCCCATCAAGTTCGGAGCTGAAGAAGGAACTTTTGGATGATGCACATAGTTCAAATTTCTCTATTCACCCAGGGAGCACAAAGATGTATTGAGATCTTCGAGAAAACTTTTGGTGGGATAATATGAAGAAGGAGATCGCCGAATATACATCAAAGTGCCTGGTGTGTCAGCAAGTGAAGGCAGAGAGGCAGAAGTCTAAGGGGATGATGCAACCATTGCCCATACCAGAATGGAAATGGGAGAACATCACCATGGACTTCGTCACTGGACTTCCAAGGACATCCAAAAACAACAATGCAATCTGGGTTATTGTGGATCGTCTTACAAAGACTGCACACTTCATTGCTATTCGAGAGGATTTCTCTTTGGATCAACTAGCACGGATATATATCAGGGAAGTGGTACGGTTGCATGGAGTACCACTATCTATTGTGTCGGACCGAGATCCAAGATTTACCTCTAAGTTTTGGAAGAGTCTTCAACATGCTCTGAATACTGAACTGAACTTCAGTACGGCCTATCATCCTCAAACTGATGGCCAATCCGAGCGGACTATCCAAACACTTGAGGATATGTTGAGAGCGTGCTCAATGGACTTTAAAGGAGGATGGGATCAGCATCTTCCTCTGGTTGAGTTCTCTTATAATAATAGTTTCCACTCAAGCATCCAAATGGCACCATATGAAGCCCTGTATGGGAAAAGGTGTAGAACACCGGCATGTTGGGATGAGGTCGGTGAACGTAAGCTGCTTGGACCAGAAATGGTCGAAGAAATGGTGGAGAAGGTGAAAACCATTCAGCAGCATATCAAGGCAGCCCAAAGTCGACAGAAGAGTTATACAGATAATCGTCGACGAGACCTTGAGTTTAAAGTCGGAGACATGGTGTTTTTACGCATATCTCCGTGGAAGAAGGTCATGAGGTTTGGAAAGAAAGGGAAGTTAAGTCCAAGGTACATCGGCCCCTTCGAGATTCTTGATCGTGTTGGGGCTGTGGCCTATCGACTAGCACTTCCACCTACTATGGCCAAGGTGCATGATGTCTTCCATGTATCCCTCTTAAGTAAGTACATACCAGACCCTTCACATGTACTCTCTTCTGAGGTGGTACAATTAGAAGACGATCTTTCTTATGAGGAGCAACCAGTGAAGATCTTAGATCGTAGAGAAAAAGTTCTACGAAATAAGACAATGCCCCTCGTCAAGGTGTTGTGGAGAAACCACAAGTTTGAAGAAGCAACTTGGGAGTCGGAGGATATGATGAAGCTAAGTTACCCACATTTGTTTTAGTGTGGGAAAAGGAAAATTTCGAGGGCGAAATTTCTTAAGGGGGGAATGTTGTAACGACCCAAAATTTCATTAATGGAAAATCCCTCTTGATCCAGTTAAATGTTTCTTTATGTTTTTATATGATGTCAACTTCCTTAGTTTAACGCTAAGATTTGTGACCGTTACTTTTATAGCCGTTGAACAGTGATCATCTGGGTAGTTTAAATATAAGTCTTTAACGAACCAATTTTCTACTCAGACAAAGGAAGCGATGGCCTCATCCAGTAGAATTGCCCCTTACGAAGCCCATTCGTCGGAGCTCGGAAAGGAGGTGGCGTCTTTGGGCTTTGCCCTTGACCAAGCCCAAGCTGAGCTTCATCAAGTCAAGCTCAAACGTGATCGTCTACGGGAAAAATGGAAGTTGATAGAGATTACCACTCGAGCAATGTTATCCGAGCAACCCCAAGAGTCTGTCACCATCGCACACCTTACCCTTAGGTCTTATGCGGCTATTTTAAGGGGTTATGTAACAAATAAGTAGCACCATGTTCATGTACATTATTTTTTTTTTATAATAATGAATATAATTTCTAGTCATTTTTGATGCATTGTAATTAGTTTTTAAAGTACAAATGATGTTTTTAGTTATTATTTAATTAAGAATTATATTTTATTAAATTAAAGGATTTTTGAATTAAATAATATTTTAATAAAATATTATTATTAATATTAAATTAATTTTTATTAAATATAAATGATCTTATAATTTTATGAATGCAATTAAAATTTTTATTAAGGTTTGAAAGCCATTTCTGTCAAAACCCGTGAATTTTTTATAAATATCGGTTTTTATTTTAAAAGTGAAAATTCACATATTTAGAAAATTATTTAGATAAAATAAATATTATTTTTGGAATCAGGACGTCGAAAGTATCCAACGGTGAATTTTTCATAATTTTCTGAGACAGTCAAATTTTTGGGTAAAAATTAAATACCATTTAAATATATAATGTGTTTTATGACATCATAATGACCCAATGGTGATGTAATAAAATACCATAATCCTTATGTTCGGCCAATATGTGTTTTATCAATAAAATAATGAGGTTTTGGGTTTGTTTGACTCACTTTTCAAAGCATTAATGGAGCCCTCAAGACTTATTCAACACTTTGCCTTTTTAAATTAATTTCCATGGGAGTGTGACTCACCTCCACATAAGCAACCCTAATTTTTTAATAAGTTCGGACCTTGGCCTTGTAAAATATTGTTTTCCTCTTCCCTTTTCCAGAAACCATGGGAAAATACCATGGGATGGTTTGTGGTTTGGATTATTTTAATATAAGGGGTCCCAAACCTAATTAATAAAGAATTCTCTCAGCTTTCCTATATAAACCCACCCAAGCTCCCACTTCCTCCTCACTCAAAGCCCTTGAAGTTCGTCCAAACTCTGCCCTACTCTCTCTAGAATCCTCCCAAGGTGCCCCAAGCTCCCAAGAAGCCTCTCACAAGCCTCTCTCTAGCCTTTGGAAGCACACTTCCAAGTAAGGGTTTTTCTTCCTTTCTCATTTTTGTCAATTTTCTTTAAGTTGTATTGCCCTTTTAATTTAATTTATGAATGTTGGGGTATGGTTTCGAACCTCCCCCATACTGCCCTCTTATTGTTTGAATGATGGGAGACCCCTTTCTCTCTCATTAAATGCCTCCCATGTACACCCGTTACTATGCCGAAATTCCGAAAGGAACTTCTCTCTCTTCTTTTACATTCAAGCAATACTTTTGTATCATGAATCTAAATTCCATTTCTATTGTTGGGACATGTATATATATGATCTCCTTACTGTCCATTACATGTAATTATGATGAGGAACCCCTTTCTCTCTCATCAACCTTTTTTATGAATTCTTATGTCACGTCGTTACGCTGCCGAAATCGCACCGATTTTCTAAGCCAATGTCTTTGTGTAGTGAATACCATGCCCATTTCTCCATCAAGGGTATTCACATTTATGCACATATACATATTGATTGTAAAGTTTCATGTATGAATTCCAAATTCCTTTATCGTGGAAGAAATGATTATGTTTTATGAACCCATGTTTTATTATCCATGTGGCACACTTATGCATGAAATGAAATGTTTAAGAAGGGTGCGCCCTTTATAGCGCTCCAATGCATTGGGTAAAGTATAGTATCATGATACGTCATGTGCAATGAGTGTTGACTCATGCTAATTCAAGTGCAACGAGGGTTTACTCGTGCTTCAAGTGCAATGAGGGTTTACTCATGCTCCATGTGCAATGAGCCTTGGCTCATGCTAATTCAATGTTAAGTGTTGTTGCCACATTTCCATGTTATGATTATCATGCTTTATCATGCCTTTATGTTCATCTCTCTCTTATGCTCTATTGATATGCCTATTGCCTAACATGTATTGTACTCCTCATGTTATTCATTATTTACTCCCTTACTGGGCTTTATAGCTCACCCTTTTCTTATGCATGTCCTCAGGTTATCCCATGCAATGCTAAGTACGAAGGAATGTAGTGGTCATGTAAAGGAAGTTTTCAATAAGGATATTGTATTTCAAGTTTAAAGTTTTTATGTAATGATCCTAAGCCCCAAAGACACTAAACCTCTCGATCTTCTTTGTTGTATCAAGTGAAGTTTTATGTAATAAAGCATGTTTAAGTTGTAATAAAAAGCAGGGTTGTCATAATAACACTATGCATGGAAACATTTTACCATTTCCCCTAATTGTGCACAAGTTGTGCACCAATACCCCAATCCAAAAATGACTCTCACAATTTCTACTAGGTTTCGAACTGTTTGGGATAAACCATGAAATACCTATATAGATGAATTGTGAATCGAATGAAATGAGATAGAATTACTCTATATAATACAACATGCACAATTTCTCATTAACAGTACAAACTATCCATAATAAAAGGAAAAAATCTGTAAAAATGATGTTTCAAGATGGAAACATCCAAAATTTCAAAATGACCTAAAATAAAAAAAAATACAAAACAATAGTGATATATGGGTGTCATAATTTTCCCCATCATGATACTTCATACCCCCAAAAATTCTTTGGTAAAATTCAAAGAAATAAAAGGTAAAAACTATAGAACCTAATACCAAGAGGTTTTAGGGTGGTAAAAACTACAACAAACCCATAAAAAGGTATTACTACCTTTGAAACTATTCCTCAAAATTCACTGTTGAATCATTAAAAAATTCCAATAACCAAAAACAAGATCCACTACAGAACTATATAACACAAGTTATAAGAATATGGGTACTTATAATAAGTCTCCACAAGATTTATAATTTATCTAATTTGGTGAGACCAAGGATAGACACACCGCTATGCCCATCATCACTGAATCTCAAGGAAATTTTCCAATTAAACCTACCATAAAACAACTCACAAAACAAAATCCATATCTCAATTGGAAAATAATTACCATATAAAATTCAAGAGACCATCGAAGAAGGTTTATCCACAATTCCATCAGAAGACCCAAAATAAAACAAAATAAAAAACCCATCTTCATCTCCCATTATAAACAGTTTGGGATCCCACTTCTGGTCTCAATATTGAAATAGAGGTAACCTAGGACCACCACCCTAGGTCACCACCTCATAGTGGACCCATAGAAATCAAATTCATGCACTATAAATCAATCAAATTTCTTAATACAACGCCTATCCTAGGTACACAAGTACATACCTATGTGGTTCCCATAATCAACCCCTCAAGACCAAGCCTAAACACAACCATCATCATATGAATATAATCCTCAAGGAACATAAATAGTCTAACATCAAAGAATTATTAGCACCCTAAAATAACACAATAAAATTGGGAACTACCCAAGAGGACTGAAAGATATACATCGCACATTGGTCACCTCAAAATCATAATAAATCATAAATAACAAAACAATGAGTCATCGAGATAAGTCTAAAGAACTATGCCCCGGAGGATTAAATCCAAAGACATATAAAATACCTGAATTCACCACCCTATCTGGGGTATGGGAAAGATCAGTCACTATAATGGTTAAACCAAAACAACAAGTGGAAACACTCTTAAATAACAGATTTCTACTTTCATAAAAACCATCAAGGAAGGAATATATTAAATAAAATAAAATACAAACAAAACCATTATATGTTTTACCTACCAAATCATAAAATCCTTATAAATAATTTATCACACCAAAACAAAAATTCCATCAGTTTAAAAACACATTTAAGGATAATAAAAATGATAGTTTTTCCTATACCAAACCACAAACATTTAATAAAAATCTAGACACTGATTTTATACAAACACGCTCATCAATTTAAAAAATAAAAAACAACCATTAATCATAACCCAATCATCTATCTAAAATGACTCATGGGAATATAAATCCTTAAAATAAGTATATTTTCTTAAAAAATAAAAAATTGTTCATGAAAACCCCCCTTTATATATTTTAAATACATTTTTATTCCTCCAAAAATGAAAAACTCACTTGATGTTTAAAATAAAAGGAATTAACTTCTTATGTTAAAAAACACCTTACAAATTTAATTTTAAAACTAACCACTTTCCCCAAAAATACTCATTTAAATCCAAACATTTTATTAAATTCTCCTTTTTTTTTAAAACCTTCATAACAAACATACATAAATAGGGGAATGAAAAAAAAATGTAATCAAATCCAACATTAATAAAACAACACAAAATATCACATGTTCACACCTCAAACAACTCATAACATAATTATAATATATTTTAGAGTGAAATGAGATCAAATGAAAACCCCGGGGAAAATAAGAATTTGAATAGTTTAGTCACAGATTCTATTAATTTTTATACAAAACATGCAATATTTTCTGATTTGGGTTTGAGAACCATTTGATTGAGCTCTGGATAATTGGCTAGATTGTGTGAGAAAACCATAAAGCTCTATATCCTTCTCCATTTTCATCCCAAAACTCGAAGACGCCCTATAAATCACTATAATTCTCAATGGGGATTAAAATTTCATCAATAAAAATAAAAATATATCAAAACATAATCAGAACCCATAATCTAAACTCAAAATCCAAATCTTGACTACCCCTGACAACATGAGGATTAGGGTAAGAAGACCTAGATAGTATCTATCCACACCTACCTATTATCTTCTGAAATCCTATCTCTATATTATAATGCTTCCAAAATAACAAGAGAGTGATTCTATAATCTAATCTCTTCCAAGAACCTAGTCTTTGATACCATTTGTAAGAAATTGGTATGGGTTGACCTGACACATCATTCGAACTGAATCACCATTGGGACTAAATGGTGTTCACCATTCCCATAGGTTGGAAAATAGTTCCAAGGTATCAAGAATATATAATTGGTAAATATTTCTCCCTTTAAAACCAAAAAAACCATAACACATATCACACATGGAAATCCAGTATTTATGGTCCATAATTTGGATGCCCATAAACAAAATGAATAGATTCAAAATAAATAAAGAAAAAAAAATAAAGTATAACACTACAATAAAAATTAGAATAACTCCAAAACCAAATCAAGCCACAAATAAACATAATACATACCCTAATATCTCATGTATAACATCCCAAAAGTAAAACAAGAGTAATCAAAAAATATTATAACCACCTCCATGTGACATGTTGTCACTAACCCCAACCCAACACCATCCATCATGGACCACAATTAGTACTACCCATGGACGGTCATAAGTAGGAACCACAAAATATGAGGATTAAATACTCCTAATGGTTTATTCAAGGTGTGAGCTATACATTCCCAATATTATTCCACTAAAGAATATGTAAAATTCATTTCAAAGTATGTTTCATAAATTATAGATTGAATCATGATATTAAAATAGGTTTTCCGTAACAATAAGAGATAAAAACAAATATCATTCGATGTACCATTTTATAAACATTTTCCATTTTCATTCAAAAAAGTATGATACAATGACAAACATTAAGGTAAACACTTTAATTCATTATAAGTGGTTCTCATTATGTTTCAAAGAATTTATTATCTTATTAAGTAGCTAAATGTTCCCAAAAATATATGATTATAAAAATTTATTTCCTTTCCCTTAGAAAAACCACTTAAATTCTATTTTCATAAAACATATTTTTAAATTTATTTTTGGAAAATGAAATGAATCATGATGAAATGGAATATAATAAAAGGAGGAACCTCATAATTATAAAATGATCAATAATAAGCACAAAATACCCACACAATGGTTTCATGCATGAAAATCACACTAGGGGACACAAGAATAAATAATAAAATACCATATAAAATGTCATCAACTAATAAGGTTTCATGGTCAACTCATTAGACTATAACATGATGATATCGGGCATTGTTTCAATGATTATCTCTATTTAAGTGCCTCCAAAAGATGCTGAAAAATTTCATTCATCGCCCCTTGGGGTCACCAAGTCCAAAAAATCCCTAAGAGGTCCCAACTCTCCTAGGGTACTAATTGTTTATCACATAACGAGCTAGAAAAACACATGTTCATAACTCCTAATAGCTTTATAAGGTTCCCATGATATCAATCAATTGAGGAAATCGATAAGAAACACAT
Organism: Viscum album; assembly: GCA_963277665.1. Classification (NCBI taxonomy): domain Eukaryota; kingdom Viridiplantae; phylum Streptophyta; class Magnoliopsida; order Santalales; family Viscaceae; genus Viscum; species Viscum album. Next base: position 1,973,511,451 of record OY728157.1, on the reverse strand, counting down.
GAGATCAACACATAATAAAAAATAAAACATTTTTAATAAAATAATATCACCACTATTACCCTATTAATAAATAGCCCCATTTCACAAAAAAAATCATAAAAAAAATATTCAAAGTTCTCTATGAGGATCACAAACCATACAAAGCAACATAAGAAGGAGGGAATAATTTAAGGTCTTAAACTTCTTAAGGAAAACCAACTTAAATCTCCAGAGATTATTTTCCTATAAAAAAATCATATAATTACAATTAATTTTCCATCATCTTAAAATATCACATTAAAATATTCTTTAAAACCCATTTTCATGAACCAACCAAAGTCATCCAAAAGTTAGATAGCCTATTTTTCCTGAAACAAGTCTTGAATGGTGTTCCCAATCTCCACGGGTTGGTGACAAGTACCTAGACATCAATAACTACATTTTAGAATGATTTATCCCACAATAAACTAGAAAAACAATAGTTGGAACCTATAAAACAATGGAAACATGTTAATAAAAATTTTGGAAGCTGAAGAAATAAAGTTCAAGGAAATAAAAGTGCCAAACCAAAATAGGTAAACCAATGTACATAAATAATAGACAACCCATCTCTATGTTCTAAGTGGAATAACATCCCACCATATCACCACTGAACTCCCACACCTTACTAACATGGATATATTCCACCACCATGCGACACCTTTTCTTTACCAGTATCAGATAAAACAAGATATACACACATCTAAGGTATGTGTAGTGTGTGAGAAAAAAATCATAGTGGGTTCCCACCAAGTGTTCCATAAGTAGTATTTATAATAAAAACTAATTATTCTCATTTAAAAAAACATTCCATAAAATATGTATTAACATAATTTTTGAAAAAACATTGAAATTCACCATTTAAAAGTGTTTTTAAATGATATATACGAAAAACAAATTAAAATAATTTATAAATAAATCAATTTTCAATATGATCGGAATGGAAACTCTTCTTAGGGTATGTTAGGTTCGAGTAAGAAAGGATCCTCACACCCAATTAATAAAATGACTATGCGTTAAGAATACCCTAGAACACAGGCAAAGTGATAGAAGAAAAATCCGAAAAGTTAACCCCTATCATAATATAGTTTAGTTGTATTTTTATTATAAGTCTGAGTTAGGTAAATATAAACCATCCTTGTATGATTTTCCCAATATATCCTCATTATATATACCCCAAGATATAATATATTATGGACCACACTTGGAGGGTTTCAATTTCGCAAATGGGACACACATGGAGGCTTTCATTTTCATGGTTATATTCATTTAGTGGGAATATAATACATTAATAATAAAACTACAAAAATACAGAATAAAAATTATTTCAAATCAATTTACATTTCCAATATAAAAGGGGAAATCTATTTTATAGTACAATTCCAAAGTATCAAATTTAATTAATCAAAAATCATTCCATTGAAAATTTTATAAAACCAAATTTAAAATCGGTAAGAAATAATTATTTATAAACAAAGTCTTTTCCTCAAACTACCCACCTAAAATACATGGTATTTTTAAAAATGAATGAGATCCACACACCCAGATAAATAAAGGATTTTAAGAAGAAAAATATACCCCTACACCATGAAACACATATAAACAAACCCAAACCCAACAAAATTTAGATAAATAAAGATAAGTGAAACCACTTACCAGGGTAATTTATGAAAAAAATAATGATCTAGGTATATCTAGTCTCTACCTTCTTATCTCACAACAGATCTATAATAAAACTCATTATATCATGGAAAACCCCATTGAACCATCTATTATAACCCTGATCTATGGTTCCTTTTAAAAAAATAGATGATACATTGGAGGCTGATGAAGAAAAGTGAATAACAGACTCTTGCCTTGAGTTTCCTTGATCAAACACTATAAGATCCATCACAATTACTCTTTAGAAGAGTTAGGATCACCAATATCTCTAAGTGGAACCCTATAGATGAGAAGTATGGTTTCAGGAGGAATAAGGATGCTAATGGGAGATGTTTTAGTTTCAAAAAGAATTTTTCAGATAAATTAATTCATGTTGTACGATTTGGATGAGTGGTTAAAAAAACAATGTGCCAAATGTGCACCCACTTATGTCCTTTAGAGATAATATGATGGATTGGTCACATAGTTTGTCTAACCATGAACCAACAATGAAAAAAACCAATATCCTAAACTACTACAAGTTGCATAGTTTCTTTATGATTCCACACGGTTTGTCCAAACCATACCCCAACCGTGCACATTCCAAGTAAACTCTAAAAACTATTGAAAGACATCTTAAATAACCCAAACAGACATCAAAAAAAATTAAATCCATTTGAATTGAAAACCATGTTTTCAACATTTCATGAGGAATTAAGGAATTTATCAATTTTTTCTATCATTAAATTGTTATTAAATAATCTATTAATCAATATTAGTTAGAAAATTGTTTATTAATTTTAATTTTTAATAATTTTATAAACCATTTTTCATTAAATTTATTATATATTAAGTGTAAATACATATTTTCAAATATATAAATCGTATATAAAGACTACTTAACAAAACATATTATATATAAATCAATATATATTAAAACATATGTAACAATAAAAATAATAATACATAATTCAAAATTAAAAAATATTTTAGTATATAAATATATAAATTTATATAAATATATATATAAAAGATATTGTATCATAGTGGGAACATGTTTAGAATAAAACCAAGAGGTATTTGGATCCAAATTCAAAGGATATTTGTTTATTGAATATTTATACTAATAATTTGATCAAACCATTGGTATAAGTATTTAATGATAGAAGATCTCTCAATTTTTCACTAAACCATTGGTATATGTTATTCCAATGGTTTTGGGGATTCTACCAATGGTTTCAAACCATTGTTATAGCATGTTTTTCTAGTAGTTAAATCTTTTTCCAAGGAACTCCAATTGTTCTTTGAAATAAACTTTCAAAAAACCATTAGTCAATAAATCATGAATTTAGAGTGTGTGAGTTTTATCATATTTTAGTTTAATTGATTAAGACTAGACACATATACTGATACCTATATTCATAATTGAAACCAACCTATTATGATATATTATACTTTTTAGACCAAATTTTTTCTTCATCCACTGAGTTTCATTCCTTGGTTGATGGGGATAACACCTTTGGATCTACATGAGATGAACCAAACATTACATTAAAAAATATTACATCATTTTAGATGAGAATATAATACATATCAAAATAATACATTCCCTAAAACCACAAAGGTTTAGTGTTTTTAGATACTAGATGCATAATCAACTTATTTTAGGAAAGACATTCAACATATTCAGTAATTTGTCTCACATAGAACCCTTATTAGACATAACATACTTAAAAACTATTTTCATAACATGGGGAAATAAAAATATAAGAAAGGATTCCCTTAGATGGTCAATAAGTGTAAACATAGGATATATCAATCATGGATCATAATTGTGCATAAGATAAGTAGAAGTGTATTAGAACATGTCCATAACTTAAGAAATTCAAACCCAATCAATCAAATATTGTTAATCATGAAGCTTGGAATATAGGTTTATCATAACCAAATATATAAGTCATAAGAGTGTGGAATCATCAATATTAAACTATGATTCATGAGAACATATCATAATGACTAGATATAAATGTGTGACATATACATAAGTATAGAAAATCATCACTTTAGAAAAGGTTCACATAAAATACTATCATAATGTAAAAATTATCATATTGTATTGATTTAACTCCATATTCCATCATATCATTCGTTAAGGTCAACTACCAAGTCATTATTAGTAGACAGAGTCCCTTACTAAACTAGGTTCACTCCCCATTACTTATTATATTATCTCTTGAGATATTATTATTTACCCAATGTATTAGAGGGATATATAATTTTACTCTCACCCTTCACTTAATGAAAATCATACATAAGTGTTCCATAAGATCATAAAAACATTAATAATTTCATAATAAAATAACTAATGGAAAATAAATGGTTTTAATAAATCTTTCATCTTCACATAATCATAATCCACCCAGCAAAAGGAAGTCGATGGATCTTTATTTCATCATAGTATAATGAACCCATGGTAAAGTAATAGCAAAAAACATCCCTAAATAATTTTTAAAAACATGGTCATAGAAGAAAATGTTTATAGACCAGAGATGAAATAAAGTGTAATTTTCCTAAAACCATTTTTCTCAATCGTTTTATATACCCAAGAGTTTAAAATGGTTCTAATACATTAAAATTATAAGAATAAAAAGAACAGATGAAAATATAAGGGGTCTAAAAGATAAGGATCAGATAATTTCCCTAATTGTAAATTTTTCATAGAAATATTGAAAAGAAATGATATTGTAACATCAACCTTTACCTTAGGTCTCATATTACGTCATATGCATTCAAACATCCTCTTCTTTGGGTATCCTTTTTAAAAAAACATATTATGGATTCTTTGATGAGTCATTTGTGAATAACAAAATGTCAAGGTAATGTATAAATATGTTTGGATGGTATTTTAGCATATCTTGGTTGAGCTAGAGGGATCATGTGGTGTGGATAAGATAGGATAAGAGGTTTCATTTTATAAGTGAGGGGAGTGGAAAACTTGTAATTATTAAGAATATTAAAATATAATAAAGTCAATATCATAGTAAAGTGGATCAAAATTGGATTAAGATCAAATATGAGATGATATAGGATCAAAATACATTCATACAATGGGATTTAGATATGTGTTTAGGTCATTTTAAATCTTATATCATTAGCTTAACCCTTTATTAACGCTTTTAACTTTTGCAATCGTAATAAAATTTTTATCATGTTTTCTATAAATTATGAATAAAAAATAATTTTTCTATATAACATAATTTTATTTATACTAATTCAAAATATGAAATCTATTTTACAAGATTCAATTCCTATAAGTGTAAGAAATTATTTCTAATATCCACATATAAAATGGGTAAACCCCATTTTTAGAGGACTAGAAATATTTCGATTCATTTGACAGTAAAAGAACATGTCTATATAATTTCATTTAGAATTTATATGTTTTTATTTACTATTTATAGGGACCATATTTTTTTTAGTGCTTCCATTATTTTCTCTTTTCTGGGGAACTTTCCTAGTCCACTTCTTCTCATGCTTTGGAGGGGTTCCATCAAGGGAAAGGCTAGGGTTTCCCATATAATATGTCCTATATGACATGAAAATTCATTCATTATTCTCTTTCAGAATATTATAATTTTTCTTCATATCATTTTCTATGGATAAAGGGTAATCAGAAAATAAGATAAAGAAAATTTCATAATTTTATTACCCATGGAATATGATTGTTCCAATTTATTACTAGCTGATATTAACTCTTATTTTAGATATATAATCTTTTTTCTACTTATCTCAAGTTGTGCAATCATATCTTCCTCAAGTTCCTTACTTTTATATATCTCTTCCTCTAATTTATAAGAATTTCTTTACATCATGTCACAATGATCCTTCTTCTAAACATTCATTTGAGAAGTGGAATCCTTAAGGTTTGTCTTTCTCTTTATTCAACCTTTGTGCCTCCTTAACAAATTATTCTAGGTGTATAGAAAGATATTACTTCTAATAAATTATGTTTTAAACTTCCCATGACTTAATAGACTTTTACTTGGAACCAAATTTGATCTTATATAGTCTTGATTTCATTTCATCTAACATGTTGACTCAAGAATCTTTATTTTCCCTTAGATTAGTAGCAACATTAACAAGTCTCTTGTTAGAATTTTCAAATTTTAAACTTCAGTTTCCTGTAATTAAACATGTATTTATTGAGACTTATTATCCTATTTTGCCTTCATGTTTTCCTACTATAACTTATGATATATCTATTTTGATAATTTGATAACATTCAATTTTGGACATATTAATATCTCATCATCTTTAGTAGATCCAATATCACATAAAACATTATGGTAATTTGATAATTCTATAGTTACGTTGACAGAATTAATATATTTATGTTCATAATCATCCATACTACTCTTTTGAACACTATTATTATTCTCTATATGAATCACACTTTTTCCACAAACTGTTCTATTATATGGAATCCCATTGAAATATTTCTTATTACTTAAATTATTTCCCTTATTTCACAAAAAAACTTGTAAATTTATAATAGAATTCAACTCAAAAAATAAAATCAATTAAAAACAAAATAAATCAATTCAAAATAATCCTACTCTCTGATATTGATTGTAAGGATCAAAAGTTACTTTAGTGAGAGATTCTCTGAGGGGGTAAATCCAAGTATGGAACTCATTACAACTTAATAATTGTATCCTTAAACTATCACTACTATATATAATCTTTACCTCTAAGTTAGCAGGGGTACATTCAATTTTATCCTTTAATAATTATGATGTTATTACTAACCCCCTTTTATTTATCCCTTAATTATTTTTTTCAATAATTTTCTCACCCACAGACACCAACTCATTCCATGAATAATATAAACAAATCATGCACACAAAACATATCTACTTTAATTTTTTCACCTACACTAGGCTAATTCAATGATCATACAATCAGAAAAGGGTTGATGAGTCCGAATCCATTAAACTCACTATTTGGTGGTGGGTTTACACTTGGAAAATCCTATTCTTGGGGTTAATCCATTTACAAGGTTTATTAATGGTTCACTTACCTATTTAGGTCCACTCTCTTCACTCATCTCCCTTTGTGACTATAATAATGGAGTACTTCTTTGGAACAAAAGATAACATAGAAAAACTTTTGGAGTTCGTTCCCATGAACCAACTTCTATGAAATTTATGATTACCTATATTCATAGTTTTTAATATTAATAACCTACTTATCACATTATGACTGTTATTATATGTCAAATATTGTGTGATAATTCCCTAAGAATAGTCATCGCATAAAAATGTCATAGTGGTTCCTCGCTACGATGAGAACCCAAAAGTACCATGAAATTACTCTTAAATGTATATTATATAGATGGATAAAATAATTTGAGGGACAAATATGATATAGAATATTAGGGGTGGATACTACAGTGACCCAGGCTTAACATAAATAGATATTACATCATTTTAGATGAGTAATCAGCACATTAAAAAATTAAATTCATGAGGATCGTAATAGTTTAGTGTATTTGGAAACTTGGAAACATAATCTTCTATCTAGGTGAAATATCTTCAACATTCCCCTTAAAGATCTTACCCCTTTTTACTCCTACCTAAAACCTTTATTCATAATATGGGGAAAGGAAACATAATAAAGGCGTGATCTCAGATACTCATTAAGGGTTAACAATGGAGATATGTAAGCATAGTCATGAGTTTAATGGTATGAAAAATATCATCATAACATTAAAACATCATACCCTAGATATATATACATGAGTCGTGTTATAAATATTGGCAGTTCATAACACCTAAATCATAATTGAATCAAGATCATAATCCATGAAAGCATAACATAGGAATAAAATATGGAATTGTGGAAGACAACTAAACATGTAAAAATTATTTCCATATTAGTGAAGGCTCATTTACAAGGACTTATTAATAGTATGGGTTCATTCTTAAAACCATCTTAGTAGTCAAGGTTCACTCCCAAAACCATCTTAGTAGAAAAAGTCCTTTACTGAACAAAATTCACCCCTTGTTCCGACCATGTCTATCTCGTGACATATAAATAATTATCCAACACATTAGAGTGAGATATAGGTCTCACTTATCTCATCATGAAATCATACATACATGTTACACAATATTATAAAACATTATATCATAACCCATGAAATGAAATGAGTATCATAAACATGTCATAAAATCATAACTTATGGAAAATAGATAGGTTTCCAAATAATTTAATCAAAGTATAACCCATGAAAGAGAAACAGTTTTCATAAACATATAACTCATTAACGAGAAAAAAGTTCATAAGCATCAGTTCATAAAAACATAAATCATTCAAAGAAAAAATATGATTGGAACCCTTGGATCATTTCCCCAGTAAGGAATGAGTAACCCTATTAGATGTCATCTTATATAGAAAATAATTTTAAAATATCTTTTAAAAATAGGTATTGAGGAATATAGCCTTTTGTCTTTGAGAAATTATTTTTAAAATATAAAACATTTTTAGAATAATTTCCTTTCAAAATAACATTGAAAACTTATAAAAGAATATTTGAAACATTTTGAAAAAAAATTATTTAAAAATATATTTCAAAACTTATAAAGAAATATATAAAATCATTAAAATAATTTTCTTTGAAAATAACCTCTTAAAATATATTAATAAATATTTCAAAATAAATTAAAACACTAATTCAATATAAAAAAATTTTGTGAACCTTTTTATTTGAAAATATATTTGAAAACTAATAAATTAAGTCTTGAAAATCATTTAAAATACTCTTTAAAACATGAATCCTTTTGAAAACATTTTTATTTAAAAATAACCTCTAAACTCATAAAAGAGGCTTTGAAAAGAATAAAAAAATTAAAATCTTTTTTAATTTAAAATTATCTTAAAAGATCATTTAAAAAAATTGAAATCATTTTTTCAAAACATGGTTTTTAAATAAAATAAATTTCTGGCCGAAGAGAGAAATAAGGTTTGGTTTTCATAAAAACCCTTTCTTAATTATCTTAAGTGACAGATAGTGTTAAAATAGTACCAATATATGAATAGATCATGAATAACAGTATTATAATAAAATTCATGAGAGTTCTTGAGATATAGATTGTAATATTTTAAGGAAGAATAATTGTAAACAATCCCGATAATGATGAGAATGTAATAATTAACTCTTACCATTTTGGTTACATTGAATAATAATCCACATGAGAGAATGAGATTAAAATAAGATTTAAATATCATAAAAATAGAGATATTCATGAGAAAAAATATCAAAGGGTAGTATATACGCCTCATAAAAGTAAATAGGATAATAACATAACATGTGTCTCAAAGAAGTAAAATTCAGACAAAATTACATTATTGATTTGGTATCTTTTGAACTATAAACCCCATGAAATATATAGAATAAAATTTATATTTAAATACCCATAATTTTGATTTTAATAATCATATAATACATTCATGGAAATTATATATATCACACAAAAGAAACGAGTGGTGAATAAAAAATAAGTCTTGCAGAAATAAAAGTGAGACAAGAAATCCCCTTACAACATTAGAAACTTTCAAATTGTGAGACCAGAGAAAGAATAAAACAAATTGAAACATTTAATACCATTAAATAAAGAAAATTAATTATATAAAATTTCATAATGAATTATATACACCACATAAAAAGTTTTAGTGGTGAATATGGCATTCATCTCATGGATATAAAAGGTGAGATGAAATTCTCTTACCTTAGGTCTTGAATTTTTTTCATACATGTTCAAAACTATTGTATAATAAATATAGTTTTATTATAAATATACCAAAAAAATATTCATATATATAATAACATATAATATTTACTTAAGACTTTATATTACCCATTTATTAATAATCCCATGTTAATGTTATGTTTCAGGTAATAACAGCTTTATTTTTTGTATTAGTTTTGGCATGTTTCTCTGTTCCACTTACTTTGATCATGATATAATAAATTAAAAAATTTAAACCATGATATAAATATTATATATATTAATTATGTATTTATTTATAGTAACTCATAAAATTTATTGATATGAAACAAAATACACTATTCATGGAGACGGTAGGTCGTACGTATGCATGAACACTGTTACCATTTTCTTATCGTATTGAAATAAAATAAGTAAATGTTATACATATATATATATATATATTATTACATTATTATTATTATTTCATATATATCACATATATTTATTAAATCTATCCTTAATACCTTCTGTGTAAAGAGTGAACCTATCACATCATTTTGAGGAGGCGGTAGTCCACACATCCACCAACGATGTTATTATATTTACAAAAAAAAGGAAAAAATGAAATCATGTGTTATATAATAATTAAATAAGAATAAATAAATAATAAATAACATATATATCATATAAAAATACAAATTAAATCACTATTCCGAACCTTTAAATGTTGTAACGGAAGAATTAATGACATCAGTTCATGAGGCGGTAGTCCACTATACATATGAATGATGATTGTGTATCCTATTTGATGTAAATATGTGTGATTGTACATTGAAACCTGAACAAAAATACATATCAAAATATTTAGGACACTGAATTTATTTTATAATCATATAATAAGAATAATTTAGGGGTTGTAGAAATAAATAAATAAAAGTTCTTGTTGAAGGATGTTACATCTGTTTTGGGTAACTCCTTTTGGTTTGCACTAAAAGGCTTCCTTGGTTGGAATTTTTCCTAAAGTGATTCCTCTAAGATGAAGTTAGGTAATATTTTATGATATTTGGATAGTTTTTTACATATAAAAATGTATTTATAGGTGTTAATATGTGATGGGTGGTGGTGAGTTACCTTTTATAAGTGGAGGGAGAGGACACACTTCGGATTTTTGAAATGCATTTTGTGCCCCCAAATTTTTACCTACAAAAATGCTTTCATAAAAAAAGAAAATTAATTACATTAAGTTTTAAGGTCTAAATATGGATATACAATTGTTTTTGTAAAAGTTTAGGGTCATTTTTACACCTTACGTTTTAAGATTTATCACTAAGTAATATTATTTTTACCTCAACCTTTGTAATAAATTTTATTTCATTTCACTAATATTTTTGGAAAAAAATATTTTTAAATTACTATAAACTATAAATTATATTCATTTCAAATATAAAATAATTTTCTCCAAATTCCAATAACAAAAGTGGTAGAAATTAATTTAAAATTAATCCCACAAACGGGACGAAACAACTGGTTTTTAAAGTGAAAATGATCAAATATTTTCATTGTTTTTATATTGAATTTTAATTTAATATTTATTAAAATTACATAAATTGGATTTTTTGTGGTAAAATTGAACTAATTATACTTTAAAACTAATTTAAAATATAATTTATCTATATAAATAAATTATATGAAAATGAAATTTTCAATTATAATTCAGTATTTTTTACTATTCAAAGAAAATGAGACATTTCATAAAAATAAAAAACAATTACCCTAAGATAATTTTTACATTTATATTTTAAAAAATGATGTTTATTTTTTCAAATAGATTTTATAAAAGTGTCAAAATTATGTTTTAAAATTAATTCACCATTAAATGACTGTAAAATTGTTTTTTAGAAAAACACTATTTTTAAGAATAAAATTGAATTTATCCTTATATATTTATATTATAAAACACATAAGATAAATGTTAAATATAATATTTAATATATAATATATTCATTTTATTAAAATAATACAGTAAAATTATTTTTATTAGTTTATTGAGGTAAAATTTCTTGATAAATTGTTTTCTAGAAAATGACTTCCAATATTTCAAAATGGTTTTAGTTTCTTTTATAATTAACTTTTCACAAATGAATTTATCCTATATAAATTTGTAAACCATATTTTCATAATTTATTTAATCCTATTTATAAGAACCATTCCAACATCTAGTTTATAATTATCATATTAGATAATAATATTTTAATAATTTGCTAACTTTTATTTAAACTCAATGTTCCTCATAACACGAGCTAAGATTGGTGTTGCGTTTAACATAGTATAAACTAGTTATTTCATGTAACATAATACAATATTAGGGTTTCATATACTTTAAGAAAAACTCATCATTAGGTGTTGTAAAAAATTAACTTCTTATTGCATGTATTGCAAGCCAAACTTAGTGATTTCGTGTAACACAATATAAATTCATAAAATAAAAAATATTGAAAATATTTAATTAATTTGAAAAAAATTAACAAAATGTTATGGTGTTACATTATACCCCCCTTAAAATTAATCTCTCACATGAAATTATTCTGGGTCATTAAAGGCTAAATTGTTGAATTTTCCATTCACAGAAACTCACATCATAAAAATGAATACTAAAACTTTCTTTAAAAATGGGAAGTTAGAAACATAATGGTTATCCAAAGTAACTCATAAGAAGGATTCCACATAGAAAAACATAGGTAAAAATTTGTACATGTAATAAAAGCATAAAAATCATAGAGAGTGATAAATATTGCTGATCAAAATATGGTGGGTGATCTAGAGAAAGTTAAGAATCACAGTAGCATAAATCGAAGAGGAATAAAAGTGGTCATTGATATCATCAAAAATTATTATAACAAGACAAAATTATATTTCAAGATCCATTTCATAAAGATGAATAATTTTCACAAGAATATATATATACTTGATTTCATTCCAATTCATATGCATAATCCCACCCTTTGTTTTTGCCTTTATCAATTTCCACTTCATCTCTTCCTATCAAATATGAAGGTAAATTTTTCATTATGGGAGCACTATCATATCATAAGATCCAAAAATAAAAAGATAATTCAATCCATTTTTATTTAGTAATCATGACACCAAAATAGTTATCACAAGCTATCCAATGTGTACAAATCTTCTTAAAACGAGATAATACTTTAATATATAAAACCTCATCCAAAGTTTATTATAAACCATTCCATAAATGGTTAAACTTGTAGCCCTTATGAAATATGAACATCCAAAATTTGATAAAAAAAGGTCACTAAATTTCTAAAAATTAGCTTTACATTGACCCCCCATATATCATAAAGTATCTCTTATTTATTGCGTACCAAACATGTGAATACCTTCATCATGTATTCTATTAAAAAAACCTGAATTTCAATAAATCCTTATTGAAAACATTATTTTTTAGTTATTATAATTTTTATTGGATATATTCATCAAATCCCAAAATGTTATAAACTTTATCAATGATTGAAAAAATAACTTTATCAAAAAATCATTAATCAGTTTCAAGGTAAAGAGTGTTGTGCAATTTAATTTATCCAAACATCATTATCTCAACAACAAGAAAATATTAAGGGTTATATTTCCCTTAATAATTTTTTTCTCATTAATATAAAATTTCCATTAAATCACTTTTCTTGTTTTTCAGTACAATTCAACATATTCTAGTAAATCCTTAGCAAAAAACATAAACTGAAAAATCCTTATATATTTCAAAATTTATATAACCTAATTATTGAATCTAAATAAAAAAACACATTCATTATTCCACTTCATCCTTAATCTATTAACAAGGATACCTAATATTATTACATAATACCTCTTTCCTTCCCTATTTCACTTATAGTCTCTTTATCTTCATCAATAAAACCCTTACTCGTACCACCTTGTTGGTTCTCTTCTTCAGATTTACACTTAGGTCATCAATTTTTATAATTTCCATTATTTATATATTTAAATAATTCATAAATTAAAAGTAACTTAGGGATGCCGATATTCACATCCATTATGTTAACTGAACTTTTCATTTCCCATTTTTTAGTTACTTGCTTCATATCCTTATTTTCCACAGTCAAAACATATTCCTTTTCTTTAAGACATTCACTTGGGTGATTATTTCCTAATTCTTGACACAAGAGAAAATTAATATTCTTTATTTCATGGTCAATATTACCAGAACTCTCAAAAAATACTTTCCTTATCTATTATGATGAGTATAAGATCTGGTTAAGGTACATCTTGTCCATAATATTCCATAAAGAATGATTAGGCATGATCCTAACATCTACTACTCCAGTGATCATCCCCTTTGGTTTCTCATACGAAAATTGTCTTTTATAATTAATGTTAAACCTATTCCTTCCAGTTCCTATAATTGACTAAAACTAGAAATAATACTGTGATCAACACTTATCATAACAAAAAACCACATAATTACAAAAAATTACTTATAGGGTGTCTAACTCATGACACCATATTTTAAATCTATGAAACATTAGGATTATGGGAGACTATTCATAGTCATATTCTAATTAAATATTTAATGTTGGTTCATAAAGGTTTTTTTAATTTCCAAATCATATACCCCATGAATGTCAAATCAGGTGTGCAGCAAGACCCATGTTCGTGCACTAGTTCCCAATCAATTCTAATCAATACGGTGTTTTGGGGTTGTTACCCTTATATAAATTTGTTCCAGAGACACATACACTTTAAATATTCACATAAGGATGTACTTATAGGAAACAACTTACTCAATACTTTATCAAAATTCTAGTACATTTTTCTTTAACACAGACTCATCATTATACTTTTCTTTAGAGACATCACTAGACACTTCCTTAAAAATATCCCTAGGTATTTCACAAAAGATTTATCATCCTAGTTTCTAAATATTGTATAAACCTTTACTTTGATAGCATATATAGTGAACCAAGCTTAACATACATGGATATTACATTATTTTAGATGAATATTCGGCACATTAAAAAATTACATGACCAAGGACTGTAATGGTTTAGGGTCTTTTGAAGCTTGGAAACATAATCTTCTATCTTGGTGAAATATCTTCAACAAATACCTTAATGATCTTCCCCTTTATTACTCCTACTTAAAAACTTTATTCATAACCTGGGAAAAGGAAACATAAGAAAGGGGTGAGACCATATTCTTAGTAAGGGTAAACATGGGAGATATGTGAGTATAATCATGATTATATGGGTATGATAACATGATCATTACTTTAGAAGATCATACACTACATATCAAAGATAATTTACATGAGTCGTAAAATAAATATTGGAATTTTATAAGACATGAATTATAAGGTAATAATGATAATAAGTCAGAAAATCATAACATATGAATAAAATATGGAATTTTGGCAGACGCATAAACATGAAAAAATGATTTCCATAGTAGTCAAGGATCATTCCCAAGGCTATATCAATAGTATTATTTAACACCCCAAACCATATTAGTAGTCATGGTTGACTCTCAAGATGACCTTAGCAAAAAAATCCTTTGCTAAACCAAGTTCACTCCCCATTCCATCCATGTCTATATCATGATATGTAAATATTAACCCAATCCATTGGAGGGAGATATAAGTACCCCACATCTAATAATTAAATCAAACATATGTGTGCCACAAGATCAAAAACAGTCATATCATAACTCTTTAAATGAAATGGGTATCATAAAAATTTCATCATATTATAACTTGGGAAAATGAGATATGTTTTATAATTATTTCATCAAATCCTAACCCATGAAAATAATAAATTTTCATAAATATATAACCCATGAAATAGAAAATGGTTTTATAAATATATAACCCATGAAAGAGAAAGGAGTTATATAAGCATATAACCTATGAAAAAGAAAAAAGTTTCATAACCATATAACCCATGAAAGGGAAACATGTTTCATAAACGTCATGCAATAAAAACATAAACCATTCAAAGAAAGAATTTAAATGGAACCCTTGGATCATATCTACAGTAAGTAATGAGTGACACCAACAGATGTCATCATAGATATAAAATTATTTTAAAACATCTTTTAAAAAAATTCTTGAGGAATATATATTTTATACTTTGAAAAAATATTTTTAAAACATAAAATATTTTGAAAATAAATTTATTTGAAAATAAAATTTAAAACATATAAATTAATCTTTGAAAACATTATGAAAACATTTTCATTAAAAATATCATTGAAAACTTATAAAAAAATATTTGAAATAATTTACTTCCATTAATTTGGAAATGAACTTTGAAAATATATGAAGGAATCTTTGAAAATAATAAAAAACACTTCTTTAACAAAAAAAAATTAAAACTTTTTTCTTTGAAAATTTCTCTGAAAACATATAAAGGGGTCTATGAAAATCGTTTAAAACACTTATTAAAACATAAAATATTTTGAAACTCATTTTCTTTTTAAATAACCTAGAAAACTTTTAAAATAATATTTGAAAACCATAAATCAATTTTAAAATAAATTTTTTTTAAAATTATTTTAAAATATAGTTTAAAAAAATTGGAAACATTTTTAGAAAACACGGTTTTTCAATAAAACGAATTCCCAACCGAAGACAAATATAAGGTAATATTTTCTTGAAAACATTTTCTTAATTATATTAATTATAAAAGTGTGTGATAATGGAATAAATACAAGAAGATATCATAAATAACTAAAGGATAATAAACTTCATGAGAGTTTATGATAAATGGATCATAATATTTCATTAGTGGAAGAATAATCATTAAAAAACCGCTAACAATTAAATTTTAGCAATAAACTCTTACGAATTTAATAAATTTAAATCATAATATACATGATAGAATGAAATTAAAATTAAGCTTAAAATATCATGAAAATAATAATATTAATGATACATCATGTCAAGGGGAAGTATATACATCTCAAAAAAGTATATAGGTGCATAACATAACATGTGTCTCAAAGAAAGAAAATTCATAAAAAATTACTTTACTGATTTGGTAACTTTTGAACCATGAACCCCATAAAATATTGATAATAAAATTTATTTTAAAATACCAATAAATTTATTTTTAATAAGAATATAATACATTTGTGGGTAGTAAATACACCACACAAAATAAAAAAGTGGTGAATAAGTCAAAAGTCTCGATGTAATAAATGTGAGACTAGAAATCCCCTCACTACATTAGTAACATTTTAATCATGATCCAACACGTCCAAAAAATAATCATAAATTTCATAAAATCAATCCTTAATACTTTCCTTGTATTTTTTGAAATAATCACATTGATTTGAGGAGGTGGTAGTCCACACGTTCACAAACGAATTTATCATATTTCCACAAAATGGAAATGATGAAGGTATGAGTTATATAATAATTACATAATCATAAAGAAATCATAAATATCATATCAATAATATAAAAAATTAATCCTATCACTTTTTAATAACCTTTAAAGGTGGTAATGGAAGAATGAACGACATCGGTTCGTGAGGTGGTAGTTTATCGTACACACGAACGAAGATTGTGTATCCCATTTGATGAAAGTGTGTGTGAGTGTAGGTAGAACCATTAAAATAAAAATATAAAAATATATTTAGGATATTGTGGTTATTATATAATCACGTAATAAGAATAATTTATGTGTGTATAGAAAAATAAAATTAAAGTGCTTGTCGAAGGATGTTACCTCTTCTTTGGGTAACTTATTTTGGTTTGCACCAAAGGGCTTCCTTGGTTGGATTTTTTCCAAATTTGAGCCCTATATGATGAAGTGAGGGAATTTTTTAGGAGATTTGGATAGTTTTTTTCTGATAAAAAGTGGTTTATATGTGTGAATAAGGTTGTGGGTGCCCTTTTATAAGTGGATGGAGAGAACACATTCGACATTTTTGAAAACAATTATGTGCTCCCCATGTTTTTACCTACCAAGTGCATTCCATAACACGAAAAAATAAATACATAAAAATATAATTTCTAAATACTGGTGTTTTCAATTTATATTTTTTTTAAATAATAATTTTTATGTTTATCCACTAAGTATTCTTTTTTTAACTAAATTGTTGTAATTAATTATAATTACTTTCACTAATATATTTAGTAGAAAATTGAATATACCTTACTAGACATTATAAATTATTATGATTAAAAATATTAAAAACTTTTTACAAATTAAAATAAGAAAGTGGAATAAATTAATTTAAAATTAATCCCATGGGCGATATGAAACAACATGTTTTTAATGTAAAAATGTTCGAAAGTTTACATTGTTTATATATCCAGGTTCAATATGAAATTTATTTAAATGGCCTAAATTTTATTTATTGATGTATAATTGAACTAATTATACTTTAAAACCAATTTTAAATATAATTAAAATATATAAATAAAATAGATGAAAAGGTAGTTTTCAATTAAAATTAAGTATTTTTTACTATTCACCAAAAAATGAAACATCTCAAAAAAATACAAAAAAAATTATATAAGATAATTTTGACATTAGGATTTCAAAAATGAAGATTATTTTTTCAAATATAATTTATAAATGTTTCAAAATTATGTTTTAAATTAAGTGTTCCATTAAAAGGCTGTAAAACTATTTTTTATCAAAATACTATTTTTTAGCATAAAATTGGATTTATTATTATCTATTTGACTTATAAAACACATTGTATGAATGTTAAATAATTTATTTAATATATAATATATTAATTTCATTAAAATAATGCACCAAAAGTGGTTTAATTATTTTTTTGAGGTAAAACTTGCTGGATAAAAATAGTTTTAAAAAAATGAATTCTGATATTTCAAAAGGGTTTTGTTTTATTTTCTAGTTAATTAGTAACCAATGAATTAATATTATATACCTATTTAAACCATATTTTTATAATTTATTCAATCATATTCATATGTTTCATTCCAATTACAAGGTAATTATTATCATATTAGAAGATAATATTTTAATAATATGTCACCTTCTAATTAAAATCAAGGTTTTTATAACTCAAGCTAAGCTCGGTGTTGTGTGTAACGCAATATAAACATTGTATTTCATGTAAAAAAATATAAACACAACATTGTGTATACCATAAAGGAAACTTGGCATTGAGTGTAACGTGATATTAACTTGGTGTTGTGTGTATCACAATCCAAACATAGTTCTTTCATATAAAACAATGTATATTCATGAATTAGAAATATTGAAAAGATTAAATTTATTTGAAAAAATATATTTCACAAAATCTCAGGGTGTTACAGAGACTCATAGAACTTTCAGGCACATAGTTTCTTCCCTTGGTAATTTACAGAAGATTATGAAAATGAGGCCATCAAGTAGGAAATAAAACTTTATGTGTCATTGGAAGTTTTTATATGTGGAAGTGTGTATTAATCCTTATAATTTAAGGGTTTTTATTAATGAATATTATGAGCCATGTAATTTTACTTATTTATAAAAACTATGATAACATATATTTGAAATTAAGTAAGATGTCAAGAGTAAAATTTTATTAATGAATAATACAAGAAATGTTTTTTCCATTATGTTATTTAATAAAAGATTATATCTCAGGCCCTTTGATGTAAGTGATACAACCTAAATAAATCCATGTCCATGGTGTTTTGTTGGAAAGTTAAATTTCCATAATTTCAATGAAAAATAGACGAGTACATAGGTTGATGGAACTATCATGTTACCTCCTTGATTAGATATATCGTATAAGGGGATTATATTACACAATAAGCTTCTCTATAATGTTTGATATCATTTTTATATTAATTTATTTCTTTATTGGTTCCCTGACATGTTGCTATATGGCAACCTTTGTCTTTGGGATACTACTCATAATGCCATTGTGAAAGTGTCCTAGAGGGTCACACACTAAGTGTATAGAGATCCTTGGTTAAATACTAATAATATTTATTATTTAACATGTTGAATAAATATTATTCTGAAACATAATTTAATAATTATTAATATTTTATTGATCACATATATTATATCACTTATTATTCAAGTGAATATTTTTTGAGAATAATATTTAATAAATATTTTTTTACTTTTTAGGAATATAATAATTATTTATTTATTGGAAAATAATGTAGTGATAATTATTTAGTAAATAAATTTATTTATTCAAGGTCTAATAAATATTGTACAGAAATAGAAGACTGATTCTAATGGTCGGGTGAGAAATAATATATATATATATATATATATATTATTTGAATAAGTAATATTTAATTAATTCATGAGTTTTTCACATATCAAATAATAATAATAATAATATTTCTAATATTATTATAGACATGGGGATCCATGGGGATTAAGGAAATAATAAGGGCACATATACAATTATTATTTTGTAACCCTATTATTATATAGACCCAAATATATTATTTTCTTTGTGTGGTTTTCATTTTGTTGTTATGGAAAACAACATTCAAATAATTTTCTTAAAACCCTATAGAGCTCCCTCTCTATGAACACTCCCAAGAATAGAGAGAAATCCTCCACCACCACTATCGATTATAGATAGATATAAGATATTTCGTCATAAATTTATTCTCAGGGAGATCAAAGAAAATGTAACACCCCAACCCTAGTTGCCCAGATTTGGTGTATTATTACATTACATTGGCTTGATCACAAAAAAAATAAAATCTCAAAGGACTGATCAGTTTAGAAGCCTTGGGAATACTAGATACAAACAGAAGTTTTACATTACATCTTGAAATGAAAAACAACATATTATCCCCTTTGAAAACTCTCATATACCATAAACTATCCCTATAGTTCAACCATAATATACTCCTTCATAACATGGGGAAAAATGAAACATAAGAAAGGGGTGAGCTTTGATGCTCAGTAAGGATATAAAATATAGTTGAAGCCGTCATAAATAAGCATGAACTTTTAAAGAAAGGTATAAAGCTAAAACATGAGCCTTCTGAAAAATTATCTTAAGAAAATAACACCATTTAAACATTCACATGGATATTCTACTAGTCTAATAATCACATGTAATATCAATATCTAATCTCATAATGAGGAAATGCATAATTCCATATATCATAACCATACAATCAATGCCTCATACCTAGACCATTGCCATATTGTCCATGCCTTGTTCTAATACACTAGTTTGTCTCATGAATCCTACCAATGCATCTAGGGACTATAGCGGGCCACGCCCATACATTATTAAGTTCAATTCATTAATCATATGAAAAATGCGAAACATGACATAACCATTCATATTAAAACTAGTATACAAAAATAATATAATAAATTCATTAAAACTCTTTGATAGAAATATCCCTTTTACTTTTAAGTTTTCTAAAAGGAACCGAATTATAAAATAATGATTTTACTTTGAAAATAACCTTGTAACATTTTATTGAAAGATTCAAAATGTTAAGGCATTATAACACTGGAAAATAGCTCCTCGCACCATATAAGTTAAAAAAACATTCTTTATTTAATTTTCAAAACGATCATAAAGTACATCATTTTTAAAGTGATGGAAAGATTCATTTAAATATGTTTTATAAAAAATAAAACATTAGGAAAAATGTATTTAAAAAAATATCGATAATATTTTGAAATATATTTAATGAAACATGGGCATGGATGATAAAGTTGTCCTAGTAGATACTTATGTATAACAATCCCGAGTAATAAAGAGATTGTAAAATTAACCCTTACCTTATACTTTAATTTAGTTGAGGGAGAGTTAGCATCATCTATAATAGTTAAAAAATTATTAAATTATATCAACACCATATCCATATTTATGATATCATATATTATCCACTTATATAACTTTTTTATAATATTATAGTATTACCATTGTTTCTGGTGTTAACTGCTTCATTATACCATTCTTGTTTTCTCATGTAAGTCATGTTTATTATGTATATTTTTATTTTATTAATATCTAGAATAAAATTAAGTTCATAATTATTCTTTTCACTCATTATATAAATTTTATAATTATTATTTAATGGTTAATTTAGAGAATGAATCTCACCACGTCGTGGAGACGTTAGGTCATACGTACACACAAGCGATGGTATCATTCCATTGATGGATAAATGGTATAAAATTGGGTGGTATATTAATTATACATAATAATTATAATTCTATATTAAATATTTATCTCCATTATACTCATTATTTTACCCTTTCAAACAACGTAGTTTTGAATAAAAAATTACACCACGACATGGAGATGATAATTCGTATGTACGCATGCATGGTGATATTTTTATTCGTAAGATAGATAAAATGAGGTATATGGTTATCCCATAAATATAATAACATCTCAGTATATGTATGATATCGTAGTTATTATTTTGATATGGAAACAGCATAAAATGTTGAAGTAGAATAATTAAGGAAAATTGAAAGTGTTGATAAAACAATTATTCTTTTTCAGGTGTTTCCTTTTGATTTGAAAAAAAGTGCTCAGTAAGATGGCTCTATGCACAATGTTAGGCCTCTAGGATGAAGAGATGAAGTTTGGGAGTAGCAATGTGTAGGGTTTTGCTGAACTAAAAGGCTTTAAAGGTGTGATTTAAAGAGAAAGGAAGGTTCGCTTTTATAAGAGAGGTGAGGGGAGCTTTAGGAAAAATCTTGGAATATAAATTTATTATAAAATGATTATCAGTTTCAAATAGCTCCAAATTGATTAATTTAAAGGATGAGATGATTATGGGTCAAAATCCTCTCAAAAAATAAAATTTATACATCTTTTGATTTTATTTCAAATGTTATAATTTTGATTTATCATAATTTAATCTTTTTAATTTTAATTATGGTGATAATATTTTAAATATTAAATGGTTTTAAATATTTAATTAAATGTTTTTCATTGTACACAATTTGTTAATTTATGACATTTTTTACAATATAATTTTCAGGATGTAGTTTTTTAATATTTTTATGAATTTTTAATAATTTAATAAATTGTGAGTTTTGTAAAAATATCAATAGTATCAATTTTGACATAATTAATTATATGGAATTAAATAAAAATATACAAAGAATATAAATTAAAAAAATATTTAATACACTTCTAAAATGTTATAGTCACATAGAAAATTCATGGAGTACATTAATTAGTTTATATAATATTTCTTTTAATATTTTTAAAACCATTTATTTGATATTTCATTTAATAAAATAATTTCTACATCACTATTATGTCATCATTAATGGTAATTATTTAATATCTAAAAATTATAAATAAAATTTTATGATGTAGAAATTTTTTTATATTCCCAAATACAACCTATAGTCGATGTTATCTTCTGGTTAGGCATATATTAATATTAATGTAATTATATAAAATGATATTGTGACATTTTGTCACATTCATTAATTTTTATTATAATCATGTCATATTTATGTGAAAGTGTCCATTAAGTGATTCCATTTCAAAACATAGACTATGGGGGGTGAATTTATTCATCTATTAGGATTTTACAGGTGTTAACGTAATTTTATAATATTATTTTTACCTTTAATTAACCTATTTACCTTAAACTGTGGTAATAAAAATAATTACTAAAGTTACTATTCATAATGCCCAAAAAAATATCCTATTAAAATAATTTAGACCTAATTATTCCAAATATGGAATAAATTTTTTAATATTTTAAATGAATAAGTTTTAGTAATTAATTTAAAATTAATTCCCATAGTCAAAGTGAGAAAACTGGTTCTTCAAAAATAAAAACCATCAAAAGATTGACAGGTGTTTATATCTAATTTTAATGTGAAAATAATTCCAATGACATAAATTATATTAAATGATAAAAATATAATATAATTATACTTTAAAACCAATCAAATTTATAATCTAACATTATAAATTTTTTCTGTTAAAAAATATGTTTTCAATTAAAATGTAGTATTTTTCATTATTCATCAAAATATGAAAGTTTTTAGAAAAGCACCAAACATTTATCCAAACTAAAATTTTATTTATCACTTATAAAGAAAAGGTTTATTTTATCAAATTTAATATATAAAAGTTTAAAATAATAGATTAAAATGGGTTCTCCATTAAAAGGAAAAAAAATCAAAAATACTTCTTTTATCTAAAAAATTGAGTTTGTTCTTATATTATGTCTAAAAAACACATAAGATGGATGATAAAATTATATATAATATATAAAATTAAAAATTTGGTTAATATTATTCATACCATATTTTTTAAAATGGATAGTTTGATAGGTTTTGGTGCGCTCGAACTCGGTGTTGCGTGTAGTGCAAGCTATTGAATTATTCAAAAGGAAGCATTTCATGGAAGCTTGGGGTTTTACATTTATCCCTCCTTCAAATAATTTCATTCTTGAAATTTCTATAATATCACTTCATAAAAATAGTTTAGTGGTTATTCATCATAATTTCTTCAGGTTCCCACGTCGCCTCTTTCATTTTATGGTTTCTCCAAAAAAACTTTTACCAGACGAGTCATCTAATTTCTCAAGACTTATTCTCTAGTATCAAGAATCTTGATAAGATCTTCATAATAAGACATATTTGGTACTAGTTATATTTTTTCATAGGATAGTACATGTTTTGGGTCTGGCATGTCTTCTCCTTAACATTGATACATGGAACACATCATGAACTTTGGAGAGATTTTACAGCATTTACAAATGGTAAGTTACATCTCCAATTCATTCTAGAATTTCAAAAGGTCCGATGTACCTGGTACTTAACTTACCCTTATTACTGACTCATATAACACCCTTCCAATGAGATACCATCAAGAAAACATGATCTCCTATTGGAAATTCCAAATCCTTCCTTCGGTTATCGGCATAGCTCTTTTTCCTACTTTGATCCACTTTGACGTGGGTTTGGATAATCATCATCTTTTCCGTTGTTTCCTCAATAAGTTCGGGGTCTAAAAGTTTTATTTCCCCAAAATCATTCCAACAAGTTGGTGTACGACATCTCTTTCCATATAACGCTTTATGTGGTTCCATATGAATACTTGAATAGAATCTATTATTATAGGAAAATTCTATTATAGGTAAATACTGATGCCTGATAACTTTAAAGTCAAGTGAGAAAGATCTCAAAATGTCTTCTAATGTTTTAATAGTCTATTCTAATTTACTATCGATTAGAGGATGGTATGCAGTTCTCAAATTAAGTTCTGTATCTGGGCACATCTGAATACTTTTCTAGAATCTTGATGTAAAATGAGGATCACGATCCGAAACAACCAATAGGGGTACACCATGAAGTATTACAACATCATTAACATATTTTTTGCTAAATGTTTAAGTGGTAAATATTCTCCTAGATAAATAAAATGGGTTGATTTGGTAATATGATCAAAAATAACACATATCGCATCATTTCATTCAGGAGTCTTTGGTAGTCTCTTGAAAAAATCCATCTTAATATCAACCCATTTCATCATGGGTATGGTAGGAGGTTGCATGACTCCTATAGGATGTTGTCTTCCTTCCTTAAACTGTTGACAAACAAGACACCTCGAAACATAATCACAAATCTCCCCCTTCATGTTTTCCGAAAAAAAGTTTTCCCTCAAATCCTATACATCTTACTTCTACCAGGGTGTATACAGAAATTGGAGTTATGGGCATCATCCAATAATTCTCTTTTTAGCTCAGTTATATTCAGAACATAAAGCCTCTTCCCAAATTTCAAAATATCATCTTCTTATATGAAGTCAATCAATATCCAATCATTTATAGCTTTAATTATCTTTTGTAACTCCTTATCATCTGTCTGAGAACATTTTATCCTTTCCAATGTATATAGTTTGGAAACCATTTGAAAAAGTAGTGTTGTTTCACCTTAAATTTTTATTCCCATATCCATATTTACTACATCAATAAACATAGTACCCCTTTCAACTATCATTGTGTTTAGAACTCTATGGTATTTTCTACTCAAAGAATCTGCCGCATTATTTTCCATTCATGGGTGGTAGTTTATTGTATAATCATAATCCTTTTGAAGTTAAATCCATATCCTTTGTCTCATGTTGAGTTTTTTCTATGAGAAAATATATTTCAAACTCTTATGATCAATATATATCTCACATTTTTTACCATAGATATATTTTATCCATATCTTCAAATAAATTATTACTACTGCTAACTCTAGATCAGGATTTGGGTAGTTTTGTTCATGAATTTTTAATTTCCTTGATTCATTGGAAATAACCCTATCATTCTTCATAAGTACATAACTGGGTCATTTCCTTGATGCTTCACTATAAATCACAAACAAATCATTCTCAGATGGTAGAGTCAAGATAGGATCATTGACTAATATTATCTTTAATTATTCAAAATATTCTTCACACACTTTTTTCCACATGAATTTTAACCCCTTTAGTGTGAGATTTGTCAATGGTTTTGCCATTTGGGTAAAATTCGGGATGAAATGTGGATAGTAACCTACTAAACCAATAAAACTGTGTACCTCAATTATACTCATCAGTGCGGGCCATTCTTGGATTTTTTTTGTCTTTGAAGGATCAACATAGATTCCATCCTTGGAGACAATATGGCCACGAAAAGAAATTTCTTGAAGCCAGAATTCACACTTGCTAAATTTACCATATAAATATTCTCTCCTAAAAGTCTCAAGAATGAATCACAAGTAATTCTCATGGTCTTCAAAGAATTTATAATATATTAGAATATCATCAACAAATACCCCAAAAAAATCATTAATATATTCCTTAAACACTCTATTCATGAGATCCATAAAAACTAAGGGTGCATTAGTTAGTCCAAATGGAATTACTATAAATTCATAATGGCCATACCTCAACTGAAAAGCAGTCTTCAAAATGTATTCCATCTTCACACATAATTAAAGATATCTGAAATGAAGTTCGATCATATAAAAGAATTGATAACCTTTAATTTGATCAAAAAAAATCATCGATACGAGGTAGAGGATGCTTGTTCTTCATTGTAATCACATTGATTTACCTGTAATAAATAAATTGCCTCGTGGATCTATCTTTCTTCTTAACAAAGAGAACAGGGGATTCCCATGGAGAAACAATGGGGTGGATAAATATCTTTTTACGAAACTCCTCAAGTTGTTTCTTTAACTCCACTAATTCCACTATAGTCATTTTATAGGGAGTCTTTGATAGTGGTCATGCATAAGGGATTAAATTAATACAAGACTTAACTTCACGCTCTTGGGGGTGTCCAGGTAAATCTTTGTGAAAAACATCAATGTACTCCATTACAATAGGTACATGATCAATTCAAAGATTATCACTTTCACCACTATATGTTATTTTCTCTTCCTCCCCAAGAATACCATTCAGTAAAGCTATTAGGGGTGGATTTTAATAAGAATCAGGTGCTAAAGCTTCTACTCTAAAGATAATGGATTCTACATCATCCTAACAAATTATAACTTCCTTCTTCTTGCAATAAATTTTCATATCATATTTTGATACCCAATTCATTCCTAGGATTATATCTAAATAAAACATAGGTATGATGATAAATTCTGCAGATAAAACATGTTTGTATTCCATATTGGGAACTTCCTGACACATATTTATTGCAATGAGACTTCCCTTAGGGGTTTTTACTGACAACTCCCTTCTTAAAGTGAAATAGAAATATCTAATTTTTAAATCAAACTAGGAAGATATAAAGTAATGCGAGGATCTATAATCAAATAATGATTTGGATTAATCTGAGGAGATTATTATAGTGCCTTCCTCCACTTCATTTGGAACTGCAACCTCATTAGTTGTGATCACAAAAGCTTGGCATTACTCCCTTGG
Organism: Viscum album; assembly: GCA_963277665.1. NCBI lineage: Eukaryota > Viridiplantae > Streptophyta > Magnoliopsida > Santalales > Viscaceae > Viscum > Viscum album. The sequence goes on along the minus strand of OY728157.1, from coordinate 1,973,484,134 downwards.
CCTTTTATATGGAAAGTTTCCTTGATGCTTAAGACATTAATTTTCATAATTTCCCATTTCATTACAATTTTATAATTGAACATTGAAAATAACTTTATTCCCCTAGAAATCGCGAGCTTTGTGTCCTTTTTATCCACACTTTTAACAAACTCTCATCCCCTTTAGGCAAGTATCGGGGTGTTTCTTCCCATAATTACTACAGGGTGGAAAGTCAAATTTTCCCTTCTTCCCCTTATTTCCTTTCCTATAGTGTTAAAAATACTTCTTTTTCTCTTAATTCCCTTTAAAGACATAGGACTTAGATAATTTCTTTTCTATCATGATAGCACATGAGACTATATATTCGTACGATAAGAAAGATTGTGAGACCAGTTCCTATCAGAGTAATAGTTTTAACCCCTCAAAAAAATCAATCAATATTACTTCTTGGGTTACCTATGTATTATACAACATTCCTTGATAACATTTTGAAGTTATCCTCATACTTTGAAACATTATCATACTTCTTTTTCCTCAGACATAGAAATTTCCTTTCCATGTGAGCTCATTGTTCACAAGGAGATTATTTTTCTAGGAATAGTTCTTCAACCTCCCTCCATTACATATTTGATAATTTTTCATCCTCATTCATATTTTTAATTAATGACCACCATTGATCTTCATCTCCTAAGATATGATAAACTTCCATGACAACATTTTCCCATTCACTACTCCCCAAAGCAAGAAATATTATTTCTAAGGAACTTATATATTACTCAGCTACAAAAGGATTTGTAGTCCCATTTAATGTTGGAGTTTGTTGTCTCATGAAGTGGTCAATTATTAATCCTCCACGTTGTGGATTAGGGTGATTTATATGAGTAAGATTATTATTCATAACCTAAGTGATGTTTCCAAATATGGTTATAAGTTATTCAAGACCATTTGAATCACTGGATCCACAATCATTATATTGAATAAGAGGGTAATCCCTATATGGATTATGTGCATTGATTCGATTTCTATTTCTTCCACTAAGAACCATTTCTAAATAATGGAATATACAAGATTACGTTATGAATCATAATACATAATTCCAAACAAGTACAATAATTAACATAAATTGAAAAATAAATGCATATCTAATCCATAATTATAAACATGGTTTCTTTAAGGAGATGGTTAATCATAAATCATTCATAGTGGTTTGTAAAGAAAATGTGAATTATCTTAATCATATCTACCAGGTGTTTCAAACCAGATACATAGTTAGGCTCGTTGTCGTGTACTTGGTTACCCAGAGTCATGCTCGGAACACCTTGTCAGAGTTTTCACCTCTAGGTACATATATTACATAACCAAGTCCACTTTTAGTATCCAAAAAAAGATTTATTTTCTAGTAATCCCCACATAATCTATATTTTACCAAAATTCTAGGATGGTCTTCAACACTTATCTTCAAAATATATCTCAGGGTAATGTTCCCAAATCAAAGTTCTTGTATATATCAATTTTCCAAGGTTTTTACTAAACTTAATCTGATACCAACTATAATGCCCCAACCCCAATTGTCTAGAGTCATTGAATTATTATGTTACATTGGCATGATCACAATAAAATCAAATCCAGAAGGAGCGATCAGTTTAGTATCCTTGGAAATACTAGATACAAATATAAGTTTTACATTAAATCCTGAAATGAAAAAAAAACATATTAGACCCTTTGAAAACTCTCATATCCATTAGACTATCCCTACAGGTAAATCATAATATACTTTATCACAACCTAGGGAAAAATAAAACATAAGAAATGGGTGATCTCAGATGCTCAATAAGGATAAATAATATAGTGGATTCCATCATAAATAAGTATGAACTTTTTAAGAAAGGTATAAAACTAAAACAAAAACCTTTGGAAAAATAATCATCATAAAATAATGACATATAAACATTCACATAGAAATTCTATTAGTCGAATAATCACATGTAATATCAATAACTAATCTCATAATGAGGAAATGCATAATGTTGGACATCAGAACCGTACCCTCAATGCCTCATTTTAAGACCATTACCATACTTACAAGGCCTTGTACCAAGACACTAGTTAGTCTCATGAGACCTAATGAGCCATTGAGGGGCTATAGCGAGCCCTGCCCATCACTTACTAAGTCAAATGTATTCATCATATGAAAACAGTGAAACATGAAGAAAAAAACATTCGTATTAAAACTAGAATATGAAATGATAATACTTTAACTATAAACCATGAACGGTATAAAAATATCACATCCATATTCAAACATATCATAAACCCTTAAATACAATTTAGGATATTTCATCATAACAAATCAGCCTCAATTAATCATAAAATCTAACAAAGGATGTTGAAATAAATGAAATTAATCTAATAAATTCATTAAAACTCTTTGACAGAATTATCTCTTTTACTTTGAAATTATTTAAAATATGCACAATTATAAAATTAATCATTTCATTAAAAAATAAACCTATAAGATTTTACGGGAATATTAAAAATGTTAAGGTATTATAATAGTGGAAAATAGCCATTCACGCTGTATAAGTTAAAAAACATTCTTTCCTTAATTTGTCAAAAGGATCATAAAGTACATCATTTGGAAAGAGATTGATAGATTCCTTTCAAAATGTTTTCTAAAAAGTAATACATGGGTAAAAATGTCATTAAAAAATATTGATAATATTTTTAAATACATTTAATGATACTTGGACATGGATGATAAGGTTTTCCTAGTGGATACTTATGTATAAACAGTCTCTTATAATAAAGAGATTGTGAAATTAACCCTTACCTTATAATTTCCTTTAGTCGAGGGTGAGTTACCCTCAATTATAATGGTTAAAACATGTTATTAAATTATACTAGGACCATATTCATATTTATGATATCATATATTATCCACTTATATCACTTTGGTTATAATATTTCAATATTACTGTTGTTTCGGGTGTTAACTGCTTCGTTTTCCCATTCCTGTTTTGTCATGTAAGTCATGTTTGTTATGAATAAGATATATTTTATTAATATCCAGAATGAAACTAAGTTCATAATTATTATTTTTACACATCATGTAAATTTTATAATCATTCTTGAATGGGTAACATAGATAATGAATCTCACTACTTTGTGGAGACGGTAGATCATACGCACACACGAGTGATGGTATCATTCCCTTGATGGTTAGATGGTATTAAATTAGATGATATATTAATTATAAGGAATAATTTTAATTTTATATTCATTATTTATATCCATTATACTCATCATTATAACCATCCAAACAATATAGTGTTGAATAAAAAATTACACCATAGTGGGAAGATGGTAAGTCGTACGTACGCACGCATGGTGATATTGTTATTTGTATGATGGATAAAATGAGGAATACGGTTATCCAATAATTATAATAACATCTCAGTATATGGATGATAATGGAGTTATTACTTTGATATGGAAACAGCCTAGAAAGAGGATGTAGAATAAGAAAAAAACATTGAAAGGGTTGATAAAACAATTACCTCTTCTTCAGGTATTTCCATTTGATTTAAACAAAAGGGCTCCTTAGGATGGATCTCTTCCAAAATTTAGGCCTCTAGGATGAATTGAGGGAGGTTTGAGATAGAAATGGGTAGGGTTTGTCCCGACCAAAAGGATTTATAGGTGTTATTTAAATATAAATAGAGGTGCCCTTTTATAAGAGATGTGAGGGGCACTTTAGGAAAAATCTTGGAATATTATTTTATTAGAAAATTATTTTTCAGTTTCTAATGGATATGAATTGATTTATTTCTAGGGTAATATAAATATGGGTCTAAATACCCACATACATTTAAATTTCGACATTTTTTGATTTTATTTTAAATCTTATCATTTTGATTTATCCTTATTTAATATATTTAATTTTATTTATGGTAATAATATTATAAATATTAAATGGTTATAAATATTTACTTTTATAGTGTAAATTGTCCATAATTGGTCCATTTATGACATTTTAGACCATATAATTTTAACTTTTTATTTTTTAAATATATTTATGACTTTTTAATATTTAAATAAAATGTTATTTTTATAAAAATATCAATAGTTCCAATTTTGACACTATTCATTTATTTGACATTAAATAAAATATACACAAGAGGTAAATTCTCACAAAAATATTTAACACATTTTTATCATGTCATATTCACCTAGAAAATTCATGTATCACATTAATTAGTTCATATTATATTTCTTTTAATATTTTTAAAACCATTTATTTGATATTTCATTTAATAAAATAATTTATATATCACTATTGTGTCGTAATTAATGATAATTATAAAATCTCTAAAAATTATAAATAAAATTTTTTGATGTAGGTGATTATTTTATATTTTTATATACTACCAATAATTGATATTATCTCCTTGTTATCCACATATTAAAATTAATGTACTTATATAAAATGATATTGTGACATTTTGTCACATTCATTAATGATTGTTATATTCGTGTCACATTCATTGAAAAGTGGCCATTAAGTTATTCCATTTAAAACCATACATTATAATTGTTTAATTTAGTCATACAATATAATTTTTAAATGTTTTAAGGTAATTTTATAATATTATTTTAACCTTTAATTACCTGATTTACCTTAAATCGTGGTAAAAAAATAATTACTTAAGTTTCTATTCATAATTACCAAAAGTAAAGGTATCCTATTAAAATAATTTGGAACCACTAATTCTAAATATTGAATAAATTTTTCATTATTTGAAACATATAAGTTTCAGTGATTAATTTAAAATCAATTCTCATTGTCAAAGCGAGAAAACTTGTTTTTCAAAAGTAAAACCCATCAAAAGATGGACATGTGTTTATATCTAATTTTAATGTGAAAATAATTACAATGAAATAAATTATATTAAATGATAAAAATATAATATTATTTTACTATAAAACCCTTAAAATTTATAATTTAACCCTATAAATTATTTCGATTAAAAAAATTATTTAAAATTTAGTATTTTTCACTATTCATTAAAATATTATAGTTATTAGAAAAGCACCAAAAATTTATACAAACTAAATTTTTATGTCCCAATTATAAATTAGAAGTTTATTTTTTCAAATTGAATATATAAATGTGATAAATACTTTATTTAAAAAGCTTTATCCATTAAAAGGTGGTAAAATGGTATTTTTTAAAAATTAATTCTCTTATCCGAAAAATTGAATTTGTTTTTATATTATGTCTATGAAACACATAATATTAATGATAAAATTATATGTAAACATATAAAATTTAAAATATGGGTAATAATATTCATAACAACTTTTTTTAAATGGCTTGTTTGATTGGTCGTGGTGCGCTCGAACTCGGTATTGCGTGTAGCACAAGCTATTGAATTATTTAAAGGTGTACCATGGAAGCTTGGGGTGTTACATTATTCACTCCAAATAATTTCATTGTTGAAATTTAAATAATATCACTTCATAAAAAGATTCAGGTGGTTATTCATCATAAGTTCTTCAAGTTCTCATGCCGCCTCTTCCGTTTTGTGGTTTCTCCAAAGAACTTTACTAGAAAAGTTGCCCAATTATTCAAGACTTGTTCTCTCGTATCAAGAATATTGATAGGTCCATCACAATAATACGTATTAGGTTATAGTTATATTTATTCATAGGTGATTACATTCATTGGGTCTAGAATTTATTTACTTAACATTGAAACATGGAACACATCACGATCTTTAGAGAGATATGGATGCTTTTCCAATTAGTAATCTAATGCTCCAATTCATTCTAGAATTTCAAAAGGTCTGGCATACCTGGGACTTAACATACCCTTCATATCGAATCATATAACACCCTTACAAAGAGATACCTTCAAGAAAAACATGATCTCCTACTTGAAATTCCAAATCCTTCCTTCGATTATCAGCATAACCCTTTTTCCTACTTTGAGCCGCTATGATGTGGGTTTGGTTAATCTTCACCTTTTTTTTCTCAACAATTTCGGGACCTACGAGTTTTATTTCACAAACATCATCCCAAAAGTTGGGGTTTGACATCTCCTTCCATATAATGCTTCATATGGTGCCATATGAATACTTGAATGGAAGTTATTGTTATAGAAAAATTTAACTATAGTTAAATATTGATCCCACATACCTTAAAAGTCAATTGAGTTAGATCTCAACATGTCTTCTAAAGTTTGAATAGTCTATTCTAATTGTCCATCAGTTTGAGGATGGTATGCAGTGCTCAAATGAAGTTCAGTATCTATGGCCTTCTAAAGACTTTTCCAGAATCTTGATGTAAAATGGGGATCACGATTAGAAAAAATTGATAGGGTTACAACATGAAGTCTTATAACTTCATTAATATATAGTCCTACAAAATTTTCAAGTGGTAAATATTATCTTATAGCAAGAAAATGTGCTTATTTGGTAAGATGATCAACAATAACCCATATCGCATCATTTCTTTTGAGAGCCTTTGGTAGTTCCTTGAAAAATTTCATCATAATATCATATCATTTTCACATATGTATTAGAAGAGGTTTCATGATTCCTATAGTATGTTTTTTTCCAGCCTTCACCTGTTAAAAAACCAAACATATCGAAACATAATCAGCAGTCTCCCTCTTTATGTTGTCCCATAAAAAATGTTTCCTCAAATCTCTATACATCTTAGTGCCATAAGGGTGTATAGAGAAATTGAAGCTATGGGCATCATCCAATAATTATCTTTTTGTTTCAGGTATATCCGAGACACAAATCTTCTTCCCAAATTTCAAAAAGCAATCTTCATATACAAATTCAATCAATCTCCCATCGTTCACAACTTTAATTTTCTTTTGTAACTCCTCATCATCAATCTGAGAACATTTTAACATTTCTAGTAAATATAGTTTGGTAACCATTTGAAAAAATTAGTGATGTTACACATTCCATGATTATTCCCATATTTATCTTTACTAGATCCATAAACATAAAATCCTGTTCAACTCTCATTTTTTAGAACTCCATAGTCTTTTATACTCAAAGAATCTACCACATTATTTACCTTTTTAGGGAGGAAGTGTATTGTGAAATTATAATCCTTGAGTAGCACAAGCTATATCTTCTATCTCATGTTGAGTTATTTCTGTGAGAAAATATATTTCAAACTCTTATGATCAGTATATATCTAACATTTTTCACCATAGAGATAGTGTATCCATATCTTCATAGAAATTATTACTGCTACTAACTCTAGATCATGAGTTGGTTAGTTTTGTTCATGAATTTTTAAATTCCTTGATGTATAGGAAATAACCCTATCATTCTATATAAGGACACAATTGAGTCCATTCTATGTTTCATCATTATAAATCACAAACCCATCATTCCTCTATGGTAGAGTCAAGATATGAGCATTGAATAATCTTCTCTTCAATTCGTCAAAACATTATTCACACTCTTTTTCCAAATAAATTTATCCCCTTTACGTGTGAGCTTGGTCAATGGGTATTCCAATCTGTCAAAATTCTAGACAAAACACTAATAGTAACCTACTAAACCAATAAAACTGTGTACCTTCGTTATACTTGTCAGTACTATCCATTCTTGGATTACATTTTTCTTTGAATGGTCAAAAAATATTCCATCCTTGGAGACAATATGGCCAAGAAATGAAATTTCATGAATCCATAATTCACACTTTCTATATTTACCTTATAATTCTTCTCTCTCGAGAGTCTCAAGAATGATTCTCAAATGATTCACATGGTCTTCCATGCTTTTAGAATATATAGAATATCATCAATGAATATCAAAATAAAATCATCAAGATATTCCTTTAACACTCTATTCATGAGATCCATAAAAACTAAGGGTATATTTGTTAGTCCAAATGGAATTATTTTAAATTCATAATGATTGTACCTCATCAAAAAAGATTTCTTCAGAATGTATTCTTTATTCACTCATAATTGAAGATATCCAGAATGAAGATAAATATTAGGAAATAATTTATATCCATTAAGTTGATTAAATAAATCATCAATATGAGGAATAGGATACTTGTTCTGTATTATAATCACATTGATTTCTCTTTAATAAATACACCATCTCATGGATCCATCTATCTTCTTGAAAAATAGAATAGGGCTACCCACAGAGAAACACTAAGGAGAATAAATCACTTTTTACCCAACTACTCAATTAGTTTCTTTAACTCCACTAATTACACTATACCAATTCTATAGGGAGTCTTTGATATTGGTCTTGTATCAGGGATTAAATAAATATAAAAATCACCTTCATGATCCGGGTGGTATCCAAGTAAATATTCAAAAAAACATAAATGTATTCCTTTACAATAAGTACATCCTCAATTATAAGATTACCTCTTTCATTCCTAGATGTTATTTTCTCTTCCTCCCCAAGAATATGATTTATTAAATCTATTGGGGGTGGATTTTGATAAGAATTAGGTGATAAAGTTTCTTATCTAAAGATAATGGATTCTACATCATCCTAAAAATTCGTAACTTCCTTATTCTTGTAATAAATATTCATATAATATTTCGATAGACAATACATTCCAAAGATTATATCAAAATTGACCACCGGTATGATGATAATTTTAGTATATAAATCATGTTTATATGTCATAATGGGAACCTCCTGACACATCTTTATTCCAATGAGACTCCCCTTAGAGGTTTTGACTGAAACTCACTTGTTAAAGTGAATTGAAAATATCTAATTTTTAAAGAAAAATGGGAAGATATAAAGGAATGAGAGGATTCAGAATCAAATAATTCTTTGGCTAAATTTGAGGAGACTATTATAGTACCTTCCACCATGTCATTTGGAACTTCAACCTCAGCAGTTGTGATCACATAAGCTTTTCCTTTCTCCCTTTCCCTTTTTTGAGGCAAGTTTCCTTGATGCTTAAGTCATTCATTTGAATAATGTCTCATTTATTTACAATTGTAGTATTTAAAATTGACACCCTCTATTTTCCCCTGGCAATCATGAGCTTGGTGGCCTTTTTCTCCACACTTATAACAAACTCCCATCCATATTAGGCAAGTACTGGGTTGTTTCTTACCACAATTACTATAGGGTGAAAAGTCTAATTTTCCCTTATTCCCCTAATTTCCTTTCCCGTAGTGTTCAATGACCCTCTCCTTCTCTTTAATTCCCTTAAATTAATAAGAAATATAGAATTCATTTTCTTTCTTAATAGCACAAGAGACAATATCTTCATATGATAAAAAATATTTTGAGACCAATTCCCATCAGAGGAATGGTTTTAACCCATAAAATCATCGATCGATCATACTTATTGGGTTATGTATATAGTCTACAGCATTCCTTGATAACCTTGTGAAGTTAGACTCATACTTTGCAACATTCTTATTGTCCTTCTGCCTCAAACTCAGATATTTCCTTTCCATATCAACTCGTTTTTCATAACGAGGGTATTTTTTTATGAAATGTTTTTGAAACTCCCTCCATTAAATATTTTCTATTTCTTCATCCTCCTTATTTTAAGTTAATTACCACTATTGATATATATATCCTTAGAGATTATAAATATCCATGAAAACTTTTTCCCTTTTACTAGTCCCCAAAGCAAGAAAAATTTTCTCTAAGTAACTTATCCATTTCTCAGCTACAAATAGATTTGTAGTCCCATTGAATGTTTGAGTTTTTTGTCTCATGAAGCAGTCTAATATTTATCCTCAATGTTGTGGAATAGGGAAATCCATATGGGTATGGTTATTATGCATAACCTGAGTTAGTTGTCCTAGTATGGTTATAAGTTGTTCAGAACTAATTATATTACCATATCTGCTATCATTATCTTTCATAAGAGGTAAATCCCTACATGGATTATGTGTATTGATAAAATTTTCATTTCTAACACTAAGCACCATTTCTAAACAATGGAATAAACTTTATTAGGTTATGAATCATAATTCATAATTCCAAACTAGTAAAATACTTAACATAAATTGAAAATTTTATGCATATCAAATCCATAATAATAAACATGGTTTCTTTGAGTACATAGTTAATCATAAATCTTTTCTAATGGTTTGTATAGAAAATATGAATTATCCTAAGAATATCCCTCAGGAGTGTCAAACTAGATGTGCAGTAAGGCCAGTTGTTGTGTGCCAGGTTACCCTGAATCAAGCTCAGAACTCCTTATCAAATCTTTCACCCCAAGGTACATCTTTTCCAGAACCACAATAAATTGTAGAATCCAAAAAGAGATGTATTTATTAGAAATACCAACATAATCTATATTTTACCAAAATTATTGGATTCTATTCAATAGCTTTCCTAAAAGTCTATATCAGGTTAATGTTCCCTAATCAAGGTTCTTTTCAAAATCTAGTTTCCAATCTTTTTACTAAAATTTCCCTAATACCAACTATAATGCCCCAAACCTAGTTTCCCAGAGTTAGTGCATTATTACATTACATTGAAATGATCATAAGAAAATAAAATCTCAAAGGATCGATCAATTTATTGTCCTTAGAATAAGAGATACAAACATAAGTTTTACATTACATCTTGAAATGAAAAAAAAAGACATATTAGCCACTTTGAACACTTGCATATACCTTAGACTATCCCTACAGTTAAATCATAATATTATTTTCCACAACTTAGGGAACATGAAACATAATAAATGGGTGAGCTCAGATGCTTGGTAAGGATAAAAAATATAGCAGAAGATATTATAAATAATCATTAACTTTTAATTAAAGCTATAGAACTAAAACACAAACCTTTTGAAAAAATTTCATTAGAAAATAATTTCATTTAAACATTCACATGGATGTTCTAATAATCGAACAATCACATTTAATATTAATAACTAATATCATAACAAGAAAATGCATAACTTTGGACATCAAAACCATACTGCCAGGGCCTTGTTCTAAAACCATTACCATACTGTCAAAGCTTATTCCAAGACACTAGTTTGTATCATGAGACCTATCGATGCATAGAGGGGCTATAGAGGGCCTCGAACATCACTTACTATGTTCAAGGCATTCAACATATGAAAATGGTAAAACATGACATAAACATTCATATTAAAACTAGCATAAAATATGTTAATAATTTAACCATAATCTATGAATGGTATGAAAATACCACATCTATAGTCAAACATATCATAATACCTTCAATACAATTTATATGATTGTATCATAACAAATCAACCTTAATCAAGCAGAAAATCCAACAAAATATTTTGAAATAGATGAAAATAATCTAATAAATTCATTAAAACTCTTTGAGAGAAATATCCCTTTTACTTTGAAATAATTTAAAAGAAGAAAAATTATAAAAGAAAAAATTTACTTTGAAAATAACCTTATACCCTTGTAATAGAATCTTCAAAATGTTATGGTATCATAACATTGAAAAATATATGCTCACGTTGTATAAGTTAAAAAACATTCTTTCCTTAATTTGTCAAAAATATCATAAACTACATCATTTGGAAAGTGATGGAAAGATTCATTTCGAATTTTTTTTATAAAAAGTAAAACATGGGTAAAAATATATTCAAACAAATATATTTAATTAAACATATAAATGGATGATAAGGTTGTCCTGGTAGATACTTATATATAAAAAATCTCGAATAATAAAGAGATTGTGAAGTTAACCCTTACCATATACTTTACTTTAGTAGAGGGTTATTTAACCTCTTATATAATGGTTAAAACGTGTATAAAATCATACCAAGACAGTATCCATATTTATGATATCAAATATGATCCTCTTATATCACTTTGGTTATAATATTTCAGTATTATCATTGTTCCGGGTGCTAACTACTTCGTTTTCCCATTCTCATTTTGTCATATAAGTTATGTTTTTAATTCATGTGATATATTTTATTCATATGAAAAATTAAATTAAGTCATAATTATTCTTTTTAATCATCATATAAATTTTATAATCATTTTTTATTGGTTAACTTAGAGGATGAATCTCACCACATCGTGGAGACAGTTGGTCGCACGTACGTACAAGTGATGGTATCATTCCATTGATGGTTAAATGGTATGAAATTGGATGGTATATCAATTATAAAGTATCATTATAATTTTATATTAATTATTTATATCCATTATACACATCATTATACCCATAAAAACAACGTAGTGTTAAATAAAAAATTACACCACTACATGGAGACAGTAAGTCATACATATGGATGCATGGTGATATTATTATTTGTAAGATGGATAAAATAAGGAATATGGTTGTATCATAATTATAATAACATATTTGTATATGTATGGTAATGGAGTTATTATTTTGATATGAAAAAAATATATAAAGAGTAAGAAGAATAAGAAAAGAACATTCAAAGAGTTAAAGAGGCTTTAAAGGTGTGAGTTATAGAGAAATGGAGGTGAACTTTTATAAGGGAAAGGTTTTTATAAGAAATGGACCGGGTTTGTACAACCTAAGAGGATTTAAAGGTGTGAGTTATAGAGAATGGGAGGTGAACTTTTATAAGAGAGGTGAGGGGCACTTTAGGAAAAATCATGAAATATTAATTTATTATAAAATGATTCTCAGTTTCTAATAGATCCAAATTGATTTATTTCGAGTGTAAGATGAGGGTTTATCTAAATTATCTCAACCAATAAATTTTATACTTGTTTTTATTTTATTTTAAACCTTATCATTTTTATTAATTCTTATTTAATATATTTAATTTTAATTGTGGTAATAATATTCTAAATATAAAATGGTTATAAATATTCACTTATATGCTGTCAATTTTCCATAATTTTTCTCTTTATGACATTATAGACAATATAATTTCCTATTTTTAATTTTAAAATATTTTTATGAATTTTAAATATTTTTATGACTTTTAAATATTTTAATAAAATGTGAGTTTTATAAAAATATAAATAGTATCAATTTTGAAACTATTCATTTATTTGACATTAAATAAAACGTACACAGAAGATAAATTCAAAAAACAATATTTAATAGACTCATAACATGTCATAGTCACCTAGAAAAATAGTGGATTACATTAATTAGTTCATATTATATTTAATTTAATATTTTCAATACCATTTATTTGATATTTCATTTAATAAAATAATTTATACATCACTATTGTGTCATCATTAATGATACTTATTTCATCTCTAAAAATTATAAATAAAATTATATGATGTATTAAATTAATATATATTTTCATATACTACCTATAGTCTATCTTACCTTCTTTTTATCCATATATTAAAATAAATATACTTATATAAAATGAGATTATGACATTTTTGTCACATTCATTAATTTGTATTATATTCATGTCATATTCATGGAAAAGTGTCCATTAAGTTATTAAATTTAGAACCATAGGTTACAAGGGTCTAATATATTCATCCAATAAGATTTTTACAGGTGTTAAGGTAATTTTATAATATTATTGTTACCTTTAATTGCCCGATTTACATTAAACTATGGAAATAAAAATAATTATTAAAGTATTCATAATTCCCAAAATTAAAATTATCCTATTAACATAATTTAGACCCAATGATTCCAAAGATTTAATCAATTTTTCAAGATTTAAAACACATAATTTTTAGTAACTATTTTAAAATTAATTCTCATTGTCAAAGTGATAAAACGGGTTTTTCATAAGTAAAAAACATCAAAAGATTGACATCTGTTTATATCTAATTTTAATTTGAAAATAATTACAATGAACTAAATTATATTAAATGATAAAAATATAATCTAATTATACTTTAAAACCATTCAAATTTATAATTTAACACTATATATTTTTTCGGTTAAAAAAATTAAATTAAAATTTAGTATTTTTCAATATTAATCAAAATATGAATGTTATCAGAAAAGCACAAAAAAATTTCCAAACTAAATTTTAATGTCACTATTCTAAAGAAGAATTTTATTTTTTAAAATTGAATATATAAAATTGTCAAATATTGTATTTATAAAGGGTTCCAGATTAAAAGGCGGTTAAACTGTATTTTTTGAGAAATACTTCATTTATCTGAAAAATTGAATTTGTTCTTATATTATGTCTAAGAAACACATAATATGAATGATAAAAATATATGGAATATATAAAAGTAAAAAATTTTGTTAATAGTATTCATAAATTCTTTTTTTAAATGGCTAGTTTGATAGGTCATGGTGTGCTCGAACTCGGTGTTGCGTGTAGCACAAGCTGTTGAATTATTTAAAAGGAAGCATACCATGGAAGCTTGGGGTGTTACAGAAATGAAATATAATAATTATTATATACAAAAATAACACCCAGAGATACCTATGATGATTCTAGTAGGTTCATAGATCACATGTAGATCACTTCTAGAAGGATTCTGCACTTGATTCCTACAACGCAATGACAATACGATGTAGAGATGTTTCCAAATTCATAAAAGAATAAATAATTCCTCACAAAGTAATTATTTAATCTCTTAAATTAATTTTTAGAAATTATGTGATGTTCTTGTTTTTGGTTCTAAAGTTCTTTAATCAATTAATATTTGATTCAATTCCATTTCTCATGATATTTATCATTAACATACCTCTAGGATTAATTATCGAGTATGAAACAAATAGGTTAGTGGTACGCTATCTAATGATTTCACTATGACCCAAACCTTTAAGTGGTATTAGAGTGGTAACATAATTATTAATAATTATTTAAATATTGGTGATTTATTTATGCATTTATTATTAGTTTTTAATTTCAGTTTAGTAATTATTTAATTCGAATCGTGATATTTTCTCTTATTCCACTACATTATCTAAAATATAATAAAATTAATTAATTTTATGAATTAAAAACAATAAAATAACTCATATAAAGGTTCTAAAGATTCCATTTGGGAATCATAAGAGTAAACAACCTCTAGACCATTGGTACACACCACGTACTCATGTATAATTCACCTTGAATTAATTTAGAATTAATTCATCTCCTGTGAATTTATTACACACATTCTTTATTTAAATAAACCATTTGTCAACTAATCTAGGATGGTGCATGGTTAGCTATAATACAAATAATGTAACATCTATACACACCATATAGTTCTTTAGTTAGATATGGTCCATGAATTTTCTTACACAACCTATATGACTAGTGACCATGTAACTCAGAAACCACATATCGTGTATCCCATGTAAATGTTATGTACTCCATTAAGTTTCTAATAATAATCACACATTGAGTACCTAGGCATGTTCCATATATAAATTCTATTAAATATTCACATCATTTAGCTAGATAGTATATACCATGTATATCACCAAATTAAGAAGGATTACAAATTAATTCATTATACTGCTTAATACTTATCATCATGTGTTTCATGTATCATTTATTTAACTATGTACATTCCACGTGATGATTTATATATATATATATATATATACTAAATTTCTTGTTATTTTTTGTTTGATTTTTGGAACTTCATATCATGTATAAGTCATAATACAATTATTACAAGAAATACATTGAAACATAACACACTACTTAAATAACATGTGTTTTATTTTTAATTTATTTGACTATGTACATGACATGTAATTACATTAGAATTCATGTATTCCACATTCTTCATGAGTAAAAAATATATTAATATAACACACACTTTTTAATTCAGATGGGTACTCACTGGGTTTTCTCCAAGGAACATGTTTTGTACATAGTTAAATTTAAATAAGTTTATTTAATTTGTTTAAAATTATGATAGATGATAATTAAAAGAATTTTTTAGATAATAAATAAAATAAAATAATTTATTAACTAAAGAATATAATTAATTGATTTGAGAACGATTAATCTTAAATAAGAGAGATTATAATTTAATGATAATTTTATTAAATGTGTAATTTTTTACAAGTATTTAGATGGTCATGAGAATATACCATACATTTTTAATTTATTAGTTTACTTTTAATTTATTATTAAATTAAATTCATGGCATGTGTTTCATCTCTCTAATAATTATTTAAGGGTATGTGTGCCCATGGTTTCCTTTTATGTGAACCCCTTACCCAATACTTTAGTTAACCTAACCTATATGAGAGTAAAAGCTTGTGTAAGGAATGGATCTCCCAATAAAGTGGAGATAGTTAAATTTTGTAGATAAGGTGAAACCAATCTAGGTGGTATATGGGTGTACAGGAGGGAATCTATAATAAAAATAATGTCATGGATCAAATTGTTTTCACCCTAGGTTGAAAGTTAGTTAATCATCCACTTGATAAAATATCCATTAGTAAAAGTTCAATATCATGCAAATTTATTGTTATTATTTTTTCATGTATCATGGTTAATTTCATTATGGTTGTTTTTTCATGAACACGTGAATTAATAAATTAATAAATATGAAAGATAGAACTAAAATAAATTTTTTGTTTGCATAAAATTTATCTAAGACATGGTTAATCATATAAGTAAATCCACTAAACATTATCAAAATTTTAATAAAGATAAAAATGGTAAAATTACAAATAAATATAAAAATAACTTAATTATATATATTAATTCGGTATATACATCCACTTCTTAAGTGAAAATTGAAAAACAGTTCAAAATTCTTGACCATCCCAAGTCGAGGAGTTTTTAATTATTAGGGAAGTCTAACTTGATGTTTTGGGTCAACATTACTTAGTTCACATCAAGGGTTGACTTCCCAATTATGACTTGGTATAACTAAGAGGAAAAGGTTGAGGAAATCCATTTTAATAATCTTGGGATTTGGGAGTCCACTCAATAGACCAAGTAAATGTGAGTTAATATAGTTGGAAATTTTAATTCCCACCTAAAACACTTCAAATAACCTATATGCCCCAGGTTTGGATTATAATAAAGTGAATATAGATCATTTCTACTATAATATCCAAGAAATAGGCTGTTTTAAATACAATGGTTATGGCTATTGGGTTTCTACAATATAGTGTGAGATTAATAAATATAATATGATATTTATTATCTACTTTTAATAGATAAAGTAATAAAATTATTCTCTTCTGAATTATAGATATATAAATAAATATGACTTCAAATATTTCACTACAATACATAGTTTAAAAGGATAAAATTCTCACCTACACTAACATCCCAGAATGGAACTGGCACTTATGTGTTATGCTATTCCATGAAAGGAAATTATATGTTCCAGAATAAACTATTCCTATAGCACATAGCCAAATAGATAGTGAGGAAGAGTTGCATCTCTATGGAAGCATTTAAATGAGTACACAAATTTTCAATGTTTCTTGATATCATCCATGAACAATGAGGTTCTAAAACAATATGAGGGATTTGATGCATACAGAATGATGGCTCAACTTCATGACCTCTATCAATAGACGGTAAGATAAGAGACATACAATATCTCAAATGATTTGTTTAGATGTAATCTTGGAGAGTCAGCACTAGTTGGGAATCATGAAGTTAAGATTATTGGATACATTAAATGCTTTGACATATAGGGGATTAAATTACCATATATGTTGTACATAGATCTAATAATTTATAAACTACCAAAGAAATTATCTAATTTTATTGTTAATTATAACATGAGAAATAATGAGAACTGTCTTTTGGAACTTCTTACTCTGATTAACCAAGTGGATAGGGACATGGGGATTTAAAAACCCTTAATACTTATAGTGAATAAGAAAAGTAAGAATAGGGAAAATGGACCTAAGACTCATAAAAGTTATAATGATCCTAAGCATCCTCCTTCTAAGAAGAGTAAGATCCATAGATAGGGAAAAGAAAAGGAAGAAATATGTTTTTATGTGGAAATAAAGGCCACTATAAGAGGATCTATACTCAAAAGTAATAATAATCTAAATGTGTGTTCATTATTGATTATAATTTTTCAACTTCTATAAATTTGGTCTTAGATAGAGCTTATAGTTATTACATATGTATCCAAATAGGGGAAGCTGGTAGATTTTGAAAATATTTCTTGAGTTGCAGATTTGTGGGATGTTAAAGGTGTGATGTTGGCTACCCTAGACATTGGAGACTACCACCTTTCATTGTAAACAAGGATGATCTTGGTTTAAGAGATTATTATTATATAACAACCATTACCATAAACAAAATTGATGTATCCTTCCTAGATAATGTTGGTTTTACTTACATGATTGAAAATAAAATTTGTTTCTTTTATAAATAAAACATATGTTAGGATTTGAAACATATAAATAATGGTATTTATGTATTAAATTATTAAAACCAAGTACTATCAATTGGTAATGAATTATGTTCACATGAATCACATAACACCCAGTTTTGGCCTCACCATATTTTTTATGTAAATGATAAGCATTTTAAAAATATCAATCATGATGGTTGTTTAGACTCTTTTGATTTTAAACCACTTGAATGATGTCATTCTGGTTTACAAGGAAAAATGAACAAATAACCATTTAGTGGATAGGTTGAAAGGGCCACAAAGCTTCTAGGGTTGATATACACTGATGTGTGTGGACTATTTCTACTAGATTTGATCTGATTAAGGTGTGTAATATCTTAAATAATTTTTTATCAAATTTATATGGGACTTTAGGATTCTTTCTCAACTCACTCCACCTTACACACCACAGTGGAATGATGTTAGGGAAAAGAGGAATTGTACCTTGCTAAACATGGTAAGGTCAATGATGATTCATGTTGAAGTTACATTATCCTTTTACGGATATGCGTTAAAAATTGTTGTATACACATTAAAATAAGTACCAATTAAAGTGGGACATAAAATTCTCATAGAGTTATGGAGTGGAAACAAACTCATTTTTTCACATAAACATGTATAGGGTTGTAAGGTGTTTGTTAAATTTGTCTTAGGAAACAAACTAGCACCCTAGGGAAAAATGTGTATCTTTATAGGGAATCCTAAAGAAACAAGGTGATACAACCTATATAGCCTTCTAGATAAGAAATTGACTATCTCTAGACAATCTATCTTTCTTGAGAGGGAGAAAATCCTCAAGAAGTATAATGGGGAAAGATTGACTTTGATGAAGTTGATACTCAATATACACAAGATTTGGTACAGGAACAGATTCCACAGGCCACCATGAAAGAAGTGTTCCTGAAACATAAGTGTTGTATAAGATCACTATAGATCTAATAGAACCAGATAGATATGGTTTTCTAGTCACCAAAGACGGTGAATCATTATTGGTTGGAAATCACAACTAGAAAATGGATCTACTACCATGGATCTATATCCACGATTATGTAGCCTATAGCCACAGCTTTAAAAACATGAATATAGGCTTATTTTATGTGGACTATAGCCACAGTTTTGTGGCCTATGGAAATGGTTTGCAAAACCATGCTGATAAGGCAATTGTTTAATTACCCTATTTCCACAGTTCTCTAAAACCGTGGCTATATGGTTCCCACGCTTCCGCGGGGAAAACAATTCCCACTGAAACTTTGGCAGGAAGCCCTATCGCCATTGTTCTGAGTCTATTCCCACAGTTTTTATTAATATATATATATATATATATACCCAAATGGTGGCACGGTGTAGTGGTGTGTGTGCTGGAATGCACAATGGAGGTGCAAGGATCAAATCCCACTAGGGACATTTATAATTTTGGCTATTTCCACAGTTTTCTGAGGCTATTTCCACGGTTAAAACTATAGCTATAGGTCAGGTGCCACGGTTTCAAATTTGTAGGCATATTTCCATGGTTTTCAAAACTTTGGAAATAGGTAGCTATTTCCATAGTCAAAACCATGGCAATAGTTCGGGACCTACTACCACAGTGATAGGGGCCACAATTTTTGGACATATTGCCACAGTTTTGAATAGTGGAAATAACCCTTTTTCCAGTTGTGAATAATGAACCTCTATCCTATAAAGAGGTAGTTGAGATATTAAAAGAAATAATAAGGTAAGAAGTCATGAATTCTGAAATGGTTTCCATGTATCATAACCATGTTTCGGTTCTTCTCAATCTTCTTGTTGATGTAAATCATATTTGGGGCACATGGGTATTCAAGAAAAAGAAGGACATGAAAGGTAAATTAAGTACCTATAATGTAAGTCTATTGGAAAAAGGGTTTAAACAGTTTCATGGGATTAAATATTCCCATACATTTTCTCCAATTTCCATGTTTAAATCCAAAATAATTCTTCTTTATCTATGGAATACAATGACTATGAAATTTGGTAGATTGATATCAAAATATATTTACATAATGGGAACCTTCGAGAAGATTTCTAAATGACACAACTAGAAGGGTTTTTGGCTACAGGTGATGCCAAAAATATATGAAAGTTAAAAATATCCATTTATGGATTGAAGTGAGCATCTAGGTCATGGAACATTAAGTTGGATAAATCTATAAAGGAATTTGGTTTCATTAATAATGAATGTGATCCATGTGTTTACAAGTAGTTCTTTGGGAATGTGATTTTAATCCTAGAAGTATATTCTAATGAAATATTACTTATCAGAAATGACATACCAATCATACTATCTTTTGAGGAATTTTTTAATATATATTTATCCATAAAGGACTAACATTCTACATTCTAGGGATTTAGATCAATCATGATATATCCAAGAGGATACATAGACTAAGTCAAGGTACACACATGAAACAAATAATAAAGAGATTTAGTATGGAAAATTTCTAGAGGAGATTGGTTCTAGTGTCACATGGTATAAATCCTTCCAAGAAAATGTTTCCCCATACACAAAAGTAGAAATATAGAATGAGTAATATACCATATTCTTTAATGATAGGATCAATCATGTATTCCATGTTATGTTAAATAATTGATGTTTCCTATTAATTGATCATGGTAGGATGATATCAAGCTAATACTGATGAAAAGATTAGATTGTTGTTAATGTTATCCTTAAGTATCTAAGAAGAACTGAGGATATATTCCCAGTGTATGGAATCGATGATGAGATAGCCTTCATGGGTTATACTGATGATATTTTTCAAACAGACCAGAATGATCTAAAGTCATAGTGAGGCTACGTTTTTAGTCTCAATAGAAGAGATGTGATCTACAAGATTTTAATGTTACCAGTTTTCACTAATTTTAAAGCATATTCTAGGTATATAGTGAATTATAATATATCCAATGAATATATCTAGATATAAAACATTTTACAAGATCTGGATGTGGTACCTATCAGTAAAGACCCTATCAAATTATATTATGATAATAATACTATTGTGGTGATAGTAAATGAACTAAGGTCACACCCAAGGGAAAATTACATAATCCAAAAGTATTATCTCATGATATATTTTTCACAGAGGGGTGAATTTATAATAATTATATAACCCATCAAAGAAAACATAGTTTACCCCTTGACTAAATAATTATATTAAAATAAGACTGGGTATCATGTGTGAGCTAGAAGACTAAAATTTTTCATCAGTTGACTCTAATTCAAGTTGGAGTCTATTGAATTTTGTGCCCTAGAACCAAATTATGTGTAATTTATTATTACCTTTATTCAAAATTTCAAATATTAATAAACTACTTATTGCATAAAAAAATTTCTTCTATGTGACATGGTATGTGATAATGTCCTCATAATAGGTGTTTCACTAAAAGGTCATAGATATTACCCACTATGATGATAACCTAGAAGTGCCATGATAGTTTTCTTAAATATATATTCTATATATGGATGGAATATTTCATGTGAAAAAAATGATGTAGGATATTGGGGGTGGAGACTCATAGGACTCTGATTCACCTTCTCATAATGTACTCCAATAGTAATTTCCAGTATTGGAGATTATGAGAACAAGACCCACCGATAGGAAATCAAATTTTTTATGTTTCATTATATGTTCCTATCTATAAATGTTTTTATTGATCCATATACATTAAAATTATTATCAATGGATACTATTTTTTGTGTACTTTGATGTATTGATAAAAAACATTGATGACATATGTTCATAGTGATGTAGGATATGTTGGGTGTGTCATTAGTAATATTTCATTAATGAATAATGAAAGAAAGGATTTATACCTTCTTTGATTAATATAAGTTGATATCTCAGTCCCTTTGATGGAAATTATATAGCCAAAATATATCCCTGGCTCTAGTGTTTTTTTGGAAAGTTCAATTTCTGGAAAGTCAAAGAAGGATATATCAAGTACATAGTTTGATGACACCTAGCATGAAACCTTCTTGATTAGAGATAGATGTGATAAATATATTATATTAAACATTAAGCATCTAAATGAAGTTTTATATCATTGCAACATTAACTTATTTCTCTATGGGTGTATTGGTGTGTTTTTAGATGCTATCATTGGAATTTTGGATGCTTCTCTGAATGCTAATAAGAAAGAGGCATAAAGGGTCACACACTATGTGTATCTAGAACCTTAGTTAAATAATATTATTATGTATTATTTAACATATAGAATAAGTATTAATTAAATATATAGTTTAATAATTATTCATATTCACTTGATCTCATATATTTTGTCACTAGTTATTTGATAGAATATTTTTTGAGGAGAATATTTATTAATTTTTTTTACTATTTAGTAAATATAATATTTATTTATTTGTTTTGAAAATAATGTCTTGAAAATTATTTATTAAAAAATAGTCATTATTAATGGTTTGATAAATATCCAGGGGGAATGAAAGACTGATTTAAATGGGTTAGTGAGAAATAATATATATATTGAATATTATTTGAATAGATAATATTTAATTAATTCATGATTTTTTCACATGTTAATAATAATTATTATTACTATTATTATTATTACTATTATTATTATTATAGACATGGGGTTCCATTAGAGATAAGAAAATAATATTATTATTATGAAATTATTATTTTCTAATAAAACCAATTATAATGTTTTCTTAGTGTTGTTTATATAGTTTTTTATACACAGAAACATCTAGTGAATTATCTCAAATCCCAAGAGAGATCCCTCTCTAATAACACTCTCAATTATAGACAGTGATCATCCCCCACCACCAATATTGATTGTAGATAGATCTAAGAGAATCCTTCTTCATGTTATTTTTGTGGTTATAAAAGAAAAATTACACAGATGTTGGGATCTACTGCACTAGAACCTAAATTTTTCTATGATGATGTTTGGAGGTTCATAGAGCATGTGTGGATCACTAATGGTGGTAATATACACATGATTCCTATAATTAAATGATGATATGAAGTAGATGTATGGTCAGATTATTCAATGAATAAATAATTAATCTCAAAGTAATTATTTAATTTCATAAATTAACTATAATTCATTATGTGAATATCCAACATTTATTTCCAGCGTTATCTCATCAATTAATAGTTGATTAAATTTCATTGGACACTATGTTTATTATTTATATACATCTCAAATTAAACATTGATTAAAATTAAAATACAAGTTGGGAATACCCAATTCAGTACTTCAATTGTTCCCAGAACCTTCAAATATGTCATTATGGTTGTTTCATTGGATGTTGATGGTTCTTTTTAACTTCATGCTTCTCTTTCACATATTAGTTGTGAAAAATACCATAAAAATTCCATGAGTCATCATGGAAACACCTCCTTCTTCATTAGAAATTTCTTCAGAGAGTTCCAACTATATCATCACTTATTCCCAACATTAATATAAAATTCCTTCTTCTCTTTACTTCTTGAATTTATCTCTCATAGGTTCTAATTGGTTAATGAAATATCTATAACCTCTCAACTAGGGGATGGAGCCTAAATTTATTATTTTCTTATTTATTTTTCTTTTATGTATATATTTATCAATGAATTATAGTAACATCTTCTCTCTATCTCTATATTCTCTTCTCCTTGTCTTCTTACAGTAACATAGAATACTAACATGTGATAACTTTCCATATTTTAAATATAGAAATATTCCATTATTCTTGGTCTTGAAATATTTCTTATTTAAGATCCCATGGTTCTCAGTAAATCCTATTCTCTTAATTAAAACATGAGATACTTTCCATATTTTAAATATGGAAAAGAAGGATAAATTGTACTCTTCCATGATTCATAGTCCTCATTATATCTCTTTAATATTGTGGTTTCAAGCCTCTAAAAAACCACAAGATTCAAAAAATAATATTTGAAAACATTATCAAATGAATGGTGTGATTGATGACCTATAATGTAATCAATGTGGCTTTCTGCAACTAGTTTTCATGCATGCAAGAAGCACAAATATTTTCATTTAAATCACCAAAACTACCATTGAACATTCATCTTTAATCTGGATATAATATTCTTCATCCTGAAATGATCACTAGAATCAAAAGCTATAAATATCAAAAATCTCTAAAGGAATAAACTCATCCATATTATCTTAAAACTGAGGCTTCACAAAAGATAACAAATGGAATGACCCTTATGATTTTTTAATTATTCATGAGATTCTTATTAAGTCACCAAATGACTCTTATAGTTTCATTGCTTAGTCATTTTTCTGCAACCCAAAGATAACGAATCTTACTAAAACCTTCCTTTTCCATTTACATGTTCAATTCCAAATGAATCTTAAGAAATAAAGAATAAATCTTATAGGTTATACCTAAAGAAATTAAACTATCATTTCTAAATCATATTATTCCAAAATTAGTCCCAAAACTAGCACCAGCAAGTATTGATAGTAAATCCAACCTAGAAAAATTCAACCATTTGTTGGAAAAATGTCAAAACTATCTTGATTACTTTTCTTACCAATAAATTTAATAGTTTCTATTCACTATTGGAATTACAACATATACCCTCTCTTATAATTACATGACCCATGAATTATAGTTTATATAGATAGAAATCACACTTTCTGAATTTTGTATATAGCTTTTCATATGTCAAGGTCTTCAGCACAATATTAAAATGATCTTCATGATCTTCTTTTCTCTTTTAATATATGTGAATATAATATTTAAATACTACTACAAATTGATTGAGGTAATATATAGAGACTCTATTCATTATATCCATAAATACAATGGGGGAATTTGTAAATCTGAAAGGAGTCACTATGAAATCACAGTATCCATATACTATATCAAATCTTCTCTTAGGAATTTCCTATATTTTTACCCTAAATTGATGATATCCATATTAAAAGTCAGTTTCAAATTAGTATTGATACTCTTATATTTGATGTAACAGCTCATCAACATGTAGTAGAGAATATTTTTTCTTGGTCAAAAACTTGTTAAGTTCATGATAATCAATGCAAAGATGAATTGATCCATATTTATTCTTCACAAAGATAACTAGTGCAGACCATGGAGAAGCACTTGGATATATAAAACCCTTATTCATATTCTCTTAGAATTTCTTTTTTTAATTCCTCCAATACAATAAGGGCCATTCTATAAGGATTCCATAATATAGGCATAGCACCAGATATGAGTTATATAGAAAAATCAATCTCATGATCTGGGGGAATATTATGAATCAATTTGGTAAAAACATCAATGTATTCATTCAAAATAGATATATCCTCAATATTCAGTTTCTCTCCAACCATATGATCTAAATAACCCTCTTAATTGACCCATATAATGCGGAAGTAATTTCTATAGGGAATTCATAATCATAATTATACTGATAGATGATCGTAGATTGATTTGGGATATGAAATTTGTTTTACTTATTCTAGAAATTAATATGGGGTACTATTTAGAGAGAGATAATCAATTCCCAAAATCACATCAAATTCGACTAAAGTGAGAATAATAATTTTTAGAGGCGGCACATTCACACAAAAAACAATCAATGAATAGTTATAAACATAGGATTAAATCATTGCACCAATAAGAGTTTTTACTGATAATTAAATATATAGTCATTGGGGTGGTGATTTTATTCTCTTTAAATACTCTCTAGATATAATGGTGTTGGTAAAAATAGAATCAAATAAATCCTTTGTAGTACTTGAGTGGATGATAAGTGTACCTTTCACCACTTTATTTACATAAACCACTTCCATGGTTGTGATTTAAACATATTTCTATTTATCCCTTGTATTCTGAGGTTGTTGATGTCAATTTTCATCAATAAACCATTGGTTTAGTGTACTTGTTACTATAATTTTTATACTCCATACAATTCAAGGCATTAGAGTCTGGGTGGTGCAATTTATTGATATTTATTTCCAATCATTTCATTGGGTGGTCACTTCAGATCCCTTATTTATTAATGTGCTTGATAGATTTCTCTTACACACTGGAAGAATTTACCTATACCTTTATGTAACTTCCCACTATGATTATTCCCACATTTTTTTTCATGTAAGAAGATGAAACTCCTTCCCATTATAGGTTTTTTTAGTTGAGTTTCCAAAAAACTCAATTTTTCTCTTATTGTCACTAAAACTATGAGAATAATGGGAGTCTCTAATTTCTATTTCTACCTTGAGATCACATTTAAAAATTTATTTATACCTAAACAATTCTCCAATAGTTAGCACACTTTAGAAACTTGGTTTTAATCCATTAAATAAATGATCTATTTTACTTTCAGGGTTAATGATAAAAGCATAACCGTACCACGAATGTCTTGTTAATTTTTATTAATAGGTGACAATGAATTCATCCTTCTTTTGTTTCAAATCTAAGAACTACCTCTATATTTTAGTGAAAATATTTCAAGGAATATAATTATTAGAAAATTTTTTCTTAAAACTCATCCAATTCTATGAAGTCTAATTTCTTCCTATTGAATTATGTTTTTTATCAGGGTCCACTATGGATCTATCTCACCTTACAAATGATTAATGGTTAAAAAACCTTTTAATACTCTAAGAATTAGATAACTAAAAATATATTGTCTTTTTATGCTAATCAACATCTCAGTAACTAGTATATTAGAAGACCCTCTAAATGAAGGTAGTCTTTGTCGCATGAAGGACTAAATAGGGAGTTGTTCCTTCCTTGTCATGATTGGGAGTTTAACATGTTTCATGTTATTCTTTATAGTTTGGGAGAGTTGATTCAGTATATCTATGTTATTTTTCTTTCAAAATCACATCTCATTTGCTTTTTCATTAGGATAAGCATTAAATTTTTTTATTGAACTCATTATTAACTTGATTCATCCTAGTTGCAAGAATTTACTAAAACTAAAAGGTTTAGTTTGAGTATCAAGAAATTATAACTAGAGTAGGGGATTATATGATATGAAAAAACAATACTAAGTTATCTTAAATTAAGAAACCTTTATTTTTACTTATGATATTTTAGGTCCATCATGAGACACTTTTGGTTCAGCATAGGTTGTTTTAGGATCTATACTCTTATTATTTATAACATATTCTCTAAAAAGAACAAAAATTTTGATTAATACCAACTAAGATGATGTAAATTTATCATACATATATATTACATGAATATTCAATACATCTCATAATAAATAACACCCTAGAATATAAATTTTTTGTTTCTTGGAAAACTAGATACATAAGAAAATTATTTTAAAACCATTATTCAACATATCCCACAAATAGTATTCACACATGATACCATTATAGACATATTACACATAAAATTTATCTTTATCACCTAGGTAATGGAAACATAATAAGGGGTGATCTCATATCCATAATAAGGGGTGAACACAAGAGATATCAATTTAATAGCATAAGGGAACATTAGATGAACATGTGGTTATGGGAATATAATCAAGGTACAGAAAACAACATAATTAAATTATATATAATAAAAAAAATATTGGAAAACATGTTTAAAGATATTATTATTTTGATATTACATAATAAATATGTCATATAAGTGTGGAAACATGAGTCAATAATCATTGGTTATGAGAACTTTACATGGGAATGTTCAATAAAATAGGAATGTGGCACAAAAATAATCCAAGAAAACATAGCATATGAAAAGTTAAACCACCAATAAATTCATATCATAATTGACTTTGATAACCACCTTCCCATAACATAGTGGACTTAGCATGACCACACATTACTCATAATATTTTAGACATAGGAAAACCACCCATGTACCACATCTATTTCATGAGATATAAAACTTTACACAATGGAGTGTAGGTCTATATATGTCCCACCAATCACATAATGAGAAACCCTATATATGTGTTCCACGTAAACATGAAAAAAAAATTAATCTCATCATAAATTAATTAACCTATGAGAAATAAATAGGTTTCATAAATATTTATATAAAACATGATCATAATACATAAAGAGAAATACATTGCATGGTATCATCAGAGAGTATCCCCATTAAAGCATAAGATATGTTAAAGGATGTTGGAATAGATGGAAAAAAAATTATAATAATATTAGAAAATTACATTTGAAAATAATAATAAATACCCATTACGTTTTTAAAAAATTTTATTTTAAAGGAAATACTCTACAAAATATAGAGATTAGAAATTACTTTGTAAAACCATGAATACTTGCAAATAAAGATTTATAAAGAAAAATAAGGAAGATAGTAGAAAAATGTTAATGTGAAAAGTGTTAAAAAATATTCCTCTCTCACTTTGTAAATAAAGGAAATAAAAATGGCTTGGGTGGAAAATGTTAAAAATATATTACTTTCACACTATTGTAATGAAATTACAAATCAATATAAAATAACCTTAAGAAATCATATTAGTATTATAACTCCTAAGAATCAATTATATTAAGTGAATTTTATATTTCAATAAAATAATAATAAAATGAACATTTTAATATTTCATGGAATTAAAATTCAATTTTATAAGATGAATATCTATTATGAACTTACTTGGTCAAAAATAATCATAGAATGAATTTGTGAAAATTTCCATTAGAAATAAGATTTTATGAATAATTGAAAATGAAGTATTTAAATATTACACATTTTATTAATAATAATTTTAATAATATATATAATAAAAATTTATTTACTATCAATTTTATTTAAATATTTATAAGATCATTTTGAGGTAAAGGGGGTATTTTTCAGAAAATAATTTTTGTTTACAAAGGAATAATGTCTATCCAATTTAATTAATTAAAATAATATTTAATGATGAATGATTTATATTAAATTTATAGATTATATACCTAAATATACTAATTTAAATCTATAAAATAATTATTACTATTTATACAGTTAATATAATATCATTTTATGCTTGAAAATGCATTTCTTGAAAAACTGTTTTTCGATGAAATTTGCAGGTTTGTTTTAAAAATAAATTCTGTCAGATTTTTATTTTATTTTGAAAAAATATAAAAAATATTTGGAATAATAATAATTCATATTATTTAATATTATCGTCTTAATTTTTTTTCAATAATAAATATTTAAAATATTATAAATTAAATACCACACCTAAAGTTAAAATTTGGTTTTTTGAATTCCATGTGATTGTTTTAAAATTAATTTTCCACACACATATATTATTTATTTTATAAATTGGATTTAATATTTATAATTAGTGGGTATAAATTATATAATAAGTATCAATTTATTTTAGGCTTAACGGCTAAATTATATTGGTTTAAAAACTAGTTACCGTGATGAAAACTAAAATGGTAAAAGCGAGTAACCTCGGATGTAAAGGGAATAACATATTTAAAACATGTTTCCTTTTAGTGGTATATGTTTTTATTGAGATTATAATACCTAAACCATATTATTTATAAAATTTTAAGGAAATTGGGTTGGAATTGACTTCCCAATATTTAATTTTATTTGGTATTTACAAAAATGACACTCCTCCTTAGTTAATAAAGGGCACCCAATCTCCTCACTTATTCACACATCTCAAGCCATTTATCTATACAATAACTACCAAAATACATACAAAAATACCTTATAAAAGTTATATAGGTTCTTTTATTCCCAAAATACCAACTTTGGGATCCATAATAAGTTATCCAAAGGAGGTTCTTTTTAGAAAAGGTAATTGTCTTCACTGAGATCTTTCTTTTTTACTTATTCTTTTTTTCACCTTCAATTTTGTATTATCAATTAAAATATAATAAAACTAGATTCTCAAATATAATTATGTTTTATTATTTTTATGGAATAATATTTATCAATCTTATTATCCATTAAATGGGAAACAAATCCATCATTTGTGTGTGTGGCAGACTACCACCTTGCAAACTGGTGTAATTTTTTTCCATCACCAACTCACATGGATGGTTATAAAGATTAAAATATTGAATATATATGATACATATTAAATTATATCAATTATATAAAATTAATATAACATCCAATTCCTTACCCTATATTAATTATTTAAAATTAATATATCAACCACTTCCTTAACTTTTCACCCATTAAGAGAATTATATCGTCACTCATGAATCCATATTCCCTACCGTCTCCACAAAAAGATGTGATTTATTTTCCATGTAAAATTTTAGTGGATAGTTTTAAAAAGGTGTATAATTAATAAAATTGATATTTATAACATTAATATAATTATAGATATGATGGATTTATATCCTTTGCACAAGAACTAGAACTTATATGAGAAAACATGCATGAGAGAATGATGCACTTAACACCAAAAACAATGGTGACAATGAAATATTATTAATGAGAGGGTGGTAATATGTTATAAGAGGATAATATATGATATTTTAAATATGATTATAATTCTAATTTAAATTAATAACATTCTTAAAACCACAATATAGGAGGTTAAATCAGGATCAACTAAAGGGAAGCATGATGTTAGGGATTTCGTCTCAATTTCCACTCCATTGAGTCAAATTTGATATTACAAACCAATTTACTTTTGTGTGGTGTATATAATTCCAATTTTAAGTATTTAACATGGATGCCTATTTATTCATGATGATTAATGTTTCAATTCAATTATATAATTTTATAGGATTTCAATTTAAAATTTACCAAAGTGGTAATAATCTATTTTATAATCTCACTTTATTTTGGGATTGTTATTATTTTCATTAAAGTAGTATTATAATTTATACTTCATAAGAATGAATAATTTTCTTATACAGTATATATTTAAGGATTTTATATATTTTCTTTCAATATTTTCTCTATTTGGTACTTGAATCAAACAAAGAAATGTTTAAAATAATAACTGATTTTATTTCTCTTTAAATTAGATATATTTTTCTTCCATGTCCAGGTTTTTAAAAATTATTTAATAAAGGTAAAAAAATTTACTAAAATTATTCATTTAGTACATTTTATATTATAATTTACTTTTAAAATGGGTTTGAAAGTAACATTTTTACTTTTTTCCAAAATGGATGTTTTCGACTTTCTTTATAAAGTCAAAAGGAATGTTTTTTTAATGTATGCGGTGATAACAGAATTCCCCACCACCATATGAATTTTAAAAATGTTATCTTCTTCTATAATTTTTATCGGTTTAAAAAGGAAACTATTTTATGAAATATTATTGTAATATTTCTCTTCTATTCCGCTTATTCTTCCAAAGTAAATGATTTTATTGAAACCCCTATATTCATGATGAATTAATAGACACCACTTATCTTTTGATTAATATTGTGGCTATTAAAATTATCTTGACAAACTGTATACCATTTTAATATACAGTGTTTTACAATGGAAGTTATTTAATTAGCTATTGAAAATCTTTATAAATCTATATTATTTAGTCAATATTGATATTTATTAATAATTGATATTTTTCATGAAGAAAAATAATCATCCCTATCTGAGTAATGCTTTATATATGTAGTGATGGGTGGGGGTCAAAACTATATAGTCTCTGAATGAATTTATAGGTCTCCAGAGACAAATGATTTGGCCAGATTAAATGGGTTTTTACCCAAATTTTTTAATTGTCTTGGTGTAACATCTTTGATGTATATATATCATGATGTTTGAGATAATTAAGTTCAATATTAATCATTTAATTCATTGAGAATTAAATGATTATTACCCTTGAGATTACTGTGTTGATAATATCAATGTATTAACATCAAGATCATGTGATTTTTTTATATTTCATTATTTGATCATTATTTATTCCTACTATATTTATCTTCATACTCATGTTATTGATTAAATGGAAGGTTTTTTAGTTATCTACCTTTCTATATTGATTATTCCTTATTGATTCAAGATATATTATAATGTATGTAACCCTTACTGATCATTTGATATCACCATTATTTTGATTGATTTTTCCAAGATTTGAAGAATAATTATTTGAATGGGTTCAAAGAAGCTAAATGTTTTATATTTTATACATAATATAAAATGGGTATCATATACGTTTTTAGATCTCCATGGATACTAAACTGAATGATAATTTGGGATTTTACCCTTCATATCTATGCCAATATAATAAAGTAGACACAAGCTCTAGGTTACTAGAGTCAGGGTTATTACAATCAGTATTCGAGGGAGTTTAATAGAAACCTTGGGAACTATATTTATTAAAACATAGATTTGAGAATATAAACCTTTGATATATTTTATGGATATATCATATTTCATAATAATATCTTAATTTTTTGGTAAGGTAGATATTATGTTGTTTTTCTAGAAATAAATCTCTATCTAGATATTGTAAGTAGATTTGGTTCTTGAATAGTTGTACCTAGTGGTAATAACTTTGAAAAAGGACATATTGGGATTTGACTTTATTGTTACCTAATGCATGAAAATAGGTCTTATTGTGCACCTGGTTTGACACTCCCATGATATATGCTTTAAAAAATTCACTTTTTCTTTTCAAACCATTATGAATTATTTGAAAAAAAATAGGATTTAAAGATGTTCCCAAATGAACCAAGTTTATGATTTGGAAATTAATAACTCATCAATTTTATATTTATGTTAAGTTCCACACCAAATTCATAATTATATGTTATGATTTAAAATTCATAATTTCATGAGATAATCTTGTATATTCTATTTTTAAAAAATAGAGCCTAGAAGAAAGTATTTGATCAATACTCATGGTCAATGTAGAAATTTACCTACTAAAAAATAAAAGAAAACTAAAATTGAAATAGAGTTGATCATGGATATATTAAGGTTTCTTAATTTGTTTATGATGAATAACATTTCCTGAATATAGAAACCAGCTTTTTCACAGTGTTATTCTCCAATGTTGGATCACTTTATAAAACAACATCCCCCATCATTTAATGAGACTACAAATCTAGTGGTATCTGGGAAATGGATTAAGTGTTTTGAAAAGATATTTATATCCTTGTTATGTGATGTAAAGGATAAGGTTATACTTGAAGTATATTGACCCAAATGTAATGTTGATAAATGGTGTTCATTTATTCAAAATACTAGGGAGGAAGAATAAATATAACACATGGAATGGAGATATTTTAAATAAAAAATCATTGAAATATGTTTCCCTCGTGATTAATTAACTAAAATGAAGAGAAAGTTAATTAGATTAAAAAAATGAAGAAGAAAGCATCATACATTATGAGGAAACCTTTAAAATACTATCTAGGTATTCTATGGGTTAAATACACAATATAGAATGTAATATTGACCATTTCTTTGAAGGTATTAATCCATGTATCTAAAGGGTGTTAGAATCTTAAACTTTTTCATTATATGATGAAATAGTTTTATGTTCCATAAAAAGATAAGGAATTTTCTATATGCTAGATATTCAAACGAAAACAAGAGAAGAATAGGTTGGTTGAAAATCATGAAAAATGGAATGAATCAAAGAAAAAGAAGAAAATTAATCAATTTCTATCATATGAAAATTATAAGAAGAAAAATATTGTAAAAAGTTTTAAGGTCATGGGATTTTGTTATAGATGTAGTGATAAGATTCATCTATATAATGAATGAAATGGGAAGAATAAAATCAATGATGGATAGTGATTCCACTATAAAGAAATGGGGAATTATTCACAACAATTCCCCAAGCATCAGTGGAAAATACCATAGAATAGGTCAAGGGGAGAAGGAAAAGCTTATATGATTACTAAACCTAAGGTGGAAGTACCCTATGATGTGGTGGTAGGTGATTTAATCGTAGCCTAAAATTTAACCAAATATTTTTTTGATTCTTGGAATTTTTAATTTTTTATATCTTATATGTTTTCTAATAAAATTCGAAATTTCCCCAGTACCTTAAGAATGGATTTTTCAATCAAAACACCTAGTGGAACTCTCAGTGCAATAAGGATGTGTTAGTAACTTCCTATTATTACACAAAAACATGAACCATTTGTGAACATTATTATCATACCTATAGTAAAATTTTATATAATCTTTATTATAGACTGTATTTCAAAATTAGATGCAAAAAATTATTATAAGGAGAATAAATTATGATAAATTATGAAGATGTGAAATCCCTCATCTTTATATTATAGACCCCATCATCTAGATAATTTATATATCCACCCCCAGTATATCTTCTGAATGATATTCTTTGAGAAGAAGAGAAAATACAATCTAATGATGGAAAATGAAATCTTTAAATTGAGGATGTAAATATTGTATAGGAATATATTAATGTATTTATTGAGGAATTACCTGAACATCCACTAGAGTGTGAAGTCAAGTTTTTCATTAATTTAATCCCTTATGCATGACCAATACCAAAGACTCCCTATAGAATAGTTTTTGTAGAATTAGTAGAGTTAAAGAAACAATTAGAGGAATTTTTTGATAAGATATTTATTCATCATAGTGTTTCACCATGGAGATCCCCTATTCTCTTCATTTAGAACAAAGAAAAATCAATTACTTTGTGGATTGATTATATGGAAATCAATGATATTATAAAAAAGAACAAGTATCATCTGCCTCACATTAATGACATATTTAATCAACATAATAGAGATAAATATTTTTCAAGGACCGAACTACATTCTAGGTATCATCAGTTATGATAAAAGTAGGAATAAATTACAAAGACATCATTTATAATGAGGTATGTAAATTAAATGTTGATAGAAATGGAATTTGGATTGACTAATAAAACACATGTTTTTATGAATCCAATTAACATAGTTGTAATGTCTCATATTTTTTCCATGTATTATTTTTAAATATTATATGGAATTATTACGAGACAAGAATTTTTGACGGTGAACAATTCTGAGGCCCGGTGAGCCCAGAATGGTGGTTTGAACCTTTTAAGTTAAGTGAGTTAGTGGGTGTGCGCGGTTGTGGAGGTTTCCAAACAGCTGCTCGGATTAAAAATTTTATGGCACTGTGGTGTCTGGGATGACAACTTTACCTATGAATGAGCCTAACGTCGACCGGCACGGATCGAGAAAAAAAAAGTTAATTTTCAGACGTCTCTAGTAAAATAAAATAAAATAATTCAAAAAGTTTATTTTATTTTATTTGGAAACATTAATTGTATCACAACAATGGGGAAACAGTTTAATTAATTAATGTCATGCCAAAATTACTCAGAAATAGAAATGTTGACTCATT
Organism: Viscum album; assembly: GCA_963277665.1. Lineage (NCBI taxonomy): Eukaryota > Viridiplantae > Streptophyta > Magnoliopsida > Santalales > Viscaceae > Viscum > Viscum album. Next base: position 1,973,448,642 of record OY728157.1, on the reverse strand, counting down.
AATGTCGCAGCGTGATGGAATGTTGAAACGTGTTCCCTCCTATTAATGGTTTAATAAAATGTTGGTTGTTGGCAAAAAATTGAGAGGAACTCTGGAGAATTCTTGGAGCTTTGGAGAAGAACCCATTAGCGGATGATGACGACATGATTGATAGACGCATCACAGATTTGACAAACATTGCCAACGAATGCGACACGGTGATCGTTCTTCAACCGAATCGAGGTAGGGGTTGTTATTTTGATTCTTCTGTTTCCCTGTTCTTGGATTAAACGTTGAACACAGATCAACCCACAAACAAGTTGATCCACGGATTGTGCATTCTTGCAGGAAGGTTTTTATTTGGTTTATTTTGGAGATTAATCCACGATGTTAAAATCTATTTTTATATTCAATCTTTTTAATACTTATAATGGGAGAAAATTGATGTCGTAAAGAATGATACCAGAGGTTTGTTCCTATTTTGTTTATTCATTTTCCTTCCTCCTCTTAACCCCAAGTTCTTTGCATTATTCGTAGGGTTATGAAAATTGGATTGTTTTGTATCTTTATCTTAATGAAACGATCCCAAATGGGAGATCTGACATCGCGACAACTCAACGAAGAAGCGACGGAGATGGCGGTAGACGAATCGACCTGGCTCGGGAGAAATTGTTCTTCAACCATTCTTCAGTCAGATGATCGAAACGAGTTTTTATGGCTCATAAAATACTCGAAACCTCTCGAAACATCGACCGAAAGGTAGTTAGTACTTGGATATGGAGTTTCGATGTGATCGGACGGCCATATCAAAGACCGAGGAGTACCTGAAGCGTGGTAAATCATGTTTGCAATTCTAGAAACTTCTGGAACACACAGCATGTATCATGATGAACATTCCATGTGCACCGATAGTAGTTGACAGGGTTTGTGTGTTGCACGCGATGAATAACACAGCGTGCCTCTGGGGAGACATGTCGTGTGGACCCCGTCCAGTGGTGGTTGGAGTCTCGGGAGACAGGAAGTGTAGACACGGCGTGTGACCGATGTCACACGGTGTGTGGGTCCTTACAAGGGGCTCGGCATGTATCTTTTATGATAGATGGACACAGGGTAGAGTACATGCCATTTACTCCACCACATGACCATACGAGGCCAGTAACCCAGGTCACCCTGTGTGCTGATTAAACGGGTTGGCATACATGGGTTGAGCGGTGTACGAGAACATGGCCATCGTACAATGAGAGGACCCCATAAACTTTGACGCGGTCTTTGATCCTTTCTATACATCGTGTAGTTTTATTTTAAATGAAAATATTTACGACATGGGTTGTTGTACATGGGTAGTACCCAGGGTCAAAAGACACGACATGTGACGATTCTACACGTCGTGTACTTCTCATTATATGGCTTGATCTTCCTGTCCACCATTTCTTGGACAAAGTCGTATAAGGACCCGACCTTAAAACGTTACTTAGTCTTTAATTTTAAACAAGAACAAACATTATTACACATTGAGGATTATTTTAGGTTTAGTGTTTTAAATAATTAGGATAACTTACATACATAACATACCACATTCATACAAAGATGACTCTATTAAAAACAGTTTCCATTTTTTTTCAAATTGTAAGTCATTAAAACATAAAGCATGATTTCTTTGACAACACTTCATATCAAACATCATTAACCCCTTATTTCTCTTACCCATCCTTATATCCTATGAAAAACATTTTAAAAACATGGGATGAGTATAAAACTCAGTAAGGGATATAAATATAGAAATCATTAGTCAATTGATAACATAAAAACCAATAAAACTCATATCCTAAAAACTAAAATGTATGGTATTCTCATGTTTTTGACTTGGGAAATATTTACCATACAACTCTTACAATCATACTTTTATATGGAATAACATTTTGGTCAACTTCCATCTTCGGAGTACCTAATGCATTGGAGAGCTATAATGAGGCTCACCCGTCATATCTTAAGCTATAATTGGCTCAACCCAACATATCTTGTGCTATAATGGGCTCAAATCGACATATCATGAGATATAATGGGCTTAAACCAACATAAATAATGTACAAGGAACATATCATTGTAATAAATTTTCTTGAAATTAGGAGAAAGAACTTGTTCTATATACATATAAAAATGCAATCCCTTTGAAAATTATTAGAGACACTTTTGAAAGGATTTTAAAAGGAAAGTCCCTTAAAAATATAATTGAAGTGAGAATTAATATAATGAAATGTACATGTGTATAAACTATAATCACACATAATACTAAATTATAAAAAAAATTCATCACACCAATAATCTTAATACAATATAATGGATAAAGTACAAGGTTAACCCAAGGAATGGAAATTGGGTTAAGAATTATCCTACCTCGGGTTCTTCTTAATTAAAATGTGTTTAAAATTAATGTAGAATGGTTAAAAGAGTTTTATTAATAACATAAATAAACAAATCCATCTTTATAATATCTTATATGATCATTTCATTAGATCTTTTCACCGTTTATTTGTTAGTATATTGTTCCTTGTATTGTTTTGGGGTGTTTTCTTTACATGTTTTCCATGATTGGTTCATGATGGATATTTTTGTCAATTGGAAGTGAAACTCTAAAATCAGAATGGGAATTTATTTACATATTTATAGTATCATAATTTATACAATTTATTATTTTGATGTTTGATATGAGGATGATTCATAAGTTAAAATTTTAATGATGTTCGTTTAAATCATTTTAGTGGTTCTTTGATAATAACAACTTCATTTTGTCTTATAAATTAAAACCATGAGTAAAAAAATATTTTGAGAACTATGGATGAGACATAATACATATATTAAAAACTTTTTCAACCATAAAAATGGTTTCAGGACCAGACTTGAAAGAATTAAGTCAAATTGAAATCGCATCGTCCATGAAGTCGGTAATTCGACACATCACGGACAATGTTTTTATTCCTTGAATAAGTGGGAGAGGAGAGAAGAATGATGATGGATTTTCCATGAACATGAGAAAATCCATAATATAAATAATTTTTGGAGATTTCATGCCTCTTGGTTAAGAATATATGAATAAATAATAAGAAAAGAAAGAAACTCAAAATAAAATAATAATTGAGAAATCCCTTACAAAAATTCGGCAGCATAACGGCAATGCAACATGGTTTTAGAAAATTTTAAAAAGATAGGAGATAGGGTTCACCCATCCAGAAATGAATCATAATACAGAATATATCAAGAATAATAAGGTAATAATAACATGGTATGGAAACTTGAAAGTTATACCACATTGAAGAGAAATTTAATGGAAAAAGAAAGAAATTTAGAATTTTATTACCTTGTAGAGTAACACCTAGAACATGAAGGTTGGGAACTTAGGGGATTAAGGAAACCTTGGGAGGACTAAAAGGAAGGTAAGTAGTCCATAGCTTCATTGATGAGGAATTCAAAATTAATTTGATGAAGGAATGGGTTGGTATTTATAGCAAAAGAGAGGGAATATTTTAATAATTTCCAAGTGACACCTCATTAGTGGTATTTGAAAAACCTTGGGCTTTCCCATAGTATTTTCCCAAGGTATTTTCCACTTGGTAAACTTTGCATATTATTTTATTATACCAAAGTTTACTAGATTCATTACATCATTATTACATCAGTAATGATGTCACTAATACACCAAAACTTAAAACTGTATTTTTTACTATTCCCTGAAAAATCAACAGTATCAAAAAAATCCCAAAAATTTACCCTTACTATTTTTTGACATATAGAATTCAAAAATAAACTCCATTTTGTGAAAATAATTTTCTAAATATTATTAATTTAATTTTTAAATAAAATCATACTTAATTCAAAAAAAACAATTTTAAAACTATAACTCCTTTTATATCACAATGTAAAATTAACCAAGATGTTATTCTCCTAAATCCTTAAGAAAATAAAATATTAATACAATTTACTATTCATTAGGGTCAATTTCTATTCATAAGGGTATGTTATTATTCACCAAAAAGCAAGTTGGTACCATCAGACTCCAAATAACTTACTGAGCAAAATTGTAGATGATTGTTTTTCAAAATTCAAAACATAGAAGATTCAAAATTATATTTAGAGGATAGTTATAAATATCTATATAAAACAAAGTTTCAACAATTCAATTTATTTTTAAAACCTTGTTGTGTTACATTATCCCCACCTTCTAGAAATTTCATCCTCATAATTTTATTTACTCATGAAACAAGAGAGGGTACCTTTCCCTCATAGCATTTTTAGACTCCCATGTTGCTTCTTCAACCAAGTGGTTTCTCCAAAAAAACCTTTACCTCGTGGATTACCTTATTCCACAATACCTATTCTCGTCGATCAAGAATTTGAACTGATTTATCTTCATAAGAAAGGTTCTCTTCCAGCTGAACTGCTTCTGGGCTCAAGACATGTGATGAATCTGGAGCATACTTCCTCAACATCAAAACATGAAATACATTGTGTACCTAAGACAAACTCAGAGGCAAAGATACTCGGTATGCAACAGTTACTACTTTCTCTAGGATTTCAAAAGGACCAATGAACCGTGTACTTAGATTCCCTTTCTTACGGAAATACATCACACTTTTCCAAGGAGAGATTTTAAGGAAAACATGGTCACCTACCTGGAAAGAGAAGTATTCCCTTCTATTATCTACATAAATTTTTTTCCTGCTCTGAGTTGTCCTCATGTTCTACTAGATCATCTTTACTTTCTTATCCACTTCCTCTATTAATTCTGGTCCCATCAACTTCCTTTCCCTAACTTCATCCCAAAAATCTGAAGTTTTACTCTGTTTCCCATAAAATGCCTGAAAAGGTTCCATCTGTATACTGGAATGAAAACCGCTATTATATGAAAACTCAACTAAGAAAGATGTTGATTTCGACTTCCCTGATAGTCCATTGAACAATCTTGAAGCATATCCTCCAAAGTCTGAATTTTTTGTTCTAACTGCACATCTGATTGAGGATGAAAAGTTGTATTGAAATTTAATTTTCTGCCCAATGACTTCTGTAGCCCCTTCCAAAAGTTATAAGTGAACCTGGGATCCCAGTTAGATACAATGTAAATAGGAACTCCATGTATCTTGATAATCTTTTTGAGGTAAAATCGAGAAAGCTGATCCAAATACATTATATCTCGAATAGAAAGAAAATGTGCAGATTTTTTCAGCCGATCAATAATAACCCAAATTTCATTATTACCTCGAGAAGTCTGTGGTAGTACCACCACAAAATCCATTGATATATTCTCTCATTTCCACTTTGGCACTAGAAAATACGGAAACATTCCATTCGGTAACTGCCGCTCTGCTTCGACCTGTTGACATGTCATGCATTTCCCAGCAAAATCAGCAATATCTATTTTCATTACATCGCAACAATAATACTCTCGAAGGTCTCTATATATCTTAGTACTAACAGGATGAATAGAAAATGGAGAATTATGAGCTTCACACAACAAGTCTGTCTGTAACTAGGAATCACAAGGAACACACAACCTTTTTCCAAATCTTAAAACACAATCTTTATCAAGATTAAATTCTGGAAAGTTGCCCATTTTAACCAATTCTACCTTTTTCTATAGCTCACGGTCTTCCTTCTTCACTTTCTTAATTCTTTTTGATAACAATGACTGCACTGAAACTCGAAACAAAATAGATATATTTCCTACACAGACAACTTCTATGACAAAATTCATCAAATCATTAACCAAGGGATTAAGTTCCAAACGTAACATGGATAATAATGCATGATTTTATCAACTCAAGTCATCCACCACTTTGTTTGCTTTTCCTGGATGGGAATTGATCGTGCAATCATAAACCTTTATCAGTTCAATCCAACTTCACTTCATCATGAATAATTCCTTTTGAGGGAATATATACTTCATACTTTTATAGTCAGTATATATTTGACATTTGGATCTGTATAATTGGTGCCTCCAAATTTTCAAAGAAAAACCCATAGCTTCCAATTCCAAATCATGTGTGGGATAACTTAACTCATGAGGTATTAGTTGTCTTGAAGCATATGAAATTACCTGATCATTCTATATTAGAATATAACCAAGTCCCTTAAATGAAGAATCATTGTAGATGACAATCTCACTACTTCGGGAAGGTAATTCCAAAACTAGATCATTCACCAATCTATTATTTAGTTCCTTAAAACAAACATCACATTCCTTTTTCCAAACAAATTTAACCCCTTTGTGTTATATTAGTTAGCGGTATAGATAATCGTGCAAAGTTTTTAACAAACCGCCCGTAATAACCTTCTAAACCAAGAAAACTACAAATATCTGTATCATTTTTAGGTCTAGGCCATTCATCAACCACTTGTGTTTTGGCAGGATCAGCTGTTATTCCATCAATATTTATAATGTTCCCAAGAAAAGAAAACTTTTTCAACCAAAAATCACACTTGATGAAATTTCCCTACAGATTATTTTCTTTAAAGGTTTTCAAAACAACCCCTAGATGTTTTTCATAATCCATGTTACCTCTAGAATATACCAGAATATCATCAATAAACACAACCACAAAATTATCCAAGAACTCGTGAAATATTGTATTCATAAGATCCATGAATACAGTAGGTGAATTGGTTAACCCAAAATGCATAATTACAAATTTATAATGACCATATCTAGTATGGAATGCAGTCTTCGTGATGTCTACATCCTTTACTTTCAACTGATGGTACCCCGACCTCAGGTCAACCTTCTAAAAATATAGTTCTCCTTGGAGCTGATCAAACAGTTCATCGATATGAGGAAAAGGATACTTATATTTAACAATAATGTTATTTAAGGCCCCATAATCTATGAAATTTCTCATTGAATGATTTTTTTCTTAACAAACAAGACAAGAGTGCCCCATGGTGAAGTGCTGGGTCAGATGAAGCCTTTATCTAATAATTCCTACAACTGCTTTTTTAATTATAGAAGTTCTTTTTGGTCCATTTGATAATGAGTTTTAAAAATTGGCTTATAATCAAGAACTAAGTCAATAGTAAACTCAACCTATCGATTAGGAATAACACTATGTAAATCATCAGTAAAAAATCCAAGTACTCATTTACCACGGGTACATCATTAATTAGGATAGTTCCATTATCTTCAAAAATATGAGCAATAAAACTTTCATTTCCATCCCTTATCAGTTTCTTAGATTCCTCATATGTTATTAATTATATGGGTTCATTCTTGTATACAAACTAAAATTATTTCTGAAAAATAACTTTTTTTCTCTACAATCTATCTTAGCATGATAAAAAAGAAATCTTGTCCATACCCAGAATAACATCAAACTCGACTAGAGGAAAAACAACAAGGTTTTTAGGTAGATTCTTTCTATATACAAGGATAAGTAGATTCTTAATATTTATTTTTTCCACAATATTTCATCCAAGTGTTTTTACCGTGAGATATGGTTTCATTTTATGAGGTTGAATTCCCAATTTTTCTAAAAATTTCTCAGAAATAAAGAAATGTGTAGACCCTGAATCAAAAAAAACTTTTGTGAAATCTAAAAAAACAATAAATCTACCTGATACCACATCATTTGATGGATCAACATCTACTGAAGTGGTTTCAAAAGATTTTACCAAACCCTTATGCTTCCAATCTTGTTGATTCCCTGGTTGAGTAACTAGCTTCAGATAAACCTTAGCAAAATGATCCAATTCCTTATAGTTAAATCATCTCACCATCAGCTTCTCATTATTTTTCGTATAATTTTCCTTGCACTCACTATACATGTTTCCAAACTTCCCACATCACTAGAATTTGTCATAATTTACATGACATTCACCAGGATGCCTTTTACCACACATTTCACAAGAAGGGAAATTCATTTTCTTACCTCCAGACTTCTTTAAAGAGTTCTTCACCATTACCTGCAAACCTGATAACTTATTATTCTTTTCATCACGAGGCACATATTTTTCAGAAGACTCCATGTTAAATTTTTTAGCACAAAGAACAAGATTCTCATAGCTTTTAAACTCTCATGACGCCAAAGCTCTTTGCAAAAATGTATTCAAACTATAGTAAAATCTATTAATTTTACTTTCAAAATCTTGAGTAAAATCCGGTACATGTCAGGACAGTCTTGTAAAATTAGCTTCATATGATGCCACAAAATCAGTATCTTTCTACTTCAGATCCAAGAATTTTTTCTCCATTCTGAGTCGAACAGTTTTGGGAAAATATTTTTCCAAAAAAAAGACTCTTAAAATCATCCCATTTCAGATTGTCAATATCATCTCTTTCTCTCGTATTCTTAACTATAGAACACCACTGATCGGCTTCACATTCCAAATGATAAATTTCTAGTATTAACTTTTTATGATCTGAACATCCCATGACATTAAATATCTTTTATAGAGCATTGATCCATCCTTTGGCTATCACTGGATTTGCGATTCCATTGAATGCTAGAAGATGCTTCCTCATAAAGTGCTCCACAAAAGACATGTTTGTTCATGGTTAATCATGTTCCTCTATAGCATGGATACCACCCCCTATTTATTTCTTGAGTCAACTGAGTTATTATTGTCACAAACTTCTCGGTTCTGATCCCCACCATTTCGGGATGTAGATTCGGACAGAAATCAGCCTCTTGGTGCCTTCCTACTTCATCTTCTGTGTTTCTTCTGCAGACAACCATTCTGAACAAACATAACTTAGATGAATAAACATTGAAATAATTAAATTCTATTACATTTCAAATTAATCATAGAGTAAAAATCAGTTATGGTATTCTTTAAATATCATCCCAACCCCTAAATTTATCTAAACCATCCTCTGATACCACCTATAAAGACCCGACCTTATACCGTTACATAATCTTAAATTTTAAACAAGAACATACATTATTACACATTTAGGATATTTTTGGGTTTAGAGTTTTAAATAATTAGTATAACTTACATACATAACATACAACATTCATACAAAGAGGACTCTATCAAAAATAGTTTCCTTTTTTTCAAAATAAAATACATTAAAACATAAAGCATGATTTCATTGACAACACTCTATATCAAACATCATGAATCCCTTATTTATCTTACCCATCCATATATCCTGTGAAAAACATTTTAAAAACATGGGATGAGTATAAGAATTAGTAAGGGATATAAAGATAGAAAGTGTAAGACAAGTGATAACATAAAAACAAATAAAACCCATATCATCAAAACTCAAATGCATAGAATACTCATGTTTTTTCCTTGGGATATATTTACCATATCACACTTAAATTTACCCTTATATATGGAATAACCTTTTGGTCAACTTCCATCTTCGAAGTACCTAATGCATTGGAGAGCCAAAATGGGGCTCACCCGTCATATCTTGACCTATAATGGGCTCAACCCAACATATCTTGAGTTATAATGGGCTCAACCCAACATATCTTGAGATATAATGTGCTCAAACCAACATAAATAATCTACGAGGAACATATCATTATAATAAATTTTCTTGAAATATGGATAAATCACTCGTTCCATATACATATAAAAATACAATCCATTTGAAAATTATTATAGAGACATTTGAAAGGATTTTAAAAGGAAAGTCCATTAAAAATATAATTGAAGTGAGAATTAATAGAATGAAATGTACATGTGTATACACTATAAGTACACATAATAATACATTATATAAACAAAAATTCATCACACCAATAATCTTAATACATCATAATGGATAAAGTAGAAGGTTAACCCAATTAATGGAAATTGGGTTAAGAATTCTCTTACCTCGGGTTCTTCTTAATTCAAATGTGTTTAAAATTAATGTATAATGGTTAAAATAGTGTTATTAATATCTCTCAGAAAAATATCCATCTTTATAATATCTTATATTATCATTTCATTAGATCATTTCACCCTTTATTTGTTATTATTTTGTTCCTTGTATTATTTTGTGGTGTTTTCTTTACATATTTTCCCTGATTGGTTCATAATGGATATTATTGTCAATTGGAAGTGAAACTAAAAAATCGGAATAGTAAGTTATTTACATATTTATAGTATCATAATTTATACCATTTATCATTTTGATGTTTTATATGAGGATGATTCATAATTTAAAATATTAATTATGTTCTTTTAAATCATTTTAGTGGTTCTTTGATAATAACGACCTCATTTTGTCTTATAAATTAAAACCATTTGTAAAAAAGAATTAAAGAACTATAGATGATACATGATACATATATTATAACGTTTTTTAAACATAAAAATGGTTTCCTGACCAGACTTTAAATAATTAAGGCAAATTAAAATCGCATCATCCGTGATGTTGGTAATTCGACACATCACAGACAATGTTTTTATTCCTTGAATAAGTGGGAGAGGAGAGAAGAATGATGATGGATTTACCATGAACATGAGATCATCTAGAATATACATAATTTCAGGAGCTTTTATGCCTCTTGGTTAAGAGAATATGATGAAAGAATAATAAAATAAAGAAACTCAAAATAAAAGAATAATTGAGAAATCCCTTACAAAAATTTGGAATTCTAACAGCTATGCAACATAGATTTAGAAAATATTAAAGAGAGAGGGGACAAGGGTCACTCATCTAGAAATTAATCATAATACATAATATATCAGGAATAATAAGGTAATAAGAACATGGTATGGAAACATTAAAGTTATACCACATAGAAGAGAACTAGAATAGAAAAAGAATGAAATTTAGAATTTTCATACCATACAGAGTAACTCCTAGAACTTGAATGTTGGGACCTTAGGGGATTGAGAAAAATGTGGGAGGGATATTAGGGAGGTAAGGAGGCCAGATCTTCCTTGATGAGGAATTGGGAATCAATTTAATGAAGTAATGGGTTGGTATTTATATCAAACGTGAGGGAATATTTTAATAATTTCCAAGTGACACCTCATTAGTGGATTTGCAAACCATGGGCTTGTCCATGGTATTTTCCCAAGGTATTAGCCACTTGGGACACCTCACATATTATTTTACTGTACCCAAGTTGACCAGATTTATTGCATCATTATTTCATCATTAATGATGTCATTAATACACCGAAACTCAAAACTATATTTTTACTCTTCACTGAAAAATCAATTGTATTAGAAAAATACCAAAAAAATACCCTTACCTTTTTTTGAAATTTAGAATTAAAAAGTGAACTCCATTTTTTGAAAATAATTTTTAAATATTATTAATTTAATTTTTAAATAAAATCATAATTAATTCAAAAATAAACAATTTTAAAACAATAACTACTTTTATATCACACTGAAAAATTAACCAAGAAGTTATTATCTTAAAGCCTTAAGAAAATAAAATATTAATACAATTTACTATTCATTGGGGTCATATTACTATTCATATTACTATTCATAAGGGTATGTTACTATTCACCAAAAAACAAGTTAGTTCCCTCAAATTCCAAATAACTTACTAAACAAAATTGTAGATGATTGTTTTTTGAAATTAAAAACATAAAAGCTTAAAAATTATGTTTAAAGGATAGTTATAAATGTCTATATAAAACAAAGTTTCATGAATTCAATTTATTTTTAAAACCTCGGGGTGTTACATTTCGTTTGGGTTAGTTCCCCTTTTCCTCATTTCCCCTGAAGGACAGGTATCATTTCCATCAACAGGAGTATGATCCCTTTAGCAGGAAATTCTGAGATAGAGTTAGGTATCCCTCTAAGAGGCCTGGAGCGAGATCCTCTATCCACTCTAGACCCTGGTTAGAGTCTGGTATCGACATAACTATTCCCATAGAACATCTATCCTCTACCTAGGAGGTGAATTTGGATGAGTCGTGGTATCCTCCAAGGCCCTGGCAGAGATCCTCATCTATGTATTGTGATCTTTTCCCACTCAGGAGTTTGTTCTCCTAGAATGATTTTATCTGTCTGTCATGAATTTTCCCAAAAAAATATTACTTCTCAAACAGACGTCATCTGGACCATCAGACTCATGGAGTTATTTCTCCCAAATGAGTGCTTTGTGGAACCATCAAACCGAATCCCTAGCATGGGTATGCGGTTGTTTGACTTGTCTCTAAAATACGGGTCTTGGTTTTTAGTATATCTGGATTTTTTACCTTTGATATATGTTCAATAGCCATATATTTTGTAAAGATAATTGTACCTTTACTTTGTGTATTTATTTGTGGTTTTTGAGGTCCTCTACTGAGTATTGTTATACTGACCCATGCATGGGATTTGCCTGCACGTGTCATGTCTTGTGCAAATGAGTGGCCTTTTGACGTAGTCCAGGGCAGACCAGGACCAAATAGAGCTTTCTAAGTTCCCTATAGGCTATGGTGTTCCTAAGATTTTTAGTAGCAGTCCCAGTACCTCTTTGTGTTTACTGGTTTGTCTTTGTAGTTTGATGAATTTTGTTGTTGGTGGGCTTGTTTTCTGGCCCAGTTTACTATCTGTACTTTACTTTTGTTGTGCTATATTGGTTGGGTTTAGTTGTATTCATGCATTTTGTTCCATAGTGGTTTTTTCATTTCAGAATTTGGGTGCTTAGATATGCGTGTGTGGGTACAGGTACTTAGGCAATGCCTCCCATGTTAGTAATATGCCTACTCGGTGCTAGTCACCAGCCCCTGGTCTATTAGAGGTAGGCTAGGGGAGTTGTGGTGCGTGCCCCAACTGGATGGTTCATGATAGAGTGGTATCAAAAGTGGTCGGTTCTACCTTAGGAACAAGAGTCTATGAGATCGGTTTGGAGAAACAGTGTTAAGTGTTTTGAGCTCGAATTTTAGGCTAGAGACTCCAGTGTTGGTGTGGGTGGCTGACGTAACCATACACCAGGACTCCGATAACCTGCTTTTTGACTCGGTACATGAAAACACTAGTTGCGGGGAAGTAAAAGAATGGTACATGCATCATATAGGAATGGATGGTGTTTTTTAGGACCCTTGTGTCAGATATCTAGATATGCTCATTGACCATTGTATATCTTGTTTCCTTACAGGATTCCTCTGAAACTCATACCCGCTATGATTCACCAACACGATCATGAGGATGACCCCCTTAGTGAATAGGCTTCAATAAAACGGTTAGTTATCCAGGTGTTACCTCCAGGTGGTGCACCTTATATACCACCACCAGTGGAGCAGCCTGCGATACCTATGGTACCAACTGACGAGGGGCACAGGCTGAGTGTACTCCATGAATTCCAGAGACAAAGAGCCCTCAGGTTCCAAGGCAAGCCGGACCCTCAGGTGATGGAGGACTGGCTTGAGGTGGTGACCAGAGTTTTTTGTCTATTGAGGATACTAGCGGACCAGATGATGATCCTGGGAGAGAGACTTCTTTAGGGTTCAGTAGGATGATGGTGGAGTCTGACCACACAGACTCATGACAAGGAGACTCTTTCATGGATGGAGTTTGAGTGACTCTTTAGGGAGGAGTTATCTCTGGTTATGCTAAGAGAAGTTTGTATCCATGAGCTTCTTCAACTTCAGCAAGGTAGTTTGATTGTGACTGTCTATTAATCGAGGTTCACCAACCTCTCTAGGTACTCGATGGATATGGTCAGGGATCAGTACTTCAGAGCTCTAACCATCGAGCGAGGTCTACTACTGGATATCTGAGATAGTGTGGTGCCTCTATGCATTTCAATTTATGATGGAGTGCTCGAGAAATCCATGGTGGTCGATAACTTCTTAGAAGATAAGAGGCAGCCAATGGTAGTCAGCAGTAGGAAGAAAGGTGCCGAGACCTCAGTATTAGGGAGCCAACATCAAGAACAGGGATCAGGACGTGGGAGACGTCATAGGAGGACCCAGGATAGGGGATCAACGATTCATGGCTCTCATGCTCGATCCAGTCAACCTAGGGAGAGATGATGTTACTTGTACGATGGTAGGGTACATCTCTCTAGAGACTATCTGACTTGTAGAGCTGCTGATAGGGAGGCGGTGGATGGACCACCAAGGTAGAGCTAGAGAGTGGAGCAGACAGACCTGTCAGGCATCGAACGTGGAAGAGGAACAGGGAGAGATGTAGGTGGTGGGAGACGCTTTGATCTACTTTCACCACCACTTCCAGGAGGTCCACACCAGGCTCAGGGAGCTGGGGGATAGGGGAGGGGACAGCTGCATACAACCGAGGCATATGACGCGGGGACTCCAGGGATGATCTGAGGTAAAATCTATGTCTTCTCTACCTTATCTTTTGTACTTATAGACACATGGTCCATTTATTCCTTCCTCACCACATGTCTTGTGTGAAACCTTGAGATTCTAGTAGAGTCATTGACTCAACCCTTATGCTTGGAGACAACTATGGGTGGAGACTCAATGATCACACACCTTTGCAGACAGTGTGATCTTTCCCTTGGAGGGGAGAGTGTTGGTTGGAACCTCTTGGTGGTAGTGTCGAGGACTTACGACGTCATTCTCAGTATGGATTGGCTATCTTTGGTCCATGCGCAGATTGACTGCTTTAGGTGAAGAGTGCGGTATGTTCGTAGTGATAGGATGAGGTTTTCCTTTATTGGTGAAAAGGAGACCCAGGAAGCATAGAATGGGCTCATGCATAAGGGGGTGCAGTTGATCACTCATTAGTTGGCTAGCCTTACCCTCAGAGCAGCACATGTCATTAGCTTCTAGTTCCCAACAGTAGTGGTGGATTATACGAACATATTTCCCGAAGATGTTCTAGGACTGCCTCCCCACTGAGAGATCGAATTGTATCCTTGGATGGCACTGATATCCTCATCAGTATATTGGATGGATCCTTCAGAGCTGCATGAGATGAGGGTGCAGCTAGAGGATTTGAAGAGAAAGGGGTTCTTAAGACCCAGTGTTTCACCATGGGCGGCCCCTGTTTTGTTTTCCAAGAAGTCATATGGGAGTTTGAGGTTCTGTGTGGGTTACCGATGCCTGAACCAGGTGATGGTGAAGAACAAGTATCCACTGCCGAGGATATACAACCTCTTCAATCAACTAAGAGGGGCACATTGGTTCTTGAAGGTTGACCTTCGGTCAGGTTACCACCAGTTGGGAGTACGGGAAGAGGATATACCAAATATGGATTCCAGATGCCACTACAGTCACTATGAGTACTTGGTAATGCCTTTAGGCATGATGAACGTCCCCACAGTGTTCACGGGACTTATGAACTGGATCTTCCAGCCATACCTGGACTGGTTTGTAGTGGTCTTTTTTGATGACATCCTTGTGTACTCAGCATCAGAGGAGGAGCACATGACACACTTGTGGATGGTTCTAGATGTAATCTGAGAGAACCAACATTATGGGAAGATTTCAAAGTTGAAGTTCTAGATTCAGGAGGTCCACTTTCAGGGACATGTTATCTCAGTACAAGTAGTGGTTTTGGACCTAGCCAAGGTGGAGGCAGTGTTAGCATGGGAGCCACCTCAGAGCGTGATGGAGGTGCGGAGTGTTAGGACCAATAGAGGCTTATATACCCTGAGAGGGGGGGTGAATTAGGGTATGGATATTCTTTTCTAAATTCTTCCTACCCCACTAGATCTTGACCTATTTATTACAAGTGTAACTTTGTTAGTACTTATGTGATTATTATGATCAATTATTTTCTTCTTTATCTAATGATGATGCTTTGAATGAAATGTAGGGAAGAAAGTAGGCAGACACAAATAATTTTACTTGGTTCACCCTCAATAGGCTATGTCCAAGGAGAATACAATGATGATGTGTCGTTGTACCAAATCCACTAAATCTCACTACCAATAATGTTCAGGCTAGATCACTTATATGCCTAGGATCATTATCTTTACAATTTTTAGGGTCAGCTCACTGCTTTCCCAAGGGTCACTCCATATTTCTCTCTCTCTAGCACACTGTTGGTAGAAAGGATAACCTACTTCCTCTTCCTTTGGTCACTGCACTTGGAAGGGATCCACTCCAAGTTTATAGACCTATAGGTCTCTTCATTACCACTAATGAGTGCATCCTCCATTGTATGTAGATTCTTTATTGAATTCCAAATTTCATCCACTGATGAATACCCCTTTTCCCCTGAACATTGAGCAACAACCTTTGGAAAGTACCTTCATAAAGCAACCTACTTCGCGAGGCTCCCTATTTTGCGAAGCTCAAACAAGCCTTCGTGATGCTCCTACCTTTTTTCTAAGCACTCTCACCAAGAAATCTCATGAAGCTCAAGTCATCGTAGAGCGACTTCCCTCAAGAATCTCCCTAATCCAATGTGGAGCTCTCAACTTTTGTAGAGATAAATTATTTGTCATGAAGCTCTTCTTTCGTGAATCACATACCTTCATGAACCACCTTCATGAGCCGAGAGAAAATTATTTTCTTCGAAAACTCTCTCTACTTCTCCCAAGGGGGTTGATATCTATTTATAGGCGATTCCACCGACCCTTGAACCTTCCACATGAATTCAACTCTACGTCATCACAAATCACAAAGCTTCGAAGTTCCCGCTAAAATTATCCCAAAATCATGAAGCACCATGGAAATTTTTGGATCATGGAGCTCATTGTAATCATGGAGAATCTCATCATTTCCTTCAAACCTTCACCAAGAAGCTCTACTCACAATGATCTTCCCCATTGCAATGTTCTTCAACTCTATCATTCGCGAAGCTTGATGTAATCACGAAGCATCACCGTCAACATTCTTCTGGTATTTGTGAATTCCAAACCATGAAGCCTATCTTCACGAAATTCACTTCTTTTCTATATTTTGATGAGATATTCAAGGATATCCACTTTTTTTATGTTCACCAACCTCCAAATATTGGACCCCAAAAATTTTGCAAACACTGGAAAAGGGCGCCACCTTGTATCTGTTATTTTATACCACCTCCAGATCATTTGTTCCTTTTTCATGGTTCATTGTCAACATGGATTGTCAAAAACATCTCTAAAACTCAACAGTTCACCATGGAAACCTTTTTTAACAAAAAACACAATCAACCCAAAAATATTGCAATGATACCTTGAGGGAGTTTTGCACAACATGGATCTTCCTTCTATTGGTAGGATATTACCAGAGATTCATTCCTTATTTCTCCTAGATATCCACACTAAAGAAATCCTTGACCAAGAAAGGGAATCCCTTCATGAGGATGGAAAAGTGCTAGCAGGATTTCGAGCAGTTGACGTAGATTTTGACAAGAGCCCTGATTTTGAGATTACCGAAGGAGGGTGTTGAGTACGTAGTTTTCTATGACACATTAGGGATTGGGCTTGGTTGTGTCTTGATGCAGAGATATGTTGTGATTTCTTATGGTTCTCACTAGCTTAGGATGCATGATCAGAACTATTCAACACATGATCTCGAGTTGGCAGTGGAATTATTTGCATTGAAGATGTGGTGAAACTGCCTTATAGGTGAGTGGTTCATCGTCTACTCAGACCACAATAGCCTCAAGTAAATATTCTCCTAGAAGGACCTGAATCTAAGATAGAGGCATTGGATAGAGTTCCTCTATGACTATTATTTCAAGATCATCTATACTCCTGGGAAGGGGAACAAGGTGGAAGATGCTCTTAGCATGAGATCGAGCTCACATCTATTGAAAGAGGTGATAGAACAGTTGGCCTCGTTAAAATTATTCTTCAAGGATAGAGAGGATGCATCTTAACTTAAATTTATGGATGTCACCCCTCTACTTTTACAGCTAGTTAGGGAGGAACAGCTTGGGGATGTTGACTATGAGGCTTTACATGCTCAGTTATCCTCAGGGAAATTCCCCTGATGGAAATTCTCAAGGTGGGTAGCACGTAGTTCTTTTCATAGGACGTACTATTGTACTAGTGGAATTTCAGGAGGAGGTCCTAAGGGAGTTTCATATATCCCCCTTGGCGGTACATCCTGGAGTGGAGAAGATATACCAGGATCTATGATGATAGTTATGGTGGTCAGAAATAAAGAAGCTCGTACCAGAGTTTTTTTCTCGATGCCTTACATGCCAGCAGGTGAAGGCTGAGAACCAGGTTCCAACGGGATTAGCTCACCCCCTGGAAGTTCCATAGTGGAAGTGGAATGGAATATCAATGGACTTTGTGACGGGATTACCACATATTTCCAAGGGGCATGATTCCATCTAGGTGATCGTTGATAAAATCACCAAATTGGGCCACATTCTAGAAATCAGGGAGTATAGTTACAAAGAGAGATTGGGATGCCTCTATGTACAATAGATAGTTTAGCTTGATGGAGCCCCTTCGAAAATAGTCTCGGATCGAGATTCCATCTTCACATCCCAATTGTGGAAGGGATTTCAGGAGGCTTTGGGGACTCAGCTACACTTGAGCACAGCGTTCCTTCCCCAGACCAATGGTTAGACGGAGAGAACCATTCATGTTCTGGAGGATATGTTATGGGAATGTATCTTAGACTTTGGTCGCAGTTGGCAGGACTACTTACCAATGGTTTAGTTTTTGTACAATAATAGCTACCACTCCCCCATTGATATGGAACCATTTGAGGCTTTATATGGAAGAACATGTCGGTCATCGCTTTGTTGGACCAAACCTAGAGAGTCAGCATTCATGGGTCCAAAGTTGGTGTGTGATACTACCGAGAAGGTTTAGATCATCCAGGAGAGGATTAAGACTACACAAGGATAACAGAAGCCTTATGCTGATAGGTTACGGAGACCTTAGGAGTTTGAGGAGGGAGACCACTTCTTCCTTCGGGTCTCACCTCGACGAGGGTTGTATAGATTTGGTCGGGGAAGCAAGCTATCTCAGAGGTTCATCGGACCTTTCAAGATACTGCCCAGAGTTAGAGTGGTAGTGTACCACCTAGATCTACTGCTACAGATGCACCGAGTACATGATGTCTTCCACATGTTGCAGCTGAGGAGGTAAATGCATGACTCATCGCACGTCATCAACTATGACGAGTTGGACACTAAGGATGGAGTGAGCTTTGATGAGTACCCGGTGGAGACCGAGGATTTGTAGGAGAGGATCCTTTGTGGGAAATAAATTACATTTGTGCGCATCTGGTGGCAGCACGAGAATCTTTAAGAGAGAATGTGGGAGTGGGAGGCTCAGATCCATGCCTAGTACCCACATCTTTTTTAGTAGCTCTTGTTTTGGATTTTTGAGGAAGAAAATCCCAAAGGTGGGGAGAATGTAATGTCTCGGATTTTTTTGTGTTATTTTTTAATATTATATGGAATCATTATAAGATCATACTTTTCAACGGCGTGCAATTCCAAGGCCCGGTGATCCCAGAATGGTGTTTGAACTTTTAAAGTTAAGTGAGTTAGTGGGTGTGTGCATCTGTGGCAGTTTCCAAATGGATTCCTGGATTAAAAATATGAGGGAACCATTACGTATGGGATGAAAACATTACCTAATAATTTTCTTAACTTCAACCGACGCGGGTCAAGGGGAAAAAATTAATTTTTGAACGTTTTTAGTAAAATAAAATAAAAAATAATAATTCAAAAAATTATTTTATTTTATTTTGAAACATTAGATGAAGTGCAATGACAGGGAAACTATTTCGATAATTAATGACATACCATAATTACTCAAAAATAAAAATGGAGACTCATTAATTCTGAAGCATGACGGAATGTTGAAATGTGTTCCCTCCATTTAATGAGTTAATCGAATGTTGGTTGTTCGCAGAAAATTGAGAGGAACTCTGGAGAATTCTTGGAGCTTTGGAGGAGAACATGTTGGTAGATGACGATGGAATGATCGATAAACTCCTCTTGGATTCGACGAACCTCACCAATGAATGGGACACAATGATCGTAATTCAATAAAATTTTGGTAGGGGTTTTTATTTCGATTCTTCTTTCCCCGGTTCTTGGATTAAACGGCGAATACAAATCAACCCACAAGTAGGTTGATCTCCAGATTGTGGATTCTTACAGAAGGGATTTTATTGGGTTGATTTTGGGGATTATTTCATGATGTTGAAATCCATGTTTCGATTCACTCTATTTTTGTAACACCTCAAGCTTTCACAGTACACTTCTCTTTGAATAATGCAGTAGCGGGTGTTGTACGCAACTTCGAGTTTCTAACACACACCACAACCAATCAAACTAGACGTTATGAA
This sequence comes from Viscum album, assembly GCA_963277665.1. Classification (NCBI taxonomy): domain Eukaryota; kingdom Viridiplantae; phylum Streptophyta; class Magnoliopsida; order Santalales; family Viscaceae; genus Viscum; species Viscum album. The sequence goes on along the minus strand of OY728157.1, from coordinate 1,973,428,555 downwards.
TAGTAATACCCACTTTTTGAAATTTTATAAATTTTATCTTTTAAAATGGACTTTATTTTTGGATTCCTAATATTGAAATTAGATTAGGATTAATTTTTGGTACTTTTTGGATAACTTTCATATGTTGATGAATAGTGAGAATTACGAAATTTTAATTAAAAATAACTTTTTTAATCGAAATAATTAATAGTTATAAATTTTTAATTTGAGTGATTTTAGAGTGTAATAATATTATATTTTTACCATTTAATACAATTTTGTTCCTTATACATAATTTCACATTTAAACTGGACCTAAGCAAGTGTCAATCTTTTGATAGTTATTATCTCTTAAAAACGTGCTTTTTGTTTTAACAATGGAAATTAATTTTAAATTAATTTATACCACTTTTGTGTTTTGAATTTAGAAAAATGGATTCCATATTTATAATCAGGAGGTCCAAATTTTTTAAATAGGTAGCTTTTATTTTTAGACATTTTGAATAATTGCTTCGTTAAATATTTTATTTACCATGGTTAAAGGGTAAATCCGATAAATAAGGGTAAAAAAATTAATATTATATTAATAATAAATTACCCTAAAACGTGTCTTAACCCTATTGGTTGATACATGTCCGTCCATGGGCATATTGGGGTCGATTTTTTGACCTCATGGATCCACTTTTAAGTGATAATGACACTTTATATTAATTAAGTTAACTTAAATACAAAAATGACATAAGCATATATCTTTTAGAAAAACAATTTTTACATAGGGTTATATATGTTATATTTTCTACTATAAATATTCATTAGAAATATAAAAATATTTCATACATAATTGTATTTTATTTATAATATTTAGACATTGAATAATTAAATTTATTTATGACACAATAATGATGCAGTATTTTCCTTATTAATGAAAGAATCAAATAATTAGTATTATAAATGTTAAAATAAATATAATTTGAAATTTTTTATGACATCCAAAAAATTTATTGGTTAATATTACGTGTTATTATTTCTTGAATGAATTTTTTTCAAATTAATAAAGTTTTTAAGACTTTAACAAAAATCAATTATTAAATATTTTCAAAATTGACATAAAGGTGTTTTTATAACAAATATTATATTATTAATTGATATTATATTCCTAAAAAAATAAGGTTTGGAAAAAGGACTTATATAATGATATTTGTATTATTAATGGACCACTTGGGGGTTTCTTGGAAGTTTATAGAATGTTTATTGACTATATAATATAAAAAAACAAAGAAACACGGTAAATGTCAAACTATTTAACTCAGAGTTAAAACTAAAAGATAAGGTTAATATAGTGATCCAAACCTGTATAAAACCTATTTTATGAGTGGTTTTCGACCTATCCCCACCTTATCCTTTAAATAATCCACTTTGGGGACATTAAAAATCGAATATGAATTTATTATAAAATAATATTTTTAGCTTTTCCTAAGGTGCCCCTCACCCCTCTTATAAAAGGGCACCCCCCCCCCCCTTCTCACTAATTCACACATTCAAAGCCTTTTGGCTCGGCCAACCCTGGTCCAAAAATTCTCTCAACATACCTCAATTAAACCTAGTGGCATTAGTCTTATCATAAATCCAACCTAAGGAGCCCTTTTGATCAAATGAAAAGGAAGAACATGAAGAAGAGTTAATGTTTTCACCACCCTCTTTCAAGTTCCTTTCTTCTTCCACTTATTCTTTATTTTTTATTTCCATTATAAAATAATAAATCCAGTATATTCTATATAATATGATGTTATTATAAATATTTCACAACTATATTCATTATTCTATCCATCTTATGAATGATAATGTCACCATGTATGTGTACGTACGGCTTACCATCTCCACACCGTGGTGTAATTTGTTATTCAACACTATGTTATTTGGATTGATATAATGATGAGTCATATGTATATAAATAATTAAAATGACATGATAATGTCTCTTTAAAATTAATATACCATCCAATTCCACACCTTTAAGGAAATGATATTGTCTCTCATGCGTACGTACGGATTACCATCTCCACGATGTGATGAGATTCATTTCTACATTCACTATTAATCAACGATTATAAAAATATATTTTACTAATATGTTTGTAATATATGACATAATAATGCTACTAGAGATATATATTTATATATATATATGTGTGTGTGTGTGTGTGTGTACTTACATATATTTTATTTACTTAGTTCCGTTCAATACGTTATGAAAACGGAAACAATGTTTATGCGTATGTACGGACTACTGTCTCTATAAACGGTATTTTCCATTTCATATATATGTCTATTATACATATTTATATTCAAAATATATATGATATATAAATCATTTTTTATATTCTGGAAGTATTTAAATCATGATCTAAATAATACAAATAAGAGTAACAAGTTAAAACACGTACGATAAAGAAAGCGATTAATACCAGAAATGTCAATTTAACATATAAATTATTATTAAAGGGGTAGAATAAAGTCATAAATGAATAATGTATGATATCATAAATATTAATATGGTTCTGGTATAATTTAATAACATACTACGATCTTCATAAAAGAGGTTAAACGTACCCTCGTCTAAAGGAGAGTGCAAGGTAAGGGGTTTTCATCTCACTCCTTATTCGTGTGAGATTCATGCCATATCACCACTATTAACTTTTTTGTGGTGTATGTACTGCCCATAATTGTATTCTTTGAGTAATAAACTTTAATTTATGTGTATTTACATATTCATTGTATGATTTATCTTTCATGGGGTATATGTTTTGTATGTTACCAAATTGGTAAGGGTTAATTTCACAATCTCTTTTTAATCTAAGGTTGTTTTTACGTAAGTATCTACTGGGACATATTTATTATCCATGTCCATGTTTTATGAAAGAGTTTTCAAGGGGATTATTTTAAGGGACTTTTTTACTAAAACATCATTTAAAAAGTTTTAAATATTTATTCTTCTAAATCTTTCTCATTAATGTCCATGTCTTCAAAATGGTTTTTAAGGATTTATTTATATAGACATGAATGTTTGTAAAATGTTAATTCCTTTCAAAAGTTTCAAAGTGGAATGGGACACTTTGATTCAAAAATTACTTTAAATGTATTCCTTTCTAAATTGTGTGACTTTAAAATGTTTTCATCAAAAACGGATATTTCTCTCAAGGAGTTTTGCAAATCATTTTCATCTATGTCAAAATCCTTTAATAGATTTTAAACTTTTGTGAAGTTGATTTATTATGATACAAATAATCCATATTGTATTGAAGGTTTTGTGCTATTTTTTATTGTGGATGTGTTATTTTTATACCATTAATGGTTTATGGGTAATGTATTGACATTTCGTATGCTAGTTTTAATAAGAATGTTTATGTTATGTTTAAACCTTTTCATATGAGGAATGCATTGGACTTAGTAAGTGACTGGTGGAGCCCGCTATAGCTCCTCGATGCATCGGTAGGTCTCATGAGACAAACTAGTGTCTTGGCATAAGGCCTTGACAAAATATTATTTGTATTCTTGGCACAAGGCCTTGACTATGTGGTTATGATAGTCTGCCATTATGCATTCCATCATTATGAAAGTGGTTAGTGAAATTGCATGTGATTATTCGACTAGTAGAATATCCATGTGAATAAGTAAATACAAGTACTTAATTTTATTTTTTCCATATTATGCTGAAGTTTAAGTTTAAAAGGATTTTTTTTTAGTTATACATTGCCTTAAATTTTTATGCTTATTTCTGAATGTTTTTGTTATATTTTTATCCTTACTAAGCATCTGAGCTCACCCCTTTCTATGTTTTATTTTTTCCAGGATTCCAAGAAGTGTATTGTGATTGATATGCAGGGTTAAGGCAATGGAATAATGTTGTTCGTGAAGGATTATTTATGTTTTTTGTATGTTAAGAAGTGTAATATAATATTCATGTATGTAATCTATTTTCCAAGACTGCTAAACCGATCGGTACTTTGGGACTTGATTCCTTGTAATCATGCCAATGTATTAAAATAATGCACCGACTCAGGGTAACTAGGGTCAGGGAATTACAGTTGGTATCAGATGAATTTTAGTAATAACCATGGAAACTAGATTTAGATAAACTCTGATTAAATCACATAGCCCTAAGATAGGCTTTGAGGATTAGTATATAAGAACTTCCTAGAATTTTGGTATTGTAGATATTTTGTGAGTTTTCCAAGCAATACATCCCTGTCTGGATACGAGCAGGTAGAGGTGGCTCTGGCACAGATGTACCTAAGGGTAAAACCCAAAAACACCGCTTTGAGATAGACTCGAACGGGAACTAGTGAATGACAACGGGCCTTGCTGCACTCTTGGTTACGACACTCCTAGGGGATATGCTTAGGAAAATTTACATTTTCTTTACAAACCATTATGAAGGTCTTATTAGTATATACTTCCAAAAAGAAAACATTTTTATGATTATGGATTATATCCATAAATTGTTTAATTTATTTTAAGTGTTCTAGAAGTTTGGATTTATGTATAGTAATTCATAATCTAATCTAGTATATGCTATTGTATAGAAATGGTGCCCAGAATAAGGAATGTGAACTCCAGCAATACATATGATCCAACGAGTAAGATGGATCATATCTTCCACTGTATTAAGCCAACATTTATAAGGGAAATATTCTCTCATGTTTTCTCAACATATGAAGAAATAGTATAATGTGTTAATAAGATAATTAAATAATTCTCTGAGTCCTATGGATTTTAAGGGAAGCAAGAGAAGAAAATTATGAAAGAGAGAAATATGGATAAAGGGAAGAGGGGAAAGAAGAATTTTTCCATATGTGATAACTATGGGGAGAAACACTCTGGAACTTGCCTGAAGGGAATGATAGTTTGTTATAAGCGTGGAGAAAAGGGACACCAAGTACGTGATCGCAAGGGTCCAATAAAAGGCTTCAAATGTACAATGATTCGTCTGTAAAGTGTTGGGACACTACGAGAACCAATGTCTAAATCATCAGAGTATGCCCCAAATGATGCTATTTGATAATAATCAAGTTATGATACTACCTCAGATGAAGAAGAATGACCAGTGTTTTTATGTTGTTGTTATAGGATTATTTCATTTGAGTGTTGTATCAACAATATACTGGTTATATGAATTATGGAGATAAATTTGGATTGTACTGTAGTAATATTTTATTGAGGATTTGAGATTATATGGTTCTAAGAAAAGTGACTTAATAGTGAGATACACTTTTGGTAAAATACATGGTTGAAGGGAAGGTAATCCTTAATATGGTCCCGATAATGTGGTGGTGATTTTGGAATAAGATATTGTTGATTTGAATAAATTATATTGGATATTCTTGACTACCTTGAAACTGATTAATGATTTGTAATTTTTGGAGTTTCCTACATTTTTTTATAGAATGATTATATCCAGTATTCTATAAGGAATAAGGGATCATGAATGTAATAAATAGGGTTTTATGGTAATTTAGGATGTTGCAGTGTTTTAAAAGAATACATGATGAAGGTGTTCACATGTAATTAAGCAGCAAAAAGGATCTTCATTGTGTTTACCTTCCTTATAAATTATGGACTGTGAGTTTGGATAGAAGTATTTTGGATAATTCTAGTTTGATACTATTTTTGTATTTCCATTAAAGGACAACCCGGAGGTCGGGCGGCAACCCGTCGCGTCCAGCAAGGCTGCAAGACTTGAACCCGCAATCGAAGGGCGACAAGGGTGTATCACCTACCACTAGCCCACGTGATGTCCTGGATTGAATAATGCAGTATTTTTTAAAAAAATCTGGTAGTTTAATTATAAATTCATTTTTTTACCCCATACGAATAGGATAAATATAATATTATTTTAAAGTTATATTATCTTTTAGAGTGAAAGATGAGTTTTTTATAGAAATTAGTTAAAGGATGGGACTATACTTGTCAAGTAAATATTTTCCTTATTCTCTTATTCTATGAAAAATTAATTCTTATACTTTATTGAAGGGATCTTAAAACCAAAAATGTGTTATCCTAATACCAGATGTTTTGTTGAACCGATGGTATTTTAAATCATCATAGATTGATGAATTTAAGTCCCTCAATTTTACACTTGTTTGTGATTGATGACCTCAATCACTACCTATAAATATTTATGTTTTTCCTCCAATTATTTGTCTCTAATTTCAACCAATTTTCTCCTAATCAAGATCATAAATTTGGTGGTGACCCTTTCATTTCCCTTTTCCTCTTATTAAGACTAAATTTTATTAACCTAATTTCTGATGTAGGTTTTCTCAAAGGTATTTTCTATTTTCAACATATTATTTTGAAAAATAATTTCAAATTGTGAGGATGTAATTTATTGAAGTATGGGAGAATTTAACACCTCATGCTTCCATGGTACTCTTCTCTTTGAATAATACAGCAGCGTGTGTTGTACACAACTTCGAGTTCTAACACACACCAAAACCAATCAAACTAGCCATTATGAATTGTATTACCCAATTTTTGAAATTTTATATATTTTATATTTCAAAATGGACTTCATTTTTGGATTCGGAATATCGAAATTAGCTTAGGGTTAATTTTTGGTACTTTTCGGATAACTTTCATATTTTGATGAATAGTGAAAATTACTAAAATTTTAATTAAAAACAACTTTTTTAATTGAAATAATTAATAGTTATAAATTATAAATTTGAGTTATTTTAGAGTATAAATAGATTATATTTTTACAATTTAATCCAATTTTGTTCATTGTGTATAATTTCACATTTAAACTGGACATAAGAAAGTGCCAATCTTTTGATAGTTATTATCGCTTAAAAACACGCTTTTTGTTTTAATAATGGGAATTAATTTTAAATTAATTTCTGCCACTTCTGTGTTTTGAATTTTGAAAAATGGATTCCATATTTAGAATCAGGAGGTCCAAATTTTTTAAATAGGTAACTTTTATTTTTATAAATTTTGAATAATTACTTCGGTAAATATTTTATTTACCATGGTTAAAGGGTAAATACGGTAAATAAGTGTAAAAAATAATATTTTAATAATAATAAATTACCCTAAAATGTGTCCTAAACCTATTGGTTGATACATTTCCAACCATGGTCATCATTATTTCGATTTTGGGACCCCGTGGATCCACTTGTAAGTGATAATGACACTTTATATTAATTAAGTTAAAGTAAATACAAAAATGACATAAGCATATATCTTTTAGAAAAACAATTTTTACATAGGGTTATATATGTTATATTTTCTAATATAAATATTTATTAGAAAGATAAATAGATTTCCTACATAATGGTATTTTATTTATACTTTTTATACATTTAATAATTAAATTTATTTATGACACAATAATGATGCAGTATTTTCCTTATTAATGAAGGAATCAAATAATTAGTATTATAAATGCTAAAATAAATATAATTTTAAAGTTTTGATGACATAAAAAACATTTATTGGTTAATATGACATGTTATTATTGGTTAAATGAATTGTTTTCGAATTAATAATGTTTTTAAGACTTTAACAAAAATAAATTATTAAATATTTTCAAAATTGACATAAAGAAGTTTTTAAAACAAATATAATATTATTAATTGATATTATATTCATAAAAATATATGGTTCGTCCAGAGGACTTATATAATGATATTTGTATTATTAATGGACCACTTGGGGGTCTCTTGGAAGTTTATAGTAAGTTTATTTACTATATAATATAAAAATACAAAGAGACATGGTAAATGTCAAACTATTTAACTAAGTGTTAAAACTAAAAGATAAGGCTAATATAGTGACCCAAACCTGTATAAAACCTATTGGTTGAGTGGTTTTAGACCTATCCCCACATTAATCTTTAAATAATCCACTTTGGAGCCATTAGAAACTGAATATTAATTTATTATAAAATAATATTTCTAGCTTTTCCTAAGGTACCCCTCGCCCCTCTTATAAAAGGGCACTCCCCCTTCTCACTAATTCACATATTAAAAGCCTTTTGGATAGGCCAAACCCCTCCAAAATATTCTCTTAACATCCCTAAATTAAACCTAGAGGCCTTAGTTTGATCATAAATCCAACCTAAGGATCCCTTTTGATCAAATCAAAAGGAAGAACGCGAAGAAGAGGTAATGTTTTCACCACCCTCTTTCAAGTTCCTTTCTTCTTCCACTTATTCATTATTTGTTATTTCCATTCTAAAATAATAACTCCTGTATATTATATATACTATAATATTATTATAAATATTTCACAACTATATTCATTATTATATCCATCTTATGAATGATAATGTCACCATGTGTGCGTACATACGACTTACCGTCTCCACATCGTGGTGTAATTTGTTATTCAACACTATGTTATTTGGATAGATATATTGATGAGTAATATGTATATTAATAATGAAAATATCATGATAAAGTCTCTATAAATTTAATATACCATCGAATTCCACACCTTTAATGAAATGATATTGTCGCTCGTGCGTACGTACGGATTACTCTCTCCACGACGCGATGAGATTCATTTCCACATTCATCATTCATCGACGATTACAAAAATATATATTACTAATATGTTTGTACTATATGACATAATTATTCTACTGGAGATATATATTTAATTATATATATATATATATACTTATATATATTTTATTCACTTAGTTCCGTTCAATACGTTATGAAAACGGAAACAGTGTTTATGCATACGTATGAACTACCGTCTCCATAAACGATGTTTTCCGTTTCATATATGTCTATTATACATATTTATATTCTAAATATATATGATATATAAATAATTTATTATATTCTGAAAGTATTTAAATCATGATCTAAATGATACAAATAAGAGTAATAAGTCAAAACACGTACGATAAAGAAAGTGATTAATACCAGAAATGTTAATTTATCATAGAAATTATTATTAAAGGGGTAGAATAAAGTCATAAATGAGTAATTTATGATATCATAAATATTAATATTGTTCTCGTATAATTTAATAACATACTATGGTCTTCATACAAGAGGTTAAACATACCCTTGACTAAAGGAAAGTGCAAGGTAAGGGGTTTTCATCTCACTCCTTATTCGCCTGAGATTCATGCCATATCACCACTATTAACTTTTGTGTGGTGTATGTACTGCCCATAATTGTATTATTTGAGTAATACACTATAATTTATGTATATTTACATATTTATTGTATGATGCCTCTTTCATGGGGTTTATGTTTTGTGTGTTACCAAATTGGCAAGGGTTAATTTCACAGTCTCATTATTATCTGATTTGTTTTTATGTAAGTATCTACTGGGACATATTTATTATCCATGTCCATGTTTCATGAAAGATTTTTCAAAGGGATTATTTTAAGGGACTTTTTTACTAAAACATCATTTCAAATGTTTTAAATATTTATTCTTCTAAATCTTTCTCATTAATGTCCATATCTTCAAAATGGTTTTTTATTATTTATTTATATGGACATGAATGTTTGTAAAATGTTAATTCCTTTCAAAAGTTTCAAAGTGGTATGGGACACTTTGATTCAAAAATTACTTTAAATTTATTCCTTTATAAATTGTGTGACTTTTAAATGTTTTCATGAAAAAGGGATATTTCTCTCAAGGAGTTTTACAAATCATTTTCATCTATGTCAAAATCCTTTAATGGATTTTAAACTTTTGTAAAGTTGATTTATTATGATACAAATCATACATATTGTATTTAAGGTTTTGTGATATTTTTTATTGTGGATGTGTTATTTTTATGCCATTAATGGTTTATGGGTAATGTATTGACATTTCGTATGCTAGTTTTAATAATAATGTTTATGTTATGTTTAAACCTTTTCATATGAGGAATGCATTAGACTTAGTAAGTGACGGGTGGAGCCTGCTATATCTCTTCGATGCATCAGTATGTCTGATGAGACAAAATAGTGTCTTGGCACAAGGCCTTGACAAAATCTTATTTGTAGTCTTGGCACAAGGCCTTTACTATGTGGTTATGATAGTCTGCCATTATGCATTCCATCATTATGAAAGTGTTTAGTGATATTGCATGTGATTATTCGACTAGTAGAATATCCATGTGAATAAGTAAATAGCAGTACTTAATTTTATTTTTTCCATATTATGCTGAATTTAAAGTTTAAAATTATTTTGTTTTAGCTATACATTTCCTTAAATGTTTATGCTTATTTCTGAATGTTTCCGCTGTATTGTTATCCTTACTGAGCATCTGAGCTCACCCCTTTCTATGTTTTATTTTTTCCAGGATTCCAAGAAGTGTATTGTGATTGATATACAAGGTTAAGGCAAGGGAATAATGGTGTTAGTGAAGGATTATTTATGTTGTTTTGTATTTTAAGAAGTGTAATGTAACATTCATGTATGTAATCTATTTTCCAAGACTGCTAAACTGATCGGTCCTTTCAGAATTGATTCCTTATAATCATTCCAATGTATTAAAATAATGCACCGACTCAGGGTAACTGGGTTCGGGGCATTACAGTTGGTATCAGAGGAAGTTTAGTAATAACCTTGGAAACTAGATTTAGATAAACTCTGATTAAATCACATTGCCCTAAGATAGACTTTGAGGATTAGTATATAAGAACTTCCTATAATTTTGGTATTGTGGATATTTTTTGAGTTTTCCAAGAAATAAATACATGTCTGGATACGAGCAGGTAGAGGTGGCTCTGGAACAGATGTACCTAGGGGTAAAACCCAAAAACACCGCTTTGAGCTGGACTCGAATGGGAACTGGTGAACGAAAACGGGCCTTGCTGCACTCTTGGTTACGACACTCCTAGGGGATATGCTTAGGAAAATTCACATTTACTTTACAAACCATTATGAAGGGCTTATGAGTATATACTTCCACAATGAAAACATTTTTATGATTATGGATTATATCCATAAACTGTTCAATTTTTGTTAAGTTTTTTAGATGTTTGGATTTATGTATTGTGATTCAAAATCTAATCTAGTGTATTCTATTGTATTGAAATGGCGCCTAGTAGAAGGAATGTGAACTCTAGCAATACATATGATCCAAAGAGTAAGATGGATCATATCTTCCACTATATTAAACCAACATTTAGAAGGGAAATAGTCTCTCATGTTTTCTAAACATATGAAGAAATAGTATCATGTGTTAATAAGATAAGTAAATAATTCTCTATGTCCTATGGATTTTAAGGGAAGCAAGAGAAGAAAAGGATGGAAGAGAGAAATATGGATAAAGGGAAGAGGGAAAAGAAGAATTTTTCCATATGTGATAACTATGGCAAGAAACACCCTGGAACTAGCCAGAAGGGAATGAGAGTTTGTTATAAGTGTGGAGAAAAAGGACACCAAGTACGTGACTGCAAGGGTCAAAAAAGGCTTCAAATGTACAATACTTTGTCTGTAAAGAGTTGGGACACTATGAGAACCAATGTACAAATCATCAGAGTATGCCCCAAATTATGCTATTGGATAATAATCAAGTTATGATACTACCTAAGATGAAGAAGAATGACTAGTGTTTTTATGTTGTTATTATAGGATTATTTCATTTGAGTGTTGTATGAACAATATATTGGTTATATGAATTATGGAGATAAATAAGGATTGTACTGCAGTACCATTTTATTAATAATTTAAGATTATATGGTTCTAAGAAAAGTTACTTAATAGTGAGATACACTTTTGGTAGAATACATGGTTGAAGGAAAGGTAATCCTTAATATGGTCCCGATAATGTGGTGGTGATTTTGGAATAAGAGATGGTTGATTTGAATAAATTATATTGGATATTCTTGACTACCTTGAAACTGAATAATTATTTTTCATTGTTGGAGTTTGCAACATTTTTTTATAGAAGGAGTATATCTAGTATTCTATAAGGAATAAGGGATCATGAATGTAATCAATAAGGTTTTATGGTAATTTAGGATGTTGCAGTGTTTTAAAAGAATACATGATGAAGGTGTTCACATGTTATTAAGCAGCAAAAAGGATCTTCATTGTGTTTAACTTCCTTATAGATTATGGAATGTGAGTTTGGACAGAAGTATTTTGGATAATTATTGTTTGATACTATTTTTGGATTGCCATAAAAGGACAACCCGGAGGTCAGGCGACAACCCGTCGCGTCCATCAAGGCTGTGAGACTTGAACCCGCAATCGAAGGACGACAAGGGTATATCACCTACCACTGGCCCACGTGATGTCCTGGATTGAATAATGCAGTATTTTTTAAAAAAATCTAGTAGTTGAATTATAAATTCATTTTTTTAACCCCATAAGAATAGGATAAATAGAATATTATTTTTAAGTTCTATTATCTTTTTGAGTGAAAGATGAGTTTGTGGTAGAAATTAGTTTAAGGATGGGACTCTACATTTCAAGTATATATTTTTCTTATTCTCTTATTCTATGAAGAAATTAATTCTTATAAATTATTGAATGTATCTTAAAACCAAAAATGTGTTATCCTAATGCTATATATTTTGTTGAACCTATGGTATTTTAAATCATCATAGATTGATGAATTTAAGGCCCTCAATTTTACACTTGTTTGTGATTGATTACCTCAATCACTACCTATAAATATTTGCATTTTTTCTCCAATTATATTTCTCTAATTTCCACCAATCTTTTCCTAATTGAGATCATAAATTTGGTGGTGACCCTTCCATTTCCGTTTTCCTCTTATTAAGACTAAATTTTATTAACCTAATTTCTGATGTAGGTTTTCCCAATGGTATTTTCTATTTTCAACCTTTTATTTTAAAAAATAATTTCAAATTGTGAGGATGTAATTTATTGAAGGAGGGTAGAATTTAACACATCCAGCTTCCATGGTACACTTCTCTTTGAATAATACAGGAGCGTGTGTTGTACGCAACTTCGAGTTCTAGCACACACCAAAACCAATCAAACTAGCCGTTATAAATAGTAATACCCACTTTTTGAAATTTTATACATTTTATCATTCAAAATGGACTTTATTTTTGGATTCTTAATAATGAAATTAGCTTAGGGTTAATTTTTGGTACTTTTCGGATTACTTTAATATTTTGATGAATAGTGAAAATTACTAAATTTTAATTAAAAACAACTTTTTTAATTGAAATAATTAATAGTGATAAATTATAAATTTGTGTGATTTTAGAGTATAATTAGATTATATTTTTACCATTTAATCCAATTTTGTTCATTGGACATAATTTCACATTTAAACTGGACATGAGCAAGTGTCAATCTTTTGATAGTTTTTATCTCTTAAAAACACGCTTTTTGTTTTAACAATGGGAATTAATTTTAAATTAATTTCTGCCAATTTTGTGTTTTGAATTTAGAAAAATGGATTCCATATTTATAATCAAGAGTTACAAATTTTTTAAATAGGTAACTTTTATTTGTAGACATTTTGAATAATTACTTCGGTAAATATTTTATTTACCATGATTAAAGAGTAAATCCGGTAAATAAGGGTAAAAAATAATATTTTAATAATAATAAATTACCCTAAAATGTGTCCTAACCCTATTGGTTGATAAATTTCCAACCATGGGCATCATTGGGTCGAATTTGGGACCCCATGGATCCACTTGTAAGTGATAATGACACTTTATATTAATTAAGTTAAAGTAAATACAAAAATGACATAAGCATATATCTTTTAGAAAAAAAAATTTACATAGGGTTATATATGTTATATTTTTTACTATAAATATTAATTAGAAAGATAAATTTATTTCCTACATAATTTTATTTTATTTATACTTTTTATAAATTTAATAACTAAATTTATTTATGACACAATAATGATGCATTATTTTCCTTATTAATGAAAGAATCAAATAATTAGTATTATAAATGTTAAAATAAATATAATTTTAAAGTTTTGATGACATAAAAAATTATTGGTTAATATTACATTTTAGTATTGCTTAAATGAATTTGGTTGGAATTAATAATGTTTTTAAGACTTTAACAAAAATCAATTATTAAATATTGTCAAAATTGACAAAAAGGAGTTTTTAAAACAAATATAATATTATTAATTGATATTATATTCATAAAAATATATGGTTCAGAAAAATGACTTATATAATGATATTTTTATTATTAATGGACCACTTAGGGGTCTATTGGAAGTTTGTAGTATGTTTATTGACTATATAATATAAAAATACAAAGAGACATGGTAAATGTCAAACTATTTAACAAAGTGTTAAAACTAAACGATAAGGTTAAAATAGTGACCCAAACCTGTATAAAACCAATTGGTTGAGTGGTTTTAGACCTATACCCACCATAACATTTAAATAATCCACTTTGAAGACATTATAAACTGAATATGAATTTATTATAAAATAATATTTCTAGCATTTCCTAAGGTGCCCCTCACCCCTCTTATAAAAGGGAACTCCCCCTTCTCACTAATTCACATATTCAAAGCCTTTTGGCTCGACCAAAACCCACCCAAATATTCTATCAACATCCCTGAATTCAACCTAGAGTCCTTATTTTGATCATAAAGCTAACCTAAGGAGCCCTTTTGATCAAATCAAAAGGAAGAACCCGAAGAAGAGGTAATGTTTTCACCACCCTATTTCAAGTTTCTTTCTTCTTCCACTTATTCGTTATTTGTTATTTTCATTATAAAATAATAAATATTTTATATTATATATACTGTGATGTTATTATAAATATTTCATAACTATATTCATTATTCTATCCATCTTATGAATGATAATGTCACCATGCATGCGTACGTACGGCTTACTGTCTCCACGCCGTGGTGTAATTTGTTATTCAACAATATGTTATTTGGATTGATATAATGATGAGTAATATGTATATAAATAATAAAGATAACATGATAATGTCTCTGTGAATTTAATATACCATCCAATTCTATACCTTTAAGGAAATGATATTGTCGCTCGTGCGTACGTACGGATTACCGTCTCCACGACGCGATGAGATTCATTTCCACATTCACCATTCATCGACAATTACAAAAATATATATTACTAATATGTTTGTAATATATGACATAATAATTATAATTGAGATATATATTTAATTATATATATATAATTATATATGTACTTACATATATTTTATTCACTTAGTTTCGTTCAATACGTTATGAAAACAGAAATAGCGTTTATGCGTACGTACGAACTACCATCTCCATAAACGGTGTTTTCCATTTCATATATATATATATATTATACATATTTATATTCTAAATATATATGATATATAAATCATTTTTTATATTCTGGAAGTATTTAAATCATGATCAAAGTGATACAATCAAGAGTAACAAGTTAAAACACGTACGATAAAGAAAGCGATTATTACCTGAAATGTTAATTTAACATGGAAATTATTATTAAAGGGGTAGAATAAAGTCATAAATGAATAATGTATGATATCATAATATTAATATAGTTCTGGTATAATTTAATAACATACTAAGGTCTTCATATAGGAGGTCAAATGTACCATTGACCAAAGTAAAGTTCAAGGTAAGGGGTTTTCATCTCACTCATTATTCTCGTGAGATTCATGTCATATTGCCACTATTACCTTTTGTGTGGTGTATGTACTGCCCATAATTGTATTTTTTGCATAATACACTTTAATTTATGTGTATTTACATATACATTGTATGATACCTCTTTAATGGGGTGTATGTTTCGTAAGTTACCAAATTGGTAATGGTTAATTTCACAATCTATTTATTATCCGAGTTTGTTTTTACATAAGTATCTACTGGGAAATATTTATTATCCATGTCCATGTTTAATGAAAGAGTTTTAAAAGGGATTATTTTAAGGGACTTTTTTACTAAAACATCATTTCAAATGTTTTAAATATTTATTCTTCTAAATATTTCTCATTAATGTCCATATCTTCAAAATGTTTTTTAAGGATTTATTTATATGGACATGAATGTTTGTAAAATGTTAATTACTTAAAAAATATTCAAAGTGGTATGGGAAACTTTGATTCAAAAAATACTTTAATTGTATTCCTTTCTAAATTGTGTGACTTTTAAATGTTTTCATGAATAAGGGATATTTCTCTCAAGGAGTTTTACAAATCATTTTCATCTATGTCAAAATCCTTTAATGGATTTTAAACTTGTTTGAAGTTGATTTATTATGATAAAAATATTCCATATTGTATTGAATTTTTTGTGATATGTTTGATTGTAGCTGTGTTATTTTTATACCATTCATGGTTTATGGGTAATGTATTGACATTTCATATGCTAGTTTTAATATGAATGCTTATGTTATGTTTAAACCTTTTCATATGAGGAATGAATTGGAGTTAGTAAGTGACGGGTGGATCCTGCTATAGCTCCTCGATGCATCAGTAGGTATCATGAGACAAACTAGTGTCTTGCCATAAGGCCTTGACAAAATCTTATTTGTAGTCTTGGAAAAAGTCCTTGACTATGTGGTTATGATAGTCTGGCATTATGCATTCCATCATTATGAAAGTGTTTAGTGATATTGTATATGATTATTCGACTAGTAGAATATCCATGTAAATAAGTAAATGGAATTACTTCATTTTATTTTTTCTATATTATGTTGAAGTTCAAGTTTAAAAAGATTTTGTTTTAGTTATACATTTCCTTAAATGTTTCTCCTTATTTATGAATGTTTCTATTGTATTGTTATCCTTACTGAGCATCTGAGCTCACCCCATTCTATGTTTTATTTTTCCCAGGATTCTAAGAAGTGTATTGTGATTGATATATAGGGTTAATCCAAGGTAATAATGGTGTTTGTGAATCATTATTTATGTTGTTTTGTATGTCAAGAAGTTTAATGTAACATTCATGTATGTAATCTATTTTCCAAGACTGTTAAACTGATCGGTCCTTCGGGACTTGATTCCTTGTAATCATTCCAATGTATTAAAATAATTCACCGACTCTGGGTAACTCGGGTCAGAGAATTACAATTTTATACTTATAACGGGAGCGAATCGACGTCGTGATGAACGATGGTGGAGGTTCATTCCTCTTTTTCTTATTTATTTTTCTTCCTCCTCTTAACCATGGGTTCTCTGCATTCTTCATGGGGTTATGAACATTAGATAGTTTCACATCCATTTCAAAAATAAACGATCCCAAATTATACATCCGACATTGAGACGACTCAACGGAGGTGCAACGGCGATGGTGGAAGACGAATCAACCCAGTTCGGGATAAATTGTTCTTCGAAATTTCTCTACACGGATGATCAAAATGAGTTTTTAGGGCCAATTGATTGCCTAAAACTTCCCGAAACATCAATGGCATGGAAAGTAGACCATGGATCTGGAGTTTCATTGTGATTGGACGGTCGGATCAAAGACCGAGGAGTACCCGAGGCACGGCCGAGTAGGTTCGTGATTCTAGATATTTATAGAAGACACGGCATGTTTCCCAATGAACACGCTGTGTGGATTGGTGGTGGTGGCTAGGGTTTGCGTGATGCATGCTATGAAGAACACGGTGTGCCTATGGGGAGACATGGAAAGTGGACCCCACCCATTGGTGGTTGGAGTCTTGGGTGATAGGAAGCGTAGACACAGCATGTGACCGATGTCACATGGCGTGTGGGTCCTTACATGGGGCCCATCATGTATCTCAGACAATACATGGACATGGGAGGGAGTACACGCCATGTACTCCACCACATGTCCATACGAGACCAGTAATGCGGGTCACCCCGTGTTCCAATTACATGGGTTGGAATACATAGGTTGGGGTCATGTATGGGCATATGGCCAGCATACATGGAGCGGACCCCAGATACTTTGAAATGGAATGTGATCCTTTCTATCTGTTGTGTATTTGTATTTTTCATGAAAAACCCTTACAACACGATCCATTGTACACGGGCAGTACCTTGGGTCAGAATACATGACATGTGACAATTCTACACACCATTTACTTCTCAGTACATGGCTTGATATTATTTTCCATAGTTTCTTGGAAAAGTTTCCTTTGGTTAAGTTCCCCTTTTCCTCATTTCCCCTGAAGGTCATGTATCATTTCTATCAACAAGAGTATGATCCCTTCAGCAGGAAATTCTGAGATATAGTCAAGTATCCCTTCAAGAGGCCCAGAGCGAGATCCTATATCCATTCTTGACCCTAGGTAGAGTTAGGTATCGATGTGACTATTCCCACAGGACACTGATCCCTTACTTAGAATGTGAATCTGGATGACTCATAGTATCCGCGAAGGCCCTGGAAGTGATCCTCATCTGTGTATCTTGATCTTTTCCCACTCAGGATTGTGTTCTCCTGGAATGATTGTATCTATATTTCATGACTTTTACCAACAAATAGTACTTCTCAGTCGGATGTCATCAGGACCATCAGACTCACGGAATGAGTTCTCCCAAATGAGTGCTTTGTGGAACCTTTGAACTAAATCCCTAGCATGGGTATGCAGTTGTGTGACTTATCTCTCGACTACGGGTATTTGTTTTGAGTATATATATATTGTGTTAATCTTGATATGTGTTCAATAGACATATATTGTGTAAAGATGATTGTGCCTTTACGTTTTGTATTTCTTTGTGGTTTTCAGGGTCCTCTACAGAGTGTTGTTATACTCACCCCTATATGGGCTTTACTCACACGTGTCGTGTCTTGTGTAGAAAAGTGGCCTTTTGACAAATTCTAGGGAGGAACAGGACCAGACATAGCTTTCTGAGTTCCCTACAGGTCATGGTGTTCCTACGACTTCAAGAAGTAATCCTAGTAACTCATTGAGTTTACATGTTGGCCTTTATAGTTTGAAGACTCGTGTTGTTGGTGGGCTTGTATTATGGACCAGTTTACTTTCTGTACTTTACTTTCATTGTACTCTGTTGGTTTGGTTTATTTGTATGCATTCATTTTGTTCTTTAGTGGTTTTTTCATTTTTAGCATTTGTGGGCTTGGATATGTGTGTGTGTACAAGTACTTAGGCAATGTCTGCCAAGTTAGCAATATGCCTACTCAGTTCTAGTCACCAGCCCTTGGCCTATTGGAGGAAGGCTTGGGGAGTCTTAGTGCAAGCCCCACTAGGATGGGTCATGACAATAGTATTCAAAGAATATATTTATAATTTTATTTTGGTAATCATTAATGATGTCTTGGTGTATTCTAAAATTTATGAGGACTATAAGAATCACTTATGAATTATTCTTGAGACTCTTATAAGAAAACAATTATATGGGAAATTTAGTAAGTGTGGATTTTGGATTCGAAAAGTTTCTTTTCTTGGCCATATTTTATCCAAGGATAGAATCTCAGTTAATCCTATAAAGGATAATGAAGTAAGATAATGTCATACACTAACAAACATAACTTAGTTATACAGGTTCATTGGTTTGGTAGATTACTAACTGTAATTCTTTCAGAATTTCTCCCTATTTCCAAACCTATTTACCATGTTTACACATATAGGGGTTAAGTTCATATGGACAAAGTAATGTGAACAATGTTTTGATTAATTAGAGAGGAGATTGGTCAATGATCCAATTTTGACTCTACCATCAGGAAATGAAGGATTTGTGATATGTTGCAATGCATCGAAGTAGGGACTTAGTTTTTTAATTACAAAAAATAATAAATTTATTACATATACATCAAGTTAGTTAGAGACTCATGAATAGAACTATCCAACCCCTGATCTTTAGTTGGAATTTGTAATATTTTCTTTGATGATATGGAGACATTGTCTCTATGGTGAAATATGTGAGATATACACAAACCATAAGAGCCTAAAATACATTTTTTCAAAATAAGGGCTCAATAAGAGGAAAAGGATATGGATCAGTCTACTTAAGTATTATGATTTATCAATACACTACCACATGAGGAAAGAAAATAAGGTAACATAATATTTGAGTAAGAAATATCATGGATTCCTAACCAAAATGTGTATTGAGAGGGATCATATAATAATAGATCTAGTAATTATGGATATGGGAATTATTAAGGAAGGGGATATATCACTCCTTTTTAAATTTATTTCATAACTATATTTATTAGAAATGAGAAAACATTTTCATACTTGTTATGAGAATTTTTATAATAAAATTAAAGGTTTGAACAGTGGGTAATTAGTGAACTTCATTTGTGAATATGGTGTTCTAAAATTTGGAAATAGACTATGCATTCCATATATACGTGAGATGAAAATGGAATTTATAGATGATTCTTATAGCTCAAATTTCACTATAAACTCTTGTAATACCAATATTTATAGGGATTCGTGGGAACATTTGTTGTGGGATAACATGAAATGGGAAATTTATGGTTATGTATCAAGATGCTTGGTTTTCTAATAGGTAAAGGCTAAGGGATAGCATTATATAAGATTCATGATACTTATTCTTTTTCCTATGTGGAAATAGTATGACATTAATATGGACTTTGTCACAAGACTACTAAATAATAATAAATGTAATGATGCAATATGTGTTATTATTGATCTTTTAACCAAATATTCACATTTCCTTACTATAACTGAATATTTACCTCTCGAGCATCTCACAAGTCTCTATATTAATGAAATTTTCAGAATTAATGGTGCACCTATTTCAATACTGTATAATTTTGATCCTTAATTTACATCAAAATTTTAGACTAGACTTTAGAAGGGTCATCATATTGATCTTTATATGAGTATCGCCAACTATCCTAAAACTAATAGAAAATACCAAAGGACTATTAAAACATTGGAATACATATTTAGTTTATTATCACTTGAATTTCAAGGAATAAGGGAACACTATTTATATTTGGTAGATTTTTACTCTAAGGATAGTTTCTATTAATGTATTCAAATAGTGTCGTATGAAGCATTAAATTCAAATATATGTCATACTCCAACTTGTTGGGATGAAGCTGGTGAGAGAAGATTTATAAGGACATAACTTTTTTAGAAGACAATGAAAACTTTTAAGTCTATTTGAGATCATATTAAAGATTTTAAAATAAGGAAAAATAGTTTTGTTAATAACCAGAGGAAGGATTTAGAATTTCAAGTGGGTAATCATGTTTTCTTGAAGGTGTCTCTGGGAAAGGGTGTCATAAGGTTTGGTAAGGAGGGAAAACTGAGCCATAGGTATATCAGACCCTTTAATATTTAGGAAAGGATTGGAGATGTGTATTAAAATTTATAAATTCCCCCAAGAATCTCTTAAGTAAATGATGTGTTCCATATATCTTTGTTAAAGAAGTATATGCCAAACCCAATAAATGTTCTCACCTTTAAAGAAATAGAATTGGAACCTAATGTATATTACTGTTGAGAGACCATCCAGATTCATGACACTAGAGAGAATGTATTGAGAAATCATACAAATTTACTAATAATGGTACTTTGTAGAAATCATAAAATGGCGGAAGCAACATTGGAACTATAGGATACTATGAATAAGAACCACCCTCATTTGTTTAAAAAGTAATATCTATGAAAAATTTTAGAAATAAAATTTTATAGGAGGGAATAATGTTACACCTGAGCCTTAATTATAGTAAGTGAAAATTATATTTTAATAAAACTATAAAAAAATACACATTTTAAGATTTCGTGGCACAAAAATTATAATTTTATAGGATGAATATAGATTTTGAACTTACTAGATCAAAATATTCATAGAATGGATTTTGGAAATTTTCCCTTAGAAATGAGCTTTCTATGTATAATTGAAAATGTAGTATTTAAATATTTAACAATTTATTCATAATTTTTTTATAATATGTATAATTAAAATTTTATTAACTATAAATTTTATAGAAATAAATATAATATAATTTGTTTGTAAAAAGGGTATTTTCTAAAAAACTATTTTTGTTTAAAAAGGAAAAATTCTATCCATTTTAATTAATTAATATTTAATTATGAATTATTTATATTAAATTTATAGATTATATATCTAAATATATGATTTTTAAATCCATATAATAATTACTACTAGTCATATATTTAAAATAATGCCATCTTACACTTGAAAATGCATTTATTGAAAAATTGTTTTTCGACATGAATTACAGGTTAGTTTTTAAACTATATTCATCCAATTTTTTGTTTTAATTTGATAAAATGTATTTTATATTTGTAATAATCATAATTAATATCAGTTAATAAGTTCAACTTAATTTTTTATCATGATAAATGATAAAAATAGTAAAAATTAATAACTGCAATTATGGTTAAAACAAGATTTTGCACATTACAATTGCTTGTGTTAAAATTAATTTTCCACACATATAGAATTTTTTATTTGAAAATTTTCATTTAATATTTTGAATAATTGGATAATAATAATAAAATAATTCTAATTTTATATTATTTTTAAGGCATAAATTACCTAGGTCAAAAAAACTAGTTACCATGATGAAAACTAAAATGCTAAAAGTGAGTCACCTTGGAGGTAAAGGGAATAAATTTTTTAAAAAATGTTTTTTTTGTATTGGATGTGTGTCTTAAACTGGTAATACATACACCCCACAATTTATCAATTTTTTTGTAACTTGGTTTGAGGGTGACTTCCCATTATTGAATATTTTTGGGTATTTATAAAAATGTCACTCCTCCACAATTATAAATGGTCACTCCCCCCTAACTTATTCACACATATAAATCCTTTTATCTTGAAAAAACTCAACAAAAATTCCTCCCAATAATCCTTATCCATTTTTTAAATGTTCTTTTCTTACAAAAATATCAACCCTAGGGTCCTTAATAAGAGATCAAAATGATGTTCTTCTAAGGGAAGGTATTTTTATTCACTAAGATCCTTTTTATTACTTATTATTTTTTCCACCTTCAATTATGTATTAAAATTCAAATTAAATTACTAAATTATCTCTAATATAATTATATTTTTTTGTTGATTTCCTATTATTTATCTATCTCCTTATCTATCAAATAGAAAACACAACCATCACTCAAGTGTATGAAGGACTACTACCTCCCGAACTAATGTAATTTTTTTCCCATCACCGTGGAAAATGGATTGTCATAATGATGTAAAAAATAAATATATATTATATATACGACATGAAATTAATTATATAAATTAATAAATTATCAATTTCCTTACGTTTTCACCCATTAAAGGAATGATATGATCGCTCATGTGTGCATATGACCTAGCATCTCCACAAAGCGATGTGATTCATTTTCCATATACAACTTTCAAGAATGGTTCTAAAATGGAATGTAATGAAAAAAATATTATATTTAAAACAATAATTTAGTTTTTTATATAATGTAACTTTATCTTATACCCAAGAATTGGAACTTCCATGAAAACATATGCATGAAAACAAAGCAGTTAACACACAAAACAGTGGTAATAATGAGATATTATTAATAAATAATTGGTAAGATGTTATAAGATGATCATATGTAATATTATAAATATGAATATTATTATTTTAAAAATTATTACCATTCTTAAAACTATTATACGTGAGGTTAAATCATGTTTAACAAAAGGGATGTGTGATGTAAGGGATTTCATCTCAATTTCCACTCCATTGGGACATATTTGATATTGTGCACTTATTTAATTTTATGTGGTGTATATAATACCCATTTTATGTATTTAAAATGAATAAACATTTATTACTTATGATTGATGTTTCAATTTAAATATATCCTTTCTAGGGGTTACAATGTAAAAGTTAACAAAGTGGTGAGAATCAATTTTACAATATCACTTTCTTTTGGGATTTATTTTATATTCATTGAATGAATTTTATCATTTATAATTCATAAGATCCAATAATTTAATATCCAATATATATTTAAGGAGTTTCAATATTTTCTTTAAAATTTTCCTGCATTAGTACTTTAATCATGTAAATAAATTTTTAAAATAAAAAATTTTTTTATTTCCCTTTAAATTAGATATATTTTTCTTCCATGTGCACATTTTTTAAAATTATTTTACGAAGGTCCACTTATTTACTCAAATGATTTATTAAATAAATTTCATGTTATAAATGACTTTTATAATTGGTTTTAAAGGAATTTTTCAATATTATTATGAAAGGTATTTTTTCAAATTTCGTTATAAAATGTTAAAAAGAATGTTTTTTAACTTATAAGGCGATAACAAACTTCCCCACCATCCTAACCATTTTATGAATTTTATATTCTTATACATGTTTTTAATGGTTTTTTCTTAAAAAATAATTGATGAAATATTATGTAAATATTTCATTTACAACCCATTTATTCTTCCAAAGTATGTGATTTTATTACAAAACCTATATTCTTGATGAACTAATGATCACCACTCATCTCTTGAATAATTTTGTGTTTATTAACATTATCTCGATAAAAACACTTTATTTTGAAAAAATTTCATTAGTCATTATATTTCTATTAATATACATATTATTTGTATCATGGATATTACTATTTATTGAACTATGTACCATTTTTACGTACATTGTTTTACAATATAAGTTATTTGATTGACTAGGGAAAATATCGATAAATCCATATTATTTAATCAATATAGATATTTATTAATAAGGAATATTTTTCATGAAGTAAATAAATCATTAAATATTTGAGAAATTCTTTTAACATACAGTGATGGGTGGGCCCTAGAATTATATATCCCCTTGATGCACAATAGATCTTATGAGACAAATTAGTCGGCCAGATTAAATTGGTTTTTGCCCATATTTTTTAATTCTCTTGCTTAAAGGTCTGTCTTATATAGATATCATGATGTATGCGATCGTGAAATCCAATATTAATCATTTACTTCATTGAGAATTAAGTTATT
Organism: Viscum album; assembly: GCA_963277665.1. Classification (NCBI taxonomy): domain Eukaryota; kingdom Viridiplantae; phylum Streptophyta; class Magnoliopsida; order Santalales; family Viscaceae; genus Viscum; species Viscum album. Next base: position 1,973,403,702 of record OY728157.1, on the reverse strand, counting down.
ATTATCTATGAGGTTACTGTATTAATATTATCCATGGATTAGCTTCAAGATCATGTGATTACATATATGGTATTATTTGATCATCATTTATTCCTTCCATATTACTCTCTATGATCATGTTATTTATTAAATGAAATGTGTTTTCAATTATTTATCTTTACATATTGATGATTCCTTATTGATTCCTGAAAAAATCTATGGTATGTAACCCTTAATAATCATTTTATCTCACTCTTATTTTGTTTCCATTCCACATGATATGAATAATAATTCTTTGATTTAATTCAAGGATGCTGATTTTTTCTCATTATTATATTTTATATTTTATACCCATTATAAAATGGATATCATATATTTATCTGGATCTCTAATATTACTAAAGAGATCATTCCTTCAGGATATGACCCCTTATATCTATGCCAATGTAATAAATTTGATACCAGATCTCGGTTACTAGATTAAGGTTAGTTACAAGTATAAATAAGGTCATCTATAAATTAAAATAAATAAAATTTACATAGAGAAGAAATATTCCATACTAAAAAGATAAGATAACATCAGCTCCACATATAGGCAACCATTCGATTGAGTTGTGAACCAAAGAGATGTGAATGGAAATTAAATGTTTATAACCCGTAAATAAATATATAGAAACAAAATATATGGTCTTTTAGAAATAAATATCATAAAATTTTCTAAAATATGAATTTATATATAAATAATATTGAATTAAATGTGATATCGGAAAATAAACCCTTATAGTTTTGGTAACTTTTAAATTTAAATCCTTCAGATGAGAGAACCTTGGATGAATTTTTAAATCCCTTTAATTGAATGAAAACATATTATAAAATAAATTCATGGGAAACATATACACCACACACAAAAAAGTGGTTAATTTGAGTCACATCTCAATGAAGGGAATTTTAGATGAGAAAATCTTACCTTGAAGTTCTTCTTATTTGGTCACACTCTAACTATAATGTCTCAGACCCATAATCCTAGATTTAGTGCTAAAAACATAATGTTTTCATTAATTTCCTTGATATTGATAAACATTACCCAATTTTAGATATTCAAAAAATTAAAAATCAAAATAAAATATTATATCACTTATATCTCCAAGGACCTTTTAGGTTTATAATTTTAAATAATTAGGATAAACAATTTCAAAGTGTAAAATTCTATAGAGTATATATTTCTCCCACAAAAACAATTATTTGTAAAAAATGCATTATTTTTTAAAGTTAAATTAAATATCTAGATATCCAATATTATTAACTCTTAAAATCATCCTTAATTCCAATTAAAAATAATTTGAAAATGTAGGATGGGAAAAACAAATCTCATTAAGGGACATGTAGAAAAATAAATGAAACCCATTAGTCTATTTCAAAACCATGAGTTCATATAGAATATTTTTTCCTTAAACATAATTAACATTGATATCAAATAATAATTTACTTACAAATGAAATAATTTTTTTGGTACAAAATAATCTATAAGAAAACATAAATGAAAAATAATAATCATGAGGTTTTCTTTAAAAAACATAATAGCCCTTTATTTTTATTAAACATACCTTTTTTACCCCAAAAGGGTATAATCATTCCTTTAAAATAAAATATAATGATACTACCTTAGGAAATAAAAATATTTCCATGAAATTTCATTTGAAATCATAGAAAATTCATGTAGGTAACTTGGGACATAATTCCATATCTGTCTTAAAAATGAAATATCCTTCATGGTAAATTACAATAATCTCTTAGGAGAAACATAACTGTATAACTTCATCCCTTTACCCAATGCATTGAAGAGCTATATATGGATCAGCCATTATTGGTTTATAATGGAACCACCCATCCTTTGTTTTTTAACAGAACCACCTTTAATCTTAAATAATTCCAAAGTACCATAACAAAATAATAACACATGAAATCTCTCATTTCCATCAAAATATTCTTTTCACCCATAATAAAAAACATTTATATATATCAAAATATCAATTCCATTTAAACACATTTTTTAAAATACCTAGAATAAAGGGAAGGAGGGTTTTTATTTGAGTAAAATGTCAATGATTATAAAGGAATACAAGAATATAATAATGGTTATGACAGTGGAAAAAACTGTTGACATTGTATGAGCTAAAATAGAACATTCCTTTTTCCTCTTTTTCAAAATATTCAATATAAAATAAGAAAAAATGTTCATTTTGAAAACCCTTAAAATAAAGTAAAAAAGTGACATTAAATTTACTTTATAATTCATATATGTATATAAAAATACATTAGTAAAATAATTTTAATAATATGGAAATTAAAAAATGGATTTTGAAAATAAATATTTCAAATATTTAAAACGAGGTTTGTAAAGTAAAGTGTATCCCTTACCTCGAGTTTAAGTCATCATGTATGCTCTTTATAATACTAAATAATAATATTATATTAATTATTTAATTTATTAGTAAACCTTTTCAAGTTTATTATTCCTTTTATTTTATTTATTACCTTTTTATATACAATTACATAATCAATTAAGTTCACGTCGGATGTTTTGATGATATTTAGATCATATGTCCAAAATAAAATTGGTAAGTTGAATATATTTAAAGAGGTAATTATTCAATAATATTAAGAATAAAAATAATTTCATAAATATAATTTTTATAAATTAACTATACTTTTCAATCCAACCATGAAATATTTTTATAAATATTAAATTATGTTATAATCATGGAGACGTTAGGTTGTATGTACGCATGAGTAACGTTTTCATTTATCAAAGACCATGATAAAAAGAAGAAAAATATAATTTTTTCTTTCCATAATTATTATTATATCATAAATATCATATTTATTCTTTAAATACACACATATATATATATCATCCACGTGACATGGTCATGAAAAATGAATCACATTACTTTTTAGAGGTGGTAATCCCCACATACACATGAGCAAAGTTATCATTTTTCAATGGATTGAAAGGTAAGAAATTATATGACATATTATATTTCTATAATTATTAATATGAAATTAATAACATATATATACATTATATTTATCATTATAACCATCCATGAGAGGTGGCGATGTAAAATTAATTACATCGGTTCGTGAGGTGGCAGTGTATCGTATAGAAAAATAATGGTTTTGTTTCCCATTTGATGGAAATAGATATATATAGGATATGTAATTGATAAAAACAAATATCTAATTATATTTCATAAACTAATTTTATAATATTATAATTTTTTAAGAAGATTTTAATGACTTGGAATAATAAATAAAATTAAAACACACAATTAAGAGTTATACCTATTCTTCATAAAACCACCTTTTTCACACCTTAAGAATTATAAGTTGGTATTTTGATAATAATAGTGACTATAGATAATGTAGAGGAATTTATGGAAGTTATTTTGGTTGTTATTTTCCAAAATTGGGTGCTCAAAAGGTGTAAGAAAGATAGGAGACGAGGTTCCCTTTTATAAGTGAGGGGAGGCGCACTCTTGGAATTACCTAAAGTATAAAGTTAATATAAATTAATTTTCACTACAAAATTGAATGAAATTAATATATTTTGAATATATTATTTTTTATGAGTTTAAAATCTCTAATAAAATAATATTTGGACCAATTTAGGTGATGTTTTTACCCTTATCACATTATTTTAACCCTTCATTAACCCTTTTGACGATTACTACGATATCAAAGTTTTTAGTCTTTAGGGGTAAATAAAGTTACTATAAAAGGAAAATTGACACATAAATGAACCATGGTTAATATTATAAACCATATATCATTCACTTGGATGAATATAGGAATTATTTGAACTTTAAATCATTTAATAAAACATTATTTATAATAAAATATCATTAATGTCATTTGTGGAACTATTAATTTACATTGAATTTAAAGTCATATTGATAGAAATTTAATTATAATATAAACCTTTAACAAGTCCATAATATTGTATATTTATCTATAAAATTATTTTTACACTATAAATCATCCAAAAAAATATTCTAGAGTTTTTAAAACCATTTTCTTTATTTTTCCACTACTTACACAAGCATAGTGTCGGTGTTGCGTCAAAATTTAATGTAATTATTTGATAAATAAAAATCAAAAAATATTACCATAATAAAAATAATTTAATTAATCTCAATATAAAAATTTATATTCATTAAATATGTATATATAATCACGTATATGTCATGAAAACGTTTTTAATATGTTATTTTTACGTTTTTATCTTTGCGCAAGCAATACAAAAGATTTTGGAAAGGTCACTTGTTATATAATTCAAAAATACATATATATCCATAAAAATAATAAATAAATAATTATATATCAACCAATTATATAAAATACTTATTCCATTGTAATATTATCTTTAAGACACCAAATTTTATTTTTCCAGTGCTGCATAAGCACTCCATCAGTACTGGAAATAATTTTCATATTTATCATGAAATAAATTATAATTTAAATGTTTTGAATTATTTTTGTATAATATTTTTATTATATTATAATAAATTATTCATTAGATAAGTTTAATAAATTTTAATATCATATTCATGTCTTTATAATATCATAAAATATATCATATTTCATAAAAACTTTATTTTTTTAATATTAGCAAATAATTAACAAATCCAGAAAAATATAAAAAATTTATCCTCATATAAATTTGAATATCTAAATAAAAAATTATTTTCATTTCATAAAAATAAATTTTTATAAATTAAATAAATTAATTTTAATATAAATGTGTAAAATGAAATGAAAAACAGTTTTTTTGAAAAATGCATTTTTATGACAAAAAATGAACTTATAAAAAAAATAAGGTATAATGATGATTAAAATGTAATTAATTATTTTATATATAATTAAATAATAGATATTTTAATTTTATATCAAATTCAATTTATAATGGTTTATTTTAGTGAAAATAAATAACAATTTTACAAAAAATTGTATTTTTACAATTTACTAAAAAATCAATATTTTCAGAAGAATCCCAAAAATCATCCTAATATAATTTTGATATGTTTATTTAAAATATGATATAATTTTTATCAAATATAATTTTTAAATTTTTGGTAAATTAATTATAATATTCCATCACAAAAAAATAATAAAAACCATTTTTGAAAAAGAAAATAACTTTACTAATAATTGAGTGCTTATTTCCAAAGAATTTATCAACATAATTTTATTAATTAGGAACATTATATATATTTTATAATTTAGTTACATTTAATAATATACCTTAATTCAACATCTAGGTTTTAACAGTCATATTTAAATAATAATATTATGTTGTTTGTTTAAGCTCAATGTTCCGTGTTGTATATGCTATCGAACATAGTGTTTTCTAAAATCTAGGGATGTTACATTATCACCCCCTTTAATAACTTTTTTCCTCATAATTTTAACTTTTTCATGGTAATAAAATTATTTTCATTTGAAAATAAATTTTTATAAAATCCACATCATAAAACGGGTTAACCAAAATTTTGCTTGAAAATAGGGAAAGGTAAATAAGAAGGTCATCTGGAATAACACATAACTTTTTTCCATATAATATAACCTTAGTGGGAAGTGAAAATATACACATGGAGGAAACATTTAATGTCTAAATAATGATGAAGATTAACTGAGTTCATTGATCACAAGAAAATGAATTATCATGAGAAAGCCAATGACCACAAAATCATAGGTCAATAATGTATAAAAAGACTATTTATTCACTAGAAATAAAGGTAATACGATAAAAAATTGGGATCCTTTTTCATGTATTGAGGAATTAATCTACCATATAGACTATAAACATAAATAAATATACTTACTTGATAAGTATAATTTAATCCTTTAACCAATTTCCACAACAATCACATCTTTTCCACCAAAAGGTGAGTATTAAAGATATTATTGTATTAAGCATTAAAATAAATTTATAATGGATCATATAATACACAAAAGGATACAATATTTTCCTCTTTTATTAAAATATTAACCAAAAATAAAAATTATATCACAAGATAATATATTATACAAAATTTATAAACCTTCATATGAAGAATTAATCTCCAAAATTCAATAATAACACAAGAGGTTCAACTTAGATCATTTCATAGATAATTATCCTTAAAATTCTTTAAAATATTCCTCACCAAGTTTAAAACCCAAAAATAAGAAATAATATGTCAAATAATCTTCCAAAACAAACATAAAATGTATCTCTAAATAACATTAATCACTCATAAATTCATATAAAAAATTAGTATTCTATAATCATATAATCTCCAAAATATACCAATATTTTTCATAAATTTCCATAAAATAAAATATACTTACAAAATATAATTCAACTTCTATTCCTTGAGTAAAATATTAAAAATAAATATTTTCATTTTAATTAATAATAAAATGTTCCCAAAATAGTAAACCTATAACATCTCTATTTTCCATTAAAAACATTGTAATATATCTAGTAATATATTTGAACTCAGGCATTGAGACGACATAAGATTCCAAGGCCCTATGAGCATGGAATTGATATATTAAAAATATTAAATATATTAATATCATGAATGCTCAATTTTTATTAAAAATTTTAACAACTTTTGAATGGATACTCAGATGGGAAATTTCAAACGGTCATTGATTCTGAAACAAGGCTTTTACCCTATGAGTGACATAATCTTTGTTGAAGTTGGGTATTGGGTCTGATCACTATTATGGGTGGAATAATTAAATAAAAAAATATTTATTTAATTATTTAATTAAATCCTAAACTTAATTATGTCTCATATATATTTTTATGTCCAAAAACCTAGGGTTGGATGCATAACTTTTAGTTTTGATAAAGGATCCATTGGAGGAGAGTTCTTGTAGGATTTATGAATGAACAATGGTGCATTGTGGTTTGGAAATCATAGTGCCAACAAAACCTGTGGATATCATCTTTGACCATAGCCTAGAATTAATCGTTTTCAATGACTGATCCAATATCTAGGTAGGATGTTTTTATTTTTTGGATTCATCTCATTTTTTTGTCCAGTGTTAAATGTAGATCAATTCTACTGACAATAATTGATTTGTGCATTAAAAGTTGATTTATAAATTGATTTATTTGTTTATTATTTGTTTATTTTTTCATAATTATAAGAGTAACAAATCAATAGAAACTGAAACATGACCAAATTTTGTTCCACTCTTGTTTTTCTTGGGTTTGTTCCCCCCATTCTTCTCATGATTCATCATCGATATTCCATTTTCTGGTGGTTCCATAAATACCCAGTATTACATTATAACATGACCTTTCTTCAAAACAATAAATAAATATCATGGGAATGGTTCATGGTCATGGGTTTGATCTAGGTGTTAAAATGGAGGATGATTGAAGGTGGATCAAATCAGACCTGTGGTTCCTATTTTTCTTGGTTGATGTATGACGATGACCTGGTGGAGTAACAGTATGGATAAACATGGCATTTTCTAAGAAGATAAAAGCCCATATTATGGACACTAATGGTGGTAATGGTCGATCAAGTCTTGATCTGACATACGTGGGCATGATTGGTGATTAAAATGGTAGAATTTAAATACCACATGAATAACCACAAGATTCTAGAAAATTTCACTACACGAAGTATAATCCAAAGATACATACCATATGGGTGCCTAGATATGGCGTTAGGTTTTCTATAGAGAATAGAGTATCACACAACATGTGACATGTTTCAATTTTCATGTGACTCATCTTGAAAAATCACCATATATTTTTCGGTGCATAGGAATAACCAGAGTACATTGGTTAATCGGTGCACTTGGACATGGCTAGGTGTATATGGGCAAGGCCCAAAGTACGCGAGCATGACCAGTTGAGCATGGGTGTGAGATGGAAGGCCTATACATATTGTGTACTCCCATGTTACATGAAATATACCTTTATTAACATGTTTTGTAACACGTTAATACATGTAAATGTTTTGGGGAAGTAATATACGTTTTGTACCCTCTACTACACATCGCGTACTTCTTTCAGGGATGTGGGATGCCTCTCGCCTCTGTAGTATGGGATAGTTTCTTTATGTCATGTTACCTAAATCCATACCTCTGAGGGTATAGTTTGTAATTATTTCCTATACATAAGATTATGATCCTCACTGAGGGATTAATCTTTGATAGAGTTATAGGAATCTCCCTAGAGGTCCTGTGTAGGATCCTCTTTCATCTTCTTCCCTAAGTAAGTCTCTAAGAATTGGCATGACCAACATACATGGGTTCAATACACTACATATAAGGTTAATACAAATTGGGTTTTTGGTATACCCCATGCCTCGGGTGTGATCCCCTATTCGTATATCGATCTCTTAGAACTTACAACATGTACTTATTCATGTAGATACCAAATGAGCACAACATCATGGATATACGCCATCAATGCTATTAGACTCATAGAGTGGATTCTCCCAATAAAGTGTTTCTGTGAAATCTTGAGTGTAATCTTAGGCTGTAAATGATGTTGTGACCTTACATAGAGGATTAGTGTCTATTATGAGTATATCTAGATGTTTTGTTGTTTCTTTCCTATTATGATTTTTATATCCCTATGATGAGTTGACTATTATCCTGATACTCTATTTTTGGTAATTTTGGAATGCCTTATTGGGTATTGTTATAATCATATTTGTATGGTCTCTTCCCACACATTTCGGATATTATACAGATGATAGGTTTTTCAATTGAGTTCTTATTGTACTAGTAGAATACGGAGCTTATATTAGTCTAGAAAGGCCATGGTTCAAACCAGGAGTCACATTCGATAGTAGTCCCCTTCTTCTAAGTAGGTTGGACTCATTTTTTGTTTTGTTTGGGCTTGTATTTGGTCCCTTTATCACTTTCAGTACCTTTTTAATATGATGATTATGGGATAGATGTTATTCATGCATTTCTATTAGTTTTTTTATTTTATATTTCAACAATGTATGGGATTGGGAATGTGTGCATGTGTATAGGTACATTAGTCTAATTCCTCGCATGTGTGTGATATACCTACTCGACACTGGTCTCCATACTATAGCCTATTAGAGGTAATCTTGGGGTAGCCACACTTGGCTTATCACCATCCAGGTGGGCCCTAGTGGTTTGGGTCATAATATAGTGGTATTAAAGCGTCATTCATCCAAGTACCCGAGTTAGGATTTTTTTAGCTGTGAGTTTGGCTTGGGTTTTATGCCAACAATGTTGAGTTTTTTGAGGTTGTATTTCAATATAAGGACTCAATTAATAGTGTAGTGGCTGATGTATTTATACATCAGGACTCTGACTGCATGCCTTTCATCTCAGTACAGGTATACATTGTTTGCAGGTAAAGAAATTGTTATGTGAATCATATAGGAATGGGTTGTGGTTTCCATGTCCTTCTTGAGTCAACTCCCCATATATACACATTGACCATGGTACATCTTTTCTCCTTTAGGGTTCTTACATTATTATTATATCTAGGATTCAGCATAATTATTACAAGGATAATCCACTTAGTAATTAGGCTTTGATAAAGATACCTTTTCATGAGGTAGTAACTCCTGATTATTTTCTATCCATACCTCCACCCATCAAGCAAAAGATTTTACCATTGGTACCGAAAGATGTGGTGCACAGGCCAATAAAACTTCATGATTTTAATTTTGAATGACCCCTTAGGTTCTAGGGGAAGATAGACCTCGTAGAAGCTAAGGATTGGATTCAGGTGATTATGTAAGTCTTTCACCTTGTTTGTTCACTTGTAGACCAGATGGAGGTCCTGGCGATGATCCTTCTTTATGGATCCATTGGGTGATGGTGGGTCCAAGTGACCTTATCATATGATAAGAAAACTCTTTCATGGGTAGATTTTGAGCACCTTTTGAGATATTATTTTTCTCCAGCTACATTACAGGTTTTGTGCATTTGGGATCTTCTACAGCTTCTATAAGGTAGCATGACTATGGATATGTATTCATCATGGTTCACCAGTATCTCGTAGTACTCGATGGATATGGTACATGATAATTTATTTATGGATTAGACCTTAGAGTGAGGTCTACATAGAGACATCTAGTCCAGTGTGATACCTCTATGAATTCTAACCTATGATGAGGTGCTAAATCAAGCATTGGTGGTAGAGATCTTTCCAGTCGAGCAGACCCCAATAGTGGGTGCCAGTGGTGGGAACACTGGAGTTGAGTCTTTGTAAGTATGTATCTAATGAAAAACCTAGGGATCTAAATTTAGGATATGTTTCATAAGGAAATATTAGGATAAAGATTATCTGTTTCAAGTCTCTCAAGATGGTTCTAGTCAGACTGTTGAGAGGCAGTGATACTCAGGTGAGAGGTGGGGACATGTTGCATGAGATTGTCCGACTCACCATACAGTTGACAAAGAGATAGTGGATAGTCCCCCTAGGTAGAGGTAGTGATAATAATAGATAGGTATTCATGGAATAATATGTGGAAGATAAGTAGAAACATTATCTGGAGGTGGCCTACGGTTTGACTTATTGCTACCACCACCCTCAGGTGGTCCCCATCAGGCTTGAGGGGATAGTGGATAGGAGTGAGGGAAGCTGAATGTAGTGGAACCCTATAAACTAGATTATATATGGATGATTAAAGGTATGATATATGTATTTTATACCTTAGATATATTTTTTATAGACATAGGCACAAGACACTCCTTTCTAAATACATCTTGAGAATGAGACTTATTGATTCTGGTTGATCTGTTGGCTTAACCCTTATGCTTGTATACTCCAATAGAAGATGACTCAGTGATCACACACTTTTCATGATAGTTTGATCTGACATTTGGTGTAGGGAACTTATCATGGGATCTATTTTTAGAATTGATGAGGTCTTATTAAATCATATTAGGTATAGATTGGTTATACATAGTTTGTTCATATAATAACTATTTTTGGTGGAGTATATAGTGTGCATGTATAGATGGAATAAGTTTTTCCCTCATAGGTGAGAAGGTGACCTAGGTAAAGAGATCCATACTCATACATAGGAGAGTTTACCCGATTAATCACCATTTTTCTAGCATGAATCATGGAGCAGTTGATGTTATGGGTTACTAGTTTCCTGTAGTGGTGGTGGAGTATGAGGACATCATTCCGGAGTACGTATCAAGCCTACCTTCACAACAAGAGATAGAATTTTTCATTAAATTGTACCTAGGGATTGCCCTAATATCTATTCCATCATTTTGTATGTATTCTATAGATATTCATGAGCGGAAGTTTCAGTTAGAGGACTTGTTGATGAAGGTATTTTTCAAACCTAGTGTATCACCCGGGGCAGCCCCAGTGTTGTTCTCCAAGAAGGAGGGCATAATATTGAGTTTGGGTGCATATTATTGACACATAAACCTGGTTATGATGAATAATAAGTATTTACTTCCAAGTATCTATGACCTCTTTGATCATTTTATAGGAGCGTGTTGATTCTCAAATATTAACCTCAGATCATGCTATCACAAGCTATGAGTTTGGGATGAGGATATACCGAATATGATATTCAGATGTTTCTATTGTTACTATGAGTACATAGTGACACATTTTGGAAAGATGAATTCCCTAGAAATGTTGATGGGACTCATGAACCAGATCTTTCATCCTTTCTTATACTGGTTTGTACTAGTTTTAATCGATGATATCCTAGTGTAATTGGCATCTAAGGAAGGTAATGTGAGACACTTGAGGATAGTTCTGGACATAATCTGAGAGAACTAGATTTATGGTAAACTCTAAATGTTTCAGTTCTAAATTTAGGAGGTCCTCTTTTTAGGACATTTCATCTCATCATATGGAATATTAGTGGACCTAGTGAATGTTGAGGCAGTGTTATCTTGGGAGCCACCCAAGAGGGTGGTGGAGGTGCAGAGCTTCCTAAGTTTATCATGATATTATAGTATATTCATGTCTTATTTATCTGATATATCTACACCTTTGACCACTTTGAAATAGAAGGGTAAACCTTTTGTTTAGATGGAGAGGTTCCAAAAGGATTTCAGGATTTGTTTCATTGATTGATGATCTCCCCCATTTGAGGTTTCTAGAGGAGGGATTTGATTCCATTGTACTTTGTAATAACTCGTGGATTGGAATTAGTTGTGTTTTGATGTAGAGTAAGGTGTTGATTGAATATGGGTCTAGGCAATTGAAAACTGATGAGTAGAACTATAAAACATATTATCGAGAGTTTATAGTGGTTGTCTTAGCACTGAAGATGCAATGAAACTACATTATGGGAGAGTATTTTATCATCTATTCTAACCATAAGAGTCTCAAGGGTATCTTATCCTGGAAGGATATTAACTTGAGATAGATTTTGTTTTTATTTGTATTATTAATTTGAGATAGTTTATACTCTTGGGAAGGGGAATGTGGTGGAAGATTCTCTCAACATGAGAATTTGTTCTGAGTTGTTGATTGAGGATTTGAAGTAGTTATAAACATTAAAATTTATGTTAGTGTACAAGGATGGCTCAATATATCTATAGATGATGGTTGTTACCCAAAATATTTTTATATAATGTTAGAGAGGGCCATCGGGAAGATACCTATCATGATACCATGTATATGCTAATATCAACTAGACATTCGCCTAATAGATTTTCTAAAGGTGGGGGGCACTTCATCGTTTTCAGATAACGTACAATGGTATAAGGGATGTTGTGAGAGGAAGTTATGGGGGATTTTTATACATCCCATTTTTTTTTTACATCAAGGTGTGGAAAAGAAATACCAAGACCTCTGACATTAGTTTTGGTGGCCAGTAATAATGAGGTCAGTTGCAGAGTTTGTCTCTCATGTCTTAATTTTCAGTAAGTGATGGATGAGCACCAAGTTCCGTTGGATTTATCTCAACACCTATAGGTTCCATAGTGGAAGTATTATGGTATAGAAATACAATTAATGACATGAATTCCAAATAGGTCAGGAGGAAATGATTACATCTGTTTGATCATAGACTGAATCACCAAGTTTACCCACTTCCTAGCGATCCTAGAGAATATTTCTATAGAGATATTGGGAAGCCTTTACATGAAAGAGATAGTCCAAATCCATGGAGTTCCCTTGATGATAATTTCAGACCATGTTTCTTTCTTCATGCCATAATTATGAATAGGGTTAGAGGATGATTTTGGGACATGGTTGTGCTTGAAAATAACATTTCACCCCCAGGCTGATGGAAAAACTGACTAGACCATTCAGGTCCTAGAGGACATGTTGCAATCTTTCATTTCAGACTTTTCCCATATTTGATAGGACCACATACCCTTGGTGGAGTTTGCGTACAACAACCTCTACAATTCCACCATTTGTATGTATCTATTTGAGGATTTATATGGGAGACCTTGTAGGCCACCACTATGTTGGACTGATCAAGGTGAGTTTTTTTCTTATGGGCCTAAAGTTGGTGTGATCCATGAAAGAGAAGTTGAAGGTCATCTAGGAACGGATGAAAACTGCACAAATCCATTATAATTCTTATGTGGACAAATGATAGGGTCATTTAGATTTTTAGGATTGAGACGGTGTGTTCTTAAAGGTCTCCCCTAATTTTTTATTGTAGAGCTTTAGTTGAGGTGGTAATCTATCTCTAAGATTCATTGGCCCTTTCAAGTTAAATCATAGATCCAGTGAGGTGGCATACCACTTGTCCCTACCATCATTGTTAAATTGGGTACACGACATATTCCACATGTCACATGTAAGGAAGTATGTGTAAGATCTATCACATGTTATCGATTGAGGCAAGACAGAAATCGAGGATAGATATACCTTTGTGGTGTACCATGTAGAGATCGAGGATAAATAGGATAAGATCCTTCATGGGTGAGTGATTCCCTTAGTGCGTGTATGGTGGTAGCAGAAGAATATCCAAGAGAGTGCCTAGGAGTGGGATACCCAGATGCGAGCTTAGTACCCACAACATTTTTATTAATCTTTTTTTCTTTTCAAGAAAAGAATCACTATGGTAGGGAAGATTTAACATCTCTATTTTTACCATTTAAAGATTTGGAATATATCTAGTAATATTTTTGGATCCATTTGCTAAGACGACATGCAATTCTAATGCTCGATGATCCCAAAATTGATATTTTAAAAAAATTACATATATCAATATCATGCACATATAGTTTTCCTGAAAAAGTGGAATAACTTTTGAACAAGGAATCAGAGGGAAAATTTGATACAGGTGTTTTTTATGTAACATGAGTTTTACCCAAGGTGCTACATAATACTTGTTGGCATCGTGTGTGAGCTTTGAGAATCATTATGGGTGGAATAATTTAAGAAATTAAAATATTTATTTTTTTATTTAATTAAAGTCTTAACCTAATTATACCTATAAATATATGTTTATGTCAAAAATTCAAGGTTATCCTCATAAATATGAGTTTTAAGAGAGGATCTACTAGTTGAGCATTCTTGGAGGAAACCTGAATGACCAACAGCAGATCGAGGCTTGGAAATCAGATAACTAATGGAACTTGTAGATCTTATCAATGACCACATCCCAGAATCAATATTCATCAAATATCTATCCAATCTCCATGTTGGAATTTTTTTTGGATTCATCTAATTTTGTTTATACCATGTCGAACATGGATCAATTCCACTAACAAGAATTGATTCATGCATTGAAGATTGATTTTTGGATAGATTTATTTTTTATTACTGGTTTTTTCAAACATCATTATAATGAAAATGAATCAAGGTTAACCTGAAAATAGATGAGGTTTTTTACTCTCTCTCTCTTTCTTGGATTTCTTCCCCAATTCTTCTCATGATTCATCAATGAAATTCCCTTGGATGGTAGTTTGATTAATACCTAGTATTTGATCATTGTGTGACCATTATTCAATGAAATAGATTGATATCATGGGTTTGGTTCTTGATAAAGGGTATGATCATGGTGCAATAATAGAGGATGATCATAGGTCGATCGGATCAGACTGGGGTTTCCTTCTTTTCCTAGTTGATGTGAGAAAGTGGCATGGTGTAGTGATGATGTGTCTAGAAATGGAATTTTCTGAGTAGATCGTAGCCTGGATTCCTATCATCAGAGACATAAACGATCAATCAAGGCCTGATATAATATATGTGGGCATGATAGGTGGTGATGTTGGTAGAATCAGAAGACTATGTGAAGAACCACAAGATTTAGGAAACTCCTTCATTACATAGCTTGTAATATAGAGATACATGTCATGCAGGACCCTGGTTGGGGAACAAGTATTTCCATGCAAAAAAAAGTATCACACATCATGTGACATGTGTCACATTCTATGTGACTCAACCCAGAGAATCATCATGTACCCTCTAGTATATGATCATGGTCATAGTACATGGTCTAAGATGTGTACTTGGATACTACCAGGTGTACGTGGGAACAACCCAAAGTACATGGGCATGGACAAGTGTGAACAGGAATGAACTGGAGGACCTCAACATGATTTATAACTCCATGGTACATTCCATATACCTTTAAGAACATGATGTGTGATATGGAATGACAAAGTAAGACCCTGGACAAGTAAGATACACCTTGTACTTTTTAGTATATGTCATTTACTTCCTCCAGAGAGGTGTGAGGCCCCTTTCCTCTATAGTATGGAGTAGTTTACATAGGTTTCATTCCCTCGATTGATCCCAATAAGGGTATAGATAAAAATTACATCACATACATAAGATTATGATCTTCTCTAAGGGTTTAGTCTCAGATAGAGTTATAATAATCCCCCCTAGATACCCAAAGTAGGATCCTTTACCATCTTTTACCCTAAGTGGGGTCCAAAAATTAGTGTGAACAACATACATGAGCATCGAACCTCTACTTAGTAGGTTAATCTAGATTGGGTTATCGATATACCCCATGGCCGTGGGTGTGATCCCACATATGTGTATATATATATTTGGACATTCAGTGCACACTTCTTTATGGAAAGACCTGATGATCATGACATATTGGATGGACTCTATCAGTGCAATCAGACTTGCTGAGTAAGTTCTTCTAGGAAATTTTTTTTACAAACTCTTGAGAAGATCTTAGGCTAGAAATGTGGTTGTGATCTTCCCTTGAAACTATGTGTCTATTATGGGTATATTGGAATGGTTTACTGTATGTATCATGTTATGATTAAAATATCACTATGATGAGCTGACTATGATCTTGATACTTTATGCTTGGTGATTTTTGGTTGTCTTACTAGGTATTGTTATACTCACTGGTACATGGGTTCTGCTCATACATGTCATGTCTTATAAAGATGAAAATATATTTGATGGGGTTCTTCGTGGACCATAAGCAGATAGAGAATATATTGGGATTGATAGACTATGGTTTGTACCGGGAGTCACATTTGATATTAGTCCCCTATTTTTTAATAGGTTGGATTCCTTTGTAGTTTTTTGTCTTGTATTTATCCCCTTTATCGCTTTCAGTGCTTTTTTTGTACTCTGATTATTAGATAGATGTCATGCATGCATTGGTATCAGTTGTGTTATTTTACATTTTAGTATTTTGTGTTCTTGGGAATGTGTGTGTGTGTGTAAATGTATGTTATACTAATTCCTCCCATGTGTGGGATATGCCTACTCTGCCCTAGTCACCATCTCCTGGAATATTGGAGGTGGGATTTGGTTAGTCAAACTTGGCTTGTCACCGTATAGAAAGGCCTCGATGGAATGGATCATTCCAAATCATCTTCAAAAATAATATTAATCACTTATTCACCAAATCAAATTTCAATACCATGGTTATAAATATGATAAATCATATGTTCCAAAATTTTAATAACTCTTTTATCCCAAATTACCTTAGTAACCTCAATATTAAATAATGTTTTAACCTCAATGATTATATCATACCATTTATCTTACATTCCCAAAAATTTAATATAATTATTCCAATATCACCCTTAATGTTAAACCACGTGATACTTCTATGGGTTACATATACCTAAAACCAATATACTATCTCCTAAAATATCATTAATCACCTCAAAATCCCATCACTTAATATATCAAAAAGGGGTGTCTAAGCCTTTTAACTTATAAACAACCTTAAACATATAAACCCATGATGGTATCCATAACTCTTAAGATAAAATCACATGAATACATATTAATCTATGAAGTTATCTAAAACCAAATCTAATGAAAACTATATGGAGTCAGATCCATACTCCCAAATCCGGTGCTAAAAAAATAATCTTTAAATTCTAGTTTCCATACAAATAAACAAGACCCAATTTTATCGATCTAAAACATATAACATTAAACTGAAATATTATATCACTTGCATGTCCAAGTACCTATTAGGTTTATAGTTTTATATAATTGGTAAAAACTCTTGTAAAGTGGAAAATTATGCATATTAGTCCATTTCAAAAATATGAGGTCATATAAGAAATTTTTACTTTTAATGAAATAAACTTTGAGCTAAAATAATCATTTACATACATATGAAATCAGATTCATTTCCTAACAAATTATTTGAAAATATAAAGTTAAAATTATAATAATCAGGGTTTCTTTATAAAACATGAGAACCCCTGAAAAACATTTTTTTAAAACATATATTTTTTACCCAATAGGGTATAATCCTTCCTTTAAAATAAAATATCATTATCTTATATTGTTAAATCAAAATATTTTAATTAAAAATCATTAGAATGAATAGAAAATTATGTTTTTAACTTGGGGAATCATTTTCATATCACTATTTAAAAAGAAATATCCTACCCAATAAATTCCAAAAATCTCTTAGTTGAAATTCAACTCGTTAATTTTGTCTCTTTACCTATTTCATTGGAGAGCTGTATTAGGCTCATATATTCTTGGTTTATAATGGAACAGATCTTACTTGGTTTATAATGGAACCAAATATCATTCATTTATAAAAAAACAACCTCACATTATAAAAAATTATCAAGTACTATATCAAAATCATAACATATGAAATCTTGAATTTTCATCAAAATGTTCTTTAAACCCATAAGAAAAACAATTTTGGATATCATAATATCTATTACAATTGAAACCCTTTTTGAAAATAACCAGAACAAAGGAATGGAGAGTTTTTATTTGAATAAAAAATTAAATCTTTAAAAGGAATCCAAACATAAATAATATTTACTACAATGGGAAAAACCTTCTATGTCTTATATGTTAAAATATAACATTCCTTGTGTATTTTTGTCAAAATGTTCTACATAAAATATATTAAAATATTCCTTTTAATAATCATTAAAAGAAGGTAAAAGTGACATGAAATTTCCTTTATAATTCATTAATTTCCATATAAATACATTAGTAAAATAATTTTAAGAATATGTACATGGAAGAAAAGCATTTAGAAAATAGATCTTTAAAACATTTAAAATGAGGTTTTTAAAGTAAATTGTGTCCCATACCTTAAGTATGACTTGTCTCATATGTTATTTATCTTCCTGAAGAAAAAAATTAGGGTTTTTATTTACTTTATTAAGAACCATTTTCAAATTTATTGTTACTTTTATTTTATTTATTATCATATTATATACAATCAATTAATCAATTAAGTTCGCGTCGTGTTTTTTAACTAAATTCATCTCATATATCCAAAATGACTTTGGTAATTTCACTATAGTCAAATATTTCATTATTATATCATATTAGAATAATAATCATTAAATTATTATCATTTTTATACATTAATTATAATTTTAAAATCATCCATGAAATATGGTTATGGAAAATTAATTGTATTACAATCATGGAGACGGTTGGCCAAATGTACGCATGAGTAATGTTTTCATTTTCTAAAGAGCATTATAAAAAGAAGTTAAATATAATTTTAAAATTAAATAATTATTATTATATCATAAATATATTATTATTTATTTAAATACACTTAAATATATCATCCATGTGATATGTTCATGAAAAACTGGTCACATTGCTTCGTGGAGGTGGCAATCCATACATACGCACGAATAACATTATCATTTTTTTAATGGATGGAAAGGTAAGAAATTAGATCATATATTAACTTTAAGGAATTAAAAATATTTCATTAATATGATATATATATATATATATACCTTAAATCTATCATTATAACCATTTGTGAGAGGTGGTGATGGAAAACAAATTACATCAGTTTGTATGTCGGTGGTGTGTCGTACACACGAATGGTGGTTTTGTTTCCAATTTAATAGAAAAATATAATCGATTTAATTTTTTCCATTAAAAAATATCAGTATATAAAATATAATTATGTTATTATTTCATAATTTTTTAAGAATATTTTAAGTAGGTATAAGAATAAATAAAATGAAGATGCACAATTAAGATTCTTACCTATTCTTTGGAAAACCACCTTTGGTTTACAACTTAAGAATTGTAGGTTTGTATTTTTATGATAATATATCATAAAGGTTATGTATAGGAAGTTTTTTATTGTTTTGGTTAGGGATTTTATAAAATGGAGTTCTCAAAAGGTGTGGTGAATAAAGGAGAATAAGTTCCCTTTTATAAGTGATAGGAGGGGCACTCTTAGAATTATTTAAAGTATTAAATTAATATAAATTAATTTTAATTCAAAAATAGAACTAAATTGATATATTTAGAATATATAAGGATAATTAATCTAAAAAATTTCATAAAATAAAATTTTGATAGGTTTAGGTGATTTTTTACACTTATAACTTTGTTTTAACCCCTCGTTAACCCTTTTGATGAATACCACGATATCAAAGTTTTTACTATTTGGGGATCAAGAAAGTTACTATAAAAGGATAATTGACCCATGAACAGATATTGGTTGATATTTTGATCTATATATAATTCACTTGGCCTATGATAAGTTTTTTATTAATTTTAAATCATTTAATAAAATATTATTTATTATAAAATACAATTTATGTCATTTTTAGAACTATTCATTTACTTTGACTTTAAATTCATATTTAAAATAATATAATTAAAATATAATTTTTTTACACACCCCTAATATATTATATTTATCTATAAAATTCATGGGACACTATAAATCACCCAAAAAATATCTTTTTGAGTTTCTTAAATTCTTTCTATTGATATTTATACTACTTTCACAAGCACTGTGTATGTGTTGTATAAGAATTTAAGGTAATCATTTCATCAATAAAATTTAAGAATAAGTTACCATAATGAAAATAATTTAATTAAGTTCAAGATAAAAAAATTTATTCATTAAATATATATATCTACTCACATATATTCCATGATAATTTTTTAATATGTTTTTTTGACTTTTCAAACCTTACGCAAGAATTGCATAAAACATTAGGTAAGTCACTTTTTATATTAATAAAAAAATTGTGTTAACACATAAAAATAATTAATCAAAATTTATATTTAATAATTATTTTTATTAAATACTTATTCCATTACAAATATTATCTTTAGAAAACCAAATTTGACTTTTTCAGTGCTATCAAGCACTGCGTCGACACTGAAAATGATTTCCATAATTTTCATTATATAAATTATAATTTCTGTGTTTTGAATTATTAATTTTTATTATATTTGTATTACATTATCATAAATTATTAGTTACATTAGTTTAATAAATTTTTATATAATATTTATGTCTTTTAAATATCATAAATGATATCATATTTCATTAAAACAATATTTTTTACTATTCACCAAAATTTTAACATCTTCAGATAAATGTAAAAAAATTAATCCTAAGATAACTATTAATTTTAATATAAAAATAATAATAATATTTTTTAAAATTAAATTCTAACATGTGAAAAAAATTACTTTTAATATGAAAATCTAAAATGAAACAAAAAACAGTGTTAGAGAAAAAATGTGTTTTTATGCTAAGAATGAACTTATACAAAAAAATAAATATAATAATAATTAAAATTTAATTAATTATATTATATATAAATAAATAATTCTTATTTTACTTTGATATAAAATTCATATGATAATGGAACTTATTAATGAAAAAAATAACATCTTTTCAAAAGTCGATATTTTTACTATTTACTGAAAAATCAATATTTTCAGAAAAAATCCCAAAACTTCACCCAGAGATAATTTTGATATGTTTATTTTGAAAATTATATTCTATTATAAAATAAAGTTTATATAATTTCGAGATATTAATTATAATATTCTCCCACAAAAAATGAAAATAATAAAATCCATTTTTCAAGAATAAAATGACATTACTAGAATAATAAAAATAAAAACATGGGAGTTGATTATTTCGGGATATAATTTGTTTAGGGGTTATATAGAAAACTAAATAAAATATGTGGGTTCATTTGGGTGGAGTAGGGTCCATTTATAGGTGATCTTGAGTGGAATTTTAACATATACACATTCTTTAATGGATAAGGTATGCAATTTCTCATGAAATTGGTTACAAAGTAGAAAATTAACTAAGATAGAATAAGGGGTATATATAATTCTCCCATAAAATCATTTATAGATAATTTTTTCTGATATTTTATGACTTTTCTTCTTAACTTACTTCTTAATATCATTTTACCTTTACTGTGGTAACTCAATTTTTATCTTGGATACTTATTTTTATGACTAAAAATGAAATTGAACATACTAAATAATATATATTTGTTAATTCAAAATATGAAATCCATTTTGTTGGATTCAATTTATAAAAGTGATAAAAATAAACTTTAAAATAATAGATGTATGACACATAAAAACGATTTTAAGAAAAATATATTTTATGACAAAAAATATATTTATTATTACTACCTAAAAAATATTAATCATTGGATGAATGAAAATTTATTTTATTATATATAAACAACACAACTCATTAAAATATTTCTTCAATAGTGATCAATTTAATTTATTAATTAAAAATATCTAAAAAAATGAAAATAAATTCCTTAAAAATTATCACTTTTAAATGTATTTAATAGAGTCCCATTATTTATATTCTAACCATTCAATGTTATCAATCAATCAATATTTTAATTTTTATTTAAATTTTATAAGAACATAAAATCATTATTTAAACATAATAAAACATAATAGATAAAAATTCATATTTTTATAATAAAATATTCTAACTAATTTTTATCTTTTTTATTTCATTCTAAGATTATTTATTATGTGTGAATTACAATATTTCTAATTTAAAATATATATATATATATATATTGAATAAAAGTTTTTATAATGATCATATATCTAATGAATATATATCCAACAGTCATATGTCCAATGACTATATATCCAATAGTCATATTATATTCCTATATATATTTTTATATAAATATTTAAAATCATTCATCCTACTTGTTTAATTGTTTATCAACATGTATATTATATTTATAATATTTTTTCCTCTTTACATAGTTAAAATTTGAGGTATTATCTTTATGTAAAACCATGAGGATAAATATTTTTTATATTGGTATTCTTATTTACTTGTTGTTTTATTCAACTAATAGTTTTCTTAAAGATGTTTTTTATTTCATTCACATAATGTATTAATGTCTATATTATATTGTAAAATTTTATCTAATTAAAATATATCATGGTTCATTTTAGTTTGAGGTTGTGTGTGTCACAATCTATCAGACACATGGTACTTATTTAAATATAAATACATACTTAAATCATTTGGTGCTGTAATATCATTATCACTACCTTCTTATATAACCTTGGGGTTCTCTCCTCAAGTAATCATGAATTTACTTATATGTTTATAATGTATGAGTAAATGGAATGTTGATTACAGATATTTGAGTTAGTGTTCTAAAACCAACTAATTATACTTTTTAAAAATGATTGAGGTTCAGGCCCTATTTATTAAAAATACAAACTAGATCCCCTTTTAAGAAATGGGAAATAGGGAATCCATTACAAGGCCATAAGGATTGGAAGTGTAAATTTTTTAAGGAAATACGACCTAAAGGCCCTAATGTGGTCCAGAAGACACAACATCCTACATATGCACTGTACTACCATCATACCTCTTAGAAGACCCAAATCCCAAATAGGAAGCACACATCATGACAAGGTCATAGTAGTTCCCTACTATGATGAGAACCATGAAATTCTATAATGATATTCTTAAATATATTTTTATAGTCAGATAATGTTCTATAATTGGAAACAAATAATGTGACTGTGAGGTTTGATTACTAATAAGAGGATTATACTTCTTCTCATGAGTTTTGCACTTGGTAATCTCTATGATGGGAGATTATGAAAACCGACCAACCAGTAGGAATTCTGTGTTTTCTGATGTCATCAGATATTCATATCTATGAGTGACTTCATGTTACAACTCATTCACTTATATGTATTTTGTAAAACATGATGATATAGTTCATGGTAAAGTTGTATACATTGGGTGCATCATGAGTTACAAGATATTAATATATGATTTGTGGAAGGATTTATCCCTTCTATCATTATAGAAATTTATATCTCATCCTTTTGATTAGAATAGAATGTCACATGAAATTTCAAGGGAAATATGTAATGACGTGTTTATTTTAGAGATTCAATGAAAGGCATGTCAAGCATATAGGTTGATGACACATACGTGAAACCGTCTTGATGAGATATTGTGATAGAGGGATTATATTAAACAGTGATCATTCTTATGTGGTTTTCATCATTGCAACATTAAGTTCTTTCTCTTAGGTGACCCATCCCATTTCTAGACAATAATATTGAGGTTTATTAAAGACTTTATAATGATAAATATAAATAATCTAATATGGTTACACATTAAATGTTTTTTATCTTAAATAATTTCTATTTGAATTTAATTAATGTAGAAAACATTTTTCTCAAGACTGAGGAATAATTTTATTCAAGTTTTATCAATCACAAATATTTATTGGCAGATGAAATATTTAATTAAATATTTATTCTAGAATTCTATAAATTCTAAGAGGTCGGAGTGGACCAAGATCATATCCGGTGATGAATATTTAGTTTCAATCTAGTAAATAAATCTTATCATTGTTCATGTAAGCACAATCTAGAAAAATAATAATAATATAAATAATGGGGTTTGTTAGGAATTGTTATATTATTTAAGGGATAGTATTAAATTAAATAATATCTTAACATAAACCCTAACTCTATAAAGAGATGGTTATGTCTATTGTGTAGGGTTAATCGAAAAATTGAGAATAGAGAACTTTTGCGCATAATATGATTCTCTCTCTCGAGGTCTTCCTCTCATATTATCAAGAAAAATAAGAAATTATTTAAGCATGGAATATCAATAAGTGATCAAGACGAATAATGTAAGATGATTGATTCACTGAGCTAGCACTAGGAAATCAATCAGAATAATTTATAGATCAAAATAACACATGTGGATCACTAGTAGAGGGATTCTATAGACTTGAATCCTACAACAGTAATGATGGTAATCCGAATTGGTTTTTTTGGGATGATCAAAATCTACATAAAATACAGATCATAAGATGATGTAATTCTTCTTCCAATCATAAATAACTAAATTATAAATTTAACATGTAAATATCCTCTTCAGATTCTAGGCTTTCATAATGTCAATATTTTGTGGAAAACTTTCAGTGGTCATGGACTTCACTTCATGTACAATATTGTGAATGATATTCTAAATCAAAAATATTTTATTTGTTTTATGTCCACTAAGGTGCATCCACTGCACCCAAAACCTATGAGTGGTATCAGAGCAGTCACATATTAATTTTATAAATATTTATTTTATTGTTGATTTATATGTGTAATACTGGTTAGATATTCATTTCAAGAATATTAATTCTTTAATCCATTTGATTAATTCACATGGTTTTGACATATTGATCATAATCATTTAGTGTTTCATTTTCTTAAAGGATTGACCAAATATTCCATCAAGAAGTGCTGAGGATTCTGGATAGATAAAATGGGATTATATGGCATGTATTCTAAGTACATGTTGTGTATCCAAGTTCACTACACCTGGCCATGTAATAGGATACACAACATGTCGAGTAGTAACTATACATAGTTTATATATTATACACTATATATATTGGGACAACTTATAATATGCCTTGTCAGATTACATTGTGTATATCTAGTGTACACATCATATGGTCTGCACTATTTAGAGGATAAATCCATGCAAGCCCTGTGATCTTATACATGGTAAAACCATATGAGACTAACATTCTAGAGAAATAGTGAAATACATGACTTGTATCCAGTGTACAAGGTGTGTAGTGCATTATTTGTCATGTTTGAAGTACACATTGATCCATTTGGCGATACAAGAAAACAAACAACATACGAGATACACATCATGTAGCTGGATTGAACACATAATGTAGTCCTGTATCCAATGAACATGTTGAGTAATTCAACGTGTTGTACAAACACACAACATTTTGGACCACACAGAAAGTAACTCATTCATTCATGTTATGTAATCCATTGAGATACATGATGAAGACCCAAGCATGTACCCTGGGAACCTAGAAAGTAGAACACATGGCATGTATCTAGTTAGTACATTCCATGTAGTCCAACCAAGGTACACGTCAAATCCCCCAAAATGTATACTGAGTACATGATAATTGAGGTAAATATTGTGTAGCTTTTAAGTACACATCGTGTAGTCTCCAAGTAAATAAAAAATTAAATTACATTAAATTTATAATTATATCATTAAAACCTTATTATATTGATTGGAACCTATTGTGTTTTACATTTTAATAATGTATTTAAAGAATTATTAAATTATAATTATTTTTAATTATTGGTTTTTATATTTATTTTTCCATGAAAGAGTTTATGATGGGTACCTCCAATATAATTTTATATGGTCATTAACATAAAATGTAAATAATTAATTAATTAATTAATGCAACCTTGTTTAAATTAATAATAAAGAAAAAAATATAATTGAATGTTTTCCATTGTACTTTTGTCTAACTGTTTCATGTTTATGATTGATCAAGCGCTTGACCACGACTTGTGTATCTATTAGAATTATTTAATTTAATATATTACATGAGGTTGAAACTCTTTAATTATTAAATTTAAATAATGTTTTGGGTGTAATCCCTCCCTCCATTATAATATAGGACCTACATGTCCAAGGTTATTTATGAAATTCCCCTTAACCAATCCTTTGGTTACCATCACTTTCATGTGAGTTATAAATACTTATAATAAATAGATTATCTCAAGGTATATAGAGTAAGTTCAATAAGGAACCTAGATGATTCCAACCTAGGTGATACACAAAAATACATGTGGAGTGTTGTAAATCATGCCAAGATCGGTACAAGTATTTTTTCCCTAGTTTAAATGTTGATTTCTTGTCTAATCAATAAATAAACTATTAGAAAATACATGATTGAGTCATCTATTTATTTATTTATTTTTATATAATTCATTATTTTTTATGGATGCAATACTGTGATCACATAAGTAAATAAACTTATATTCAAGGATAGAATTTATATAAATTGATTATGCATAAATTTTTTATAAAAAATGGTTAACCACTTTAGTAAAAGAAACTTATTATTAAAAATACATGTAAAAGATCAAACAATATATTTTTACACATAATAAATAAAAATCCCTCAGGTTGATATTAATTAATTAGGCCTTAAATTATCTAAATTAAAGATAAAACCATTATTAAAGTTCCAATTCAAGAAAAAATAAGGGGGAATTTTAATTATCAAGGATTCTTAACGAAGATGATGGGTTGACTTAACTGAACATGTATTGAATTTAACAGCAAAAATCTGTTCAATACAAATTTGGAGGCAACTGTTGATAAAATATCAGTTAAGTTTTTTGGATTGGGGATTCCACTCAACGGATTAAGGAACTACAAGCCTATAGTTGTCTAGAACACCTACCTAAATATCATTTTATGGTTTTAATATACAAATTCAGGATCATTAATAAGGGAAATATGGATCCTTGCTGATGGAACTTCTTATGTGATGGGATATTCTTAGTTCAATGGTGAGGGCCATTGAGACTTGTTAAAATAGTGGGAGACTTAATAAAATAAACTATTTTTTTCATAGAATCCATATTCAAGAAAAGTAATAACAATTTTATCTTTAAAATTATAGAATAAATTGAATGTTCTTCATCCACACTATCCTTATGATCAATATTAAAGAAAAATAATTTCATTACTAGAATTAAATTACAGGAACAGTATGGAAACCTTCAGGTTGTATTGCGACATGAACAAAAATCTTATATGCTAGAATCCTCACTACTTTATCCTCCTCTAAAGGAGGTGAGTAATGAATAGCTCTATGTTTATGATAAAAATATAAATAAAATAGTTGAAATTTAAGGTTTAATGCTTCCATCCATGTCATGTGAACTCATGATGTCTGAAAAAAACATGAATGCATAAAGAATACATGAATATATCCATAGTTTATACTGAGAGAGTGCAAGACAAGAATGGTTTGAGATTTACAAGGAACTTTTTAGAGAATTCTTGGAGGAGGTACACTAGTTGGGCCTCAGAGAGTCAAAATCATTGGATACATTGAGAACCTATAGGTTATTGGGTTTGATCTCCTTGGTGAACTACACACAAATCACATTCTTGCTTCACTCCCTTAGATATTCTCCAGAATTGTTGTTAATATTAATATGAACAACATTTAGAAGCATGTCCAAGATATTTTTACTCTTCCTAATGAAGTGGGTAAAGAAACAAAGCACAAAAACCTTTCATCCCAATTGTGAACAAATATAAAGTCCAAGTAAAGAGATCTAAGACTAAATCTTCTTCACAAAGCCCTTCCAAGGGGATAATGATCAATGGAAAAGAAAGGGAAAATGAAGTTTTCTATTTTTCATGTGGTAAGAAGATCCACTAAAAGAAAAAAATACTCATCCAAATATGTAAGGTTAATATTTAGGTGTGTTTTTTATCAATTGTAATTTACTTGTTTTTAAAAATTGGTTATTTTATATAGAATTTGGTACTCAAATATGTATTCAAATACATGAACCATGTTTATTTAAAAAGATTGACCAACAGGTGGTAGAGAAAAGAGTATCCAATAGTTCTAAACTTATTGTTATGGATATCGGTGACTACCACCTCACATTTCCAATAGGAATGCCTTTGGTATTGAATGGTTGTTATTATGTTCCATTTTTTAGCAAACACGTTATATCTATATCCAAATTTGATAAAGATGGATTTATTTTAATGTTTGGAAATAAATATTGTTTTATTTATAAAGATATATTTTTTATGGAAAGGAATATTTAGATAATAGTATTTATGTGTTGGATTTCATGAACCATGTAATAGAAATCAATAATGAAACTACCTCACATGACTCACACCACACCCAACATTGGCATCACTGGATAGGTCATGTAAAGAAAAATAGTTTGATTAAAATACATCAGGATGGATATTTAAATTATTTCAAACTAAAACCTATTTGAGTATATCACACATGTTTACAATAAAAAATGACGAAATCCCTATTTAGTATAAAAGGTTAAAGAGGCAAAGAGATTCTTTAATTAGTTCATACTGATGTGTGTGGACCATTTCCCATTGAATAAAGGGGTGGGTACTCATACTTCATAAATTTTACTGATGATTTTAGTAGACATGGATATGTAAACTTGATGAATAATAAGTTGGATTCCTTTAAAATATTCAAGTAATATAGGAATGAATTAGAAAACCATCTTTGTAATAATATTAAAAAACTCCTCTTATAATGTGGTAGAAAATATCTTAATCTATACTTCCTTGATTATTACGATAGTTTGGGATCCTATCCCAACTCAATCCTCCATATACACCTTAGTGGAACAGTTTAAGCCAAATAATTAACTCCACTATATTGTACATGGAGAGATCAATGATGAGTCATGTGAGTCTTGCATTGTTTTTTTATAATACGTGTTACAAACAACATCATAAACACCAAAGTGAGTGCCATCTAAAGTGAAATATGGTATTTAAAGCATGTTAAATTGTCATATACTGACTATTCAAAGCTTTGGTTCCCTATTATAATTTATATAGTGCCACTTGGGTTGATTCCTCAATAGTGGTACTATTTTTGGAAATGATTGTTTTTTTATTTTTAATTTTTTGGAAATAGGGCGGATTTATTTACATAGCATAGGTGAATTGATTGATTTATGAATTTAATCTATAAATTTAATAACTATTTGGATGAGTTCATTTTTAGGGTTGAAATATTATGATATCCTTGAGCTTTCCAATATATCATGTTAAATAATTACCCACTTCACAAGATGATTTTGATTGGAATTCCAAAATATTGAGGCTTTAATAAAATCCTCGAGTAGGGTATTGATCTCAATCAATACTTTTTTATGTAAGGGTATTTATGGTTCTAATAATCCATGAAATTCAAATGTTAAAACAATAATGTAATTAATCCATGAAATTTAAAGTTTTAATATAGAAAATGTTAAACTAAATAATATTTAAAGATCAAAATATCTCAATCACTTGACATCCCCAAATTATGAGTCACCCCAATGCATCATTTACTCATCCATTGAGATGTTTAGTAATTTTCTTAATATTTTTATGGTGATGAGTTAAAAGAATAATAAAATTAATGATACAATAAAAGATTTTTGGGTCTTATACACACATGAGCAATGAAGAAAGTTAAACACAGACTTTGTATTAAATGAGGAAGTGAAAGAGAATTTTTTTCAAATTAATTTAAATTTTAATAAATAATATAATAATATAAGATATAATTTAGATGAATATGAGATAAGATTAAGATACTTGCATTAATATCTAAACAAAATTAAAAATCAAACACTTACAAGGTTATAAATGAAGGAGAACATAAAAGAACATGAAAACAAAGAGAGGAGGAAAGGTATATCAAGTAGAAACATGATTTTTGAAGGTAACACCAAAAATATGGAAATTTTTTTTATCCAAATTATCCTATTATGTTCTGAAATTCCAACCCCTTATAAGGATAAGAGGATAGTGTATTTATAGCCTAAGGTGGTGGACTATTTTCCTTCCAAAAATGACCCTCAAGTTTGATTTACCATTTTACCATTAATTCAGATAAATATTCAAAAATCATATTCTTCAAAGTTTTATATATGGATGTTGAAATTATATCCTTTAAATTTTGATTACATTGGACTTTTTGAGCCAAATTTATGGGTGTTTTGGTAAAACAAGTATCATTTTCCATAATTGTCTTGAATTATTTTGTGGCCTAAATGTGAATGAATTAATAGCTATGAAGATAACTTCATTTCAGATAAAAATATTCTAATTATTTTATCTTGTATATTGAATTTAGACCTTCAAAATTTCAGCTTAATTGGGAGGATTTATTTCAATAAAATTCAAAAATAGTGAGTTTTTATTAAATCCTGAGAAGAATTGTGGGATGGAATTTCATGCATGAATTGGGCCCCATTGAGGGTGACATGAGACTCCAAATTTTTATCCAATTTTTAATGGAATTTCCTTGGACATTGGCTAAGATATCAATGAATTTAGACTTCTTTATTGAGCCCATAAAATATGACATCATAGTTGGTTCAGTTTCTTTGATAGATTCATTAGGCCTTCATGTGTGGTCCATTTAGCCCTTTAGATGGAAAAAATTATCCAAATATCCAATTTAGTGATTTTTTATTATTTGAATTATGAGAAATAAAACACAATAATCCTATCATTTGGATAAACATATTGAAATATATGATCAAAACATTAAACTGTAGTGTAATTGACTGAATTCAAACAATTATCTCTTTACGTGTCTATGATCAAAATATGAACATTGAATTGAAATTAATCATTTTTCAATAAAAAATCAGTGGTGGGATTAATTTAAAATCATTAAGTAATATGTAATATCATATCCACCACACTTAAGAGAGTGCATGTCCCCATGCATACAAAACACAAGAACAGAAAAAAATCATTTTCACTCACAAAAAAAATTAAAATTTTGTTTTCATCAGTCAAGGGAGTCTATACTAGTTCACTAATCCATAATTAATTCCAAAAAAAAATTACAGAAATTATTCTTCAAAAAAATCATTTTTTATGATCAAAATTAGAAAGTAAAAATGTGATCACATGAATCTCATACCTCTCACAATGATGTCGTTTTTTTATGGAAGTTCAATCATTGACCAACCAAAAGTGAAAATCATAAAGTTTTTAAGACCTCTTAGCTTCCATTACCTATACTAAAGTGTACAAGAATAAATAGATATTTATTCTGGGGTTTCCAATGGTTATTGTATGGTAGGAATATAATGTCCAAAAGAGAGAAAAATGGGGGAAAGAGCAAAATGGAAAAACTAATGCATAATTTTTTAAATGAGACATGGAAGGAAATGAAAACACATATTTACAAGGATATGATTTTTTTCAAGAAATAAAATATATATGGAGAATATTGGAAGAGTATGAAATGATAAAAAATATAAAAAAGACAATACTTCTCCTAATGATATAAGAAAAGATAGCGTAAGTGTTTTTTTCTTTTTTTTCAGAAGTTTTAATTTGAACAAATATCACACCCATCTATCAACCCTTGTTTTATATCCTTATGACACTAATTATAATAGTTATAACAAGATATAAGGTTTAGGAAGATGGATTTTTACCCTCCTAAGACACAAACCATTCTTTTTTCACTTTTTAATTTTTCTAAACACTTTTCAGTAACCTTTGTACAAAATGACATTAACATATAAGAATTTCCATAGAAAACTAATTGGAAACATCTCCAAAAAACATAAATGGATGCTTTTCCTCAATAATATTATTACATGATGAAAATTAAGGAAAGGATACACAAAATAAAATCCATTACCCCATAATTAAATTTCAATAAAACATGCATTGAAAATGTATATAGATGTTGGGTGGGGAAGGGTTTTTAGATTATAATATGGCTATAAAAATAGGTTTCCAAGGCTAGAAAGGGATTTCAAAAGGAGGATCAATGTAAGGGTAATTGGAGGATATTTTGATATTTTGATTCTTATATGGTTCGTAAAACTCCTCTATCTTATTAACACACACCAAGGTAGGAAATTCAGCTTGAAGGTCCACAAAATAAAAACTCATAATTGGGGACGAAAAAAATAAAAAATGAAATGATTGTCATATTGACCTTGGAATGAAATCGGACATTTTTCCTCACAGTAGGGGAAAAATAATTTTCCAAGTCAAAAAATGATCATTCAATACTTATTATTATTGAAACAAAATTGTTTATCCATGTTTATAGTGAAAATACAAAATTTTTGAAATAAAGACAAGTCTTTGGACTCCCCAAAATGGTTGAATAAAAATTTCAAAATTTGATTGTGATTAATTATGACATATTTTATTTTTTTGGTTTTTTTGGATTTTTTATGAAAAAAACCCTTGAAAAATAAGTAAAGAAAAATGATGTGGTGTATGAATAAAATGGTAAAAAAATTAAGTGAGAGTGTGACAATGAGAGAAGAAGAAGTATAAATAAAGGTATTTAGAGAGATAAGGAGACAAATGGAGAGAAGGAGGAAGAGAAAGAGAGGTATAGGGAGTTAAAGGGAAAGAGGTGCTGCTTGGTTTGGATTTTGAGGGTCATTATCTCCATCCAATGGTGAGTTGACTCTAATGTTTTGGGATTCAGTGGAAGTAAATGTTGTTCCTGATGTGTGTGTCCTCCCATGGTGATGCATTAATAGATTTCCATTAACCATGAAATTTTTTAGAAGATTGGTCATATAATTTCACTATTCCAAATGGGTAAAAATTAGTAATAATAAATAGACCTTCCAATAAGAATTAATCTTGCATGGGTGAAGATGAAATCTAGAATTAAAGAGGATTACCTTTCATAGGATGTGTTTATCATGGAGTGCCTTAGTTTTTTCAATATAGATACTGGAATTCTTAGAATAATCAAGTCAAATCTCCTTCAATTAGTTCAACTATAACAATATCACTTAACTAGATTTTTCACATACAAAATTAAAAAAAAATTAAAGCCCAAAATGACTTATGTTTTATTTCAACCGGTAAATAGCACGCTTTACCAAAAACTGACCTAAAAGGATACATCCTTATGGGTGTTTTATAAGTATTTAGATAATCCTGAAGTACTTCACCAAGTCTTTTAGACTAGTCCTTTATTGGGGGGTTAACAATTCTATCAAGAGATTTTTTCACTTCTATGTTAGGAATTTCATCCATTCCATTTGTTTGGGGTGATATTCAGTTGATGTTTTATGCACCACCCTATTCATTTTCAAAAGGGATAAAATGGTTTGATTATATAAATGGGTTCTTAAGATACATACCAAGTCCCTTGGAGTTCTAAATTGATGAAAAATGTGAGTTTCAAGGAAATCACTAACAGTATGTGCATTATCCTTTCTATTGGGTTATGCCTCGACCCACCTAGAAACATAGTTGTGATTTCTAGATTCTAATGCCACTCAATGGTTCCTCGAACCAAGTTGGCCACATTATAATGGATCGGACCATTCCAGTCCAATACCTTGTGAAAATCTAGTGTTTAAAGTATTCTGGGAGGTCACAGTTACTTATTTCAATAGTTTTCCTTTATCCATATTTCCAATGGTGAGTCAAAATGGTGAGTCAAGAGCGGTGAGTCAGAATGGTGAGTTAGAACCGGTGAGTCAAGACAGTGAATCGCGATGGTGAGTCAAGAGCGGTGAGTTAGGGTCGTGATTCAGAATGGTGAGTTAGGACTGGTGAGTCAAGACGGTGACTCATGATGGTGATTTGGGAGTGGTGAGTCGGGATGGTGAGTCAGAACAATGATTTAATACTAGTGATTCATGAATGTAGCTCACCAAATGATATCTCACTAAATAGTTACTTTTCAAACGGTGTCTCACCAAACAACAGCTTTCTAATGTTGACATGCACTGGTGACTCACCACGGTAGCTGACCAATAGTGACTCTGTTGTTTCTGAGTGTAGCGGATGTGTGGGAGGGACGGTGACCAATTTTAATTTTTTCCATATTCAATGAATAATCTAGGATTTATGTGATGATAAATGTTGTGATCCATATAATTTAATCAAGGAAATAGGAAAAAAGAATAGAAACCCATAATCCAGATATAGGATCAATATATTTTTTATAATTAATTTAATTAAATAATAATTACATCCAAGGTGATTATTTCTTCATTGATATGTTCGGACACAGATCTTTAGGTGTACCATAATTGTGTTGTAGTGATCAAGGGTAGATCTTCTCTAGTGGTTATACACATGTATTCTTCATATCTCCAAACATCACTGAAGGAGGCTTCAGGAACTAGCACAGAATATCCTTGCACTTGCGATGTCCACCTTCAATCATCTTGAGAACCACTTCCAAATAATTCTATTTGATTTGGTGGAGGTGGATCTCTCTCATTCTTGAGAGTGTTCTTAGAGAGGGATAAACTATCTAGGCTTGATATCTTTTATCCAATTTGTTGTGCACAACATAACAGGTGTCTCTTAGCTTTCCCTTGTCTAATAAGAGAATAATATAATCAGCCATTTTTTCACTAGGGTAATAATAAATAATTTTCAAAAGTGAATTTAATAATTTCATTAATCCTAGAGAAACATCCATGTTAAATAATAACAGAAACATTATTATTTCCTAACATTCACTTAACGTGATAGTTATAATTAAATATTATTTAATCAAATAATATTAAATGCTATTATTTCTCACTGCACCATTAAACTCAATCCACAAATCCTCCTCAATATTTATTAATTATTCTGATCATAATATATTCACTCGAATAATTAGTGAGGGAATAAATGTGATTAGAAAAATATGAATAATTATTAAACCATGATTGGGAATAATATTTATTCAACTTGTTAAATAATAAATTATTTAATTGAGATACTAGATACAATTAGTGTGTGACTCTATAGGCCCCTTTCTTAGTGGCATTAGGCGAACCTGCCTAAAGTCCAAGGTTAGCGTCCAGAAACACGGAAAGTCACCCATAGAGAAAGAAGTTAATTCTTCAATAACATGTCACCTCATATGAACATTTATCATGTAATATAATCCATTTATCGCAATATCTTTAATCAAGAAAGTTTTATGCCATTTCTATTAACCTATATGATCGATATCTCCATCTATGACTTTCTAGAAATAGAACTTTCCTATTGATCACCATGGCCATGGATTTATTTAAGATATATAATTTATATAAAAGGGCATAAGATATTATATTCCCTTAAAGAACATAAGGGATGAATCCTTCCTCCCATAATTTATTAATGTAATATTACTCATGATGCACCCATCATATTCTACCTCTTCATGATCATAGGTCATCACGGTTTGTGTCAATACATCTAAGTATCTGAATCATAATATCCATTGAAAATAATATTAAATTATAAGTAACAATATACACATCTACAAATAGGAACATCCAAGGAAACTTATAAATATGGATTTCCTACAGTCGGGTTTCATTCTCAAAATATCATACTAGATATCTCTATGGGTATACACCATGAGAGGGTGCCTCAATGTCCTATGAGTCTCCACCCTTGATAGATTATATCATTTGTGTCCCTCAAATGATATTATCCAGTTATATAACATATTTTCAATAATAGTGTCATACCACTTTTGGGTTCTCATCATAGTAGGGATCCATTATGACCTTTTAGTACGATAGTTACTCATAGGAAATTATCTCATACAATTTTATGTAGAAAAAAAAATCATGATGTGATAAGAAATTTATTAATATTCAAAACCATGAATATAAGTTATCATAAAGTGAAAAATAAGTTGGTTCTAGGGCACCAAATCCAACAGATTCCCACTTGAACTAGAGCCAACTGCTAACGACATTCAGTCTGCTAACTCTCACATGATACTCATGATTTTTCTAAGATAGTCCTTTAGTCAATGGGTCTTCCGAGTTCTACTATGTGGATACTATACTCACTAAAACTTCACCCCTTTGATAAAAATTCCTCAAGATTTTATACTTTCAGAGTATTTTATTTTCTTGTTGATGTGACCTTGTCTCTTTTCAAGATCCGTCATTGTATTATTATCACAATACAATGTGATAGGGTATTTACTGTTAGGTACCACATCAAGATCCTAGAAAAATCTTTGAAACCAGAAAGCTTCCTTAGTTGTATTAGAAGACACTATATAATCAGACTCCTCTATAGAATCACCTAAAAATGCCTACATTGAACTCTTTTATCTCACAACTACTCTATTAAGAAAGAAAACATACTCTGATGTGACTTTAGATCATTTTGATCTATCTAAAAACCAACATAAACATACTCTCTAATGAAAATATCTTTGTCTCCTCCATACACTAGGAACATATCCTTAGTTCTTCTTAGATAATTAAGGATATTCCTAACAGAAGTATAATGTTTTTCTCCTAGATCTTCTCGATACCTACCTACCATTATCATTGCATAGGAAACATAAAGTCTAGTACATAACATGGAATATATGATTGATCCTATCACCAAAGCGTATACGATCATACTCATTCTATATTTCTCCTGTTGTGTCTGGAGATACATTTTCATAGAAAGATGTAAACCATGTGACACTAGAACCAATACCCTTTTGGATTGTTCTATACTAAATCTATATAGTGTATGGTCAATATATGTAATTTTTCTTATTCCAAGAATCCTCTTGGATCTATCACGAATGATCTTGATCCCCAGAATGTAGGTTGCTTCACCTAAGTCCTTCATAGAGAAACAATTGTTCAACCAGTCCTTAATAGATTGTAAGACTAGTGTGTTGTTTCCAATAAGTAATATGTCTTCAATATATACTACTAGGATAACAACCTCATTCCCATTAAACATTTTTTAAACACACATCTCACATTTTTTTAATGAAACCAAGTTCTTTTATGGATTCCTCAAATCTAATGTTCCATGACCTAGATTCTTTCTTCAATCCATAAATGAATCTATGCAAATTTAAAATCTGTTTGGAATCACTTAGTGTCACAAACCCTTCTATAAATCTTTCTTAAAGTTTAACATTAAGGAATGCAGTTTTTACATCCATATTCCAAATCTTATAGTCATTGTAAGATGCTATGGAAATATGATTATGATGGATTTAAACATGGAAACTGGTGAAAAGGTTTCATTGTTGTTAATTCATTGGAACTATTTAAACCCTTTATCCAGTAACCTTGATTTATAGGTACTTACTTTACCTTTCAGGTCCAGTTTCTTCTTGAATTCCCATTTACACCCAACAGGATCAACATTAACTGGCGCATCAACTAGAATCCAAAATCAGTTCTGATACATGGATTCCATATCAGAATTCAGTGTGTCTAGCCGTCTTACAGCTTTTGAGATCTCTACTATCAATTTATATGATAGAGGTTTATCATTTTCCAATAATAATTCGTCACCATCCTCAGTGACAAGAAAACCATATCTCTATGGTTCCCATACCTATCCTACACTCCTATGCAGTACTTGTGTTTTAGGAACCACTTCTTCCATGGGGATGTATGGAACTTGTTCTTGTACCAACTCTTGTGTATCTTGAGAATCAACTTCATAAAAGTCAATATTTCTACCATTATCCTTTTTGAGTATGTGATCCCTCTCATAAAATATGGCTTTTCTAGTGACAATCACTTTTTTTCTTAGGGGTTGTATAGGTAGTTTCCTTTTGTTTCCTTGCGATACACTTTAAAGATACACTTTATGCCCCAAGGTGCTAGGTTTTTTCTTTATAAATCCTTAACAAATTCCTCACATACCCATAAACATGTTTGCAATAAAATTGGTTTCTTTTCACTCCATAGCTTGAATGGAATTCCATTTTTTTATTTAGTTGGTACTCTATTTAATGTATATGTTGTAGTTTGTAATAAATATCCCCAAAAGAATAACATAAGATCTGCATGACTCATCATCGACCTTACCATGTTCAAAAAGGTATGGTTCCTCCTTTAACTAACACCATTTCACTGTGGTGTATAAGGTGTAATGAGTTGAGATAGAATCCCAAACTCCCCTAAAAAGCCTATGAACTCTTTGTTAAGATATTCTCCACCTCGATCTAATCTAAGATTATTTATCTTCTTACCAAGATGATTATCTACTTAATTCTTGAATTCCTCTAATTTTTTAAAGGACACAGACTTATACCTTAGTATGTAAATATATCCATATCTACTCAATTAATCAGTAAAAGTTATGAAGAAAAAATATCCACCTCTATCCTCTACTAGAAATGGTCCACACAAATCAGTGTGTACCAATCCTATAAGATTTGTGACCCTTTCACCATATCCACCAAATTTTGGTTTGGTTATTTTTCTTTGTAAACAATTGTGACATATATCATGTGGTTTCATCTCATAAGAGTCTAAACAACCATCTTGACAAAGTTATGCCAGGAACTTCTTGTTTACATGACCAAGATGGTGGTGTCGCAACTAAGTTTTATATGAGTCATGTGAACCTGATTTGTTATCAATTTCCAACACATGGTTTTCATAATTTAATACATACATACTATTATTTAAATGTTCTATACCATAACATATATTTTCCTTATAAAAGAAACAACTTTTATTTTTGAACTTGAAAATAAATCCATATGTATCTAAACTTGATATATAAATCATGTTCTTGGTAACAATTGGTACATAATAATAGTCACATAAAAAATCAACATGGTTGGTAATGAATGGTGGTAGTCACTAATGGAAAGAGAATCCATCCTCACACCATTGGCATCTCATAGATCCACCTCTCCTATAGAAATTTTCTAAAATCTACTTAGTTCCTTCATTTGGATACAAATTTGAGCACCATAAGCTATATCTAATACCCAATGTGTAGAAATGGAATGATTTCACTCGATAATGAATGCACCATTGGCTTCTTCTTGCTTCTAAGTGTAGTTCCTCTTCTAGTGGCCTGATTTGCCACATGAAAAACATATTACCTCCTTTTACTTTCCCTACTTTTGGGTCTTCTTATTCTTGGTCGAACGGTGCTCGGGGGCTTTAGCCTGAATGGCTTGAAGGCCGTCATTTTTTTTATAACCCCCCTTTAAAGTGATGAGGGTGAACCCTTACAAGGCTCGTAGGCTTAGCGATTACATGGCCCATAGTCTTAAGATACATTACATGACCCAAAGATCTTAGGGAAATTAACTAGACTATAACTACAAGTAACTGCCCCTCCCCATAATCTTCATCGTGATGGTAGCTCTCTACCTTCCCATGGTCATCTGGTTAAGTTTACCATGCAAGCACAGGCTGGTCCCGATGGCATAGCCATACCCTCTCATTCATTCAAATCCATTGGTTCTGCTCTGGTGAGTGCACCTGCTCTGAATCCTCCTCTGGGGATGCTTTTTTTTGTAGAGTCAGTCTGGGGAAATTGCATATGGCCCGAAGGCTTTGAGGTGGCCCAAAGGCCTTAAAGGTGGCCCAAAATCCCTACTGACCCAAAGGCTTGGGTGGCCCAAAGTCCTTAAGAACTCCAAGCTCAAATCGGTGGCCCAAGGTGAATAGTTCTGGCTTCTACAGTACCCGCTACAGTACCTGATAAATTCTCTTCTATAGTAACTACTACAGTACCCAGAAATATGTCTCCACTTGGTTTTGAACTTGGTTCTCGTGGTTGCACTTAAGAATTCCTCACCAACTAGGCTGAGTCTCATGTGCGTGCTCAGGGGATTTAGATTGTTTATAAGTCTTAGGTCCCTTTTTCCTTGTCCTTCCTCTCCCTATTCACTATAAATAATGTGGGTTTTTCACACCCCATGTCTTTATCCACTTGGTGAATCAAGGTCAGAAGTTCTAATAGACTCTTCTCATTATTGATCATATTATAATTCATAATAAAACTAGAGAAGGTCTTGGGATGTGATGAATTTATTAGATCTGTATGCAACTCATTCAGGAATTTAATCCATAATATGTCCATATGCTCAATGTATCTAATAAGCTTGACTACATGAGGGACAACTAGTGCAGACTCTTCAATCTTAGTCATGGAAAAAGTTTTGTACATCTCATACCTCTCTTATCTCTCCATCTCTTGATAGAGATCATGAAGGTGATACATCATGTTATAAGCATCTATTTCCTTATGTTGCTTCAAGAGCTCATTGAACATGGATTAGAGATTAAAGTACGAAACATTTGTAGCATCATTCAGATGTTTCTCATACATATATATCTCTTCATCATTCACCTCATTTCCAGGTGCAACTAGTAAAGGTTCTTCCAGAGAATACAGTTTCCTTTCATGGTGAAGGATGACCAATAGGTTCCTTTTCCACTCCTAGAAATTAGTGCCGGTGAGAAGGTTTTCCTTCTCGAGTATTGATCATAATGATATTTTTAATGTCATTTTAATGTAGTTTATAAAAATAAGATTAGTATAATTTTATTACTTTATCTAATAAAATTTAGTTAATTAAATAAATATTATATTTATTAGTCTCCCACTATTTTATTGAAACCCAGTATCCCTCACCATTAGCTTAGGATTATCCAATTGCATGGATATTCTAGTGGCAAGGATCTATATTCTATTCTCATTACACCAAAATTGGATATTCAAGAAACTTGAATGGTTTTAGGTAGTCATTCCAAATTCCAACTACATTAAATCATAGTTCCTTGATCCATTGAGTGGACTCCCCAATCCTGAAATCATTAATTTATATTTCCTCAACCTTTTCATATCAGTTACACCAAGTCCTACTTTGGTAGTCAACCCTTGATTTCAACTAAGTTAATTCAACCCAAAACCTCAAATTATAATTCCCCTATAATTGAAAGCACCCTAAATTTGGTTGGTCAAGCACTTTGAACTATGGTTCGATTATAATTGAAGAAATGGAATGTCATACCAACTTAATATTTTATTGAAGGATTTTATCCTTTATGCGTAAATTTCCAATTATTATCTTTTCATGTGTGTGTTAATATTAAGTGGGGTTACTTAAGTGATTAACCATGTATTTAGATAATATTTATGCATAATCCATTTTATTTTAGATCCATATTTTCATGCTTGTTAATCCTTTAATTATGTGATCATGAAAAAACATTCACAATGAAATAACCATGCAACTGAAAGGATTAAAATAAAGGGTATGATCATGAGTTTGTTCTAATGGTCAGTTTATCTAGCTGTTGATAAAATAATCACTGACATATGGGAGAAACACCTTGAACCATTTAAGTTTTATGTCTACATCTTTACACTTTTCCACCTTTGTATCTCCTTAGATTGGTTTCGCCTCAGCTTCTAACTTGAACTGTCTCCACTTTCTGAGATTATCCATTTTATATGCTTTTAAACACATGTAGGTGAGGGGTAAAAGAGGGTTTACATAAAATAAACAATGGGAATACAAGCCCTATATATTAATTAATAGATAAGGAATGCAAGCTCGGAATTTAATTTAATAATAAATTAAAAGGAAACCAATCACATACAAAGGTCTGGTCAAGCTCATGATCATCCACATGCATGAAATTAATTGTGAATTTAATAAAACTAGTATTTAGTTAATTAACTATTCTTATTTAAGATAAATCTCAATCAAATCAATTAATTATTATCTTTAATTAATCAATCATTTTATCTTAAACCTTTTCTAAATTTCCTTGAGATTATCATCTATTATAATTTTAAACAAATTAATAAATTCATTTAAAATTAACTATGTACATAACTTTTACCATGGCGGTAATCCAATGAATACACATACAAAGCTATCCAACATGAATTATACTTGTATACACTTTATTCTTTGTGACATGTAGCATTCACATAGAATAGTAATTATAATACAACTCATACATGATGTATAGAAATTGAATATTATATATATGTTGATAATATATATATATATATTAAATCCTATCACATGGAGTGTCCCAGTTTTATTCCCACGCACAAATACATGTCTCAAGGTTTACATAATATAATAAATTTTAAATATTCATAACTGGTAAAAGTACACGGTGTGTAGATCCGATCTACACGACATGTACATTATTCATCGTGTATCCAAATTACATGACTAGGGACTCATCTTGTGAGGTGTACTTTAGAAATCATGGAGTACATGGTGTGTCCACTGGGCCACACGCCATGTTGACTCCATGTTACATGGTCACGAGTCGGGTAGGCCATGTATGGAATACACGGCCCGACCCTGAACTGAGAGGGACTACATGCCTTGTCTAGTGGACCACACGACATGTAGTCCGACTGACCACGTGATAGTCTGTCCCATTTAACATGCAGTGTAATAATTAACTATATCACAAGTAATTAATTCACATGTGTTGTGTAATTTCCAAACTACTCCTGATTCATTGAACACAACTACATTACGTGTAATTTCGATTCCATGATGTGTACCGTTATGATACCTGTGTAGAATCCTTAGAAACTCCAGATGAGATCCTCAATATAATTTTAATCGAAAAATTATTCATTTTTGTTATATCTGTAAGAAACGATAGAGGAAGAAAAATATCTTGTCATTCATATTAAAATGGAAAGATTAAATTTTAGTTTAAAACTAGATTATAAATGCACAATTAACCAATTATTATTAAATAATT
This sequence comes from Viscum album, assembly GCA_963277665.1. Lineage (NCBI taxonomy): Eukaryota > Viridiplantae > Streptophyta > Magnoliopsida > Santalales > Viscaceae > Viscum > Viscum album. Next base: position 1,973,360,922 of record OY728157.1, on the reverse strand, counting down.
ATAAACAATAATATGACCCCTTTAATACCACTTATAGGTTCTAGGCGTAGCGGATGCATGGAAGGAATGGTGTTTAACTTTAATTTTTCTCTATATTCAATGATCAATTTGGGATCTATTCAACGATGAATGACGTGATCCACATAATTGAACTAAATAAATAGGAAAAATGAATAGAAACCCATAACCAAGAGGTAGGATCAAAATATTTTGATTATAATTAATTTAATTAAATAATAATCACCTCCAAGGTGATTCTTTCTTCATTGATGTGTTCAGCTGTAGATCAGTAGGTGCACCGTCATTGCATTCTAGAGATCAAGGGGGGTATACTCTAGTGGTGATCCACACATGTTCTATATTTCTTCAGATTTCACCCAAGGAGTCTCTGAGTTTTATAATATAACATCCTCACACTTGCAATGTATTCTTTAGATCACCTTGAGAACCACATTCAAAGCGTTCTCCTTGATCTAGTGTAGGAGGATCTCTCTCATTCTATAGAGCATTCTTGGAGATGGATTAACTCTCTAGGCTTGAGAGATTTTCTCCAATTCATTCTGTACAACAGAATAGGTGTATGTTAGTTTGACCTTGTCTAATAAGATAATAATATAATTGGGCATTTATTTCACTAAGGTAATAATAAATAATTTTCACAAGTTCCTTTAATTTTTTCATTTAACCTAGAAAAAACCCGATGTCAAATAATAACAACAAAATTATTATTTTCGGACATGTGCCTAACTTGCGAGTTATAACTAAATATTATTTAATCAAATAGTATTAAATTTTACTATTTCTCACTGGAATATTAAACTCTATCCGCTAATCCTCCTTAATATTAATTAATTATTCCTATCATAATATATTCTCTCAAGTAACTAGTGATGGAATAAATTTGATCAGGAATACATGAATAATTATTAAACCATGACTGGGAATAATATTTCTTCAACTAGTTAAATAATAAATTATTTAACTAAGATACTCGATACACTTAGTGTGTGCCCCTCTTGGCCCCTTTCCTAATGGCATTAGGTGAACCTACCTTAAGTCCGAGGTTATCTTCTAGTAACACGGCAAGGCACCCATAAAGAAAGAATTTAATGCTACAACGACAAGTCACCTAATATGAATATTTATCATGTAATATAATCCATTTATCATAATATATCTAATTTAGAAGGTTGCATTCCAATTCCATCAACCTATATGTTTGATATCTCTTTCTTTGACTTTCCGGAAATAGAACTTGCCTATTTATCACCATGACCATGGATTTATTTATGCTATATCATTTACATAAAAGGTTCTAAGATATTATATATTTCTAAATAATATAAGAGATAAATCGTTTTTTTCATTTTTAATTAATGCAATATTACTCATGACGCACCCAACATATCCTACCTCACCGCAAACATATGGCGTCACTGTTTTCATCAATACATCTAATTATGTGACTCATAATATCCATTAATAATGATATTAAATTATAAAGACCAATACACTTGTTTGTAGATAGGAACATCCAATGACACATATAAATGTGGATTTCCTACTGTCAGGTCTTGTTCTCAGAATATCTTACTAGATATCACTAATGGTGTACACCATGAGAAGTTGCCTCAAAGTCCTATGAGTCTCCACCCATGATAGTCTTTATCATTTGTGTCCCTTAAAAGATATCATACAATTATAGAACATATATTCAAGAATAGTTTCATAGTACTTATGGGTTTTCATCATAGTAGGGGTCCACTATGACCTTTTAGTGTGATAGTTACTTTCAGGACATTATCACATACAATTTTACATAGAAGAATAATTGTGATGTGATGAGGAATTTATTAATATTAAAAACCATGAATATAAGTTATCATAAAGTTAAAAAAAAGTTGATTATATGGAACCAACTCCAATAGACTCTCCACTAGTGACTCATGATGGAGACTCACCTAACGTTGAGTCATTCTTACAATTTGTTAGTTTTTCCAATTTCTCACTTTTAACATTTTCCTTGCCATAAAATGAGTTTAATACCATATTTAAGTGGTTTTCAAGATGTTTCAAGGGATATGAATTATATATTTAAATTCCTAAGAGTCTGGGAGCCTTCTAAATGGTCAAACTACAAGGTTTTGTTGAGATTATTTAATTTAAATTCAAAAATATTTCATATGTCATGAGTCTCATATCTAATACTTCTAAGTTGGGGGCCTTCCATTCATTCATTCCTTATCATTTTTCTTGATTCCGAATATCCCCAATACCTTTCTTCCCTAAGGAGTCATGTGTTTTTGTTGTATCCTTTGGGTTTCTTTTTCCCTGAAGTCTTTTCTTGCTACATTTTCACCCCTGTTTTGGGAACAATAAGGAAGTGTTGATCTCTTCTTCCTCCAAGTAGGTTTTCTTTGTCCCTCTTAATTGTGTGTCATGTGGGGTGGGTGAAAAAATGTTTCCCATTTGAAGATATTTCTATCCAAATTAAATAAATATAACTGTATTAGTTTAAGATCAATATGTAACCATTGGGGAAATGTGATTTATGATCTTCTTGTTATTTGTTTTTGGTTGTTGTTGGGAACTATATGGGCTAAATGTCCCACTTAAAATCATGGTCATTGGGGGTATTTGTATGTGAATGGGATGGTCTATGGAATGAATGCTATTTATTTTCATTTTGTTGAACAATTATATATAAAATTGGATAATCACATATACTCGACTAATAAATGGATTCCATAGGATCATACCTTCTATGATAACCCCAGAAGTTAACAAGTGGAATTAAAGATAGATGAATTGTTAAATCTGAATATGTTTTGTTTGGTTTGTGTGGTGGTATTTTTGTGAGTATTTTATGTGTTGTGTGGTGGTTTGGGAGGTGTTATTAAATCTAAGGTGAAAATATTGATTGATTGTGTAAGGTATGGGAATTTTTGTGCAGCAGTGCTATGATCAGGTTGTTCTATGTTTTTGTTACTAGATGTGATAGGTGTGGTGTGGTTATGCAACAGGGCTGCCAAGAATGGTTGTGATGATATGTGTTTCTATATGTAGTTGTGGGTTGTGGTTTTTCTTTGTTGAGATGATGGATTAGGAAGAATTACTATGAATAATTATTATGTAAGTGATTGGTGTGGGTGTTAAATAGAGAGGAATGTGAAGTGGGTTAATTTATCATGGTTCTTCTTCCTCTATGTGACTTTTTTTGTGTGGCTTGTTGTTTTTTGTGCATAGTATTTTTATGGGTAGAGATGGAATAAATAAATGAGTTGTTTAATAAAGAATGATATTTGGTTAAATGAATTGGATGGGGGTATGAATTCAGTTTTTGGTTGTTTGTGTGGTTGTAAATTTAGAGCTACCAGCAAGGGCAGTATTGTGATTTTGTTGCTGGTTGAAAACCCATAGGTTGGGCTTGAGTTTTTGGTATCATATATGTATTTCTTATATTTTCCTTGTGATTTCTATATTCACCCCACCCCAGTTGAGAACTACGTGTCGAACACCCCCATCATCCCAGGGAGGGTGTTTTTTCCAGACATCCTCGTGGGAGGATGGATAGTTGGCCACCTGCTCTTTCCTGCTCCTTCCAAGTAGTGATAACCCAAGATTCTTCAAGTAGGGTTTGGTTTCTGGGTCCTAGGTGTGTGTGGGAGTGTTTTGTTTTCCTAGTTGTATTCGAGATGAGATGTTTTGTGTTTTCCCAAGTGTCATCAGGATGAGATGTGTGGTTATTTCTGAGGTTTTTTTGGGATGTGATGTGGTTGTGAGGCCCAAGTTTCTGCGGGCAATATGTGATGTTTCTTATATCCCTAGTGATGGGAAGAGGTGTGGTTGTGAGGCCTAGATGTGTGAGGGTGGGTTGTGATGTGGTGTGATTAGAAGTGGTGGGAGCGTTAGGACATTTTTTGTTAGGGTACGAGAGCAGATAATCAGTGGGAAAGTTTTGTGGGGTACCCTATTATCAATGTGCATTATATTAATTTACTTTACCTACATTATTTGGTTATCATGACTTGGTGAGGTTTGGGTGGTTATTATACCTGCTTAGGTGTTTTTGATTCTACTATTTTCTCATGGAAGCATTAGCATGATTATCTCACTTGTTAATAAGAGACTCTGGTTTTCCTACTGAGTATACTTGTATGCTTCCCATTCATATATAAAATACTTTCAGGTTTCTAGGAGGATTATGTGGAGCATGTTGGACCTTTATAACTCGGACTTTTGGAAAGTTATTGTGTCGGTGTTTAGTTTTACTTTGGGTATTCAATTCGATGTTTTTATTTAATTTGTAAAAAATTTATTTCAAACATGCATGAGGGATAGATTTGGGATTTATTTTATATATATATTTTTATCTTGGATTTTTTTTGATGAAACATCTTATCCCCCAATATTATTTCTTTAAAAAGAGAAATTCCTCCCATTTTTGTGAGATGTTTTTACCCTTGGTGTTGGTCACCACTCTGGGGACTACTAGAGGTGGAACTCCGGGGTAATTATCTCCCTTTCCTCATTTCCATTCTTGGAGGGACACCTTTGGAGGGAGGGTGTCATGGCGGAATGGTATCATAGGAGGTTGGTTGAGAGATAGGATGGACTTTGGAATTAGGCACAGTGAGGATTGCATGGGTTATTAGGGAAACAGTGTTAGGCGATCATGGTGTGTGACACAGGATAGGGAAGACCAACTAGGACATGGGATTTTAGGGCCCCCAGTGATCTAATGCAAGGAATATGATCCAACTAAATAACAATGTGAGGCTACACCGGTTGCAGGGTAGAGACATGGAATGGTACCTGCCTCATAATGAATTGTGTTATTCTCTGAGTTGTTTTGTTTTGGGAAGTTTAAAATGGATAGTATGAAAAGAATGACTTAAAATTAATCTTAAATAAAAATCCATACTACTTAGCTTAGGAATTCCTTGTTTACCTTTCACCAATGGCTCGGGTGGTTAAGGCTCAGTAGGCTGATCTGGTAGATAGGTGGAGGGATGATCCAATGGACAAGGATGACTAGTGGAAAATAATGTTATGTGCTTTCGATCAAAAATCCTTTCAAAATTATGAGGGTAGTGTTTCAAACATGGAGATGGAGAGATAGCTCAAGGATCTTGAGATAACCTTAAGTTTAATCCGGGATCCATTGTACACATGAACATTGATTGTGTGTCCCATTTAATGGAAGTGTGTGTGTGAGTGTAGGTCGAACCCTAAATATAAAAAATATATCAGTATATTTAGTATATATATTTTGTTATATAAACATTAAATAATATAATTTAATGGGTTTAATTATCAAATAAAACAAAAACATTTGTTGATGAATGTCACCTCTTATTTGGGTATCTCCTTTTGATTTTCACAAAAGGACTTCTTTGGTTTGATTTATGACCAAAGTAATGATTCTAGGATTAAGTTATGGAAGTTAGGAGGATAAATGGTCAGTTTTTATCAACATAGAAGGCTTAAAGTTGTTTGAATAAGTGTGTGAGAAGGTTCCCTTTTATAATTGAGGTGAGGGGTACATTTGGAAACTCTCAAAATATTAAATTAATATAAATTAATTTTCAATTCCAAATGTATAAAAATGAGTTATTTATAATATAATATGAGGTTTGGTCGAAATTCTCTTAACCAATAATTTTTATACAAGCTTAGGTCACATTTTTACCATTGTCTTTTGTAGTTAACTCTTAGTTAAACCTTTTAACTCTTTTTGTGACCACTTGTATTTTTACTATTTAGGGGTTAAACTAGTTTCTATAAAATGAAAAAAGAACCATAAATGAGTAATGGATGATATTTTAAACCTTATCCGAATAATTTTAAGTGAATTTTATATTATTATTAATTTTATATCATTTAATAAAATATTATTTATTTTAAAATATCATTAATGTCAATTTTGACACTATTCATTCCTTGACTTTTAAAAAAATAGCAATACTCAAGATAACTTCAAAAAAAAATTAATGAATCCCTAATAAGTCTATTTAATTTATAAATTTTTTCTGACATTAATTATCTCAAATTAAATTTATTTTAGTATTTTTAATATCATTTATTTGAAATTTCTATTAATTAAACAATTATTGCATCGTCATTGTGTAAACCTTTAAGGTAATTATTTATTTCCTAAAAATTAAAAATAAATTTCTATGATAAATATAATCATCTTAACTTTCAAATTAATATTTATAGTCAATTATAGATTCTAAATAACCATATATAAAAAATTTAATACTTATTAAAAACATGAGTATGACATATTAGAATTTCCTAAGAATAAAATACTAAAAAAGGATTAAATTCATCCATATGGACCCAAGAGGCCATATAATTGGACAAAGGATTCTTTAGGCCAACATTAACTCATCAAATAAAATTAGAACAATTTTTGAGGTATTTTTATAATACTTATAATATTATTTTTAAACTTAATTTCATGATTTACCCTTAATTGTGGTGATAAAAAAATACTAAAGTTATTATTCATATTATCCAAAAATAAAAGGGAACTATTTACTAAATTCAGACCTTTTGATTCCAAATATGGAATCCATTTTTTAAAATTTAAAACACAAAATTGGATAAAATTAATTTAAAATCAATCACGTTCATTGAATGAGAAAACATGTTTTGAAAGTGAGAACGTTAAAAGGATTGAAATGTTTTTATATCCAAATTCAATGTGAAATTCATTATAATGACATAAATCACATTAAATGATAAAAAATGGTCTAATTATACATTAAAACCAATTAAAAATATAATTTTACACTATAAATTATTTAGATGAGAAAAATTGTTTTCAATTAAAATGTTATATATTATCACTATTCATCAAAACATAAAACTTAAGGGAAAATACCAAAAATTAAAATAATGTAAATTTTTATAATTTTATTTAAAATAAGAAGTTTATTTATTAAAATAATATTTATAAATGTGTTAAAAACTTGATTTAAAAAAGTGCTCTATCAAAAGGTGATAAAACTTTCTTTTTATAAAAATGTATATTTTAAAATTGGATTTGTTTTTATCATGATAAAAAAACATATAGGTGGATTGTTAAAAATTACATTGAATATTATACATATATATATCATTAATATAATAAAAAAAGTGTGATTTTATTTATTGGTATAAAATAAACTTGTGCGCATTTAAATAGTTTTTATAAAACAGTTTATTTAAATTAAATTGGATTCTATATTTACTTCTAATTAATTTTAAAGAAATGAATTCAATAATATATTATAATAAGTTAGTTAATCTTACTAATAACTACCAATTTAACGACTAAGAGATGATTTTAGTTTAAATTATAATATTAATAGTATATCGTGGTTCGTTTATGCTCAGTGTTGCGTGTAACGTAAGTTATCAAAGAGATTAAATTTTAAAAGATACATACCATAAAATCATAGGGTGTTACACAGAATTAGTGTTTAATTAAGCCTTATTTTTATATCTTTAAAGGATTCATCACATACTTGAAACCATATAATATTTACACCCTTCTTAGTAAGACTAGTAAGAGGTGCAACAATGTGTGATATGTCATGTATAAAACGCCTGTAATATCCGTCCCATCAAAAGAAACTACATATATCAAACATGTTCTTGGGTTTCTCCTAGGAAACCATAACACTCACCTTCTCTAGGTCAATGTATACTCCTTTTTTAGAGATAATATGACCCAATAGGTGAAGTTTTTTTATCCAGAAGTGGCACTTATAAATCTTAGAATAAAGTTAATGTTCTCATAGAGTATTAAAAACAATCTCAAGATGTCTAGAATGGTCACTCTAAGTATGAGAATACAATAATATTTCATCCCCAAAAACCATGAAAAATGAATCTAGATAGGGTTAAAAAACCCTATTCATCAAATCCATGAAAATGGAGGGCACATTTTTAAGACCAAACAACATAATGAGAAACTCATATAAACTATATTGACTATGGAAAGTCATACATGGTATATCTAAAGGCCTGACTCACACCTGATGATAGATCAAACTCATGTTGATCATTGAGAATAACCTATCTCCTCAAATATAGTCAAAGAGATCATATATTTGATGTAGTGAATACTAATCCTTAACCATAGGTTGGTTCAACTATCGATAGTCCATGAATAAAAAAAGGGTCTCATCCACCTTCCTTGCAAAATACATGTGTGAACCCTAAAAAGAAGTGTTGGTTTAGATAAAACCCTTAAATTATAAATCATCTAATTGTATCTTGAGATCATATAACTCAGTAGGTGTCATCTTGAATGGAAGAATAGATATTAGATCTACTCCTCAAATAAGATTAATTGTAAACACTACCTCTCTCATAAGAGGTAAGATAAAAAAAATTGCCAGGATATACATCCCTGAAACGATCTACCATGTGAGAAAAATATGTCAAATGTATTCTATGATCCTCCATGAGGAGACTATAAATCTACGTGGCCACTCCACCTATCCCATGATGCTCTGGTCCCATTATACTATCCTATAAATTCCACTCACCATTGTGTAGGTAACTACTTCCCTCTAGTGATATAAATGATACACTACGATGATAGCAGTACACATAGATGTGATATGGAACCAGACAATCCATTATGAGAATGAAATCAAAACCTTTAATCAAGAGTATGAAGAGGTATCATAAGAATGGATAATTTCCTACCTCAAGGGGGAAGTCCCTGCATTGGTGTATGTCATCTGACCACACTCTCAATGGTGTGTCCAAGGTCATCACACCACATAAGTACTGAATTTATATCCTGAGACATTCCACGGTCAATGAAGAGATAAATGAGTGCAAGGAACATGTATCGAATAAAGAAGATACAATAGTAGAGGATACTATATTAGTACCTCATACATTAGACAATTATACACTATGATCCTCATGTATCGGCTATAAGGCATGAAAATGACCTGATCCATGACCCTTTTCTACAGCTAGACTACCCTAAGCATGTATTCTCTACTGGCATTGATAATTAAAATCCTGACTACCATAGTCATGGCCTTATCCTTGGCTTTTCTAGAAAAACTGATCTTACCCCTAGAGGTAGATCTAGTGTGGATACACTTCCACTAGAAGTAGGTATAACAGTCTAGAGGAATCTAGGAAGACACCCCATACATCTGAAATCAAGACACTCAAAAAGGTATCTAGCACACTAAATCTTCAGAATCCACAATCTTCTATACTATATCATATAACAAAACTTCCAATGTAGATACTTCAGCCACCACTACTTTGAAGATAATCCTCAAGGATATGTTTTTTTCTACCGAAATAAATACAGCTCTTTCTTGGAAATTTTCCTCTATTCCCAGTACTATCAGCTTCTCTCAGGTTTCACTTAGTAATAAGAGCATGATTAATGATCTTAAAAAAGGTAGGTGGGAGGAATACATTCACCTTTGAGTGAATTCCATACTTGATCCCATCTATAAAGTGTCTCTCTCAAGATAACTCGACATCATCTATAATAGGTACAAAGCATTGTAACTTAGGAAAGTGTGTTGAAAATTCCACACCAAACACAGCACCCTACTTTAGGTGCATGAACTCACTAGTTGAGTAATATCTTAATGCTTAAGGGAAACAATATATAGATGGTAGTATATAATTTTTCCCAAACTATGCCCTAATGATGAATATCTTGAGTAATTGCATCCCACCAATACTTTCTGGAATCACATAGCTTGTTGGTGGAAATATTGACCCTCCTCTATCGAGTCACCTCTAGATGCTCGAAGATAGAAAGAATGGAATATAACCAAGACTCATTAGCTTGAGGACCTCCATACCCTAAAAATGTGGGAGGAGGATGTTGTTGGAACTCACGAGTCAGATTAGTCATCGTAGGTGCGGGTCAGGGAGCACCCTGCATGGGTGGTATCAGAAGTATAAAACCCTCACGAAATTTTCATCAATTCCCAATTTGGGTATAGCATTTCATCCCTTAAGTGGCATTCCAAGTGATAGTAAGGATAGCTCATGACACATCATCTCTAGATCATGGTCACCACCACTCTCCTAGAACACAACTCAAGGACTTCATAGTGGCATAGCTCTACAAATTCCAAGAACACACCTCAGATCAAGATTTTTGAGTAAATAGAAACACTTATAGAAGAAGATCACAAGAATAAGGTCTCACTACCCAAGGTACTACCTTAACTACCTATTTAGAAAGCTAGGGTATTGGTAGGTGTTCAAGTTAAATTTACAGAGGTTCCAGTAGGTGAAGGGTTGATTTCACTTTTCCTATTCATTTATTAGAAACCATTATAGTTTATAAGTCAAGTTTTATATCTAAAGTTTTTATTTTCTTATATACATATAACAAGGTTTGATTCAATGGATCATAATTACCCACTAATAAAGGCCCATACACATTATAACTGAAACCAACACCCATTTAATTCTAATTATTCCTTGTACAATCAGTCTTAGAATGTGATGGGTAATATACGATTGATCTACTCGATAAATTTCCCATTCCAATTCATGAGGGACCATACACCTCATAAATTGAAACTAGTAGTCTCTAAATCATATGAAAATCCACGTTCATGTAACCAAAGGTATATAAAATACATGGGTAGAAACTAGATATTTAAGATTCCACCATTAAATTATATAGTAAAACACTATTTATATTGATGTTGACACTTTAAATAATCAATTACCTTACCCTGTATAATATGTTAATAGCACAGGCGTGTATAGAAACCATGGCTCTCTCAAAAATCACAGAAAGTAATGCACTTACTGAAATACACTTATATAGAATGTCTTTTTTATGACATATGAATTCTAGGTGCCTATAATGATGAATTTCATGATGATTCTTACCATACAAAGATAAGGTAAATATTCATAAATCATATCAATAACCACAATCCATGTGCATCACCCAGGGGTGAAAATATGTCAACTGTAATAAGAGAAATACATAACAACAATTTCCCATTCCCATGTAATTTGGTATTTACCTAGATTGTGGGTCAGCTACTCCAGAGAATAGCTCATGAACAAGTTCCAACATGTTCATAATATCCCATATATATTATCATATTAAAAGACAAAATAAAAGAAAAAAAAACTCTAATACCAATTTGTGATGCCCCAAACTTGATGTCACTCAATGGTTCCCAAAACCTGGTTGTCCACATATCCTCAAGTGTACCTCCCCATACACTAGAGGCTACCAACTAGAAATTAGGGACTAGGGTGTGTCCATGGGGATACTATTCTATCATTTTAGATTGGAGAATTGTAGATATAATATAATATAGAAAATAGATAACAATAATTTAATCATAACAATGAATGAAAAAAACAAGAAGCGAAAGATAAGCATAAACATCCATCAATAATAATAAAGTTGAACAGTTGAACAGTATCATATACAAAATAATTTGATTGAATGTCTCTAAAAAATAGGAAAATCAGTATACAAGGCAGCAAGAAGATAGTATAGTACAAGCTATACAAAATAAAAAAAGAATAAATCTATCCAAGAATCCCATGCACTGACCTGGTCATATTCTACCAGACTATAAAAATAAATAAATCCAGAAATTCATGTGTCCAAGTCGAAACACTTCACTTATCCATACCTATGATCATATAATCTTCCAAGGTATGATAGCCCAGATAAGGTGTGAGATAAATCTCAATAGGAAACCACCAATGAAGTATATAAAAATATAGTCTATGAATATAAATTTAATGGTGTGAATTTATATATAAATATAATTCATTTCCAAATAATAACCCATACATGCTTCATCCTCAGTTGTTAATGTCTCTGAACATGAGATAATTTTATTAATTCATTTAAGTTCAGTTTATATAGATAAATCACGCAAATGTATCAGTAACACTAAAATAAATCATAGTAATAATGTAATTGGATCTAAGGTGAAACCAAGGCATCCTATACCTTAGGGGTCATCCAAATCATAGTAATAACTCATTCAGTCAATAAATAAAGGGTTTTGAGTGTAATCCAATGGTATTTCCCATAAAAATCCACTGTAAATGAGTCTAAATGAGTCTATGGAGCTCATCCATAGTAATCGTAGGCTAAGTATGATTGGGACCAATTGGGTGAATCCATGGTGACACACGTCTGAGGACGTCAATCTAGATCCATTGAGTGTATATGAGGCATCATAATATCTAGAGATATAATGAAGGGATACTATGGTGTCTTTTTGGGAATACTATAGTAGAAAAGGACCATGTTCCAAGGTGGGTATCTCCCTTGGAAATTAGTTCCTTGAATTAGAATGGAATTCTTGCAGTGCTCAATACATTCCCTTGGAAATCTAAGCATAGCTCAAGCCTGACCGCTGCTATAAAGGTAAAAAGGCCCAATGCAATAGAAAACCTATACATAATTCATTATTTAATATAATTCCATGTAATAAAAATTCCTTTTAATAATTAATTAGTTTCATTCCATTACCTTTCACTTCTGTGACAAGGTATATCAAGGAGAATCAACCATTTAGAACTTTAATTACATAATAATTTATTAGGTTCATTCTATTCCATTTTATAATCATGAAAATGTGAATATGGACATGTAACTAATTACCCTTAAATTGTGTTTTACTAGGCCAAGTGACAAGTATAATATAATTTCGAATTAATAATCCATTATTCAAGTTAAAAAAATACTAGAAAATATTAAGTTATAATTATATACAATATACATGTGCTATCCATTTATAATACATAATTTATTTAAATAAAAATGAATTACTATTACCATGGTCAATCCAACACACCCTAACAATGTATCAAATAATTATAACAAGGGTCATAAAGGTATAACAAGGAAATCACCCTACTTGGGGTGAATGAAATTGAGGTCACAACCTCCAATGGTATGAAGAACATGTATAAATAGGGCTCTAGATTATGAGAACTATGATTATAATTAAGTCATATGAATTTTAGGTGGAAAACCTATTGAAACTGGAATGCACAAAAAATGTAAATTTATAAACGATGAAAATTTAAGGGAAAAGTCATATAACACATAAATTATGAATATTTCACTCTCCTCTTCTACCGTAGGTGTGCGGCCTTGGGTGCACTATTAGTTCAAATTATGTTCCTTGATCTTCCCTCTGAAATGCCCCTCATGCTTAGGAGAAATCATGTGAACTGGGTGGTATAGTTTCTACTAACTATGTGGCCTAGTTATTTCTTCCACTAGATAGGGTTCCAAGCTTCAAACGAGCCCTATGAATCCCTGAAACATCTAATACCTCATTATTAATCCATAATAGGTCCAAGATAAAGTATTATATCAAAATTTATAGGAATTTACCTCATATAAAATTCAGGTTCTTACAATAGTCGACTGTAAGAAGAATGTAATAGAATCAATTGGAAGGGGGAAAGAGTACCATGAAATCGATTCCCCAAATATCAAAGATATCACATAATATTAAATTATTTTGGGGGATTTCATTTATTTTAGAAATTATCCCAAACTTTTGATTAGTGGGACATGATTAAAATAACTCTTGTGAGTCCTTGAAGAGTGAAGGCCAAAAGAATCTATAGTCAAGGACCATTTAGGAGGTCCATTGTGGTCCAAATTGGCCACCTCTAAATATTGAGGGGTATAATTTTATGATGAAGAAATATTTTTCTTCATCAACACATATATTAATCACCATGTAAGCCCTAGGTTTCCAATTTTTATTACCAACCCAAAAATTGTATTTTGAATCACTTTTAAAATTAAATTTTTTTTCTTTTGAAAAAATTTCAAGAAAAACATCAGTAACCATGTAATTTAAAATTGTGGAATACCTTGGTAAATTTGGAGTGAGGTATGAGATGTTTTAAATGGTAAATTAGGGGTCAATTATTTTAAAATTAGAAGAATTATAAATTCTACTTAGGTGACCATCCATAGGGTTATCATTTTTATGTCTATATTTGATCTCTAGGTAAAACTCTTAGATAATTAGGATCCATATTATTATCCTCAGTTTGGAATCAAATTTCTTTATTAAGAACTTTAATGATGAATGTTTTATAAAGATAATGATTTTGGCACCTAAGAGATAGGGATGGAATTTATCCAAAGAAAAAACCACAAGTATATGTTCATTTTCAGGGACAGTCTTATGAGATTGAGTTTCATCTAGTTTTTTTAGGCATAATAAATGGAATGAGTAAAGTTTTCTCTTCTTTGACCAATTACATCCCCAATGGACCTATCATAAGAATAACATATCAATTTGAAGGGTAACGGAAAATATGGGGGTTGAATTATCAGGGAAGATGTAAGCATAACTTTGAGTTCAAAAAAGTTTCTCTTACAAGAGTCATCAAAATGTAATGTAATATCATACCAGTGTAGCTGAGTGAGTGGGAGGGAAATCCTACAGCAGTTTTGGATGAATCACTGATATAAATCATCATGTCCAAGATATGATTGAATTTCTTCAACTAATATGGGTTCTAGAAGTGATTGGATCACTTCAATTTTACCTGGATCAACTTGAATACCCTCTTGGGAAATTATGTTCCCTATAATAATCCCATTGGTAACCATGAAGTGACATTTATCAAAATTAAACACAAGGCTACATTTGACACACTTTTGTAGGACTAGATAGAGTAAATGAATAAATTATTCAAACAAATACCCATAAAAGGTAAAGTAATACATGATACCTCCCTGAAATTATTAATGAATTTGTAGAAGATACTCATTATACACCTCTAGAATGTATTATAAGCATTTAAAAGGCCATAATTCATTCTCTTATATGCATATGTTCCAAAGGAGAAAGTTAATGTAGTATTTTCTTGGTCCTAAGGTGTGATTGGGATTTTAAAGTAGACCATGTGTCCGTCAAGAAATCAATAATGTGAATTTTTGGCTAACCATTCTAGAGTTTGATCAAGTAATGTAAGTAGGAAAGGATATTTTCATGTTTTAGCATTCAATTTTGGAAATCTATAAACACATGACATTTTTTCACTCAGTTTGGGACCACCTCTCCATGTTCATTTGTGAAAATAGTTATCCCACCCTTATTGGGTTCCACTTAAATAAGAGTAACACATTAACTATCAGAAATTGGGTAGATAACACCATATTTAATGATCATGATGATATATTCTTTAAATATATCAATTATGAGTGGATTGAGTCTTCTTTGTGGTTGTCTTATTTATTTGTATGATTCTTCTAAATGGGTGTGATGCATGTAAAGGGTGGGTTCAATTCCTGGTATGTCATCTAGGGTCAAAACTATGGTATTTTTTTCCTATAACACCCAAAAAAAGGTTGGAATGCTCTGTTTTACTAAGTGTAACAAGGATAATGAAAGTATAAGAGTGTTCATGGAAAACAAATGCATACTTCATGTGTTCAGGAAGAGGTTTCATATCTGTTTCATCCTTTATTTGTGGTACAGAAAACTTAGTAACATAATAAGGGGTTCTAGTTGGGTTTTTTTCATTTTCCTCATTACTTCCCAAGGTGTAATAGTAGATATCGTAGGTGAGATATGATTCCAAAGAGTTTTCAAAATCCTTTAGATTTATAAAGTCTATAAATGAATGGTCAAAATCTACTTCTCCATTTTTTAATTGGTTAGTCATGGTGAACATTTTAAAAACTCTCTTATCATTATAACAAGAATAACATGATGTAATAGGATTCAATAAAATCTTATAAGTTTCCTAAAAAATTATAGATAGACAATATTTATTAATCCACTAATGGGTATCACATTTATTGAAAAATATTTAACTTGACCTGTTGGTCACCAAATACCATGGACAATATGTCTTCATGGACATAAATTTTAGTTCTAGATATTTTGAGTAATGGTATTCCAAGAATCATGTGAGATAGAGAAGAAAATGTCTGACTATCTATTTCAAGGACATATAAATCATCTGGGAAGATAAGATCATTCACTGAAACAAGGACATCCTCGATTATTCCCTCAGTAGTGGTAGTTTTTCAATTAGCTAACTATATGAAAATATTCATTGGGTTCAAGGATCCTAGACCAAGGATTTATAATATGTATTTGGGAATTGAATTTATTAAGGCTCCTAGGTCTATGAGTTTATCATCAAATTTGGAACTCCCTAATTGGCATGGAACTGTAAAGGTCCCTAGATCTATTCACTTTATGGGAATGGACAGCTGGGTTGAAACATTTTTAATGGTCCTAAGTTATATATTGTGGGTTCACAATTCCTTAAGAAAGTTTTCATACTTATGGATTTTTTTATGGTATATAATATGTGAATTTTAACTTCAACAAATCTAAACATGTCAAGCATTTCAGAATCTGGATCAAAGGGATTCTCTGTCTTAGAGATAGATTGAGGAAAAGGAATTTGGTTACATAGAGGAATGAAAGGAGAAAAAGGAGTTACTTCAGGTTATTTTCCTAGATTTCTATTCTTTTATTTTTTTCATCTCAATATATAAATGGTATTTGAAGACTCTTCATGAGGAATATAAATTTCCTTTCTAAATCTAAGTGAAATTTCACTTACATTACCCATGGGGTTAATCAATGGTTAAGCTGTGATTTTTAGATGAATTTGATTTTTCTTACTGACATAGGTGGGATGGAAGTTGAAAATTTTGGTTTTAAATGTTCTTGATGTTATAATGGTTGAAGGTGTAAAGAACTTCCACAACACTTTCCCAATGGTTTCATAGAAGAAGATTCATTTCCCGCATTGGGATTGCCTTGATTTTGGTTCTTTGGAAATCGATTGGATTGTATTGTGAATTGGGAAGGCCCACAATGATAGTGGAAACTAGTAGTTGTAGGATGAGTATGGATACATTGATGTTGAGGAACAAAAGGATAAGGTTTTTGGAAGTTTCTCCCACCATGACCATATTGGAATTGGTTTGGATTTTGAGGTGGGAATTAAGGAGGTGGGATATGGGATTACCAAAACTCAAGCTTGGATAGTCTTTCTATTATAGATTATAGGTTGGAGAGAAGGGATCATGGTGAGGTTGGTTGGAGTTTCTAATGAACTAAACTAGTTGTTTAGGGTTTGTGTTCAATTGAGAAAATGATGTATTGATCTCTATTGGTCCAGATGAATATGACTGATCATCCTATAACTGTGGACATGTGTAAGTTATATTAGCTGGTGGGATACATATTCCATAGTTTTTTATAGTTCCCAAGAATAAATATTGTTGAAAATATTATATTGGGTCTTTCTTAGCCACAACTAGTCACACAAGTTCTATAAGATCACTCATCCACTCGGTCCTCTTGTTAGGCTCCATGGATTTATTCTCATAGAATTTTTTAAATTGAGTATATTCTCAATTATTGAATTGTTGTGTGTTTACAGCCATGTTTCTTATAAGATATCATGTAGCTGTAGTTATTTTTTCAACAAGAGAACTTCCACTTGAAATATCAATGATAGTTTGCTCCATATAAAATAACCCCTCATAGAAGTATTGGATCAAGTGTTGGTCAAGTGTTTGGTTGTGTGGGAAAGTTTCCATAATATTTTTGAACCTCTCCCAGTACTCATGGAGTGATTTATTGGGGAATTAATAGATACTAATAATTTCCGTTTTTA
The DNA here is from genome assembly GCA_963277665.1 of Viscum album. Lineage (NCBI taxonomy): Eukaryota > Viridiplantae > Streptophyta > Magnoliopsida > Santalales > Viscaceae > Viscum > Viscum album. Next base: position 1,973,343,249 of record OY728157.1, on the reverse strand, counting down.
AATAATCAGATCAAGAAGTGGGAAAGAATTTTTCTAAAAATATACACTTCAATTCATTCCATGTGTTTATGGAACCAGTAGGGAGGTAGTAAATCTATGAATTTGTAGAATTAATGTAATGACTCGAACTTCTGAATAATATTTTTTCAAGAAAATGTACATTTTACTATGTCATAAAAATATATAAGTATAAACTAAATGTGACCGTCTGGTATTGACTATTGTATGACTGTTGGTTGATATGATTATTGGAAATAATAAAAAAAATTAATGTTATAATTATTATTTATAAATAGAAATGATAATGGATAATTAATGTAGAAAGAAGGGTTGATGGCCTCATACAGTATACTCTTGCAGTATGAAGCCCAATTTTCAGAAATTGGGGAGGAGATAGTGTCACTAGGATTCACACTAGACCAAGACCAATCTGAGCATCAACACATTAATCTTGAAAGAAATTTCATACAGGATAATTTCATGTTAGTAGGATTACCACTCAGGCAATGTTATCCAAGGTTCCCCATGGGTCTATCGCCATTGAATAGCTTACCCTTAGGTATTGTATGTGTGTTTTTCAATGTTTTATGTGTCATGGCCTTAGTTACATAAAATGTAATCCCTTTTTTAAAATAAAATTTTTATTTCATCATTTCTGTTTTAAGAATAGTTTGGCTTAAAAATTGAGATAAAATTTGATAAATTGATTTTTTGGGTAAATATTTTACTTTTCAGAGAGATATAAATTATTATATTAAACTAAGTTTTTATTAATAATTTTTATTATAATGAAATAGTGTTATAAAAACACTCATTTTTTATTATAAATGACAAAATAATTTTATTTTTTAAGTGTTGAAAATTTTACTATGATGTTTACTATACATTTTATGTCTGCTGTTATTTTTAATAATTAAGTATTTTAGAGTTAAAAGTTAAATTTATCATATTTAGAGAATTATTATGATAAAATAAATTTCATTTTTTAATTCTGAAGGTCGATATTAGGTTATGGTGAATTTATGATATTTTTATAAAATATTTTGTTTTTTAGTGAATAGTAAAAATATAATTATGATTTTTTGGTATGTTTAATGACACAATTGATGATGTCATAATTATGTAATAATTTTGGTTGACTCTTAACGAATAAAATAGGAAATTAGTTGTCCCAAGTGACTAATCCCATGGGAAAATACCATGTTCAAGCCCATGGTTTTGTAAATACCACTAATGAGGTGTCCTTATAAATTAATAAAAAAACTCCATCTCTTTTACTATAAATTCCCACCCATTCCTTAGTTTTATTTCATTCCAAAATCATCACCATCAAATATATTATATTATTACCTCCCAATTAGTCCTTCCAAAGTGTCCTTAGGACCCCAAGGTCCCAATCTTGGTTTTTTAGAGGTTACACTTCAAGGTAAGGGACTTCTCAACTTCTCATTTCCTTTCAAGTTCTATTTTAAGTGGTATGTCATTAAAATTTCCATAAAATATTCTTATTTAAATTTTATTATGTACCTATACATTATAATGATTATTTTATGAATTTATGAAACTTTCCCCCTCTCTTTTTAATTTTTTATAATACCATGTTTCAAACTCAGTATGCTGCAAAATTTTCATCTAAAAAACTATCTCTTTTTCTCAAGAAAATATTTTATTTTATTTATGTGAAAACTAAAACCTATATCATTTCTAGGTTTATTCATAAATACATAAAAATGGTTTATTTAATTTTAGAATTGATATATATAAAACCCTCATTCTCTTTTCTTGGGTTATAAATGATCTAACGATCATGTTTGTAAGTACTTTTTAAAACACCATGATTTTGATATGAAACCCATTTCTTTTATACTGTATGGGTGATTTATGAAATATTTGATTATTATATTTTTGAATCACATGAAAATAAATACATATTAAGGTTTCACCCTGATAGATCTCCAATTCATTGGTTAAATAAGTTAATCTCTATAGATGACAAGTTTTATGATACCTTGGTGAATAACCATGGAAAGTTTTATGAAACCTTGGGGACAGACCTTGGTAATATGCTTATGAATGTCTAAATTAAATTATGTATTCACATTTTAAAGTTATTATTCAAGTAATTATTTTTATAATATTCCTCTTTCTCATTCCTTTAAAAAAATTCCTCATATTCTTATTGATATATCTCAAGTTCACGTGTAAATTATTTCACTTGTTTTACCTTACTAGGACTTCTGCTCACCCTTTCCTTTAAAGTATGTCTCCAAGTTATGAGTTACAATAAATGTACCTAGTATAAACCTTTAATAATCCATTAATGTGTAATATAATAATTTTTTTGTTTTCATGTATTATGTACCTTATTTCCAATACACTAAACTTTAAAAGATCCTCTGTCTGTAAAATGTCATGTAAAGTTATGTAATAAAAAGGCAGGATTCCATAGTTGGTATCAAAGGATAGTTTATTTATTTGTGTAAATTAGAATTTTAAAAATTTAGGAAGATCTATAAGGATAAATTTAAATATAGGAAAACATCCTAGTATTTTAGGGAGATATTAAATAAGAGGTTTCTAAAAAAAGAAATATATGTCTGGATATGAACAAGTGGATGTGGCTCTAGAAAAGATGTATCTAGGGGTAAAACCTGAAAACACCACATTGAGATAGACTCAAACAGGAATTGGTACATGACAACAGGTCTTTATGCACTCCTACTTTGACACTCCTGAGGGATATGTTTGGTTAATCACAATCTTTTTATAAACAATTCTGAAGGATTTATAAAAAATGTAATTATTGATAATGAATAATGTATCTAAGCATGATGTTTTAAGAAATAAATATTCTTTAGATTTATAAGATTATTAAATGAAAAAAGTTTCTCACTAAGGTTTTCTTATTTTATAAAATGGTGGGAAATAGGATGAAATGTTCAAATGGTGACTACAACAGACCACGTGTTGATGACCCTCTAATGGAATCCAGAATGGAAACATTCATAAGAATGATGAATCAACTAACTCAAGTTATAAGAAATAACTTGAATCAAATGAGAGACTGATCTCACCAAGAAAGGAACAAAATTCTATTGAGTACTTTATGTGTCAATGACCACCAAAGTTTAGTGGATCCACTGACCCATTGATTGCAGAATAATGGATAAGATCTATAGAAAATATCTTTTCTATACAAAGTAGTTTTGAACAAGATAAATTCACCTAGGATTTGTAATGATTAGAGGGAGAAGCTAATAAGTGGTGGGTGATGATTAAAAACATGATACCAAGAGAGGATATTGAAGCTATTTTGTGGGAAGAGTTCAAAGGGATCTTCTTCAATAAGTATTTCCCTAGTTCAACGAGAAAAATAATGGAGAAATAATTTCTCCTGATGAAGTAGAAGGAGAATGAATCTATGACAAGCTACGAGATGAATTTCACAAGGCTTTCACATTACACCTATATATTTTTCATGGATCCTAATGGTAAGGTTGATAGATTATTTGGTGGACTAAGACCTCATCTATGGAAGAATATATCCAATCGAGACTATGAAATCTATGAGGAGATCATACAAAGTGCTATAAAAGTATAAATGGTGTTCGATGAGACATAGTGGTCCCATAAATCCAATAAAAATAAGAGATCAATGGATCCAAGCTTGGGGAGTATCCTTGATTAGGGAATAGGAGTAAATCAAGTACAACTTCCCATGTGCATTAAATAGGGGAAGAATCATTTAGGAAAATGCTTGGTTAAGAGAGGGAAGTGTTACAAGTGTGGAAGATATGGCCATATCACTCAAAAAAAATTAGTGAGGTGATGCCTCAACTTCCCAACACTAGTGACAAAGGGAAGATTGTACAGGACCTACTTAAAGTCCAATCCTTCAAGTGTGGAAATCTTGGTCACTTTTCCAATCACTGTCCAAATCCAAGGGTAGTGGAGGGGAATCACCATTAGGATCTGCATAGGATAAGGGAGTAAGGATGTGATTTTTCTATCAAGATAGATGAATTTGAATCTCTAAATGATGTGGTGGTAGGTACTCTTGTTTTTCTATCAAATCTATCAAGTACTTTGTTTGATTATGGTTTTACGCATTCCTTAATTTATTCCATGTTTGCAAAGGATATAGAATCAATCCCTGAACTACTAAAAGTAGATTTATCAGTCAAGACTCATAGAGGGATTATCCAAGCATAAATAGTGTTTAGAAACTCTAGTATTTACTTTAGAGAGCAAAATCGTATAGAAAATCTAGTTGTCATTTCCATGTTGGAATTCAACATTATACTAGGGATGGACTGGCTCTCAATGTATAATTCTAAGATCAAATGAAAAAGTAAGTAAATCTCAGTATTCTTGAATGTAAAACCTATAGTTATCTTCCAAGTAGATATATCTCAACCTAATAATTGTCTAGAAGCACCTCCTATATCCTTCTTTATGGATTTAATCTTTGAATAAGAAGAAGGAAATGAGTGTGTAAGGATGGATAATATCCCCATAATTCAAGAATACATTAATGTATTTCCTAAGGATTTACCTGGACCTCCCCCAGAGAGAGAGGTAGATTTATCCATTGAACTCGTACCTGGATCTCATCTGATATCAAAAACCCCTTATATAATGGAAAATGTGGAGCTTGAGGAATTAAAGAAAAAACTCCAAGATCTTTTGGATAAGGGGTCTATTTGACTGAGTGTGTCTCATTGGGGATTGAATGTTCTATTTTTGAAGAAGAATGATGGATCAATGCTATTATGTATTTATTATAGAGAACTAAACAAGATCATGGTGAAGAACAATTACCCTCTTCCAAGAATTGATGACTTATTTGACCAGATTCATGGGGCTCAATTATTCTTGAAAATTGATCTTTGATCTGGTTATCATCAAATAAGGATGAAGAAATATGATATTCCAAAAACTACCTTCCAATAAAGATATGGGAATTATGAGTTTTTTTATACCTTCTATATTGACTAATTTAACTACAATATTTATTAATGTGATGAATAGAGCCTCTAATTACTACCTTGATAACTTTGTGTTAGTTTTTATTGATTACATTCTGATATATTCTAAAAAAATTAGGATTATGAGGATCATCTAAGGGTTATTTTCCAAACACTACAGAAGCATATACTTTTTTGTAAAGTTAAAAAAATGTAAATTTTGGTTACAATAAGTTGCTTTCTTGGGGAAAATTGTAACCAATGAAGGAATATCAGCTGACCCTGCAAATACAAAGGTTGTTGAGGAGTGGCCTCATCATACAATAATAATTGAGATTTATAGTTTCCATTTTTTAGAAAGATATTATAAGAAGTTTGTAGAAAAATTTTCATGAATTTCTAATCCAATAACCAAGTTAACTAGAAAAGGGGTTAAGTTCACCTTGATAAATCAGTGTGAGTAAAGTTTCCAAGAGATGAATAAGAGATTGGTTACTACACCCATGTTAACTCCAACCACAATCGGATAACGATTATTTATTTTTAGCGATTTATCTCTAAATGTGATGGGGTGTCTCCTCATGAAAACTGATAAGGTGATTGCTTATGCATCTCAACAGTTAAAGCCCCATGATAAAAATTATCCTACGCATTATTTGGAGCTGGTAGTGGTTATTTTTTCTCGAAATATATGGAGGCACTATATTTATGGTGAGAAGTGTGATATATAAATAGAAAATAAAAGATTAAATTATAATTTCACACAAAAGGAATTGAATGTAAGATAGAGTAGATGGTTAGAACTTCTTAAATACTATGATTGTTCAATTCATTATCATCCTTAAAGAGAAAACAAATTTCTCTGATTCATTATGTAGTAAAGACCCTATTGTTCTATCAATGATGAGGATTCAAGGTGATACTTTGATCAAAGACCTAGTAAAAATGGATATGGGAATTTTAAGGGAAGGTACATCATCAACCCTATACCAAATGATTTCTCAACCTCCATTACTAGAGAATATCAAGAAAGCTCAAAAATAATATCCTTTGTTATAGAAGAAGTTTGAGGTTGTGAAGGATGGGAAGTTTCTTGAGTTCAATATTGATCAACAAGGTGTACATAAATTTCATTCAAGACTATGTGTTCCATATATTTTGGAAATAAAGAAGGAGCTGATGGATGAAGCTCATAACATTACATTATCTATACATCCTGGATTCACTAAAATTTATAGGGACCTTCATGATAATTATTTGTGGGATAACATGAAAAGGGATATTTTCAACTACACTACAAGGTGCTTGGTGTTTCGAAAATTGATGGCAGGGAGACAACTTCCTAAAGGGGTATTACAATCACTACCCATACCAACATGAAAGTGGGACAATATCACTATGGATTTTTTCACTAGCCTCCTAAGAACTTCTAAAGGAAATAATGTGATATGGGTTATAGTGGACCATCTCACCAAGAATTCCCATTTTATCTCTTTTTAAGAAGATTTATATCTTGATCAACTTTCCATGATTTACGTGTCTGAAGTGGTAAGTTTTCTTGGGGTTCCACTCACTTTCATATCTGATCATGATCTGAGGTTCACATAAAAATTATAGATAATTCTTCAACATGAATTGAGTACCGAATTGAATTTTAGTACGGCCTATCACCCCCAAATTGATTTCCAATCTAAAAGGACTATTCAAACACTAGAGTACATTCTGAAAACATGCTCATTGTAATTTAAAAGTGGATGGCATCAACATATCCTATTAGTTATGTTCTCTTAAAACAACATATTACATTTGAGCATTCAAATGGAACCCTATGAAGATCTATATGGAATGTTATCTAGAAATCCTACTTGTTGGGATGAATCTGGTGACAAAAATACTCTTGGGCCTTGTCTTGTGTAATAGGTGACAGAAAAGGTTCATTCCATCCAACAACACATAAAGGATACTGAGAGTCGGCATAATAGTTATGCTAACAACCATTGAAGGGACTTGTAGTTTGATGTTGCTGACAAACTCTTCCTTTTAATTTCACCTTGGAAGAGAGTCATGAGGTTTGGGAAGAAAGGTAAGTTCAACCCTAGGTACATTGTCCCCAATTAAATCCTTGATTGTATAGGAGCAGTGTCCTATCGGCTTGCACTTCCTCCAAATCTAGAACAAGTTCATGATGTTTTCCACATATCCCTTTTGAGAAATTATATACCTGACCCTTCACATGTACTGAATCTGGAGGTGGTACAGCTGGAACATGTTCTCTCTTATAGGGATTAGTCGGTGGATATCTTGGATTGTAGATAAAAGGTTCTATGCAACAAGACTACCCACATTGTTAATGTGTTGTGGAGGAACCATAAATATGAAGAATACATGTGGGAACAAGAGGAGACTATGAGTTAAAAGTACCCACACCTTTTTCATATGAGGGTTTGAGTTGAAATTTCAATGATTAAATTTCTTAAGGGGGGATAATGTAACAACCCTAACTTTTGAATAATATTTTGTTTCTTGAAAATGTATGTTTTACTATGTCATGATCAATAAAAATATACAAGTATAAATAAAATGTGACCAATTGGTTTTGACTGTTGTATGATTTTTGTTTAATATGATCACGAAAATCAATAATAATTTTTAATGTTATAATTATTGTTTATAAATAGAAATGATAATGGATAATTAATGAAAAAAGAATATTTGATGGACTCATCTAGTAGACTATTTCCATACAAATCCCATTTTTCAAAGCTTGGGAAGGAGGTACCATCACTGGTCTTTACCATAGACCAATAAAAAGCTGATCTTCAAAATGTTAAGCTTTGAAAAAAATGCCTATGGGAGAATTTCATGTTAGTGGAGATTACCACTCAAGCAACGTTATCTGAGCCGCCCCAAGAGTACATCACTATCACACACCTTACCCATAGGTTGTATGTGGGTTTTTTAAGGGGTTATGTTTCAAGGCCCTAGTTACTTAAAATTTAATCCCTTTTTTAAAATAAAATTTTAATTTCATCATTTCTATTTTAATAATTTTTTTGCTTAAAAATTGAGATGGAATTTCATAAATTGATTTTTCAGGTAAAAATTATACTTTTCAGAGAGATATAAATTATTATATTAAACTAATTTTTTTATTAATAAAGTTTATTATAATTAAATAGTGTCATAAAAACATTATTATTAATTAAAAATGATAAAATAATTTTATTTTTTTAAGTGTCGAAAATTCCACTATAGAGTTTACTATGCATTTTCTATCCACTATTATTTTTAATAATTAAGTATTTTAGACTTAAAAGTTAAATTTATCATATTTATAGAATTATTAAGATAAAATAAATTTCATTTTTGAATTCATAAGGTTGATATTAGGTTACGGTGAATTTATGAGATTTTTATAAAATATTTTGTTTTTTCGTGAATAGTAAAAATACATTTTTGAGTTTTCAATATGTCTAATGACATAATTAATGATTTAATAATGATTTAATAATGTTTTTAGACTCTTGAGTATTAAAATTTAATATGAGGTGTTCCAAGCGGCCAATTCCATGGGAAAATACCATGGGCATGCCCAAGGTTTTGCAAATACCACTAATGAGGTGTCCTCGGAAAATAAAAAGAATAGTCTCTCTTTTACTATAAATACCCACCCATTACTTCATTTAATTCCATTCCAAAATCATCCCCCTAAAATATATAATATTATTACCACCCAAATCTTCCTCCCAAGGTTTCATTAATCTCTCAAGGTCCTGATCTTGGATTTTTAGAAGTAACTCTTCAAGGTAAGGGAATTATAAACTTCTCCTTTCCTCTCATGTTTTATTTTATGTGGTATGTATATCAAATATCCATTCCATGTTCTTATTTATGTTTTATTTTTTCCCTATAATATATTATGATTATTTTATGAATGTTTTACCCTTTTCTAATATCTTTTTAATATTTTATAAAACCATGTTTCATACCCTTTATGCTGCATGATTTTCGTCTCAAAATATCTCCCTTTTTCTCAAGAAATTATTTTATTTACTCTATTTAAATGCCAAAACCTATTTAATTTCTAGATGTATTCATAAAAAAATTATTTATTTTAGTCTATAATTTACATACATAAAACCCACATTCCATTTCTGTGGGTTATAAATGACATAATGAACATGTTTTTAAGCACTTTTTAAAATGCTCGGATTTTGATATGAACCCCATTTCTTTTATTCTCTATGTGTTATTTATGAAATTTTTTATTATGATATTTTTATATCTCATGAAAATAAATACCTATTATGGGTGTTCCCTAATCGTTCTCCAATGAATTGGGTAAAGAAATTAATCTCTTGAGATGATAAGTTTTACGATACTTTGGTGAATAACCTTGGTAATTTTTATGAAACCTTGGGGATAGACCTTGGGGATATGCTTATTAATGTCTAAATTAAATTTATTAGACACATTTTCAAGTTATGATTCAAATTATTTATTTTATGATATTCCTCTTTCTCATTCCCTTATGAAAATTCCTCATGTTCTTATTGATATCTCTCAAGTTCACATGTAAATTGTTTTACTTGTTTCCCTTACTGGGCCTTCTGTACACCCTTTACTTTGATTTTTGTTCCTAGTTTATAAGTTGTAATAAATTTAATTAGGATAAACATTGAACAAGCCTTTCTTTTGGAATATAATAATGTATTAATTTTTCATGTATTATGTACCTTATTTCCAAGACACAAAACATCAAAAGAAACTCTATTTGTAAAATTTCATGTAAAGTTATGTAACAAAATGATAGGATTCCATAGTCATATAGGGAGAAAGTGAATGGTCAATGTTTTATTTTTTCTTTATAAATCCATTTAGGATTCATGGTATAGCATGCCACATGTAACTATTTGAGGTAAATATGCGGATCCTCAATGGCTAGCCCATAGAAATGAGGAAAAAGATAAATCCAACTTGATTTCAGGTCAAGATATACCTATATTTTGGGATATTGAATTTAAAGAGGTTAGTAATTCATATCAGGGGAAATGAGTTATTTTAAGATTTGTGTAAGAATCTGGTTCTTCCTTTTAGGTTCGTGTTTTTTTTGTACTTCAGAAAAAGGGGGAAAACAGGCCAAGTACTAGCTGAAAAATTGTTACATGAATTGGATTAGGGTTACATGTCATGTAGTGTGGAAATGTGAAATGGCCATAAATGGTGTGTAGGGATGTCAATAAGAAATATAGGACCAACCATGTACATGTTGTGTACTCCCAGTACACACCATGTAGTCATGTCGGTGGGACTTTTTAATGACCTGGAAAGTAAGTTAGAAAAACTAGCCACATCACCCATATACAAGGAATGTATATATATAGTGCATGGCGTGTACTTTATAATTTTTTGTTAAAATAGTAATTAGCCTCATTTTTTTTCAATTCATGAAATAACCCTCGCAAACCAGTCAATCGAACATCATTTTGGATCATGATTCTTCATCTGAACCCCGATTCCAATGTCGTCAGATGCATTAGAACCCAATCGATAATCTCTTGATTCCCCTTGAGTCATTCTTCATGATTTCTTCTCTCTGCCAAGTTATCAAGGGTTGGGTTTTTTTGGTTTTGTTGTGGATCTACCTCGTTCTAGGCCAAATAGAGGCCAACGCTGGATGAGGAGTGTCGTGCGTGTATGAGGTGGGTGGTGCACACATTATTTTGTGTTTTTGTGTGCTTTTGGGTGGAGTGGCCTTTAGAGAGTCTTTAGGTATTTTGAGTGATACCTTTTTATAACTATTGTTTCATATTGAATTGAATATTAGACTCATGGGATGCTTTTAGGCATGCCCTATACATAAATTTCTTGAGTGAGGCTTGGAGAGAGGCCATTGCTCATTAGGACATTTTGGTAGAGATGCCGAAATGGTTTTAAATGATTTGTGTTTTTAAAATAATATGTTTAGATTGTTTATGTTTGATTAAACTATTAAGAGTCATTCAAGACCACAATGATTCTATGTTATAGTTATTATCTATTATAATTAAATCTACTTAAATTGAATTTGTTGTTTAAAGTAATTTATTGTGATTTATATTTTTATAATGCTTGAGATTACATGTGCTGAGACCCTTGGGGTTGTGATGGGATTGACCCAAGGTTGGGATGGCATGGACATTGGTACTGATTGATGTTGATCATAGGTTCAGCTTGGACCAGATTTTCTTCGGTGGTTTTGACCATGGTATTTACAATTGTGGACATTGGTTTGAGGTGGTGTGACTGTCAGGTTGGGCATGGCCCAAGATAATTGGATGGAATAGCCATTAAATTTGAGCGACATGGTTATATGGGCATGAGGTTCCATAGATGTAGTGGATTAGGTTCTTATTTTGGTGATTTTCACTCACCTGTGAGGTTCAAATATCCAATGGAGTCATGTGCACACAGGTACACTCCATGATGAGGTGGTTTTGACCATTAGTGTGGGTAGAGGCCCCCGATAGTTGTGTTTTAGGTATTTTGGTTTGGGGGTGCTTGCCATAGAAAGTTAGCGGAAGGTGAGGAGCCTTCAGTTGATAGTAATGGTACTATCAGGTTGGGGGATGAGGATCGTTGTGCTTGAGGTAATGGGACTGGATATTTATTTGAGGACAAACATTGTTGTTTCTCCAGTTGTCATGCCAAGGGCCGACATGAGATTTCAAGCAGGGTTCCATGGACTGGGTTACTTTTGTTTGGGTGTGACTTCAGGACATCATTAGTTTAAGACACGTGGTGTTAGGAGGCACATGGTTCAAGACTATGTGATTGGGGTGGAACTTGACGGTTCAGCAGGACTTTGTGACTATATAAGTACCTTGGTCCATGGGCTAAGGACCCCCTTTCTTCTGATATTCCGTCGTTGGCCAAAGCAAGTGACGTTCCCTGATGGCTGATGAGCACCAATGGAGGTGGTATTTATTATTACCTTGAACTATTTACCTTTGTTAGTGTTATTATCTACTTAAACACTTATACTAGGTAGGTACCATTGGGTGGTATCCAACTGAGATTCATCTCACACCCTACATGGGCCCCTCGGGATGCATGTAGACTTTATGGTTTTAAATACATGTAAGGGATCAGCCTCAGGAGATGGATTGTAGTACTATTTGGAATGAATATTGGTATGAACCATGAGGTCATTCTGAGATGGAGTTTTACTTTTGTTTAGTTTCCTTCCATCCTTATCATTCTTATTTATATGTTGCTACAGTGGTTATCCATGGGTTCCCTTTTTTTATATTGACATGTATGACCTACTATGGATGCATGCCTTATTATTTTAGTAGTGGTTAAAAGTTGTGTTTTTCATGATATTCTATTTAATTTCCCCTTATTTTATTTATTTATCATTTCTTCTATTTATATGATATTTTTTTGCTTCCACTTTGGAGGTCTGTTTTGAGTTTACTAAGTCATTTATTTCCACTACATGTGTTATGACTATACTTGGACCAGTGTATTATCTATTCCCATAGGTTATAGCCTCCCCACTATACATTTTTACACCCTTGCTACTAGTTAGCAGCCTTTATCATTCATGGAGGTGCACCTAAGGTCAGTGACACCCTGCCAAATAGCACAGTTTGGGTGGTTTTTCAGGTCTGGGATGTTACAAAGTGGTAACAAATGAGTTTTTGATAAGGATTTAGAAGCATATTTTTAATGGATACTAATGTGATCGAGACTACCTTTCTTTTCTACTAGTCTTATTATTTGGGATTATGGTATTCTGAAGATAGGTTATTATCAGAACTAGATTTCAAACTCGTGCTTGTGTACCTACAGCCCCATGTATGAGGGGTGGATTGAGTTACCTTGGGTGGGTTATTCTATTTTTCTTTGGATTATATTATAGTTTATATAGTTTCCACCTTGGTTTCTCACTTGGATTTTAATGATTATTGACTGTGGTATGTGACCCTTGACCCGGTATAGTAACGGATAATTGGACCTTGGCTCGGTAAGGCATGGCGTGTTTGCATGGATTTTGATAGGCATAATGTTTAGGGTATTTTAATTTCATATATGCATGTATGCTTTTTGAAGTGATAATAATGTGTGATATATATCAATTGTCATTCTTTATAGGATTTTCAAATGTGAAATGTGATATTCCATGCTTTAAATTTATGTGAAAAATCACATGTGGAATGTGACTGGGCTTGGCTCTTATATGAGCAGGCAGGTACTACGGTTGAGGTTATTTTGATCACCAGGATTGGGAAATGTGGTCGTTGGATTGAGAAAATGGTGGTTGTTAGGATGGGCATTTTCTGAGGATTTTGTGATACTTGGATTTGTTGAGGGCGGGTAAAGAGTCCATGAGGCTGGGATACTGTGGGTCATGGTTGCGATGGGGAGAGTAAGGTCAGTTGTTATGCGTGGCCTCTTTAATTCTTTCCCAACTATGTTATATATATTTTTATATATTTGGGTTTTCTAGACATTAATGGTATTTAGAAGGTTCCTCTTAGCCAGATCAAATAGAGCATCAGGCGGGTGATGGTACAGTGGCTCAGGAGCATGATCAAGTTCAGAACCCTAAGGGTCAGGCAAATTATGAGCCACAGGTACAGACTTTGGGATAGGATCAGTTTTAGGATCTAGTGTATGAAAGATAGATACCGAGTTTGATAGCATTAAGTTCGTGTCTCACTGATCAAATCTAAACTAGCCTGGTATGTGTCTTGTAGGGGATCAACAGAGGTGCTTATGGAATAGATCCCTCTATGGATTACTTGAATCAAGAGTTCCAGTCACAGCACCCATTTCTTTTTCATGGTGAGGGTAGTCCACAGGAAGCTAAGTACTAGACAGAGAGCATGCATATGATCTTCGAGTTGCTGGAGATGCCTCCAGGGGTGAGGGTCAAGATGGAAACTTATATACACAGAGGACCGGAAAAGCGCTGGTGGAATGTGCAGGTTTAGGCTCCCAAACATGAGGGGCTGGCCTGGAAGGACTTCAAGGATAGATTCTTCAAGAACTTTTTCCCAGAGACGCTGAGGGCAGAGAGTGCTCGGAAGTTCTTCAACATTCAGTAGTGTTACATGACTGTCATGATCTATGCATCTACTTTCACTGATTTGTCTCGCTTTGCACCAGGTATGGTAAGTGATGACACCTCGAGGGTGAGGCAATTCGAAGATGACTTACAGAACACCATACTAGTGATGGTAAATATCATTAGGCTAGCCTAGTTCTCAAAGGCTGTGAATCAAGCACTCATAACTGAGGGAAACCTGAATGACATGTTTCACATGGGCCGCGTGGTGGCTTCAGTAGATGTTTTATATTGTAGGAAATGATGCTGGGATGAGTTTCAGTAGGGCGGTTAGGACAAGGACTCAGCTAGACCACCTTATCGCAGTTCAGTGGTGGTTTTCTTTTAGTGTGGACATCCAGGTCATGTATGGACTCTGTGTGATAGGTCTCCAAAGGAGTTTTGGGCATGTGGATAGGTTGGTCATCTCGATAGGTTCTGCAGGAAACCTTCTCAGGCATCTAGGAGGTAGAGACTGAGGCAGGTGTAGGTTTCATAAATCAGTTCAGGATCAGTACCAGGTGAGGGTAGCCTAGTTTCAACTGCACGTGAAGGACATGGTAGAGATAGTGGGACCTACCCATGGTGTAACACCCAATAGTTTGGAAAATAAATAATTAATGTATGAAACACTGAGTCTCTAAACAACACCACTTTGTTATAACCTAGCTAGTAAATATAATTATTTTCACCTTTTTGAATCGAAATTCAAAAAAATAACATACACAGTTGTGTTCAGTAAGTTATTTAGAGTCTGATAAGACAAACTTAATTCTTGGTGAATAGTAATATACCCTTATAAATAGTAATATGACCCTTATAAATATTAAATAATATTATTATTTTATTTTCTTAAGATATTAAGATAATAAGATTCTGATTAATTTTTCAATGTGATATAAAACGAATTATAGTTTTTAAATTATTATTTTTCGAAAAATTATGATTTTATTTAAAAATTAAATTAATAATATTTAGAAAATTATTTTCAGAAAATGGAGTTCTTTTTGAATTCTAAAAATTGAAAAATTGTTAGGGTAAATTTTTGGGATTTTTCAAAATTACTTGAATTTTTTATGAATAGTAAAATATGATAATTTAAAATAAATACTAAATACATGAATTATTGAGTCATAGGTGATGTAAGGCTGATGTAAGGCCACTAGGTTTGAAATCACATGAACATATTACTATTATTGGTCACAAGAATCAATACTATTGGTTGTCTTTGGAAAAATAATAAAATAATGATTAAGATATTCAAAAATTACTCCTCTCTTCCACTATAAAAACTCCTCATCACTGCCTCTCTTCTTCACACCTTTAAGACCCTAAGATCCTCAAATTTCTTCCCAAATACCCTTCCCTAGTCACTCCTCACGTCCAAGAGCTCTTGGTTATTCCAAAATACCCAAACCCCTTCCCTTAAAGAGATTCTCAAGGAGGTGGATTCAATAGGTAAATTCTCATTTTATTTCTTTCATTTTCATTTCAGATTTCTTTCTATGGTTATCCTCTCCTCACCTCTACTTAAAAAATGACCATGATAACTCCATTATCATCTATATAATTTAAATATACCATGTGAATGTAATAACCATCATCAATATCCATACTCTCTCTCTTTTATTTTATAAACAAAATCATCATATGTGAGGTGCCAATTTACAACCTTCATGGACGAAGAAGTTTCGTTCTTCAATTTCTCCTTAATTAATGGTCATGAAACCATATTGATGGTTGAACCAGACTATAATATATTTATTATAAACTAATTAATATTCAGGAACTAGTATATATACATAATATTAAATCATATGACCAAAAATAGTTCCTAATAATCAAAATACCTCTAAAATAATCTAAGTGTTTGTCATTAATATTTAATCTAATGATTCATCCTCATTCCATGTAACCAAATGATATAAATTACCATTAACACCTATATATGTTCATAATTAATGTTTAAATTTAACTCTAGATATTTACATCCATTCCACACGAACTTCATTACTTAAAAACAAGTGAATTGATTGTGAAAATAAAGAAAACAAACACTCCGGAATAATGGAATTCAATATTATAACTTATCAATAAGGAAATAAATGAACTAAAAAATTATGATAAACTAAATACATGTCTAATATGTTCTGAATTAATTTATTAATAATTCTAATTTCATATTCTAGGACATTATGTTCAAGAGCATAACACATTCGGACTTAAGGTAAGGGCTTTTCACCCGAACCTCCATTTTCATTCTGGTTAATTTTATTATCTACTTACCTCAATAAAATTATTATTAATTCATATGTACTACTCATAATTTCTATTTTAATGTTATATATATGTGTTCTAACCAGAACCATACCTTCATTTATGGGGAGTTATATGTTTTAAAAGTATCTTTCAAAAATCCTTCCCAATAAACAAGCCCATTTCAAGGAAAATTCTCAAACTCTTTCATATTTTCAAGGGAAATGTATAACCATTATCTATCTAAAATCACTTATTTTATTATGAAAATACCATCTTACTACACTTCTGTTTTTCTACCAATATTTTTCCAAAATAACTCTTCTTTTCAAAGAAAAGAGTATTTATCTCAAGAATTACTCAATGATTTCATAAGAGTATCTTCATCTATTTCAACACTCCTGTTTGATTATTATGTATTATTGGGATTAATATTTATGATATCATATACCATATTTTATTGTATGGTTTCTGATTAGTTTGGCTATGTATGTTGTATTTTGATACCATTCACCATATTATTCTGAATGGTTAGTGTTTATGTTCAATGATTGGGGAAAGTTATTTACATTTCATAATGAATGTATATGTTCACTATGTTCACTATGTTCACTATGTTCACCCCTTTCATATGAGGAATGCATTGGACTTATTATGTGATGTGTGGGGCCCACTATATCCCCTCTATGCATTGGTAGGTCTCATGAGACTAATATATAAGGACTTGGTTGAGGCCTTTCCCATTTTGTGATATGGCTTTGGCTAAGGCCTTAATCATTTTTAGATGTCTTGGATGAGGCCTTGATGATATGTTTTAGAATATTCAGAATATGAAATTCCATCATTATGAATATATTAATTGAAAGTTCATGTGGTTATTCTATTATTAGAATACCCATGATTATGTTTTATTATGCAATTATTTACTTGGCTCATATTCCTTCCATAATGTGTTCATGTTTATTATTTTTAAAGGCATGTGTTTTGAATTATTCACCATGAATAATATTTATGTTTATGTTATCTTACACTGTATTTCTTACTATTACTGAGAATTTGATCTTACCCATTTCTCATGTTTTATCTTCTCAGGACATGAATAATTTTATTATGAATGACCTTCATAGATATAAATATAGTTGTGGATGTTTCCAATAAAACTTATATGTTGTATTTCCACTTCAAGTTGTAATATTGAACTTATGTATGAATCTTATTTCCAATTCTACTAAACTACTCGGTCCTTTGGGATTCATATTCCTTATTTATATTCCAATTTAATAAATTAAATCATCATCTTTGGGAAACTGGGGTTGGGTCCTTACAGTTGGTATTAGAAGAATTTTAGCATAAAACATGGAAACTAGATTTAGAAAACTTAGACTAGGGGAAAACCCCTAAGATAGTCTTTGAGGATAAAAATATAAGAATATCCTGATATTTTGGTAAGTAATAGATTATGGGGATATTTCTAGAAAATACATCCCTGTCTAGATACTACAAGTGGATGTGGTTCTAGAACATATGTACCTAGGAGTTAAAACTCTAACAAGAAGTTTCAAGCTTAACCTTGGGTATCCTAGTAAAAAACAACATGCCTTACTATGCACCGGGTTTGACACTCCTGGGGATATACTTAGGATAATTCATATTTTATTTACAAGCCATTATGAAGGATTTAAATGTAAAATTTTCCTCAAAGAAACCATGTTTGTTATTATGGGATTAGCCATGCGTAGGGTTTCAGTTTATGTGAAGTATTTTTGCAAGGTTTAGATTATAAATTATGATTCATAACCTAATATAGTGTATTCAATTATCTATAAATTGTTCCTAGTTGAAGAAATGTAAATCACATGAACACGCGTATCCCATGTAGGTATTTCTCTCCGATGCAAGAAAATAATGTTGGATCTAGTGCCACGACTAGTGCTGAGTAGATTATAACTATACTTGGATAGTTGACTTAGGTTATGAATAATAACCTTACCCGTATGAAGCATCTGGATCCACCTCTTGGAGGAGCTATGTTAGATCACTTTATTCAACAACCACCTCTATCATTCAATAAGACTACAAACCCATTTTTAGATAAGTAGTGGATAAGTTCCCTAGAGAAGATATTTCACACTTTTGGATGTAATTAAAGAGAGAAGGTTGTCATGGTAGTTTAACATATATAGGTAGAAGCGGGTCAGTGGTGGTCATTAATCCAGAACATAAAGGAAGAATAAGAGATAAAAGAGATGGAATGGAGGGACTTTAAGGAAATCTTCCTAGAGAAATGCTTTCCTCGTGAATAGAGAGCAGATATGGAAAGGCAGTTTTGAATTTGATGCAAAAGAAAGATGAGAGTGTTGAAAATTATGAAGTTATATTCACAAGGTTAGAAAGGCGTGTTGTGTACTACATAAAAGATCCAAGGATAATGATTGATCGATTATTTGATGGACTAAATCCATTCCTCTGACGGGCACTGGTCTCTAAAATTTTTTCATCATATGAAGATATAGTTTCATGTGAAATCAAGACAGAAAAGGAAATCTCTAAGTCCTATGACTTTAAAGGAAAGAAAGAGAAGAAGGGGGTTGCAGAAAACTATTGAAGAGGAAATAAGGAAATGGAGAAGAAAGGAAGAGTTGAATTTCTACCATGTGATAATTGTGGAAGGAAATACCTTGGTTCCTATTTAAAAGGAAAAGGAGTATACTACAAATATAGACAGAATGGTCATATTATTGGTGATTACAAGGAGAAGAAAGAATCTATTAATGTTCAATGCTATAATATTAGGGATATGGGAAATTGTACTAATTATTTTCCAAAGAGTCAAGGAAACATGACATAAAAAAGTCCAATGGAACAGGGACAAGCTTATGCAATCACAACTGCTGATATTGAAGTTCATAATGATGTGGTGGAAAGTACTTTAATTGTTTCCTCAATATTAGGCAATGATTTATTTGATTATGGATCATTTAATTCTTTCATATCCTCCTATTTTTCAAAGAAAATTAGATATCTCCAATTAGATTTAATAAGGGAGTTTTCATTCAAAACTCCTAAGTGAAGTATCATTGCAACAAAGTTGTGTTAGGAAATCCCCATTATGTCATATAAACACGATTTATCTGTGGATTTTGTTGTCATACCCATGATTTAATTTGATATAATCCTCAATATGTATTGTCTTTAAAACCATAATGCGAAAATTTATTGCAAGAGGAAGAAGGTTAAAAATTTTGAGGATGATGTGGAATCCCTTATCTTTAGGGTAGAAAAATTACTATCTGATTCTTATCTAGATCCACCACTAATAGCTCTACTGAATTCAATTATTGGGGAGGAAGGTAATGTAGTAACTATGGGTGAGGAAAATAATGTTCAAAAAGAGGATGTACCTATTGTGAAATAATATGTTGACGTCTTTCCAGAGGATTTACTTGGACATCCTCCAGAGCAGGAAA
This sequence comes from Viscum album, assembly GCA_963277665.1. Classification (NCBI taxonomy): domain Eukaryota; kingdom Viridiplantae; phylum Streptophyta; class Magnoliopsida; order Santalales; family Viscaceae; genus Viscum; species Viscum album. Next base: position 1,973,323,465 of record OY728157.1, on the reverse strand, counting down.
TTGAGTTTTCCATTGACTTAATTCCTAGTTCAAGACTCATATCAAAGAACCCTTATAGAATAGACACTATGGAATTATTGGAACTAAAAAAACAACTAGAGGAATTGAGTGATAAAGTATTTATTATACCTAGTTTTTTTCTATGGGGATCCCTTGTTCATTTCGTTAAGGAGAAAGATGAATTTATGAGGTTGTGCATTGACTGTAAGGAGATCAATGCTATAACAATAAAGAACAAGTATCCCCTACCTCGCATTGATGATTTATTTGATCAACTTTATGGACCCCAATATTTTTCGAATATTGAACTTTGATTTGGATATCATCAGTTACTTGTGAGGAAGGAAGACATTCCAAAAATAGTATTTCAAACTAGGTATGGGCATTACAAGTTTATAGTATTGCATTTTGGATTGACTAATGCACCGTCTATTTTCACGGATCTAATGAATAGAGTTTTCAAGGAATAACTTGATGAATTTTTGGTGGTATTTATTTTTGATATCTTGGTATATTCCAAAAGTTATAAGGATCATTAAAATCACATGGGCACTATTCTGAAGACTATTAAAAGAAATGAATTATCTGGTAATTTTAGAAAGTGTGAATTTTGGCTTTAATTAGTTTCCTTTCTTGGCCACATTTTCTCTAAGGATGGAATATTTTTTGATCCTATTAAGTCAAAGGTTTTGAATGAATTTCCTACTCCAACGAACATAACTTAGGTACGTAGTTTTATTAGTTTAGTAGATTATTATCAGTGTTTTGTTCATAACTTCACCCATTTAGCCAACACAATGACCAAGATTACATGTAAAGGGGTTAAGTTCATATGGAAAAAATAATGTGAATATTATTGCGAAGAATTTGAGAGGTGATTAGTGAATTCTCTGATCCTAACACTACTATCGGGGAATTATGGGTTTATGATCAATAGTGATGAATCAAATAAAGGACTTGGTTGTTTCCTTAGGCAGAATGATAGAGTTATTGCCTATGCATCAAGGTAGTTAAAAATTGATGAACAAAACTATACTACTCAAGATCTTGAGTTATCAATGGTAATCGTTGCTCTGAATATATGGAGACATTATCTCTATGGAAAATAATGTGAGATATATACAAATCATAAGAGTTTAAAATATATCTTCTCACAGAAAAAACTCAACATGAGTAAAAGGTGATTGCTTGAACTACTCAAGGATTATGATTGTACTATACACTACCATCCAAGAATGGAAAACAAATTAGTTGATGAATTGAGTAGGAAGGATCATAGAGTTCTCATCAAAATTAGGATTGATAAGGATCCTTTGTACATGGATCTAGTGAGGATGTATATGGGAATTATCAAAGAAGATGAAATATCACTACTTTTTCATTTGGTTTCCCAACCATATTTATTATAAAGGATTAAAAGTTCTAAGCATTTTGATGAGAACCTTCAAGAGAAAATTAATGTTGTGAAAGATGGGAAGATGGTTGACTTTGTATGTGAAGATTGTGTTCTAAAATTTGGGAAGAGGATTTGTGTTCTAGTTATACCTGAGCTAAAAAGGCAGTTATTGGATGATGCCCATAGTTTTAATTTCTCCATACATTCATCTAGTACTAAGATGTATAAATATTTGAAAGAACATTTCTAGTGGGATAACATGAAGAGGGAAACTACATATTATGTATCAAGATGTTTAGTTTGTCAACATGTGAAGTCCAAATGACAACATCCTAGAAGAGTCATGAACCCTCTACCTATTTCTACATGTTAATGGGATGACATCACCGTGTATTTTTTCACTAGATTACCAAAAACTCAAGGAAAGAATGAAGCAATATGGGTAATTATGGATCGACTTACGAAATCTACACATTTCCTTGCTATAAGGGAGGATTTTCCACTCGAGAACCTAGATTGACTCTATATAAATGAAGTTGTGAGAAATCACAGAGCACCTCTCTCTATTGTGTATGATGGTGACACACGATTTACATTGAAATTTTGTAAAAGTATTCTGAAGGCTTTGGATACCAAACTTCAATTGAGTACTTCTTATCACCCTCAAACTGACGGGAAATCATAGTGGATGATCCAAACCTTAGAGGACATATTGGGATCGTGTTCACTTGACTCTCAAGGTATGTGGGATCAATATTAACCTTTAGTGAAGTTTTCCTAAAATAATAGTTTCCATTCAAGTATTCCAATGGAACCAAATGAAGCATTGTAAGGAAAGAGATGTTGTACACCAACTTGTTGGAATGAAGTTGGGGAAAGGAATATTGTGGGCCTTGATCTTGTAGAGGAAACAACAGTGAAGTTAAAGACTATTCAAGGTCATATCAAAGAATCTCAAAGCAGAAAAAAAATATACGCTGATAATTGAAGGAAGGATTTGGAATTTCAAGTGGGAGATCATGTTTTCTTAGAAGTATCTCCATGGAAGGGTTTTATATGTTTTGGGAAGAAACTGAAACTGAGCCCTAGGTACATAGGCCCTTTTTAAATTATGGAGAGAATTGGAGTTGTTTCATATCATTTGTCTATGCCACCAAGCCTATCTAAAGTACACAATGTGTTCCATGTCTCCCTGTTGATAAAGTACATGCCAGACTCAACGCATGTCCTCACTTTTGAAGGTATAGAATTGGAACCTGACTTATCATACTGTGAAGAGCCAATCCGGATTCTAGACACTAAAGAACAAGTGTTGAGTATTTGGATGAATTGACTGGTAAAGATACTTTAGAGAAATCACAAAATCAAAGAGGCAACATGGGAGCCTAAGGAGATTATGGTGAAGACCTACCCAAATCTTTTTGTGAGGTAACATTATGTGAATTTCAATGATGAAATTTTTGTATGGAGCAGAGAATGTAACACCCTAATTTTTTGAAAATAAATATTGAATGTATGAAACATTGAGTCTCTACATAACACCACTTTTTATAACCAATCTAGTATACATAATTATTTCCTCCTCTGTGAATTGAAATTCGAAAAACTAACATACATAGTTACGTTCAGTAAGATATTTAGAGTCTGATAAGACAAACTTAATTTTGGGTGAATAGTAAATACCCTTATGAATAGTAAGATGAATATTAATATGAATTTTATGAATAGTAAATAATATTATTATTTTATTTTATTAATTTAATAAGTAAATGAGATTGTGATTAATTTTTCAATGTGATATAAAATGAATTATAGTTTTAAAATTGTTATTTTTCAAATAAAATGTGATTTTATTTAAAAAATAAAATGAATAATATTTAGAAAATTATTTTTCAAAATTGGATTTCATTTTTGAATTCTACATGTTGAAAAATGGTTAGGTTTAATTCTTGGTATTTTTCTAAAATACTTGAATTTTTTTATGAATAGTAAAATACGATAATTTACGATAAATACTAAATACACAATTTATTGAGTCATAGGTAATGTAAATATTATGTAAGGAAAATTGGTTTGAACTCACATGCACATATTATGATTCTTTCTCACAAGAATAATTACTATTGGTTGTATTTGGAAAAATAATAAAATAATGATTAAGATATTCAAAAATTACTCCTCTCCTCCACTATAACCCCCCCCCCATAACTCCATCTTCTATTCACTACTTTAAGACTTGAAGATTCTTAATGTTCTACTCAAATACCCTTCCCTAGTCACTCCCCACGTCCAGGAGCTTTTGGTCTTTCCAAAAGACCAAAACCCCTTCCCTTAAATAGATTCTCAAGGAGGTGGATTCAAGAGGTAAATTCAAATTTTATTTCTTTCATTTTCATTTCATGTTCCTTTATATTGTTATCCTATTCTCACCTCCTCTACCAAAATGACCATGAAAACTAAATTATAATCTATATACTATAATTATATCATGTTAATGGAAGAACCATCATCAATATCCTTACTATCTCTCTCTTTTATTTTATAAATGAAATCATCGTCTGTGAGGTTCTAATTTACAACCTCAGTGGATGACGAAGTTTTGTTATTAAATTTCTTCTTAATTACTAATCCTAAAACCATTTTGATGGTCTAACCAGACTATAATATTTATATTATAACCTACTTAATATTTAGGAACCAGTATATGTACATAATATTAAATCGTCTGAAAAAAATAGTTCATAATAATAAAAATATTGCTAAAATAATATAAGTGTTTGCCATTAATATTTCATCTAATGATTCATCCTCATTACATGTAACCAAATGATATAAATTATCATTAACACCTATGGATGTTCATAAAAAAATTTAAATTCAATTCTGTATATTTACATTCATTCCACATGAACTCCTTTACTTAAAAACAAGTGAACCGATTATGAAAATAAAGAAAACAAACACTCCGGAACGATAGAATTCAATATTATAACTTATCAATAAAGAAATAAATGAACTAAAAAAATTATTATAAACTAAATACATGTATAATTTTATCTGAATTATGTTATTAATAAGTCTAATTTCATATTCTATTACCTTATGTTCAAGAGAGGAACACATTCATACTTAAGGTAAGGGTTTTTCACCCAAACCTTCATTTTCATTCGGGTTAATTTTATTATCTACTTACCTCAATTAAATTCTTAATAATTAATATTTAATCACAATAATTTCTATATGAATGTTTTATATATGTGTTCCAACCAGAATCATACCTTCATTTATGGGGAGTTATATGTTTTAAAAGGATCTTCCAAAAATCATTCCCGATAAACAAGCCCATTTCTAGGGAAATTCTCAAACTCTTTCCTATTTTAAAGGGAACTATATAATCTGTTTTTAGCAACCATTATCTATCTAAAATAACTTATTCTATTATTAAAATATCATATTACTTCACTTCTGGTTTTATACAAATATGTTTCCCAATATAACTCTTCTTATCAAAGAAAAAGATTTTTTATCTCAAGAATTACTCGATGGTTTCATATGAGTATCTTCATTTATTTCAACACTACTTTTGATTATTATGTATTATTGGGATTAATATTTATGATATCATCTACCCTATTTTATTTAATTTTTTCTGATTAGTTTGACTATGGATGTTTTATTTTGATATCATTCAGCATATTATTCCAAATAGTTAGTGTTTATGTTTAATGATTAGGGAAAGTTATTTACATTTCATAATGAATGTATATGTTCACTATGTTCACCCCTTTCATATGAGGAATGTATTTTACTTATTATGTGATGGTTTGGGCCAATTATATCCCCTCTATGCATCGGTAGGTCTCATGAGACAAATAGATATGGACTTGGATGAGGCCTTTCCCATTTTGAGATATGGTTTTGGCTAAGACCTTAATTATTTTTAGACATCTAGGTTGAGGCATTAATGGTATGTTTTAGAATTTCCGACATATGTACTTCCTAATTATGAAGCTATTAATTGAATTTTCATGTTGTTATTATACTAGTAAAATACCCATTATTTTGTTTTATTATGGAATTATTTACTCAACACATATTTCTTCCATAATGTGTTCAAGTTTATTATTTGTTAAGGAATATGTTTTCAATTATTAACTATGACTAATGTTTATATTTTTGTTATCTTCCCCTATATTTTTTACTCTTACTGATCATTTAAGCTCACCCATTTCTTATGTTTTATCTTCTCAGGACATGAATAAGTTTATTATAAATGACATGTAGGGATGAACTTATATATGTTGATGTTTCCATTAAAACTTATATGTTGTATTTTCATTTCAAGTTGTCATGTTGAACTTATGTATGTATATTGTTTCTAGTTATACTAAACTAATCGGTCCTTCAGGATTTATATTCCTTGTTTATATTTCAATGTAATAAATTAAGGCACCGGCACCGGGAAACTGGGTCGTGTCTTTATATATGGGGTCAGTGGCGGGTGACTGGTGCAGCACCATGGGAAGGTAAGGCTTTATGAAGCTGTGTGTTAGGCCAGGTGCACGTCATGGAGATCCTGGGGGCTGAGAAGTCTGGTAAGACAATTATGGTAATAGGTACACCATGGGCATGGGCATGATTTTATTTCTTTTTTTTTGGAATGTCTTATTGAGGCATGTCTGTTTTGAGTGCTTGAGGTGCACAAGATTTATATGGACTGACCATATGTTTGCTAGTAGGTTGTCACCAACTCGGCTACGTGATTATATATATATATGAGGCTCTAGACATTAGGAGCATCTTTTGATGCATGTTTTGAGGTACCTTGGGCTTCAGGACAACCATGGGATGCAGGTTACTTGAGGTGTTGAGGCGTCAGGGGCATCGAGGATGCAGTTTTGATTGAGTTGTAAGGGATCAGGTTGTTTTGAGCATTCATGGGATACGAGACCTCATTTTTCTATGGGTTTAATGGGCTCGATGTAGGCATCGATGTGGTGTGAGATATGATTGGGTGTCAGAAGTGACAAAAGAGTACCTGATGAGGTTCAGGGGTGATAATGAGTCACGGGAGGACCATGGGTCTAGAAATGGGTCGATGGACCCTTGATTGGTTTGAGATTTGGGCCGGTTTTTTGAATAATGTTTCCTCACCACCCTTGTAATGGAAATTCTGGGATGAATTACTTTTAGGGGGAAGTTTGAAAGAATTGAGTTCTTCTTTTGAGGTACAAGTTTCTTTTTTTAGGGTTGTACCTAAGAAAATGGGGGGAAATATGCCAAGTACTAGCTATAAAACCGTTACACGACATGGTTTAGGGTTAAACGCCATGTAATACTAAGCACATGTTGTATGGTGTGGCCATGTGTTATGGTTGTACATGGTGTGTAGGGATGTCACCATAGAAGAGAGGACCAACCATGTACACGTCGTGTACTCCCAGTACACACCATGTAGTCATTTCAGAAAAAAAAATTTAATGACCTAGAAAGTAAGTCAGTGAAACTTTCCACATTACCCATATACACGACATGAATATATATATTACATGTCTTATACTTTATAATTTTTTGTTAAAATGGGATGTAGCCTCATTTTTTAAATTCTAGACAAAACCCTCACAAACCAGCCACCCGAACCTCATTTTAGCTCTCGATTCTTCATCCAAACCCTGATTCAAATGTCATCAGATGCGTTGGAACCCAATCCTTAAGATCTTGATCCCGATTGATCCATTATTTGAGATTTCTTCTCTTGACCAAGTTATCAAGGGTTGAGAGTTTTTTGTAGTTTTTTAGATCTACCCCATTCTAGGCCAAATTATAGGTCGACGCTAGATGAGGAGTGTTGTACGTGTACGAGATAGGTGTTGCATACCTTGTTTTGTGTTTTTGTGGGCTTTTGGGTGGCACGACCTTTGGTGAATCTTCGGGTATATTGAGTGAGACCCCTTTATAACTATGTTTTCATATTTAATTGATTGTTAGACCCTTGGGATGTCATTGGACATGACCTATACTGGAATTGCTTGAGCGAGGCTGGGTGAGAGGCCATTGATCATTTGGTTATTTTGGTTGGGGTGCCGAAATGGTTTTAAATGATTTTTTTAAACTAACATGTTTAAATTGTTTAAGTTTGATTAAAAAATTTAGGGGAAATCCGGACCTTAGTGGTTCTATGTTATAGTTTTTAGCTAGTGTAATTCAATCTGGTTAAATTTAATTACTTGTTTAAAGTTATTTATTGTGATTTATTTTAAGTAATGATTGAGATTATGGGATTTAGTGATGTTGATCATAGGTTAGTCTTGGACTGGATTTTCTTGGGTGATTTATTTATGATGAGGCCCTTGGGGTTGTGATAGGCTAGACTCGAGGTTGGTATGGCATGGCCATCAGGATTGAGTGATGCTGATAACAGGTTGGACTTGGACTGGATTTTCTTCGGTGGTTTTGAGCATGGGATTGGGAAACGTGGATGTTTATTTGAGTTAGTGTGACTATAATATTGGGCATGGACTAGGATACTTGTATGGAATGGCCATAGGATTTGAGAAACATGGTTATAGGGTCACATGGTGCCAGAGATGTTGTGGATTAGGTTTTTATTTTGGTGGTTTTTGCTCACCCGTGATGTCCAAAGTGCCAATTGAGTAGTGTGTACACAGGTAGAATCCATAAGGATGTGGTTTTGACCAATATTGTGGGAATAATCCCCTGATAGTTGTGGATTAGGTATTGTAGTTTCAGGGTTCTAGACGTAGAAATCTAGTGGAAGGTGATGATCCTTTGATTGATAGTAATGGGACTATCAGGTTGGGGGATATGGATCACCATGCTTGAGGCTATCCGACTGGATATTTATTTGAGAATAGACATCATTGTTCCTCTGATTTCCATGCCATGGGCTGATGTGAGCTTTCGATCAGGGTTCAATGGACCGAGTAACTTTTTTCTGGGTGTGCCTTCAGGACATCGATAATTTAATACATGTGGTGTTAGGAGGAACGGGGTGTTGGGCTATGTGATTGGGGTCGAACCTGAGGGTTCACTGGGACTTTGTGACTACATGAGTACCTTGGGCCCTGGGTTAAGAAATCTCCTTACATCTGAGATTTCAGTATTTTCCAAAGTATGTGATGCTCCTTGGTGGCTACTGAGTACTATTTAAGGTGTTATTTATTATTGTATTGAATTGTTTACCTTTCTTAGTATTATTTTCTGCTTAAACACTTACACTAGGTATGTTCCATTGGGTGGTGTCCTACTGAAATTTGTCTCAAATTCTACACAGGTCTTTTGGGATGTGTGTAGACTTTATGGTTTTATATATAGGTAAGGGATCAGCCTCAGGAGTTTGATCATAGTACTATTTGGCATAGAGATTGGTATGGACCTTGAGGTCATGCCTAGCTAGAGTTTTACTTTTGTTTAGTTTTCTTTCAACATCAGCATTCTTATTTATATGTATCTATAGTGGTTATCCATGGGAACCCTTTTAGTATATTGACATGTATGAACTACTATGGATGCATGACTTTTTATTTTAGTAGTGATTACTAGTGGTGTTTACCATGCTGGTTTATTTAATTTTTGCTACTTATGTTTATTTATCACTTCCTCGATTTATATGATATTATTGTGCATCCACTTTTTGGGTCTGGTTTGAGTCTACTAAGTCATTTATTTCCACTTTATGTGTTATGATTATACTCAGACCAGTGTATTATCTATTTCTAGAGGGTTTAGCCTCCCCACTATACCTGTTTACACCCTCACTACTAGTCAGAAGCCTTTGCGTTTGGGGAGATGTGCCTAAGTTCAATGAAACTCAACCCAATAGAACTTTTTGGGTGGTTGTTCAGGTCTGGGATGTTACAAAGTTGTATCAGAGGAGTTTTTGATAAGGATTTAGTAGCATCTTTTGAATGGATACTAATGAGATCGAGATTGCCTTTATTTTCTATTGGTCTTACTATTTGGGATTATGGTAAACTAGAGATAGGTTGTTGTCAGAACTGGATTTCAAACTCGTTCTTGGGTGTCTGCAGCCCCATGTATGAGAGATGGATTGAGTTACCTTGGGCGGGTTATGTAGTTTTACTTTTTCTCATATTATAGTTTATATGGTTTCCACCTCTGTGGCTCACTTGGATTCTCATGTTTATTGATTGTGATATGTGACCCTTGACCCAGTATGGTATGGGATAATTGGACCATGGCCTGATAAAGTAATGCATGTTTTCTTGGATTTTGATATGCAAGATTATTAGGGTATTTCAATTTCATATATGCATGTATGCTATGTAAAGTGATAATACAATGTGATATGTATAAATTTCTATGATTTAGATGATTTTAAAATGTGAAATGTTATATTACATGCTTTAAATTTATGTGAAAAATTGTTTGTGGTGTGTGATTATGACTAGATCTTATAGGAGTAGTCAGGTACTACGGTTGAGGTGATTTTGATCACTGGGATTGGGTGACTGGGTCATCGGATTGAGGCAACGATGGTCATCAGGACAGGTGTCTCCTGAGGATTTTGTGATACTTTTCTCTATTGAGGGTGGTTAAGTAGGCCATGTGTACGGGATGTTGCGGGTCATTATTAAAATGTGGTAGAGTAATGTTAGTTGTTATGCCCTACCTCTTTAATTATTTCCCAATATGTGTTATATATACTTTTATATATGTGGGTTGTTTAACCATTAAGGGTATTCAGCGGGTTTCTCTTAGATGGATCAAATAGAGAATCAGGCGGGTGATAGTACAGTGTCGCAGGAGCACAATCAGGTTTAGAACCCTAAGGGTTAGGAAGAGCATGGGGCGTAGGTACAGGCTTTGGGACAAGATCAGGTTTAGGATCCAGTGCAGGTAGGAAAAATACCAGGTTTGACAACGTTTGGGTTGTGGCTCGATGAGCAGATCTGAACTAACTCGGTACGTGTCTTGAAGGGGATCGATAGAGGTGCTTAGGGAGAAGATCCCTCTATGGCGTACTTGAATCAAGAGTTATAGTCGCAGTACCTACTGCTTTTTCAGGGTGAGGGTGGTCCACAGGCTACTAAGAACTGTATAGAGAGCATGAAGATGATCTTTGAGAAACTGGAGACACCTCCAGGGTGGAGGTCCAAGTTGGAGACTTAGATGCTCAGAGGACCGGCGAAGTGTTGGTGGGATGTGCAGGGTCAGGATCTCAGGCACAAGGGACTAGCCTGGAAGGAATTCGAGGACAGATTCTTTGATCACTTTTTTCCCGAGGCATTGAGGGAAAAGTGATATCGGGAGTTCATTAGCCTTTAGCTAGGTGACATGTTCATCATGGACTATATAGCTACTTTTACTAATTTGTCTCATTTTTTACCAGGTATGATAAGCAATGACACCTTAAGGGTGAGGCACTTCAAATATCTCTTGCATCATGCCATCCAGGTGCTGGTAAACATATTTAGGCTAGCCTCATTCTCAAAGTATGTGAATTAGGTGATCATATCTTAGGTAAACCTAATGTACATGTCCCACTTGGGCCAGGCAGTGGCTTCAGGTGATGGTTCATATGGTAGGAAATGAGGTCAGGGTGAGTTCCAGCAGGGCAGACAGGCCAAGGACTCATCTAGACCACCTTGTGGCAGTTCAGTAGTGGTTTTCTTTTAGTGTGAGCAACTAGGTCATGTCCAGACTTAGTGTGATAGGCCTCCAAAGGATTTTTGGGCATGTGGACAGGTTGTTCATCTCTAGAGGTTCTGTGGGAAACCTTCTCAGACAGCTGGCAGGCAGGGACCAAGGTAGGTGCAGGCTTCAGAAATCAGTTCAGGATCAATACCAGGTGAGGGTAGTTGAGGTTCAGATGCATGTAGAGGACATGGACAAGATAGTGGGACCTAGCCATAGGGTCAGTGGATGATGACTGGTGCTACAATTTAGGAAGTTAGGGCTTCAGATAGCCTTGTGTTAGGTCAGGTGCATGCCATAGAGATGTCAGGGGTTGAGCAAGTTGGTGAGCTAATGAAGGTCATAGGTGCACCGCGGGTGTGGACATGATTTTATTTCTTGCTTTTTTTGGCATGGCCTATTGAGGCATGTCTATTTTGAGTGCATGAGGTGCACAGTATTTATATGGACTTTCCAGATGCTGGTCACTAGGTTGGAACCATCTTAGGTGTGTGATCATATATATATATATATATGAGGTTCTTGACATCCATTGCATCATTGGATGCATGTTTTGAGGTGCCTTGGGCATCTGGGCATCCATGGGATGCGGGATACTTGAGGTGTTGAGGCATTGAGGCATCGAGGATGCATTTTTTATTGTGGTGCCAGGCACTGGGTTGTTTTGAGAATTCATGGGATGTGGGACCTCATTGTTCCATGGGTTCCATGGGATCAAGGCGAGTGTCTATGCGATGCGGGATATGATTGGGTGTTGGAAAAACACAGGAGTGCCTGATGAGGTGCAAGGGTGATGATGCATCACAGTAGGACCACGGGTCTAGAAATGGGTTGGTGGACCCTTGATTGATTTGATCTTTTTTCCAATTTTGTTCTGTAATGTTTATTCAATACCCTTGGAAGGGTAATTCGGGAACAAATTTCTTTAAGGGGGAAGTTTGTAAGAACCTAGTTCTTCCTTTGAGGTATGGGTTTTTTTTGTTTTACTTATGAAAAAGAAGGGAAATAGGCCAAGTATTAGCTAAAAAACTATTACACAACTTCTCTTAGGGTTACACGCCCTATAATAATAATTACACACTACGTAGTGTGTTCGTATGTGATGGCCATATATGGCATGTAGGGATGTCGGCAAGGAATAGAGGACCAACCATGTACATGTCATGTACATGTCATGTACTCCCACTATACGTCATGTAGACATGTTGGCAGGACTTTTTAATGACCTAGAAAGTAATTCGAAGAAACCTGCCACATCACCCATATACATGGAGTGTATACATATAGTACATTCCATGTACTTCCTAATTTTTTGTTAAAATGTGCAGTCGCCTCATTTTTTCAATTCTGGACAAAACCTTTGCGAACCAGCTGGTCAAACCTCGTTTTGGCTCCTGATTCTTTGTCTGAACCCCGATTCAAATGATGTCAGATGTGTTGGATCCCAATTTGTATGCTCTCGATTCATCTTGAGTCATTATTTGTGATTTATTTTCTTGAAAAAGTTATCCAGGGTTGATATTTTTTAGTCATTTTGTAGATCTACCCCGTTCTAGGCCAAATTAGAGGTTGATGCTGGAATGAGGAGTTATGTACGTGTATGTGGTAGGTGGTGCATACCCTGTTTGGTGTTTTTGTAGGCTTTTGGATAGTGTGGCATTTGGCGCATCTTTGGGTATTTTGAGTGAGACCCCATTATGACTAATATTTAATATTGAATTGATTTTTAGACTTGTGGTATGTTGTTTTTCATGCCCTATACTCGAATTTCTTGAGTGAGGCAGGATGAGAGGCCATTGATCATTGGGAAATTTCGGTCAGGGGTGCCGAAATGGTTTTAAATGATTTGTTTTGTTTTAAACTAATATTTTTAAATTTTTTAAATTTGATTAAAATGTTCAAAGTATTTTAAGACCTCAGTGCTGCTATGTTATAGTTGTTAGCTAGTGTAATTGAATCTGGTTAAATTGAATTACTTGTTTAAAGTGATTTATTGGTATTTATATTTATGTAATGCTTTAGACTATATGTTCTGAGACCCTTGGGGTTGTTATGGGATTGACTTGAGGTTGGGATGTCATGGCCATTGAGGTTGAGTGATGTTAATCACAGTTTGACCTTGTCCTAGATTTACTTTGGTGGTTTTTACCATGATATTTGGCATCATGGACATCGGTTTGAGGCAGTGTGGCTGTCAGGATGGGCATGGCCCAGGATACGTAGATGTCATGGCCATCATATTTGAGCAACATGATCGTAGTGGAATGAGGTACCAGATATAATGTGGTTTAGGTTATTATTTTGGTGATTTCTGCTCACCCATGATGTCCAAATCCCCAATTGAGTCATGTTCACATAGGTAGACTCCGTGATGAGGTGTTTTTGACCACTCGTGTGGTTAGAGGCCCCTGATAGTTATAGTTTGGGTATTGTCGTTTTGGGGTGCCTATCGCAAAAAGATAGTAGAAGTTTAGGTGCCTTTGGTTGATAATAATGGGACTATTGGGTTGGGGTATGAGGCTCACCATGATTGAAGCCATGGGACTGGATATTTATTTGAGGAAAAACATTGTTGTTCCTCTAGTTTCTGTGCCACGGGCTGACGTGAGCCTTTAAGCAGGGGTCCATGGAATGGGTTACTTTTTTATGGGTATGACATCGAGACATAAGTACTTTGAGACATAGAGTTTTAGGAGGCACAAGGTTCCAGGGTATGTGATTGGGGTAGAACCTGAGGGTTCATAGGGAATTTGTGAATACATGAGTACCTTGGTCCATGGGCCAAGGACTCTCCTTGCTTCTAAGATTCTGATATTGGCTGAAGCAGGTGATTCTTATCGGTGGCTGATACATACTAGTAGAGGTGGTATTTATTATTACATTTAATTGTTTACCTTTCTTGGTGTTATTGTCTTCTTCAACACTTATACTATGTACACACCACTGGGTGGTATCCTACTGAGATTCATCTCACACCCTACATAAGCCCTTTGGGATGTGTGTAGACTTTACAGTTTTATGTACAGGTAAGAGATCAGCCTCAGAAGATAGATCATAGTACTATATGACATGGAGATTGGTATGGACCTTGAGTTCATGCCTAGCTGAAGTTTTACTTTTGTTTAGTTACCTTTTAGTGTCATCGTGCTTATTTATATGTAGCTACAATGGTTAGACATTGGAACCCTTTTTGTATATTGACATGTATGACCTTCTATGGATGCATGCCTTGTTATTTTATTAATGATTACAAGTAGTGTTTAGCATTCTTTTCTGGTTACTTTCTTATACTTCTGTTTATTTATCGCTTCTGTTGTTTATATGATATTGTTGTGCTTCCTCTTTTCAGGTTTGGTTCAAGTCTACTAAGTCATTTATTTCTACTGCATGGGTTATTATTATACTCAGACTAGTGTATTATCTATTCCTAGAGGATATATCCTCCCCACTATACCTGTTTACACCCTCACTTCTAGTTGTAAGCCTTTGTCATTCGGGGAGGTGTGCCTAAGGTCAGTGACACCCATCCCAATAGCACTATTTGGGTGGTTGTTAGGGTCTTGTATGTTACAATTTGTTCCCTGGGATTGTATATTTCAATATTTGGACTGGGTTTTTATAATGGATTGAATTTGGTTTGATTAACCCTAGAGGTCCTCCTAATCTAACTTGAGGTATGTATAGTTTTTAGATCGAACAAATGAGTTTGACTTTCAGGTAGGCAATAATAAATTTACAAAAAATTTGAAACGATGAGGAATGAGTGTTTTTCTTAGTGTTTTAGAATATTTTTTTATAAAAGGAAGTTTTTTATTTGTGTTTTTTTTTAATTTTATTTTTTTAATTTTTTTATTTTTTTTTTGTTGAAAAAAATAAAAAACAACCAACAACCAATTACACCATCCCGGGAAAAGGTTCTATTTTAAGAATGATTTATCATTATCTATCAATTGTTCAAAGGTATAGTGCTTTGATATAATGTGTATAGTAACACTTTGGTTGAATTCTTGGATATGTTACTATTCTTGGAGTTGATTTCTTTTTTATTTTTTATTTTTTTGAAATGGGGTTGTGTTGTTTGTAGAGCTTAGGTGGAATGATTAATTGAAAAAATTAATCTAAAAAATTAATAAATATTGGGGTGAGTTCATTATCAGTGATGTAATATTATGTTATCCTTGAGCTTTATGATATATTGAATTAAATTAATACCCACTTTACATGATAATTTTGATTAGAATTATTTAATATTCAGGATTTAATACAAGCCTTAAATAGGTTAATGATCTTAATCAACGCTTATTTATGGAAGTGTATTTATGGTTCCAATAATATATGGAATCCATATGTTAACCCAATCATTTAATTAATCTATGACATTTTATGTTTTAGCATACACAATGTTATCCTAAACAATATTTAAAGACCAAAAGCTCTAAATCACTTAACATCCCCAATTATGACTCACCCAAAAGGATAATTTACTTATCTATTAAAGTGGTTAGTAATATGGTTTAATATATTTTGGGTGATGATTTAAAAAATAAGAAAATTTATGAGATAAGAAAATATGTGTGCGAAGAACACACACACGAGCGGTAAAGAAAGATAAACATAGACTTTGGATTGAATGAGGAAGTGAAAGAGAAAGGGTTTTAGAATTAATTTAAATTGTAATAATAATAATTATAATGCACTATATAATTTGTATGAATATTAGAGAGTATAAATAAACATTTCTTAATATTTAAACAAAATTACAACTCAAGCACTTATGAGATTACAAATGAAGGAGAACACAAAAAACATGAAAACAAAGAGAGGATTAAAGGTATATCAAGTAAAAACATGAGTTTAGATAGTCCTCACAATAATTTTCAATTATTTAATCATTTAAATTTATCCTAATAAGTTCTTAAATGTCAAAACCTTTCACAGAGAATAGGGGAGTGTATTTATTACCTAAGGTGTGGGGCTGTTTTCCTTCTAGAACTGCCCCTCAAGTTATATCGACCATTTTATCATTAATACAGATGAATCTAAAAAAATAAACTTCTTAAAAGTTGTATATATGGATTTAGATAGTCTATCCACCAAATTTGGATTCCATTTGACTTTTGGAGCCAATTTTATGGTTGTTTTGGTAAACCATGTGCTATTGTCCATATTAGTCTTAAATTTTCCATAGCCTAAATGTTAATTAATTTATGGCTATGAATATGCCTTCATTTATGATCACATTATTCTATAAAAAAATCATGCATATTTACATTCTAACATCAAAATTTCTTCTTAATTGGGAGTATTTATTTTCATAAAAGTAAAAAATAGTTATTTGTTCTTGAATCTTTGGTAGAATTGTGGGTTGGACTTTTATGCATGAATTCATCCCCATTAAGGATGAATTGGGGCTTGAAATTTTTATACAAGTTATAATATAATGTTATTGGACTTATTGTGGAGAATAAATTAATTTAGATATATATATTAAGCCCATAAAATTTAACATCACATCTAGACCAGTTTCTTTAAAAGATTCATTGGGCCTTCTTTTTATGGTCAAAATGGCCCATTAGAAGGCCGAATTAGCCAAAGATATAGATTAATGATTTTTTAAAATTTGAATCAAGATAAATGAAGAATGATAACGACATAATTTTAATTAGTATATTGAAATATATGATAAAAAATTAAACTTTAGTTTAATTTAATGAATTCAAAAAATTCTCTCCTTATGTGTTTATGATAAAAATATGAACGTTGACTAAAAATTAATCATTTTTAGTAAAACAATATGTACTATGAGTAGTGTAAAATCATGAATTAATATGTAATATAATTATTTCATATCAATTTTGGAATATAAATAAACATGTTTTATCATACTTACATGTGTGGGGGATATAAAGTGTTTGTTAATACCTCTTCAGATAACAAACAGGCACCCTGAGGCACAAGGTTTGTCGTTATAGGATGTCCCAAGAGAAAAAATGGATATTACTTATAAAATCATTTATATAAAAAAAATTGGTTTAAATACATACAATGTTCTTTGAGAATGATCATATCTCTAAAAGAGATATTGGGAGTAGGATAGACTTCAATGATGTCCCTGATCAAGATACAGAAGAGTTGGCATAGGAACAGATTCCACAAAGCCCAATGGAAGAAGATGTTCCAGAGGAACAAGTACTACAAAAGAGTATAAGAGATATTATAGACCAAGAAAAATATGTTTTTTCTAGTCACTGGTGATAGTGACTCATTAATAGTTGATAATAATGATCCTCTAACCTAAAATAAATCTATAAGTGGTACATATGTTTCTAAGTGAAAAGAAACTGTAAATTATGAAATGGATTCCATGTACTTAAACCAAGTATAGATTTTGATAGATATTATAGTGGATGTAAAGATAATTGTTTGTAAATGGTTATTCAAGAAGAAACTAGACATGAATGGGAAATTCAATACCTTTAAGGAATGACTGGTTGCAAAAGGGTTTTAATAGTATTGAGGCATTGACTAAAACAAAACCTTTTCACCAGATGCAAGGTTGAAATCCATCAGAATTATACTTTACATTGATACCTTTTGTGATTGTTTTATTTTTAAAATGGATGTAAATAAAAAAATAATTAATGAGAACCTTCATGAATATGTCAATATGACATGACTAGAAGGGTTTGTAACTCCATAGGATTCCAACAAGGTAAAAAAATTGAAAAGATCCATTTATGGATTAAATAAATCATCCAGGTCATAGAACATTCATTTTGATGGGGACATAATGGAATTTTTTTATATATAAAAAATTCAAGACTTTTGCCTATAAATAATTTAGTGGGAGTGTAGCTATTTTCATAATAGTTTATGTTGATGACATATTACTTATTGGAAAATAAATACCAATTTTACGGTTTGTTAATATCTGGTTGAATAAATTATTTTACATAAAGGACTTATGTGAGGTAGAATATATTTTTAGGATCAAGATCCATCATTATATAACTAATATACTACTCATACTATGTCAAGGTAAAAATATTGTCAAGATATACTGAATAGATTTGGTAAGGAACCATCCAAGAGGGGATTATTTCCAATGTCATGTGGCATTCATATTTTCAAGAAAATGTGTCCTTATACACATGAAGAAAGACATAGGATGGAAAGGAATCCATATTCATTAGTGATTGGATCAGTCATGTATGATATATTATGTAATAGTCTAGATGTCACCTATACTATAAGTGCGGTGGAAAAATATCAAGCTTTCCCAAGTGGCTAACATTAAATGGAAATCAATACTATCCTTATGTATATAAGGTCTGCTAAGTATATGTTCTTAGTCTATAGAGGATATGGGTAAATAGCCCTCATATGATATTAATATGATAGTTTCTAAAAAATCAAAATGATTTGAATTTGTAGACAGGATACATATTCACTTTGAATGGAGGTGTTGTTAGTTGGAAGAGCTCAAAGAAGGTTGTGTTCATAAATTATACAATAGATTCTTAGTATATTGTGTCTTATAAGGTATCTAATGAATCAGTAGGGATATGCTACTTCATCCAAGATATTATCATGATTCATATCAATAATTATCATGTCACACTCTATTTTAATATTACTACAGTGGTGGATCTTACAAAGGAGACAAGGTCACATAAGTGAATGAAGCACATAATATGGATGTATCATCTCTTGAGGTATTTTATTCAAATATGTAAAGTCACAGTGAGCGTTATAACCATGTAAAACAACATAGTAGACCATTTGACTAAAGACATGACCCAGTAGAAACATGATCTTCATGTGTGGTCTTGTGGATTGAAAAATATTGGTTGTTGGCTATAGTCCATGTTGGATTATGTTAGAGTTAGTGTTTTAGAACCAACTGATTATACTTTGATTACATGTATATTCAATTATTTTAATATTAATAAAATATATTGCTGCATATTCTTCATTATTATACAATACTTTAATGTAACAATGTCCTAGAGTATCTGTCACATTTATAAGGTTCTGGAAGTTCCCCACTATGATGAGAAACATTAAATTCTATGAATATATTCTTAATTATAGTTCTACAGTTGTATAATATTATTTTATGGGACACATAGAATGTGAAGGTTAGGTTAGATTACTCATAATTGGATGATACATCATCTTAGTACTTTTAAGTGGATGAGACCTCTTCTCATGAAGCTCACACTTATTAATATTCAAGATATAAGATTATGTGAACCAACCCGCAGGTATGAATTTTTCATTTTTTGGAGCCATAGGATATTTTTAACTTCAAGACTCAGTAATGTTTCTCAGACTTTAATAATATTATTGATTCATGTTAGAAATAATTCACCTATATGTATTTCATAAAACTTGATGATACAGTTCATGGAAAAGTTAGATACATTGGGTGTGTCACAAGTGACATGTTATTAATGAATATGTTGAGGAATGATTTGTCCCTTTCATATTTATGGAAGTTGATATATTGAATGTTTTATTATAATAGAACCATCACATTAAATTCCATGGACATTGTGTAATGATATGTTTATTTAATAGGGTCAAAGAAAGACATATCAAGCATATAAGTTGATGACATTGATGTGAAACCTTCTTGAAGAGATATTGTGATAAAGGGATTATATTACTTAGTGAGTTTTCATATGATTTTTTCATGATTGCAACATTAAGTACTTTCTCTTGGGTGTATTGACCCATTTCTAAGACTACAATATTGGACTTTATGTAGGCCTACCTAATTTCAATGAGAATGAATCCTAGAGGGTCACACAATAATTTTTTTTGTTGATCTCGATTAAATTCTATTTGTATTTAATTTATGGAATAAATAATATTCTAAATACTGAGGTATAATTTTATTCATGTTTTATCGATCATAAATATTTATTAATGAATGAAATATTTAATTTAATATTTATTTGGGAATTTAATAAATGTTTAGAGGTTGAAGTGGACCAAGATCGTGTTCGATGATGAATATTTATTTGAAATCCGATAAATAATATTTATCATTGTTCAAGTTATAACAATCCATAAAAATAATATTATTATTATATGGCATGGGGTTTGTTAAGAAATATAATATTATTTAAGGGTTTGTATTCAATTAGATTATATCTTAACCTAAACCCTAGCTCTATAAATATATGGTTAAGTCTATTTTGTAGGTTTAATCAAAAAATTGAGAATAGAGAATCATTACACATAATATAATTCTCTCTCTCTAATTATTTGTCTCATATTCTCAAGAACTAAAATAACTAATTCAAGCTTGAATTTGCAACAAGTGATCAATATGGATAATGTAAGATAATTAGTTCACTTCTCTAGCACTCAGGAAAAAAAACCAAAGTCATTCAAAGGTCAAAGCAACACATGCTGATCATCGCAAAAAGGATTCTATACTTGGGTCTTTGAATCATAACAAAGATAATCCAAAAAGATTTTTTGATACAATAAACATATATATTAGAGAAATATCCTAAGGCGAGGTAATTATTCTTCTAATCATAAATTAATTAATTATAAATTTAACATGCAAATATCCTCTCTGGTTTTTAGGTTTTTATTACATTAATATTTAGTGGATAAAATTCCTTAGTCATGGAATTAACACCATGTACAATATTTTGAATTATACACCAAATCAACAATCTTTTATTTTTTCTACACCCACTAAGGTGCTTCCATTGTACCTAGAACCTATAAAAACTCATTGTAACTCCTTTTCCATGCAAACTCTCTTTAAAATTTCATCTTATAAAACATCATCCATCAACGATAGCTTATATGAAAGATATTATAAAATATAAAACTTAGTGTTTTTCTTCCAATATCTATCATAGGTTGTTAGTATGAATCTTACAATGAAAATTGTACAATATGATAGGATAAGGCAATGTCATGATATCATATATCATGTCTTATAATATACCCTTATCATACCATATGATGTAGGAAATTACACATCATATGTATAAGGATTTAGGGTATATCTCTATTAGATATATATATTTAACAAACTAAATTATGATTATACTAATTATAAATTATAAAACTAGGTTAAGTATATGAATTTTTTACTTATGTTTAAAATGGAGAAGATGTTCATAAAAATAAAAAATAATTTATAGTTTAAATAAATTTAATATCCTTGACCTAAGAGACATATTCTGTTCTTTGGATGGATGATTGTTGTAACGAAAGACACCCTGAGAGGGGGTGTGAATCAGGGTGATGGTCAAATTAAACTTTTTCTTTAATTGGTTTAATATTTCTTTATAATCTTGTTCCCACGTTGGTAGGAACATTGTTAAACCTATTATCTTTCAAGCACAATCACCAAAACAAACACAAATATGTGGGAAATTAAATAATTCACATAACACACATATTTTACTTGTTTTACCAAAAAGGGATATATACAAGGAGCACACATCGATGGTGTTTTTATGTTCTAGAATCCATTAATATTCACTAGTTTTGTGGATACAATGTTTCATCCATGGTCACTTCTTTCTAGGAACACTACCTTTAAAATGTTTAGGGTTTGGTCACTCTTTAACCAAGGCACATTGTCTCTTTTTCACTTCCATACACTGTTTCAATGAAGAATATGCCATAGTTTACAAACTTGTATGTCTCTTCAATAGATAAGAAACATGATGGTATTTATTTATTCATCATGAGACATTTCTTTCATAATAGCTTATGATTTGATGATTTTTTTTCTCTTTTTTTATTCTCTTCCTCTTATAAGACAGATGAGATTAACTTCTCAAGGATATATTCTAGTTTTTGTCTTAAATTCCATAATCAAAGAATCACTAACTCTTAGATTTGGAATAATTATACACTAAAATTATATTGTTTTTGTCCTCCTCTTCAACAACCAAATTTGGAACTCTATTACTTATCTTTAATCCCCTTATTACACTAGAAAAGATATATTCAAGATGCTCTATTCACTATATATGGATGTCCAACAATTACCGTTCATCTATAAATACCTTTATGACCATTTCTTAATTGATAACTATTCACTATAAAACTATGTCACATAACCATTTTTGCATAACTTGGATCTTGTAAATATGGGCGTATAATCCCAAGCATAAGACTCCAAGCACATAAACCATGGTCCATAACACCAGTATTATACTTTCTCCATAAAACATTCATCTCATAACCTTATTCTCCTCTGATCCTTCACATGAACCAAATAACATAGCCTTGAGTGCTCATCTCCCAATTTGAAGTTACTTATGCACAACCCATTCATGAGCCTCCATATGGTATCCAAATTCATGACTCCATCCATGAAACCTATCATTCCTCATTCATCCTCCCTTCTCCTCTAATTTTTTCTTTAGATAAAATATATTAAGAACACCAAATGCACCTTAATTATGAGAATAATGTAATATTTATATAGGTTTTACACTAAATTAATATCTAAAAAATGTGTATGTATGTCCATTCCACTGACCATTAAAACACATGCTTCGCCAAACCTAGCCTCACATCGATCGTTTAATTTCGATTAACTTCATGAAATTGCATAACCTATTCACATATCCTCAATTGTATTATTATGATAATATGAAATTGATATCATCACAAATTTTCAAGACCTATGTCACACATAATATTACAGAGTTGAACAAAATCACCACCTCTGACAACATATCTCTCTTCATGCGATTCACATGACTCCTTAGACCATACATAGTCTACCAATTTAACTTTTCCATCATCAATCACATGTGTCTACAGAATAATCAATTTATGACTATGTGTACAGCCTAAAGACACTTCCTTTTATTGAAAACATAACCTTCATCATAAACCATAGTCTAGAGATACCTTTAATCTTATTCACTCACCAAATATCACACGAGTCATGATACCTCTCTGACACAAAAAGTGTCACATCCATTACATGATTCACATGACCACATCACATTACACAATAAGACTATTCCATCATGTGATACTTTTATTCTTATGTGATTTCCTAACCCTTAAGGATTTATGAAAAACTCATTCTCGACCTAAATTTTAACTTCAAAAATTTAACAAACACTGGGAAATAATACCATTTTCCATAATGGTATTTTTACCAACCAAATATATATGATTTATGTATTTTAGTATTTTTCTAATATTTTAGTGAGTTCTCAATTTAGAGTATCTATCTTCAAGTATAATACATCAGTATCATAGATGTCTTTTTAGTTCAACCATTTAACATCTAAATACTTATCTTCTGAATTTTCACCTTCCAGTATCCAAATATTCAATAATATCTTCTTTTATTTTATGATAGATATTAATCATAATATTTATTTTTAGTCTAGAGAAATCTAAATTTCCCCCATAATATATCGATACAAGTCAGATATGTAGTCAGCTCCTCAAATCATAATCTCAGTTCTTGATAAATAAAGATATTCAGGATCTTTCTTGGCATTTCTCCACACAAAGTCTGCATGTCCTACACAACCTCCATTAATGGATTTATCATATACCAATACAATTAATGTAATTTATAATGTAATTATTAAAAACAAATCCAAAATCAAACATAAGTTTGGTTCTAAAAATGGTGGATAATGAACCTATGTGGTTTTGGTTGGTGAGGTGCAGCAAGATTCCCCGATTGATTGTAAATAAATTGTTCCTGAGGAAGATAATTCGAATTGGAAGGATTATCATGTGTTTCACCATTATATTTTTCTAAATTATGTGGTTAATACCATTAATTAGGAGACAAATATGTTTATTCAAGAGATTCATTTCCATTTGGTTTTGTTTTCATGTGTAAGGAGCATTGGATCCCTTTGCGAGTTTACTTGTTGAGAGGTGCAACATAGAAGTGATGAAGCCTTTATCATAGTGATTGTGGTAAGACTGAAGTGTTGTAGTATAAGTTTAGGATAAATTTTATGGATTAATTATTATTATAAGTAGTGAAGGAGGAAAAAAGATAAGAGTTTAGAACCCTTTCATAGGAGATATCTTGTGTGAGAGAGTTAGAATCATGGTTCATAATCCTTATCCTTGTTCTCCCAATCTACTCCCTAATGATGAAGAAAGGGTGACAAATTTTGAGAAGGATTTTTTTATATATTTATAGTGTCATGTTGGCCCTATAATTTTAATTATGTACATTTCGGGGTAAAAAGGACAAAGGGGCTGAGAATCCATTTCCATAGACAGGTTTGTCTTGGGAGGTAAGTCATCATAACTTTCTAAGGAGTGTAATCATATATTAGAGTTATAATTAATTTGGGAATTTGTTGTTTTACCCTATAAATGGTAATATTTCTCCTTATATCTCAATTTTCTCAATATTTAGTTGTTATTAGACTATTACATGGATCTCTAGGATGGTTTATTATTTCTATGGTGGGCGCAGACATCAGTAATATTAGTTTCCAATATTCATCACTGGTCTATTTGGTGTTTGTTATCTATTTCAAATATATCCTTAGTATAAGTTTCCTCATAGGATTTATTAGTCTCTTTCTCATAAATGGTCTCATACGCTATTGAGGAGTAATAGAGTAGGTGGATGAAAGTCATGGGATATTCTACTTCCTTGAGGAGTTATGAAAGATCATGGATGAGGTGGTGGATGTCCTAGGGACAATGAGGTAGAGGATCAAGACATGGATAGGTACATGTTACGGAGTTTATAGAACCAAAAGGAGCCAATATCATCCAAGGAACCATCTTATTTTATCATCATTAGTTCAATCATTGCTTTGTTTTGAATTTTGTGTGTGCTATGTTTGTGCTGTTCCCACTAACCCAAAAAGTGGTTTACCTTGAAAATGAAAAAAGAGGATTTGTCTTTGGCTTAGTTAAAGCATTATGACTTAGAGTGAATATATTTATAGTTCCCTTAATGTTATATATTCTAGATGGATCTCACTATCATTTTGAAGAGATGTGTCTATGATGTGAGCTACTAATAGGAAAATATAAGTCTATGGGAGAGTTCTTCATATTGTACATACAACTATTCAATTTCATCCTTAGCATGGAATGGTTTTATTATGTGTTATTTTTCATTTATTTTTATAGGATTTCATTTTTCTTTTTCATGGAATGTGATTTAAAACATATGTTAGCAAGAGGTATTATTAAATGGGTCATAGATGTTTGGAACCACTTTTATTATAGTTTTTAGGGTTGGTGTTGGGTTATATAAAAGTATAAGAGAAGTGGTTTCCAAGAGTTTTGTAGGATTATCAATATATTTCCCATGAAAATGTTTTATAACAACCCCCTAAACATGATATCAAGTTTGGGATATAGTTATAACCTAATGTCTCTATGATTTCTATGTATCCATATAAGATGGTAACATTGGAGTAGTGGGCGATTGAAATTTATATTGATGATCTTATGTAAAAGGTTTTAATTCAGCCTAGTGTAATGCTTTGGGGAACTCCATAATTATTTTTAAAGAATGAATCTAGTAGCTTTTTATTTTGAATGAACCAGATGATGGTGAGGAACTACTATTCATTCTTGAGGATGATGATTTGTTTGATTAATTAAAGGGATCAAGTTGGTTCTTGAATATTGTTTTTTGGTTTTGGATATTGTTAGATGTGGGTAAGAAGGAAGATATTTTGATGAATTCTTTCAAGTGTTTCTATGGACACTTTTAGTTCATGGTGATACCCTTAAGAGTCATGAATTCCTCAACTATCTTCATAATATTTATGAATTTCATGTTCAATGAGTTCATGGAATAATTTTTAGTGTTTTCATCAATGATATTCTTGTGTATTACTCACATACATTTTTTTGATATTACAATAAAACCACTTTTAGGGTTAAATAGGAACCCTCAAAGGCTAATAACAAAGTAAAACAACCAGCCACCATAAATTAAAACCAAAAAAAATCAAAATCAATCACAGTAAAATGGTTCAAGTTTCAAATTTCAGAATGATGGAATGAGTTGCATATTGGAGGATCAAGAGAACATCTTGAACCCAGTATAGATGTGACCCACATCGACATCAAATCAGTTGTCTTCCCTAGTAAACCTTTCATAGCTACCCATCCACTAACACCACAAAAAAAATAAACCCATTGGAAACTACACCATTTTTAACAACAACACCAAATTAAGGATATCGTAGATACTCCAAAATGAAACGTTCACCACCTCACCAACATTGAGAACCAAACCATCTCCCATCATCATTAGAGACACCAACATCTCAGATATAGAAAACCAATATTGAACCAACATAACCTAAATAAAAACCACTAAACTATATGAATGATGTGTTAATACCTTTTGAGTATGGGATACTAAATAGAAATCATCACCAAGCCATTATGAGAACCCATGACAAGAATAGTTGATGCCTTCAAAAACCACTACTGAAATAGAATCCACCAGAGGACAAAATGCCAGAAAAACCATCTAAAAAAAGACGAACCACTTATTCATCCATAATCTACTAATATATATTCCACCAAACCAATAAAATACATCATCCATGGAATTCATATGCAAGATTCATCAGCTACTATTCCCACCAACACAAACCCAAACCTCCCTAAACAATAATGCTCCAAAGTAAGATGGTGTCTTATGAAATGGATTAAGAAAGATAAGATGTGGTGTAAGGAGGCTAATAAGACCACATAAGGAAAAACCCAAAACATTGAAGTGGGGATGGATGAAATATAGAGACAGTTTCTAAACATTAATGCAACACCTTCATATACTAAGTCATTATTAACACCACCATACCTATCCAAATATGGGGTTAACAACAGTGGGTTAGGCCAAAAGAGAATAAGGAGATGGTCCCTTCCACATGACATCAACATATTCATGTGTATTCAAGGTTATGGACATCAAATATATAGAAATTTATCCATGTGTAAGTTTTGAATGTATGAGTTTCATTTACCTAGACATTTAACGTCTCAGTGGGGTGTAGTTGTTGACCCATTTAAGATTTATGTAGTTATTTCTTTGGTATAACCCATGGATGTTATGGTAGTGAATAATTTCCTTGGTCCTTCATGTAATTACATGAGGTTTGTGTTTTATTTTTCTTAGATTATAGTGCCTTTGATAGCTCTGACTGTGAAAGATCAATCTTTCTTATGGTCTGATTGATTTCATGTGGCATTTAAGTACCTACAAGAGAATTCGATCGATTCTAGTATGCTTTTTTTCTTGAATAGGTATTTATGTTTGTGTTATATTTTGATGTTTATTATATTATCATAGATAGTGTATTGATATAAGAGTGTGTAGTGATATCTTACGGGTATCATTAATTACATCATAAAAAATGTAACTATGTCACCCATGATCTCAAGCTTGTGATAGTAGTGATTACTCTGATTTTGCGGTGACATTTTAATATTATTGAGTTTTTTATGTTCTTTATAGATCATAACAGCCTATATTAAATATTCTCTAAGTGGGATTTGAATTTTTCTTAGTAGATATGGGTGAAGTTCATATACAATTCTAACACTGAGATATATTACACTCTAGGGAAAGAGAATAAGGTAGCTAATTCACCGAGAAATATGTTTCATTATAATGTTATTGTAGAGGATGGATATCAGTATAGGAAAATATAGGATTTGTAAACTTTTTTTTGTAAATGGAAGAATTTGATAGTTTTTTCCTATATTATTCGATAGTTCATTCTTTCTTATTTCAGCAAGTAGAGGAATATCACCAATAAGATCTTGATCTAGAGGTGTGGAGAGATAGTATCATTCCTTAATATGATCTTTAAGTATAGCCAGATAATTTCCAACATTAATTATTATTTTATAGAAATTTATTTGTTACATTGGTATTGAATGAGTTAATTCAATTAGAGGTTTATATTTCTACTCTAGTGGTACATACTAGAATTTCTAAGATGTTCAATGCCTTGAAGGATTAGTTCTGGTGGTCATGTATAAAGAGTACAATGTATTAGTTTGTTTCTCAATGTCCCATATATAAATGGGTGGATATCGATAATAGAGTTTTGTATAGTATATTATAGCCTTTATATGTCTCTTGTTAAAATTGGGATGAAATATCAATGGATTTCATTATAGGTTTTTTGATGTGCCAATGCTTGTCATGAAGATAAAGTCCATACAAGAATTGTTATGTCATATTGGGTTTATTGTAAATAGTTGATGATAGAATACATGATTTCTATATTTTGAATACATTTATGTGAGTGGTATATTTTCAATTATTGATGTGTGTATATCATGTTTTAATTTTCAAGGAAGGTAAAGAATAAAGAAGATTGTGGAGTCTATGGGTTACCTAGGTTGGATCATTGAGGAGATTTATAAAGGGTACTTGAAGCTATTTTGGAATCAAATCATTTGAATTATAAATAATTGACTAGATTATGAAGAACCCTTTAAGGATAAATAATCTCATAGATTATGAAGAAAAATATGGATCATGTAACTTCTTTTTATGGTAAACTAATTTTTCATTGTCCATATGATTATATATTCACTGAGGGATGGTGATCTCTCTTAAAAATTATCCAAACCAATGGTGTGGTAGCATAAACATATTAATGGGGTTCATTAAATATTTTCCCTATAATGATGATTTCATAACATACTAACATACTTTATCTACACAATATTTATAGTAGTGTATGGTAATAACTCTTGAGAATACATCATTGTGATTAAAGTGTACATTGATCTTCCAAGTGCTTATCACTTAGATAAAGAGGTAAGATGACGAAGTTGAGTATTAATATGAATAATGTAGATTGATGTAATCTGTTAATATAATTATGGAGGTTGGATAACCTTAAATAAGATAAATAAGATGAGTTAATAAATAGAGGATTAGACTTGAAAGATTATCTAAGTTGGAGGATGTATTGGAACAAGGCAGATAATTGCATCATGATTAGTTGATATAGTAAAATATTTGAATCTTATGTATGACTATCACGTCATATTTATTCTTTTCATGGAAAAAAATAGTTAAATCATAGAAACCATTTACTCTCATGTACAAAGAATCATGTCATAGCGCATGTTGATTTTGTTGTAAAGTTCATTCTTATAGAGTTTCACAGATTAGTCAGCACCATGAAGTGATCTTATGAAATATTGAAGCTATGTTATCCTAGGTATTTAAAATGATTCACATCTTATAAAAAAATTCCACCTCACAAATCATAACTATGTTTTTTGGCCATGATAAATTGGTGCATCACTGGTTAAGAAGATAAATGGGAATCACACCATAATTCAAGTGCTCATGTTGCAATATGTTGTCTATAGATTTAGGTGGATATGAATGATATAAAGACCATGTAACCAATTTCTTGGTCATTATATAATTTTGGATTGGATTTTTGTAATATGTAGAGTTTTAGTGGGGGTTTTTTGATATAGAGTTTGAATCAATATTTAATCGTGAAGATATATGTCACCCCACAATGGTGAGCATTAAACTATAATTAAGTGTATCACTCCACAATCTAGTTAATTCTAGAACATCTTGAAAACATATGCCCTATATTTTATGAATGAAACAAGGATATAAATTGTGACACATCAGCATCTTACCAGATAAATTTGACTTGGGAATTAATGTTTATAACTTATGGAGAATGATGAGGAGATATGGAACTCATGGATTGCTCAGTATTTCCATTAAAGATATAAAGATATGTAATTTATCTATAAATATTCATCCTTTTGTTAGAAAAAATGATGATAGAATTGTATAATTAGTTGTTCAGATGAATTCATGATAGGTTCATCCATCTAGGTTGGAATTGAGGGAAGAAATTTGCTAAAAACCTAGTCTATATTTTGGAGACACTTTAGGAATACATAGGAAGGATCACACATATTGAAGATAATTCTTCTTCCTAATCCATTTCCCTTATAATTGTATTTAAAATTATTATAGGAGTTAAAGTCTATAATATTGATCTATCTATTAATTCATTCATCATTGATTGAAAGGTGGTGATAAGGACTATAGGATGATAACCATTATATACCAAGGATGTTACTAATTGATGAAAAGGGAGTTGTGAACCTTATAACCCCATGTCATGTCTATTATATCTATAATAAATAGTCTTTTTTCTTCCATTATTGGTTCTTCATATGTAACCCTCTAGTTTCCTATGATTATACATAGGGATTTTTTGTCCATCGAATCATGGTGGAATTGATCGAGATTGATAGTCCTTTTTCCCATCTTTCATAGAGGACATCTTGATATGTTATCTATCTATCATCTATCATTTTTTTAGATATAGGTAAGTTTTTTCCCTGAATTATTTAATTATTTTGAACAAATTCGATTAAATTTATGGATGATCAGGTATCAAATGATAGCATTTTCTCCTAGGATGGTGTCGGGGATGCACTGTGGACCTTTCAGGTTTAGTTGGTCGAGGATTTAGAAAAACAGAGATGTTCAGTGAGTAATTAACTGATTATTCCTAATTTAGTTAAATTTGATAATTAATTATAGGTGTTTACAATTAATTAATTGTGTTTCTTGGCATGATATAGGTGTTCATGAGCATTGATGGGCTTTTCCAAGGATGTGAAGAGCTAGGAAAAGGTTTAGAAAAGATTGGGAAAAGCATGAATGAGCTTATCAGGGATGGTAACTCCATTTGAGGTAGACGAACCACATCATACAAAACCATGTGTATTTTTATGAATGAGTGTGAATGTTTGTATACATAATAAATAGTTTTGGGTAGATATGTTGAGGACTGAGATATCCTTAGTCTAGATAATGAGGGTGAATTTAATCCCCGTAACTAGGATAAGTGCTTGGAATCACTTTGGATGTCTAGAGATATTATAACAATAATGAGAGGTTTATGGTTGTGTGTCGAGTGGTGTCCCTAGAGAGACGTGATATGATCCCTAGTGTGGATCATAGGAATTAGCGAGGTTCTTGGAATTGAGATTACATGGGGATTTTATAAAGAATCCATACCTCACATGTTGAGACCAGAGTCGAGGTGAGACTTTGGTCTGTGGTGTCTCCATAGGGTGATGGAAGCAAGTTGTTATTGATGAGTTGAGAATGGGGTGGGTGAAAGGGACCTAGTGGATTTCCTATTGGTTGATACAAGACACGATACGATGTGAGATTATAGCTGAGGGATTGGCCTATATGTGTTGAGTTGGTGAATTATGTGATGGGATATGGTCATGTTTATACATAACTTTGTTTTGATTTTGTAGTAGTTATACATCCTGAGATGTTTGGGTTAGATGGTAAATTATAATAACTTATTCATATAGGGTAGTGGTTATCCATCGTAATATGGTTGAGTTAGTAGATAAATTGTATGCATCTTATTTTTATTATATGGTGGTTATCTATCGGTGGTATGGTTGAGTCATGGGATGTTTATACCCATCTTATTCTGATGATATAGTGGCTATTAATCAATGAGATGGTTGAGTCACGGTATGTTTATACATAGATTTTTCTAATGATATGGTGGTTATCTGTTTATGATATGGTTGAGTCGTGGGATGTTTATAAGTGTCTTGTTCTGATTATGTGGTAGTCATCCATTAGTGAGATGGTTGAGTCATGGAATGAATGTGTAACCTTATTATGATCTATATAAACTTATGCATGTAGTGTGTTGGTCCTTCCCTAAGTATTCATGCATGAATAGAAACTTGTATACTAAGATGGTGGGATATCTATAATGGCACTGAAGTAGTTATGGTTTCATGTCGGGGTGACCTTATTAGAACCCGATGACATATTAGGTGTGTATAAATCATCAAGTGTTGTGGAGGCATGGTTAGCACATTTTGACTTAGTTATCATGTTTATTTTTGTATATCAATTCCTCATGTATACACACATATAATAAGGTGTATATTAGGGTTGTTTGTGAGACCCTACTAAGTTCATTCTCACACCCTGTATAGGCATCTCGGTGAGTGTGTAGACCTTATGTATTATCTCAGGTTAAAAACTGGATTTGTAGTGGATTGGGCTAGTGTTTCTCAAGAATATGTGGAGACAAGGTGTGTGGGGCCTAGTGATAGTAGTGGGTCATGTGTGTGTGCATTGTATTTTTTGGTTTATTTTGTATCTAAGATCGGTCCTATGGGTGATTATTTTCTATATGAGTTCTATATAGTGCATTTTGATATAGTGTTATGTATTCTTATTTATTCATAATATGGTTTCTATTTTTTATGTTTCTTGTTTTTTTATTCCATTGATTTAGAATCTAATAAGAGGTTATAGTTTCCCTACTATAACTCTAGGTCCTCACCACTAGTCAGGAACCTATAGTGTACAAGGAGGTGAACCTAGGGTCATGTGACCCACCGGCCCAGACCTAGTGATTCAGGTCAAGGCATCACAAAGTGGTAATAAAGGATGTGTTTTGTTTCATTATTTTTGAGATGGTAGAAAGGTGGTATAGGATTGTATCATAGCATGTGATTGGCCTCATATTGGTAAGTCATGAATACTATTCTAGTAGGAATTCATGGTTACTAGGGTGATGGAATTATGGTTCTTGGTTTTCATTATTGTGATTGAGATTATTATTGAATATAATGTGTTACTAGAGATGTAATTTTAGTGGTTTGGAACTTGGATCATTGGAAAGAATCTAGTGTTAATGAATCATACTAGGCGCATAGAACTCACATGGTGTTCACTTTATTATGTGTGATTTTACTAATTTTCTTCTAATGGTGGTTCATGTAGATCTTATAATGGGTGTATCTATTTTAGTGGAAATATAATCCATTTTTAAGGGATTTATGGATACCCATAATGGGTTGGTTTATAAAATTGTTCACTTAGAATAGATCAAGGAGGGAATGAATTCCTGGGAGGTGTTTGGATTCAGAGGGTAGAACAAGTTAGGTGCCTGGCCCTATGGTTCTTGATGGAGTGTGGGAGCATAGATAGATACTTGTGGAATTATAAACAATACTTTATGGTGATTGTTCATGTGATAGATATTGTCATAAGTGAGATACCTCAATTTTTGAAGAGGATCATAGAGGATTGTCTAATTGGAAGTGAATGACATGCATGTAGAGCATGGTTGGTGGGTTAGACATGTGATTCTAGGTTAGATAGGATGAAACTCATGGGAGCAGGAGTCGGGTCAACGATTAGGTTGTATAAGATCATGTAGCTATTTAGTTTCGGTGAGACCATGTAGGATCATTAGAAAAACCTATGAGTAGATTCTTAGTGAATGACTCTACCCTAAAGAGGGGAGTAGGTGTTTGTGGGGATTTTTTTGGAAAAGTATCAATGTGTGGGGAAGGTGCTCATTGGGTACATGTAGAGTCTAATGGGGTTTCGAATCGGTGAATGGACTATGTGCAACTTCGTTGAGAAAATTTCATGTTATGGATGAACATGAGTGGTTCTATGGTGGTTTTGATTCAGGTTCACGCTTAGAGTGAAGTGATTGGTGTACTCGGTGGGATGCTCATGGGAATGATAGCCTTTGGTTTAGTGATAATGGGATATTTATCTCAGTAGAGAGAGGTGACATCGGTGTTGGATTGGGATAATGTTGTACAATTAACCCTAGTGGAGTCCTCAACATGAATTGTGGGGGAGGCGTGGTGTTAGGGGTTGATGTAATAATGGTGAGTGTGTATTGAGAGGAGAAATGTGTGTGCAGATGGGATTGGTTTTGATTTTCACTCAAGTAGTATAGTAATGAAAGATCTATAGTGGGGAGTGAACCACTGGATGTTAGAGGATATAGTTCTTGGTTATCTAAGAATTGGAAACATTGGTTTTATATTGTTAGCACACAGGTGAGAGTAAGTTATAAATGACTATTTATTATGTTTGGTAATGGATAAATCATGGGCCATATATATTGGGGGTTTGTTTTAGTAGGTAACAATAAAGATATTCATATGGTGGGGAGCATCATATCATTTATGAGTAAACAAACATCATGTCGAAAGGGTGGTGGATGAGAATGTGAAATCGGATGGAGTTATGGCATTGAATTCGGGTTTAGGTAAGGTTGGTTCCATCATTCAGATGTCATGTTGGGTTGATTCGATACATAAGAATCATTCTCAGGGTGGTTATAGATGACCCAAGTGTGAGTTGAATTGATGGTGTTTCGGTGCTCAAGGTGATAGCATGGTGCCTTTAGCTGGAAATTGGTGATCTAATCATGAAATTACACTAGGAATTAGGTTTGGAATTCAATTTTGGTTCTTGGAAAAATTAGGGATGTTGTCGGGTGTTAGGGCATCGTGATCAGGTAGTTTAGTGGTGAGTATATAGAAGAAATTAATTTTGTTTTGAAAATTCAACTAAAGGAGGTTTGAATCATATTTTTTATGATTTTTGATGTTTTGGGGGTATAATCCTCATCAAGAGAATTTTTTGGGATATGGTTTGGGGAAAGTGGACTGTAAGAGGTATGTTTTTGGTAGGTGATTTGATCGTACCACGATTCACTATTTCATTTTCACCCTTACATCGCTGTGCTAAACATATTTTGTATTAAAAATTATAAAAATATTATCAAATTGTGCTTCATGTTTGATTCAATAATTTTTTGTTTATCACTGTTAAATAGTTCAATGATAAGTTTTTTGAAAATTACAATGTAGGTGGAGGTGATTTGGAGGGCCCTTGATGAAGTGAAAGAAAAATGGGCCAAAATTGCATGGATCCATGGACATCTATCCACTGTTTTGAATATTACACGAAATGCGTGCATCCAAATGGGCTGAAATTTTGTGGGCCTGTCCAAAATTCAATATTCTACATTTCATATTGAGGAACCCAATCCTGCTTCAACTTGCATGGGGCCCATCCGAACTGATCTGTCCAAGCCACCGAATTTGGACCAAGTCAAATGTGGTGTTATGTATTTTATCGATATATTGATCTCTAGTTGTCCAAACGGTGCCAAACTTTTGGTGGAGACATTCAAGAGGTAGGGATACAACTTTTCTATTTTCTCCAAAGCGAGATAAGACTGTTTGTAGGCCGAAACGCGTCGTGCAAGTGGATTGATGAAATCTGTGTGCCCAAAACCACCTCCCACATTTCCTATAAAAGGACACCTTGGGCTCCTCATTTATAAGTTCGGCCAAGGAGTGAAGTGCTGCCAATTTGGAGTCTTATAAGAGTCTTCTAATCACCTTGGAGGTTCTGGAGGCCCCTATCCTCATAGGGGGATCAACAATGAAGAAGGGGTTCAACCCGAGCTTCCTCCTCCTCCCGATGTTGAGCTAAAAGATGGGTGTTCGTTGTGAGGGAGATACACACATGTCAAGGGAGTTCCAATGCATAAATTAGCTACTGGTTTGGAGTAATTTGGGTGTTTAAACATTTCATTCCATGTATCTTATTTTATTTCAGATTTGAATGCTTGATTTGATACATGTGAGTGATATGCTCTTAATTTCTAACTGATTGGTGTGAGGTTTTGAGTGTGTGACTTGTGTTGTTCTGATTGGACATCACAATAATCCTTTTCATACCCACCTTATTGAGATTTCAATATGCTTTGTAAGCTCTTATTCCATGCATAAGTACTGGACCTTGACAATACGATTGTTACGTCAAGGTTGGGTCCTTTAAGCATTGAAATAAAAGCTTAGGAATTAATTGGGATTCCAATTAACTCCAACCAAAGAATTACTCTAAACCTGAGATGAATCTCTATGAACAATGAACTTGATATGTGTGTAGTGAAATCACATCGACCCTTTTATCTAATATTTCTCAAAACCCACTTGGTCACTCATTTTTTAGGCTATTTCAACTAAGTCATTGTTTTAAACTATTTTCAAAACCACCCCCTCTCTTAGTCATTTTTATTAAAAATACACACTCTAAACCTA
Organism: Viscum album; assembly: GCA_963277665.1. NCBI lineage: Eukaryota > Viridiplantae > Streptophyta > Magnoliopsida > Santalales > Viscaceae > Viscum > Viscum album. The sequence continues at coordinate 1,973,287,434 of OY728157.1, read as the reverse complement.
CCAACGCTCCTTGAGAGATGACCTAGGGTCTTCCCTAGACTATAAATAAACCTTATAAATATAATCAATTTGACGTGTCATGACAGTACGGTCAAATTTTGGCGCCATTTCCGGGGAGCGCTTTGGTTTTTTGTGCGTGTTTTTGATAAAATTTTTTGTAATTTTTGTGAATATTTGTTTGTTTTATCTTCTACCTTTGAATTTGTTTTTGTGTTATAATTTATTTATTGTGTAGGTTCTCTGTATGAAACGTTCTACTTCGGGAGACCTACAAACTTTTGAACCCGAACCGGAGAGGATCCTACATCAACGAAACCAAGACACACAAGACCACACTTTGAAGGAGGAGACATCAAATCTTAAAATTCTTCTTGATCCTTCTTCTTCTTCTGAAACCAAAGTTAAAACTGAACATAACTTGTATATCATGGATGAAAATAATTGAACATTAAAAGAATTAACCTCACCTGATGTTGATATCCAACCCACTTACATTCAATTACAAGGCGAGGCACCCAATTTTGAACTAAAATCTGGTTTAATTCATTTATTACCAAGATTTCATGGACTGCCTGGAGAAGATCCACATAATCATTTAAAATAATTTCATACTGTGTGTTCAACATTAAAACCTTCTAATGTGGATGAAGAACAAGTAAAACTTAGGGCATTTCCATTTTCATTAGAATACACGGCTAAAGATTGGTTGTATTATGTTAATTCACCTATTAGAGGTTGGGCGGACATGAAACGACTTTTTTCTTGAAAAATACTTCCCAGCCTCTCGAACTGCAACTATAAGGAAAGAAATATGTGGGATAAGACAATCTCAAGGGGAAACATTACATGAATATTGGGAACTCTTTAAAAGGTTATGTTCAAGTTGCCCACACCACCAAATAAGTGATCAACTTTTAATCCAATATTTTTATAAAGTTTTGATTCCTATTGATCGAAATATGATTGATGCTGCTACAGGTGGTGCATTGGTAGATAAGACCCCAATTGGTGCAATAACCCTCATTGAGAACATGGCACAGAACACTCAACAATTCGGTACATGGTCCAGTGTTCTCATTCGAGGTGTCCATGAGGTGTAAAGTACTGAGTTTGAGAAGAAGGTGGACACGAAGTTCGAAGAGGTAAGTACCCTTCTACGACAACTCGCTCTCTCCCAAGGGAAATATCAATCTCCTCCTCCCATCCATTGTGGAATCTGCTCTTCTGACACCCACTATTCTGACCAATGTCCTCAATTGAGAGAAACTTCTGAGAGTTGTGAGGCAATATTTCTAGGACGCCTCTTTAACCAACCCTTTAGGAAAGAACCATACTATCCATCCAACCAAGGGTGGAAGGAAAACCAATCCTGTAGGCAAGGGGGGTATTCAAACCAACCTCAATAGCAATGGAACCAACAGGGTCAGAGTAGTCATCCACCACCACCCATAAATCCTTAACCACCCCAAAGGTCATTCCAACCACCCCCTCCAAAAACCGAGCCTAGCCTAGAAGTATGATGAAGCAAATGGTTGCCAATAATATCCAATTCCAACAAACCACACAAGCAGCCATACAAGACCTAAAGACCCAACTAGTCCAACTTGCCAACTCGGTGGGGGAAATCCAAAGTCATGGGTCGGGTAAACTACCATCTCAACCAGTAGTAAACCCTAGGGATAAAGGAAATGTTAGTGCCATCACCCTTAGGAGTGGGACACAACTCAAAAGCCAAATGACCCCTCCATTAGAGTCCTCCCATCCAAAGGAAATCACCATCCCAACTGCTAAAAATGGTCCAAGAGAAGAAAACCCTTTTCCTGAGAGAAGCCCTTCCAAAGGAAAGACTGTGGTTGTTGATGAGCCACCTATCCCAACCATTCCTCTTCCATTTCCTCAAAGGGATTCCCAACCTAGGAAACAAAAAGAAACCAAACTTGATAAAGAAATCTTGGAAACTTTCAAGAAAGTACAGGTTAGCATTCCTTTGGTTGATGTCGTCAAGAAAATTCCAATATATGCAAAGTTTCTGAAGGAGATGTGTACCCACCGAAGGAGACTTAGAGGTGATAAGAAGGTGAGCTTGGGGAGGAATGTCTCAGCATTGATACAACCATCACTTCCCACCAATTGCAATGATCCTGGAATATTCTCGATTTCATGCACCATAGGGGAGTATTCATGTTCCAATGCTATGCTTGATTTGGGTGCTTCTATTAATGTGATGCCTCACTCTATTTACTCTTCATTGCAGGTCAGTGAACTGAATCCCACTGGTATTGTCATTCAGCTAGAAAATCGGAGTACAGCACACCCCTCTGGTATGCTATAGGATGTTCTTGTGAGGGTGCAAAATTTAATTTTTCCTGCTGATTTTTACGTGCTTAAAATGGAAGATGATAGGATGAATGGACATGCCCCAATTATATTGGGGAGACCTTTCTTTAAAACTGCCAAAGCCATAATTAATGTCCATAATGGTACATTATCTATGGAATTTGGTGGTGACATAGTCCATTTCAACATCCTTGATGCCATGAATCACCCCTCAGAAGAACATTCCTCTCTCTCGGTAAATTCAATTGATTTACTCCCTTCCCCTAAAATAAATTCATTTGTTTCCCCTGATCCCCTTTCTGAATTTTCCTCTTTGATAGAAATTCTTGGAAATGAATCATGCATTGATTGTTGTAGCGGTCTAGAGATATGTCATGCATGTTTGTTAATTGATGATTTCTTGAACACAGAGGATCACATGACCATCGATGATACTTATAAGCTTGTAAAAGCTCATTCCTCATCTGAGGATGTTACCATTGAGCAGTTAGATAAGATCAGTGACTTCTCACTTTCACACACACTTCCGTCAATCCAAAATCCTCCAGAATTGGAACTGAAACAACTGCCTCAAGATTTAAAATACTCATATCTTGAGAATGGAAACAAGTTTCCCGTCATCATTGCTAGTTCACTCCCTCCTAAGCATGAATTGCGACTGCTTGATCTTTTGAGGAAGTATAAACAAGCTTTGGGATGGACACTTGCTGACATTCCTGGCATTATCCCATCAATTTGTACAAATCATATTTTATTAAATGATGAGGCTAAACCAGTGAGGCAGTCACAACGTCGACTGAACCCAAACCTACTTGATGTTGTTAAAAAAGAAGTAACAAAATTGTTGGCTACTGGAATCATTTACCCTATCTCTGACAGCCAATGGGTCAGTCCCGTTCAAGTAGTTCCTAAAAAAATTGGTCTTACTGTAGTTAAAAATGAAAACAATGAATTAGTTCCAACTCGTGTGCAGAATAGTTGGCGTGTCTGTATAGACTATCGCCGACTAAACCAACACACTAGGAAGGACCATTTCCCATTGCCATTCATTGACCAGATGCTAGAGAGGTTAGCAGGTAAGTCCCATTACTGTTTCCTTGATGGGTATTCTGGATACTTTCATATCTATATTTCCCCTGAGGATCAAGAAAAGACAACCTTTACTTGCCCCTTTGGTACATTTGCTTATAAAAGGATGCCATTTGGTCTGTGCAATGCTCCAGGTACTTTCCAACGATGTGTGGTTAGTATTTTTTCGGATTACCTGGAGAATTTCATGGAGGTTTTTATGGATGATTTTACTGTTTATGGATCCTCTTTTGATTAATGTTTGAGTAGTCTTGCTTCTGTCCTATGTCGCTGTATTGAAAAGAATCTCATATTGAATTATGAGAAATGCCATTTCATGGTGCGACAAGGCATAGTTTTAGGACATGTCCTTTCTGGGGAAGGTATCCAAGTGGAAAAATCAAAAGTAGATATCATTTCCTCCCTACCATTCCCTAAAAATGTTCCGGATGTGCGGTCTTTCCTGGGTCATGCTGGATTTTATCGTCGTTTCATTCGTGACTTTAGTAAAATTGCACTCCCCCTCTCCCGATTACTCCAAAAAGAAAAATAATTTGTCTTTGATAAAAAATGTGAGGAAGCTTTTAATAAATTGAAATGGAGTCTCACGTCACCCCCGGTAATCCAACCACCTCGGTGGGATTTACCATTTGAGCTCATGTGTGACGCCTCTAACTATGCAGTTGGGGCAGTCTTGTCATAAAGTGTCGATCGAGCTCCACATGTCATTGCTTATGCCTCACGTACTTTGGACCCTACCCAAGCAAACTACAGCACAACTGAAAAATAATTTCTTGCCATTGTGTTTGCCTTGGATAAATTCAGGTCATACCTTTTAGGGTCCAAAGTCATTGTGTTCTCAGACCTTGCAGCCCTCCGGTATCTCCTTAAGAAACCGGAAGCCAAACCACGTCTCATTCGCTGGATGCTCCTCCTTCAGGAATTTGATCTAGAAATTTGGGATAAAAAAGGAGCAGAGAATGTGGTTTCTGACCATATCAGTAGGATTCTCCCATCCTCAGACATTGACTCATCCCCCTGTATTCCCATAAATGAATTATTTCCGGATGAGCAATTGTACCGAGTGCAAGACGTTATTCCTTGGTATGCTGAAATTGTAAATTATTTGGTAGCGTCTTGTATTCCTGCTGATTTCACCACAAACCAGGCCAACCGTCTAAAACATGAGTCTCGTTGGTACATTTGGGATGACCCCTACCTCTGGCGCACATGTAGTGATCAAGTTATTAGGCGTTGTGTTCCCGATAGTGAGTTTCAGTCTGTCCTTAGGTTCTGCCACACACTTGCTTGTGGGGGCCACTTTGGTCCCCAACGGACTGCTCGCAAGGTCTTAGATTCTGGTCTCTTTTGGCCCACATTGTTTAGGTATGCCCATGAATTCTGTAAATCTTGTCCTTGCTGTCAAAGAATAGGGAATCTCTCTAAAAGAAATGAGATGCCTCAACAACCCTTGCTCTTCCATGACATTTTTTATGTTTGGGGAATTGACTTTATGGGACCATTACCCAATTCATTTGGGAACCTTCACATTCTTCTGGCAGTGGATTATGTTTCAAAGTGGGTAGAGGCACGAGCCACGAGGACAGATGATTCCAAGACAGTTGTGGAATTTTTGAGAACCCAAATATTCGGTAGGTTTGGATTACCTAGGTTTATCATCAGTGATCAGGGTTCTCATTTCTGCAACCGCACAATGCAATCTCTTTTGCGCAGGTATGGGGTTGGGCATCGAGTGTCTACTGCTTATCACCCACAAACAAATGGTCAAGCCGAAGTATCAAATAGAGAGGTAAAACAGATTCTTGAGAAAACGGTTCAGCCAAACAGAAAAGACTGGAGTCTTAGACTTGATGATTCATTATGGGCTTACCGTACTGCATTCAAAACTCCAATTGGTATGTCACCATATCGGCTAGTTTTTGGGAAGAGTTTTCACCTCCCTGTTGAGGTAGAGCACCGGGCCTACTGGGCTATTAAACAATGCAATTCTAATCTTTCTGGTGCAGGTATTCAAAGGAAGTTTCAGATTTAGGAGTTGGAGGAAATGAGAATAGATTCATATGAGAACTCCCGAATTTATAAAGAGTGAACCAAGGCTTCCCACAACCGTCTCATCCTTCATCGTCAATTCCACATCGGGCAGAAGGTCCTCCTCTAAAATGCAAGGTTGAAGTTGCACCCTGGTAAGCTTCGTTCCCATTGGTTTGGACCTTACATTGTTACTAATGTCTCTCCATTTGGTGTTGTCCAGGTTCAAAATGAAGACATCAAGCAAACCTTCACTGTCAATGGGCAGCGGCTGAAGCACTTCCATGAAGCCATTCCGGAGTCCCCAATGGAGGAACTTCATGTTCAAGAAGCAGTCTATGAATAACACTCACCAGGTTTTATCCTTCCTTCCCACAGTCTCTTTTATTACAGTGAGGAAACTGCATTCTCTAGGTGTGGGGGGATGGATACATTCCTGGGTTACTTAGTATTTTTCACCATTTTCTCCTTTTGTTTTCTCTTTTTGGCCTTCTTTATGGTATTTTTATTTTTCCCCATCAACAATTTCGAAATTCCATGATGTGGAGACCATAAAGTGGGGAAAGTAAAAATACCATAATGAAGGCTAAAAAGAATATTTGTATGAATTTAACATCAGGGAGTGATTTTTAGTGAATTGGTTTTCTGTCAATGATATAAATGGTCATATCTATGTGAAACCTTTGAGATGATTGATGCCCATTGTGTGAGTAGTTTTTGAGAAAAATGTTTCACTAATATCTCCAAAAAAAATTCACCAAACCACAAAGTGTGATTATTTCTTACTTAATATAAGGTAAATATATGTTGGGTTAATATTTTTCAGCTTTAAATGATATTTCCATACGTTCGTTCCTTATCCGATCTGTTTCATTACTGTACCAGATTGACCTATGCATGTGTACCTAATGTCCGACTTTCTTACGCCCTCAAAAAAAATTGTTGTGTCTTGGGCAGGTCAAAAACCACTCCTCCTCAACCTTTGATCTTGTTATAACTATTTCAATTAGTGTCATGAGGAGATCAAACAAGGGTTGAGAGATGAGTGTGAGATTTGTTCTAATTGCAACTTCAAAAAAAATAAATGAGGGGAGTGATGAAATGTGCAACATATGGGGATATATAGGTCGGGAGCTTATGGTTTGACTTCTGGGAATGCTTAAATGAGTGGGTCTTGAAATATGATTGCAAAGGATGTAGGAAAGGTTCGGTGACAAGATCATTTAAGCTGAAAAATGTTAAAATAACATATATTTATTGGATAGAAAGTGGAAAGAATAGCATGGAATGGTTTTCAAAAACACACATGGAGAGTTAGTGTCATGATTTACTTCTGAATTCCTTTCTCAATTGGGTATCATGAACCTTTTTGAATTTCTCTATGATATGATTTATGAGACATCCTTTTCTATTTTCACTAGGAAGAACTCCTTGGTGTGATTCGTGCATTGATCAATTTACTTTAAATAAAATTCCCTCAAATGCTAAATCTTCATGATGTTGTAAATATATATATATATATATATATATGCATCATTGTATTTGGATATGTGACCTTTCCCAAGAGTGCAAATGTTTAGGTGTGGGGGTGTGATCGTACCACGATTCACTGTTTCATTTTCACCCTTACATCGTTGTGCTAAACATATTTTGTATTAAAAATTATAAAAATATTATAAAATTGTGCTTCATGTTTGATTCAATAATTTTTGTTTATCACTGTTAAATAGTTCAATGATACGTGTTTTGAAAATTACAATGTAGGTGGAGGTGATTTGGAGGGCCCTTGATGAAGTGAAAGAAAAATGGGCCAAAATTGCATGGATCCATGGACATCTATCCACTGGTTTGAATATTACACGAAATCCGTGCATCCAAATGGGCTGAAATTTTGTGGGACTGTCCAAAATTCAATATTCTACATTTCATATTGAGGAACCCAATCCTGCTTCAACTTGCATGGGGCCCATCCGAACTGATCTGTCCATGACACCGAATTTGGACCAAGTCAAATGTGGTGTTATGTATTTTATCGATATATTGATCTCTAGTTGTCCAAACGGTGCCAAACTTTTGGTGGAGACATTCAAGAGGTAGGGATACAACTTTTCTATTTTCTCCCAAGCGAGGTAAGACTGTTTGTAGGCCGAAACGCGTCGTGCAAGTGGATTGATGAAATTTGTGTGCCCAAAACCACCTCCCACATTTCCTATAAAAGGACACCTTGGGCTCCTCATTTGTAAGTTCGGCCAAGGAGTGAAGTAATGCCAATTTGGAGTCTTATAAGAGTCTTCTAATCACCTTGGAGGTTCTGGAGGACCCTATCCTCATAGGGGGATCAACAATGAAGAAGGAGTTCAACCCGAGCTTCCTCTTCCTCCCGATGTCGAGCTAAAAGATGGGTGTTCGTTGTGAGGGAGATACACACATGTCAAGGGAGTTCCAATGCATAAATTAGCTACTGGTTTGGAGTAATTTGGGTTTTTAAAAATTTCATTCCATGTATCTTATTTTATTTCAGATTTGAATGCTTGATTTGATACATGTGAGTGATATGCTCTTAATTTCTAACCGATTGGTGTGAGGTTTTGAGTGTGTGACTTGTGTTGTTCCGATTGGACATCACAAGAATCCTTTTCATACCCACCTTATTGAGATTTCAATATGCTTTGTAAGCTCTTATTCCATGCATAAGTACTGGACCTTGACAATACGATTGTTACGTCAAGGTTGGGTCCTTTAAGCATTGAAATAAAATCTTAGGAATTAATTGGGATTCCAATTAACTCCAACCAAAGAATTACTCTAAACCTGAGATGAATATCTATGAACAATGAACTTGATATGTGTGTAGTGAAATCACATCGACCCTTTTATCTCATATTTCTCAAAACCCACTTGGTCACTCATTTTTTAGGCTATTTCAACTAAGTCATTGTTTTAAACTATTTTCAAAACCACCCCCTCTCTTAGTCATTTTTATTAAAAATACACACTCTAAACCTACCAACGCTCCTTGAGAGATGACCTAGGGTCTTCCCTAGACTATAAATCAACCTTAAAAATATAATCAATTTGACGTGTCACGACAGCACGGTCATGATTCCTATAGTGGGAACACCATAGCTTGGAATTAGTCATTTTGAGTAGATCCTTAAGGTAGGGATCACCATGAGATTCAGGAAAAAATGGATAAATACACTAAGGTGTCTTATAAGAGATGGGTGTGGTGAATGTCATATCAGTGTTTGTATTGGAAGTGAGCGGGCGACATGGCTTTTGATAAGTATTGTGTTTTGAATTTAGAGTTGTGCATCATAAGAGTGATTGAGCATTCCGAATTAGAACATGGTGTGTTCTTCAAGATTTAGTGACCATGGAATATTGGGATATGTGGTTTGAGGTTTACCATAGATTATCGAGGATGAGAAGAATTATGGGGGGGATTTTGTAACCCATATCATTATGGGTAGGAAATTCATAATAAAATTTGAAATTTTCATTTGGTGGATTTTTTGTTTTGAAAAATGGGACTTGGGATACGTTTTAAACTGTTTGGATATACCAAATAGGTTTTATTTCATGAGGAAACAGGTTTGTTGCATACTCAATGGTTCAAGAAGCATCAGAGTAAGGATCAGGTGGCCAAGGCTATGAAAATTCAATAACAAACACCACCATCTTTCCTATCATCCACCACTGGTTGCCTAATGGGTAGGCCTGTAGTCCTACCGAATAGATGGGATCACCGACAAGTCAGTGAATCCATGTTTCTTGCTGATGGATTTAGTTCTTGATGGTTTATAGTATGGTAATTCCCTTCTTTTCCAAGTTGGGTGTTTTTGGATTTAGACGGAGAAGGGACTCGAGAGAGGCCATTACTTGGCCAAAACTCCCTCCTTTTTCCTATCCTTTGATCTTTGTTAAAGGGGAATTAATTATGATGTTTTAAGATTATTATTCAAGGAAAGATCATCTTTTTTATTCCATACTTGGATCTCTATTTGTTTCCCTATAATTTCATATGATTCCATTTAGGGATTCATTGTAATTTCCCAATGATCATAGTGGGATTGACTGAGATTGATGAGGATTTTTTCAAATTTATGTAGAGAACATCCTGATATTTTATCTACATGTCAATTTTAATTGTTTTAATAGATTTAAGTTGATGGCCTAATTTATTGAAGGGTTTTGATAAAATTATATGCAATTTAAATATTATTTGGTGTCAAACGATTAGGTCTTTTCTCGAGATGGTGTTGAGGATGAGTCATGGACCCCTTGGGTGTGGTTAGTCGAGGTTTAAGTGAAGTGATGATGTTCAATGAGAAATTATGAAATTATAAATAATTGTATTAAATGAAATAATTAATTCTAAATTTTGATAATTAATTATTTTTGTTTCTTAAAGTGATATAAGTTTTTGAGGGTATGGACTGGCTTGGCCAAGGATGTGCTGAGTTTGGATGAGGTTCAGTAGAGCTTGGTATAAGCATGTATGGGCTTCGTGTGGATGGTAACTCAATTTGAGGTAGATGGACCCTCTCACAAAAAATCATATGTATGTTTATAAATAGGTTTGCATGTTTGTGTATATACTAAATGGGTTTTGGTAGAGTGGTTGAGGACTAAGAGATCCTTAGCTAAGAATATGAGGGTGTATTTGAGCCCCAGAACTGGGATAAGTGCTTAGAATAAATTGGGATGTTCATAATCATCTAATGTCTATGTGTCCAAGGGATGAGGGTACTCTATGTGATATTGAGTGGCCTTGGGAGGTCTCGAGATATGATATGGGTTATGGGAATATCCTGGGTGTTTCCCTAAAGCTATTCGGGTAGGCATGAGAGGTTTGTGGTTGTGTGTTGAGTGGTCTCTTGGGAGAGATATGAGATTGTCTCTGGTTTGGATCATGATAATTAGTTAGGGACATTGAATTGGGATTAAAATAGGATTTTAGATAGAATCTGGACCCCAAATACTAATTCAAGGGTTGAGGTGAGCCTTCGAGATGTGGTGTCACCATAGGGAGAAGGACACAGGTTGTTATTGATGAGTTGAGGATGAGATGGGTCAAAGATCCACAGTTTATTCCCTACTAGAAAATATGTATAATATCCTAATATTTTAAAATTAAATACTATTTTTTATAGTGTGAAAGATACACAACACTGATCTTAAGCGAATAACGAAATATTATTATTTAAATATGAGTGTCATAACCTAATCATTAATTTGTAAGGTATGAATATGAATAAATGATTTATGAAATAAATATAAATTTCTTACTCAATATAAATTTATGTAATGTCATGGCCTTAATTAGGTATGTACCACTTTTAATTTTTGTTGTTTAATTATTTAAGCAACCCAGGGCACGCGTCTGCGCACCTTGATGCGGGTCTTGGGAATATTTTTAATTAATTTAAATAACTACAGAATTTTTATAAAATATGTCATGTTGCAATTTAGCGTGGTGTTCAGGATTAAAATAATTAATTAAAGGTTGAAAAATAATAATAATATATTTATAGAATATTTAAATGAAATCAATAAAGGATAAAAAGAAATTTTGAAATAAAATAAAAAACAGGTTATGGGAAAAATAAAAATAATTAAAATAGGAGATTTCCATTTTTATTTAGTTTTATCATTTTTCCTTTCCATCCTTTTATTTTATTTAATTTTAATTTTAATTTTCCCTTTTTCCTTTTCTTTTATTTTTCTCTTATTTTTCTTTTCTTTTATTTTTCTTTTTTTCTTTATTTTTTCCCTCTCCTCTCTTACTCTCTTGTTCTTCAGGTCACACCTCCCTCTCCCCCTAGGTGGCGCACCCCCCTACTCCTCCTTCTAAAGACTGCATATCCTCTATCTGTCTTCCAATTTCTTCACTGTTAGGTGTGTATTGAACCTTAGGGAAATTATAACCTTGCGTAATTGAAATCATACATTTTCATTGGGTATCTTGCGCCCAGTTCATCGCGGAAGGATTTTACCCTATTTTGGGGATTTTCTAAAATCCTCTGTTATCTTCAGTTTTAGGTCAAATCAAACCCTACCATGGATCTTAGATTAATATACAACTACAAGGTAGGGTTTTTACTCTCTTTACCTCTATTTCATTTCAGTTTATAAAAACGCATTGTAGTGTCGTTAGTCTGTGCCTACCGGCTTTGTGCAATTTCACCCAATTTCATCAATTTAATTATTTCACCTAATTATTTCATCCTTATTTATCTTAAATTAAATTTTTTTTATTTTTTAAAATAAGTTCAGACACCCCTTCGGGCATGCCTACATGCTCAGTATAGTTTTCTGTTAGCCGATTTTATAATTTAATTAACTACAGGTATAGCGAAACCCATTTTTATTGTAATTAAATTAAAGAAATAGTTGCATTAAAAACTAAATTCAAATTTTTGTATCATTGGTATTTTTTTCTGAACAGTTTATTTATTTAAAAAGTTCATTATATGATTATGTTGATACAATATATTGTCTTGTTAAGTTGTTATGCTATAATGTTTAATTTATACATTGTGATGCATGGGTGTATCTGGTTAGTTTTCAAGCTATGATTTTATATGCAGATTGTGTAATATATGCTACTATGAAAATTTTAATTAAATTTAGGGTGGGTAAAGGAGGTGGGTCCTATATTAAGGGTCAAACATAGGCCCTCTGTTCCTAACTATTACCACTACGTGTCAGGGGTCGGTGTCTTTGGCTTTACCAGACCGAGACTTCCTTGGGATTCCTAATACTTATGAGTGACACTGGTTCCAAAAGGGCCCATCAAGACGGATCTGTTGGCAATGTGTCTAGGATAGACTCATATGACACTCAACCCCTTTTTGAGAGATCGGAATGGACTCATTATAAATCCATGCCTCCAGCGATACTTGGCCTTTCGAAAGACTGCCCTGGACAGGCTCAGTGGTATTGGATAAATTGAAGGATGTTCCATAGTGATACCTTTGGGATGGTCTTAGACTCCAACTCTCAAATTGAATATTAATAATGATGCAATTAAGGTTTATATTATTTTTAGTTGAGTCTCTTGAGAATTTAAATGTTCTTCCAGTATGTTGAAGTGTATCTGGTGTACACTTGACTTAGACCCCAAGTTAAAGAAGAAGCTTGGAGTATACCTCTTCTTTGTTTTACCTTTCTTTTCTGGGTTATATATATGTGTGTGTATGTGTATTCTGGTAATAGGTACCCTTTCATACTACTGGCTTAGACTGAAGCAGGTGATTAGGCATGGGTGTCATTTGGAACTCGGGCCAAATTATTTATTTCATTGCACTTAAATTAATTATCTGAAATTGTTATATAATGGAACACTTCATTTTTATCATTACACTAAATAGAGAGGTTTATAAACCATGGGTTCCAGCCTACTGGGATTTTATCTCACACCCTGATCGAGCATTGTTGACACCTGAGTAGATTACATGCTCACAGGTATTGACAAGGGGGAGCGTTCTAATTCTGATTCTTGATTATTCTGTACTTTTTAGGATGGAGACTGGGGCAGAGGACCATGAATTTCTCATGATGCAGCTGCTGCTTTGTGTCTTTTCTTTTAGTTGACTGTGTTCTGGAGTTTTTGTTTTTCATACTTCTAGTTTAGACAGACATCATTTCATGACATAATTTTGTGAGCTTCCGCACTTGATTATTATTATTCTGTTGGGTTATTTATATTGTTTCTGCTATAGTTTATTCATTTTTATGTTTCTTAGATTTACTATTAGTTGTTTCCTAATTCCACTGTGATAATACCTATTATCTATGAGGGAATAGTCTCCCCGTTGGACACAAAAAAAAATCCTTCACTACTAGTCGGCAGCCTCTGGCATTCAGGGAGATGTTCTTGAGGTCATGTGACCCACCGATCCAGCCGTCGTCTTAGAAGTGAGTTGGGTTGAGATGTTACAAAGTGGAATCAGAGGCGTTTTTTTCTTTTGTATTACTATTTTGTCTAGAAAGGAGACTAAGATATAGCGGTTTGGAATGAACTATGTGCCTGGACATAGTTAACCCATGTACAGTGGAAAACCCAAATTATTGGGTTGGGATTGCAGTTATTGATTATGCCAGCTACTGTTGATATGATTTCACCATTGGGTGACTCACTTGTATTTCATTTTTATTGTGTTAGTGTTGTTGAAATAATGGGTTTACCATTGCATCTTGATGATATGAGGGAAATACATTCCTTGCATCATAATAGGCACTATAGGATTTAAAATGTCATGCATATTTACATGCCATATCTACTTTCAATGTTCATTTTCCTATTTCATGTGAGTTTTGTTGTGCCTGGTGGTAAAATTTTGAAATGTTGGTTTGTTGAATATAAAATTGTGATAATCTATTAGATTTTAGCCTGACTTAACCTAGGAATGGACTGTATAACTTTTTTAGTAATCCTTTTAAATTTTCTCTTCTATATCGAAACCCAACTCTTGGGGTGGGTTGTATGCTATTTAGTTCTCAAAGGCTGGCTATGTACTTAACCTCTTTTTCCACCTTAATTGTTTTTCTCACCATCTTTACTCCTTGTCTAAAGGTGTGTGTTTGGATGTTGTAGACAAATCTCACCATGACGTCTTCGCATTGTGCCTCAGGAGAGTGGCAATGAGCACATTCCATAGATGATGGGTCATGAACCACCAGTGGTACCTCTTATAGAGCCTCATGTGGCACTACCTCCTATTGATATTCCGAGGGAATCTGATGCTCAGTTAAAGGATAGTGTTCTCAGGTTTATGTAGTCAGATCATAATATCCCTAGACCTGCCCTGTCTATGGCAGACCTCATGCGGGACTTTCTACAGCAACACCCTCCCTCATTCTCGGGGAGTGGTGGCCCTCATGCTGCAGAGTCATGGGTAGAAGCTATAAGGTCTATCTTCGACCACCTCTAGATGCTTCCGGAATAAAGGGTCAAATTGGAAGTCTACATGATTTGTTACTGTACCATGTGCTGGTGGGATGTTGTTTCTCAGGCTGAGCAAACCAGTGAAATGGATTAGGCCGACTTCCAAGAAGCCTTCTACGATCACTTTTTTTTGGATACTCTGAGAGATGATCGTGTGTTGGAGTTATACTTCTTCAGCAGGTCTCAGTGACCATGTTAGAGTATTCTACTTTTTTTATAGAACTTAAACATTTTTTTCTCATCTATGAATGGTGATGCATAGACTAACATGAGGCATTTTGAGGACAGACTTGAGTATATTATCTGCTCACAGGTGAACGTCTTCCATTTTACCACTATTACAGATATCGTAAATCAGGCTCAAATCTCAGAGTGAAATGTCAGGGAAGCTAAACCAGTGAGCCAGGGCAGTTCAGTTCCGAGATAGGGTGACGGCTCTTCTGGCAGTAGGAAATGTCTTTTTGAAGGTGCAGGTGGGGAAAATCCTAGCCAAATAGCATATGTAGAGAGATCTGTCACATGTTATCAGTGCAGCAGAGATGGTCACAATAAGCCATAGTGTACGAGAGATCTGAAGGAGTGTCGAGCTTGTAACATAATGGGTCACCTTTAGTATTTTTTTCCATTCCTTCTCTTTAGCATCCAGTGGTAGAGGATCTGCACCTGCACCTCCGTCAGGTATGGGATCAATGACTCCACAGCAGGTTGGAGGTTCTTTTTCCACCGGCCAATCTGGTCAAGGTAATGGTGGAGTTCATGGTCGAGGAAATCAAGTTCCATATTATCAGTGTCAGAAGAGTGGACCTGATCAGGCCAACTAGGCAGCGTATTAGATTTGTGGCTCAGGCCTCATATATGCAGTGCAATCAACACCAAAGGAACATAGTGTCGGACTATCTACAGTGAGAGGTACTATTCTAGTAGCCTCTACCTTATTTTCTTCTCTTTTTGATATGGGTGCATCGCACTCCTTTATATTTGTTGCTGTTGTTGAAAGTCTTGGTTCTCCAATTGAGTACCATTGAGGCATCATGTATCTCAACACTCTGCTTGGGTTCAGGACATAGGTCATATGCAAGTTGCAAGAGTTCCCCCTCGAGATAGTGTGTATCATTTTGTTTATAATTGCCATATCCTTGACATGTCTGGCATCGAGGTCATTCTTGGTATGATATGGCTTGCTCCTTATCATTCTCAAGTTGATTTCTATCACTTTCAGGTGCCCTTCACATCCCCTAAAGGTGCCACATATCTTCACAAGGGAGAATGGGATATGCGGGCAGACCGAGCTAAGCCTAAATATGCAGGTTTGGGATGAGTGACAGCTCAGTTGGAAAGTCTCTTTATGAGTGATCAGGGAACACACCAAGTTGAATTCCCTCTAGTGTTGGATCATTTTAGGGACGTCTTCCCTAAATATTTCTCTGTCTTACCTCCTATGATAGATGTAGAGTTCACTGTCAAGCTCGTTCCAAGTGTAGCACCGTGTCTATTCCTCCTTATAGGATGGCACAAACAGATCTATAGGAACTCAAAAATCATCTTGAAGACCTCGAGGCTAAGTGATTCATTAGACCTAGCACATCACCGTGAGGTTCACCTGTTCTTTTCACCAATAAGGCAGATGGAACCCTCAGGTTATGCCTGGATTACTTTCAACTCAACCAGCTCATGGTAAATAATAGATATCCATTGCCTCATAGAGATGATCTCTTTGACCAGCTCTGAGGAGAAACTTTTTCTCCAAGATTTATCTAATGTCAGGATATCACCAGGTGCATGTGCGACCATCTGACATACCACGTATGGACTTCCAAAGCATGTACGGCTTGTACAAGTATTTGGTTATGCCATTCGTCCTTAAAAATGCGTCGAAAGTCTCCATGGCTTCGATGAACAGGTTTTTTCACTCATATCTCGATTCCTTTGTGGTAGTCTTTGTGGAAGACATATTAGTGTATTCACGTTATAGGCATGACCATGCAACCCATCTTGAAATCGTGTTGAGTACACTGAGAGAGCACCAGTTATATGCTAAGCTCAATAAATGCCACTTTTGGATTGATAAGGTACACTTCTTGGGTCATGTTATATCTGAAGTAGGAGTATCAGTTGACCCAAAAAGGTGAGTGTTGTAGTTTCATGGGAGTAGCCCAAGAGTGTATTCAACATCTGAAGTTTCCTGGGACTTTCTGGCTATTAAAGGAATTTCATATAGGATTTCTCTTGCATAGTAGTTCCTCTTACGACCCTGACTAAGAAAGGTTTACATTTCATCTAGTTAGAAGCTTGTGAAAATTTGTTTCAGGAGTTTAAAGGAAGACTAACCTCAGCCCTAATCCTGATTCTTCCTAAACCTGGTAAGAGTTATACTATTTATTGTGATGCTTTAGGAATCTTAATGGGTGCAGTTTTGATGCAGGGTGATTGAGTCATGGCTTATGGATCCCACCAGCTGAGACCTCATGAGTGGAAATATCCTACCCATAACCTGGATTTGGTAGTGGTGATTCATTCTCTACTTTGTTGGAGACACTATTTGTTGGGTGAGAGATTAATTGTTTACACAGATCATAAAAGCTTAAAATATATCTCCACTAAATGAGACTTGAACTTAAGGCAACGCAGGTGGGTCGAATAATTGTAGTCATTCAACTTTGAGATTTCTTATACCCCTGGTAAGGGTAAGGCTGTGGTGGATGATTTAAGCCACATGATAGAGATAAAGGTCATGCATGTAGCCAGTAGTGAGTGGTAGATGATGGCCTTGTTTTGAGAGATGCATCTGGAGGTTTAAGATCATTGTGGGAAACCAGTTATATCAGCTCCTACAGTGATGTCCTCTATTCTAGATCAAGTTCGTACGCAAAATCTAATTGATCCTGAGGGGCTTGTTTTTAGGGAAAGTGTTACAGGAGAGAATCCCCCTTCTGGTTGGGTTTTTGGTGGCGATGAAACTCTCCTTTACTGTGGCTGTGTATGGGTACCTTCAGGCATATGGGAAGATATGATAAAGGAATATCACACCTTCATTTGGGTAGTTCATCCTGGGCTAACAAAGATGTACAGATACATGTGTCGACAGTATTGGTGGCCTAGTATGAAAAGGTAGATATCAGGTTTCATCACTCAGTGCTCCACCTGCCAACAGGTGAAGGCAGAGCACCAGCGACCTTCTGGACTCTTACAGCCTCTATCCATTCCTAATTTTAAATAGAATGACATCACCCTAGATTTCATTATAGGATTTCCAATATCTACTTGATGCAGTGATGTAGTATGGGTGGTTGTCGATAGGTTGACAAAGGTTGCACACTTCTTGACTATCTGAGAGACCTTTATGATGTATGAGTTTGTAAGGCTGTATATCCAAGAGATTGTGTGAATCATGGCGTATATCATTCTATTTTCTCAGATAGGAATTCTCGCTTTACTTCACAATTCTAGAAAGGGTTGCAAAAGGTGTTGGGTCCATAAGTACTTCTGAGTACTGCATATCACCCTCAGACTGATGGGCTATCCGAGAGAACTATACGAGTGTTAGAGGATATGTTATGGGATTATATCCTTGATTTTGTAAGTTCTTGGAAGAATCATATACCTATTGTAGAGTTTAACTATAAAAACAGCTTCTCTGAGACAATTCAAATGGATCTTTATGAGGCTCTCTATGGTAGACCATGTTGTTCGTCTTTATGCTGGCTCGAAGCAGGTGAGGCAGCTCTGTTGGGTCCTCATCTCGTTCAAGAGACTTCTGAGCAATTTCAACTGATTTAGAATCGTATGAATATAGCACAATCTATATAGAAGTATTATACTGATCGTCGCCATAGACCTCTAGAATTTGAGGTGGGACATCGAGTTTTTCTGTGTGTTTCTCCAAGGTTGGGTCATAGGAAGATCAGGAGACAAGGGAAGTTATCACCGAGATATGTCAGGCCATTCGAGATAGTGGAGAGAGTTGGGCCAGTAGCCTATCAGTTACTAATACCTCAGAGGTACCATTCCATAAACAATGTTTTCAACGTATCTCAGCTACGACAATATCATCCAGACCCATCTCATTCCTTTGACCCTGATGAAATCAAGCTTCACGCTAATGCATCATTTGCAGAGCATCCGATCTATATCGTCGACCGTAGCAAGAAAGTTCTCTGAGGAAATTCAGTCCCTCTAGTCCAGGTGTTATGGAAACACAGACGAGTTCAGTATGAGACCTGGGAGTGAGAGATAGATGTACGTGTGTAGTGGCTAGAACTTTTCTCTGGCAATGTTCCACTACCCTCAGAAGGGAAACTCGGGGGGGGGGGGGGTCGAGTTATCTTAAAGAGGGGAGTTTTTAATGTCTTGGACTTAATTAGGTATGGAATATTTTTAATTTTTTCTTTCTAATTCTTTAAGAAACATAACACGCACGTCTACGCACCTCAGTGCGGGTCCCGAGCAGCTTTTTAATTAATTTAAATAACTACATAATTTTTATGAAAAATGTCATGTCGCACTTTAGCGTGGTGTTCAAGATTAAAATAATTAATTAATGGTTGAAAAAGAATAATAATATATTTAAATAATATTTAAAATAAAACAAGAAAGTATAAAAAGAGATTCTGAAATAAAATAGAAAGGGGGTTATGGGAAAAATAAAAATAATTAAAATGGGAGATTTCCATTTTTATTTATTTTTATCATTTTTCCTTTCCATTCTTTTATTCTATTTTATTTTTCTTTTTATTTTCACTTTTTCCTTTTCTTTTATTTTTCTATTATTTTTATTTTCTTTTCTTTTTCTTTCTTTTATTTCTTTCTTTTTTTCTTCTCCTCTCTTCCTCTCCTCTTTTTCACGCCGCACCTCCCTCTCTCCCTAGGTGTTGAACCCCCTACTCCTCCTTCAAAAGACCAAAACTCCTCCATCTATCATTCGATTTCTTCACTTTTAAGTGCGCAGTAAAAGTTAGGGAAAGGCTAACCTTTTTCAATTGGAATCGTATGTTTTTGTTGGGTATCCTGCGCGCAGTTCATCGCGGAAGGATTTTATCTTATTTTGGGGGTTTTCTAAAATCCTTTGTTTTCATCCATTTTAGGTAAAATAAAATCATACTATGGATCTTAGAGTCATATAAAACTTCAAGGTAGGGTTACTACTCTCTTTCCTCTATTTAGTTGCGGTTTATAAAAATGCACTGTTGTGACGTTAGATAGTGCCTACCGGCTTTGTGCAATTTCACCCAATTTCATCAATTTAATTGTTTCTCCTAATTTTTACAGCCTTATTTATCTTAAATTAATTTGTTTGAATTATTTAAATAAGTTCAAACACCCCTTTAGTCATGTTGACATGTTTGGTATATTTTTAGTTAGCTGGGTTTATAATTTAATTAACTACAGGTGTTGCGCATCCCATTTTTATTGTAATTAAATTAAAGAAATAGTTGCATTGAACATGAACATAGAATTGTTGGATCATTGGTAATTATTTTTTATGAACTATTTATTTATTTAAAAAGTGCATTATCTGCTTATGTTGATAAAGTATATTACCTTATTAAGTTTTTATGTTGTAATGTTTTATTTATATATTGTGATGGACGGGTGTATCTGGTTAGTTTTCAAGCTGCTATTTTATTTTCTAATAATGTCATATTTTCTATTGTGAACACTTTAATTAAATTCAGGGTAGGGAAAGGTGGTTGGTCCCATATTAAGGGTCACACTTAGACCCTCTATTCCCGACTGTTACCACTACGTGTTGAGGGGCGGTGTCTTTGGCTTTTCTGGACTGATACTTCCCCATGATTTCTAATACTTATGAGTGACACTAGTTTCAAAATGGCCCACAGAGATGGATCTATTGGAAATCTAGCTAAGACAGCCATAGATGACACTCGAACCCTTTTTGTGAGATCGGAATGGACTAATGGTAAATCCATGCCTCGAGTGATACTTGGCCTTTCGAAATATTTCCTTGGACGGGCTCGGTGGTATTGGATAAATTGAAGGATGTTCTATAGTGATACCTTTAAGACAACCTCAGACTCCAACTCTGAACTTGAGCCTTAATAATGATGCACTTAAGGTTTATATTATTTCCATTTGATTCTCTTGAGAATTGAAATGTTCTTATGGTATGTTGAATTACACCTGGTTGACACTTGACTTAGACCCCAAGTTAAAGCACAAGCTTGGGTTATACCTCTTCCTTGTTTTACCTTGATTTTATGGGTTTTATTTATATACATGTATGTGAATTCTACTGACATGTACCCTTTCAGACTACTGGATTAGGTGGAAGTAGTTGATTAGGCACGGTTTCCGATTGGAACCCGATCCGACTATTTATTTCATTGCACTTAAATTAATTATCTGAAATTGTTATATAATGGAACACTACATTTTTATCATTGCACTAAATGGAATGGTTTAAAAACCATGGGTGCTGGCCTACTGGGATTTTATCTCACACCCTGCTCAGGCATCGTTGACACCTGAGTATATTACATGATCGAAGGTATTGACAAGGGGAAGTGTGCTTCTTCTAATGCTTGATTGTTCTTTACTGCTTAGGATGGAGATTGGGGTAGAGGACTAAGACTTTCTCGTGGTGCAGCTGTTGGTTTGTTCCTTTTCTTTTAGTTGACTTTGTGCTTGAGTTTCTTTTTTTCGTACTTCCAGTTTAGACAGACATCATTGCATGACATCATTTTGTGAGCTTCCACAGTTGATTATTATTATTTAGTTGGATTATTTATATTTATTATACTATATTTTATTCATTTATATGCTTATTTTATTTACTATTAGTTGTTTTCTACTTCCGTAGTGATAATACCTATTACCTATGAGGGTATAGTCTCCCCCTCGGACACAAAAAATCCCTCACTGCTAGTCGGCAGCCTCTGGAATTTGGGGAGATACGCTTGAGGTCATGTGACCCACCGGTCCAGCCACCATCTTAGAGGTGATCTAGGCCAGGATGTTACAATTTATTGGTAAATTATTATAAAATAGACACATAATTTTTAGCAAAGTCATTTTATTTTTCAAAAATATGTTTTCTTCAAAAATGGTTGTTCTTTTTATTTATGGGTGAATAATAAAATTAATTTCTAGAAATTTTAGAACATTTATTTGAAAAACATAATTTTTTGTTTGAAATTATCATTTCAAAAATATCTTATGGTGAATTTTTTAGAATTTTCTAAAATGTTTGATAAATAGTGAAAATACATATTTATATTAAAAATTGTATTTTCTTTTAAAGTATTTATAACGTAAAATTATACTTTGATTTAGTTTTAAAATATCATTAGTTTATTTTAATTAAAAATAATACAATTATTGTTTTATAAATTAATTTTATACTTTAATTTAGTAGAAAACCATTTTATATTTTAAAATGTCATTTTTCTAGAAAATCCTTTTTCGTCGTGTTTTGCCGATTTGGTTTTAAATTAAATTCTATAATTTATGTGTTTTGAATTTTGAAAAAATGGATTCTATATTTTAATCATTATGTCCAATATTTTTTAATATCTCCCTTTTATTTTTTTGTAAATATGAATAGTAACTATAGTTATTTTTTTACCACGGTAAATGTTAAATAAGGTAATTAATGTTAAAAAATTATAAGGATTATAATATAACCATAAAACATGAATTAAGTATATTGGATGAGTCTATTTAGTCTATAATAATCCAATATTTGGTTATATGGCCTCTTTTCCATTTTTGGGTGCTTATAACCTTTATAATATTTTATTTAAAGAAAAGTAAAAAATATGACACTTTTTTTAAAAACTATAATATTTTTAGTATAATTTTAACCATATTATATGTTTAGTTGTGTATATTAATTTGAAATATAAAATATTTATCTTAATAGTGGTAATTTATTTTTAATTTTTAGTGAATAAATAATTACCTTAAATATTTACACAATGCTGATGCGGTATTTATTCAATTAATAGAAAAATAAAATATATGAAATTAAAAATATTAAAAAATAATAATTTTAGTTAATTACTATTCTACAATAATTTTATAGATTATAATTACATGTTTTGGGTGTATTAAAATATTTTTTTTTAATTTTAATTGTTGTCTTGATGTTATTAAAATCAAATTAATTAATGGTTTTAAAAATTAACACTAAAGATATATAATAATAAATAATATTTTATTAAATGATATAAAATTAATAAAAAACTTATATTAAAACAATTTATTATTATATAGTTTATAATATCAAACACGGTCTATTTATGATAAATTTTTCCATATATAGTTACTATATTAACCCTCAAAAAGTAAAAATCCTTATTATCACAGTAAGTGTGAAAGGGATTAAGAAGGAACTATTGGAAATTTTGTATATACCAATGGTTTTAAACCACTGGTAAAGCCTGTATGACCATTGGTAACACTTATACCAATAGTTTAGGCAACCGTTGGCAATCAATCCGTGGGGATAGGCTTATACCAATGGGTTATCAAATAACCGTTGGGAAAATCCACCAAAAATCGTATTATCTTTCCCAACGGTTTCAAAACTGTTGCAATAGATCTTTACCAACAGTTTATGAAAACTGATGCTAAAGATTGAGAATACCAGGCCTTTACCAATGGTTTTAGAAACTGTTGGTAAAGGCTGAACTAAGACATTTACCAACGGTTGTAAACCGTTGGTAAAGAGTGGGTTATTCAATTCTATACCAACGGTTTTGGAAACCGTTGGTATAGAGCCTTCAATTTTTCTAGAAGCAATCATCTTCCCTATGACAACAATTTTTCCAAAAGTACTATGCATTTACCTATAGAATAACATAGAGTTCACAATACAGAATACCTATCATTTTAAACCACTGGTCTATAAATTCACTTGAGGTTTATAATGATCTCCCCCATTCAAAATCATAAAATATCATATTATGTCTTATGCTTTAATTTTATAATCTGTGTGTTGAGTTGACTGTAAATTATATCTCTATGAGGGGTCTGTTATACAACCCCTAATTTGAGTTATTTCAAAATGGTATCACATTTTGAGTTTATTAATGTACATCCTTTATGTCTTGGTTAATTATCTCTTATTTTCTATGTTATCCCATATATATATAAAGTAGATTAACCAAATTCTCTTAGGTAAGTTGTCAGGGAAACTTTCATTCTCTCAAAAGGTAGTGTAGGATGTAATTCTGGGTAAAATAGGGATAAGATTTTATTTTTTAGAGAAGTTAATTGAAATGAGAAGATCCCAAGATATCCTTTTTATGTATTATCTATAATGTAGAAAAGGATAAAAACATATTGGGGTAAGATTCTTTTGTTAGTATTGTAAAACAAATAAAAAGGGGGGACATTGATGTTCTTATGGATTGGATTGTATTTTTTTATCAATGATTTTGGCATGATATAGTGTTGAGGAGTGAAATAAGTTATTGATGTCAAGGGGGTGGGGGCTGTCCAGGGGGTTGGGGGTGCTGTCCAAGGGGGTAGGGGATGTCCAGGGGTGGGGGGATATCCAGGCTATTGGTGTGGGTGTCCAAGGGGGTAGGGGGTGTCCAGGGGGGTAGGTGGGCTGTCTACGGGGGTGAGGGGGGGGGGGGTTGTCCAAGGGGTATGGGATGTCCAGGGGGTGGGGGTCGTCAAGGGGATTGGTTGAGGGAGGTTGTCCAAGGTGGGGGTGGTCCAGGGGTGGGGCATCCAGGGGGTTGGGGGTGTCCATGTGGTGGGGTGGTTTCTAGGGGGTGGGGGTCGTCCAAGGGGGTGGGGGCTGTCCATGGGGGTGGGGGTGTCCAGGGGGTGGGGTGTCCAGGTGGTGGGTTGGTGTCCAGGGGGGTCGTCCAGGGGGTTGGGGGTAGTCCAGGGGGGTAGTGGGTTGTCCCTGGGGTAGGGGTGTCCAGGGGCTGGGCGGGCTATCCATGGGGGTGTGGGTGGAGGGGGCTATCCAGGGGGTAGGGTGGGTGGGTGTCCAGGGGGGTGGGCGGGTTGTCCATGGGGATGGGGGGCTATCCAGGGGGTACGGGGTGTCCAGGGGGGTGGGCGGGCTATCCACGGGGGTGGCGGGGTTGTCTAGGGGGGTACGAGGTGTCCATGGGGGTGGGGGGATATCTATGGGTGGGAGGGGCTATCCATGGGTGTATGGGGTGTCCAGGGGGTGGTCGAGCTATCCACGAGGGTGGTGAGGCTGTCCAAGGGGTTAGGTGGTGTCTAGGGGGTGGGCAGGTTGTCCATAGGGGTGGGGGTGGGGCTGTCAAGGGGGTGTCTATAGGGGTGGAAGTGTTTTCCACTGGGGTGGTGGGGCTGTCTAGAGGGGTAGGGTTGTCCATGAGGGTGGGCGGGCAGTCCACGAGGGGATGGCGGGGCTGTCCAAGGGGGTACGGGGTGTCCAGGGGGTGGGCAAGCTGTCCATGGGGGTGGTGGGGCTGTCCAAGGGGGTACGGGGTGTCTAGGGGGTGGGAAAGCTATTCATAGGGGTGGGGGATATCTAGGGGTGGGATGTCCATGGGGTGTGGGTGTCCATGGGGTGGGGTGGTGTCCCGGGGGGTAGTGGTGGTCCAGGGGGCTGGGGGCTGTCCTTTGGGGTGGGGGTTGTCCAGGGGGGTAGGGGCAGTCCACGGGGGTGGCAGGGCTGTCCAAGGGGGTAGGGGGTGTCCAAGGGGGTGGGTGGGGTTGTCCATGGGTGTGGGGGGGCTATCCACAGGGGCAGGGGTGTTCACGGGGGTGAGAGGGGTTGTCTAGGGGGTATGAGGTGTCCAAGGGGGTGGGTGGGCTGTCTATGTGGGTGGTTGGGCTGTCCAGGGGTAGGGGGTGTCTGGGGGGGTGGGTGAGCTATCTACAATTGTGGGGGGGGGGGGGGGTTGTCCATAGGGGAGGGGGTGTCCAGGGGGTGGGCGAGCTGTCCATGGTGGTGGTTGGGCTGTCCAGGGGGTAGGGGTGTTCAGGGGGTGGGTGGGCTATCCACGGGGGGTGGGAGTGTCCAGGGGGTGGGTGGGCTATCCACGGGGGTGGGGGTTGTCCACAGGGGGGAGGGGTGTCTAGGGGGTGGGTGGGCTATCCACAAGGGTGGGTGGGTTGTCCATGGGGGTGGGAAAGCTATCCACGGTTGTGGGGGGGGGGCTGTCCACAGGGGGAGGGGGTTTCCAGGGGGTGGGCGGGCTGTCCAAGAGGTGTTCAGGATGTCCAGGGGTTTGGGGGTGTTCAGGGGGTGGGAGGGCTGTCCACGGAGGGTAGGGGTGTCCAGGGGGTGGGTCGGTTGCCCACGGGGGTGGTCGAGATCTCCAGGGGGTGGGTGGGCTGTCCACGGGGGTGGTCGGGCTGTCCCCGAGGGTACGGGGTGTCCAGGGGGTGGGAGGTCTATCCATTGTTGTGGGGGGGGCTGTCCACGGGGGGAGGGGTGTCCAAGGGGTGGACGAGTTTTCCAAGGGGGTGGTCGGGCTGTCCGGGGGGTAGGGGGTGTCTAGGGGGGGTGTGTGGGCTGTCCACGGGGGGTAGGGGTGTCCAAGGGGGTGGGTGGGCTATCCATGGGGGTGGGAGTTGTTCATGGGGGTACGGGTGTCCAGGGGTGTGGGTGGCATGTCCACAGGGGGTTGGGGTGTCCACATGGGGTGGGTGGGGGTTTCTAGGGGTTGGGGGATGTCCATGGGGGTGGGTGGGCTGTCTAGGGGGTGGGCAGGCAGTCCATGGGGGTAGAGGCTTCCAGGGGGTGGGAGGGATATCCAAGGGGGTGGGTGGGGCTCTCCAGGGGGTACGGGGTGTCCAACGGGTGGGTGGGTTGTCCACGTGGGTGGTCGGGCTGTCCAAGGGGTAGGGGTGTCCAAGTGGGGTGGGAAAACCATCCACGGTTGTGGGGGGGCTGTCCACGGGGGGAGGGGGTGTCCAGGGGGTGGTCTAGCTATCCTCGGGTGGTAGGGTTGTCTAATGGTGTGGGAAGGCTATCCATGGGGGTGGGGGCTGTCCACAGGGGAAAGGGTGTCTAGGGGGGTGGGTGGGATTTCCACGGGGGTGGTCGGGCTGTCCAGGTGTGTAGGGGGTGTCCAGGGTGGTGGGAAAGCTATCCATAGGGGGGGAAGGGGTAGGGGTGTCCAAGAGGGTGGGTGGGATATTCATTAGGGTGGGGGCTGTTCAGGGGGGTACGGGATGTACAGGGGTGGGTGGTGTGTCCACAGGGGTTGGGGGTTTCCACAGGGGGTGGGTGGGGGTGTCTAGGGGGTGTGTGGGTTGTCCAGGGGGTGGGCGGGTTGTCCACAGGGGGTGGGCGGGCTGTCCACGGGGGTGGGTGGTTGTCCTGGGGGGGGTAGGGGTTGTCCATGGGGGTGGTGGGGTTGTCTAGGGGGTAGGGGTGTCTAGGGGGTGGGCGGGGTGTCCATGGAGGTGGGTGGGCTGTGTAGGGAGTACGGGGTGTCCAGGGGGGTGGGCGGGCAATCCATGTGGGTGGTTGGGCTATCTAGGGGGTATGGGGTGTCCAGGGGGGTGGGTGTGCTATCCACGGGGGCGGGGGGCTATCCACGGGGTAGGGGTGTCCAGGGGTGGGTGGGTTGTCCCGAGTGAGGGATGTCACTCTTTTCCTTCTAGATCTTGGAATCGTTAGAAATATACAGGGGTTCATGTGGAAAGATTTATACCTTTTGGGTTTTCTAGCCACATCATCCTCCTAGATTAAAAGATTTGTCTCCTCTCTAATGATCTCTATGAATATAAATGGTTTTTTTCTATGTTATTTAAATGGGAACAGAGGTTTGAGGCAAGGGGAAGCTCTATCTCCTCTCATTTTTGTGATTTTCATATAGGACTTTTGTCACATTCTGAAGTCTCAAATCTTTGTTTGATGCTCATTTAAGTTCTATTAGCGTTGTGGTAAGACTTCCATCTCCCATATTTTTTTTGTGAATGATATTTTATTTCTCTCATTTGGAAATGTATATTTTTTATCAGTATTGAAATATGACATAGATTTATTCTCTTCCTTTTTTGGATTGACTATTCATCTCTCAAAATCCATGATGTTCTTGGATGGAAATTATTCTAATGTATTTGATAGTTTTGATGATGCTATGGTTATTAAGGGAGGATCCCTTCCTCTTTTCTACCTTGGGTTTCCCCTTATTACTTCCAAGCTTAGATCCATAGACTGTATGGTTTTGGATGAAAGAATTTTTAGAAGAATTAATGTTTGGTCAAATGATTTTTTTCCTTTGTTGTACTATTACAACTTGTTCAATCTATTTTACTTAGGATGAAATCTTATTGGTGTTATCACTTCATGTGACCAAATAAATTGGTTAAGTCTATTAAAGCCAATCATTAAATAATTATTTTAAAATTACATTATCTTTTTACTTATGGGGATCAAGTGGAGTTGGAATTGTTGAATTATACTAAGGAGGATGGATACTTAGGTATTAAGTGGGATGAGCACTGGAATAATTCTTCCATGGTTATACATTTTTGGGATCTTTTAAATACTTATTTTTCTTTATTTTCAATTGATTAGGATCGCATTTTTCTACTTGTTCGCTCCAAGTTTTGGGTGGAAAAGTCCAATTGAATTTGTCATGGACATGGAAGAAAGTGTTGGGGCTATGAGATCTTCATAGATACCAACTCCATTTTGGTAGGGAATGTATCATTTATTTTCTTATGTTTTTATTCTTGGCTTCCTAGGGGACCTATTTTGTTCTCTATCGATGACAACATAATATATGATTCAAAGTTATATATGTTTCCCTTAGTTGTGTAAATTATCTCTAATTGGTCTTGGAATCCACCAATTGTTGTTTCTACAAATACCATGGATATCAGGTTAGAGATCCTTTATTTTTGTGAGTATATAGGAGATTGTGAAAGGATTCTAGGGAGTGGATATGATGGGTTCTCCCTTCTCATGGTTTGGGATGATCCTTTGTAGAAATTTGTTTTGGTACCATGGAGATATTTGTATTGGAATCATTTCTCCCCAACTAGGGGGTATGGGGTGTCCAGGGGGTGGACAGGGCTGTCTAGGGGGTGGGCGGGGCTGTCCAGGGGGTGGGAGGGGCTGTCCAGGGGGTGGGAAGGCTCTCCACAGGGTGGTGGGGCTGTCCAGGGGGGTACGGGGTGTCCATGGGGGTGGGAAGACTATCCACGGGGGTGGGGGGCTATCCATGGGGGTGGCCAAGCTGTCCACAGGGGTGGGGGGCTGTCCATGAGGGTGGTGGGGCTGTCCATGGGGGTAGGGGTGTCCATGGGGGTGGGTAGGCTATCCACGAGAGTGGGGGGATATCCATAGGGGGAGGGTCTATCCACGGGGATGGGTGGGTTGTCCATGGGGGTGGGCGGGCTGTTCACGGGGGTGGCAGGGCTTTCCATGGGGGTACGGGGTGTCCAGGGGGTGGGCGGGTTATCCACGAGGGTAGGGGGCTGTCTAGGGGGTGGGGGGATTCAGTCACAAGAAATCATCAATTCAAGTTTTATTATTTATAGATAAAATAATAAAGATAATGTGACCTACATAATCACACATATATTTAGTCACAAAAAATAAAAAAGCATCAAAGGTCAGTAATATCAGTCAAAAATATAACAGATCAATTTGTCCCTAATCACCATCACTATAATCACCATCATCATCAGCCTCACCCTCATCCCCATCGTTGTCCTCATCATCGTCCCTACCATCCTCAACACCCTTCTCCTCACCCTTGTACTTAGCCTCGGCCTCCTTATCGCACTCCTCCTCCGCCTCACCCTCCTCCTCCACCCCGGTCTCCTCCTCGCCCTCCTAATCCTCCACCTCGGCCTCCTCCTCGCCATCATCTCGACCTCTACTAGAACTGACACCTGGTGCACCATATATAGAATTCATCGGTGACATATATTCATCACAAGTAGTGTTGGTCTCTAGTGGAAGTGTTGGACGTAAAACTTCCATTAGTTTCATAAATGCATTGTTTGCCCTAACAGACTATTCCACCGTGTCTGTGGCCCTTTTTTTAGCCTATTCTTCATGCACCTTAACCAGCTGGAACTCATTAGAAATACAACTCATACCTAAGGAGGGACAATACCTCATTGGAACTATACTCTTCCTAGGTCGGCAACGTACTCTACCAGGGTGCTCATCTCCCAACACCTGATGTAAGTGATCGTTTGTCCCAAAATTTTCAGGTTCATAGGCATCAAGGGCCTCTAAAGTAGACTGTTACTAATATAAATAGATTAATAAGTTATAAAATAGATATTTAAATTTTAAATCTATAAAGTAAAACTTAGAATTTTCTGCTGAGTCGGTTCATTAACCGCACTTCCATCTTTCTTCCTTCGACTCGAGTAAAATAGATTTGCTCAAGGAACGCGACCTTCTATATTAAATTTATGCCTCTACAATGACATTAAAAGTAGGAATCCATAATTAAAAACAGAATACCAATAATTAATTTCATAACTAAAATTATATAACAAATTTAACAATAAAATAAAATATGGAGGTGGCAATAGAAAGTGAAATTCATAAAGAAAAATTATAAACTGTCATACCTACTGCCTCTCATGATCTGGCATCGTAGTACGTCCCAATGTGTGGATGTATTTTTTAGCATCAATATTTATTTTATTTCTTCCAGATGAATCATAAATAAAATTAAATAATTATTATTAACTAAAAACATGAAAAATTTTCATTTAAATATCTCTAATTTGGTTAATACCTTAAATTGGATACTCATTGAATGAGTAAAAATCTATCGATGATGTTATAATAGACAATCATCCATGACAGGGACTGCCTATAACTTTTTTCCCACTCTAGCATGCCATCTAATGTACATCTCGTTCTTATAATCTCTCCAAAGCTCACCTAAATCCTTTAGACGTGCTGTCCATGCACCCTCACCATCAGGGAAATTAGACCATAGCTGACACCAAAATATTAATTCATATAAATACAAAAAAAAAATATTGCATTAAATACAACAGATTTTTTTTCCCATATCTCTACCCAAGCTTTATCCTTGACTTCATTTGGAAAGTGTCTCTATGAGAGAGGGCTAACATGAATGATGTAGGAGTATTTGGAAAGCATCGCCAAAAAACTCCGATATTGCTGCCCTAATTTTTCAATCATTTGACTATCTTCATTGCAGTTCACCATCAACTGCATGTGTCGGTTCTACACCATACTCATGCGTGTATTACCCTGTCCCCGCCTCCTATCAGTATATGTATCTGTTATGAAAGAAAAACAAATATTTTATCAATACATGTTTTAATGAAAATAAATAATGGTGTAAAAATTTGTTCGGTTTGTATAAGTATACCTCTGGTAGTCTGATCAATGGGCACTGCTGGATCTATAGAAACTAAAGGAACACCCTGCACAGATGGATTGGTTCCCAATTTATGCCCTACAGGGACAGACTCTGGAGGAGCAGGAATCGAAGAATATGGAATATAAAATCCCAGAGAGAAGGAAGCATAAGTAAAAGAAGATGATAGGGATGGCTAGCCGAATGCTAGATGGGGAGTGGGAATCATCATCAGATATGGTACAGACAGGTGAGGAGGATCATATGTAAAGGGAGGTGAAAACATGGGAGGCCTAAATATCTCGTGTGTCCCTAATGGTTCATCGGGATTAGAATGTAGGATGGATGGTATGTCAGTGGGAGGGGCAGGGTCTAATTGGGTATGCCGACCAGATCGTCTAGCTCCCATACCACCCCCTCCTAGAAAAACCCCGAGTACTGGGACCACTACAAGGCTGGTCATCAAATAACTATCGCTTAATAGATAAATCTAGAAAAAATATTTAAAAAAAATTAATTCCTTGACATTATATATTATTTAAATAAATATATTTGAAATAAAATACTCACTACAAGCACTAGTGTTGGAATTATCATCTCAATCATGTGATGATTATTGTCTATAATCTTTTTCTGTCGCCTCCCTTCAATTGGTTTCATTTCCTGCATTTGAAAATAAATATGGAAGTAAATAGAAAAAGATAACTAATGTGTAACCTAAAAAATGGGATGGAATAAGGGAATTCAGGGATAATTTAACTATCCACTATTTTAGGTGGGATTGAAAAAATATATAATGAAGTTAATAAATCATACAATATGTGATAAATAAATTTAATTTT
This sequence comes from Viscum album, assembly GCA_963277665.1. Taxonomy (NCBI): domain Eukaryota; kingdom Viridiplantae; phylum Streptophyta; class Magnoliopsida; order Santalales; family Viscaceae; genus Viscum; species Viscum album. Next base: position 1,973,255,908 of record OY728157.1, on the reverse strand, counting down.
TAGTAGGATGGTTATTTAATAAGTTTCATCAGTCTATTAAAATCAAGGAACATTGATTCTACTGGATTCATAAGTGGTAAAGCAATTGTCAAAATTATGGAAAAATTAATTTATTTAGCCCAGGTAGATGATGTAGGTTTCAATACATGTTTTGCAGAAGAATACAAACCATCATATTCATTACCTGGTAAAATGTTAAAGAGAGGTCTTAGAGTTTTACAAATTTTATACAAATCATAGTTTAAGCATTGAAATTTTCACCAAGTTAGAAATGTTGGTTTTTTAGGTTTGAATACAGTTCAATTCCAAATTAAAAAATGAAATTCAAATAAAATTTCAACAAATAAACATTTAAAACTTACATAACGGTCTATTCGGATACAACATATTTGTAATCAATATTAATTAAATTTTAATAGTGCCAACCATAACATCCCAAGTTGAGGTAAACCAAAATAATTGAGAACATGAATGGATGATTTTATATATTTCCCACCACAACTATAGGTTCACAGTAAACTCTGAAAATTGAGCTATCGGATTCATCAAAAGTAATAAATGGATTGTTTTCAATGGCAATAGGGATGATGTCAATTCCATCATCACCATCATCAAAAATATGTCCTGGAATTACTTCAATAATGAAACTAAATTTAGGTCAAAGATGGTCTTTGACATAAAAAAACCTATTTCTTCATTGATGCCAATACATATGGTTCATCGATAGCAAGAGTGCAAGTCATATCAATTACTTGAAATCCATAATCATCAATAAATGTGTCATGCCTCGTCATCTAATCAAACCACTGACATTTCATCATCATAACTCATCTATGAGAATAATAATCCAATATTATTATTTTCTCAACGACTCCATAATAACCTACATTTTCAAATCGCGGTCTACTATCTGATGCACTAGCATAATAGTCTATTGTGGCAGTAACCATAACACCATCATGTTGTGTTCTCATATTATTTGCTCGTTCATTGATAATAAATATGTACCCATTGATAACGATTGATTTACAGTCCTGAACCACGGTATTAGGACCAAAATCCAAATCTCTTATTTCCTCAGAGACATAGTTTGTAGGAAAACTCAATACCTAAAATATAAATCAATATTAAACTTAATTAAATAATGTTTTAATTATTTTAAATAATATTATTATTACCTTCAATTTTAACCAAGCAGAAAACTCATTGCTATGCAAAGTCTCTCTCCCTCTCAAATATAAAGAACGATGCTTTCTATTTATCATCACTTTATGTTCCCTATAGATAAAAATAGGAATAGATTAACATATATATATATATATAAGATATACATATTTATTTTACTTACAAGATGTAGTCATCGAACAAATCACAGTTGAACAAAACTGTGCGATGTGTCATATCCCACTCTTCAAGTCTTAATGTCGTCAATTTATATGATCCAGGAATTCCTCCTATTTGAGGAAGTGATGGAAAACTGGGTTCAATTTTCTCATACTATTCTTCTTTGTTTCTCATTGGTCTGTTCATTCTTGTAGTAAGATTAGACAAATACATAGAGAGAAAATCCATACATTCTTGAGCCAAGTAATCGTTCATGATAGAACCCTTGGGATGATTCCTGTTATGGACATAAGACTTTAATGTGTGCATATTTCTTTTAGTATGGTACATCCAATGAAAATAAATAGGTCCTATGATAAATATTTTAGTTGTAATATGGACAGTCAGATGTAGCATGTATGTGAAAAATGATGGAAGAAATATTTTCTCTAACTCACACAAAAATAATGGGGCATCTGCCAAATTTTTTTGCATGAAATACTTAGAAAAATTATTAGCACAAATATCTATAAACAAATGGAACAAATAAATAAAATCCACCCTTACATTATTGGAAAGACGATGATGAATTGTTATTGGAATCAATTCATGCAGAAGGATGTGATAATCATGAGTCTTCAAAGATTTTAACTTCAACTCTCTTTTGTTGACCCATTTGGATATGTTTCTTGAATATCCATTAGGAATTTTAATAGTTTCTAATTCTTCCAAAAATTGATTTTTTTCTATAGGTATCATCACATAAGAATCACATGAAAATTGCCATTTATTATCACTGATACACACAGGATGCAATTTTGGTCTGATGCCCCAATCCACCAAATCATGTTGAGACCGTAAATCATCTTTTGTCTTTCCATTAACATTTAGAAGAATTGAAAGCAACATTTCACATATATTTTTTTCAATTTTCATTACGTCTAAGAAATAACGTAACAAATTGGTTGACCAATAAGGAAAATCAAAGAAGATACTTCTCTTATTCAAATTGTAATAGGTTTCAATAGAAAATTCTTCCTCTTTCCAAATTTCATTTGACCCTTCCCGAATGAAAAAACTAAAATCTTTCAATTCATTAATTAGATCAGTTCCAGGCATACACTGAGGTGGATCATCGGTCTCCATGATATTTTCAAATCTTTGAAGATTATTTCTATATGGATGGTTCATTGGAAAGAATCGTCGATGTCCCATAAAACTGAAACTACAATGATGTTTCAGTCTTCTGGATCATTTATTCTTCATACAAACAAGACATGATAGTTTTCCCTTTGTGCTCCATCAAGATATCATTGCATAAGCAGGAAAATCATTGATCATCCACATAAGTGTAGCAAGCATCTAAAATATGTCTTTTGAACATGCATCGTATGTGCGTACACCCACATCCCAAAGAAGTTTCAACTCTTTTATTAAAGGTTGCATGTATACATCTATATCATTGTTGGGATTAGAAGGGCCAGATATGAGTATACTATGAAAGTGAAAGGTTTTTTCATACACAATCATGGGGGAAGATTATAAATGTGTATAAAAACTAGACATGTGATGTGCGACATAAGTATCTTCCCAGACGGATTAAAACTATCACATAAAAGACCCAACCTCACATTATGAACATCAACTAAAAAATCATGATATCAAGCATCATATATCTGCCATGAAAATTCATCTATAGGGTGAACCAACTCATCATTAGTCTTATTTCTCTCGGTATCATTCCATCACATTTTTATTGATATTTCATCATATATAAAAATATTCTAGAGTCTGCGGATAAATGGAAAGTTCCACATTACTTTCTGTGGCGCACGGGATGGTGTTGTCTTCTAATTTTGGCTTCCAGTGGGATGTTCCACATTTTATACAATCATTTCATTCAGCATTTTCCTCCCAAAATAAACTGCCATCTTTTGAGCAAGCATAAATTTTGTTTTTTGAAAATCTATGTTCCTCAACTAACTTCCATGCCATATAGTGGTTTGAGGGAATATCTACATCATCTAGAATTAAATCCTTCAAGAAGGTAAGAATGTAATCAATGGAGGTATTAAAAATCCCTTACATAGTTTTCCCATGAAACAATCAGATTAAAAATTCCATATTTTTCATTTTACCTCATTTTCGATATACTGGAGTCATGGCAGCATCATTCAATTTTTCCACCCCGACAACATCATCATTTTCATTATACGCATCATGTGTGATCATATCGAAATCTTCTTGGGTCAGAATTCTTTCTTTTTCATGATGAAAAATAAATTTAAATCGGTCATATAAAAAATTCTCTAATACAGTCCTCTCATTAGGATCATCAGCAATTTGAGATGTCATTTTCTCCCTATTTTGATACCACATAGAGTAGTTTTCTTGAAACCCATATTTGGTCATGTGGTAGCTGACTTCTTTATGGTTCAACCAAGGTCTTCCAACACAATTATAATAGGTTTAGTGTATGTGACCACTATATGAAGCATTGTGAAATAAAAAATCTAAAAATCTCTCCAAATTGTTTTGAAAATTGTTTGATATCTGATCGGTTTCATACATCCAAATTATATCCATTCTGTAAAAAAATTATTATAAGTTCTATATTCAAAATCATTTTAATAAGATTTAAGTTTCATCAAAAATATATTCAAGTAAATGGGAATTTTTCAGTTTATATGAAACCATAACTGACACACTACTCTATATGAGAATCGTAATATAAAATACTACAAAATACTATATTTATAACAAAATATCTATGAAGAATTATACATGAGTGTACAAGATCATGTACACTTGTGGAGGAGAATTATTCAAGAGTTGAGTAAATTTTAGATCGAAAAAAAATTAATATTTTATTAGATTATTTGAGGGATCACATACACTGCCCAAGGGGTGGGGGTGTCCAGGGGTGGGGGGCTGTCCTTGGGGGTGGGGGCAGTCCATGGGGTTCGGGGGTGTCCAGGGGTGGGGGGCTATCCACGGGGGTGGTGGGGCTGTCCACAAGGGTGGGGGGGCTATCCAGGGGGTAGGGGTGTCTAGGGGGTGGGAGGGTTGTCCATGGGGGTGGGGAGTTGTCCTGGGGGGTACAGGGTGTCTAGGGGGTGGGGGTTTCTAGGGGTATGGGGGTGTTTAGGGGTGGGGTGTCTAGGGGGGTGGATGGGTTGTTCATGGGGTTGGGGGTTGTCTAGGGGGTAGGGGGTGTCCAGGGGGTGGGCGAGTTGTCCATGGGGGTGGCAGGTTTGTCTAGGGGGTACAGGGTGTCCATGGGGGTGGGGGGATGTCCACGGGGGTGGAAGGGCTATCTAGGGGGGTAGGGGTGTCCAAGGGGGTGGGCAGGCTGTCCACAGGGGTGGGGGATGCCCACAAGGGTGGCAGGGCTATTCAGGGGGTAGGGGGTGTCCAGGGGGTGGGCAGGCAGTCCACAGGGGTGGGGGGTTGTACATCCCATGTATTCTATGAACAAAGATATATAAGTACATCTTTAACTCATATGGTGGAATGAAATTTAATCCATATTCATGAACAAAATGTGGGAAGAAGAATCAACATAGTTTATTGAAAGTAATTGGGATGTGATTTAAATGATTAAGTACATGTCATAAATCCTATGAATGTTAAAAAAATTATTAATGGGAATGTTAATATAATTTAGAAGAATATGATACCATCTAATGTTCCACACACACTATAGTGTTTGATGTGAAAGGAGATAGGACATTATGTGAATCAATTCCAATATTGAAGGGAAAATGTGGATAATAAGATACAAAAACCATTAAAAATAATGGAAAAATGGAAATCATATGAAATAAAAATTGATTAAGTGATTTTGGATAATTACATAACCCTTATCCTTCCCTACTTAGTTAGGAATTTCATCATTAATTTTTAATGAATGAATCCAACTAAAATCTTATTGTTCATTCAATAGTGAAATTTCATGAGATTATATCCCTCTAGATGGATTCTGGAATAATGTAATGACATTTTATATTCTATAGGTAAAATGATAAACCAAATATTCTAATGAATTTTTTTGTATTAGATATGATATTATTTAATAAATAAAGGATAAATTAAATATTTTATATATATATATATATATATATATATATATTTATCCTGTAATAATAACATAATATTTTTGGATACCATTATGGGTTTGTTTATTTATGAATGACCATAAGATAAAATTCATTGATACCCCCATTGTGGTTTTAGGTAATCGAATATTATAATGATTAATTATATTTTAATAGATTTTTATGGAAATAAAATCTTTTAGTTTTTTATAAGTTTCATTGACAATATTATTTAAGGAGGAATGACTTTAGAGTTTGTGGACATTTGATTAAAGGTAATAGAAACCTATTGGGCTTCTCATGCATATGGCTTGAATTTCATTCCACCCCCACATACATAGCCCACCCCCACCCCCACCTGTACAACCCCCCCCCCCCACACACACACACACCACCACCTCATGCCCAACATTAAGCCCCCCCTCCCACTACACACACCCACCTGCACTTCCCCCTTCACCCACTGCATATCCCTCCCACCTGCACACCCCCCACCCACTGCACCCCCCCCCCCCACCCCCACCCCCTACCTGTACACCCCCCCCCCATACACACACACCCACCTCACCCCAGCAGACTCCCCCTGCATAGCCCCCCTCCCCCCCAACACCCCCACCCTGCACAGCCCTCCCCCCACCTACACATCCCACCCCCCACCTCACCTCCACCTACACCACTACTCTAACCGACCCCAATCCCTTCATATGGTTCACTAAATATATAAAGTAGTGTCTATAAATACTTTAAATAAATTTGACTCACAAAATCATGACAGTTGAAGTGTAGAACAAAAATAGAAAACAAATAAAATTACAATTCTTGGGTATACCATAGCGCACGGACCTCTGGTTTAGGCCAAATAAAAACATAAAACAAAAACAAAATAGATGAAAAACATTGAACCTAAGGTACCACTTATATATTTTAAGTGCATAACAAAACAACTATCTGATTGATTGGTTGAAGAATTTTCCGAGCGAGAGAGCTATGTGTCTCTGATTTTGGTCAGAAATCAGGCGGATGGGGGATTGGGGCTGGCGACAATTTTTTGGGGAAAACATTGCCAAAAGTTTTTTAAAACCATTGGTAAAGGTAATCTTTACCAACGGTTTTTAAAAACTGTTGGCAAAGGCTTCCTAAAACTTACTTTTACCAACAGTTTTGTAAAATTGTTGGGTAATGTCTCACATATACCAACGGTTCTGTAAAACCATTGGTTAAAACTCATCCAAACTTCTCTATTCCAATGGTCTACTGAAACCGTTGGTTAAATACTTCTCAATATCCCTATTATAATGGTTTTCATAAACTATTGGGAAAAATCCATTGGTATATCCTCCATTTCTAGTAGTGAGGGGTTAAAACCAAATGATAAAGATAATAATGTGACCTAAACTTGTCAAACAATTATTGGTTGAGATTATTTTTACCCATCCTCGTCATATATTATAAATAAACTTGTTTTTTAACCTTTTTTAAATGAAAATTAATTTATATTAATTTAATATTTTGAGTAATTCCAAGAGTGCCCCTCCCCTCTCTTATATAAGGGAACCATTTATTCTAATTTATTCAAACTTAAAACCTCATTTTTTTAGAAAATCCCTACCCAAATACCATACTGTGATCTATAACCTAATTATAGAGGTATTATTTTTAGTAAAAACAACTACCATAGTGTTATTAAGGTGTTAAGAAAAAGACGTTGTTCGAAGAAGAGGTATCATTTTTAATCAAGCGCTTCAATTTTATTTCATCTTACTTCTATTTAAAATATTATTAAACCATAAAAAAATAATAACAACAGTATCCTTAATATACTGAGATGTTATTATTTTAATGGAATCTTATATATCCATCTCAAGCATCCATCAAATGGGAGAGGAACACATCGTTAATGTGTATGGAGGACTACCGCCTCACCAACCGATGTAATTCATTTTCAATCACCATCTCTCAAGACTGGTTATAATGATGGAATTAATTTTTATTTATTATATTCATTTCATATTTATAATTCTAGAAATATAATATAACATTTATTTTATTAACTTTCCATATATAGAAAAATGATAGTGTCATTCGTTCATACGTGTAGATTACCACCTCCGCAAAGTGTTGTGATTTGTTTTTCATCACCACATCACATAGATGATATATATATATATATAAGTATAATTAAATAAGTTATATCATATTTATGATATTATTATCATTATATATTGATAAAATTTTACTTACCTTCTTTCCATAATGATCGATGAAAAATGGAAACGTTACTTATGTGTACGTATGACCTACCATATCCATGATTGTAACTTAATTAATTTTTCATGACCATATTTCATGATTGGTTTGAAAATTATAATTTATGTATAAAAATGATAATTATATCATTATTATTATTCTGTAGATGATTAAATAATGACCTATTTTAAAATATTCTACCCACCGAAGTCATTTTTTACATATGAGTTGATTATCATCAAAACACCCGATGTGAATTTAATTGATTAAGTAATTGTCTATAACATGGTATTAAATGAAATAAAAGAATAATAAAATTGAAAAAAACATCAATTATAAAATTAACATAATTTTTTTATTTTGAATGATAAACAACATACGTGATGAGTCAGACTCAAGGTAAGGGGATTTCTTTTAAAAATACTCTTTTAAAGTTCCTCTTTCAATTATTTTTACAAAGGTCAAAATGAATGTATATTTTTATGTATAGAGAATGAAAAAAATTTCTCTCCATAATTATTCATAAATAAATTGAAGTTTATTTTATAATTTTCCACATTAATTTTAAAAGAAAATTTTTTCTTCATTATGTGAGAAGTTTTTAGATTTTAATAAAGTATTTTTTTAACGTTCTTTCAAAGATTTTCATAAATGAATATTTTTATAGAATTTTTGAATTTCATTAAAAATAAGAAAATAGGAATTTTATATTTTAATTTATATAGTGAAAATAACTTTTCCCACCACTTTAGATATTATTTTAATCTCGGATCCCTCTACATGCTTCCATGTTTTCTTCAAATAAAACCCCTCTTTACCCTTCTCTAGGTATTTTTGGTATAGAAAATGGGTTTTTAATAAGAAAGGGTATTTGGATATCTGAAATGTTTTTCACATGAGTTTAAAATAGTTTTTCAAGGGTTTTATTCATGATATTTTTCTTTTACATTTTTTGCGAAGGGTTGAGCCCCATTATAGCTCATGGGGAAGACCAATATAGCTTATATGATGGGTGTTCCTAGATAGAAATGTATGATCTCATTATAGATTATATGATGGGTGTTCCTATATATTACTTCAGTGAATTGGATAATGGCTATGTTCTCAGGATAATTATTTTGGAATCAGACCATATGGTTATTTAAAGTATAAGGATTTTGTAAGGGTTTTAATATGATGATGTCCCAAGGCACCTGCAAGAATTCTCTATGCATGCTAATGTGTTTTCATGGAAATAATTTAATTTCAAAAGGTAATATAATGATATTTTTAATGTAAAAATTATTATATTTTTTATTTAAAAGGTTTTATTTTTTAATAAAAAAAACATAGGTTTTAATGTTTTTTACTAGACTAACATATTTCTTTTCCTTATGTTCCTTACTGATATTTTTGTGCTCATCCCATATTTTAAAAAAAACAATGGGCTTTAAGGATGGGTAAAGAAAATAAATAAGTCAAGATAAATTAATAAAAAAAAATCATGAAAATAAATCAAGATTAATTTTAAAGATTTTATATTGTAGGAAAAATGAATACTGATCAAAAGAGTCTACTTTTTAAAATATGGTTTACTATGTAATAGTTGTGACCTAACTCTCTAAAACTCTAAAACTAAAAGATATTTAGTAATGTAAGAAAGTGAATTCTAGTAAAAATTCACTATAATATGTAATTTTTATCGATAGTTCCTTATAGTTGGTATCATAATAGGGTTTAGATAACTTTAGAGGTTAGGATGTTATTTGAGCATAAGTTACAAGTCTTCTATAATGACAATTGTTAGTGTGTCAGAGAAAATTATAATTATCTTGGATAAATCGATAGAATAGAAGATAACAGGGTTAAGGATATCTTATTTTTCATCCTCCTCATAAGATATTTTATGATTATTTTATTAATATACTCACACTAGACATATTCGTTTTACTAAATGGTTAGATCCATCAGGAACAAAAGTAATAACGGATATGAAGGAAAATGTGGTGGTTATGTGAACAACCAACCAAATGGAATGGGAGTTTTATTGAGAACTCTTGTGGTTATTATTAAATATTTATTAAGATTAATGATTAAAAATTTTAACCTAGGTTAGTTTTGTAACGCATAAAATAAGAGAGAAATGAATCCCTATGAAATTTTGAGTGATAATGATCATAAAGTTAAATATATTCAATGACCTGTGTGTTAAGAATGTTGAAACAAGAACCCAATAAAATGTATTAAAATAACTTAAATATTTTTTATATATAGTAAAGGAGTTCATAATGAAATAATATAGTAAATAAAAAAGGAATTGTTAATTTAACTCCATAAAGGGGAAATAAGTTCTTCTAGATGTATCAATTGAATGTTTTAATTATGGGGAGACTTCTATTGAGTTTTGATAGATGTTTAAGGTATATGTATCCCTTAAGTACATCATGTGAAAAATTTATTTGGGGAATAATGATATTTTAATTTCAGGGACATAAGTTTAAATATATGGATAACCTTTAGGGTTTATATGATCTTCGATTTTTATGTAATTATGTGGGGTTTTTATGAAAAATGAAATGTAGGATATAACCTTTAAGGTTAAAACATTTCTTTAATATTGAATATATTAAGGTTATTTTTAAGTATGTTTATCACATTTCTGGGAATGTTATCAGGATTATATTTTAGAAAATGTAAAACCTGAAGTTTGTGAGACAACTCATCACATCTGGCATTACTATAAGGATTGAACTCACAACCGAAGGGTAATAAGGGTGCATCGCCTATCACTGAACTAAATGATTTCCTGGTTAGTATGATTTTTTTATTTAAATAATCTGAAAAACATAGGTTAAGTTAATTTTGGTAACATGTACTTTATCTTTTAGATAACCATTGGATTGGAAATTGATTTACTGATTTAAGTGATTGAAGTTATTTCTGAATAAGTTCATTGTAATTTTGGGAAGAATTATAGGATTAAGTTAAACAAAATACTATTATATTTTATTTGAGAAATAAAGGTTGAATTATATTTTAAAATAATATATTATTTTATTATGGCTTATAGTGATTGATGTTATTGATAGAAATGACTATCATATCTTGTACAATATGTGATTTTAGAAATTAAATTTTTGGTATGAGATATTAAGAGTGATTGATGATATTTTGGAAGATAATTATTAAATTTATATTGGAAGAATATTTGATCAAATACTTATGATTTTTGAATTTTAATCTTAGTCTATAATATTTTTTGAGGAATTTTAAGGATAGTTATTTTTTTAATTGATATATGTTTATCTTTGGGTATTATAGTTAAATTTTGGAGATTAAATTAGTTTTTATTCATATGAAGGCTTATTCTTTTGGGGAATTATCTTAACTTATTCTATACATTTTTTTAGTTAATTTCAAAAGATAAAAGGAAAATATTTTTATTATTTTGTGGATTTTGTGACTTATATAAGTTGATTCCATTGCTTCTGGCATGAAAATCATCTTGAGAACTCATCGTTTGAATCAAAAGATGAGATTATGGTGAGAATTGATTAAAAGAAGAAATTATACTTATTGAGTAAGAATATTTCCTTATATTCTTAGTATATTCAATAAAATAATTACTCAACTTTAGGAAAAATATTTTGAAATAAAAACCTTAACTTTTTACTTTTCTTATTGTGAAGTTAGTGAACTTTTAACCTATCGTAGATTTATAGTTTTGTGAAGGTTATATTTCCCATGACCATGTTCACTATCACTCTCTATCATTCCTTGAGAGTTAGATTTTTATTCTATATATAATTTTTCACTTCCCACTAATTTTTTCCTGTAGTGAAACCTATTATTTGTTATTCCAAATGACCCTCTTACTTCCTTTTCTGTCTTTTCAAGAGGAAGATTTATTGACCACTTTTACGATGTGGGTTTTCAATGAAGGTATTCTGAAAATTCAAACCCAAGTTACTAAGATCGAATTAAAATTTCAAGGATACAATTTTTTAAATGGGTTAAAATTTTAATATCCTGATATTTTAAAAGAAACACTATGTTCAATAGTGTATAAGATACGCAACACTGAGCTTAAACAAATGAAAAAATAATATTATATAAATGTGGCTAGTATAACCTAGAAATTAATTTTATAGGTATGAATAGGAATAAATCATTTATGAAATAAATATAAATATCCTACTCAATATAAATTTATTGGTAAATTCTTATAAAATAATCACATAACTTTTAGTAAGTTGTTTTATTCTTAGGAAATACATTTTCTTCCATAATGGGTTTTCTTTATTTTTATGAGTTAATATAATAATAAATTTTTAGAAATATTAGAAAATATATTTTAAAAAACTTAAATTTGATTTTTTAAATTATCATATCAAAATAAAGTTATGGTGAATTTTTAATAATTTTTTGAAAAGTTTGATGAATAGTGAAAATACTGATTTTTATTGAAAACTATATTTTATTTTAAACTATTTATAAAGTCAAATTATATTTTGATTTAGTTTAAAATTTTAATTAGTTCCATTTATTTTAAAATAATCTAATGTTGGTTTTGTAAATTAATTTTATACGTAAATTTAGTATAAAAACAATTTATATTTTAAAATGTAATTTTTTAAAAAACTATTTTTCATCACACTTTTCCGGTTTGATTTTAAATTAAATTATAAATTTCTTTCTTTTCTAATTTTTAATAATGAATTAAATATTTTTAATAAATAGGTATAATTTTTTTAAATAGGCCCCTTTTAGTTTTTGTCAATGTGAATAGTAATCTTAGTAATTTTTGTTACCACGATAAATGGTAAATCAGGTAATTAATATTAAAATAAAATAATAATGATTATAAAATGATCCTAACACTTTCCTTAAGTTTATTTTATGATTCCATTTCATCCATACTCATTTAATTTTCAGTTATATGGGCTTTTTTCTATTTGGGTGTGATTATAACCTTTATAATATTTTATTTGATTAAAAGTAAAAAATGTCACACTCTTATTTTTAATAACTATAATATTTTTAATATAGGGCTAACCAAATGATATGTTATGTTATAAATAGTAATTTTAAATATAAAATATTCATCTTCATCTTGGTAGTTTATTTTTAATTTTTATTAAGGAAATAACTACCTAAAATATTTACACAACATTGATAAAGTAATTATTCAATTAATGGAAAAATAAAATAAATGATATTAAAAAAAATTAAAAATAAAATAATTTTACATAATTAGTGTGATAAAATAATTTTATATATTTACATAGTGTATTAAAATAGTTTTTTGAATTTTACTTGTATTTGTGATGTTATTAAAATCAAAGTAATGAATAGTTCTAAAAATTGATATTTGTGATATATTATAGTAAATTTTATTTTATTAAATGATATAAAATTTATAAAAATATTATATTTATCCAAGTGATTATTATATGGTTTTAGTATCAACTATGGTCCATTTATGGGCCATTTTTTCATTTATAATAACTATATTAACCCTAAAAGAGTAAAAATCCTTGTTGCCACTATAAGTGTGAAAGGGGTTAACAAGGGGTTAAAACCATATGATAAGGGTAAAATGTAAACTAAAATTGTCCAAAAATTATTATACAATATATTTAAACTCATACTCATAATATATTTTGGATAAAATATTTTGGATCTATTTTAAATATTAAATTAATTTATATTAATTTAATATTTTGATGAATTCCAGGAGTGCTCATCCCCGCTCTTATAAAACGGAACCACTTATTCTCATTTATTCACACTTAAAACCCCATTTTTTCTAATAATTACCCAAATAAATTCTTATAATCTCTAACCTCATTCTAGAGGTCGTATTTTAGGATTAACACTAACCTTAGTGGTCTTAATGTGTTAAGAAAATAAGGTTGTTTGAATAATATGTATCATTTTTAATTGAGCGTTTATGTTTTAATTATTATTCCACCTCATTAAAATCTTCTTCAACCACAATAAAATAATACAATTATCCAATATATATTGATATATTATGTTATTTTAAAAACCTATATCCATCTCCAGCATCCATCAAAATAGAGAGGAATTCATTGTTCGTGTGTACAGCGAACTATCACCTCACAAACTAATGTAATTCATTTTATATCACCATATCTAAAGAATGGTTATAATGATGTAAAAAAATGTATATGTGATTTTAATTACATATTTTCCATTATATAAATATAATATAAAAACTATTTTCTTAACTTTCCATACACTAGAAAATGATAACGTTATTCATACGTACGTGTGTAATACCACCTCCACAAAGTGATGTGATTTTGTTTCCTAACCACATCACATGGATGATATATATAAGTGTAATTAAAGAAATAATATCATATTTATAATATTATTATAATTCTAGAAATATAAAATTATACTTACCTTATATCTATAATGATCATTGAAAAATGGAAATCTTACTCATTTGTAAGTATGGCCAAACGTCTCCATGATTATAACATATTTCATTTTTCATTACCATATTTCATTATTAGATTTAAAATAATAATTGATATATTAAAATTATAATTATTTTAGGATTATTATTCTGGGGATTATGGAATAATGATCTCTTTGATCATAGTCAACCTACCGAAGTCATTTTTAACATATGAGACAAATATCGTCAAAACGCATGATGTGAATTTAACTAATTAATTATATATAACATAGTATTAAATTAATTAAAGGAATAATGAATTTGAAAAATATTCTTATAAAAGTATAAAATTATCATAATCTTGTTATTTGGGAAGATAAATAATGTATGTGATGAGTCAGACTCAAGTTAAGGGACTTTCTTTTAAAAATCATTTTTAAAAATCCTCTTTCAACTCTATTTACAAAGGTCAAAAGGAATTTATATTTTTACATATTCAGCATAAATAAAATTTCTAATCATCATGAAACCTCAATAATTTAATGTTTACTTTATAAGTTTCCATATTTATTTTCAAATAAAATATTTCCTTCATTATTTTTACAGTTTTTAGATTTTAATAAATGATTTCCTTTAACTTTATTTCAATGGTTTTCAAAAAAATCTTTTTTACATAATGTTTGACTTTATTTAAAAAGATAAAATAGAATTTTCTATTTTAATGTATACAGAAAAAAATTCCCACCACCGTAAACATTATTTTAAGTTTGGATTCAAATAAAATCTTTTATGTTTTCTTTAATGAAAAATCATATTTTCCCTTTTCTGGGTATTTTGATATTGAAAATGGGGTTTTAAGAAGAAAGGGTATTTTGATATCCAAAATATTTTTCACATGGGTTTAAAATAGTTTTTCAAGGTTTTTATTCATTATATGGTCCTTGTATATTGTTTACAAAGGGTTGAACCACATTATAGCTCATGGTTAAACTTGATATAGTTTAAATGATGGGTGCTCCCATATAGAATTATGTGAGCCTGTTATATCTTATGTGATGGGTGCACCTAGATAGCGCTCTAATTCATTGGGTAATTATTATGTTATCTAGATAATTATTTTGTAATTCAACCATATGTTTATTTCAATTATAATGATTTTTAAGGGTTTTAAGATGATGATGTCCCAAGGATCCAATAAGACTTTTCTATTCATGCTAATGAGTATCATGGGAATCATTTGATTTAAAAGGTATGATAATTATCTTCTTAAAGGAAAAATTATTCTATTTTTTGGATAAAAATAATTGATTTTTTTATAATAGGTTTTTTATATGTTTTCATGTTTTTCACTGGAATAACATATTTCTTTCCCTTATGTCCCTTACTATGATTTTTGTACTCAGCCAAAATTTTTAAAAAACATTCCACTATGTTTTAAGGATGGGTAAAGAAAAGGAATAATTAAATTTGAATTCATGATGATTTTTTATGAAAATAAATCACATTTTATTTTAAAGATTTTATATTATGGGTTAAATTCATACTAATCAGAAGTGTCCACTTTGTAAAGTATGGTTTGATATGTAAGAGTTATAACCTAATTCTATAAAACTCTAAACATAAAAGATATTTGGGAATATAAGAAAGTTATTTCTAGTATAAAGTCACTATAATATGTAATTTTTAAGGGTGATTCCTTACAATATGAGACATTTTTCTATATGAGAGGCTAGCTAAGGGCTAGTCCTGGATGTGTTAAGTTGGTGATCTATGTGATAGGTTGTGACCATGTCTATGTGAAACTTTGTTATAATTTCTTTGAGGCTACACATCCTAATATTTTTGACTCGGTAGATAAATTATCTGGCCTTTTTTAGATAGTAATTTGGCTATCCATCTTGGGATGGTTGAGTCAATGGATAAATTTTGTGCAATTTTTTCTGATTACATGGTATCTATCTGTCAATGAGATGGTTGATTCATGGGATGTTTATAAGAAACTTTTTTTATGATATGGTGGTTATACATTGATGATATGGTCAAGTCATGGGATTTTTATATGAATCTTGTTCTAAATATATGTTTCTTATTCATTGATGGGATGGTTGAGTCATGGGATGTTTATGCAAATCTTTTTCTGATGGTATGGTGGTTATCCATCACTAAGAAGGTTGAGTTGTGGGATGTTTACAAAAATATTTTTCTAATGATATGGTGTATATCTATTGATGAGATGATTGATACATGGAATGAATGTGTAACCTTGATTTGATCTATATAGCCTTGTGTAGGTAGTGTGGTGGTCCCACCCTGAGCATTCATGTGTAGACTAGAAATTGTGGACGAAGATGATGGGATATCAATCATGGTGCTGAAGAATGTATGGTTGGGTGTTGGTGTGGCCTAGTTGGAACCCAAAAACTCAATGAGTGTGTGTAACTAATCAGGTGTTGTGGTGGTTTGGTTATCACATGATGACTAATTGATCATGTTAATTTATCTATTTATTACTTTCATGCATACACACACATATGGAAGTGTATATTAGGGGTTCTTAGTGAGACCCTGATAATTTTATACTCAAAACCTACATGGGAATATCAGTACACATGTAGACCTTATGTCTACTTTCAAATTTAGCATAGGATGTGTTGTGGACCGAGTTAGTGCATATTGAGAAAATATAGAGATAGGGTGTGTGGGACCCATGTACATGTATTGTATTTTTGGTTTATTTTTTATCTGGGATCGTTCTAGTGGGTGATAAATGTCTATATGAATGTATGGATTTTAATTGGTAAATTTTTATATAACATTGTGTTTGGTAGTTTATACATAATCTGATATCTATTTTGGATGTTTCTTATTTGGTTTTTATACTATTTTAGACTTTGATATGAGGGCATAGTCTCCCCAATATTAATCTAGGCTCTAATCACTAGTCCAAAACCTCTGGTATATGGGTAGGCATGCCTAAGGTCATGTGACCCTCCGACCCAGATCTGATGATTTGGGTCTAGGGAATCACATCAAATTTATCACAACCATAAGGATCATAGATCTGTAATTTTTTTAAGGTTAAGTATGTATATCTACTCTCTTGGAATAATGAGTTTCTAAAGATATAGTTATTATATATTTTTTTATTTTAATCTTTTATTCATTATACCATTTTATATTTTTGTCATTATATTATTTCACTCAATGTGTTTGAAAAATAATGTTGAGTTTGAAACTAGACTTTCTCTCAATGATTTATTTTAATATATTCATTGTTAGTGATATCATAGTCTTAAGGTCGTGTCTCTTTGCTACTAAGATTTTTTACTTTCTCCCTTATATCATGATGTGAAAAATAAATGATACACCCACTTGTTTTTAGATAATTAATCAAAGGTATAATTATAGGATATGTGAGGCAAGGGTTTGATGAATGAAAATAAAATAGAGGAAAATTAGTTGATAATGATAATAAGTGACACAATAAATTCTATAAAACTTGAGAAATAAAACAATAACCATCAAACTAAGATTTCAATTATTAAGTTGAGGATTTATTTGGATCATTTATATATAGATTTTAAGAATATATATGCTTCAAAAATTGAATACAAATTAGATTCTTATAAATCTGAATTGGTAACTCACCAAGTTTTCATTGAAGGATTATGGGATAAACTTAAGGAGGCCAAGATGGTTCTCTTAAAAACTATATAATATGTTGTATAATTTTAGAGCTTTGACTCCATGAATACAAATAGTATGAATTATAAACTTTTGGATATAAAGGATCATGAACTTTCCATGCTTCTATTATAGCAAGAGCTTGTTGAGAAATCATAAGATAACAAAGAAATATTTTCATTTATTTCTAAAATTAAGAGGATCTATATAAGAAGAAATAAAAGTAATTTTAAATAAAAATATCATAAGTATCCATTTAATATTCAAATTGATGGAAAAAATGTTGAGTCAAGTAGGATTGATTCTTTTCTAGACATTCTAATAATGAAGAAACTTAATGGTTCTAGAGTTGAGAAGAAAGATATATCAACTTTGAGAAGACCCACTAATTTCTATCATGAGCATTAGAATAATGATAGGAATAGTGGGAAACATATCCTACTAAAGGATAATGGGAAATATTATAGAGGGATACTCACCCATGTTGATAATATGCCATAAATTTCCTCATTAAAAGAGAAGGACAGTGCTACTAAAGAGAATCAAAAGGTGGTAAAAACACTTGAAATATGTAGGGGGCACATGTTCCATAGAGGATTCAAAAAAATCAATGATATATTTTATGGTGTGGTTTATTTTCTATAAACTAAGGAAATGGTGGTATAAAATTATAGTTATTAAATCCAATAATAAATCAGCAGATTGGTCTTATGAGGAAGAAAAAGTTCCTACTAATCTTAGTGAACCTTAGGATACTTGTGAATGGCATAAAAAATTGAGTCACGCCACCAAAAAATTTATCAAATGGATATCATAGTAATTAGAGTTACATTATGATTCAAATATCCATAGAGTGGAGAAATAATTGTGTTCTTTAAATGTTTATTGAGAAAAAAGCAAGTTTATTTCATTAAATGCACAACATATTACAATGAAAGAAAATTTGATTTCTAAAAGGGTTGATAAAACTTATCTTATGGTTCATCATGATCAATACACTTTAAATAAATAATGGGTAGTTATTTTAGGTGTATTCTTATCATAAAAAATAAAAAATAAGTGTTTACATAACTTTATTCAAGGTTAACACCATTGGATCATATCAAAATTTCAAAGGGATTAAGAAAGATGATAGTAGTAGTAATTATAGTTAAAAGAGTAAACCAACTTTTTATTGATGTTCCCATGAAATTCAAGGAGGGGCTTTATCAAAAGTAAGGACATCAAGTAGTAAAAATGATTATAGGAAAATTAGAATTATTTTAAAGATTATATTTTTTCAATTGGGACATCCCCCTCCTTTAAAAAACTAACATATTAGTTAATTATTCTTCATTTTTTTTCTTGAATTACTTGAAACTGTTTTTGCATAAAAAGGGGGTGTTTATTTCTTAAATCAAATAGGGTATTGTAAAAGGAAATTTTAATTTTAGGATCACTTATAGACTATATACACTATTTATTGATTACTCTTATTTCCTATAATGATATTTCTAACATGAAATCAGAGTGATTGATTAATAATTCTATTATAAAATATTCAGTTCTTTGATATTTAATTTTTTTTAAGGATTTAAAAGAGATGAAATTATTGAATAATGGTTATGATATGAATTAACCCTCTAAGTTATAAAGAAACTTATCTCTTTTACTAATTTAATTTTTCAAATTCACTCAAATTTAACAAAAGTGGATAAAGGAGATTCTTATTCCTCATCAAAGAGGTAGTAAAATTTATAGGGGAGAAAAATATTAGATTCCCATGAATCTAAAGAAGTGAAACTTATTAAAATAAGAAAAAATATTATAGGATGTCAACCACTATTTCACCCCCCCCCCCCCCTCTCTTGAAATTACATAGAGATGTATGGACCACTTAGAGGGAAGGGTTGAATTAGTGGTCACTTAAATTTTTTTTATGAATTATTACCTTTTTAAGTCAACCTACTAGACTGATCTTGGTCTTGATCCACTATTTTGTGTCACACATCCTCTTTTGGATAAACCAATAAATAAATTCATGATGACACAATTATTTACAAGTTTTGAAATTAAAAACTACTCCTTTACATGATTGGTTATTCACCAAAAACAAGGATTATACACTATAATAAAATATTGACTATAATTCTTGGTGTTTCCCACTCCTACATAGCATCTCTCCATGAATAAAATTGTCTGATTCTCATAGGAATTATATTCACATCTCCATACTGGATTTCTTTAATAGCTTATCATTGTAGTCAAAGAGTTTAATTATGATATGCTAGCATTATCTTAGTCCCATAGGTTTTATGGTTTTACACCATGTATATGCAAGTTTTCCTTTTATGATCCTTCTTTTATGTTGATCAACAAGTTATCATAGGATGTATCTACATCCAATAATGATATTATTTTACTCTATAAAAGGACTTTGAATGTCATAAAGTATTTAGTATTAGTGCATGGAACTCTATCTCTGTTGTTATATCCGCTTCATAGATGATAAAAAACCTCATCACCTGGATTTCTCACATCTCAATCGCTGAAAGGATAAAAACCAAGAATAAATAACACTCACAAAAAATCCATTATCTTAATTTTTCCTTCATCTTTAGATTTGATTCCTAGTATATCTTCCTCTCATAACAGTATCAGATTATCCTTCTTCACCATTGAGTGTTCCAAGTTATTCTACTCAACTCAAGATCTCAGTTTTTCATAGTTTTGAACTTCCTTTATCCTTAATTAATTTTATTTTTATGTGTATGTCAATAAAAAATATTATTCTCTATATTAAGAATATATAAATACCCCTCAAATCATTTCACATTATCTCATTTGAATTTCTCTCACTTTTAATGTATGTGGGAATGTTTTAAGAACCTTATTGCTTTTTTATCTTCAAAAGTTGTCTCCTGGTAAATTCTAGAAGTGCCTTTACCTTTTTATTCTCATTTGAGACACCACAACCACCTCCACAACATAGTTCAACTCACTGTTTCTCACAGGTGGATATCTTACATGAAATAGTTAGTGAAATGGATGGTTACACATCCTCCTATCTATTTCCACTTATATCTCAAAACACCTATTTTGTGAATTCTCCATAGTGATCAAAATTCCAATTTATAATACACCATAGTGTTGTCTTATCTTCATTAGTTTCTTTCTACATCATAGTGGAATTCATCTCAGTATAGAATGAATTTTTTTCAATTGGTTCCTCCTTAATCTTAGCTTGAATCATGATCCACATGTGAACATGATTTTTTATACATGATGATCAGTCCTTGCATAATCTCATACTAGTTTTCTATTAATTCCATAATTTCTTAATCTAAATAGAATCAAATCATCTATAATTTTTCTTATTTTCATCCTATTCTCCAAGATTGAGCATGAGATACTATTGATCCTCTAGAATGAACCACAAACTCATTTTTATGTTTGTGATATTTGAAACCTTATAGAACAGTCCATTAATCATATCAATCATTTTCTTCATCGAATGTAAAATATGGAATCATTATATATTATTCCACAAAAATATTGGATTTCTCAAAGTGTTGATGGATCCATAGACTATTCCCCTAAAAATATGATGCTTCTGTAACTTCAAAAATGAAGTCTATGTAAGGAAAAATGATGTTTACATAGATAGATACTTTAGTAGATTATGATTATGAAAAGGCGCTTCATGTATTCATGGAGTAGATGATAGTTACGTGGCCTCACATGATAGTTATACAAACACAAAATAATGGTTACACTATAGCAAGATAATTCTTATGCATATGGTAGATAATTCTTACACACTATATAGTTTGGATTAGATGATTTTTATGAGGCATTAGAATGGTTTTTACTCAAGGAATTAGTTTTTGAGATGACGGTTACATAGAATTCTAGTTTTAGACAAATTTCATCTTTAAATTTAATATCCAAATTTTATAAATATACCTTCAGAGCCACTCCATATCAACTAAAACCATATCAAATAACTTCAAAACACTTTTGGGGATAAATAAAACCTTCTCAGCCACTTCACCACCATTCTTAAGCACCATTAATTATAGTGACTTCTCTTTGAGAGTCTTCAAGAATTCCACTACACTTTTAACTTCATCAAAATTTAAATCTATTTACATCTTCATCCATGTGTGTATAATTATTATTTTAGTAATCAATCTTAGAATCACACTAGGATAGATTATACAACATTTCAACTATTTTTTCATGTAAATTTTAATAGTTTTTTAGGTTTTAAAAAATATCTAGTAGTTTAAACTTCTTATAAATATTATAGAAAACACATAGCTATTCAACACATGTAGTTCACATGAGGACCACATCTTTCAATCATATGATTTAATAGATACAACCTATAATTTTCCATTCATATCTTCATAGGTAATATCCCCTCTTTCTATAATAAATTTTCTATATATTATTATTCCTTAGCAACTAAAATTTCAAAAACATCAATATTATTTTCATGTAGTTAATGTGCATCACCTTCTTCATGTATTGAGTGGATAATTCAATCCACCATAAAACTGCTCTACAAACCTATTGACATGCTCATTAGTAATTGTTGAGAACAAAAACAACCAAACATAGAATTGGGAACATTAATCTCCCCATTTTTTTCAATACCATTTAACTACTTCATTTCAATGCACATCAATAATAGTTCACTTTTCCTCTCTCCCTTAATGATAATAAATAAAAATAAGGGAAATTTTTTTTATCTCCCCCTTGTTCACACCATAAATAAAAGGGAAGGTCTTACAAGGGAAAATATTTGTCCCCATAAATCATATTATTTCAAGAACCATATTCTCTCCAATGTTATTTCATTTCCTTTAGTCAAGGAAGGTACCACAGATTTCTTAGCAATGATACTTAATTAAGTTATCTCTAAGTCTACATCGGCTAGCCCAATATGATAAAAAAGTGAGATTTTACCAAAGAATTAAAATTTCCCATTCACATTTCTCAATGTAGTACTAAATCATAATTTACTAATTTGGGGTTTAATCAATCATTTATTAAATAAAACCATTTTTTCAATGGATTTGAGAATATTGGGTAATGTTTGATAAATGATGGGTTGAAATTAAATTTATTTGATGATGATTCTTGAGAAAATGGATTTAAACACTACTGGAAAAGGGATCTTTCCCAACAGTTGTGTACCAACGGTTCAAAGAACCGTTGGCATATCATATCTTTCCCAACGGTTTCTATAAACCGTTGGGAAAAACCCCTCAATGCATAGTTTTCCCAACGGTTGTATGAAACCGTTGGGAAAGATAGGTTTTTCCCATTGTTTTCCCAACGGTTATATGGAAACCGTTGGGAAAGATGGTTTTTCCCAACGGTTCTTAGAACCGTTGGGAAAAGTGGTGAAGAAATTGGGAAAGGTTGGTCTTTCCCAACGGTTATTAAAAACCGTTGGGAAAAAAAAGCCCCAAATACCAAATCGAGCCAGCGGCCTCCCCACATTACAGAAGCATTCACCTCGTGTCCTCCTGGAGCGATTTATTGCGGAAGGACCTCCCAATCCCCACATCGTCCATCAGATCAGCACCTACCAGGTTAGACTCCTATATTTTATCAACGATATAGTTCAGCTCTTATAAATCATATACTTCTATTCTTGATTTTGTTATTCCCAATTATTAGGGTTTTTGTAAAAATTTATGATTGTTTCATGGTGGTCATGTGCACCACTATAGGTACATTGATTCACTAATTTATTTTGGTATTTCCATAAAATTCGAATACAATTTATTAATGAATCAATGTTGGGTGTTAACATGAAATTCATGTTCTTGATTTTTGTTGAACACCTTATTTATGGTATGGGGTAAGATTATTTAAAGTGTAAACAAATACTTATATAGAATTTCCTTGTAAAACCTGATGGTTTAATTCTAGTTAAATGGAATCATAATTTTTTATGTTATTAATATTTAGTAATTGGTGAGGTGAATCATATATGTATATGAAAAATAGATCAAGATCATTTAGTATTGGATAGAATTATTCCCTAGTAATGTGAGACCCTTATGTTGTTGGGTGAGTATGGAGTAGTGAGATATATTGCTTATTACTTACCTTTTTTCAATTCTATGAGCTAATGATGGCATGCACTAATTTTTTGAGATCTTTCAATGTTTTTATGTTTTTGATAGTGATCCATGATGTGTATCCTAGTATGTAAGATCTTGTTGGGTATTAGACCCTAGATTGGGTGAATTTGTATGCGGTAGGGTGCTTTCTAGGATGGGTTGTAGTGATGTGATGGTAACATATGAGAGGGGTGGGTCTTACTAATGTGGATTCATTCTATATCATAAGCATGTAAATATAATTTGTATTATGATAACTAAATGTGAATGATGTGTGATCAAATATTGTCTTATCCTGGAGAATTCCTTGTGATATATTGATATGGTGGCATGAGTGATGATGCATGTGGTGACATGACCAACATACATGTGTTTCATGGTTAGTGATCAATTAGGCTAATGATCCTATGATCATTGGGATGTGAATCTCAATGATTCAAGAAGAGTTATTAATATGATAACATGAGGGTGTGTTCCTATTTGGTTTTGTCATTCGGTCAGTTTGGACCCCCCCACGCGCGTTTATCAAGCGCGCGCAACGCTTAAAGAACGCATAATGAGACCTCCCGCGCAGACCGCACGTCCGATTGACGTTCCATCTGTGTGTGCACGTCGCGAATAATAATGGGATTGTTGTCCTGTGATTTCAAGTCAATCTGATGTCGTCCGCTATGAGTTTGAACGTTAGACGCCCATTTTGGCCGTTTATGACACCAGAACGGCGTTACCGGTCACCGCGGGCACACGGCACGGCCGATTGACGTGCCGTCTGCTCGACCACTTCATAAATCACTCACCCGTATTTTTTGTCTGATTTCAGGCCATTCTGACTTCGTTCGGCCTGTTTGGACCCCCTCGCGCGCGTTTACGAAGCACGCTCATCACTTAATACACGAATATTGAGCCGTACCGCGCAAACCGCACGTCCGATTGACGTGACCTATGCGCGTACACGTCACGAATAATAATTAGAATGTCTCACGGTGGTTTCAGCTCAATCCGGAGACGCGGTGTGGCCGACACTGTTGTACCCCACTCTCTTGGATTTTAATGATCACAATCACTCTCATCATGATCTAATATTGTTTCAAGTGTTTTTGATGGTAGGAAATAGGGTGCCTAGAAGCTGGCCCAAGAAGTATTCAAAGTGGACTGTTTAAGTCCACCGGCCAGCCGGTGTGAGACCACCGGCCGGCCGGTAAGGGCACCGGCCAGCCGGATCCAGCCCAGCGGCCAGCCGGTGGACAAGGCAGAAGGGCTTTCCCTCTGCCAGGTGCCACCGGTCAGCCGGTGTCTGGACACCGGCCAACCGGTGGGTCCAGACAGAATGGGAAGCCTTCTGTCCAGACCACCGGCCAGCCGGTGGCCTCCTCACCGGCCAGCCGGTGGGACTCCTTGGAATAGTGAGACCTACTGTCTCACCACCGGCCAGCCGGTGTGATTCTCACCGGCCAGCCGGTGGCTCCTGGGCAGAAGCTCTCTCCACCTTCCAAGGCACCGGCCAGCCGGTGGACAAGCACCGGTCAGCCGGTAAGCAAAGTCAAAC
Source organism: Viscum album (assembly GCA_963277665.1). Classification (NCBI taxonomy): domain Eukaryota; kingdom Viridiplantae; phylum Streptophyta; class Magnoliopsida; order Santalales; family Viscaceae; genus Viscum; species Viscum album. Next base: position 1,973,230,477 of record OY728157.1, on the reverse strand, counting down.
TAGCCGTTAGAGCTTGACCAGACTTGCCCACTTTATCCCCAACGGCTCCGAAAGCCCTCCAACGGCCATATTGAAGTATTTGGGAGTATTTCTCCTATAAATAGACGTCCATGGATGCCGGGAAGACTACTGATGATATACCGAAGCATACCAAAGCTATTTTTCATTTGAGCCTCCTACGACAATTCTCAAAGGCCACTTGAGATCCAATTGCAATCCTTGAAGCTTGGGCTGCCTCTACATCAACTACACTCACTTCTTGGCGCTCAAGGCTTCCTCTAGTTTGTTCTAACTTATTTACTTCATTTGTTTAGTTCTTAATTGGGTTTGTACTAAAACAAACCACCCGTTTTCTTTCTTCTTTCAATTTGGGTTTCTTGCTACAACCATAATAAAAAAGCAAGCTGTAAGAGGTTGACATACGGAAAACTGACCAAATGCCTACGGATTCTGTATAAACTTTAGGAAAACAATTCATGGGTCATATGTGATGTTTACGAGTCAACCCCACCTCAATCCGAGCCACGGTGTGGCTGGGACCACTAAAACGTTCTCTCTTTTGTTGAAAATGGACTAAATTGTAAGTGAAATCAACAACTGTCATATGGGAAACCGACCAAACGCCTTCGTAATCTATTTACACTTTAGGAAAACAATCCATGGGTCATATTTGATGTGTAAGAGTCAATACCACCTCAATCCGAGGCATGGTGAGGCCGACACCACCCAAACCGTCTCTCATATGTTAAAAATGGACAACATTTTACATACATACGCCAAAATGATCAAACAAATTCTGATTGTGTTGAAACATTAGGATAACAATCCATGGCTCATATGTGACATGTACGAGTCAACGCCGCCTCAATCCGAGGTCCGTTGGGGCCGACACCACTCCAAGTGTCTCTCTTTTGTTTAAAATGGACATAACTTTAAGTGAAAACAACTGTTGACAAACGCCAAACCAACCAAACGCATTAGGATTCTATTGAAACTTTAGAAAAACGATCCATGGGTCATATTTGACTTTTACGAATCAAACCTACTTCAATCCAAGCCACGGTGTGGCCAGGACCACTCAAATTGTCTCTCTTTTCTTGAAAAGGGACTAAATTGTAAGTGATATCAACAACTGACATACGAGAAACAGACCAAATACCTTCTAATTCTTTTGACACTTTAGTAAAACAATCCATGGGTCATATGTGACATGTACGAGTCAATCCCACCTCAATACGAGTCACCGTGGGGCGGGGACCACCCAAACTACCTCTCATTTGTTCAAAATGGATTAATATTTTACGTACATATGCCAAACCGATCAAACGGATTTTGATTGTGTTGAAACTTAAGGACAATGATCCATGGATCATATTTGATGTGTACCAGTCAACCCAGCCTCAATTTGAGGCATGGTGTGGCACTTACTGAGTTAAAAGTGATGAGACTCCTATGAAAATACCTTTTCACTATATATTATAAAAGTGGTTGTCGTATGAAGATTGAAATGGGTGTAAATAATATTTGACTTATTGAAACTCTGATTCAACTATACTGGATGATTTTTGTCATATGAAGATTAAAATGGGGAATTATTCACCATGACTCTATTCAAAGAGGTGGTGTTCTTTTTTGTTGTTTTAAGTGTGTCAGTGTTTTTGTCATATGAAGATTCAAATGGGGAATTATTCAGAATGATTCTATTCAAAGAGGTGGTGTTTTTTTCAGTGTTGTTTTTTATGCAGGTGCACTGGAGGGGCCACTGGAGGAGCTGCTGACAATTCTGAAAATACTGAATACCAACGGTTGTAAACCGTTGGTATACTTTTCCATACTTAAACATATGCCAACGGTTTCCATGAAACCGTTGGGAAAAAATCTATACCAACGGTTTACAACCGTTGGTATAAAATAAAAACCATTGAATTCCCAACGGTTTCATGAAAACCGTTGGGAAAAATACTATACCAACGGTTGTAAACCGTTGGTATAAGATGAGTTGGGTAAACCTATACCAACGGTTCAGCAAGAACCGTTGGCAAATCCACACCTCCAGTGGGCTACCCCAACGGTTTACTTCAAACCGTTGGTATATATCTTTCCCCACGCCTTACTTCCCTACGGTTTGGACAACCGTTGGTATAGAATATACCAACGGTTCTCCAGCCTATACCAACGGTTCTAAACCGTTGGTATATCCTTTATTTCCAGTAGTGAAATGAAAGATGGTTTTGAAATGTAAGAACTTGATGAAAACCCATGATTTGGTTTGGAAAATTAAATGGCATGTTGAAACTTGAAATTAGGATTTTGAATTTTGAATAATGTATTTAGTTGAAATTTCCAATTTTTTATTGATTGATTTATTCATCACATGAGATCCTGATTAATTAGTGAGTGATTAGGATAACTACATTAGGACTCTGACTCCCTAGAAATAGATTGATGATTAAAACTCTAACTAAACCAAGTTTGATATGATTTTTCCCTAATGAGGTGTTGATTTATTCTATCAGAATGTCCTGGGCCTTAGGGATGTGTGCATTCACCTTGAGCCATGATAATTGAATAATTAGTGTGACGGTCCTATATCTAATAACTAATGAACCTAGGGGTATATTATCGTAGTTATTTGTTTTAATTTGATCATAACATGCTTGTGATTATAGAACTATTTTACTCAAACCCTTAATTTTAATTGAAATTTTCATTTAATCATGTTTTGATATATTTTCCATCTACTTGACTTGAAAAAATAATTTTATTGAAAATGAGAAATGATTTTTTATGCCTTGTTCTTATTTAAATTGAATCATAAATGGTTTTTTATAGAGTTTAATATGGAATATTTAGTGAAATCATTATGAGTTGTTTTTATCATACCATACCTTATCCTTAAAAGGTTTGTATATTTTTTTATTCCAAGTCCTAGAAAATGGAAAGTGACACTTAGATGTGGTGGGTGTTCTTGATTCATGGGACCTTAGGAGATGGAAGTGACTAGTAGAAATTTGATTCACTTGTTACATGGATTTTCTGGGTTTTTATCTTGAGGGGTGTTTTGATATATTTTAGATTATGTATTACTTTGGGATATGTTCTTCTTATAGTATATTTTTCTATTTCAGGAGAATTTGGTATATTTACTATTTATTTTTTTATCTTCTACTGTTATATTTTTATTTTTTGTTCTAGGGTGAAATAATTCCCTCTAACTTCTTGATGATGCCCAGGCACTTGTCACCATCCCATGGAGGTTGATAATTCCCTTTATGTTATGTTAAGACCAACTTAGGTACCAATGTGCCATGTTATTCACTTTTTTTTGATAAAATTATATTAGAGTAGGTTAAGTATATTTATTTAATGTTTATATTCAGTATAGGATGTCTTGGTAGATAGGAGGTAAAATATTCAGGAAGTAATAGGTAATCAATGATTGATTGTTTTTTCATCTCTCATTATAGTGTGCCTTAAGTCACCATGGTTGTTTAGGAAAAGTTTCTTTGAAGAATAAATTGATCTGATTATAGTCTTTTACAAATTTGATCTGATTATCTTTTTTCATGTTCTCATATTTCTAGTTATTGTTGTGTGGTACCATACCCCCAATAATAATTTTGAATAAAACTTGGGAGGGAGATGTAAATGAACCATGACAAGAAAACCCTATAGTCAATCACAACCTTGTTGAGATAGTAGTGTGTTCAGTCCAAGCTCTAAGAAAGGTATCCACACATGTTTTTATTTAGGCCCAAGTAGTGAAACCTCAAAGGGATAAAACTAGATATTGTGTGAAAGAGTTTCTTCAGTAGAAACCACCAACTTTACAAGTCTCAGATAATCTTCAATAGGCAGATTATTAGTTAGAAAATATTGATCTTATGTTTGAGTTCTTGGAAATACCTAATTCAATAAGGGTGAAATATGCTTCCTTCAATCTTGAAGGGTCTAGTAGGAGGTGGTGTGATTTGATGGTTACAATAAAGAAACATGAATACCTAGAGTGTAAAGGCATAAGAGGAGTTTTAAAATAATGTTTCTATCTATATTATATGGTTTTAGAGAATTTTATAGAGTTTATTAACCTAAAACACGGTGATAGTACCATGACTCATTATAAAACCTACCTTACTAGAATTGTTTAGTTTTCTATTAAGGTAATGATGAATGATAAGTTGAATTCTCAATGGTTAAATATGGGTCTTAGATCCAAAATCCAATCCTAGTTTTTCATGTTTTAGATCACTTCTTATGCGGACATGCTAAATAGAGCATTGATGTCTAATATTGAACAAGTTTTTATGTAAGGTTTGATGAGATTTTCTCCTACTCTTAGTGGTGTATCTATTAGTTTCCCTAAAGGAAAGGGGGAATGTGATAAATATCATGGTGGATCATGAAAATAGGTATCATCCAAAACATCTTTATTGTCTAGAAGAGGCCTATTAACTTACTTTAAATGTGGAAAATGTGGGAATTCAAAACAGTTTTATACCAAAACACCAAAGATATGTGGTTCATGCAGTTTCTTTAACCACCTATAGAAGTCTTGTTATGTCTTTTATACCCTTCAAAATGTAATAGGTTCATCAACACCTAAAAATAATTCATTATAATTAGATTCTTCGAGACCTAAGGGGTTTCAACCTCAAACATCCCAAATGAAGCTTCTTCACATTGTGGAAGAGTCTCCAAATGAAGCTGATATGAGTCTAGAAATAGTGAGAGGTACCATCAGTATAGCCTCATCTTTAATGACAGTTTTATTTGATACTGGTGGACCTCATTCATTTTTATCAACTTGTATTGTGAATTTTCTAAACCTTACTATGGAGATTATTTCTTATGTGATGGATATTGTTAAGCCCCTCATAGTGAAGAGATATCAATTTCTTTATTTCCCTTCTTATGCCTTCTCTTTATTAGAGAAGAAGATCACCTTGGATTTTATGGTTCTTTCCATGAAACATCTGAACATAATTATCAATATGTATTGGGTGATTTTCCATAAATCTCGGATAGACTATTATCTTCGGTGGGATCTCCTTTGCATCCCCTGATGAGGTTTTCCACATTTCCCAAGGAGAATAGGGCCTAAGGTTTAGTATATATGGACTAACTTTTTGAAGTTGTGAAGGGTGATATTTGTGTTTTCTTTTGACCTAGAGAAAGAATCTTTGAGCGGTAATCTACCTCCAATAGTCATCAATTTTCCCAATGCGTTTCCTTTTAACTTTTCTATCTTTTCACCGGTAAGATAGGTAGATTTTTCCATTGAATTGATACTAGGTATTCATCCTATATTATTCCCTGTTATCATATGGAATCTCTTGGACTAAATTAATTAAATACTTGGTTATATTATTTATTAGTTAAAGGCTTTATACACCCGAGTGTGTCACCTTGTGAAGTGCCTATTCTTTTTACAAATAAATCTGATGGGACACTTCATCTTTAAATAGATTACTAAAAACTAAATTGTGTTACGGTAAATAAAAAGTATCCATTGCCACAAATTAATGATTTTTTTATCAGTTGAAAGGGGTAAAGTGGTTATCAATGATTGACCTTTGTTCCAGTTATCACTAGTTGAGAATCAATGAATATAATATTATAAAGGCACCTTCCAAAGTAAGCATGTCCATTACGAGTACCTTGTTATGCCTTTTAGTCTAGACAATGCTCCTTTAATTTTTATGGCACTTATGATCATTATATTCTATGAGTAAATCAAAAAATTTCTAGTAGTCTTTGTGGATGACATATTGGTATACTCTAAAAATAAGGAGGACCATGTGTTTCATCTAAGAGAAGTTTTGAAAATTTTGATAGGACACTGAATTTATGAAAAACTTTTGAAAAGTAATTTCAGGATTTGGTAAGTGAATTTATTAGGACATTTCGTCTCAAAACATGGTATATTAGTCAGTCATGAGAAGGTGGAGGCTATTATAACATGGAAACAACCACTTAATGTTTTTTATATTTGGATATTATAGGGATTAATAGGGTATTACCACTAGTTTGTAAAGGATTTCTCATAGTTTTATTCTATTATGACTTATCTCACTCATAAAGGGGTAAATATCTTATAGGATTTGAAATATCAGAATTTATTTTGATGATTTGATGTTTCTTTTGACTTCTTCCCTAGTGTTGACTCTTCTAGAGATTAGACAGGGCTATGCGGTCTTTTGTGACACATCAGGTTTAGGTTTGGGTTGTGTTCTCATGTAGGTTGATCATGTGGTGGCTTATGGTTTAAAATATCTTAGACCACATGATAATGACAATCATACTCATGATCTCAAGCATAAAATTGTTACATGTTCTCTCAAGAGTCATTGGCACTACCTTTTTAGAGAAAGGTTTACCATTTATTTTGATCACAAAATCTTGAGTTGTATCTTCTCTCAAAATATTTTAATCTTTTTTAGGGATGATGGGTGGAGAACCTTCAATATTTTAATTTCAACATTGCATATATCCTTGTAAAGTGGAATGTTATAGTTGATGCATTGAGAAATAAACTTCTAACCTAGGAAATAAAATAATCGTCAAAAGATTGTAACTTGATGGATCTCTTCATATGCATTTTGGTATTCTAAGAGGATGGGATTTAAATTGTGTTTACAAGCATACAATTGACCTATTATACTATTGAGATTATTCTTCAAGAATAATATCTTGATGATGATTTTCATTCCATTGTGGACACTCTTTATGGTTGGTATACCATCAGCAAGTGGTCTTTATCTCTTGAGGATATCATATGCTTTAAAAATTGGTAGATCATACCTTTGATTGTAAGAAAGTCCATGGTGGTGGATTTCTATAGTTCCTAGTAGGAGGTACACCCCTGACACCACAAAAATGTTACATGCTATGCAACAATGATTATGGTGTCATAGTTTGAAATAAGATATCACTATTTTTCATTTTTATACCTATCAGTAGGTCAAGGACGAGCACTATAGGCCTTCAGGTTTTCTTCATCCCCTTCCTATTCTAAATTGGAAGTGGTATGAGATCTCGATGTACTTCATGGTTGGGATGTCACGTACACCTATAAGGAAGAATTTGATATGGGTAGTGATTGATTATCTGGCCAAATCAAATGAATTTATCCCCATTTGTGATATAAAAAAAGGTGAGGACATTGTAAGTCTAAATGTGTAGTAGATTGTCATATTTCATGGACTTATATATATTCATGTTTCTGATAAAGATCATTAGTTCACTTCTTGTTTTTTAGAGAGGCCCCCAGGAGGTGATGGGATCCTAGGTTATTTTGAGCATGGTATATCATCCATAGATATATTTTTAAAGAGAATAATCCATGTAGATTATTAAATACATGCTTTGTGATTATGTTCTTTACTTTAGTGGAGCTTAGGATGGCCACTTGGAACTAGTGCAGTTTTCTTATAACAATAGTAACCATTATTTCATCAGGATGGAACCCTTTAAGGACTTGTATGGAACCCCATTTAAATATCCACTATGTTGGTCAGAGATTGGTGAAACTTACTTGATTAGTACTCGTTTGGTATAAGAGATGATATTAAATATTCATCTTATTCATCACTAAATAGTGATGGATCAGAGATGGTATAAATCCTATGTCTATCATCTTTGATTCCATATGGATTTTTTAGTTGGTGACTAGGTTTTTTTGAGAGCTTCACCTAGGTTTGGTCACTGACATCTTGGAAAACTGAAAAAATTAACTCCAAGATATGTGGGACCATTTTAGGTTGTTGATAAGATTGGAAATGTGTCTTACTATTTTGATTTTACACATTATTTAACATTGATTCATAATGTGTTTCATGTTTCATAGTTAAGAAAGTATCTCTCTAAACAATATCATATTTTGAGCTGGGAGAACATTTATGTTCAACCTGATTTATCTATTAAAAAAGAAGACATTTTTTAATATTGATTCTAATATGAATGCACTTTGTGTGAATTCCTTACCCATGGTTTAAGTGTTTTGGAAATGTGGTTCTGATTCATAAGATACATGGGAGTGTGAGGCATAAATGAGAGAGAAGTGGCCTCGTGTCTTTGATGTGGATTATTCTTAACAGAATTTTTAGGGTAGAAATAATTTATGGTGGGGAGATTGCAGCATCATATTACTAGATTTTAGGTAAATTGTATCCCTTTTCTTTGACCAACTTTTTGTTAGGGTGCTATTTTAGGTCATTTTTTGGAGTTTTTGGAGGATTCTTACAAAGAGATTTGTTATGGATGAGAAGGCTTGCGGTGTGGAGAGTATAGATACGTAATGGATGATATAACTATGGCATGGAGCCATGGGGTGGTTTTCTCATTTCTAGTATAGTTGTAGTGTGGAGCCCTAGGATGGAGTCTTTGGTGGTTCTTCTATTTTCAACACAATTTTGGTATGGGCAAGGTGGTTATGGCATAGAGGATTCGGGTGAATTTTTTTAATCTTATGCCTTTTTGGAATTATTTTTTCATATATGGGAGGTTGCAGTATAGTACTTTATTTGTAAGTTGGGTTCTATGGGGTAGCATTTCCTCCTGCACCATGGTCCCTTACCCGATTTTCTGAATTTGAACCATTGATCTAACTATGTTTCTCATATACAATTTTGACCAACCCCGCTATGACGTGTTCTCTTACACTACATCATGGTCTTTCCCTTTTCAACACTTCTATACCATGGTTTTGTGAGCTATGTCATGGTATATTGTTTAATAGAGTTTAAAATCCTAAACCCACATTTTAAATTCCCAAATCTTCCCATTCCACCCTAATCCAACCCATTGGATTTTAGAGGCTCTCAAGAAAGGATTTTGGATTCTCTAACCCCTTTCCTCCCATATCAAAGTTTTGGATGATGTGATTGATAGCTCTTCAGGATTCCTCTTTGATCTCCCTCACCTTTGACTCTCTATTGGAGGTTCCCCTTCTAGGTGATTCTTTGATTGTGTAATTAATAGTAGGTGGTTCCATAAGTATTTTCCTATATTTTAAATCTTAATTTCTTATATGATTTAAAATTAAATTTCAATTTTCTTCCCTGATTTGAGAAGATTTGACCCATGATTTTGAATCGAATGGATTTATGAAAAAAACCATTTTCAAAGGCTTTTAGAAATTGGGTAATATTTGAGAAACGATGGATTCAAATGAAATTTATTTGATGAAATGTTTGGATAGTGATTATTTAGAAAATAACATTAAATTAAAAATGATTTTTAAAGGCATGAACTTGATAAAAACCCATGATTTTGTTTTGAAATTGAAATGGCATGTTGAAAATATAAATTGAATTGAAATTTCTGATGTTTGATTGATTGACTGAATGAAGAACAAGTGATCTAGAGTAGTTAGTGTGTGATTAGGATAATCACACTAAGACTATAACTCCATAACAATGGATTTATGGTTAAAACTCTAACTAAAAAATTTCAACATAATTTTTTCCCGATGGGTTGTTGATTGATTCAATCATTATGGCTTGATCCTTAGGGATGTGTGCACACACTTTGAGAAATGATGATTGATTGATTAGTGTGAGGTTGTTATATCCAATAACTAACAAACCTCATGGAATATAACTATAGTGATTTATTTTTATTAGATTGTTACATTTCATTTATGATAGAACAAATTTACTCATGCCCTTTTATTTTATTGAAATATTCATTTAAGTCTATTTTGATATATTTTTCATCTACTTTATTTGAAATGTTCATTTGACTGAAAATATGAAATGATTTTCCATCCCTTGTTCTTATTTAAATTTAATCCTAAATTTTATTTTTGTTATGAAATTGTTTATGGAACATTTATTGAAATATTACTAGTTTTTTTATTCAGACCCTACCTTTTCCTTTGGGAATTTTTATATTTTTTATGCTAAGTCTTGGAAAAGTGAAAGTGGGACTTGGAGTTTGTGGGCATTCTTTATTTATGGAACCTTGGGTGATGGAGGTGACTAGTGGTACTCTGATCCACTCATTACATATATTTCTTGGGTTTTTATCTTGATAGATGTTGTGTCATCTTTTGGATGATGTATTGATTTGGGATATCTTCTACTTGTGGTATAATTTTCTCCTTAATGAGTGTTTAGAATACCAATTTTTCATTATTTTATCTTCCAATATTATATATTGACTATTTTTCTAGGGTGAAATCAATCCCTCTAACTTTTTGATGATACCCAAGAACTAGTTTCCAGCCCATGGGCATCAAGAACACCCTTTGAGTTATTTTAGGACAAGATTGGGTACCATTGTACTAGGTTATTCAGGTTGGTTTGTGACATCTAGTATTCCTCGTTATTTCTTCCTTCTTCACTTTTCAAATTTTTACTTTATCGGGCATCATGAATTTCTTTTCATTCACTACTTACTTCTTAGTTGGAGTAGCTTTCTATTATTTAGAAAACATAATAGTTTCATTATTTGAAGCTAGCAATAAATTTTTATCCTTTTCAAACTAATTATACCATATATTCAAAGACACTTTATATATATACTCTTACTTCTTTCTCAATGTACACTTCTTATTTGAAATAATGGTTTTAGAATTCGATTCAACTAGTATTTTACCTTTTTCATTTTTAAGTTATTTTTGACTAGGAATCCATGTCATTCATTTTTTAGATACATAGATTTATTTGTTTCACCTTACATTCGTAATTTATTTAATCTTTGAGTTTATTTTCTTAGTAAATATCTCAACCTCACCATCTGTGATGCCTTACACCATGAAAATATTCTTGTGCATCTCTTTAATTAACATTCCTTTTGGTCAAAGATTTCTCTCTTGAACTCTATTAATATTTATGGTCATTTTTCAATGGTCCATGATGTGTAATTTTCTACCATAATATAAGAATCTTCTTCTGAATGGTATGACATATTCCTTATCAACTCTCTTCATTGACTTATTAGGAGTGACTTTCTTAGATTTATTCTTTTGAACACTACTCAAGGAATACTTTCTTTTATTTTTATTTTTATTTTTATTTTCCATATGATTTTGTAGCCTTCTATTCACATCATTATAAGATTTTTATCTTGTTATAACATGATAAAATTCATCATATGTGTGACTATAAAATATATAGTACTCACAGAATTTCACATGGATCTCAAATATTTTTCTCATACAAATATTCTTTCCATTCTATGAATTTCATCCAATAGGTTTCACCTTTATTTCAGTTTTGATCCCCTTAATTTCTGGCCTTCTACCACTTTTATGAGTTGAAATATTATTCCAATAAAAAATGAATATATTCCCAAAACTTTAGTAACACCAAAATCATCTAACAAATCATGTTTTTTTATTTTAGGTGCAGGTTATCCTGATTCTATATATTTTAGAACTTGTAGATTTTGGGTTAGAATATCACTCTTTTAAGATACATTTGGGGAGATTATTTTCTCACACTTTATCACATACACTCTTGATGTATTTATGAGATTATAATTATTTTTTAGCACCTAGTTTTTTATATAATTTTATCTTTGTATAGAACTTACAGGTAAAATAGATTTTACACTTCTAGATTTATTAGGACATTGGGATACCTTCCTTTATGAGGATGGGTTGGATGATTTTCCACATGTTCTCAAGATCTATTTTCCACTGGTATGATTTCCTTTTGATACAAAACTCATCTCTAAGACTTTAGTGGAAACAATTCTCTTTTGGGTTCTTTGGGAAAGGTTCATCTTGTACTGATTCCTGATCTTTCAGTATTATCCTCTTATCAATACATTTTAGGATGAGAGTGTTCTTTTCATCTTCCATGATATTGACATAACTTCCCAATCAGATTCTACCTTTTGTATTCTTTCCTTATGCATTTTATTTTTCTCTTATAATGAATAGTACATATCCTTTTTTCACTTGATTTTTTACATTTATCTATGCACATTTGACATCCATTGAAACTTTTTATAGCTTTTATAATGCATAGAAAACTTCATTAATAGTATCCTTAACACAATTCCCTCTCAAAAACTATCATTTTTAATTTTTCATCCATAAAAACAATATTATCAGTGCAAATTGAAACTAATTCTCACTTATCTTTCACCAATTTTGAGAGGGTATTTCATCTTTCAATCTATTTGTACAATGAATTATCTATATCATCATCTTATGTCTCTAGCTGTTATTTTTAATCAAATAGTTCCTTGATAAAATTCAGAATATATGATACAACTTCAAGAGGTGACATCTTCAAATAACCTCCAACACAAGAGTAAAAGTCTTTAACTATTTTGATCTCTTAATACTATCCACAACTACTTTAATCATCAATAGGATCTTGGTAAACATATTCAACAAATATGTACTTTCAAGTTTTTTGAATTTTAAGAAGTGGTTGATCCTTCTCATTCTTCATATTTTTCCTTTTCATATTTTCCTCTTTATTCTTTATATTATTTAAATTCTTGAATAAAAAATACATTTATAATTTAGTAATAATAGAGACAAAACTACTGATCTAATTCTCTTCTTCATAAATCTTAAATCTTTACTTCATATAGCGGTAGCTAAGATATTTTCATAGGGAAACTAAGATTTTTCTTAAATACCAATTTAAATGACACAAGGATTTTTTGACCACTAATAAGGGAGGGGTGAATTAGTGATCACCTAAATATTTTTATGAATTATTACATTTTTATTTCAACTCTCAGTACTTATTCTAGTCTCAATCCACTATTTGGCATCACGCAACCTATCTTGCATAAATAAATAAACAAAGGCATGAGGAAACAAGTATTTATAAGGTTTAGTACTAATACCCACTTCTTTCCTTGGTTGGTTATTTTCCTCAATTAAGGATTCTACACTATAATAAAATGTTAACTATAATGGTTATTGTTTCCCACACATACACAACATCTCACCATGTACACAATTTTATGATTCCTATAATAATTATTTTCCTATATTCACATTGGACTTCCATAATAATTTATCATTGTAGTCACAAAGTCACACTATGATCTCCCTATATGCCCAGAGTCCCATAGGTTCTATGGTTTCACACCATGTATATTCAAGTGTTCCTTTAAAGATCCTTCTTTTAAATAGATCAATATGATAGTACATGATGTATTTATATGCAAGAATGTTCTATTTTTCCTCAGCACATGGTCTACAAATTTTAGCAAGTATTCAGTAGTGTTGCATATAATTCTTTCTTTTTTATCAGCTCAACTTCTCAAACTACAAAAAATATGCTCACCTAGCTTCCTCACTTCTCAATCATTTAAAATATCAACATCAAGAATAAATAACATGTATAATATAGTTTTTATCTCACTCTATTATTCTTATTTATTATTCTCATATTATTAGCTCATTTTATCTAATATCAGAAATTTGGTTGGATTCTTCCTTTTCCTTTAGCTTTCATACCCAGTGGATCTTTTTCTCAGAATTGTATCAGATTCTCCATCTTCACATTTTAGAGTTTCATGTTATTTTACTCAACTCAATATCTCATTTTCTCATTGCTTCAAAATTCTTTTATATTTCCTTCATTATATTTTTATACATAGTTCAACAAAAAATATTATTCTCTATACTTAGAATATATAAAACCCCTTCAAATCATTTCTCATGATCTTATTCACCTTTTTCTCACTTTTCCTCTATGTGGAAATGTTCCATAATCCTCATTTCTTTTCTTCTCCTCAACTATTGTATCTTAGTAAATTCCAATAATGGCCTTGATTTTTTATTCTCATCCAAGACACCATAAGAACCTCCATGGCATAGTTCAACTTATTATTTATCACAAGTATATCTCTCACATGAAATGGTAAATGAAATGACTAGCTCCAAACCCCCTTCCTATTTCCACTTATATCTAAAAACTCTTTTTTAATTCACCATGGTGACCAAAATTCCAATTGGTAATGCACCATGATATTGTCTCATCTTTATTTACCAACTCCATACAGTGTGGTAGTATTTATCTCAATATAGCATCTATTTTCCTCAGTTGGTTCCTCCATTATCATAGCATAAATCATGATCCATATGTGATCATGATTTTTGATCCATGATGATCAGTCCTTGCATAATTCCATATTAGTTTCCTTTAAATTATAGAATTTATTGATATAAACAAAATTTATGTCATCATGAATTTTTCTTTCTTTGATCCTCTTATCCTGACTTGAGGATGAGCTAATATTGATTTTCTTGCATGAATTACAAACCTATTTTAATATTTCTGATAATTAAAACCCTATATAATAGTCCAAAAATCATCTCAATCATTTTCTTCATCAAATATAAAATATGGAATCTTCATATTTTGGTTTGTAGAGATATTGAATTTATCCAAGTGTTTATGGCTAGGAAGACTAGTCCCCTTGGAAGATGATGCTTATGTAGCTTCAAAAATGATGTCTATATAGGAAAAAATGATTCATAAATAGATAGATCCTTCAGTAGATGATTCTTACATAGGGTCGCTTCATGTCTATATAGTGAAGATGATGGTTACACAACCTCGCAAGATGGTTGTACAGATACCAAATCATGGTTACCTAACTACTAGATTATGATTATTCATGTGTTAGATGATTCTTACATGCTTTATAGTTTGTATTGAATAATGGATAACCAATAATAGAATGATTCTTACTCAAGTACTTGGTCTTTGAGATGATGGTTATGAAAAAGGCCTAAATTAGAAAAAAAATCACCTCTAAACTCCAAAATCCAGATTTTAACAATATACCTTTAGATCCACTTCATATAAACTCAAACCATCTCAAATCACTTCAAAAAAACTTTTGGGAATAATTGAAACTTTTTAAACCTCTTCAAATCCATTCCCATTCACCTTATATCATATTTAATCCCCTTTGTGTTTCTTCAAGAACTCCATTGTACATCTAACTCCAGCATCATTTAAGTATATTCAAACCTTTATCTATATGTTATACAACACTAATTTTATAAATCTATCACACAAAAAATACTAGGGTGGATTCTCTAACATTTCAACTATATTTGTACTTAAATTATAAAAACTATTGAAATTTTACACAACAGTTATCAGTTCAACCTTCTTCTGAAAGATGTAGATATAAATTCTCTATTCATCACATGTATTTCACATGAGAAAAAACTCTTTTAGTCATATAACTTAATAGATTCATCCTATAATTTATCCATCCATATCATCATAGGTAGTATAACCTATTTGTATAATTTATTTTCAATATATGATTAATCCTTTTAAACAACAATGGAAGCCACATCAATCTCATTTTCCCATAGTTCATTTATAACACCTTCTTCATTCATTGGGTGGATTCTAAAATCCATCACCTAAATTATCTATAAACCTATTGACATTCTCATTCACAACTATTAGAAAAAAATACAACCAAACATATCTTTGGGAACTTCATCAATGTTCCAAAATCTCCCTTTAGGATCAAGGCACAATCTTAGTTTCTTAACTCTCAATTTTCCCTTTGGATTATATTATCTAAGGGGGGGAAGAAACACACAAATCCAAATTTAATTTTTTATAATATCAAAGATCATTTTATGATTTAAAGAAAATGATTTAGATGTGTTATTAATATTGGTTCAAGTTCTTTAAGTTATTTCAAAATGAAATAAAAATTTTGATTGATAGATAATTTATGATGATAATATTGAAAACAAATATAATAGGTTGATTTATGTGTTCATTAATGTCATAAATATGAATTCCATGCATGTATTTTTATGTTTTTTTGGAATTTTTTTCAATAGTTTATGACACCATAAAAACTTATAGTATTTTGAATGAATTAAAGTGAGTGATAATATTTTAAAGATTGATGTGTATATATCATGTAATATTTTTCAAGGTAAATATGAAAGAATATGTTTAAATCTATGGTTTACCTTGGTTTACTCATTGACGATATTTTTAAAGGGTACTCAGATCTCTTTTGGAAGAAAGTCATTTGAAGAACACATTCCTTGACTTGCTTATCATGATCCCTTTAAGGATGAATAATTACATGGAGTATGAAGAACAACATGGATATTATGACTCCTTATAATGAAAATAGAAGTTTTCATTGTCCATATGATTTCATGTTCTCCAAGGGATGGAGATCTATCATAGATACTATCCAAACCGATGGTGTGGTGGCATGAACCTCTAAATGGTTTTGGTTAAGATTTCTCCCTATGATGATGAGTTCGTGACACATTAACATACCTTATCTATATATTCTTTGTATTTGTGTATTAAAATAACTCTTGAGATGATATCCTTGTGATTAAAGTGGATTTTTGTATTCCATATTCATATCACTTAGATAATTAGGTAAAATGAAGAAGGTTGAAGATATATGTGAATGAAAAATATTGACATGATATAGTAACAACATAATGGAGGTTAAAGAACATTATAGATTCTAGAGAATACGGGAGAGGAAGAAATGTCATGGACTTGAATAAATCTTTGATTTAGAGACCATGACATAAGGGATATGAATACATCATGATTAGTTGATCAAGGAAGAGGGTCATGCTATAGCAATTCTTTTTATTTTATGAAAAAGTTAAGGCAAAGAAAACAGTTACTCTCACATATGAAAGGTTATATCACAACACATTTTGGTTGTTTATGATGGAAATTCCTATGGATTTGTCTAGATAAATCATTATCGTGAAGTGGTTCTATGAAATAATGGTGTTATGTGGTCTTGGGTAATTAAAATTATTCATACATCAGACCAAGATATCACACTAAAAAGGAGGTGCTCAAGCCACAGGTTTTTATCCAATAGAAATTTTTGTTTCATTGGTATGATACAAATGGGAATCAAACTATAATTCTAGTTCTCATATTGTAACATGTCTTCTATAGATTTAGGTAAATATGATTAGATACAAGTACCACTCTACAAGTCACTTGGTCACACTACAATTTTGGAGTAGATTTTTGTAGACATGAGGTGATATTTCAACTAGTTTTTTTGGATTTAGAGTTTGACTAAATCCTTTATCATGAAGATACATTTAATGACTCAATGTAAAACATTGTGTCATTATTTTTTACATCATGATACAATTTTGTTAATTCTATAACACCCCAAAATCATATAATCTTTCTTTTATAAATGAAACAGGGAATTAAATTTTGAAACATCAGTAGTATACCAGATGAATTTGGATCAATAATTAATGAAAATAACTTGTGGATAAATATAAGGAGATCTAGGACTCATGTATCAATTATAATTTATATTGAAGATATAGAGATATTGAATTTATTTATAAAAGGATCATCCATGATACTAGAAAAAAGATCATGATAGAATTGAAAATATAGTTGATTGGAATAATTCCTGATAGGTTCACCCATCCAAGTCAGGCTTAAGGTAGGAATCTGGGTTCAAACCAAGTCTATATTCTAGAGACACGTAAGGAAGATAGGGTAAGGATCACGTATATCGAAGATATTTCTTGTTATTAATTAATTTACCTTGTAATTTTATTTGATATTCTTATAGGATTTCAAGGCTATCCCTATTCTCTATCCATCGATACATTCATCGTTGGTAGAAAGGCGGTCAAGTGGATAGAAATATAATAACTATTGTATAAGCTTGAAAAACAAGCAGGTTGGGCCTAAAAGAGCCAGTCCCATACAGTTATGGGATCATTTTATCCTTGAATGTTTTTTACTATTATATATATATGAAAAATTGTAAAATCCTATCCCATTTTCAACATGGTTCGTTCAATCCCATGGTAGACCATTTTTCTAATTAAAAGAATCTATAATGAATATAGTGGAAGGGGGAAGAACAAGGGTAGGGAAATAGTAGGAATAGAGGGGTTGGGATGGAGTAGAGGGGACATGAGACAAAGAAAAAAAATATCACAAAAATTTAGAGGGTGGAAATTTAATAAAAAATCACATCTAAATTCATCAATCATAAATCCCATAAAATACACCAATAAAAATAAAGCGTGTTATATCCAAGTATTGGAATAATTTACCAGAATAGTAATGATTCAAACATATAAAGGATGTGAAAAGAATATCTAGAACCCCCACATTATTCTCGAGATGAGAGGCACATAGGGAACTCTAACCTAAGGATGTGTGTGAGTTGATAAAGAGAAGCCTTTTGGAAAAGTACGATTTAGGAATATTCACCATGACAAACTTTGATCTTGTATTAGGTGGCACATATGACTTTTAATT
The DNA here is from genome assembly GCA_963277665.1 of Viscum album. Taxonomy (NCBI): domain Eukaryota; kingdom Viridiplantae; phylum Streptophyta; class Magnoliopsida; order Santalales; family Viscaceae; genus Viscum; species Viscum album. The sequence goes on along the minus strand of OY728157.1, from coordinate 1,973,212,217 downwards.
GATATCATTAAATTGGATTTGGATTTGGGACACTATAAAATTTCGTGTCAAGGAAGAGGGGGTGGTCAGCCAGTGTCACCTTCAAGTAAATATGGGGGAGGAGCAAATATTGTTAGGGGGAGAGTGTGAAAATGATAAATCTAGAGGCGATATATGAAGACAGAGAGAAAAATGTTTATTTTTAAGTCAGGAGTGGGATTCAGAATAAGGGATATATGGGGAGGGGAGAGGGGGGATCATAGCTGAGTGGATGGAATGGAGAGAGGATGACACTGAGATCAAAGGGAAAACATCACACTAATATCTCAATGGTAAAAAATTATGTGAATGTTTATGTGAGAGAATCAAGGGGAGAAAGGGGAGGTTTGAAAAGTGGATCAAGGAAAGATGAATTAATTGAAAAAAAAATCAAATATGATGGGGCCATGACCTGGCCTATGACCATGTGGAAAAATATACATGGATATGGGGTATTTTTAATATACCCATTTAGGCTCATTTTGGAAATGGTTATAAAAAAATCCACTCCAATACCACATTGTATCAATAGGATAGCCTACAAAACCCATAGGCCTGGGTCTATTTTGACATCCCTATTGTTATACACCAAGGAAAACACCACTTAATGAAAATAGTGTTGTAAACCTTGTAACCCATGTGTCATGTGTGTTATATCTGTCACAATTATTCATCATCATCTCTATTATTATAAGGAACTTCATGTGATCCATTCACTAACTGATAATGTGGGAAAAATTAATAAGGAAATAATAATAACAGAAAATATTTATATAGTGTGTTGACCACTAATTCACCCTCTACCCATCTTAGTGGATGGTAATATCCCTTATGGGACCTACATTTTCCTTTATATCTAGTTATATGTGATGTTGGCTTAGTAGTTTTAGATTTATTGATAAATTCATCTCATTTATTAGTGACTAAATAGTGGATTCTTTAGAGAGGATTTATAATAAGGAATGAGTGAGGAATCATGGGGTTATGAGGATGATTATCTTTGATTACGATCCCAATTTTATCTCAAAAGTATATAAGATCTTTCCATGTGCTTTTGGATTTTAATTATTCATTAGTATAACCTTTCATCATAAGATACATGTGTAGATAGAGCACAATATCAAGACATCAAAGGACATGTTGCATGAAAGTGTTCTTGATTTTAGAGGTTTAAGTAAAATCATTTTTCTTTTATTTAGTTTTCATATAATAATATTTATCACTCATAAATTTATATTAAATTTTTCAAGGAGTTTGATATATGAACTTATAGATTTTAATTATTCTTGATAAAGGATAGAGAGTAGGAGATTCTAGAATCAGATTTATTGTAGAGTGTGATGGAGAATGTACAGGTGGTTTATGAGAATTTAAAGGTAGATCAGAACCATTAGAAGTCTTATGATGTTTAAAGGAAGATACCCTTGTAGTTTGAGTTTTGAGATTATAAGTTTCTGAAGGTATCTTCTCATCATGGGTAATAGATATTTGATAAAGGTAGTAAGCTTCCTCCTTGGTTTATTGGAATTTTTAGTAAGGGTTGGTGTCCTGAGAACCAATTGTTTTGTACTTTGATTACATGAATGTTCACTTATTATATATTGTTCATTATTCTTCATGACTATAATATAATAATGTCTAGGAATATTTGTTGCATTAATAAGGTCATGGAAGATCCCCTCTATGATGAGAACCTTGAAATGCTGTAACAATATTCTTAAATAAAGTTCTATGGTTGGATGACATACTATGATTGGACACATAGTATACAGACCGTCATGTACGAGTACTCGTAAGAATATGAGACTCTCTCTCATGGAGTTCACACTTGGTAATCTCTAAGATGGGAGATTAAGAGAACAGACTCGCTAATAGAAATTCCACATGTCTTGGTGTCATCATACATTACTATATATGAGTGTGTGTAATGGTCCTTAGACTAGAATATTATCATTAAATCATGTCATGACTCACACACTTAGATTTACTGACGAAAACCATCACGCAGACAGTTGGCAGGAAGTAGGGTACGTTGGGTGCGTCACGAGTGACATGTTGTTAATGGATAAGTCGAGGAAGGATTTGTCCCTTCCATTTATGGAAGTTGATATCTCGGCCCTTTGATTGAAACAGAACTATCGCATGAAATTCCATGTCCACGGTGTAAATGATGAGTTTATTTCAAGCATTCAAAGAACAACGGATTAAGCATATAGGTTTATGACACTTCCATGAAACCTTCTTGATGAGATATTGAGACAAAGGGATTAAATTACACAGTAATTGTTCATATGTGGTGATACGTCAATGCGGTGTCAACTTCTTTCTCTTGGGTGCCTTGCCCCGTTGCTAGACAGTAATCTTGGAATTTCGTCAAGCACGCCTAATGCCAATGAGAAAGAGGCCTAGAAGGTCACACACTAAGTTTATTCAAGTATCTCAAGTAGAATAAATATTATTCCCGTATGTGGTTTAATAATTATTCAAGGAAGACTAAATCATTTTAATGTTGGAGGAAGAATAAAATAAAACAAGTACACGTCGTGTGTCAATGATTACATTCCGTGTAGTTTTATTTTGAAAACAAGTACACACCGTGTATTATTAAATATACGCGCCATGTAGTTTTCATTTTGGAAAGGAAATGAATAAATGAAAACAATATATACATGTCGTGTACATTGAATGTACACACTGTGTAGTTTTCAATAAAAAACAAGTACACGCCATGTATTTATTAATACATGTCGTGTAGTTTTTCTAGTCGGGATTTTGAGGAAATATCGTTTCATTAAATGATATTTATTATAATCAGAGTGGGCGCATGTCAAGGAATTAATAACTCGACATGGGGTTTTAAAAAGGTAGTTAATTAAATAAATAAAATTCATAACATGTTTATTTATTTTCATAACTCTACAACCTCAAACCTGATTATAAATATCCTCACAACCCCAACTCTTTTCCTAAGACAAGAGAATCATTGTGCACAACAATTATGGAGAATTCTTTCATGGTCGAATGAACCTCTTCCTCCAAGAACGCTCTCAAGACCGAAAGATATCCTCTTCCATCATATCAAGACGATATAAGGTGGACAATGCAAGCAAAGTTTTCTCCATGCTAACACCCGGAGACTCCTTTGGCGACGTCCAGAGATACGAGGTGCACGTGTGGATCACCGCTAGAGGAAGTCTACACTTGGCTTCTGCGACGCAATGACGAATCATATCAGAACGTGATCAAGAATATTAACGAAGAAAGAACACCAAAAAGGTACTTATTTTCAATTGATTAAATTAATTATAATCAACCTGTAATGATCCTACTTTGTGGTTCCGGGACTTTCCTTTTCTTTGTCGATTTCTATGATTCGATCCGTGGAGACTGACATTTATCGTCGTATTGATCCCAGATTGATCATTGATAATGACAAAAATCCAAGTGGGAACATCCACCCACGTGCTTCTACTGCGCCCAAAACCTTCAATTGGTATCACAGTGAGGTTACAACATTGATTATAGTTATTTAATTTTCATTGATAATTTATGCATTTATATTTGATTCAATTTGAAATAAATCATTCTCTAATATGAATAAATGAGATCTGTTCTTACTTCTTCGTTTCTCGATTCATATCACAAAAACGAACTTTTAATTTTAATTTTTTAATTAAAATAAAAATGAGGAACTCATCCGAAGGAGCCGTTCTTTCTGTCTGTACAACATAGGAATATACAGCGTGTAATGAAAACTACACACTGTGTACTTAGGTTCAACAAACCGGCACTGGTCTGCCAAACCATGCCGTGTGAATTGAGTATGACTATGTATTTATTACCCCATGTTTACCATAAATGAACGGCGCATGGAAAACAGGAATACACAGCATGTATTTTGGAGCAACATGCCGTGTAGTCCGATCCAGCCCAAGTGAAACTGTGTACAACGGAGAAGTCTCGTACCACGTACATGGGATCGCCAGGCCAGTTACCGCATAACAAGGAAGTATACGCCGTGTATGATTTATCTACACACTGTGTACTCCAAAATTTCCAAAGTATAGAAAACACGCCAAATCCCCCAGCGTTTACTTTGGATAAAGGGTTAAAAGAAATGCATGCCGTGTAAATATAAACTACACACCGTGTACTTTCTATAAATTTCACCAGGTTTCCTTCAAAAGTACAAAGACCTATATAAGGGATATGAATGAGAAAAATCTCAAGGAAATTCAGAAAGGAATTTAAGATAAATAATTGATTAATTATAAGATCATAATTAATTGAATTCAAGAGCGACTTATCTTGAATAATAGAACGATTAAAAGAATTTTAATTCTAAATATGTGTAAATGTCATTGCATGATATGGATGATCATGATCTAGATCAAAGATCCTTTGTATGTGTGTATGGTTTCATTTAAATTTGTTTAATTTAAATTCGTTGGCATGTGATCCTTCTTCCAATAAAATGTAGGGCCCGTGTGCCTATGGTTTCTTTAATGCAAACCCCGTGTAATGGAGGATCTCCCAAGCTAGAGGAGACGATTCGAAATCCGAAGCTGAGGCAAAACCAACCCAAGAAGATAAAAAGGTGGATAGGTGGGAGCTGCAAAACATGAACCATCAGGTTCAAGGTGTTTTCCCTAGGTCAGGGTTAGCTTATCAAAACCGCTAGATAAGCTAACCAATAAAAGATCATGATCATGCCATCTTATTTTATTTCTGTCTGATTGCATGGTTTATTTATTATGTATGTGTTGTCACGATCACATAATTAATAAAATGAACAAGCATGCAAAAGATGGAATAAAATAAAAATTGGACTGTGTGTAAACATTATCAAAACATGGTTAATCATTTAATCAAGCATCACTTAATATTAACAAGCATGTGATAATGCAAAACTACGCATAAAGAATAAAATCCCTCAAATACCGTATTAAGTTAGACCAATCCTTACGTTACTTGATTAAGGGAAAGACTAAATAAAACTATGTGTTTGACCAACCCTTATTGGGACACTTACTTTTATAAAGGAATCCCTTATGAAAGGTTTTGGGTTGACTTAATCATATTACATCAAGAGGATTATCCCTTTCTAGACTTGATGTAATATTGGAGGCAAGAGTTGAGAAAATCCAAGTCATGATTTTAGGATTGGGGAGTCCACTCAACATATCAAGGAACTGTAAGCTCACATTTGGCAAATACCTACCTACCTAAATACCTTCAAATAGCTTGACCAACCCTTGTTGGGGTTATGCGAAGGGGAATATTGATCCTTGCCACTAGAATGTCAAAGCAACTAGAAATTCCGAGTTCAATGGTGAGAGCCATTGGGACTTGATAAAATAGTGGGAGAATTAATAAATTAATTTATTATTTTTCATAAAATGTAATCAAGAAATTACTGATAAATCTACTCTTTTAATTTGTTGAATCGATATGAAAAACTTTTTAACCACCTTTTCTCTATGATCAATTCTGGATAAAGACAACATCCTCACCAGAAGTAACTTTTAGGAATGGTTTAGGCACCTTTGGGTTATCCAATGCCATGAACGAAAGTTTTATGTGCTGGAGTCCTCACTTCCTGATCCCCCTACCCAAGGGGCGAGTGATGAATATTTCCTCATCTATGATCAACATTTGAGTGATGCACTTAGCATTCAATGTTTGATGTTGTCATCTATGTCTAGTGATCTCATGAAGTCTCGTGAATATATGGATGCCTACAGCATGCTTGAGAACCTCTGTGGTCTATACCAAGAGAGAGCAAGATAGGAAAGGTTTGAGATCTCCAAGTCTCTATTTCATAGAAAGCTTGGAGAGGGTGCCCCAGCTAGGCCTCATGTAGTCAAGCTCATTGGATACATTGAGTGCTTGGAGGTTCTAGGGTTTAAACTCCCTGAAGAACTGGGTACCGATCTCATTCTTGCATCACTCCCCCAGAACTTCTCAAACTTTGTTGTGAACTTCAAACATGAACAACATCGAGAAGTCTATGTCTGATCTTCTTATCCTTATTCTCCAAGTGGACAATGACATGAAGCGTGAAAAGCCTTTTGTCCTCATGGTGAATAAAATTAAAGGGAAGGAAAATATCTTTAATCCCAAAGATTCTTAAAGGCCTTCCAAGAAAAGGAAGATCCAAGGGGTGGCAAGGGAACAGGATGTTGTTTGTTTTGCATGTGGCAAGAAGGGCCACTGGAAGAAAAACTGCACCTAGCCAAGGAAGCAAGGGGAAGCTTCAGGTGTGTTTGTTATCAAATTCAATATATCTATTTCTACTAATTGGGTATTAGATACTGCTTATGTTGCTCACATCTGTATCCAAATATAGGAACCAAGTAGATTCAGAAAGATTGATCGAGGTGAGGTAGATCTATGAGCAGCAAACGGAGCCAGACTTGTTGTTGTAGCTGTCAGGGACTACCACATCATATTTCCAACTGGAATGATCTTGGTGTTAAAGGGTTTTTATTATGTGCCTTCTGTTACTAAAAACATTATTTCAGTATCCAGATTATATACTGATGGATTCATGTTCAAGTTTGGAAATGAATGTTGCTAATTTTATAAAGATTGCATTTTTTGGTAGGGAACATTTATATAATGTCCTTTATGTGTTAGACTACACAAACCAAGTAATGGAAATCGATAACAAAGTCAATTCACATGACTCATACCACACCCAACATTGGCATCACCAGCTGGGTCATGTCAATGAGAAACGTTTGACAAAATTACATCAAGATGGATATTTAGATTCTTTCGAACTAAAACCACTTGGTGTATGTCATGCGTGTCTACAAGGAAAAATGACCAAATCCCCATTTAGTGGGAAAGGTGAAAGGGCTAAAGATCTTCTAGAATTAGTTCACACAGAAGTCTGTGGACCATTTCCAGTTGAATTAAGGGGTGGGTTCTCATACTTCATAACTTTTACTGATGATTTTAGTATATATGGATATATTTACTTTATGAGGTATAAGTCATATTATTTTGATTGGTTCAAAGAATACAAGAATGAAGTTGAGGACTAGCTTGGTAAGAAGATTAAGAAACTCCACTCAGACAGAGGAGGAGAATATCTTAATCAGGACTTCATTGATTTCTTACGGGATTTTGGGATTCTATCTCAACTCACTCCTCCTTACACAACTCAGTGGAATGGTGTAAGTGAAAGGAGGAACCGCACCCTGTTGGACATGGTGAGATCAATGATGAGTCATGTGAGTCTTCAATTATCCTTTTGGGGATATTCATTACAAACAAAATCACACATACTAAACCAAGTGCCAACTAAATCGATAAATGATATTCCATACGAGTTATGGAGTAGACGCAAATCCATATTATCGAATTTACATGTGTGGGGTAGCGAAGCATTTTTTTAAGGCCTCTTCAGGTAACAAACTTGCACCCCGAGGCACAAAGTGTATCTTTATAGGATATCCCAAGGAAACAAGGGGATATTACCTATAAAACCCCTCAGACAAAAAGGTTACAGTGGAAAGACACACCATATTCCTTGAGGGGGATCACATCTCCAAAAGAGATAGTGGGAGTGAGATAGACTTAGATGAATTCGAGGCTCAAGATACATAGTAGTTGGTACAAGAACAGATTCCACAAAGACCCATGGAAGAACAATCTGTTCTAGAGACACAAGAACTGCGTAGGAGCACAAGAGAGGTGAGAGAACTAGAACTATATGGTTTTCTTGTCACTGAGGATGGTGACTCATTATTGGTTGACAATGATGATCCTATTACCTCCAAGGAAGCAGTTGAAGGCACAGACATTTCCAAGTGGCAAGAAGCCATGAATTCTGAAATGGATTCATGTACCAAAACCAAGTCTATATTTTGGTAGATCCTCCAGTTGATGTAAAGCCTATTGGTAATAAATGGGTATTCAAGAAGAAACTAGACATAGAGGGGAAAGTCAGAACCTATAAGGCATGACTAGTTACAAAAGGTTTTAGACAGCGTCAAGGAATTGACTATGATGAAACCTTTTCACCGGTTGCGATGCGGAAATCCATCAGAATCCTATTGGCCATTACCGCTTACCATGACTATGAAATTTTTCAAATGGATGTCAAAACAGCATTCCTTAACGGGAACCTCCAGGAAGATGTCTACATGACACAACCTGAAGGGTTTGTGACTCCAAAGGATGCCAATAAGGTATGCAAGTTGCAGAAATCCATTTATGGATTAAAGCAAGAATCAAGGTCATGGATCATTTGTTTTGATGAATCTGTAATGGAATTTGGATTTGTTAAGAATGAATATGAGCCTTGTGTCTACAAAAGGTTTATTGGAAGTGCAGTTGTTTTCCTAATTGTATATGTTAATGACATATTACTAATTGGAAACGAAGTACCTGTCTTACAGTCAGTTAAGGCATGGTTAGGTAAATGCTTTTCCATAAAAGACTTGGGCGAGGAAACATATATTCTTGGGATCAAGATCCATCGTGATAGATCCAAGAGAATGCTGGGCCTAAGTCGAAGTACATATATTGACAAGATACTGAAGAGATTTAGTATGGAACAGTCCAAGAGGGGATTGTTTCCAATGTCACATGGCATTCATCTTTCCAAGAAAATGTGTCCTCAGACACATGAGGAAATAAATAGAATGGAAAGGATCCCTTACGCATCCGTGATTGGGTCAGTCATGTATGTTATGCTATGTACGAGGCTAGATGTTGCTTACGCATTAAGTGTGGTAGGCAGATATCAAGCTGATCCACGAGACCGCCATTGGATGGCAGTCGAGACTATCCTTAAGTATCTGAGGCATACTAAGGACATGTTCCTGGTTTATGGAGGAGATGAGGAACTAGTCATCAGAGGACATGTATATGCTAGTTTCCAAACTGATCAAGATGACATGAAGTCGCAGACTAGATACATCTTCAGTTTGAATGGAGGTGCAGTGAGCTGGAAGATCTCAAAGAAAAGTGTGGTGGAAGATTCTACAGTAGAGTCCGAGTATATCACAGCTTCTGAGGCAGCTAAAGAAGTAGTATAGATGTGAAGCTTCGTCCAAGAGCTAGATGTAGTACCGAGTAGTAAAGATCCTATCACACTCTATTCTGATAATACTGCAGTAGTGGTACTTGCAAAAGATCAAAGGTCACATCAGCGGATAAAGCACATACTTCGGAAGTATCATCTCTTGAGGGATTTTTCTTAGATAGGTGAAGTTGCAGTGAGCAGTATTTCCACAGAAGACAACATGGTAGACCCCTTGACTAAAGCATTGACTCAGCAGAAACATGATCATCATTTGAGGTCTAGCGGACTAAAAGTCATAGGCAGTTGGCTCTAGTCCAAGTGGGAGTTTGTAAGGGTTGGGGTCTTGAGAACCAACTGTTTTTTACTTTTATTACATGAATGTTCACTTATTATATATTGTTCATTATTCTGCATGACTGTAATATAATAATGTACTGGAATATTTGTTGCATTATTAAGTTCATGGTAGATCCCCGCTATGATGAGAACCTTGAAATACTATAACAATATTCTTAAATAATGTTCTATGGTTGGATGACATACTATGATAGGACACATAGTATACAGAATGTCATGTGAGAGTACTTGTAAGAAGACGAGACTCTCTCTCATGGAGTTTACACTTGGTAATCTCCAAGATGGGAGATTATGAGAACAAACCCGCCAATAGCAATTCTGCATGTCTTGGTGTCATCGGACATTGTTATCTATGAGCATGTTTAATGTTCCTTAGACTAGAAGATTATCATTAACTCATGTCATGACTCGTGCACTTAGATTTACTGACGAAAATCGTCACGCAGACAGTTGGCAGGAAGTAGGGTATGTTGGGTGCATCACAAGTGACATGTTGTTAATGGATATGTCGAGGAAGGATTTTTCCCTTCCATTTATGGAAGTTTATATCTCATCCCTTTGATTGAAATAGAACTATCGCATGAAATTCCATAGCCATGCTATAAACGATGAGTTTATTTCAAGTATTCAAAGAATGACGGATCAAGCATATAGGTTTATGACACTACCATGAAACCTGATTGATGAGATATTGAGACAAAGGGATTAAATTACATAATAAGTGTTCGTATGTGGTGATACGTCAATGCGGTGTCAACTTCTTTCTCTTGGGTGCCTTGACCCATTGCTAGACAGTAATCTTGGACTTTAGGCAAGCCTGCCTAATGCCAATGAGAAAGAGGCCTAGAAGGTCACACACTAAGTGTATTCAAGTATCTCAAGTAGAATAAAGATTATTCTCATACGTGGTTTAATAATTATTCAATGAAGCCTAAATCATTTTAATATTGGAGGAATAATAAAATAAAACAAGTACATGTTGTGTGTCAATGATTACACTCCGTGTAGTTTTATTTTGAAAACAAGTACACGTCGTGTATTATTAAATATACACTTCGTGTAGTTTTCATTTTGGAAAGGAAATGAATAAATGAAAACAAGATATACACGCCATTTACATTGAATGTACACGCCGTGTATTTTTCAATAAACAACAAGTACACTCCATGTATTTATTAATACACGCCGTTTAGTTTTTCTAGTCAGGATTTTGAGGAAATATCATTTCATTAAATCATATTTATTATAATTAGTGTGGGAGCATGTCAAGGAATTAATGACTCGACATGGGGTTTTCAAAAGGGATTTAATGAAATAAATAAAACGTGTAACACATTTATTTATTGTCATAAATCTACAACCTAAAACCTGATTATAAATATCCTCACAACCCCAACTCTTTTCCTAAGATAAGAGAATCGTTGTGCACAACAATTATGGAGAATTATTTCAAGGCTAAAAGAACCTCTTCCTCCAAGAACGCTCTCAAGACCGAGAGATATCCTCTTCCATCGGATCAAGACAATCTAAGGCAGAAAACGCAAGCAAAGGTTTCTCCATGCTAGCACCCGGAGACTCCTTTGGCGATGTCCAGAGATACGAGGTGCACGTGTGGATCACCTCTAGAGGAAGTCTACACTTTGCTTCTACGACACAACGATGAATCACATCGGAACATGATCAAGAATATCAAAGAAGAAAGAACACCAAAAAAGGTACTTCTTTTCAATTGATTAAATTAATTATAATCAACTTGTAACGATCCTACTTTGTGGTTTTGAGACTTTCCTTTTCTTTGTTTATTTCTATGATTCGATCCGTGGATATTGGCGTTTATCATCGTATTGATCCCGGATTGATCATTGTTAATGACAAAAATCCAAGTGGAAACATCCACTCATGTGCTTCCGCTGCGCCCGGAACCTTCATTTTTGATGTGTTAAGGAAATTTAGTGAGGTGTTATAATGATTATTTCTTCCTGGAAAAAGGGATAAAGTTCATTAAGTCTTCCATATATCACATATTTAGAGATATCTTTATGATAATTCACATGTTATTGATTGGGTGAGATAGATATTAATGAGGATGAAACTTTTCTGGAGTGACTGGTGGATACTTAAGATCATCAAGAAAAATTTATATGAGTATGAACCATTCATTTAGTGTAAGTATTTTGGATGCATGGTGGTTTTGAAGAATGTACATCGGTATAAGATTTATGGAATTGATCTTAGTATCTGGAGTTATTTTGAACCTTGTTTTATAGTAAAGGTTGAGTTTTTATTTGGAGGTGAAGTGGTTGAAGTTGTTCTATTACTTATATCATTTTTATGCTTTTTTGGTGGATATAATATTATTTGAGAGGTATCACATGGGGTTTTGGAGATTTTGTGTAGCTCCATTCTTCTTAGGTTTTTATTTGATTCATGAGGATGATATTCATTTCAAATATATCTAACATAGAGTTCTTAATATTCTTGTTCCTATAATTTGGGTTTTTTTATGTTTTATAGATGTTGGGGGTGAGTTTTGGAGGTAAATGGTGGAGGAGAGGCTGATTTTGAGATAAAATGTATGCTAATATGAAAATCAAACCCTAACACTTATCATCACTTAGTGATTTTTTGTTTAGTGGTGTCTGGATAAGTGGTATTTCCTTTGTCCATTATATCCTAATAGATTAAAAAATATTTATGACATTATAACATAAACAATTATATTACATTATAATTCTTTTGGACAGAATTATTTAGTTATTATTTTAAACATTATGGTAAATCAGTTATGTCGGGGTATTAAGTCATGTTTTTTCTATGATTTTTGTGGTGTTCCATGGTGGTTTTTATTGCACTGTTATTTAGTTTCATGTATTTATGGATTAAGTTATTAGTTAGATAATGAACCGAATTGATGCAAGAGTTATCTAATAAATTTTAAGATCTTGGTTAATGTGTAATAAAAAATACCATTAAACTATAATGTTCTTATGAATCATCTAAATTGAATAGTTTTGACCCTGATATCTAGAAAATGGGAATTTATATCATGTTTTTTATAATTCATGTTAACTAACTCCCCTTGTGCCATAAATTTTGAAAAACCTACAAATTCAAGTGCTCCCTTGAGTTTTATTAAATTTATTTCCCTTCTTTTTATCTTTTTTAACCTTAGTTATTCCCTAGATGTTTTTGAATGCACCTTTGACCATATTTTATTTATTCCTCTCAGGTGGTTGGATTTGCGTCATTAGAGGAAATTTGTTCTTGATTCCTATTCTATGTACATAATTTATATCTTCTTGGGGTGTCTAGGTTCATGTTTTAAGTATTTAATGGTGTATGATTTATGTGGGGAGTTGAATATATCTTTCTTTAGGTGAATTAATTATTTTTTTCATTGAGATTCATCTTTCCAGTTATGTGATGGATCACACCTTGATTTGAGGTAGGTGACTTGAATTCTCTATTTTATTTTTTCATGTTGGTTTAGATTATGCATGATTTATTATTATTTAGGTGAGGAGATGGAATTGAATAAAATAAAGATAAATAAATAATTTATATCATGAAGGAATAAATTTAAAAAAAATACCTAATTTCTATTTTAATTATTGATTATGTTCTTACTATTTGATTGTTGGTCCCAGAATGATATTTTGATTAATATGATTCTTAATATGTAGAATCGTGTAATATGTAAATGTGCTTAAGAATTTAGAAAAATATAATTTAATTTTTTAATTTTTATATTTATCATGATTTGGTAAATTAATAAAATGTAAATAATAAATTTAATTACTTTCTTATTGATATATTAGAGTTGTGTTCTTGAATTTTTATGGTGGTGGATGAGGTCTTATGTAGATTGTTGTTGTGGTGGAGGAAAGATCATTGATGTGGTTCGTTGTTATGGTGGTTGAATGCGAATGTTGTGGTTAGTGTAGATAGTATCTTATAGATACATTTTATATAGAATCATTCTAGAATAAATGAAATAATTTAATAATATTTAATGGGAATGGATAGTGTAAAATAATTTTTATATTGAATATAAAGAATTAAAATAAAGTAGTGGAAATAGTATGTGGTTATTAAATTATAATTGTTGGATAATGTGAATGTGGGAGTGGTTTTATAAAATATTTGTTGTAATAAATTAATATGTTCAATGATATAATGTCAAATGATAGAGTTTTTTGGTTTTTGTGTGTTTGTATGTTTGTTTGTTTGTGTGTTTGTGTGTTTGTTGAGTTTTTTTGTGGTGTTATCTTATTGTGTGGTTAGAGGTGGAAATGATTTTTTTGTGGTGATGATGTTTTGGTGATGGGATATGGTAGATTTTTTATGATAGGAAGTAAACCTGAGGTTAGAATAATGGGAATAATTATTTTATTTTATGATTTTTATTTCTTATGCACCACCACTCAATTCGAGTAACCTAATTAAACCTCAGGTAATGTTTTGGGTACTAGGTGAACCCCAAACATTCAAGATTTGTGTGATATGGATGTCTGACTACTCCCCATCTCTTTCTCTCTATTATTGACATGGTATGGTGGTTTGGTATGTGGATTAAGTACTTCGATATGTTATATAGTTGTAGTTATGTGTTTGATAGTGTTTATTCAGTTTTTATATGTGGTATATGGCTATGGTATGAGATATGTAGCAATGGTATGCAGATGAGGTATGAATATGTGGTATGTGGTTGTGATATGTGGATATAAAAGGGTTGATAATTCACTGGTGTATGTTATTGTGATGTGAAAGAGGCTAAATTTATGGGGAATTTTAAGGGCCTAATTTTGGTATTCAATCCCTACTATTGACATATATTTAATTTTGGGAGATTTGGGGATGGAATTAGGTGTTTTAAAAGTGTTTTTGGAGGGTGTATGAGTAGGTGCATGGTCTTGGAACTATTCATAATTCTCATGTATCCATTTTGGGGGTTATAGGGGATATAGGGAGAGATTCATGGTCCTAGAATGACAATTAGGACCATGCATGTTGACTTTACATTCCCCAAAAAATACTTATGATATATGCACTATAGACCTACATGGTCTCTGGCACTATGCCTCTTAAAAATTAATCAACTTGAAACCCTCTAAAAAATTATTTACCAAATTTTAGTGATTTTAGTTTTTCCCTCTCCCAATATCATGGATTTCTTCACCTAGAGTGTTCTTGGAGGTGATTTTTATCAATTTTCTCCCTCCAAAACTCATCTCTCTTAGTTAAATAGATAGTTGTATTCTAGACCTAAGTTAATTTCCCTCTAAACATCTTCTCATGTATTAATCTCAGTTTTCACTTGTAAAAATCCTAACCATGTATTTTATAGTTTTTAGATGAAATTGGATGGTTTATATTTGGTAAAATTTGGTATTTTTTTAGGTATTTGACAAGGGTGAGGAGATCATGGATGTCAATATTGAAGGAGAAATATCATTCAATCGCTAGATTATGGTAGGTGGATTATTCTACAGTTGATTTTATAAGAAATATATTGATCTTGGATATTATAAGTTCATTAAATTGATTTATATATTAGAAATTATTTGATGAAGATTGTGTTTAATATATATAAAAAGGTTGTTGGTGTGAGTGTTTTGAGTGAGCACAAAAATGGTAAATTTTTAGGTGCATGCATGTTTTACATAAATTAGGAGATTAATAAAGTGTATTTTTATATTATCATTGATAGTTTCATTGATTTTCATTATTATTGATATTGTGATTGATAGTTTTGATATGGTTGGGTGAAGACTTGGAAAACCTTACTTGAGTGTAGGGTCCTTATCATGGTTGATAAGGTTCTTAATTTCCACATAAGGGTGGGTGTTTTCAGGGTTAATGGGGATGTCATGAAATTTTTAGATAGTGCTACACTCATAAGTAGAAGATACCCTTTTTGATTATTATTCATTGTAATAATTTTTTTCACTGAATTTTTTAGTTGGGAATTTAGATATGTGTATACACGGTTTCAAAAATGGAGTATTCTGACATATTTGACATAATTTATGTAATGTAAGTTTATTTTTATATTGTATATTCCTTCATAGGAAATTATAAATTAACATGGGTTGGGGAATTTTTTATAAAATTAATCTAAATCTTGGTTTATTTTCATATATATGGGGTGCATGGATAAGTCTTGATGAAATATTACTATGTCTTCTACTCTCCCCATACTCACCCACATTATGGATGGGTAGATTGAATGTAGTGTGACATAGGTAAGTGGAAAACATCAAAGTTCACTAGTATCATCCCATTTACTTATAAAAGAAGATATGTTGGAATAGTAGTTATAGATGATGCAAAAACTTGTGGAGGTTTTTAGAGTCATGGTAGTGTCTCTTGAGCACCAATTTGGGGTGTCATTTTGTGACCTTGTTAAATTTACATTTTGAGTTTTTTACACATATGCAAAAGTTTTTTTAAATGATTTAATTGTTTTTAATGTATTTAATTGTTCATAATATATAATGCTTGGTAATATTATTTACACTATGTTTTTGTTTTGTTTATAGGTTTGAAAATTTTAAAATATAGACACCTCATGCTGAGATTTTAGTAGAATCATGGAATGAGGAGTTCTGTTCATGTGAGGGTAAATGGTCCCCAAACAATATTATCAAACCCCTCCAAATTTATTACCAGAATTTGGTGGTCCAAGATGTACAAATGAGGCCTGGTAGAATTAAAAAACCGACTTGGGATGACCTGATATGTGACCAAACCTGATTCTATATTAGGATTAAAGGGAAATATTGATACCCATGGTCTAAAAACTAGTGTCTGGGTATGAATAACATATAATTTGGAATGATTTCACCCTTTTAAAAAAATAAACATAACATGGAATCTGCCAGCAAATATAAACTGAAACATTCATATGATGGTCACCCATGTACAAAATGAATAGATTCAAAATAAATTAAGCATCCCAATAGAGTAGAACATAGCTGTAGAAATTAGAATAAATTATAAATCAAATCATGCCATAGCTGAATATAAAAAAACTAACATCACATAAATAACATCCCAAAAATGAAACAAGAGTAACCCTGAATCACTATAATCACATCCAGGTGACCCGCAGTCACTCACCCCATCCCAACACCATCCATCACATATCACAATGAGTACCATCTAGGTAAGTTCGTCACTAGGCATCTGAAAGAAAACATGGGGACTGGATGGTGTAGGCAGGGTGTGAGATAAAAATTCCCCATAGGATTATACTAAAGATTATGCGTAATTCCTTTTAAAAGACAGTTTATAAATTCTAGTGTGGATCATAATATTAAAATAGGTTTTTTCACAAGTATAAGTGATAAACAAATATCACTCCATGTACCAATTTGTAAACGTTACCCATTTTCATTAAAAAAATAAGGATAAACCTATAAACTTTATGGTAACCACTTTAAATATTTGGAATATGTTCTTTAAATATTTCAAAACACTCATTCCCTTATCACATAAAAAACTCTTCCCAAAAACTCATGCTTAAAATAAGTTCCTTCATTTCCCTAAGAAAAACCACTTCAAATCTATTTTAAAAACTGCCTTCTGAAAATTACTTTTAGAAAATGAAATGAATCATAAGAAAAGACATACAATCCAAGAAGGCACCACATCATCAACAAATGGATAATATTAAGCACAATCATACCCATGTATTGGTGTTATGAATTCCAATCAAGCTAAGGGACTCAAGAAGGAAGAATGAACTCCCTTATATAATGTTGATAACTAATAAGGTATCATGATTAACTCACTAGGTTCTAATATTGTGGTACCAAACCTGGTTTCCTCAATTAAATCTATCTAAGTTCCACCTAGTGATATCAAAACATCTCATTTAGAACCCCTTCAGGTCATTTTTTCTAAATAAATACCTTCGAGCATGCAACTCTCCTAGGGTACTAAATGGTGAGTGCACACTAAACTAGTGTAACACTCATCCAGAACTCCTATCAGCTTAATTTAGTTACCATGATGTCAATTAAAGGATGTGAGAAGAAAGAAACACATCAGATCATCACATATTCAACATTAAGACATTTTTAATAAACTTATCTCACCTCTAACACACTCTCAAGAAATGTCATCATTTCACAATCAATTCATATAAAAAAATTCATAACATCCCCATTCAGGATCACAAACCCTTCCAAGCATCACAAAGAGGGTGTAATTGAGGTTCATACACTTTTTAAAGAAACTCTTCTTAAATAAATAAAAAACATTTTCTATAAAAAAATAGATTAGAATGCTAATCCATTTTCTATCATTTTGAAATTGTACTTTAAAATATTATTTGAAACTCAATTAAGGTGAACCACAACTAAAACCAATTAAATTTAATTTAAAAGAAAAATTATCTCTATTCCAAATCCATTCATGGAAAACCACATTTATAAATATTTTAAGACTCAAATAGGTCTAAAATAATTTAATCATCAAAACTAATTTGAAACAATCCATAAAATCATTTTTCACAAACACTTTACACTCAAATAACTACTTTATAAAAATATAAAATCAATAAACATCTTTTTTTCAAGTGATCAAAACCTCAAAACATTGATATAATTCATTAAAAATAACACATACATATTTTATTTAAAAAAAAATCATTAGAAATAATCAATCACCCAATGAAATTTAAATTAAAGTAATTTCACAAAAAAAACTAAATTGATTTAAGAAGAACCATGTCACAATGCATTGTCTTCAAAGTTGGACACCTAACTACATAAGGAAACACCCTCTATAAGTCCTAACCACCAAAACCCCTAGAAATAGGTCACTATAAACCCTAAATTTGACCATTTGCAATGGTTAGAGTTCTAGGGGGTAAGAAATAGAAGGGAAATGTATGTATAGGAAAGAACAATGTAAGAAAAGGAATAAGAGAGAGGTTTACCTTGAAAAGATCACTTGTAATTGATGGAAATGACCAAAAATAAAAGGATCAAGGGAGGAGAAGACTTCGTGATGAACACCCTATCCATGGTAAAATGAAGGGGGATAAGGGAGGAGGTAGTTAAATTCAAAAGATCAAAATAGTAAAATCACTTTTTAATTGAATTTTGGCTACTCATATAGTTTGGTAAATCATGCCCCAACCATGTAGTTCACACTGGAACCACCTAGAAACCCCACATAGTTTACCAAACCATACACCATCTAGGAAAAAACCCCTTATAAAAATTGAAACATTGTACAGAGACACCCCACACAGTTTCCCATAACAATGTGTAATCTGTTCGCCAACACCCCAATCCAAAATGGAATCGTATTATTTCAACTAGATTTAACTTGATTTGGTATGAATAGTTCACCATAAATGTAGAAAAACTATGCAATGATCAAAATGAGATGGAAATAATTTGTGCAAGACAACATGCATGGTTTCCCCTTAACTATTCACACTAACCATGAAATTAAGGAAAAATTATAGAAAAATGAATTTTCAATCTGGAAACATAAAAAATTAAAAAAACCATAAATATAATAAAATATAAAGAAATAATGATATGGGGGTTTCGTAATTCTCTCTACCATTCCACTTTCTTCCCATATAACCTCTTTAGTAAAATCCTATGTGATAAAAGTTAAAAACTATAAAACCTAAACCTAAGAGGTTAGAGGGTAAGAAAAAAATAGAAAATAATCCCCTAAAAAGGAAGTACTAGAAAGGATAAACCAAAATAATGAGACAAAAAACTCCTAAAGACTAACTTTATACTTTCATCAAAACCTTTCTTGGAGAAATATACCAAATAACAAAAAATGTGAACTCAAATAGTTCATAATTTACAAAAAAAATAAACAATACCTATAAATTTTGGATCACCCCAAAATGAAAATTCAATCATTTTAAAAACATATTTGAGGCTCATCATAAAAATTTTCCCCATTCAAAAAAAACATTTAATAAAAACCCTAAAATTGGTTTTATACAGACACACCCACTTGAAAACAAATAAATAGTTAAAAACACACAAAATAAATTTCAAACATAACCCAATCACCTTTTAAAAATGCCTCATTTCAATAAAAATCCTCCACCAAAGAAAACTTTCTTGCGGAAAATTGGTTTTGAAACCCCCCTTTTACTTGTTTTGAAGACATTTTTCTTCCTGAAAAAATAAAGAACTCACTTGAATTTTTTAAATAAATGTAATTCCCTTTTTAAATTTCAAAACATCTCCCAAATTTCATTTTAAAACCAAGAACTTTTCCTAAAAATCCTCCTTTAAATCAAAACATTTAATAAAATTATCCATTTTTTTCAAAACAACCTTCATAATACACATACATAAATAAGGGGTGAAATGAAAAAATAAAACATGATCCATTCCAACATTAACAAAACACCACAAAATACCACTCATTTTCACCTTAAAAAACTCATAGCATTGTTAGAATCGATTTGAGAGTGAAATGAAATCAAATAACAAACCTTGTGGAAACACAAAACAATTCAAAATTTGGTTGCATGGTCTGGTAAGTCATGCACCAATCATACAACAGCTTCTACTTTGGGTTCTAAAATCATCTGCATGGGCTCTAAGTGATTTTCCAGATCATGCAAGCTAACTATACTCCAAATTCTCCATTTTCACCTTAAAACTCTAAGATATTCCTGAAATTACTATCCTTATCAATGGGTATCAAATATCCATCAATCCAAATCAAAATATATCATAAATAATTAGAAACCATAATCTAAACTCAAATTTAAAATCTGAACAACCATTGTAAACTTGAGGCTCTAGATGACACAGAGTTGCCAGGATTATTTCCAAACCCACCTATCAAGTTATGACATCCTATCTCTACACTGTTGTACATTCCAAATAATAAGAGGGTGATTTTACAATATAAGCCCCTCGGAGAACCTAGGATTTGATACCAATTGTAACAAACTTTCATAGGATGACCTAACATATCACCCGACCTGATTATCCAATGTTCATTAAGGTAATCCCAATATCCATAGGCTATAAACTAGTACCTATGTATTAATAATGCCACACCTTGAACCCGCACTCCTAGATCTGATGATTATAGACACTTACTTTACATACTTGTTTTGATACCGGCTATAAAATCTCGAATATAACCATCGTTAATTACAAAATAAAAAATTATTATATCATATATTATGTTTTTAGGATCTTTTTAGGTTTATGGATTTAGAGAATTATGATAAAACATAAACTAACAAACCCCATGTTATTTATATCAAGCAGGAATTTTTTTTCCATTATATATGGAACTACTTGATCCACAGTAAATCTTTAACATATCCCATACATTCTTGCACACATGTCATCCTACTAAACATTTCATGTGTATTGATTCTCTTTAAAACAAGGTAAAATGGAAACATAATAAAGGGTGAGCTCAAACAATCAGTAAATGAAATATATAACTGACGTAATCATAGAATAAACATGGAATAAATGTTTTGGTAGGAATAAGTAAACAATATGAATACAAAATCAAATTGAAAATGAGAGAATTTTATATCCATGAAAATAAATAAATACATGGATATCAATAATATTGATCTCATACTAATGGAATTAATAATTTTGGACATCAAAAAATATTTCAAGGCCTTTTTCTAAGACATTTAATTTTCATCTTGACCACAAACAAGAAATATTGCTGAATTAGGAAGGAATACACAAAATATACAACTTATTTTGTGTCATGAGACCCATAGATGCATTAAGGGGATATATAATTCTAGGTCCTTCCCATCACTTGATTAATTCTAATGCATTAACCATAAGAGCCATTAATACCTTTTATACCATTCCATGAGGAACCTCTTACAGAATAAAACTTTGTTATCTATATAATAAGTAATATGGAAATAAATACATAATCAACATAAATTAGAATTAAATAATAATAATAAATATCAGTACATTTCCCATGTTAATTAAAGTGATAACCTGATCATAACTCATCTAGAGAAAGAATGTTGATGGTCAAACAGTATATAAGCAACTTTCCAATAATCATCCCTATAGGAATAAAAATATATGAAATGCCAATATTTTTTCCCATGTTACTAGAATAACACATATTCTAGGTGAACATTATCCAATAAAAATTATGTAAAATGTGATTTTTATGCCATATAGAGAACTGGGTGTATGACTAAGACAATACTAGAATAACATTATCATAAGTCATCCAAAGAAAGAAGGTGGATGAATGTAAAAGGAATTAACCCAATAAGTGAGGAATATTAATCAAAGGATTTATGTGGTAGGAATTTATATCCCAAAACGATAATGATATAATACCATGTAATAAAATAATATAGTATAATATACCCAGTTTATATGAAATAAATTCAAAGAATGATCATAACTCAATGAATGAAAATTGTGTTACCAAAAATCCTCATTATTGAGGAAACAACTGAATCAATTGAAATTTCAATAGGGTAACATGATTTTTCTAGTAAATCCCATGAAATATAATTAGTGTGATAAAAATATATCCATGTGTAGTTAATACACAATTCAATGAAAACATGGTGCACAAAATGTATTATGTCTCAAAAAATTAGAATTAAGATAAAGAAAACCCTTACAGCATGAGTAACACTTTTTAAAAAAACACTTGAAAGATATGGATTGTAATTGAACTTAAAATACAATTATTAAAAGATAATTAATGATATTATGTCTCATATAGTAAGTATATACACCACAAAAATGAAATAAGGTGCATGGTACCAAACATGTCTCAAATAGAGGAATTTGAGACTAAAACCCTTACCTCTTATTCCTAACCTCCCTGAATGTACTTTAACCTAATTTATCTCAAAAAAGGATATAATAATTTATTAAATAATAACCTTTATCATATATATTTTCATTTATACTCTTCTTAAATATCCATTCTCTACATTAATTCTACTGATTTTCCACATCAATTGTTTATATTTTTTTCATTTATACTAGATTTTTAAGAGTGGTTTTTCTGTTCATTATTCTTTCAAATTTCATCATTTATATATCATTAAAGTTAATTTTTAGGATTATTTATATTTATTTATAATGTTTCAAACTCCTTTAATGAGTTTCTTAGTCTTTATCTTTGATGATGAAATCGATAACAAGCATGATTTGGTGATTCTTGAAGATCGAACTGTGTTTTCGTAATTAATGAATTAAATATTTATATAAAATGTCCAAAACCAAAAAAAAATTATTTAAAAATTTATATGATATTATATAATTAATTATTTTTCCATATTCATTCTTGATATAAATTCATAGTATTGTTCAATTGGGTGGTTAAACTGACCCAAACATGAGCATACCCTGATTTAATGAATGACCATAGGGTGTTTTTTTGTGATATCATTATAACAAAATAATAATGATAATATTTAGTGTTTAATAGAGTTATATATAATAATTTGAAAAAATTAAAAGAATAATTAATGGATATTAAAATATTACACAAATAAAAGGTTATCTTATTAGGGTAGTTATTTTAAATGATTAAATTAATGATGAACATTTTTTACCATAACATTAATAGGTTCTCTACTTTTTCCTACCTAAATAGTAATCATATCATGAAAATAATATTTATCCCTTAATATCATCCTTATATTCAACCTTGTAAGTCAGTGAAAGAAAACAAAATATGTTATGTTGTGGAGGAATTAGTCAGCACAATGCACGAACAATAGTTTTGTTTTTCTTAATGGATGGGTTATATGAATAAATAATGATAATACCCCTAATATAGTAACATTAAATTATATAAATGATAATAATATCATTATATATATTAGTGTGTATGGAATAAATTTTGAAGAATATTATTAACAATAAAACTAAGTAGTTTATAGTATTCATGTCGGGGACCTAAATTTTCTTTGGAAGTCTCATTTAATTTGAAGGGATTGGGATAATTATGAGTGATAAGTGGATTATGGTCATGGGATAGGATTATATTATGAGTAAAATTTAATATTTTAATATATAAATTCAAATTATAGTTGAATCTTGAAGTGTTGAAGGTGTTACAAATTTATAAGTGAGGGGAAGGGTACTTTTGGGAGCATTCCTTACATTTTCAATAATGTAATGCTACTATTAAAGTGTAAAAGGCCATAAAATGGAAACCAATGTAGGGTAAAAATGTCTTGGTCAGTCTAAATATCAAAAAATCTTTTAAAGGCATGTTTTTCTTAAAAAAAATAGGACTTTTACACTAGGTTAAACTCTATTTACCCCTTTTACTTTTACCATGATAATTAATTTTTAACTTTAGTAATCAATTTTAATGAAAAAGATTAATATTTACCTTTTTAAAAAATTTGATAATTCTAATTTAAAATTTAAATATAATTTTATCAAATAAAAAATTATGAATGTTTGATACATTAATTTTTAAATAAATACACCTAATCTCATAAAAATGATTTTTAGAGAAATAATGTTTTTAAGCATTAAATTTATATATAACATAAAATTATATTAGACATATATTTGAATGACATAAATTGATTTATTATAAAATAAATTTAACTAATGAAGCTTTTAAGGTAATCTAAAATAAAATATCCCTTGAAAATACTTTATTTAAATAAAAAAATGAAAGTAGTTTTCTTAATAAAGTAACATTTTAATTAGTTCTAAAAACAGTGGAAATGAGATTTAAAAATTCAAATAATATGTTAAAATGATAGTAAAGCAATGAAAATAATAAGTTTTGTGAAAATTATTTTTTTCAACTAAAAACCAATTTATTCAGTAAAAGGTAATTAAATAATAATAAGTAAATTTGGATATGAGGAATTAAAAACTGAAGTTAATTTTTTTCTAATTTCAAATAACAAAATTTATAAATTTATTTTTTGAATATAATCATAAAATATAATGAAAAAATCATTTTTATTCAAAAATGACATTTTCAAATATTAAATTTTATTATTCCTATTCCATACCATTTACCTACAAAATTTGTGTTAAAAAACTATTAATACCAACAAAATTTATCATTAATAATATATTTCTTGAAATATAAATATGTATCAGATAAAAGGTAGTTTTTATAAAAAATAATTTTCTGAACAATAAATGATTTTAATAGTCTTTTTGGGAAAAATAATTTAATTTTATTCATATTAAAAGTAGAATTTATTTTATTTATACATATATTTCATATATTGGTCACTCTTATTCATTCCCCCTAATTCAATATCTAGGTTTTAATGGTCATACTTAATTTTTTATTTTCTTCTAAATATATCTCGATTTCATTTAAGTTCAGCATTGCATGTAATTAAATCTATTAAACGCATTTTGATCATTTAAAGGAAGTCATATGTTAAAACATTGAGGTGTTACATTCTCCTAACCCCCCCCCCCCAAATAAATTATTTCCTCACAATTTTAATCATTACTCATTAAATAAAGTTGGTGAGGTCATTCTTATCATATCCAGTATTCGGGGGATAACCTCTAATATGACATTTACCATACTCTCTTAAGATACACCAAGTTACTTATATTTCTTCAAACAACCTTAGAAATTAACACAATTATATACCCAATTATATATATATATATATCCTAATCATATATTCTCTATAACATAACTTTCCCAAAACCATTTGAATATCAAAGACATTAAACCATAATGTGATCATATATACCATCAAAAATTAACTCCTATCATCAACCACCAGTTCATAAAGTCACACACTATTATATATAGATCATAATCATAAAAATGGGATGAAATTCACAAAAAAATATCATGAATTAATTATCAATGTCAAGGTTACCAATACAATCTAACTCACTTTTCTCAAAATCAAACCACCCTTTATTATCTCAACGTCATGTGTATATTAAACTTAAGAGTTATCCATACCTCAATCATGTTCTCTACAATAGTTATCGCTAAAAATATAAACATGTCATAAAATAATTTTCAAGTTTATTAATACCATTTAATATATGTTTCTATACCTTTAAAGTAAAACTAATGAATAATAATTCTTAGATGTTTCACATAATCCTCATAAATTTTAAAATATACCAAAATATAATTGATAAATATTTATCAGTAATGAAAATAGATAAGATTTTTAAGAAAATATCAATCTCAATACCTTAGATAAGACCAAGAAACTCACCTTTTCTATCACAATAGAGATATAATAAGATTCTCAACCATTTAAATATGATTTTTTATTTAATTATAATACATAGTGGTTTCTAGATATATAACTTTCTCAACGTCATCTTCATGATCCTATTTCAACCAAATACTAAAACCAAAATGATTAAAATAATATAAAAATATGAATATGAAAACATAAATCCAAAAATGCATTTCCTTATAAAACCATTGTTTTTCACAAATGATATTTTTTGATCAACCTATGACTCTCTTTATCCAATACTTGGTCTTCCATGGACAGTTTTCTGTTAGGTTCTCTACCCTAATTTGTCAACATTGTTCTTAGATCCTTTATAAAAGCTCAAAAATAAAATGTTATTAACCAAAGAATATCCCTCAATAGTGTTAAACCAGGTGTGCAGTTAGGCCTCTTTGTCTTGCATAAAGTGACGATTGAGTTGATACCCAATTTTATCTTTTTGGGTTTATTACCCCTACGTACATTTGTGCTAGAGATTTCAACCAATTTTAATATCCAAATAGAAATGTAATTTCAAAGAAAACCACATACTCAATACATTACCAAAACTTAATTATGTTATCCTATACATAGTATTATTCCTAGAATTTTCACTAAAGTTTTATCATCTTAATCCATAAATAAAATGTGCATTATTACTTTAGCATTAAATCATATAATTATCATAAATTGTTATCAATACCTTTTAATATATGATCAACCATAACTTATACCCCATTAAATTAATCTTAACAAACATCATAATCTCTAAAGTTATCTAAATCATTCATTTTATAGAAAATTTCACACCTCAGACTCACACTCCTAGATCCAGTTCTCATAGACACATACTTTACATACATTAATTCATACCAGCTGTAAAATCCCAGATATAACCATCCTTAATTAATAAATCAAAAATGGTTATTTTATCTCTTACATTTCGAAGATATTTTTTGGTTTAGATAATTCGAGAATTTGGATGAAATATAAACTAAAATAATCATGTTCTTTGTATCAAGAGAACATTTTTTCCATTATATATGGAACTACTTAATACACAATGAATCTTTAACAACTAAAATAAATTATTTAATGCATGTTATCCATCTAAACATTACATGTGTACTAATTTTCTTCAAAACCTAGGGAAATGAAAAAATAAGAAAGGGTGATCTTAAACACTCAGTAAGGGAAACATACAACTAAGATATCCATGGAATAAACATGGAATAAATATTATGGAACAAATGAGTAAACAACATTAATACATAATCAAATTGAAAATTATATCATATTATATTCATGAAACTAAATAAAAACATGGATATCAATAATAATGATCTCATACATATGGAATGATTAAATTTGTACATAAAAACATGTTTTCAAGACCCTATGTTAGACATTTACTTTTCATCAATACAATAGTTAATACATCGTGTTGAATTGGGAAGGTACACAACAAATACTCAAACCTATTTTTTCCCATGAGACCTATCAAATCATTGAGGGGATATATAATTCTAGTCCCCACCCTTCACCCAATTAAGTTTAATTCATTCACTATAATAGTCATCAATATCTTTGATACCATTCCCTAAGGAACATCTTACTGAATAAAACTTGGTTATTCATATAATAAGGAATATGGAAATCAATACATAATCAACCTGCATTAGCATTAAATAAACATCATGAATTTAAATTATTTTTCACATGTTAATAAAATAGATAACTTGGTCATAACTCATCCATAAAAATAAGGTATATTTCCAAACAATATATAATTAAATTTCCAATAATCATCCATATTGTAATAAAATATATGAAACAATAATACTTTTCCTCATGTAAATAGAATAACATACTTTATAGGTGAATATCATTCAATATGAATTATGTAAAATTTGAAGTTTTCACCATATATAGCAATGGGTATATGGCTAAGACAATACTAGATTAACATTATCATAATCCATCTAGAGAAACAAGGTGGATGATTGTAAAATGACTTAACCCAATAAGTGAGGAATATTCATCAAATGATTTGTGTGGTAGGATTGTATATCCTAAAAAATGAGAGTATACCACATGATACAATAAAAGGGTATGATTTACCAAAATTATATAAAATAAATTCAGAAAATGATCATAACTCAATCAATGAAAATTGAGTTACCAAAAAACCTCACTACTAGGGAAACAACTAAATCAGTTTATGATTGAATAACAGAAAATTATTTGGCTAATAAATCACATGAAATACAAGGAGTGTGAAAAAAAATATCCATTGTCAGTGAATACACCATCAAATAAAACATGGTGCACAAAATGTATTACGTCTCAAAGAATCATAATTTCGATCAAGAAAAAACACATGTAGCCTGAGTAACACTTTAATAAAAAACCATTGAAATATATGTCTTATAATTAAACTTAAAATACCATGATTAAAATATAATTAATGATATGATATATAATATAGGTAGTATATAAACCACAAAAAATAAATTAGGTTCATAATAACAAACATGTCTCAAAGAGAAGAATTTGAGACAGAAACCCTTACCTCTTATTACTGACCTCTATGAACCTACTTTAACATTTTGTATCACAAACATAGACATCATAATAACTTAATTTATAACCTCAATAATATCTATTTTCATTTATACTCTTCATAAATAGTCATTATCAAAATGAATTCTACCTATTTTTTACATCAGGTGTTTATAGTTTTGATCATTTGTATTAGTTTCATAATAACGGTGTTTTTGTTTATTATTATTTCAAATTTCATAATTAATTTATTGTTAAATTAATTTTTAGGGATTAATTATATTAATTTATAAAGTTTAAAACTCCTTTGATGAGTGTCTTGGTCGTTATCCTTGAATATGAAATCGATAACAAGCATGTTTCAGTGATTCTTGATGATCGGAGAGTGTTTTCTTAATTAATGGATTAAATATTTATATAAAATATAAAGAAAAAAACTAATTATTTACACATTTATATCATATTATATCAGTAATTATGTTCTAATATTCATTCATAATATAAATTCATATTATTATTCAATTAGGCGGTAAAACTTACCCAAACATGGACATACCCTGATTTAATTAATGATTATGTGGTGGTTTTGTTGTACTATCATTATAACATAATCATAATGATAATATTTAGTGTTTATTAGTGTGATATATAATAATTTTAATTAATGATAATAATAATTAATAGATATTAAAATATTACACAATTTGAATAAAAGGTGTTTAGTATGCTTATTTTAAATGATTAAATCAATAATGATTGTTTTTTGACTGTGTCATTAAATAATTTCTATTATTTTTAATAATATAAAATTAATTATATCATGAAAATAATATTTATCCTTTAATAACATCCTTATATCCAAAATTTTAGGTCAGTGAAGGAAAACAGAACATGTTACGTCGTGAAGGTGGTAGTCTGCACAATGCATGAACAACAGTTTTGTTTTGTTAATGGATAGGCTATACGAATAAGTAATGATAATACACTTAATATAGTAACATTAAAGTATATAAATGATAATAATATCATTATATTAGTAAGTATATAATAAAGTTTAAAGAATATAATTAAGAAAATAACTAAGTTGTTGATAATACTCATATCAAGGACTTAAATTTTCCTTAGAATTCTCCTTGAATTTGAAGGTATTAGGATAACTATGAGTGACCAGAGGATTATGTTAATGGTAGATTATTCTAGGGATAGTAAATGGTATAGTTTTAAGGATAAATTATAATGATATATTAATCTTTAAGTGGTGAATATGTTTCCCTTTTATAAGTGAAGGGAATGGCAGTTTTGGGAGTAACCCTTACATTTTCAATAATGTAAGGTTAATTTTCAAGTTTCAAAGGCCTAAAAATGGATAAAATTATAGGGGAAACATTTATTGGCCAATAAAAATCTCAAGCATTCAATTAAATAAATTTTTTAAATGTTTCAGTACTTTCACACTAGGTTAAACTCATTTTACCCCTTTTACTTTTACCAAGATAATCAATTTTCCCCTTAGTAATTAATTTTAATGAAAAAGATTAAGATTGAACATTTTACTTCATTTAATAATTATAATTTAAAATTTAAATATAATTTTATCATAAAAATTTTCTAAAGCTGTGAAATTTTAATTTTAAAATAAATACTCTTAATCACGTAAAATCTTTTTTCAAAATAAATAACGTTTTAAAGCTTTAAATGTATATATAAGATATAATTATATTGGATACTGATTTTAATGACATAAATTGATTTAATATATTGAAAATATAAGGCTTTAGGCTTTAAATGAAATAAAAAACTGAATCTCACTTGAAAATACTAGATTTAAAGGAAAGACATAGAGTAGTTTTTTTATTAAAGTAATATTTTAATTAGTTCTAAAAATGTTGGGAATAGGATTTATAAATTCAAAGAATATTTTAAAATGAATATTTTTATTCCTTAAATTCATATTTTATTACCTAAATTTTTTTCTAAACCTCGAGGTCATTCTTATATAACAGTAAATCAATACAAATTACAGGTTTTGTGAAAACTGTATTTTTCGACCAAAAATCAACCTTTTAAAATGGTTAAAAATTTACTAATAAGTTAATTTGGATATTAGAAATTAAAAAATTAAGTTCATTTTTATTAATTTCAAAAAAAATATAAATTCAATTTTTTAATAAAATCATAAAATATAATGAAAAAACTACTTTTATTATTAACTGTCATTATTCTTATTTCATATAATTTAACAACTAAAATTGTGATAAATAATTATTAATATAAAACATAATTTATCATTAATTATATTTTTTTTAAAATATAAATATGTATCGCATAAAAGAAATTTTTTAGAAAAATAATTTTCTAAATAGTAAATGATTTTATTAGTCATTTTAAACAATATAATTTAATTTCAATCATATTAAAAATATGATTTATTTTCTTTATAAATATATTTCATAAATAATATACTTCTATTCATTACCTATAATTCAATGACTATGTTTTAATGGATGTACTTAAATATTTATATTTTATTTAAATATATATCGGTTTTCTTGTGTTGTGTGTGGTGAAATCCATTGAACACATGTGGATCTCATTAAAACGTATCATAGGGCATGGAAAAAAGCAATTTTATTTCCCTAATGAAGCATAGAGTCTGACCAGGTTCATCTCACTTGAGGAGAGTCACATTCAATTCAATCACTAATTTCTAATTCACCTAATCTAATTCTTTATTATTATTATTATTTAGGGGAAACTATGGTTTTAAATTTTATGAAAATGTGAAAATAATAAAATTTATAATTGAAATATAAATTCAGATGCAGACTGAATGAAATTAGGGAAGAAAGGTCTTAGTTCATGGTTTGATAATTCAGGTATATTTGTTATTTATTTTTTGTTTAAATTCAATTTGATAATTCATTCGATGAAACCTCATTAATGAATTTTTTTCCCTTTAATTTATTGAGTGTTTGATTTTAGCATGCATTTATCCCACCAAACCACACTTCCTAAAATAGTTAAATAGGATAACACTGCAACCAAGAATGCAATTCCTAAGAGACCTGGCTCCACTATATTTCACTTCATCCCTTCAGGAAACCCCAACTCCATTGTATGAATGGTTTTCCCAAGAGAAGTGAGAGAAAAATAATTAATAAAAGAAAATAAAAGTAATTGTAAATAATTTCATGGTGTATGACTACCACACCTGTGTAATACTCTCACATCCACCATGAATAGAATAAAAACAAGTTGAATTGAAGTGAAATAACAAATAACATCGTGAAACCTCCCCAGTGCCAAACCTTGGGTTAGTCACTTGAAATTACAATGTTAAAAGAGATAATGATAGAAATATGGAAGATAGAGATAATGAGATTAGGTTTGGAAGAGAAATAGTGATCTAAGAAGAAAAGAAAACACTTTAATTAAATTATGAATGCACGTTACGTGAGAAAAGATATTTAAAATAAAAAATAAAAAAAGAAATAATTTCTAAAGATGCAACAAGCATCCTCTCCAATGGTTTTTCAAGACTCCCTTTCAATATGGTTGAAATCCTTCTTATATAGGTTAAGTTAGTGTTATCCTTTGGTCTTGCAATTTCAAGATCTTCTAAATCTCCCTTTAAGATCTTCTCTAGATTCTGTTCACTAAAATTTTGTTCATGGAAGGCACCTTTAATGGTCAAATATGAAAGTGTGGTATTCTGTAAAGTTGTTCCAAAATATATTTTATGTTTCACCCAAAACATTTAGCTTGATTTTCCTTGTTTAGTAAAATATATATCCCATTAATTCCAAAAAAAATATTCTATTTAGGAAGAATCTTTGAATTTCCTAAATCTTACTCTAATTTTGAGAATCCAGGGGCCACGTTAATGAAGTTAAATCTCCATGATATTCAAAATTAGAATGATAATTTGAATTATATTTAAAATCTAGGTGTAATAACCATAATTGGAGGTTTTTATCCTAATTTATGCTTAATTTACTAAGGTGGGGTCCATGCGGTAATTCAAATTATTTTCTAACTTGATTGATTTTTTCGAGCCCTTATATGGTCGAATCAGCTCCTGGTCTAGAAGACAGGGATTAAGAACACTAATTAAGGAATCTTAAAAAATCACATAAATTAGATATAAACTTTAAATGTTATTATAGAATTATCAAAGTGATTAAAATCTATCTAAATTATATATTTAATCAATTTTCATATTTTAGCCTAAAGCACACCATAAATCCAAAATTGAAGAAAATAAGATCAAATTGATAAATTGATAGGTATTAAATATTTTAAAAACATATAAAAAATGATGAAAATATTTGATCTATAAATTCTCCCACACATAAATCATGTTTTTCCTCAAGCATTAAATCTCAACATTAAATTTTAAAGGGAGACAATGTTAACAATATTCAAATTACAAAGCAATAAAATCAAACAATTTTCACTATCAAAGAAAATTATCAAATTTCACATAAAATATCAATTCATTTTCTCAATTTTGAAAGAAAAAATAAACCCAGGTATTTTAATTTGTCCAATTTTAAAATTATGGTACTTCCATTTTCATTCATTTAAGTTCCTTAATTCATTATTATTAAACATTCCATGACATGATTTACCTCACTTGAATATTTTCTCCCATATCTCATGAAACAATTAAAGTGTATTTATGCTAGTATCATGAGAAAATGCTTCTTATATATATTATTACAAAAGAATTACTTTCTACACTTTGTAAATACAAAAGTAAAATACAATCATGCTAACTTTACTTTAAGGTTTAAATGACTATGAGGCTTAAGGTTGGTAGGATTCGATGATTTAAAAATTAAATCTCAAGGTGGAGTTTTATCTCTTAAGTGCAATGCATGATATCAAAAATAAATGTGTATTGAAATTCTCCCCTTAAAAGTAGAAAATCCCACTTCCCCAAAACTAAAAGTAAAGGTTACGATAAAATAAAGCATAATGAATGATTTCTGCACCCTCCTGAGTATATTTTTTTTACTTGTATACTTATTTTCCTTTTCAAAAGAACCTTCTCTTTTTTTTGAAATTTATGATTAAAATAAACATCGTATTCACCGCCTAAACACATATGATAAAAACCATAGGTTTAGTAATGGTGATTTTTGGTTTTCCCAAATCATAACCCATTTTTCTCTTTTTTTTTGTTCTTTTTGTCATTTTCCATTTTTTTAATTCAAGAGCAGAAAACAATGAAGTATCATAAATGAATGAACAATCTTAATTTATTCCCACAATAATCACCCCTATACTTCTTCCTTACAATTAAAATCATCCCTTCCACTATGACTTCATTCACCCCCACACTTCAATATTAAAATATCATGAAAATACTAAGAGTAGGGTAGAAATGGATAAAAATGCCTTGAAACATGGATCATCCCTATAAAGGTCATTAATTTCATGACCCGTCCCCCGAGGCCCATATCATTACTACCCCAATCCAACCTTCCATAGTCCAGGGGCTGGCGACTAGCACCAAAGGCAAAATCCCTAAACTGGGAAGGCATTGCCTTTATAAACTGAAACACACACAATAGAGTACGCAACTGGAAGTAAAACACTAAGAAAAACTGTATACAAAAGAGAGTGATAAAAGTAATGGGGGCTGGAAATACAAGACTAACAGTAAAGTACAAGTAAAAGTAAAAGTACAAGTACAACTGAAAGAATAAAAGTAAATCAGCCAATGGGTCGTCCTCCAGGGTTACTACCTGAAGGGTAGGTACATATGGCCTCCTCAGCACTCCACGTTCATCTGTTCGCTCCATGTACCATCTCTCCAAGTGGTCCACCTCCAGGTACCATCCAGTCCTACTACTCGCTACCTCAGTCAGCATTGTCTGTCGTCTGTAACCAATACAACCAAGTGTGGGCACAGCCTGTGTAGGGGTGAGTATAACGATACTCAGTAGGGACCCCTAGACCCTCAAGGTCTCACAAAATAAAACAAGGATAAACCAAAAAGGTATAAAAACAATGGATAACCATTACTTAGTTATATGCCCATACATATACCTAAGTTATCTAGTAACTCATCTCAATCATGAGGTAAACACAAAAGTCATTGACTCAGCTCAAACCAGGATTTTATTCAAAGGATAGTAGAAAGTAACATCCACAATAAAACTATCGGAAACTTGGCTGATGGTGTACTCCTCCTCTATCGAGTACAGTGGGCCTACCGTGTCCCATAGAGGTTCTTCCCACTTTCCTAGACTGTTGTGGTACTCCTCCTGTTGAGTACTATGGGCCTGCTGCATCACACAGAGGCACTCCCCACTATGGGTCTCCCACGCTCACATAGAGGCGCTCCCCCTCGAAGCATGCTGAGGTAATCCTCCTGTTGATTACCATGGGTCTGCCACATCACACAGAGGCGCTCCCCACTGTGGGTCTGCTGCATCTCACAGAGGTGCTCCCCACTGGGCTAGTCAAAACACTCCGAGTCAAAAGGTCAGCAGTCTTCAGGTATCAGCCAGCTACTAAGTCTTCGTACCCCGCTCGCTCTTCTCCGAGATTATCTGCTCCACAAGCTACAAGTCGATACTCCAACTATCACGAAGTCCCAAGTAGAAGTATCTCAAAGTTCTTCCTCACCATAGGGGTCTCAACACAACAGATGGCGTGTCAATCGGATGCTCGGTCTGTGAGTTATTGGCATTTCCGTTCCAGGGGCCCGGTTGGTTTTTAGGTTCAAACCATCCCGACCATTTCCCAAATAGGTCCAAACCTCATTTGGGGTATTCCAAAAGAACCATCTCTCTCTAATATTTCCTTCTCTGCATACGGTTCGTCGATCAGACAATTGTGGCCCAAGTTATGGGTGAAAAGGTGTGTTCGAGTCAAACAGTTTTGGATTGGGGTCGAACCCAGTCCGTGGGTCCGACCCGGCTGCAGGTCCGGCCCAGCCCGAGGGGGCGGCCCGGCCCGAGGATGGCCCGTCCTGATGGGGCAGCCCGGCCCGAGGGGGCGGCCCAGCCCAAGGGGGCGGCATGGCCCGAGGGTGGCCCGGCCCGAGGTGGTGACCTGCGTGGCCTGGCTAGCGGCCTGCGTGGCCTGCTAGCGGCCCACCTGGCCTGTATGGAAGCCTGTGTGGCCTTCTAGCGGCCCACGTGTCCTACTCGCAGCCCACATGGCCTAGATGGTGGCCCGTGTGGCCGGCTGGCGGCTCGCATGGCCTAGTCGGCCAGCAGCTGGTGGCGCCCTGCAGGGCCCGCCCTAGTCCCGAGTGGGGGGGTGTCGCACCCCCTGACTTCCGAACAGAACTAGTGCTAGGATCTAGTTCAGTATCTCATGGGACCCAGGGGTCCCGCCTTGTCCGGCTGGCCGAGCGGCCAGCCGGTTCCGCACCGCCGGCGGCCGACCGACGTCAGCCGCCCCTTCTCCTCTGTCGCGGATCGCCCTGGCCCCAGCTCACCTCTACCACGCAGCGCCACGCCACCTCCATCGTAGACCCTTGCTCCTCCACGTAGTGCAATGGCGTTGTGCTACCTCCGGCGACCCAGCGGCCTTGCGCCTCCAATTCCTTCGCGGCTGGCCCGACGCCGGTGGCGTTGCTCCGCCGCGGTCCACTTTTCCGGTGGCACCGTTGTGCTGACACTATCATCAAAAAAAGAGAAAAATCAAAGGGGGGGGTCGGTCCATGTTTGTGCGGTCCGAGCCCTCCATGTTATGTTGATATCAATTGGAAAATCTCAATCCATAAATTGATCGATGTAGAATGGAAACAAATTCAACTCAAACCCCTACCTTGTATCAATGACCGTAGACAAAGTCACGGAAAGGTGGCATTTATTCATCAATATCGGAAAAGGAAAAGGATATCTGTCGTTAACGGATGAGCGTTCAGATGTGACGAAGCTGAGAATGGTATTCTTCGCGGTCGAATCCTTCTCTTTTGGAACGGTTGAAGATCGTTCTTCGTTGGAGAATTAGTTTCTCCAAATCCTTCCAACTCTTCTATCAACGTTCCACCAAAAGAATTTTTAACGAAAAATAAGGGGTTAAGCTAACAAATTATTTAATTTGTTGGCCAAAATATTCAAAATAATTCAAATGAAGAATTGATTAAATGAGATGACTCGCTTAATTAATGGGTGTAGTTGGCTCAATTAAATGGTGGGGAAGGTGAAGAGTTTCCGCCCCCTTTATGGGGAGTTAAGGGGATTTAAAGCCCGTGTGGTCCCCACCAAGGATATCCTCCCAAGGGAGGTTATGTGTAGGTGGGCCCCACCACCATAACCTCCCATGGGAGGTTAGGGTGTGGTGGCCCCCACCACTAACCACCACTTGGAGCTTTTAACCACCTCAAAAATAAAAATAAGATAACGCTTATTTTTATTTAACTTTATTAAAAACCCCAAAATCTAACTTCCATTCTTGACCATCTGTCATTGAGGCGAAAGCCTTCTTAAGCAAAAATCGGCGTTGCGAGTTCAACAATGCCCTTATATTTTAGTTCTGATTACCGGTTCAAAAGTTATAAAATCCCACTCGTACGTTTACTGAACGTACCTGAACAAAACTTCAGAAATTGATTCTGGGCACACCAGGCCTCGAAATCATGCGCCGTAAATTTTTGCAGACTCATAAAAATCCCATGAATTTAAGAAAAAAAATCCACAGAATTTCCGGGTATTTATAATTAGTGGTCTCTGTAGGATAATGAAGGATTGATATAAATGTTTTATTTTATGGTTAAGTGGTTTATCAAAAGACGCCCCAATCATTTTAAATGTGTTTTCTCATAATCATAGCTTTGACAAGTTCAAATGAAAGTTATGGTTAGTGACATGTCCCAAGATCACTCAACATATATGCTCAAGAAAAATAGGAAGTACTTGGTCTATAAATATTCTCGAGAATGGGTCATATGATTTCAAAAAAATAACTCAAGATGTGAATAATAATAACAGATCAATTCACATGAATTTTAAAAATTAAAAGCATTAAAAATGTTAGGGAAATTTAATTTACATGAATCAATCAATTTCCTTAAATCAAGAGTCCTCATTTTAATATACATGATTCACTTTAATCATCAAATTATCCATTTTACTCATCTACTTTAATTAACATTAAAATCTAAAACATGGAATCATAGGATTCAAAATAAACTAATGTCTCCTAGATAATTCAAATTAGACAATAATTCAAGCATGGGAATTCATTTTTAGTTCAAAGAACAAAACATATTCTCAGACAAAAATTTATGGAGTTTAAAATATAAAAAACTAAAAGTGAACACCCTTTTGAAGTGATGCTTAGTTTGCTTCCTCCAATGTTTGAGAGCTTCCTTGTTCCACCATGGTCCTACAAAAGTAAATTACTCAATTAAGCACAAGGATCATGTCATTTAAGCTCAAAAAGTTAAGAGGGGATAGGATGCATGACGTAATAATTCCTAATACTAAATTTGAAATCTAAATTCTTAGAAACCATGTAATGATAAATCTTCATATGATCCACCAAGTGGTCCCAAAATTTTTTACTTCCTCCAAAGGGAAGTACCAGCTGTTATCCAAATTTTATTAGTGGGTGGATCTTCTTGGATTTGAACCACCACATGCTCTTTTTCCCATCTTTCACTTATTTTGTTCTTGTTTTGGATAATTCCATGCTTATATTACACCATTATACCCCCTTCACAATGAGTTATAGTTTTCATGGAGGGGTAGGATGAAGTATGGAACCATCACCTTCTTTGTTGCTACTTGTGCAACATTATATTTCTATTATTTTACACCCTCTAGTGAATATGAAATATATTCCAGTTGCTCTAAGTGTTCCTCATTGGGTGAAATTTCTTTTTCCTAGTCATCCTCCAAGGCATAATAAGATTTAGACAATTCAAAAAAATCTAAACAATTAGGATTGATACACAAATTAGTTTCAATAAAATTAAATGAATTTGGGTTTATGAATATATTATCTCCTTGAGTTGGTTTGGCTTGAATCTCTTCTTTGATGGAAATTTCCTCTTGGAGTTGATCATCGATGGATAGAGGTAGGCAGTAAAGATCATCCATTTTGAGTTTGGCCTCATCTTCTTGGATTTCCTCAGTGAAATTGGGGGAAAATAGGGGCACTTATTCCTTGGCCTCAAATATTTGAAATTCATTTCAGAGTTCAGTGATCATGCTCATCAAATCTTGATGTGAGATCCATGTCTCTATGACTCATTGATTTTTCTTGAACATTATCATAATAGCATCATCTCTTTATTAGAGTTCCTCCTTGATATATTCTATTTCTTATTATTTCATCTGTGAGTAATCCTCCCATGAAGAATAATTTGAATTTTGAATACAATAGGGAAATAATTTTTTTATATTTTTTTACAAATAAAACAAATAAACATATTTACAAAATTTTGAATTTAGAAAAATTGATCGAAATAACTTTTTAGCTCCCCAGAAACAGAACCAGTTTTGACACATGCCTATCATAGGGAGTCACAAAATAAATTTAATTTTCTTAATGCAGTACAGACCCTGACCAAGGTTATCTCACTTGAAGAGCGTCGCAGTGGATTCAATCACTAATTTATAATTCATATAATCTAATTCTTTTTGTTTTTTTATTATTTAGGAGAAACTATGTTTTTGTTTTCCTGAAAGTGAAAATAATCCAATGTAGAATTGAAATCTAAATATAGATGTAGACCAAATTGTTGGACCCTTTGTGAGATAATTGTTTTAATAATCACAACTCATGCTAATTTACAAATCCTGATAATTCACATATTATCTTTCAAGTAATGATAATCAAATCAATGAATATTTATAAGTGAATTATGTCACATAGTATAATAAATTTCAATGAGTCAATATATTATGGATATTTGTGTCTAAATATATTTACAAGTGTATATTTACATGTATTTATGAATTTCACTTAATCTGATATTCTTCTGTATAAGACAGACACTTTGTAAGTTTCTTCAAAGTCTCTGACACTGATAGTTCAAAAGAGTCATCAATGGATGACTTACCGATGGGGACTCATCGATAGAGGAATTCATCGATGGATGAATTACCAATAGAACAAATGCCACACCAATGGATAAGTCACCAATGATCAGTCACACTGATTGTAAAGACCTGGAAATTCCATATAATTTTTTTAAAATTATTTGGGATTATTATGAGTCTGCGAAAATTGGTGGTGCTTGATTATGAGGCCTAGTGTGCCTAGAACGGATTTTTGAACTTTTTCTAAGTTATGTTCAGTAAACTTACAGGTAGAGTTTTCTAACTTTTGAACCGGTGCTCGGAATTGAAATCTGAGGGCACTGTTGAACTCACAGTGCCGAGATTCATTTAAGAGAGTCTTAACTTCGACTGTTGTAGGTTTGGAGAAAAAGATAGTTTAACGGGATTTTTGAATAATAATAAAATAACATAAAAGTTTTATTTTATTTTTCTACCACCTCTTGAGTGATGATGGAGGGGACCACAGAGGCAGTTAGACTTTTAATAAGGGAAATTAATTTCCTAGTTACACATAGGTTGTGTAACCACCCTTCATTTAATTATTAAGATTCATTAAACACACCAATTAATGAACCATTAATTTAAAAGGATATTTAAACTCTTAACTCGTTTTAATTATTTCAAACATTGGAAAAAATAAGGATTGGTGGATCATGGGAGAATCTATGATGAAGAACCAAAAAACAAAATTCCCTCTCACGAAGAATAGAGGATTGAATGACATCAGAGGAGGAATCAATCCAGGATCGAAGAATGCTAGCGGCTTCAATGAACATAGTTTCTCCTTCCACAACCGTGATATCTTCTCTGAATCTGAGGTAGGGTTTTTTATGTTTAAATTTAAGAGAATTCGTTTCTTTTCTTTGTTCTTGAAAAACATGAAGAACACGGATCAACCAAAATGATTTGATCCACAATTCGTATGAAACTATGGGTGGTTGTTGCGGGAAAATATTGAATGCAGTTAATCTTTATCTATGTGATGGCTTATTTACAACCCACTTGATATGATGCTAACACGGAGAGAATGGGACAAACAAACAAGGTCTGAACCCTCCGCCGCTTCGGTTTCTGTCACTTTCTTAGTGAGTGGATTTTCAACTCGACAGAATCCTTAATCTGGGAGCCACGCAGTGACGATAGCATCTTGGGAGACCCTTAGGCACATTCAGAAGGGAAAACGGACCACCGGAGCTTACCTGGTGGCCCGTAAAAGCCCCGTCGGTGCGACACTAGTGCGGCGGTTCCGGAGACCAGTGTTGGTGGGCGGAGACCCATGCCGGCGAGTGACGGCGGTGGCCACGGAGGAGAGGCAGTGCCCAAAGATTCCACAGAGGATAGCAGGGGAAGCCGGTGTCGGCCGGCAGCAGTGGCAGCAGGGCGACGCACCATCGCGCGTTGTGGAAGGAAGTCATGGCATCGAGCCACGATGGAGGATACCCGCACCCCAGAACTCCCGCTGATAGGGATCGGCTCCACGTGGTGCCACCAATTAAGGAATCCTAACTAGCTTATCCATTCAGAAAGAGGGGGCCGGGCCACCCAGCTGGCAGACCGCGCCAGCCACCAGGTCGGGTTGCCCAGTGGGTCGGGCTGAGTCGGACCCAGGGCAGACCCGGATTGGTTCAGGCCCAGGTCAGACCCAGACCGGCCTGAACCAACTGGGCCAGCCCGAGTGGGATAGGCCACGGGCAGGGTTGGGGCGGTTCGGGTCGGACCAGACCCGGATCCTTTTCAGCCCGGATATGCTTAAAAGGTCGTATCTCGCAAACCAGACGTTCGTCTGACAAACCATCTATGTCATTGGAATCCTTGGAACAAGATGGTCCTTTTAAGATACTCTACTATATTTATAGATAAATTTGGAGTACCATAGGGATGGATCGAACCTGAATCCAATCGGGCCCTCGGTATTAAAACGCTTATAAATCACAGATCGGGCTTCCAATTGACGTGTCGTCTATTGAGTTGGGACCCTTATGACATGGAGGTCCTTTGGGTTACTCCTTTTTGTAGATTCATGGTAGTGGAGGCATAAACGATATCTTGAGGAGTAGATACTACGGAACTCAGGCGCACCGAGGGAAGAGAATCTTGTGGCTGGCTGTCAATTGAAGAGAAACCCTGTGTAGATCAACATCATAGAGACCTTGTGTGGATCAAAATCATAGAGACCCTATATGTATCAGCATCATAGTGACCATGTTTGGATCAGCATCATAGCGACCCTGTGTGGGTCATCATCATAACAACCCTATGTGGATTAATATCCTAGTGACCCTGTGTGGATCAGCAATGTACAACATGATGAGGACCAGCGTTAGAGTGGCCCGTCATGGATCAGTGACATGTGACCCTGTGTGGATCGACAATGGAAAAACCTCTTCATGGTTTAGTTGTGGAAACTTTATAATAAAATAAAATGATATATCTTAAGACTAATCATCTTTATTCCTGATATCTGAGTTGTATACATGGTTTGAGATGATTCCTTTGATTTGTCCTTTATGATTGAGATCATGGAATATGGTTTTTCTTTTTTGGAATTTTAAGACCCCTTTAGGAGTCTCAGGGTCCCTACTGGGTATTTTTATACTCACCCATACACGGGATTCGCTTGCACCTTATTGTTTCTTGTGCAGATGACGATCAGCTTAGCTGAGACTTTAGGAACCAGAACCAGGTGGTACACAGAGGTGACGTGTTGACATGGAGAGTTGTGGAGACGATTTGTACCTACCCTTTAGGTAGGATCCTTTATGGATTATATCAGGAGTTATTTTCTATTGTAGTTGTATCTTTCAGTGGTCTTGTATTCCGGCCCCTTTACTTTCAATGCAAACTTTTACTACTGTTGTTTTACAATGTGGTTTTCATCTTTTCATGTTATTGGTCTGTGTGTTTATAGGTTTAAAGTAAATTCCTTCCCAATTTTAGGGATATGCCTTTTAGGTGCTAGTCATCAACCTCTAGCCTATGGAAGGCGGTCTTGGGGTAGTCACGGCATGGGCCTCAGGGGATGGGTCATGACAAGTGGTATTAGAAGAGTTAGTTTTACTAAAGAACTAGGAGTCTGATCTTTACAATGGAGAAATAGTGTTATGGGTTTTGAGTGTGGTTTTATGTTCAGGGAGTCTTGTGTTGGTGCGGCGACTGACGTATCCATACATTAGGACCCTGAATTCTGATTTCTAACTCGGTTCACGAAAACACTGATTGCGTGTGTTTTGGAAATGTTTTACTTTTTATATCTTTTGAGTCAGCTCACCAGGTATAACTTATTGACCATGGAATACCTAATTCTTTTTAGGATGCCACTACATAGATAGCCATCCAGGATTCTAGAGAGTGTTCATGATAACATCCCACCGAGCGATGAGGATTCAGTGCAGGGCCCTATTATAGTGATAGCACTTTGGGTGGCGCAACAGCAGTACTACTACCCATTGGGTAATAGTTTCCACTAGCCCCACTAGTAGGCGGTGCATGCCGACTGAGCACATTGCATGAGTTCTAGTGGTAGAGGCATCTGAGGTTTCAAGGAGAGACAGATTCTGAGGAAGATGAGGACTGGATGGAGGCTGTGGCTAGAGTTTTCTACCTAGTTGGGACACCAGTAGAGCATATGGTGATTCTAGCTGCTAGTCTTTTCTAGGGAACGACAGGGAGATGGTGGATCCTGATGATCCAGTTACACGACGAGGAGACCCTCACCTGTATGGACTTCAAGAGGCTCTTCAGGGTGGAGTTCATTCCAGCGACACTATGCTCTGTATGTATTCAGGTTCTTTTACACTTACAGTAGGGCATCCTGACAGTAGCCCAATACTCGGTGAGATTCACTGACCTCTCTCGCTACTCCACTGACATGGTATGAGACCCTTTCTTCAGGGCCCAGACCATTGATTAGGGTCTCTGGTGGTAGATCATTGCGTCGATGATATCGCTCAATATCCCTATGTAGGCTGGAGTACTCGAGCCAGCATTATTGGTGGAGAGATTCTTAGCTGAGCAGACACCAACAGTGAGAGCCACCACCAAACGATAGGTAGTCAAGTCATCTATAGCAGGTAGTAGGAAAATGACGCAGAGGTCCAATTGGTCTAGACATTCTGGAGGATAACCCCAGGACGTAGGGTCGTAGGTGTGGAGCTCACGAGGTAGCGCAGGCCAGCAGAGAAGCATATTGTGCTTCACCTACAGTGGGCAGGGCCATATGGATCACGACTACCCGACCCACTATACTGAAGATCAGTAAATGGTCAAGATACTGCTGAAGCGAAGGTAGAGATTTGAGTGAGGAGGTTTGCATGGTAGTGGACGTGGCAGAGGAGATAGTCGTGCAGCAGGCGGTGGGCGGCGATTTGTGGTTCTACCACCACTACCTCCTGGTGGTCCACCCCGACTATAGGGAGCAGGCGGACAGGGACAAGCACAGCTTCAGGCAGATGAGGCCTACGACCACGGTTCTCTAGATATGATTCAAGGTATGATCTGTGTCTACTCCACCCTAGCTGCAGTAATTATAGACATAGGTGTTAGTCAATATTTTATTTCCATGGCTCGCGTTTGGAGCTCAAAGATTCCTATAGATCCATTGGCTCGATCCTTATGATTAGATACTCCTACAGGAGAGGGTATGATGATTAAACACCGGTAGTTTGATATTACTCTAGGAGGTGAGAGATTTGTATGGGATGTCCTAGTAGCAGCTTCGAGGCCTTACGATGTCATCTTGGGTATGGACTGGTTATCCACATTCCATGCTCAAATAAACTATTTTAGGTGCAAAGTGTAGTGTGTCCGTGAGGATGGGATCAGTTTTTCCTTCACCAGGGAGAAGGGAACCTTTGCAACTTAGGATGGATTTTTCCGAAGGAGGTTGCAGCTGATCACACATCAGTTGGATAGACTTACCCTTGGAGTAGTTGACAATAGGATTTCGAGCTATATTGTAGTGGTGGACCAATATGTTGATGTCTTTCCTGATGATGTTTTGGTACTACCTCCTTATAGAGAGGTAGAATTCTACATTAACCTGTACTCTGGGATGACACCGATATCTACACCATCATATCGGATGGATCCTGTAGAGCTCCATGAGTTGAGGTTACAACTAGAGTACTTGTAGAGGAAGGGGTTCATAAGGTCTATTGTTTCTCCATAGGTATCCCTGATTTTGTTCTCCAAGAAGTCAGATGGGAATCTGAGGCTTTTTGTGTACTATCGGCACCTGAACCAGGTGACCATGAAGAACAAGTATCATATGTCGAGGATTAATGATCTCTTTGACTAGCTAAAGGGAGCTCGATGGTTTTCGAAGATAGACCTCAGATTGGGCTATCATCAGCTCAGAGTACGAGATGAGGATGTACCAAAGATGGCCTTCAGATGATGGTATGGACACTATGAGTTCTTGGTGATGACTTTTGGTGTAACCAATTCCCTAGAAGTTTTCATGGGACTCATGAACAAGATCTTCCAGCCATACCTCAATCACTTTGTGGTGGTCTTCATTGATGACATCTTGATATACCCAGCATTGGAGGAGGAGCACGCCACGCACCAGCAGATAGTTCTGGATACACTCTGAGAGAACCAACTTTATGAAAAGCTCTCTAAGTGACAGTT
This sequence comes from Viscum album, assembly GCA_963277665.1. Classification (NCBI taxonomy): domain Eukaryota; kingdom Viridiplantae; phylum Streptophyta; class Magnoliopsida; order Santalales; family Viscaceae; genus Viscum; species Viscum album. The sequence continues at coordinate 1,973,167,348 of OY728157.1, read as the reverse complement.
CTAGATACGAGAAGTCCACTACCTAGGGCACGTTATCTCAGAGGCTAGAGTTGCAGTGGATCCAACGAAGATAGAGGTGGTTGTTACTTGGGAGCCACCCAGGAGAGTAACTAAGGTGTGGAGTTTCCTAGGATTGGTTAGGTACAATCAGAGATTTGTACCAAACTTCTCCAGGGTAGCGGCACCCTTTTCATCTTTGATGAAGAAGGGTCATCCTTTCCGATGGATGGAGAAGTGCCAATAGATTTTCTAGGAGATGAGGCGGAGACTGATGAGTGCCCCCATCTTGAGGCTACCAGAAGGGGGAGTTGGGTATGTGGTCTATTATGACGCATCCAGGACCGGACTAGGATGTTTCATTATGCAAGAGTAAGTGGTGATCACATACAGCTCACTTTAGCTAAGACAACATGAGAATAACTACACTAAACATGACCTAGAGTTAGTAGCAATGGTCTTTGTGAAGAAGATGTGGCGGCACTACTTGATGGGTGAACGGTTTAATGTTTAATCCGATCACAAGAGTCTCAGTTATATCTTCTCACAAAAGGACCTGAACCTGAGACAACGATTATGGATAGAGTTCCTCTAGGACTATGAATTTGAGATATTCTACACTCTTGGGAAGGGGAATGTAGTAGCATATTCACTCAGTAGGAGGTCTGGTCTACAGTTGTTGAGTGAGGTGACAGAGCAACAAGTTGTGTTGTAGTTATCCTTTGTGGATAGTGATGTAGCAGATTACCTCCAGTATATGACAGTTACTCCCCCACTCCTTTAGCGAGTCAGGGAGGCACAGCTTGGGGTCATAGACTATGTGTCCCGATGTGCTCAGATATCCTCATGATAGGCTCCTGATGGATTTTCTAAATGTGGGGACCACGTCATCTTCTTTAGAGAACACACCATGGTACCAGTGACTCTACGAGAGGAGGTTTTGAGGGAGTTCCACACATCCCCCTTGGCAGTACATCTTGGAGTGGGGAAGATGTACCAGGACCTCCAGCATCAGTACTGGTAGCCAAGGATAAAGAAAGTAGTGGTGGACTTCGTATCACGATGCCTCACTTTTCAGCAAGTGAAGGTCGAGCATCGGGTACCAACAGGCTTAGCTCAGCCACTTGAGGAACCGGAATGGAAGTGGGATAGTATATCCATGGAAAGCGTGATAGAGATACTACATACGTCTAGGGGACATGATTCCATTTGGGTTATCATTGACTGACTCACCAAGTCATCCCATTTTCTACCCATCTGAGAGTTGGGATCAATATAGAGCTTGGGATGCCTCTACGTATAGGAGATTGTACAACTTTACAGGGTTCCATCGATGATCATCTCATATCGTGACGCTCATTTTACATCCCACTTGTGGAAGGGATTATAGGATGCATTTGGTACTCAGCTACGTTTGAGCACCGCCTTCCATCCTCAGACAGATGTTCAGACAGAGTGGACCATACAAATACTCAAGGATATGCTTCATGCTTGTGTCCTTGATTTTGGAAATAGTTGGGAGGACCACCTTACACTAATGGAGTTCGCTTACAACAACAGTTATCACTCCACCATCAGCATGGCTCTGTTTGAGGCCCTGTACGGGTAACCTTACAGGTCACCACTATGCTTGACAGACATAGGGGAGTCAGCACTTATGGTTCTAGAGTTGGTAAAGGCTACTACAGAGAAGGTGTAGATCATCCAGGAGAGGATGAAGACTGCACAGAGCCAGCAGAATTCTAATGCCGATAGAATATAGAGACCCTTGTATTTTTAAAAGGGATACCATGTCTTCCTACAGGTCTTGCCCCGACAAGGATTACAGAGGTTTGGCCAGGGTGGAAAGCTATCTCTAACATTCATCACACCATTCCAGATCCTTATCAGAGTATGTGAGGTGGCATATCATCTAGATCTTCCCCCATAGATGCACCAAGTGCATAATTTTTTCCATGTGTCGTAGCTGAGGAGGTACCTGCAAGATCTATCACATGTTATCGACTGAAGTGAGCTAGACATCGATAATGGAGAGACATTTTCGGAGTTCCCGGTGAAGATAGAGGATCGATAGGATAAGTTCCTTCATGGGTGGTCGATTCCTCTGGTGTGATTTCATTGGTACCACAGTAATCTACAGGAGAGCACATGGGAGTGGGAGGCTCAGATACATGCTCAGTACCCCCATTTGTTCCCCAAGTTTTGTTCTAGCTTTTGGAGACGAAAATCCCTAAGGTGGGGAGAATTTAAAGACCCATAAATTACATATAATTTTTTTTTTAAATTATTTGGGATTATTACAAATCTTCAAAAATTGACGGCACTTGATTCTGAGGCCCAGTGTGCCTGGAATGGATTTTTGAACTGTTTTTAAGGTATGTTCATTAAACATATGGATGGTTTTTTCTAACTTCTGAACTGGTGCTCGGAATTAAAATATAAGGGCACCGTTAAACTTGTAGTGATGGTATTTTCTTAAAGGAGGCTTAACTTAGATCACAGTAGGTTGGGAGAAAAAATAGTTTTACAGAATTTTTGAAGAATAATAAAATAACATAAAAATGTTATTTTATTTTTCTACCACCTCTTGAGTGATGGTGACGGGGACCACAGAGGCGGTCGAACTTTTAATAAGGGAAATTAAATTCCTGGTTACACATAGGTTGTGTAACCACCCTTCATTTAATTATTAAGATTCATTAAACACACCAATTAATGAACCATTAATTTAAAGGAGATTTAAACTCTAAAATTATCCTTTTAATTATTTCAAACATCAAAAAAAAGGAGGATTGGTGGATCGTGGGAGAATCCTTGATGAAGAACCGAAGAATTAACTTACCTCCCAAGAAGAACGGAGTCTTGAACGACATCATTGGAGGAATCAATCTGGGTTCGATGAACGTCGATGGCTTCAACGAACATAATTTATCCTTCTACAACCGTGACAACTCCTCTAAATCCGAGGTAGGGGTTTTTTATGTTTAAATTCAAGAGAATTTGTTTCTTTTCTTCATTCTTGAAAAGCATAATGAATGTGGATCAACCAAAATGATTTGATCCTCGATTTGTATGAAACTGTGGGTCTTTATTGACGGAAAAGATTTAATGTGGTTAATCTTTATATATGTGATCATTTATTTACTACCCACTTGATATGATGCTAACACGGAGGGCGCGGGCCAAACAAAAAAGGCATGGACCCTCTTCTGCATTAGTTTTTGTCGCGTTCTTTGGGTGAGGATTTTCAACTCGACGGAATCCTGAATCTGGGAGCCACACAGAGACGACGGCATCCCAGGAGGCCCTTAGGAACATTTGAAAGTGAAAACAGACCATCGGAGCTCACCCAGTGGCCCACAGAAGCCCCGCTGGTGTGGAACCGGCACTGGCAGGTGATGGCGGTGGCCGGCTATCACTAGTCGTGGAGGAGAAGTGTCACCCAGAGCCACTATGATGGACAGTAGGGGAGACTGGTGTCGGTCAGATGTGGTGGCAGCAGGGCGGCGCATTGTCATGCACTACAGAAGGAAAGCTTGGCATCAATCCATGGAGGAGGGGACACATTCCCCATGAGTCCTGCTAATAGGGTGGTGGTGCCATGTGGCATTGCCAGTTGAGGAATCCCAAATGGCTTAGCCATTCGAGAAGGGGGGCCACCAAGCTGGCGGACCGCGCCAGCCACCAGGCTGGGTCACCTGGCAAGCCGCTCCCAGCCCAAGTGGGTCGGGCCGGCCCAACTAGTTTGGGCTAAGCTGGGTCAGGTTGGCCTAGGTCGGGGCAGTTTGGGTCGGTAAGACCGGGTCCGACCAGACCCGGACCCTTTTCGGCCCAGATACGCTTAAAAGGTCGTATCTCACAAACCAGACGTATGTTTGACGAACCACCTGTGGTGATAGAATACTTGGAAGAAGATGATCATTTTGAGATACTCCACTAGAGTTTTGAAGAAATTTGGTGTACAGCTAATATGGATCTAACCCAAATCTAACCAGGTTCTCGATACTAAAATGCTTATAACTCACAAACTGGGCGTCTAATTGATGCACTGTCTATTACATTGGGACCCTTACGACATAGAGGTCCTTTGGGTTACTCATTTTTGTATAATCTTGATAGTTGAGGCATGACCGATATCTTGAGTATAGGATACTGCGGAACTCAAGCACACCGATAGCAGAGAATCCTGTGATTGGTTGTCAATTGAAGAGATACCTTGTATGAATCATCATCATAGAGACCCTGTGTAAATCAGAATCATAGAAACCCTATGTGAATCAGCATCATAGAGACCCTATGTAGATCAGCATCATAGAGACCCTGTGTGGATCAGCATCATAACGACCCTATGTGGATCAACATCCTAGCGACCCTGTGTGGATCAGCAGTGTGTGACCCGATGAGGACCAACCTTAGAGTGGCCCATTGTGGATCGATGACATATGACCCTGTGTGGATCGATAATGGAATGACTTCTTCATGGTTTAGTTATCAAAACTTCCTAATGGAATAAAATGATATAGCTTAAGACTAATCATCTTTATTCCCAAACTTTGAGTTGAATACCTGGTTTGAGATGGGTCTTTTCCTATGTGATTTTTGATTGAGATAATGCCTTATGGTTTTTCATTTATGGAATTTTGGGAGACCTTCGGGGGTCTTGGTGTCCCTATTGAGTATTTTTGTACTCAACCCTGCACGCGCTTCACCCGCACCTTGTTTTGTCTTCTGCAGACGATGAGCAGCTTGGCTAAGACTTTAGGAGCCCGGACCAAGAGGTACAAAGAGGTGACTGGTTTATGTGGAGAGTTGTGGAGATGAGTTGTAACTACCCTTCAGGTAGGATCCTTGGTGGAGAATATCAGGATTTGTTTTCTATGGTAGTTGTATCTTTCATTTGGGCTTGTATTCTGTCCCATTTACATTCAGTATACACTTTTACTACTGTAGTTTTAAAACATGGTTTGAATCTTTTCGTTTTCTTGGTCTGTGTGTTTGCAGGTTTAAAGGAAATGCCTTCCCACTTTCAAGGATATTCCTTTCTAGTGTTGGTCTCCAACTCATGGCCTATGGAAATCGGGCTTGGGGTAGTCACAGAACGGGCCCCAGGGAACGGGTCGTGACACTAATAGTTCAAGAGACTCACCAATTTTTGATACATTGATGATAACTCATGGATGCCCAGATAGAAAATGAGTCACTGATGATGACTCACCGATGCCTAGACAGACTGATAGCACAAACAACTCATTGAAGCACAGAGTCACCAATACCGATGGAAAGGACTCACCAATACAGAGAGTCATTGACGATGACAGACCGATGCCAATGATTCACTGATACTTATGACTCACCGATAGTCATACATACTATTTTTAATTTATTAATTCAAATTTATATCTAACGGTCACATTTAGACAAATTAATGTTTCTGAAATTATTTAATGTTATCTGTAGGACATTCAGTAGATAGTACGATGTATATGCATGTGGGGAAATCTTCATGTCTACTGGACCTCGAAGTATAAAATAATCACAAGCCGGATCATTATAAATATGAAGAATAGTGCTGAAAAGTAGCAAAAAAAGAAGAACTACAAAATCTTTCAACTCTTCAGCTAACTTAAAACCCCAATGAACTCAAAGTTAGAACATATGGGGAGATCAACAAGATAATGTAAACCTACTGAGGTGACCTGAACATCCTAACAACAAGAAGATTAACACTTCATACTCCTAGAAGCCAGAGCACAAAAGACTATGATACCCTATTTTGGATCCAAATTCCAGAAGAAGACTCAAACTTCATTTATACTACATCAAATGAGTTCAAAGCTACATTTCATAACACAAAGAGACTTCTAAACCGTATTATACTTCTTTAGCTATGTTGTGTTCTTTTATTTACATTTTTGAGCAGTTTGTGTATATGTATCTTACATACACACTAACTCGTGTGCATAACTAGAGGATACTTGATATCCTAAAACTCACTCTCATTATTATTCTTTGTATCCCATGTAGAATTGTGGAAGAGGTCATGTGTGACTTGTTTGTTGTTTTTCCCACAAATAAATTTGGTAGAGAACAAGTGTGACCTGGACAATCTTGTGTGATTTTGTGAACCCCTATCCCGAGTGTGGATCAAACTTTTTGTTAATTTAAACTTATTGGTGTCAAGTGATCACCAAGTGGAGAGGATTAAGTCTCATCTTGAGACTAAACCTCTTTTTTATATCACTGTTTTTGTTTTACCTTTTAGTTTTTAAACTATTTTTATCACATATTTTGTAAAAATAAATTGAACTTTGATACTTATTTTAGCAGGTGTTTATAACTATTTTGAACTAGTAAGTTAGTTTCAAAAGTTATATTAATATTTTAGATTAGTATAGATTATAAATAATAAATATTTTTAGAAATTAATTGAACATTCGGGACTCTTATAAATTCACTACAAACTGACTTAGATTATATTTTTAATTGGGGGAAATTTTCAAAGAACCAATTTTAATAGAAATTTTTATAGATACTCAATTCACCCCCCCCCCCCTCTTGATTACTCTACTTTGACCAACATTTGGTATCAGAGGAATTTGGAATTTTCAGATTTCAATGTTTTTTCAAGTTTTTTTCAACTGTGATTTTAGTTAGAATTCAAAGATCTTATAATTTCTGTTATTTCTAAATTTTTATCTCTTTAAAATATTTTCAAAATTAATATTATAGATAATATAATAGAAGGTGATGCTACCAATAGAACTCAATTATTTAATGGAACAAATTATTCTCAGTTGAAGCTTAAGATAAAAATAAATCTAGAAAGCATGGGATTTGAAATCTAGACTACTATTGAAAGTAAATATGAAATCCCTAAAACTGCTAGAAATACTTATGTTGAACCTACCAAGACTACCTATAACAATAACTATAAAGAAATTAATGCTCTATATTGTGCGCTACGAGATGAAGAGTTTAATCGCATTTCTACTTGTAAAACTACCCATGAGATTTAGGACACTTTGTTTGTTTCCCATGTGGGAACATCTAATGTGAAAGAGATGATACTAAATACGTATACTATTAAATATGAAAATTTTAGAATGAATACTAAGGAATATATTTCTAATATGTATCTCAGGTTCAATGAAATTGTGAATACCATGATTTCTTTAGGAATAGATGTTACTACCAAAGAACAAATCATGAGAATTCCTATATACTTACCTAAAAGATGGATAGGAACCTCTGTCACAATTATAGAATCATGTGACATCAGAAAATTACATATCAAAGAACTCATTGTAAAGTAGATGATGTATGTAGAAGAGTTTAAAGTCAATAAGGAAGAGGAGTAAAATCCAAAAAGAAAATTTGTAGCCTTCAAGACTACCAATTCCAAAAGAAAGAACAAAGAGAAAGTCCAAGTTTTTGTTGATAGCATAAGTAGTGAAGAATCAACTTCATACAGTGATGTGGAAATGGCCCATCTTTCCAGAAGATTCATGAAATTTTATAGGAAAAAGAAGTTTTTCAGAAAGCCCAATTACAAAGGGAAGTATGACAACAATGTAAATTGGAAAAAGGATTGCAAAATAAATGAAAAATTAGAGGATATTGTTTGCTATGAATACAAGAGGAGAGGACATGTCAAGGCTGACTGTCCAAAGTTAAAATACAAAAATAAGTATGAGAATATTGATAGAAAGTATAAGAAAGCTATGAAGGCCACCTGGAGTGACTCTAAGGACATCTCCAGTGAATCTGCTCCTCATGATGAGAAATATGACATGAAAAATATGTGTTTTATGAAAAACACATCTGAGGTTACCTTAGATTCACCTATACACAATTCTTATTATTCTGAAAATGAAAGTGATTTTGAAAATATGACAAGTGATGAATTTTTTGAGTATTGTGACATAAAAGAATATACTTGTAATGAACTTAAAGATAATTATAAGTCCTTAATGAAACAACATGCTCTTAATATAAACTTTAAATCTAAACTTTCTACTGAAAAAGAAAATAATTCTCAACTACTCAAGGAAAACAATGAGTTAAAAATGTCTAATGAGAAATTGAAGAAGGATTTAGAAAATTTTACTGATGAGAAAAACACTCTTACTCAAATTCTTAGTAAACAGATAGCTCCTAAGTATACTTCTAGAATAGGATATCATCCAGGAAAAAGGAATTTATTAAAAACACATTTTACACCAAAATCGGGAAAATCTGCTTCCTTTCCCAAAAATCATGATTTTAATGATGTTGGAGTTGGTGGACTAGAACCAACTACTTTTTACTTAATTCATTAATAAATACCTTATCACATCTTGATTGTTCTTCTGCATGAAAATTCATGTGATAATGTCCTAAGGATATCTATTTCATTAAAGGGTCATAGTGGATCCCTACTATGATGAGAACCCAGAAGTGTCATAACACTGTTCTTGAATATATGTTTTTTGGCCAGATGATGTTATTTGAGGGAAACAAATAATATAGACTATTAGGGGTGATGACTCATAAAACTTTTAGTCACCTTCTCATGGTGTGCGCCCTTAGTAATGTCCAGGAGGATATTATGAGAACGACACCCGCCAATAGGAAAACTACATTTCATAGTGTCCTTGTATGTTTCTATCTGTGGATGTGTATATTGGTCCTTAGACTTTAAGATTATTATTATTGGGTATTAAAACTCACACACTTATATTTATTGAAGAAAAACGTGATGACACACTATTCGCAGTGAGGTAGGATATGTTGGGTGCGTCACGAGTAATATTGAATTAATAGATAATGCGAGAAAGGATTTTTCCCTTCTATTCCATAATGGAAGTAGATATCTCAGGCCCATTGATGGAATTTATATAGCCTAAATAAATCCATGTTCGTGGTGAGGAATGGGAAAGTTCAATCCATAAATCCAAAGAAAGAATAATTGAGCACATGGGTTGATGGAAGTAGCATGAAACCCGCTTGATTCGAGATATCGAGTCAAAGGGATTACATTACATGGTAAGAGTTTGTAGGAGGTGACATGTCATTGCAGTGTTAACTTATTTCTATATGGGTGCCTTGGCATGTTTCTAAATGCTAACCTTGTACTTTAGGTAGGCTCTACCTAATGCCACTGAGAAAGAGGCCTAGAGGGTCACACACTAAGTGTGTCCAAGTATCTTAGTTAAATATTAATTTAACAAGTTGAATAAAGATTATTCCCGATTGTGGTTTAATAATTATTCAAGGATGCCTGATCACATTTATTTTGACACTAGTTATTTGAGAGAATATATTGTGGGAGAAATAATATATTTATTAGTGAGTAATGTAGTGATATTTATTTGAGAAATAAATATCCATTATTCAAGGTCTAATAAATGTGGTGGATGAAATAAATAGAATAGAAAAACAAAAGTACACAATGTGTATATTAATATACACGTCGTGTATTTTTTCTAGTAATTTGTAAGAAATAATATTATTTATTTAATTAAATAATATTATGTGTAATTCGTTGGGTGCATGTCAAGTAATAATAATAGTCAACTATTATAATTAGATATGGTACTAGGAATTAAATGAAATGAATAAATTATTTTGGGTAATTAATTCATTTTATTATTCTAAGTAATTAAAATCTCAATTATATAATTCTCATTAGCCTATCCATTTTTGGGGTTGTGCACAATGGATCTAGAGAAATCTCTTAATACAAGAGATAATTATTTTCTTCCAAGAACAATCTAAAGCTACAAGAGAGAGATCCCCCTCCATCAGATCAAGGCGATCGAAGGCGGACATCATAAATGAAGGCTCTTCCACGCTAGCACCTGGAGATCCCTTCGGTGACATCCATAGATACATGGAGCATGTGTGGATCACCACTAGAGGAATCCTACACTTGTATTCTATGACACAATGATGGATCACATCTGATCATTACCTGAAACATCAATGGAGAGATAATTCCATCAAGGTAATTCTTGTCTTTTTATTAAATTAATTATAACCAACATATGATGATCTTCTCTATGGTTCCGGGACTCCCCTCTTTTCCTTCATTCTTATTTCTATTCCAAAGATTTAGAATTTTATTATCGTGATAGATCTGGAATTAAACGTCATTAATGACAAAAATTAAAAGTTGGGTACACCCACTAATGTGCTTCCACTACGCCCGGAACCTTCAACTGCAAGTTCTGGTTCTACAAAATCTTTTATTGCCTCGAGATTTTCTGGACCAAAAAAAATTTATTTTTCAAATACCTTATATTCTAAATAAAGAAGACCCATAAGACAATTGGTTGTTCCTAAATATTTTATTAATAATGTTACTGGACCCAGACAAATATGGGTACCAAAATCTTTTCCTGGATAAATTTTTTTGTAGGTAAACTTCCTAAAGAGCTCCTATAGAAATATTTGGTACTTGGACAGTGGTTGTTTAAGACAAATTATAGGTTACTACTGAAGGTTCAATAGTCTCATCAATATTGATGGAGTACATTTCACATTTGGTGACAATGGTAAAGGAAAAATCATTAGCTTAGGCCAGATTGGTAACCCTAACTCTATTTCAATTTCAAAAGTACTCTATGTTGATGGATTAAAGTATAACTTGCTTAGCATATCTCAACTATGTGATGATGAATTTAATGTAAAATTTAAAAATGATTCATTCCATGTTTTATATTCCAAGAATAAATTAGTATTTATTGCTCTTAGAAATGATAATGTATATGCTATAAACTTAGACACGCTAGCATCACAAAATATTTCTTGTCTAAGTTCCTTTCACAAAGAGACTTAGCTCTAGCATAGAAGACTAGAACATTGTAATGTACAATCCCTTGAGAAGTTGACTAGAATAGTTTTAGTTTAAGACATTCCCAAAATAGAGTTTCCAGAAAATGTAGTGTGCAATCCTTGTCAAAAAGAAGAGCAACATAAAATCTCTTTCAAACCAAATAAAGAAGTTACAACTTCTAAACCTCTCAAGTTGGTTCACATGGACTTGTTTGGACCATCTAGAGTTTCAAGTTTCAATGGGAAGCACTATGTTTATGTTCTTGTAGATGACTTCTCTAGGTATACTTGGACCTTTTTCTTAGATCACAAAAGTGAATCTTGCTCACATTTTACCAAGTATTCTAGGATTGTAGAAAATATTAGTGGACTTAAAATTAAATCTTTAATAAGTGATCATGGTCATGAGTTTAAAAATAAATACTTTGAATATTTTTCCTCAAAAAATTGATATAGTCATAACATTTATTCCCCTTGGACACCTCAACAAAATGGAGTGGTGGAGAGAAGGAATATAACCTTACAAGAGATTGATCGAACTATGCTCAATGAATATGACCTACTGATTTATTTTTGGGCTGAAGATATTAATATATCTTGTTACATAATAAGTAGATTCTTAATCAGACCTATCCTTAAGAAAACTCTTTATGAGTTGTGGAATAATTGGAAACCCAAGGTAAAATATTTTAAAGTGTTTGGATGTAAAGCTTTTATTCTTAACACTAAAGATAATCTAGATAAATTTTCCTCTAAGAGTGATGAAGGAATATTCCTTGGATATTCAACATCAAGAAAAGATTATAGAGTCTTTAATAAAAGAACAAAATGTATGGAGGAATCTATACATGTCAGGTTTGATGAAATAAATCCATATGAACCTAAGACCTCACTAGGAAATCTATAAGAGGATATGTCTAATCTGGATATTAATGCTAAACCTTCAGACCATCCTATAAAGGAATATGTAAAAACTTCTAGTTCTGGAAATTCTCTAGAATCTAGCCATAATGAACCATAACAAAATGATGAACCTGAAATAACTAGTTTTATTCTTACCTGGCCAACTAGGACCCTTAAAAACTATCCCTTAGATGCTATAGTTAGATATTTAGATAGAGAAACACAAACTAGAGATTTTTTGAGAAATCAGGTTGAACATCAAGCATTCTTGTCATGACTTGAACCTAAAAATATCAATGATTCTATAAATGGTGAATTTTGGGTGATGGATATGCAAGAAGAGTTTAACCAGATTGAGAGAAATAAATTCTGGAAGCTTATTGATAGACCAAAAGATACCTTGACCATAGAAACTAAGTGGGTGTTTAGGAATAAAGTTTATGAAGCTGGAAATACAGTTTAAAACAAATCTAGATTGGTTTCACAAGGCTATAATCAAGAAGTAATTGATTATGAAGAGACCTTTACACCAGTATCTAGGCTTGAAGCCATTAAAATCTTACTTGCCTATACAGCACACTTGGATTTAAAATATTATCAAATTGTTATCAAAAGTACATTCTTAAATGATTATATAATTGAGGATGTTTTTGTTAAAAACCCCCAGATTTTACAAATCCACATTTTCCAAATCATGTTTTCAAATTATCTAAAGCTTTATATGGTTTGAAACAAGCTCCAAGAGCTTGGTATGAAAGGTTAAGTAACTTTATTATTTATAAAGGTTTTACAAAATGAGTTACAGATCCTAATTTATTTATATAAAGAATTTATAAATAAGTTTTAATAGCTAAAATATATGTAGATGATATTATCTTTGGATCTTCTAAAAAATCTTTATGTAATGATTTTTATAAAATGATGCAAAGTGAATTTGAAATGAGTTTGATGGGTGAACTTAAATATTTTCTTGGATTTAAAATATTTCAGAACAAAGAAGGTATTATTATAAATCAAATTAAATATACTAAAGATATTTTGAAAAGATATGGATTTGATAGAATTAAGAGTAGTGAAACTCCTATGAGTTCTGCATGTAAGTTAGATCTTGATGAAAATGTGAAATATGTTGATCAAACTACTTATAAAGGAATGATTGGGAGTTTTCTTTACTTAACTACTAGTAGGATAGATATCATGTTTAGTGTGTGTATGTGTGCAAGATTTCAAGATAACCCAAAATATTCACATTTAAATTTTGTTAAAAGAGTCTTTGAATACCTCAAATATACAAACTAATTTAGGATTGTTCTAAACAAGAAGAAAAACATTTTATTTTGTCAATTATTATGATACTGAATTTGGTGGATGTAAGTTAGATAGAAAAAGCACCTCTGGAACATGTCACTTTTTGGGAAAGTATCTAATTTCATGGTGTATTAAAAAGAAAAATTTATTTTCATTATTAACTGATGAAGCAGAGTACATTGTTGTAGGTAGTTGTTGTGCACAAATTTTGTGGATGAAACACACTTTACTTAACTATGGATTTTAATTCATACATATACCCATAAATTGTGACAATACAAGTGCTATTAACATTTCTAAAAATCCAATTTCTCATTCTAGAAGAAAACATATTAATTTAAGACATCACATTTTGAGAGAACATTATCAAAAAGGTGATATAACTCTTGGGTTTATTGGGACTGAGCATCAACTTGCTGACATTTTCACCAAACCCTTAAAATCTGAGAGAATAGGCTACATCAAACATGAACTAGGAATTATAAACCTATAAAGACTATCTGACCTTATCCACTTAGAAAAAATATGTTTTTTATGTGACACTGATCATTGTCAAACTGATCTTTCAAACCGATATGTCAAACCAATTTGTGAAACTGATCTGTTAAACTAATATGTGAAACTGATATGTCAAACCAATCTTTCAAACCAATCTGTGAACCTGATATGTGAAACTGATCTATCAAACTGATCTATGAAACCAATCTATGAAACCGATTAGGTGAAATCGATTCATTTGAAACCGATCAGAAGAATTCGATCACATGAATCTGATAGTGTAGTACCGTTAGTATGAAACTGATGCCTATAAGGACCTTTCAATAAATTTTTCTTTCTGAAATAAAATGACACAATTTTGTTTATTTTTTTTTCTGCTATTTTATTTTCTATTTTACGAGTTAAGATCCCTAAATGATAAATTTATTTTGATCCATAACTCTTCACTACCCTCACAACCTTTGAACCTTCTACCCTTTGACACTCTACCTCTCTACCCTCAACCTTTCAACTACCTCTTCAAACCCAAAACATATTAATGGAGAGAACAAAGCATGTGATGGAAGGATCAAGTGAATCGCCATCAGCCATGTGTCAGAAAAGAGAATCAAGTGGTGTAGTAGGTTCTATGAAGCCAAGATTAGGAAGTAGAGTAGTAACTACTGAGAAGAAAGTGTCTGCTGAGTGGTTGTTGTTAATCAGGTCACTTTTGCTTAAAGGATTGGAATCTCAAGGGTGGATCAGCTAGTTTACCAACAATTAGAGACCGTTTTAACCCAAGTTGGTACACGAGTTTTATCTCAATTTGAAATTATATTTGGAATAATCTGAGGATGTTAAAATGAAGTCAATAGTGAAGGGAAAAAGATATTTCTTTTTCTTTGAAAGAGTCTGTTGAATGTTTAGAGATTCCACATGAGGGCATCTATGTTTATTATCAGGGTAAAATTCCTCCAACATCAGACTTATTTTCATTTGAGAATGCTTTGAAATATTTGATTGGAAATGAGGAGTCAAGGAGAGATACTTCCACTGAGTTATATGGAGAGGGAAGACTACTCTTCAAATTTATTCAACATCAAATCTACCCAAGGAAGGGAGATTTTTCAACTGTGAAGTATCAAGATTTCTTCCTGAATTATCTGTTGAAGAATGGTGTGAAGGTGAACTTATGTAGGTACCTCATGGTACACATCTCTGATATAATTAAACCATAAAATAAAGAAACTTTTTTATACTACCCTATGATGATCTCTGCAATGTTAAATAAGATTGGATGTGTAGAGGATGGTGATGAGGTAATCACTGCCTGTAGTGGCTTCTTCCTATATAAGAAAATCTGCAAGAAGATGAAAATCTTTTGGAACCCATGGAGGATAATGTGGGAAGTAGATGAGGAGAAACTGTATGAGGATTACAATCCCATATATCATCCTACCAAACCAATGGATCAAGATGATCCAGGTCTTAAACCTGGTGAGGAGGTTGTTTATTCAGATGAAGAGGGAGTATTTCCTGAGCTTCCAAGAGAGGAGGGGTCATATATAGATGATAGGAGTGACCCAGATTTATCTAAAATTCCTAAAGATATGTCTTATGGACCTGCTAGTCCACCATTGGAATCACCCTCTCGAGAACCTTTGTTGGGAGATGAAGAAGGGGAAGATATTGAGGTCTCTGGATTTAAAGGATATGTAAGCAGAACAGATGGTGATGATGATGGTGGTGGTGGTGATGATGATGAAGATGATGACAATAGTGATAATTTGAGTGAATCACTAAAAGTAGGACAAGAAGATGTTAATTCTGGAGAGTATTTTGTTCATGGAGAAGAAGATGAGTTTGATAGGCTAGCTGGTGTTGTTTCTGTTGGATAGGATGATGTTGGTCATGATGATGATGGAGATGTTGGAAATAAGGTTGGATATGACCACCATGATTTTGATGCTCAAGGAATCATCTAGGAACTAAATGAAATCATGGATGGAGAACGAGAGGAAGAGGTTGAGGATCAAATTGCACCTATGCCTCAGATTGAGGAAGAGCCTCAAGGAGCTGCAGTGGTTGGAGTTCAAGTAGAACCTCAAGATCAATTAATTTTAGTGCCTAGAAATGTTTTTTTGGATAAAGGACAGGAAGAATATGATAATGATGATGAAGCTCAGGATGATAGAGAGACTCAAGGAAGAAGAGTAAGGATTGACACAGTGGAGCCTTGAGACTGGACTTGTTCTGGTGAGTGGGATAGAAACCCAGGTTATATCCTATTTGGGTTGGACTATGACTCAGATGAGGAGATGGTAGCTCCTCCTCTTGCTCCACAAGTTGTTGTGGAACCGTTTGCTCCTTCTTCACTTATCTTACCTTCTAATGAGACTTTTGTACATAAAGTGCTTAGTGACTATGTCACTAATGATAATTTATATCTTTTCAATACTGATATATGTTATTCAATGATATATGTTATTGGAGTCATAAATGAAGCTTCTACTTCCATGGGAATTTTAGAAGCTGATGCTTCCAAGATTGCAAGAATGGTCATTCAAGAGATTAATCATAACTTAATTACTACATTTGATACCATAATTAGAAAAATATAATGCTAAGATAATAAGTAAAGAGGATGAGTAATGAGTTGTAATCTCTGACCACTTATTTCAAAACCACACTTGGTGGTGTTATGGAGGTTCTTAGAAACCTGGTTACATATCTAATAAGTACATATTTGAAGAATTTGAAAGAGGATATTGGAAAAATGATCTCTGGTGAATCTAGTTTGAGATCTACAAAACCTGCAGCTGATATTGAGTCCTTTAGGATTGGGATAAGAGAAGAGATCAAGGGTATTCAAAGTAATTCTGATAAGGAGACCCTTTCCAAAGTTCACAAAAACACTGATCTTGTTTATAATGTGGTGAGATAGTGTACCAATAAAGCCTATGCTAATCAGAAGGAAATCAGAGAAAAGGTGGATAAGTGTTTCTCAAACATCTATACTAAGTATGATTTGATTAACAACTTCAAGTATTTGGTTGAAAATATTAAGATACCACCTGTGACTGAAGACTTTCAAAGGCAAGTGGGCCAGTTGAGGGAGTTTACACCCACCTTGGAAAATTTCATGGAGAACAAGGAAGATTTTGAGAAGGCAAAGTAAGATAGAGGTGAAATAATCAATGATTTCATCAAGATGTTGAATCCTTACTTGTATGTTTAGGATGAGGAAATAGTGGTCCTAGCTACTACTTCTATTGGACCTAGTTCTCTGCATCCTACTCAGATGTCAATTCCTCAAGCCTTATCTCAGATTCATCCAGTGATCTAGGAGAAACCTCAGAGTCATGTTTTGTTAGAAAAAAGACCAATCCTTATAGAAAATGTTTCTACTGGTGTTGCTTTTCATAGTATAACTATTGGATCAGTCCTTCCTACATCAACAAAACCCTATCCTATACCTACCATTGACCCTTCAAACAAATGGAAATCCCCTCAAAATCCCAAGCCTTGAGTTGTGGATCAATTTTTGATAGGGCTTTGTACTTTTATTTTTTATTAATGTATTTTGATGATTGTACTCTTTGTAATTTAATGATTGTCACTTTTTCCTTCACTTTGTTTCCACTTTTATTTGTGTTAATTTTCTTTATTCCTTTTATTTTTACCATTTTTCTAATCCCAAAGGGGGGAGAAAGATATGGATTGCCTATAAAGATTTGGATGGAATCAATTATTAATCTAAGGGTGGAATAAATTATTAATCTAAGGGGGATAACTCTAGTATAGGAAAGATGACATGTAATCAACAGAATATATATATATATATATCACCACTAATACAGATCACTCAGAATGTTCTAATATAAAGGGAGAGGATCATGACAATGCTTTGATATAAAGGAACCTTGTATATCTTTTCTCTGATACAATAATTGTGGGGGAGATTTAAAAGGAAATACCTTATACTTAAATTGAGAATTCACATTCATTGTTTGGTATGCTAAGTCAAAAACATTTTTTCCTTAACATCAAGTATAACTCATTAATGTTATGATTTTTTATTATAAAAAAGGGGGATATTGTTAGAACCTTTGTGAGATAATTTTTTTATTAATCACAACTTATTCCAATTTACAAATCCTTATAATTCATATATTATGTTTCAAGTAATGATAATCATGTCAATGAATATTTATAAGTAAATAAATTATGTCACATGGTATAATACATTTCAATGAGTCAATATATTAGGATATTTGTGTCTTAATATATTTACAAGTGTATATTTACATGTGTTTATTAATTTCACTTTATCTAATATTTTTTTGTATAAGAAAGTCACTTTGTAAGTTTCTTAAAAGTCCCTGACACCAATAGTTCAAGGGAGTCACCATTGGATGAATTACCGATGGGGACTCACCGATAGAGGAAGTCATTGATGGATTAATTAATGATAGAACAAATGTCAAACCAATGGACAAGTCATTGATGATCAGTCACACTGATAGTTCAAGAGACTCACTGATGGGCAACACATTAATGATGACTCACCGATGACGAGACATAAAATGATTCTGATGATGACTCACTGATGGCCGGAAAAATCGATAGCACAAATGACTCACTGATGT
This sequence comes from Viscum album, assembly GCA_963277665.1. Taxonomy (NCBI): domain Eukaryota; kingdom Viridiplantae; phylum Streptophyta; class Magnoliopsida; order Santalales; family Viscaceae; genus Viscum; species Viscum album. Next base: position 1,973,149,199 of record OY728157.1, on the reverse strand, counting down.
CCAAAGTCACTGATGTCTATAGAAAGGACTCACTAATATAGAGATTCACTGATGATGACAGATTGATGCCAATGAGTCACTGATACTTATGACTCACCGATAGTTATAAATATTATTTTTAATTTATTAATTCAAATTTATATCTAATGGTAATATTTAGCAAAATTAATGTTTCTAGCATTATTTAATGTTGTCTATAGGACATTCAGTAGACAGTACAAGGTACATGTATGTATGGAGATGTTCATATCTATTGGACCTCGAGGTATAAAATAATCAAAAGCTGGATCATTATAAATACAATGAATAGTGCTGAAAAGTAGCGAAAAAAGAAAGACAAAATATTTCAACTCTCAAGATTACTTTAAAATCCAAAGAACTCAAAGACAGAACATACAGAGAGATAAACAAGACAAGATAAACCTACAGAACTGACCTACACATCCTAAAAACAAGAATTTGAACACTTCATACTCCTGGAAGCCAGATCACAAGAGACTACGATACTCTTTTTGGAGCCAACTTCCAAAATTGGACTCAAACTTCATTTCCACTACATCAAACGAGTCCAAAGTTGCACTACATAACACATAGAGACTTCTAAACCTTATTATAATTCTTTATATTTTTTGTGTTCTTTTATTTACATTTTTGAGAAGTGTGTGTATCTGTCTGTTACACGCACACTAACTCATGTTAATAACTGGAGGATACTTGGTATTCTCAAAATCCCTCTCATTATTATTCTTTGTATCCCACATAGAACTGTGGAAGAGGTCGTGTGTGATTTTTTGGTTGTTTTTTCCCACAAAGAATTTTGGTAGAGGTCAAGTGTGACCTGGATAGTCTTGTGTGATATTGTGAACCTTGGTCCAGGGTGTGGATCAAACTGTTTATTAATTTAAACTAATTGGTGGAAGGTGATCACCAAGTGGAGAGGACTAAGTCTCGGCTTGATATTGAACCTCTTTTTTATATCCATTGTGTTTTTACCTTTTAGTTTTTAATCTATTTTTATCACATATTTCGTAAAACTAAATTGAACTTTGATAGTTAGTTTAGAAAGTATTTATAACTGTTTTGAACTAGTAGGTTAGTTTCAAAAGTTTTATTAATCTTTTAGATTATTATAACTGAGAACTAATAAATCTTTTGAGAAATTAATTGAACATTCAAGACTCTTATAAATTCACTACAAATTGACTTAGAATATATTTTTAATTGGGAAAATTTTTAAAAGAACCAATTTTAATAGAAATTTTTATAGATACTCAATTCACCCCCCTCTTGAGTACGCTACTCCGACCAGCATGAATGAAATTAGGGAAGAAAGGTCTTAGTCCATGGTTTGATAACACAGGTACATTTTCTATTTATTTTTCATTTAAATTCAATTTGATAATTCATTCGATGAAACTTTATTATTGAATTACTTTCCTTTTATTTATTGAGTGTTTAATTTTAGTATGCCTTCAGGCCACCAAATCACACCTCCTACAATTGTCAAATTGGATAACACCTCAACCGAGAATACAATTCCTAAGAGACCTAGATCCACCGTATGATGTTTTATCCCTTCAGGAAACCCCAACTCCACCGTATGAAGGGTTTTCCCAAGATAAGTGAGGGAAAAATAATTAATAAAATAAAATAAATGGATTTGGAAATAATTTCATGTTGTACAACTGCCATACCCATGCAATAATCTCACATCCACCATGAATAGAATAGAAACAAGTTGAATTGAAGCATAATAGGAAAGAACACCGTGAAACATCTTTAAGGGATAATCCTCAAGTTATTCACTTGTCATTAAAAGGTGAAAATAGATCAAAATAGAAATATAGAAGAGGGAGATAATGAGATTAGGGTTGGAAGAGAAATAGTGATGGAAGAAGAAAAGGAAAGACTTTAATTAAAATATTAATGCACGTTACATGAGAAAAGAAATTGAAAATAAAAAAGAAAATAATAAAGAAATCCTAAAGATACAGTATGGCTATAGGACTCCTCTCCAATTATGGTGTGGGACTCCCATTCATCATGGGTGAACTATTCCTTATATAGGATAAGGGGGTTCCATCCTTTGGCCTTCAATTTCAAGATCTTCTAAATATCCCTTTAAGATCACCTCCAAATTCTATTCATCAAAAGTTGTCTCATGGTAGGATACTTTGATGGCCGAATATGAAATTTTGATATTCTATAAAGTTGTTAAAAAATATATTTTACATCTCACCAAAAAAGTAAAGCTTGATCCACCATATTTAGTAAAATATATGGCCCATTAATTCTGAAACTTTATTCTGGCCAGGTAGAATCTTTGAATTTCCTAAATATTCCTCCAATGTTGAGCATTTAAGGGCCACATTAATGAAGTAAAAAATCCACGATATTCAATATTAGAATGATCCTTTGAATTATATTTCAAATCTAGTTATAATCATCTTAATTGTATGTGTGTATCCTAATTTATGCTTAATTTACTGAGTTTGGGTTCACGCAGTCATCCAAAATGATTTCCCAATTTGATTGATTTTTTCTAGCCCTTATATTTATGAATTAGATCTTAGTAAAGAATAAAAAGATGAAGAACAAAAATTAAGGAATCCAAAAAAATTACATAAATTGGATATATATTTTAAATGTTATGCTTGAATTACCAAAATGATCAAAATCTATATAAATTCTAGATTTAAGAAATTTTCATATATTATCCCAAAACACATCATAAATCCAAAATTGATGAAAATAAGATCAAATTGAAAAATTGGTAGGTATTAAATCATTGAAAACATATAAAAATGATGAATATCACCCTTAGGGGTGACCCATGAATCTCACATGGAACTAAAATAGTCATGAAATAAATCTCACTTGGAAACTAAAATAGTCATAACATGAATCTTACCCTTAGGGGTGACCCATGTATCTCACTTGGGGTGTTATAAATAATTTAAAATTATGAAAAATTTCACCCTTTGAAACTAAAATAGTCATAACATGAATCTCACTTGGAAATCTAGGGTAACCCATCCATAAGTCATATTCTCATGAAAAAAATGAAAATATTCAAAATACATGAAGTAACCAAACAAAGTAGAATACAGTAGTAAAAATTATAATAACTCATAAACGAAATCATGACAAAAATGAACATAAACTTAACCCCAACATCATATTCAAATTATCTTGAAAGAAAAAAAAGAGAAACCTTGAACAGCTATGACCACCTCTAGGTGATCTGTGACCACTCACCCCATCCCAACATTATCCATCACAGACTACAATGAGTACCATCCAAGGAAGGTAATAACTAGTCACCTAAAAGAAAACATGAAGATGACATGCAACCAATTTTGTATGTAAGGTTTCGGATAAACATACCTAGTAGGATTCCACTAAATAATTTGTGTAATTACTTTAAAAGTATAGTTCATAAATTATATTTTGAATCATAGCATTAAAATATTTTTTCCACAAGTATAAGAAATAAAAAATATCATGACATTTACCAATTAATAAACATTGCCAATTTTCATTTGAAAAAAGGATAAAACCACACACTTTAAGGTAACAACTTTAAAACTTTGAAAGATTTTATTTAAATATTTAAAAACATCTATTTCATTATCACATAGAAATATTTTACCTAAAACCCTTGGTTAAAACAAGTTCCTTCATTTTCTCTAGAAAAACCACTTGAAATCCATTTTCAAAAAATCCCTTTTAAAATTATTTTTGGAAAATTAAATTAATCATGATAAAAAGGCATAAGATACAAGGATCTACCACATCATCAAGAAATAAACAATTTAAACCATGAACATACCCACACACTAGTATAATGCATTCCAAACAAGCTACATGACTCAAGAAAAAAGAAGGAAATCCCCTATATAATGTCATCAATGAACAAAGTATCATGGAAAAGTCACTAGGCTCTAAAATGATGATACTAGACCTAGTTTCCTTAGATCACTCTATCTAAGTGCTACCCTAGTGATATTGGAACCTATCATTTTTAATCCCTTCAGGTTGCTGAGTCTAAAAAAATCCCTAGGAAATCAAAACTCTCCTAGGGTGCTAAATGATGAGCAAACACAGAGCTACCATAACATGCATCCAAAACTCCTATTGTATCTTTAGGGTTCCCATGATGTTAATAAATGGAGTTTAGAAAAAAGAAACATATGAAATCGTAACATAATCAACAATAAAACTTTTTTAATAAACCCATCTCACCTCTAACACCTTCTTAAGAAACATCCCTTCTTCACAATCAATTCATATTAAAAAATTTACAATGTCCCCCTCAGGATCAAAAACCACGCCATGAAATATAAGAAGTGCGGAATAATTTTGGGTCTTATAATTTTTAATGAAACCCTTATTAAATCACCGAACAAGCCTTTTCTTTAAAAATAGATCGAAATTCAAATTCTTCTTCCATAATTTTGAAATCTCACTTTAAAATATTCTTTGAAACCCAACCAAGGTGAACCATCACTAAAACCATTTAAAAGTCATTTAAAATCCAACTTTACTTTATTTACAAAACATTTTTTAAAAAACAAAACTTATTCCCATTTCACAACAAAAATAGGTCCAAAAACATTTAACCATAAAAACCAATTTTAAATAATCCATAAAGACATTTTATCAAACACTTGTAACTAAAATCATCAATTTATAAAACTAGGAAATTAATAAACATCATTTTTCTAAGTGATAAAAACCTAAAACACTCATAAAATTTGTCACAACTAGTACATGTAGATTTAATTTGACAAAAAAAGCATTAGAAAGAACTATGCACCCAATGACAAGGAAATTAAAGGGAATTCACAAAAGCGCCTACCTCAATCCAAAAGAAACCATGTCAAAACATGTTTCCTTTGAAGGTGGACACACAAATAAGCAAGGAAACACCCTCACAAACTCTAAACACTATAACACCTAAAGTTAGATCACCTTGAACCCTAAATCCGACCATTTTCAGTGGGTAGGGCCCTTAGGGGAGTGAGAAATAAAAGAAAAATGGAAAGAGGGAGGACAAAGTAAGAATAATGAGAGGATATGGATTTCATTGAAACGGATACTTTGAATCAATGGAAATGACCAAAAATAGAAGGGGAAAGGTAGGGGAATACTCCATGATGTGTGTCCCAACCATGGTCAAATGAGGGATAGGGAATGAGGTAGGAGAAAGTTAAATTTGAAAAGGAATAAAGGGTAAATTAAATTTTTATGTGGATCTGGGAAGCTTTCATTATTAGGATACATGGTTTGGTAAACCATGTGCTGACCACATGGATCTCACTAGAACCACCTAGACACGCTTCACAGTTTGGGTACACAATTTACCAACTGTGTGCCAATCATGAAAACCCCACTACTAGAAACTACAGCATTGTGAATGGATACCTTGGACAGTTTCCCCTAATTGTATACAATTTTTGCACCAACACCCCAAGCCAGAAAGACTCACAAGCTTTCTATTGGGTCTTGTACAGTTTGGGACAAAAAATGTGATACCCATCTAGAAAAACTGTGCACCAAACAAAATGAGTTGTAAAGACTCTGTACAAGACCACACACATAGTTTCCCCTTTACCATGCTCTCTAATCATGAAACAAAGGAAAAATTATAGAAAAATTAAGTTTCAAGCTAGAAACTTCCAAAAATTTAAAATACCCCAAAATAATAAAAAATTAAAATCAACAATGACATGCAGGTTTCATAATTCACCCCACAATTACAATTTATACACTCAAAAAATACCTTGGTAAATTCAAAGAAATAAAAGGTCAAAATTATAAAACAAAAACCCAATTGGTTTGAGGGAAGGAAAAAAACTTGAAAATAATCGTCTCAAAAGGAAGTACAACCTTTGAAACTGTTCCTTGAAATCCATGGGCGAATTATCAAACAAATTCAAATAACCACAATAAAGATATTATCCACAACCATCCAACACAAGTTATAAGAATATAGATACAAATTATAGGTCTTTCTACCATTTATAATTTATCCAAAATGGTAATATCGAGGATAGAAACACCTTTATACCCAACATCATTGAATTTCAAGGAAACCATGATCTTCCACTAAACAAAAAACTACTCACAAAACCAAATCTACAACCCAAAGGAAAAATCACTACCATATAAAATTCAAGAGACCATTGAAAATGGTTCATCCATAATTCCATTGGAAGTATTTAACTAAAACCAATGAAAAAACCCACAAGCATGTCCCATTATGAAAAACATGGGATCAAACCTTGGGTATAAATACTAAAATATAGGTAACCTAGGACCACCACTCTAGGTCACCACCTCATAGTGAATGCATATAAATCAAATTCCTACACTAGCAAGCAATCAGTTTCCCTAATACAACACCTATCCTAGGTACTCAAGTATAGACCCAGGTGTTTCCCATATTCAACCCATCTAGACCAAGCCTCAACTCAAACATCGTCATGGGAGTAGGATCCTCATGAAACAAAAATAGTCTAACACCAAAGCATGAGCACCACCCTAAAATATCGTAATAAATGGGGAACTACCCAAGAGGACTCAAGTACATACATCACACACAGGTCACCTCAAAATCTTAATCAATCATAAATCCAAAAATGATAAGTCATAGGGATCAAGATAAGGAACTATGCCACTAAGGATTGAATCCAAAGACATATAAAGTCATCATCTCCACCACCCTATCTAAGGTATGGGTAGAATAAATCACTAAAATGGATAAACTGAAACAATGATATGAAACACTCCTAAAAAATACTTTCATTGAAAAAAATTTGGGATCCATATGCCAAATAACAGAAAATAACTCAACTAGTTTATATTTCACAACTGAAATAAAACATTCCCTATAAATTAGGGATCACACCAAACAAAAATTCAATTAGTTTAAAAACACATTTTTGGCTCATCATAAAAAATTTCCCTATCCCAAATAAATAAAAAATTAATAAAAACCCTAAAACTATTTTTATACAAACACACCCACTTGAAAACATGTCATCAATTAAAAACACACAAAATAGCTTTTAAACATAACCCAATCACCATTCTAAAAGGACTCATGGGAATATAAATCCTTTCTAGAAGCATACTGATAATCTGAATTTTTATATACATTTTGGATACATTTCATTAATATTTAATCATGATTTACTTGATAATACCTTGGGTTTTGATTTTTTTATAGGAATTATGAATTCAAGTATCAAAGTAGGAATTCTGAAAAAATAGTAGAAATCAACTTTACACATCGTGAAACTGAAGTACACGGTGTGTACTCCTAGAACACACAACCTACCAGCTGAAAACACGGGTCATGAATCCCAATTATAAGAAATAAACCAAATACACAACTTGCATCCTAATTACACATCATGAAAGATTAAAATTCAAAAATATGAAGATTACAAGGAATGAACTCATTAAACGGCATGATAAGTTTAAAACTTAGTTATCGTTGAAGATTAAAACTAAAAAATATGTAAAGATCCAAAATATTCAGAGACTTTGGAGGATCTGAAGTAAATGAAGTGAAAACCAATTACATGTCGTGTATGTGTTGAAGTAGAATCTACTTAACATAGTAAATGATTTGAACCATTTACACATCATAAACATTTTGGGTTTTATAAATATTACAATTCCCTAATGTGAAGAAGGGTGGTCGAACCCTGAAATTTATTTTCTTCATTTCATTATTTATTCACCATTTTTGTTTCATTTTCAAATCTATATATCTCTATTATTTTATTTTATTATTTTACACATTCCGTTATTTTTGTTTTTAATTCCAAGATGTGTTTGTTGATCAACTCTATTCTAATATTCTGTTTCCAATCCTATTTGCCCAACAACTTCTATTTCCATTATGGTATTTATTGTTTCTTCATCCAAGTTAGTATTTAATTTATTTTTCATGATTTTAATTGTTGATTTCTCTAATTTCTATCATTTATTTGTTATTCCAATCATGTTATGATCTATTTACCCGCTTTCATTCATTTTTTACATGCACAGATAATCCGTTTAGGGATAGGGGTCGAGAGTAGGGGTGGTTTGAACCTAATGTATGTCTATGATCAAAAATGGGTAACCCTATGGATAGTAACAAGGTTTAAAACCATTTTCAATCTCATTATTTTGCGTGATCCCTGACTATAGGAGGTGCAAATTGAACGACTATGACCTAGTTGGATAAGGTCGGGGTAGGACCAATATCTTGAAACTATTTCTTCCTAGAAGCCAAGATTCTTACACTTAGGTTGTAAATTACTCTTGACCAATGAGTCTTTTTTAGATTAGGTTGAATCAATTTTCTGGAACAAGGTCAATTGGTGTCTTTTGTACCACATTGTAGCCTATGCCATAGGTCTATCCCAAGTTATATTAAGGATTACCTTTTTCTTATACCATGAAATTTACCATTAACCCTTAATTTAATATATGTAAATACCGAGATACTAATTTTGAGTCAAACCAAACAAAATTTAGTAAACTTGATGTATCCAACAAAAGGTTTTGACCATGGGGTTACTTTTCTAATCATTTGTCTCTATTTTATTGACATTGGACTGTTGCTTTACTATGTCCTAATAGTATGTATAGTTTGGGAATATAAATATTTAATTTTATCAATGTTTGTAGGATTCAACGATACCTTCTGGATGAATCAAATTTTGGCATCATTTTCAGGGACTATTGTTCTTAGGAATAGTGACCTATGGAATAAACCTCAGATTACCTCACTCCCCCCCCCCCTTTCTTCCTTTTCCTTCCCCTTTTATCTTTTTACAATTTTATTCTTATAGAATAGAACCTGTGTTCGATTATTTTTATCTTAATTCATGTTCTAGGGTCCCCTAACTCACTCAAGGAGCCTGGATACTCAAGAAATTATTCTTTTCTATCCTGTGATTGATAGAACCTTAGCTACACGCTGATGTTTCACGATGGTTGAGAGAAATGATCTTGCACCACCACACCTTCATAACTCCCATTATATACTGCCTAAAATTTAGGATAAGAAACCAGTGCTGCAGGAGTGCACCATAATGGATTTGATCTTGACATTAATTAGTGGTTTTGTGCCCAGCATTGTGTGTCTGCCAATTCAGGTGCACACATTTGAAATTAGACCTGGACTTAATCATATGATCTAGAACATGGGTAAATTTATTTTTATTCAAAGAGAAGGCCTCAATGAACACATTTCAAATTTATTATAGGTTTTCAACACCTTTTAAAACTAGGGAATTTTTGATAATGCAATTTTATTAAAAAAATTCCTATCCTCCTTGTGTGACAGAGCCAATGATTGCCTAAAAAGTCAAGATCCTAAGTCTACCATGACTTGGGATGAACGAGACAAGAAATTTCATTATAAATTATTCTCACAAAACTAAACCAGGAATCATAGAATTGAGATTCAAAATTTAAACTAGGAATATAGAGAATCTTCTAGGGAATAATGGGACCAATTTAATGAACTGAAACATAAATTCCCATATCATAGACTCAATGTGTGGATTTATCTGCAAAATTTCTACCATGGACTCCAACCTATCCCCCCTATAGTTGTAGATGCCTCCGAAGAAGTTGGAATCATGCTAAAGATGCATAAAGTTGAAAAAACAATTTTGGAAGAAGTCTCCTACAATGCCATTATATGAAAGAGTGATAAATGATCATCCGAGTGTTCTCTGCATCAAGTGGAAGAAACTAATCACCTAGTAGCCCAGGTGGGGTCCCTCGCTAAAAAGATTGAATCTTTTCATCTACCTTACCCACCATCACCCCTTCCTAATCTTGTTATGGAGATCCAGTCTTATGAGATGTGTGGAGTTATTCACCCATATCAAGAATGTCAAGCAGGTATGGAGGAACCTCAAAGTCAGGGCTCTAATTACATCAATTAAAATCAATAGTACTATCAACAATATTATCATAAAAGGATGGATCAATAGATGAAACAAAAAACCAAGGTTATTATTAGTAGAGGAGTATAAAAGAACTACTAAGGAAACAGTGACCACCTAGGAATCATCCACAAATTCCATTTCCTTGACTGCAACAATATTTTTAACAAAAATATTTTCCACCAGCTCAATAACAAAAATTACAGTAGGCTCCGATGAGATCATCACAAAAAGCTCCTCCCCTATAATATAATCTTGAAAACCTAGTAACTACCTTTTTATATATATCATATCATAGAATTGGAATCCAATAAATTGAAATGAAAAACCAAAAAGGTACCATATGTAACCTTGAGAACTAAATTAGGCATATATTCTAATCCTTATTGGATCAATTACCAAGTATGTTTTCTGGTAACACTGAGATGCGTCTAAGATATGTGGAAAACTTCGTGGTCCTTAGGAGTGGAAAAATTTTGTATTTAAAAAATCCATGATTATTTGAAGAAAATAATCTTGAAGAACTTGAAAACATGAGACAATAATCAATAAGAATAATGATGATCACACAATTAATGTTGGTCAAAAGAAAGACCCGGAATCAGAACTTGCTGCAAAAGCTCTAGTTCAAGAGTATAATGAAAACGAAGAATTATATGTGGCACCACCACCTTACAAACCCACTCTAACATTTATATAGAGGATGATAGAATCCAAAAGATAGGAGTAATAAAAAAATTTGAAATGTTTGCACATCAACATTTCCTAGTAGAAGCAATTGCTGAAATGCCTTTGTATGCCAAATTGTTTTGAAGTATTTTTATAAAGTAAGAGTAAAATTGAATACTTAGGAGTCATATCCTTAAATTAATAATGATCTATTGTTTTTCAATAGAATCTACCCCTCAAAATGAGAGATCCTGAAATTTTCTCAATCCCATGCACTATAGGGATATGCAACATTGAAAAAGCCTTGTCTGATCTAGGTGAATGTATAAATATCAGGACTATGAGTGTCTTAAATAATATATGGAATAGTGAATTAAAACCAAAAATGGTTTCACTCTAACTTTATGACTGCTCAGTCAAGAATCATCATGGATTTCTTGAGGATGTCTTGGTAAAAGTTGGATAAATAATTTTTCTTATTGATTTCCCCATCCTGGATATGGAAAAGGAAGGAGATATTACCCTAAATTTATGAATAAAATTTCTCACCACTGTGAAGGAATTTATTGATGTTAACCAAGTGATATTGATATTCATATTTGGTGAATAATAGGTTGTGTTTTATTTAGTGAAGGATGTAATAAAAGTGGTGAGTCTTTGAATTATAAATTCATGTCTCTTACTGATAAGAAATATGTTCATGTAACCAATAAGAATGAAAATAAGAAACTACATCCTATTGGAATGGGATCCAGTGCTCATAATAATGTAAATTACACTACACCTTTGATGAGTAATTTCATCCCACCTTTTGTCCCTTGTATCATTAAGAATTGTTTTACAAGGAGTGTATCCTCACATTTGAAATCATTTGAACGAGAGCATGTCTAGATATAAACAATAAATAAAGTTATGATTGGGAGGTAACCTAGGTTAAGTTATAGTTTTAGGTAAATTAAATAAAGTTAGATTTTTTTTAAAGGGTTCTTTCAAAAAAATCAAATTTTGTTTTTTAAAATTAATTGTTAAAAAAACACGTTGTGTGATCAATACAGGGTGTGAAAGTTTTAGGGGCTGGAAAAATAAAATCCTATGAATTACATATTTTTTATTCAATAAATGACATGAATATTTCAAGTATACTTTAAAAAATCATGAACCAAGGGTTCATGGTTGATAACCCGAACCCCCCCCCCCCCCTCTGCCATTATATCTCCTATACAAACCCCATCATCCACAACCTTCAGCCTCCCCTAATCATTAAACCACAAAAATGCCTCCTTATATCCATTAATTCACTACTTTATCACCCATATTCATCCTATTCATCCTAATTTCCTACATTTTTTAATGGTAAAAACAAAACATGCATCCCAAGGTGATGATCCCCCCTCCCAAATACCAGGTCATTGTTAATCCTCCTCTTCCCACAAATCTGAACCCTTCACCCTATGATTCATCTTCTTCCACCCCTCCTACTTTAGTGGCATATCAATTCACCTCCATATCATACTAGGGTGCTTCCCCATGACCAAACCTTCACCTGTGCCTCCACTTTTCTGACCTACAGCATCAGATTCTCTTGGTCCACTTGCAGGCCAAGCTGATGAGGTCTAACAAGATCTTAGACCTAACCATGATTGATAACATTTATGTGTATTAGGAGTTCTATGAACTTATGGACCTTATTCACATCTCTAACATCACTCAAGTGTGGTAGGAGATGTTGTGATAGATATTTCTTGAGTTTCTAGCCACGTTGTAGCTCAAGGAGGCCCATGTAACCTTTCGACTGGGTGGAATACAATTTGAGCTGACCCACAGTGACTTTGGCATCAGACTTGGTATCTACACCAAGGAGTTTGTCGCCTACCCTACTTACTCTACTATGAGGCTTGAACTATCCAAGGAGGATTTGGTTGGGTATTATGCATTGATCACCCAAGACCCATAGAGCTTCTAAAACCCTCACATGTTGAAGAGTACCCAGCTTCAGGGTGTTTCCTTGAGGATTCTTCATCGGGCTCTGGTGCATGCTTGGTTTTCCATAGGAGATGCTCATCAAAGCATCATAAAAATATATATACTTATATTTTCTCATCCAAGGGTGTTCTAATCATCAACAAGGAATTCCAGTTCATACTTTACTATCAGACTCAGGTACGGCGGGCCAAAGGTACTCTCATGGAGGGGCAATTTCATCACCCACCTAGCGCACCATCTTGGACCCTTTAATGTGGATCAGCCTCACTCCTCACTTGGGAGGATAAATACTATTGAAATCCTTATAATACATGATATGGTTATCTGGAGTAAGTTATATAGGACATATTAGTGGGCCTCATAGAACGTGGATGACCCTACACCAGCTCTTAACCCAGCCCAGGATTCCCATGCCCCTTCTGATACTTAAACTCCATATACCACCACCCATTCCTTTACCTTTTCTAATACCATCATTATTTAACCCCTTACACCACCAACCCTTCTTCATATACACCCTCACCACCACTTCCCACTGAATACTTTCCATTTCTCCAATACATCCTGGAGAACCAGTTGCAGCTTTGTCATCTTCTGCTTGTTCCATTCACCAACCCATCTCACTTCACCACCCCCACCCCTCCAGAATCCCCTAATACTACCCATACACCACCTACCATAGGCCCCTCACCCTCATACATTCCTACCCCACAGACATCCCCTATAGATCTCCCTCCTAAGATCACAAACCCTATTACCCAGCATAAGTATCTTGCAGAGTAGGCCCAATGGGGAAAGGTCCTTGTCTGACCATCTTCATCAGAGGTTCCCCTAGTTTTTTCAACTACTAGACATAAAACCTCAATACATATCAGCACCTATCCTCCTCCATCCTCAATCAACCCTGCTTTAAACACCACATCACCTGATATGGCGGTCGATCCTCTAGCCCTAGCATCTATAGATGACATCAATAGGGCGAACCAATTATTAGCACCCACTATTTGGGTGGGGAATCTTGATTTAGATATTTATGATATGTATTTTACTATCTATTTATATCTCAATTACCTAGAATTTTATACTCTATTTAGGTTTCCATTTTTTATTCCCATTGTACCTCATTTTTCTTATTGTATCACTACTTATTTATATGATGGGATATAGTTTTTGGTTGTATTACTTGATGGATTATTTATATTTTACTGTTGCATTATTCTATCCATGTATAGATCTTATACCTTTTATATAATCACTGAAGACCTCTGGAATGTCTATTTAGATCTATTAGCATGTGGATGACCTACGGAGATAGGTTGAGGAGCTCTAGCTTGAGATCCATGCTCATCAGTGGTCCCCTCCATGACATTACTAGATGATCATCCTACCACATGAGATTCATGCTCAATACACTCCTATAGTAGTTAATACCACCAAGCTTCCCTACAAGCTTGATGACAATACCACCAGTTCTTAAAGGAGGCAACAGACCTCTGATCAGATGGATGACACTGACCGATTGTTTTTCCATATGTCTAGCTGACGACATCATTGTTTTCTCTTTATAAGAGGAAACCCATATGTAATTTTTTCTTTATTTTCAGTTGTGTTCTTAGGAAATGTTCTATTTTTATAGTATTTTATATTCATCATTCATCCCAAAAATCCTTGTATTCTATTCTTATATTTATCTAAACTTCATTCTTAGAAAATTGACTATATAGGCCTGCCCATTTTTCTGAATTTATATTTTTTAAATCCTAAGAACTAATGTTTTATCTAGAGCATGTATTTTGTGTCTAAAAATTTATACAGGTATCCCAATTAAAAATATCACTCAAAATCAAACAAGTTTCCCCATGGAATGACATTAACTATGGGGAACTTTAGATTTTCTAATTTCCATTATAAATTTCCATTTAATTTTTATCTATGAGTAACTTAATATATCTCCCACAATTCTTTTAGAAAATTGAGACCATTGTATCATTTAAAGTGTAGGGGAGTATGTCTTGAGATTTACTATCGATACACTTGGATTATTTCCTATTTTAACTAGTCTAGGAAGCATTTTCTATTTAAATTGTGATTTAGACTTGAAAACTCATTAAACCCATTTAAATAAAAAAACAAATTTAGGTTTGAGATTGTTGAAATACAAGTTTTATTCCTATTTATATTTTTAGAATGATTACTAAGTTAAGTAATTTAATTCTAATTCTATATTTTTCATTAATTTTGATTGACTTATTACTGGACACCATTCCCTGAGTGATTTCTAGTAATTTTTAGATACTCCCATTCCATAGAGGATTATAGTCTTACACTGTCATATTATTTTATGAGTATATTTATTGAGAGATACTTTGAGCATGTAAAGCTGTCATAAGTTTCATTGATATCTCATTGAGGCTATGATTGAATAAATACACTTTTAAAATGATTGAGGAAATATTTATTGATCCCTTTTTCCCAATACCCAGCTATACATATTTCCTTCTTTATCCCATACTACCCATGAATAACCTTTTTAGGATGGATTCATTTCAAACCAATTATCCCTTCCTACTATACCCTTGGTACTATGCATGGTTATCTTTTGAATAAGTGTGGGGGGATTTTCACTACTGATGTACACTGGGTGTTGAATTGAGGATATGTATGGTGACACTTTCACCAGATTGATATGATGTTATCTATGATTAATTTAAGTATTTTCTACTCTTACCCTGTTCATTTAAAAAAAGATATATAAAAAATAAAAATAAAAAAAAATATTGGGTTGTGTATTATGAAGGTCAAAAGTTACCATTACTAGACTCGTGAATCCTATGATGGAACATGAGCCTCAGCCTAGTTGGTGAGGACTCATTAAGTGCATCCAAGATACCCAGGATCAAATCTAGGAAGAGGCTAATTTCCATGGGTACTGTAGCAGTACTGTAGTAGGTATTGTAGCAGGTACTGTATAAGTACTATAGCAGGAACTGTGCAGAACTATAGCAGGAATTGTAGCAAGCATTGTTTGGCACTATAGAAGCCGGGAATTTTCCCCCGTTTGGGCCTTCGGGCAACCGATTTGGTCCCTAAGTCCTTTAAGGCCTTCGGGCCACCCAGGACTTCGGGTCAGTAAGGCCTTCGAGCCACCTAAAGGCCTTCGGGCCACCTTTAATGAAGATGAAAACCATATAACCTATGAGGAACAAGATTTAGAAGGAGGAGGAGCAAGGAGCTTTCACCAGAGAAAAGATAATAAGATTGCAAGAATGAGAGGGTATGGCACTTGCCATCGGGACAAGCCTATGCATGCATGGGAAAGCCTATCCAATTAGCCATGCAAAGGTGGAGAGCTGATTTCACGAGAAGATGCTAAGGAGGAGCAGTTCCAAGTAGTTAGTATGGGTTGCATGTAATGTTTGAAGCCTACAGGCAATGAATTTCTCTAAGGCCTACGGGTCATGTAATACTTTCACCTACAGGCCTTGTAAGGGTTCCACCTCACCCCTTGAAAAGTGAATTATCAAAATCGATAAAAAAAATGAAGGTCTTCAGGACATTGGAGGAATCCTATGATGGATCATATGTGGTTAAGTGATGGATTTGAGATTTGTACTATTCATGACTTTCAAAAAATACATAAAAATAAAAAGTAAGTAATGTGGCACATTCTTGATACTTACTTGACATATTCATGGACTCTCTTTGAGATATTTCTAGCATGGACACATTTGGTCTTGGAGGAGTCACTTAATTACATTGTTCATGATTATCATGCATTATATGGAAGATCTTACCCTCATTTTGAGATTGATTTTTATTTTCTACCCACCTTCCCTCGGCCTTAGAGTCATTTGAACCTTATTGTTGAACTCAACATGATTGATTTTGTATTTTTCTTTACGAAGTGGAAATATTAGAACAAAAGAAAGACTATGGTGAAGAGCATGTATTCAAAGTATGATAATAACTCTAGTTTTATTTTACCTTGAGTGGTGAGATAAATTTTATTGTGAGGTAAATTGAAAAATGGGTATAGTTATGAGGAACAGTTATGAAATTGTAATTAAATTAAGAAATAATCCGAATAAAGATCTTAACTATGAGGTATGACTGATTTTCTATACATTATTGATTTTGGAAGAATTTATTTTTATGATTACACTTAGTTTTATTTTCCTAGTTGTAATGAATTTTTCCTATTTTAAATTATCTTCATTTTGAATCCATGTTGAGATGTTTTTTTCTTGAGGAAAAGCAATTGTTCAAGTGTGGGGGAATTTTATAAGCTAAATTTTTATATATAGTTTGGATACATTTCATTAATGTCTAATAATTATTAAATTTATAATACATTAGGTTTTGATGCATTTTTTAGGAACTAGGAATTCAAGTCTCAAAAGAGGAATATTGTAAAAATGGTATAAATCATCCTTATACTTCATGAAACTGAAGTACATGATGTGTACTCCTCGAGCACATGACCTACCAACTAAAAACATAGGCCATGAATCCCAATTATAAGGTGTTAACCAAGTACACAATATATATCCTAATTACACATTGTAAAATATTAGACTTCCAAAATATGAATATTATAAGGTGTAAACTTATTACACAACATGAGAAGTTTAAAACCTATTTGTCACCAAAGATTCAAGGTGAAAATCCATGAAGATCCAAAATATTCATAGGCTTTGGTGGATCTAAAGTACACAACATGAAAACCAATTAAATGTTGTGTAAGTGTCAAAGAATAAGACACTTAAAACAGTACATAACATGAACCATTTAAAAATTGTGAACATTTTAGGTTCTATAAATATTTCAGTGACCCAACATGCAGAAGGGTGTCCAAAACCCAGAACATCTTTTCTTTATTTCTTCCATTATTCCCTATTTTAGTTCTATTTTCAATTTTTTCTGTTTCTATTTATTTTTTCTATTATTCTACAAATTCTATTGTTGTCGTTTTCAATTCCAATATTCACTTGTTGATCAACTCTATTCCATCAATATGTTTCCAATCACGTTTTCCTTGTAACTTTAATTGTCATTGTGTTATTAATTATTTCTTCATCTAAATTAGTATTTAATTTATTGTGCATGATTTCAATTTTGAATTTATCTACTTTATATCATTTATTTTTTATGCTAATCATGTTGTGATCTATTTCCCCACTTTCATTCAATTCCATTATGTGAAACTAATACTCTTAGGGTTAGGGGTCGAGAGTAGGGGTGGTTTGAACCTAATGTATATATAAGATCAAAATTGGGTAACCCTATGGATAGAAACCAGGTTTAAAACAATTTTAAATCTCATTATTTTGATTTATCTCTGACCATCGAAAGTGAAAATTTAATAACCATGACCTAGTTAGAGAATATCAGGGTAGGTCCAATAACCTATAATTCTTTATACCTATAAGCCAAGATTTTTGTGATTAGGTTGTAAATTACTATGGACCAAGGAGTCTTTTATATGTTAGGGTGATCCAATTGGATGGAACAAGGTTAATTGGTGTCTTTTTCACCACTTTTAGGCATGTTTCATAGGTCTATCTCAAGTTAGATTAAGGATTACCCTTTACATATACCCTGAAATTAACCTCAAACCCTTTAATCTATTTAAATCCCAAGCTATTTAGTTTTAGTCAAACCAAGAAAAAGTGAGTAAATGTGAGGAATCCCACAAAAGTTTTTGATCACTTTGTTTCTTTTAAAACAATTTTTCTCTATAGGATCGAACTCGAACTACCAATTTACTATGCCCGAATAGTAAGCGTAGATTGGGAACATAAATATTTAATTTGATCAATGCCAATAGAAATCAATGATTCCTTCGGGGTGCATCACATACTATCTTAGAAAAAAAATATGTACTAAAAAAACCCTTTTTACTTGTTTTCAAAACATTCATATTCCTCAAAAAATAAATAACTCACTTGATATTTAAATGAAAAGAAATTACCTTCTTAATTTTTAAAACACCTTTCAAATTTTATATTAAAAATAACCAATCTTCCAAAAATATTCTCCTTTAAAATAAGGAATTTTATAAAATTATCCCATTTTTTTAAAACAACCTTCATAATACACATACATAAATAAGGGATACAACAAAAAGTCAAATATAATCCACTCCAGCATTAACAAAACACCACAAAATCTCCCTCATTTACACATAAAACAACTCATAACATCTTTAGAATAAATTTTAGATTGAAAGGAGATCAAATGAAAAAATGGGGGAACATAATTGTTCACAATTTGGTCACACGATCTAGTAAGTCATGTTCCAACCATGAAATACCTTCTAGTTTAGGTTCCATAACCATCAGTATGGTCTCCACACATTTGTCCAGACTATGCAATCTAATTTTATAGTTCCATATCCTTCTATATTTTCACCCAAAAACACCAAGAGAACCTTGAAATCACTGTTATTATCAATGGGGATGAAAAATCATCAATTCAAATAAAAGTATATTATAAACAATCAAAACACTTAATCCAAACTCAAAATTCAAATCTTGACTACCTCGATAACTTGAGGCTTAGGGTGAGAAAGATCTAGTTGGACTCTTTCCATACCTACTTCTCAAGTTTTGACATTCTATATATGTACTATTTAACTTCACAAATAATATAAGAGTGATTCTAGAATATAGTCCCATATGAGAACCTTGGATTTGATACCATTTATAACAAACTAGTCCAGGTTGACCCGACACATCACCTAACCCAATTTTCCACTATGCCTAAAGGGAATTCTCGATCCCCAAAATCTCAAAAAATAGTTCTGTAGTATCAAGAACATACAATTAGGAATTATTTCACACTTTGATACCAAAAAAATAACACAGGTCCCACTTTGAAATCTAGAATGACCAATTCATAAGTCAAACGCCCATGCACAAAATGAATTGATTCAAAATAAATTAAGAAACCAAATAGAGTAGAATGAAATAATAAAAATTTGAATAACTCATAAACCAAATCATTTCACAATTATACATAAAATGTACCCCAATATCATATACATAGCATTCAAAAAGTAAAATAAGATCAACCCTAAATTGTTATAACCACCTTCATGTGACCCGTAGTCACTCACCCCATCCCAACACTATCTATCAGAGACTATAAATATTATTTTATAGGGAAGTTCATGACTAGGCAATAGAAAGAAAACATGAGGACTACATACACGCAATAATGTATGAAATGTGTGATCTAAACATAACCAGTATGATTCTACTAAATAATTTGTATAATTACTTACAAAGGATGGTTTATAAATTCTATTTTGAATCATAATATTAAAATATCTCTTCTATAAGTATAAGAGATTAAAAAATATCATGTCATATACCAATTTTTAAACATTTCCCATTTTTATTCATAGAACAATGATAAAACCACACACTTTAAGGTAACCACATTAAAACTTCATAATAGGTTCTTTAAATATTTCAAAACACCCATTCTCTTATCATATAGATAACTTTTCCTAAAAACCCATGATTAAAAAAAGTTTCTCCCTTTCCCTTGGAAAACCCACTTGAAATCCATTTTCAAAACCGTATTTTTAAAGATATTTTTGGAAAACAAAATGAATAATGAAAAAAGGGCATAAAATACAAGGTGGAAAAACATCATAAAAAATGAACAATAATAAGAACAAATATACCCACACACTGGTTTTATTCATTCCAATCGAGCTAGGGGACTCAAGAAGAAAGAAGGAAATTCCATATATGATGTCATCAACTAACTAGGTATCATGGTAAACTCACTAGGCTCTAACATGATGATACTAGACCTGGTTTTCTTATTTCACTCTATCTAAAGGCCCTCTAGTGATACTAAAAAATACCATTCATCACCCCTTTAGGTCACTGAGTTCAAAAAAAATCCCTAAGAGGTTGCAACTCTCCTAGGGTGATAAATTGTGAGTCCACACTAAGCTAGTTTAACTTGTATCCATAAGTCCTATTTACTCTCTAGGGTTCCCAAGATATCAATAAATGGAGGTGATTAATAAGAAACACGTGATATAAACACATAATATAAAATAATACATTTTTAATAAACTCATTTCACCTCCAATACCCTTTTAATAAATATCCCCATTTCACAATCAAATAATATAAAAAATATATAGCACTCCCATTTGTGATTACAATCCATAAAAAGAAACACAAGGAGGGTACAATTGAGGTTATTATTATTTTTAAATAAAACCTTCTTAAAGTGAAAAAAATGCCTTTTCTATGAAACTGGCTTGGAATTCCAAGCCATTTTCATTAATTTTTAAATCATAATTTAAATGATCCTTTGAAACATAATGTTATAAACCATCCTAGATCATCCCTGATCTAGACACCCAATCCAACTTGTGGTATGGTCCAAAGGTCATTTCCAATCCCCATGGTCTAGTGAGAATCACATGGGAATCAAGAACTACCTTTGGTAATGATTTATCCAATAATAAACTAAACAAACAATAGTTGGAATGTATAAAATAAAGGCAACATAACAATACAAAGTCTAATAGTGGAAGATAGAAAGTGCAAGGTGATACAAGTGCTAAACCAAAACAAGTAAACCAAAGTACATAAATAATAGACAGCTCGTATCCATGTGATAGGTGGGTCAACATCCCACCATGTCACCACCAAACTCCCATACCTTTCTAACATGGATACCTTCTGCCACTATTTAGTGATTTTCCTTTACCTATAATAAATAAAAAAAATATCTAAACACACCCAAAGGTATGTGAAGGGTGTGAGAAAAATAAGCCTAATGGGATCCCACTAAGTGTTCCATATGTAGTCTTTATAAGATGAACCAATTATGCTCATTTAAAGAAAAATAATACATGAAATATTTCTTTACACAATTTTCAATAAAACATTGAAATCCACCATTATTAGAACATTTTATAAAGCATACATAATAAAACCATTTTCAAATCATTTATAAATAAACCACTTTTCAAAAGGAGCATCATGTAAACTTGTCCTGGGGTATGTTAGGTTCGGGTTATCTTGGATTGTCACACCTTAGTGATCAAATGAATAAGCGCACAAAAATACCTATAATTTAGGCCTAGGTATAAGAGAACATACCAAAAAGTTAACCCCCTATAATAAAATAGTTTAGTTGGAGTTGTATCATAATTCCATGCTAGGTAACCGCAAACCATCCTAGCATACTTTTCCTAATCTTTCCCCCTCCTCAGTACCTCAGGTTTCTATGTACAATAGCCTACACTTGGAAAATTTAAATTTCAAAAACATCCAAAACTTGGAGGATTTCATTTTCATGGTTCAAATCATTTCAAGTAAATATCATTTGAGGAAATATAAACCACTTACTAGGAAAATTCTCGAAGAAGAACACAAAGATCTATTTAGATCTGGTCTCTAACTTTCTATATTACAACATATCAACAAGAAAACCCATTAAATTAAGTAATATCCCATATTTTTATCCATAACATCCATTATATATAGTTCCTTTTAAGAAATAGAGTATAGAACTAGAAGGATGATGAAGAACAATGAAGAACAAATGCTTATCTTGAGTTTTCTAGATCCAACACCACAAGATCTACTAGAATCACTCTCCATAAGAGTTGGGATCACCAAAATATCAAATTGGAACCCCTAAAGATGAGAACCAAGTCTATGTGAGGAATAAAAAGACCAACAAGAGATTTTTTAGGTTCAAAAAGGAATTTTTAGATAAATTAATTCTTATTACATGATTTAGATACAAGTTTTAAAAAAATTGTGTACTAACCATGCACTCACTTCTATCTATTATAGATAATCATATAGTTTGGTCACACAATTTTTATAACTATGATAAAATCATGTAAAACACCATTATCCCAAACCACTACAAGTTATTTAGTTTCTTGATAATTTCAAATGGTTTAGCGTAACCGTGAACCAACCATGCACATGCCCAGTGACCTCCAAAAACCCCAAAAATTCACCCAAAACAACTCAAGAATGGTTAAAAAAATTGTTCATAGAAAATTAATATGTATACCTGAAAGTGATATCGATATTTGAAAATTATCCCCACTATATCACTTTGTGTCTCTAGAAATTTTTGTCTAATAATACCAATCAAAGAAAATATGAGTCCATTATTCCCTCATCAATGATTCTCATTCCCACATTTTGTGATAATTTGTTATGTGTTCCCACAACACTCAAACCAATATAATAGACTCACTATAATATAATAGGGTAATGGTGGACATTTTTTTAGTTTAGTGGTGATTAAAACCACAACCAAATGGTTCCATGATGATTTTTTAAAACTGCCATTAAAGTTGGTGTCAGCATCCAATTAGCATCGGTTTCACCGATTTACTGTTACTTTCTAGGAAGTGTCATGAAATTATATTTAATGGTGATTATTTCAATTTTTATTGGTAGTTTTTTCTCTAAAAACTATCAAGGGTTCCATGTTTTTTTAAACCACCTCTATGTATAATAATATATAGTATCTCTTTGAACAACTGCTAAATTTTTTTTTACCATATATAGAGGTAGTTTAAAACACCACTATTTGTTATTATTAAAAAATGTTCATAAATTGTATCCCCACATAAAAAAATATACAATATCCATAAAAAGAAATAGTATTAATATAATAAAATTACAGAAACCAAAATCACAAATGATTACAACAGACATAAATAAATCATGAAGGTAGTGGATAATACATGAAAACAAAATAGAATCATGTTGATAGTCTAAAAAGTATAAAAGAACAACTATAAATGGATATTAAATTAAAACATAATTAAAGCATGATAAAAACGTATGTCATATTCAAATATATACATTTCTATAACTCTTAATGACTTCTTGTATATATATAATTATAATAAGAACTGAGAATAAATAATAAAAACATAAAGAATGTTAATATAGGCTTAACCAAGTATGTGATATTAGTAAAAAAAACCTAGGTTTACAAAGATAGGTTCCCAAATCAAATAAAGATACATCAAAATATAAGCAATGTTCAATAATTAAATGTTTTATAATAAAATCTAAAATAAATGGATTATAAATATCATACATAAATATAAATAACAATGAAATAAAGACCTTATAAAAACACCAAAATCAACCACTAAAATCACTAAAAAATAAGTTCCTGAAAAATCATCACACAAAAACCTCATCATGTTTCCACTTCATTGACATATAAACCCATGACTTACTTCTAATCTCATCATTATATAGGCTAACCTAATGCTCCCTCCTAAAATGAGCCTACTAAAATATATGATTTCATCACATTAATCATATACTATACATACTAACTCTAATATAACATTTAATAAAAGGATACATAGATTACACCTTCTCATACATCACCCATCATAAAACATAGCTCTTATACCTTAAAACATCACATTATTAGGATACGAACCACCCCATATTTCTCAATTTTACCACAGTTTTCCCCAATATTAAGATATAACAACATCACTTACTTGAATTAGTATCAATATAATAAAATAAAGAAAATAAATTCCCAAAAAAACCCTCAAGAAGAGGTACCCACCATCCATAAACAATTACACACCAACTCCTGAATTCCTAAGACAATTCCCATCCATTTACTCCACCAGAAGAAAAGGAAAAAAATTCATCAAACTATAATGGAAAATTTAAAATGGAATTATTTGAAAAAATAACCCAAAAGAGCCTAAGAATTATGAGTATAAGGGAAACTTTAGAATAAAATGTAGAAAATCCACCAAGGACACATCTATCTGTCTTATGATAAAATTCAACCGATGATTTATATAGATCAATGACCTTTGCATCCTGCATCAGTATATAAGCACCATGTTGATGGATTGTGCTACCCTATTATGAATTGTGTTTTTAATTACAATAATCTAACTCAAGTATCTCATGGTAGGGGTAAATATATCTAGTATTAAATTTTTTTGTGATTACCAATGACCTTCCAAATACCTCATATGGTAATGGTCTCAAACCCTTCATGCACATGTGGCCAGGATTCTCCTTTCTAATAACCTAACCAACTGGATCATCCTGGGAATCCAAGAAGGATTGTGTGAGATTATCATCCAAAAGTTATTTTATTTTTTCTTATAAATCAAATATCAATCAAATTTAAAGTAATACATATTAACAAACTTACAGCTGATAGTAAGTTATTATAATGAAAAGGGAATTTATACCCCAACTTCTTTGGCAGGATCATTCACATAACTCCCATCGGATTTCATATGAACATCCAACCAAAGTTTCATCCATGAGACTTGGTGCTCTAAATTCTTTGTCTATATTAAAAAAAGATAAATCAATAATTTAATATATTAAAAAATAATTTTATCATATAAATATTTAAAATAATGAAAATATTACCATATCTGATCTGCTTCTTGAAAAAATCATTAAACCAATAGTGTGGGGGTGATTTTTGTTAGGTTTCGGGGCCCACAGTGGAAGTCAGTGGGCCGGGGACTTTAAATTATTCATCGTAGGAATGACGGAACTTGTCATCGCCGATGATCCAAGCCCCGAAGAGGTCCTAGGATCTCGTTTAAGCTGTAAGGAGCACAAAACTAAAATGAAAACGTACCCATTTCAAATCTGAATCCGCAGTGACTGCAACTAGTCAATGGTGATCATCGCTTGAAGGATCCAAATAAGGATACCTCTAGATCATCCACACGTGCTCTAAAAAACCGCTGGAACGTCAATCATTTAATTTTGGGTGCTAGCACGATGATCTGATGATGCTTTCGACGTCCTGACGATCACCGCAATAAGATCTCTTTGATGCTTGAGGAAGAACTTGATCTAAACTCTTGAATCATCAGCTTCTCTCTCTAGGAAGTTGGAGGAGAGATAGGATCTCAATTTTCATTCCATACAAATTAATTAATAGTGAATTCACTACAAAAGATAGATCCTCCTCTTATATTTATAGTGGACTTGAGAAATACCTGGTTGGGTTCCTCAGCCCCTGTTTATTTCAATGTCCACTAAATAAATAATTTTGATGAACTTAACTACACCAATATTATTTATTATTTTATCATATACATGTAATATATATATAATATATTACGTGATAAAACTGAGTCATCTAACTCAACCCGCCATCCTTCTTAATATTAAACGAACCATGAATATTAAAATAATATTCATTCGGTTAATATTTTTCTCGTATTTACTAAACTTATAAATACATTAAATAAATTCAATACCAATTATTTATAACTTGAATAATAATGAATTTATTTAATTCATCGGTGATTGATAACTTGGACAACGCTCGGACCCCATGGCAGGGCCCACTATGTCCATATACCTATTCAACTAAATAGGGCGGATTCTTGAATATTATATTATTTGTGACCCTATAGGCCCTTACCTCGATAGTGGTGAATAAGATCCACTAAACAAGAGTGGAGTCTAGCAACCCTTCATGGACCCTAAAGAGATAAGGATAGTCATTGCAATGACTACCATCCTATGAACATTGAATGTGTACTATAATCTCTTTGTCATTAAATATCTCATAAAGTAGGATGCACTCTTGTGTCATTGCCCTTATCTTGATTTATTATTTTTTGATCTATCCATATGAATTTTCCTTTCTAATACTTTGGCCAAAGACTTATGAAGGTGGACCCATCCTGATCAACCAGGCCTGAGATATACAACTTCCTGAACTTGGAAGCGACAAATCCTTTCTTGACCATTCATCTAATGTCATACAACCCACAACGCACCCAACAGAAACTACCTCTCCAAAATATCACTATCATGGTTTTTGTCTTGCATCAAAGTACGTAATCAAATGATATACATTGGTAATGGTATCAAGTCAAGAGACCAATACACATGTCCGTAGATAGGAATGACTAATGACATCCAAAACATGTGGTGTTTCTATTGGAGGGTCTGTCCTCATGATCTCACTACTAGAGATCACCAAGTGTGAATTTCATGAGAAGAAGTCTCAATACTTATGAGCCCCCAACACCTGATAGTCATACATCTACTATGTCTAGTCAGTAATATGTATCTAGACTATAAAACATATATTTAAGAGCAATGTCATTGTATCTAGAGGTTCTCATTATAGCATAGGATCTGTTATAACCTCTCAACACAAAAATTAACCCTTTTACATTACCATTATTATAGTGGACGCAGAAAATTATGCACTATAATGGTAAGATAACATCATGCATAGCTAACTGTACACATGATATGGTAATAAAAAGTACTTCATAGTTGGGTCTAGGTCACCCACTATTTCAACACTCCCACTTGCACTAGAGCCAACTTGGTAACTAAACTTGTTACCTACTCACATGATAAATATCATGATTTTGTTGAGTAATGGCTTTAACTGCTGGGCCTACCACGATTTTGCTGCATGTTATATCTGCTATATGCAACCTCAGATCCTTGAGTAAAACTTCTCAAGATATGGTATCCCTGAGTATATTACTTTTTTCCATTGTCATAACTTGACAAATTGGATAGTAAGAATATCATAATTCTCATTATGATAATACTTTTCTCACTAGGTGTGAATCCAAGAACTGGAACAAATTGTTGCAATTGATAACTGCTTCTTAGCTACCTCAGAAGCTGCAACGTATTCGGTATTTGTATGTATTGCTACCACTAGCCTTTATGAGATTGACTCACTCATCACCTTTGGTTAACTATGATACTAGATCAAATTGATCTAAGGATTACTAGTTTGTGTCCCACAATAACTAGTATACCTTCTTCTCTATATTCCAGGTACATATCATTTGAACTTGTTGAAGTACAAGATGATAGTTCTGACTGCATCACATGCAGTGCTTTTGGAAATAATTGATATCTTCCTAAAATAAATTATATCCTGGCAATATCGATTATTATACATAATATGTCATATGTGATTGATCCATCGCTGAAGCATATGGTACTCAACTCACAACTTTAATCTCTTCCTATGTTTTGAACATATTAATTTTAAGAGATTAAGCCATGTGACATAGGAAACAATTCATATCTTGAATACAATGTCACTATATGTACAAGATTGTCTAGGACCAATCAACCTATAGATCTACTTCAGTAGAACATGTTCCCTAGAACTTAGGTTTCTACTTTAAGTCAATCATTGGAGAATTACTTTTATTCTAATCTTATCTAACTATAATATCAAGATATGTTTTCTATATGTTGTCGAACATATTTCACTTGGAAAACATTGGTGCTCCCACTAACCTTTGGTAGACACAAGGCAAAGATTGATTTATAATGAATGCTCTAAGATCATGTTGTTTACTTTAATCCAGAACTGGATTTCAGTAACTTGTAACCTTCATTAGAATCATATGATGTCATCATCTCTTTCTGGTTGCGTCGTATAGACACCTTCCATGAAAGATGATCTTGACATCCAATGACCAATATAATGATCTTAGAAGTTAGCTATGACAATTACAATTCTAATAGATTTAGGTGTACCAACTTGGTATAACCAATCGAGCCCTATTGGTACCATACTTTTACCGTCCATATATTATTTCATTTGAATACCCACCACAATATTCAATTTATAAGCCCCTTTGCAATTTGATACATGGAATCCATTCTTGAATTTTAGTTGATCTTGTCAATCTTAGATTGTTTCCTTATACTACTTACTTGTAGGATTTATTATTCTTAATGAATAATATATAACCGACCATGGTGAATATAAAACCATCACCATGGTTTCATTCTTTCTACGCAGTATGTGTCACTAGAACATACATATTCCATATGTACTTGTGGAACTTGTTCCATACGCCAACCATTTGTGTATCTCGAGCATTGACTAAGTCCAAGTCAATTCAGCTCCCACTATCTCTAATAGAGATGTGCACCCTTGTATAGAAATGTAGTCTAATGCTTGACTACATTTTTTCTATCTTAGGGATTTATGTAATATCCTAAGAAATTGTTAGGATAATTACTTAGATGCACCATGTGTTCAGATTGATGCATGTTTGTTTATATCTTAACAAACTCTTTGCATCCAAACACATGATCTATGAAAAAATGTATTTTCATCATACTATGACTCATATGATATCCATTTTTCATTTTAGTTGGCATATTGGTTATAGGTTTATGCCTTTATTTTCAAAGCATGTCATGAAATATAATGGAAGTTTCTGTAGGTTGTAATATTGATACAACTTAAATCATAACTTTGATGTATAAAATGTGCATTTAAGAATTCCTACATGCTACATTTTGTTGATCAATGTTAATATGTAAGACTCATCATCGATCCTCCTTATGAACATCAATATGGTGATGTAGATAAGGTAACATTCATTTAGTAATTACTTCATGCTACATTATCATGATCGATGATAGTTTGGTCAAGATATGCTTTGGCATGCCGATCTGAAGCAACTCATATCTTCTTACCAAACTTATACTTCACCGGTACATTCTTTAATGACTTAAAGGAAACATATGAAGTATCTTTACCTCTTGATTTACTTTGTAATAGTTCACACTCTCTTGTTGAACTAATCCTAAAAGCTTTGTGGCATACCTTTATTTCTAAAGGTTTCTTCGTCCAAACTAAGTATGTCAATAATACCAAAGGTGTTTAGCTATGCCGATCCTAAATACCATACTAGGTATATTATTGATGTCCAATTTTGGTTTTACTTGAAAAATAATCTTCTTTCCACAACTGGATAGCTCTTACGTTTTATATTCATCATGTATTTCTTTTGATTCAAGTATGTTTGAACTATTTGTTGAGTATGTTACCACAAACAAAATTCATTCCAAAACATGAAATAATATCTCATAATGTACAAATGGGCACATGAGATAAATTTTTTTTGTTTATACTCAACAACTTGTTCAGTTTGATTCAATTACTTGGCAATTTGAAGTTACGTGTTTCTCACTACTGACTTAGGAATCACCCTTTCTCAGCTGCTTGGAGAAGACACCTTACTTCTAGTAATGTTTATTTACTTGGATAATGTATTTCAATACATATATTTGAAAATAATATTATATTTTAATACCCAAGAATTATGTGAGAAACAATACTTTATATTGATGAATATAAACTGAACGAGAAGCAGGTACTTGCTTCTGGTATTTCAGTTCATTACATTTTTTAAAATTCAACAAATTTATTTCATTATGTGATGAAAATAACCTCTTGTTAAATAACCAAACACTTTTCTTTGAAGGACATAACGAAGGTTCATTTGGTATAACTTTCCATAGGCATTTTCTCCTTTTCATTCAATTTATTCGCCATGAGAATAAAAGATGGCATTATCTCCAATATTCTAATTACTTGGAGAATATTACCTTAAAGGTAATGAAGAACTTAATCTATACCATTCGTTTGTACCCTTAAATGAAACTAGAGTAATTGGGTGTAAAAGGTATAATAATGGGATGAAAAGAAATATTTTGAACTGTCTTTCACTTTACACAAACTGAGTGCGACCATCACATTCAAATCTTGCTTCACTTTCTCCTTGGAAACTTCTTGGATATGAGACTACATGTAACATCATCCATGTCATGATGTAGCGAATATAACTAACATCTAACATTGATGATAGAATTATGAAAGAACCATCATATTCTTGATTCATGAGTTTCCTGTAAGCAGTTTTACACCCTCACTTCCTAAGGTGTCTTAACAGGTTGGGACACAAGCATCTTGAATTTCCATTATGGTAGTAATGTGCGCAGGTGCCTATACTACACTTGGAATTTCGTGCTTGTTTGAACATTAACTATGTCCAATATTTATTATAGTTCTATTGTGGTATTACTTTCCATTCTCTACAAATAAAATTTAGCATATTGTACTTTTATGTGATTACCTAATGTGACATCACTGATTATTTAATCATTAAATGTCTCCCACTAATTTTCCGAATTCTAGGAACCCTCTGTACTAGAATCGGAATACTCTTGAGTATTCTAGTGGAAAGTATCCATGAACCTCCCTCATAGTCTACAAGTTATGGCTACACCACTACTAAAAGGGCCCAAGGTAGGCTTTTGGATGACCAACCATATTAAATTACGGTTCCTTGGTCTGTTGAGTGAAGTCCCAGCTTCAAAATCATTTACTGATTTACTCAAAGCTCACCTCTAAAATTACAACAAGCTAGCTATGGATATTTCTTTTCTGCAATTTTAGTTAAGTCAACCCACCACATGAATAATAACTCCCTAGTAGTAATAGGTACCCTCAGCTAATGCATGACCGGCGCCTCGAACACCTGGTTTTGTTCAAACTTGAATGATGGAAGGCTGTTTGTGACTTAATATTTTCTTTGAGGGTTTTATTGGTTTTTCTCTATCGACGAATGTAATCCATTTCTATTAAACTTGTTCATCTATGTTGTCGTGCTCAAAACAGAACTTTAATAGAAAAACATATGCCGCTTCTTTATGCATTTTATTATCTATTATTTTATGTATTTTCCCACTGTTCTAAAATGTATAAAATAATAAATAAATGCATAAAGGTTAAACTACTAACCGACTGTTCTTGAGCATCTAAACGACCTAAGGGGCATTATACCTGAGTCAAATGTTGACTCAAAATGCAGCTAGCCCCTGTCTTGTATGTTCACTTCTTTGAAGTATCGCCTCATCTTGGCGGGGTCCACATCACATGTCGTCTTCGTCCGAAGTACAATAATACATGCGCGCAGGCGAGGGGGACTTAGGTATAAATGTACACCATATAAATTGGACACATAGGCCCTTATACATTTTAACCAAAAAAGAAAAACGATGTGAAGACCATCAATTTAATTAATTACAATCATCGCACTCATTTAAATAATTAATTAAATAAATAATTAAATGCAGACATACAAGGGTCGATGCTCAAGACCAGAAAACTAGTAAAATAAAGTGCAATAAAATTAAAATGCATTAATTAAGTATGAGGGTTTATTTAAATAAATTAAATGAATCAATAAATTCAAATTATTTAATTAATTATCGGTCCTCTAATTAATTTAATTTTTATGTCAAAATTAAATTAATTATTTAATTTAATTTAATTTCAAAATTAAATTAATTTATATGCTCGGGTATTAAAATAACTAAAAATAATAATTTTAATTAATTTAATTTAAAAAATAAAATAAAATTAATTAATTAAATTAATCTTGATTAATTTAAAATGGTCGATCCCCGAAAACACTGTCGCATAGCCTGTGTGGGTCGGGCCAAACCCGCGCAGGGCCATGCCATGGCTGAATTGGGACAGGCCGATCCTCCCAAAACCATTCCGGGTTGGGCAGGTCTGCCTGGACCGCTTCAGAGCTAAATTTTTGTCCTACGAAAAGGCTTGCAGAAAAAATAAAAAATACATCTCGGACCTCGACCGATGGCGTGGCGACACTCGGTGCACCCAGATGTCTGAGCGGGGCGTCCGAAGCTGGCAGGAAGGGTGGAAAAAGAGTTGTCTGCCGGTGTGGCGCCAGGCTGCGGCTTGGGAGGATATGCGGCGCTTGCTGGGTGCACCGGCGCTGCGGGTCGTGGCTCCATCGGAGAGAGTAGGCCGGTCAGGGAGGTCCGGCTGGTGCAGGGCGCGCCAGCGTTCGGGAGCTGGGCTCACCCACGGGAGGAGGTCGGCTCCTTGTGTGAGCTGGCTAGTCACTTGGAAGTCGAGCGACAACCAGGGAGTGAGCCATGCGGGCTGGGAAGTGGTGTCGGCTTCTGTTCTGGTGGGGGACAGTAGAGGGAAAGCAAAGGCGACATCTGAGATCTGCCAAGATGCATGCACCAAGCTATTGCGGCGTGACAGGGGAGGCCCTGTTGGGCTGCTCGACTAGCGAGCCCGGGTCTCCGTGCGACTAGAGGCGAGCGGTGCAGGCAGGCAAGGTGTCTAGGGTGCCAAGTTGAGGAGGTTCGGGTCCTGTGTTGGTCAAGTGGTGCGCCTGCTGCGTGAAGCCTAATAGGAGGAGGAGGTCGTGGACTAGGAGGCAGGAGCTGGGAGGGCTGGCCGGCTACTGCTGCATGGAGCGCGGGGCGGGAGGCGGATGCGGTTTCGGTGCAGGCAGGTCGGGACGGAGGGTTACGGCACCTCACGTGGGAGTAAAGCAGGAAGAAGGTTGGGCTGAGCCAGGGTGTTATGGCGTGCTGAGCGCGGGGTCAAGCTACGGCGTGCTAGGGAGGGGAGGCGGTTGGGTCCTTGCGGTGCAGGTGCTACGGCAAGGTTTCCGGCAGCCTGCTGTAGAGGGGTCTAGGCCGAGCCAGGCGGCAGCCTGCCCGCTTGTGCGGCATGGGTGCACCATGCGTGAAGAGAGAGGGGTCTAATCGGACCCCCTTACAAAGGCTTTTTTTTTCTTTGCATGACCCGCAAAAGTCATCCCCTCTTTACCTTTTCTTTTATAAATTAAAGACTTCTTTTAAGTCTTTCTTCCACCCCTTTTTTTTAGTCTTCTTTGGAAGTCATCCCTCCCCAACTTTCTAAAGGCTAAATAATAGCCTTTCAGTTTAATAATAATAAATTTATTATAATAAAATAATAATTTATTATTATTAAATTATTATTATTATTATATAAATATTATTATAATAATAAAATTATTATGCAAATTATTAAATTATAGAATTACAATTTTCATAATTAATTTTATTTCTAATGAACCGATAGAAACTTAATCAGTTCAACATGATGAAATAAAAATAACCGAGATCAAATCACAAATTTTGATCCAATCTGAAAAATTAAATTGGTCGTATCTTGGCCGTTTGAGATCGGATCAAAGTGCGGTTTGAATCGATGAATCCATTTTTGAACCCTATACTTAATTTTATGAAAATTAATTTTATTTTTCTCAGAAAATCTTCACGATCCCTCTAATACCGTTGTTAGGTTCCGGGGCCCGCAGCAGAAGCCGATGGGCTGGGGATTTTAAATTATTCATCGGTGGGACGATGAAACTTGTCGTCACTGATGATCCGATCCTCGGAGAGGTCCGAGGATCTTGTGTAAATTTTAAGGAGCAAAAAACTAAAATGAAAACATACTCGTTTCAAATCCGAATCTGCGGCGACTGCAACTAGTCGATGGAAATCGTCGCTTGAAGGATCCAAAGTAGGATCCCTCTAGATCGTCCACACACACTCCAAAAATCCACTAGAACGTCGATCGTCGAATTCTAGATGCTAGCGCAGCGATCCGACGATGCTTTCGACGTCCCGACGATCACCGCGTCGAGATCTCTTCCATGCTTGAGGAAGAACTTGATCCGAACTCTTGGATCATCAGCTTCTCTCTCTAGAAATTGGGTGTAGAGAGACGCTCTCAATTTTCATTCCATACAAATGAATGAATTTTGAATTCACCACATAAGAGAGATCCTCCTCTTATATTTCTAGTGGACTTGAGAAATACACGGTTGGGTTCCCCGGCCCCCGTTTATTTCAATGTCCACTAAATAAATAATTTTGACGAACTTAACTACGCTAATATTATTTATTATTTTATCACATACTTTTAATATATATATAATATATTACGTCATAAAATGGATTCATCAAACTCGACTCACTATCCCACTTAATATTAAACGAACCTTGAATATTAAAATAATATTCGTTCGGTTAATATTTTTCTCGTATTTACTAAACTTGTAAATGCATTAAATAAATTCAATCCCAATTATTCATAACTTGAATAATAATGAATTTATTTAATTAATCGGTGATTGATAACTTGGACAATGCTCGGACTCCATGGTGGGGCCCACTATGTCCATATACCTATTCAACTGAATAGGGCGGATTCTTGAATAAGCTATTGTGTGTGACCCTCTAGGCCCTTAACTCGATAGTAGTGAATAAAATCCATAGACCAAGAGCAGAGTCTAGCAACCCATTATAACCCCTAAAGAGATAAGTATAGTCATAACAATGACTAACATCCTACGAACACTAACTGTGTAGTATAATCTTTTTGTCATTAAATATTTCATAAAGCAGGACGCACTCTTGTGCCATCGTCCTTATCTTGCTTCATTATTTTTTTGATCTATCTGGATGGATTTTCCTTTATACTGCTTTGGACAAAGACTTATGAAGGTGGCACCATCCTGATCAACTAGGCCTAAGATATACAA
Organism: Viscum album; assembly: GCA_963277665.1. NCBI lineage: Eukaryota > Viridiplantae > Streptophyta > Magnoliopsida > Santalales > Viscaceae > Viscum > Viscum album. The sequence continues at coordinate 1,973,114,354 of OY728157.1, read as the reverse complement.
ATTTCTGAAGTTGGAAGTGACAAACTCTTTCTTGACCATTCAGCCAATGTCATACCACCAACGGCACATCCAACACAAACTACATCTCCATGACATCACTGCCATGGTTTTTTTCTTGCATCAAAGTATGTAATCAAATGATATATATTGGTAATGGTCTCAAGTCAGGAGACCAATATACATGTTCGTAGATAAGAATGACCAATGACACCCAAAACATGTGGTGTTTCTATTGGCGGGTATGTCCTCATGATCTCATTACTATAGATCACCAAGTGCGAACTTCATGAGAAGAAGTCTCAATTATTATGAGCCCCTAGCACCTAATAGTCAAACATCTATTGTGTCTAATCATTAAGATGTATCTAGACTATAGAATATATATTTAAGATCAATGTCATTGTATCTCAAGGTTCTCATTATAGCCTAGGATCTGCTATAACCTCTCAACATGACAATTAACCTTTAGATATTACCATTATTAAATGTTTTTGCAATCCCCAATGACCTTCCAAATACCTCATATGGTAATGGTCCTGAACCCTTCATGCACATGTGGCCAGGATTCTCCTTTCCAATGACCTAACCAACTGGATCATCCTAGGAAACCAAGAAGGATTGTGTGAGATTATCATCCCATAGTTATTTTATTTTTTCTTATAAATCAAATATCAGTCAAATTTAAAGTAATACATATTAAAAAAATTACAATTGATAATAAGTTATTATAATAAAAAAGTAATTTATACCCCAACTTCATTGGTAGGATCATTCACATAACTCCCATTGGAATTCATATGAACATCCAACCAAAGTTTCAACCATGAGAATTGGTGCCCTAAATTCTTTGTCTACATTAAACAAATATAAATCAAAAATTTAATATATTAAACAAATAATTTTATCATATAAATATTTAAAATAATGAAAATATTACCATATCTGATCTACTTCTTGAAAAATCATTAAACCAACAGTGTGGGGGTGATTTGTTTCACTAAACTTGATGTATTTTTTCTTGAAACTCCCAAAAATAAATAACATTAAATTTAATAGTAATATATGAAATGTCTTATCCTTTTCATATTTATATATATATATGTAAAATGATATTAATATAATAATATATTTTTCAATACCATTTACATCTCATGTTGTGTTTATCAAGAAACATCTTCCACTGCCCTTCAGGTACCCCTTCTGGTACCTTGTCATACTGTTGCTGAGTGTTCATTGATGTATCGTTTAATTCATTCCATAATCTCCATTTAAAATCTTTATATTTCTTACCAAAATTATTCAACATCCACTTTTTTGTGATAAGATAAGAAATTATAAAGTGGAATAACATTTGTACAAAGAGATTCATTTTTAGATTATTAGAATTTAATTAAATAATGGAATTCAATTGAGCAATAATGTATTAAAAGTGCCTTTATCTAAGAATCAAATACTTCATTCTTACAAGATTGAGTCCTATTCCTACAATGAGAATATATAATTCAGAAATATAACTGGCTCAGCTGCTAACTATCCTAGAATCTGGCCAAATAATCTCACCAAATCATCTATGGGGACCCCATAACAATCAAAAGGGACAACTATCTTCAATCCATTTATTTTATAAACATATGAACTATTAATATTTATCTTATCAGTAACATTATTTCCATATTTTATGGAAAAAGTAGTTATTAGTATAAAAAGTGTAAGAAATTTATTCACATTAAATTTTGTACTTATAATTTTCTCTCTCTAATATCTTCATGAAGGAATAGGAGTGACCACCAGTTCCCTCGCTGTAGAGTCACCATGTGTTGAACCTACAAAATCGGGAGGCATTATGCTAGATGTTTATGGGAGGGAGACAGAGGGTGCTCCAGACATTGATGGGTGGGAGATAGAGGGTGTGGAAGATACAGATGGGGGGAAGATGGAGGGAATCATGTATGTTATAGGGAGAGATACAAAGGGATCAGCGGGTAACATTGATAATGTATGTATGGTCGGTGGAATGTCAACTAATAGTCGACTGGGATCAGTGAATCACTTCTTCCTTGGTATTCCTATCATTTAAACAAGTAAAAATAACTTCAGAATATATATTTTTAAATGTTAATATAGAAAAATAAATTTAGAAATGATAACATATGCACGATACTGAAAAACATAATATATATAGGTATGATAAAGAATGAATATATATACAAACAAATAGAACATTTACTTTTTCAAAATTAAAAAACTCATGTATAAAGATCAATTTAAATATGATAATTAATCCATAGTAGTGGAAATAAATAAAATATAACATAGGTGGTTGATAAGTTAATGGATGATTGCATGTAAAATCATTTTTTATTCAATCATGTTGTTATCCTGCTCCATTATTACTGAATCTACTTCATCCACCCTTTTAAGAATAATATTTTCAATATCATGATGAAAAAATAATTCTATTTATTACTATTTATGGGATTCAATGTTAGAGGTTAAATATTTCACTTCATCACCCTTATCATACAATTATCTTTGTTTTATATTAACAACTACACTCCACCATTAATCCATGAAATCTTATACATAATATACCATTTTTTCTTATGATGAGAAGACATACGGATCATGTAATTTATGGTCACCAACATCCATCAAGCAAGAGAAGTTAACATAAGTAAATTTTAAGGAATCTCTTTTAATACCCCTAATAATATCACCCCACTTGTATTTGAATAATGCAACTGAAAAATTACTGTGATAGTTTAATTTTATAATATCAGTCAAATTTACTTAGTATCCCAATTCGAAAACTGTAAATATACCACTATTATATGTTTTTAACCCTCTTCATGATCGATTGTATGAAATTTGAATCCATTCACATTGTAAGTGTCAAGCTTTCTAGCATTTTTTAGAGTTCCTCAGTCCAAAAACTTCAAATATTTTAACAAATCATCCTGAGTAATAGTATTCATGATATTAAAAAAGTAATATAAATTATTATACAAAATTTATGTTTCAACCTAGTATCCATGTTGATTTAACTATTTATGAACTTACACGGTGTGAAAACCATTCTATAAGCTCTTTATTAATAGATTTTGTTATGTATTTCTCATTTTGTGTTCAACTTATCAGGTGTATCTTTATTTGTATCTTGAGATCTTTAATAAATGGATCAAAAATTTCACTATTCAGTATCACATATCTATATGTCTGTAATAATTCCATTTTTTCATTGTAATATGTGATATCCTACCAACTAATCGACCAATAGTATGAAATATTTTTTATTTTCTATATAGATGATATTGAGTAGATATGTCATCAACACATTCAATTAAATTGAATCTTGTCTCAATATAATCTAGTTATCTAGAATAAAAGGTAATACAATCATTTGCTAAATAGACTTCCTAAATAGAGCCTTTAGGTTGAGATTTATTTTTCACATATGATTTCAAATGACTAAGGTATCTATGAAATAAAATAAATAAAACATATTTACATATTTAATAAAGTTTCAAGAATGTTCTACTTAAGATGAAAATAATATAAATAAAGTACCTCTCAATAGGATACATCCATTATAATGTACTATACCTCTTAATTTAGTTTCCTCAACCAAATTCATGGTTAAATTCATCATGATAGTAAAAAATAATGGAGGTCTATTACATAAATTGTCAGTAAAAATCTATCCTAAAGTTTGTATGGATCATCTAGTTATAGAGTTTTCTTACATAGCTGTTTGAAGAATATTAAGAATTAGGGTAAAACTATAGTAACCTTTTTAGGTAACAATGTATACAATTCCAATAATAGTAACTATTATAATAGAATATTTGAATCATGAATTTTCAATCCATGTAACCTATGATGCTTTAAGTCAACACACCTTGAGATGTTTCTTGAATAACTATTTGATACTTTCACATGTTTTAAAATTAAAATGAATATATCTTTATCCCTATTTTTCATTGTAAAAATTGTTGGAGCATACTTTCTAGTCTCATCTAGCCATAGATCATGCTTTACATTCACTGTTTGTAAGTACTTCCAAGCATTGAGATGGTCCTTCTATTTTCCATGCTCATTAATTAATGTGAAGATAAAATTTTCACAAACAATCTTCTCAATGTGTATAACATCAATATTATGATCCAAAAAATTAAATTCCCATTATAGAAGTTTGAATGATATTTTTTTTATTCCATTGGTGTATTTCGATTTCAACTAATGATGCACTTTGAAATCATTTATCATTATCATTCAAATGATGCACCTTCCCAAATTCTATTTTAACATTTACTAGTTGTGCCAATATTTCATATTCTTTCAACAACTTTGGAGGTGGTCTATGATCAATAGACCCATTGAATTTTGACTTGTTCAGCCAAAATCTATGAGATGCATCAAGAAATATAAGATGGTATAAGAAAAAGTTACAAATAGGAAAATCAAAACCCATGTAAGTGTTCTAACATGATAAGTTTGAAAGTATAGGGAAGTCACTAATGGTCTGCATTAGAGAAACATGCATTTTGAATGTTGTTCTAGAATATGCATCATATGTCTCAACATTTTTCTCTATAATTCCTGTAATTCTTCTATTAGAGGTTGTATGTGTACATCAAAATCATTTCCAGGAATTTTTTTCCATGAATAATCATCAAAATGATAAAATAAATTTTTTGTATACACATCCATAGAGATAGATTGTGAGGGATCAAAACAACCTTAAAAATGTTATAACTAGTACTCAAAATCCCAAATGGGTTAAATCCATTAGAATTCAATCCCAATCCCACATTCCTAGGATTGGATGATAAATCTGGATGTAATGAATCAAATTTATTATAGGATATTGAATCTCTTGGATTCCACATTAACCCAACATTTTTATTATCTATCAAATTCTAATTGATATGATCTATGGTTTTTGATGACATGAATAATATTTTCAATCAAAGTTTTAAAGGGAAGTAATGCAAAACCTTTATAGGTTTGTTCTTTTTCTTATTCTTTATTGTATTATTTTGATTCAAACTTCCAACATCACCCATTAACTATCATATAAAAGACACATTTTTTACAATCCAGTATATTCAAATCCCCTCCCCAATAAAGCATATAATCCTTGGTACAAGCATGTATTTTTGTATAATTCAGAAAAATCTTGTTAAAAACTTTTTTCATATCATAAAAATACTCAAGTATCATAGCTTTAGTAAATTCATTATTCAAAAATTAAAATATAATGGACATCACCTTATTTTTAATTTCACATAGACATTTGATATGGTATAACTTCAATAGAAAAGAAAGTTCTAAATATTTTAGACATTCACCATACAGCTCTTGATTTCCATCATCAACTAAATCATGAAACTCATTTTTCTACTCAGAGAAGTTATCTCTTACATTAGTCTATACAACATCAAGAGGAGGTTCCAATGATATGTTACGATCTTTATGTGGTTATCTTGTAGTCCCAAAAACATCATTTGTCATGTTACTATTTGTATCACCCTCAACTAGTTTTTTTGATATGTATTGATGATAACATTGTTTCCTTGCAATGCCAAAAATATCATTTATAAGGTTTTTTATTTCATTTTCCATTTTTGATGAAGTTGGGAGCTCATTCTGTTGACTGACATCAATGCTCAAAATTTCTGTAACATTTGATTCTCTATGGAAAATCCAACATAAATATTGAACATGGAATTACTTAAATATCAAGTGTTCATAAACTTCATGTATCTCTAAACATATTCTAAATTTACATTTAGGGAATGAACAACTTATTATCAGATCAACGGATTGATTAGGAATTGAAAAATCTAAAAACTCCTCCAAACCCTTAGAATACTGAGGTGTGTTCCTCAGTAATGTGATCCAGCTTTTATCTATATATAACAAAGTGGATACACTTTGTTAAATAAAATTAAAACACATAATAAATATAATTTAATTTAAAAAAAATTACTAATTTATTTAAAATAAACAATATAATAAATTATTTGTATGGATTAATTTGATTATGTTTTTTAACAACATAATTTTTCATAGATTTTAATTTGAATGTATATAATCCATCAAAAAATTACAACTAATCTATAAGTATGTTTAATGAGTTGAAAATGTCAAATTAACATGATAGTATGATGTTAAAAAATTATCAAATAATTAAATAACCTTACAATCCGCACTCAATTGTAATTATAAAATTCAATGAGTTTTGGATAAAACCACCCGTCAATTTTTATACATTATTACATAATATCAATAATGAACGAAATATACCATCATTATAGTTTTGCAAGAAGGAATTAAAATTAGAGAATAAAGACACATAAAGCACATTGAAAGTAAAAAATATTAAACTAAAATAGAGAGATTATGAAAATTACCCTTGACTGGTGAAAAAGGGGGCTGAAGAAGTGGTGTGTTGGCAGGGGATAAAGGCTACGAAGGGAGGAAAGGGGAGCATGGGATACCACTAGGTCAAGGAAGAGGGCTTGGGAGTAGTGGTGAAGGCTTGATGGCTTGGCACCAAGGGATCAAAAGAGAGGTATCAGGTATGATGATAGCTATATGATAGGGGGTGGGGTTTGGAGGGGGAAAGGGGAACAAAGAAGATTGTGAGTTTGAGGGTGAGGGATAGGGAGAGATCAGTGGTGGAAAGGGCTCGGTGTCTTGGAAGAAAGAGGGAAAGGGAACAGCATTGAGGGCTTGGGGAGGGGTGAATAGGGGTCTATGAAGGCATGAATAGGGATCGAATAGTGGTGGTGCCTCATATAATGGTGGTGAGGGATCAAGGGGGTCTTGGGGAGTGGTGGTGGTGAGGGATCGGGGAGAGGCGATGAGGTATTAGTAGAAGATCAGTGGTGAGGGTGAAAGGGGAGCAGTGGTGAGCACTCGAAGGAGAATGAGTTCTCGGGAGAGAAGGGGATCAATGGGGGTGAAAAGTGTCTTTTTTATTATATGGAAAAAAATAGAAGTGGTTTTTAAAAAAATGATGCTAAAATATTTTAATTTTTTAGCATTGGTTTCATAAACCACCGCAAATAAACTTCTATTAAACATTGTTTTTTCTGTAGTGAATTCCCATGAAGAATATTTTCTTGAGAATCGACAACTTGGAATGATCATTTGAATACTAACAAATCTAGTTCCAAATCAATATCTTTCCAATTCAGAACATGAGAGGGATCCGGATGATGCTTCTTATGTTGAGACACATGTAAAACATCATGGATAGAATTCAACTAAGATATAAAATCTAACTGTTAATACACTTTTCCAATCTGATCAGTGATCTCAAAAGACCTCATGCATCTCGCAACTAGTTTTCCTTTCTCTCTAATCTGATAGTGACCCAACAATGGAAAAAAATTCAAGAATACCTTATCACCTACCAAAAATTAAATAGGATATCACCAATGATCTACATAAGATTTATGCCTACTTTAATTCATTTTTATTCATTGATGAATAATCTAAATTTTCACTAATGTCTACTGAATAATATTTGGTCTCACAAGATAAATTTTACCCACCTCAAACCAACAAAGAGGTGACTTATATGGTCAACCATAAAAATACTCAAAGGGATTCATTATAATTGAAAACTAGTAACTATTTTTACAAGTGAACTTAACCAATCAGAAATAGATATCCCAAGAGCATCCAAAGATCATGACACAAGCATAGAGCATATCCTCCAAAATCTGAATAACTCTTTTTTTATGTCCATTTGTCTGGGGATGGTAAGTCGTGCCCATATTAACTTCAGAACCCATAACCTCCTAGAGTCCTTTCCAAAATTGCGAGATAAACTATGGATATCTATCTGAAATAATATCAATGGTACCTCATTCAACCTCATGATATCTTAAACATACAAATTTTCCAAATCCTCAACCTTGGTGGTGTCTCAAATCAGAATAAAATGAGTTTAATTGGTTAGTCAATTTATCACCACCCATTTTGGAATTTTTCCATTGGGATTATATGGAAACCCAAAAACAAAATCCATAAATACCTCATCTCATTTTAATATAGGCATTGAGAGTGGTTTATTTAAGATATAAGGCTTTTGGTGTATGGCCATAATCAACTAATAGGTGTAACAATGAGAACCAAAATCTTCTAGGTCATGTTTCAAACCTTTCACCCAAAAATGATGATTCATGTCATAGTAAATCTTTATTATACCAAAATGAAAAACCCACTAAGAACAATGATAACTTTCTATCACATCCTTACTCATAGATGAATGAATAAAAGTTCATATGGATCCATTCTTGTTGGACAATTATCTCCATCCTGTAGGATTCCTCCCTAAGGGATCTAGGTTTTCCCTCCTAACTCTTGGATCTATTTATTATTTTCTGATTATTTAAGGCTACTATTTTCCTTCTATCCCATATTGTCTCTTATTTCATTTAGGTTCATTTATCACTTGGATCCTCAGGCTTCAGAGGGGTTTACGCTCTGTCGCCTTCCCTACCCACGGGCCTCCTAGTTCCTCAGGACTCCATTGGATCTTCTCTTCATTATTTCCTTAACCCACACTATATCTCGGATTTTATTTCTATTGTCAATCTCCAGTGTTAGTTCTTCCCAGATCTCGGTTAATCCGTATCCCAACCCAGAGCGGCATTTTCAGCTCTGATCAACCTGGTTCCCCACTTCTAGTGACATCTATTGGATTTTATTGTTGGTTCTTCTAGTCCTTAGTGGCATTGACTCAAATATGGATCCATTTGATGTTTGGATCATTATATTTCTACTACATATTGATGGGGATTTTTTCTTGATTTAAAGGTTTATCATTGGTGGGTTCTGATATTAGTTCATCTCCCTTTTGTTTGGATTCATTCTTCATTGGTTTGCTTTTAGGTTGTGTGGTTGTTCTTTGGAGGCTAGCTCTGCTATAGATGGTCTTGTGTTGGTGGAATATCTGAATGTGGATGTTCATGCTCTGGTTGTGCTTTTTCCTCTATGCGGTTTTGGTGATGCATTAAAGGTCTCATGTTCCCAAAGGTAGTGTTTCTTGGGGTTTTCCAACTGGTATCTACTTCAAATGAAGAAGGTCATGGGTGGTCCCTACGGTGGTGTTTGGGTCCCATCTAGATGTTTCTTTTTTATGCTCTGTGATGGTTTTTTGGGCATTTTTTGGCTAGTGTTCTTCCTTCAAATTGATCCTTAAATTTGGTGTTATTAGTTCCAATGGTGTGGAGATGACGAAGGAAGTAGTTTTCATCAATGGTGCTCCATCAAAATGGTGACCGACAACTCCACATGCTCAGAGGAGCATAACTCAAGGTTGGGAGATGGCACTAGACTCGAGGGAATTCTGATTGGAGCGGCTGTTTTGGTTTTTCCTTCCATTTTAATTTTGAATTGGAAATGTGTTGTTTGGTTTGTTTTTTTGGTGGTTTCCTATCATGTTTTGGTGGATCTGTGTGTGGGTTCTCACTTTTACCATTAAAATTGGATTTCTAAAAATTAAAAAAAGACTCCAGGGATATAATGAATGAAAAAAATTTATGAACCAAATAATGCCCTATAAGGAAAGATACCACCCAACAATGGCCTCCCCAGCATATAAAGAGTTCATGATACTCCTAAAATTCTCATCCTACTATTTCTCCTCAAAATAAACTCAAAAAGATATGGCACCAACTGATCACTATCCATAATAATATTATTCTCATCCTTCATCACATATATGTGTATTCTAGAAAATAGTCCTATAAGATTCCATTCACCATTCAATTCCATCATTGTTTGAGAAGGAAACTTTCTACTTAGAGCATCTGCACCAACATTTCCCTTTCCCAGAGTATAGAAAATTTCAAAGTCAAAAGGATAAATATACTTCATCCATCACCTATGCCTAATGTTTTGGTCCTTCTAAGAAAATATGTAACTTAAACACGTATGGTCAGAATAAGAAGTGAACCATTCCCTAAAGAGGTAATTTCACTAACTCTTGAGAGTGTGCATAAATTCTGAAAGTTATAAATCATAGGTGGGGTTATTCTTCTATTGTGGTCAAATTTGATGAGATTCATACACCACTACATGATCTTCTTGTATAATAACACAGCCCAAACCAACACTTAAAGCATCAAAAAATACCACATATACATTTTTTATTAAAGTAAAATCAAAATAGGAGTTGAATTCAAAATCTAATTAAATTAATCAAAAAATTCTATAACCAAGAGTACGAAATTAGTTTCACCTCTTTCCTAGTAAGATCATCCAATAAAGATGCAAACTTTGAGAATTATTTCACAAACCACCAATAATATCCTTCCAAACCTAGGAAGCTTCAAATCTAAAATAAATTTTGTTAATCTTATTATGATAATACAACTTTCACCTTATCTGGATCAACTAAGATTTCATGCTTCAAAAATACATTTCATAAGAACATAACTTCTCAAATCCATAAATTAAATTTCAATAACTTATCATAAAGGTATTGATCACTCAATATTTCTAGAATATATTTTAGGTGACGCTCATGCTCTTTTTTGTTATTGAGTAAACCAGAATGTCTTCCATAAATACCATGAAAAATTAATCAAGGTATCAATGGAAAATTAGATTTATCATGACCATGAAAATAGTTGGAGCATTAGTCAGACCAAACAGCATCACAATATATTTAATGTGCCCAAACCTACTCCCGAAGTATACCTTTGGAATATCTGACTCCTTAACTTTGATTTGATGATACCCAGACTGAAGGTTAATTTTTGAGAACCAATTTGACCACTTTAATTGATCAAATAAGTTATCAATATGGGGAAATGGATACTTATTCACAATTTTTGACTTATTTAGCTTCCAATAATTGACAGATAAATAGAAATTAGAATCAACATTTTTGGAAAAAGTACAGGGGTCGACCAAGGTGATACATTGGGAAGAATGAATATTTTATATTTCAAAACATACAATAGAATCTTTAGTTCCTTAAATTTTTTAGGATCCATATGGTATGAACGATGGATATCAGTTGAGTTCCTAACACCAAATCAATTGAAAAATCGACTTCCCTCTCTGGAGGCAGACTAGAGAAATCAGTTGGAAACACTTGAGAAAATTCCTTAACCCTTAAAGGAAGATCAAAACCCATAGGTTCATCCCCAAGTTAAACTACAAAATAGGAAATTAAAATTTCATGTTCCATTAAAATAGGTCATGCTAAACTAGATCTCAGATCCCATTCTCCCTGAAACACTTGGGAGTTCCCATCAGAGGCTATAAAGAACACCCATTGATGATAAAAAACAATCTCTATTTTATGGAAAACTAACCAATTCCTATTGAGGATAACTTCAAAGAGATCTATTTTGAGAAAAAAATCACAAAAAAATCTCATCTTATAATATCAAAAGAGAACATGTGGGACATTAAAAACCCTACTCCTTTCCAAGAAGCATTTTAAACTCCATAAAAAATACATAAGTTATATTTAATTATTTAAAAGATTAATAAAGTGGGTTTATATAAATGAATGAAAGACACCAGTATCAAATAAATCAGTCACTGAAGATGAAGTAAAAAATATAGTACCTCTCATAGTTGCACAATCTATATCAACTTCCACATGAGACTCTTTTTACTACATGTAACTACTTCATTTTAAAATACTGAGGTAGTGACCCTATAGTATTTGAACTATCCAACTGCACCATATACCCTTTAGGTGTTGACAATATTATACCATATCATGGAGAATAAAAAGCTAGAAAAAACTTTTTTAAGTTACCTCAACATCCACATAAGTTATAGGTTTTAAGGGGAACAAGGAAAGTAGGTATCATGTGTCATGTCTTTCCACACTAGTAGCAAGTTAAAGCTCCACTACTAGTTATTTTCTAAGGTGTGGTGTATTTCTGTTGTTGGGAGACACACCACCACCTTTAAAACACTCATTCAACTTCCTATTCTTTTCAAAGGATCCACCAAAACTATTTTTGGGGGGAATAGGAATCTCAACTCACCCTAACTGTCTTCTCAGGTTAATCTCTGCCATCAAAACTCTATCAACCACTTCAACATATGAGGTAAGATTCATCATATAAACTTGAGATCAAATGTCTGGTCTCAATCCCATCTAAAACCTATAATACTTCAAATTTTCACTTTATAAAATCCTAGGAGTGAAACAAATCAATTCAAAAAAGTGTTTGGAACATTCCATTGCAGTCTGATCACCTTGTTGAAGGGTGAGGAACTCCATGGATTTAGACATCATCAATAATTCAGGTAAAAACTACTGGAGAAATATGTTCTTTAATTATTTCCATTATAAACCTTCATGTTGTTTTTTATGAACCATTGTGTCCCCTCATCCCCTACTATTATCGTTGAGCTTAAAAGTGTCCCATTTCACTTTGAAAAAATATGGATTTTACAATAATTCAAAAATCCACTTGACCTTCTCCAACCAGTCCTCCACATCCTGAGGATCATTTTTTTTCTTGGAAGAATGGTGGTTTCTAACAAAAAAAACTCTTGGGATCTATATTTATCTTCTATAGTCCTTGGTTAAACTTCCCTAGATTGAGTTAGGGTGGAGACAACACCCAAGTCTATAGCACAAACTACTCTCACTAACACTCTTATAAGATTTTGATCAACTAAAGGGTTTCCTCATGAAACATCATTCACAACACCTTCCTAAGTAACTATAGTAAGCCTTTTGGAGGGCATGTTACTACATAAAATAATGAAGATATATCATTAGATAGGTGAGTAATATTATTTTTAACCAATATAATATAAGAAAATAATTTAGATTAGATCAAAACTCAACATGATAGGCACACTTCCCAGCATCTTGTGGTGACTTAAGGGTCATTGTGATGACAGCAATCCAAGAAATTTATCGTAACTTGCCCCTTAATTCATGATAATACTATATCATATTGACCAAAAAATCCCAAGACAGAAATACCATGGGGAAAAATCCTCCTTTAATACCAATTTGACATGAACAACCCCAGTTCATCTCGGAGCCAGACACCCAAGTTGGTCCGTGGAAAGGCCCGAAGGGAATTCCCAATCCACACAGGTTATTGAAAATTACCTGAGCATCAAGAACTACCTTTATTAATGATTTATACCACAATAAACCAATAAAACAATAGTTGTAATATATAAAATATAGACAACATGCCAATATAAAGTCTGATAATGGGATACAAAAAGTGTAGTGTGATACAAGTACCAAACCAAAACAAGTAAACCAAAGTATATAAAAAATAGCCAACCCATCTCCAATTGATAATTCGGTCATTATCCCACAATGTCACCACCAAAATCCCACACCCCACAAACATGAATACCCACTTACACTATATAAAGCCTTTCCTTTACCTACATTAGATAAAACAAGATCTACACAGACCTAACATTATGTGCAATTTGTGAGAAAAACAAGCCTATTAGGACCCCACCAAGACTTTCACATGTAGTATTTACAAAACAAATAAATTATTCTCATTTAAATAAATATAAGGGATGAAATATATCTTTACACAATTTTCAATAAAATATTGAAATCACCCTTTTTATAATGGTTTATAAAGAACATATAATCACACCATTTTCAAATAATTTATAAATAAACTACTTTTCAATAGGAGCACCATGGAAACTAATCATAGGGTATGTTAGGTATGAGTTATCTAAAATCCACACACCTCAGTGATCAAATGACAAAGTGAACAAAAATCCCAAGAAAACAGGCTTAGGGGTAGCATAACACCATAACAATTGAACCCCCTATCATAACATAGTTTAGTTTGAGTTGTATTATAATTACATGCTAGGTAAATACAAACCATCCTAGCATGATTTTCCTAATATATCCACCTCTTAAGTACCCTATGTTCCCATATTTCATATCCCACACTTAGATTCTTTCAATTTCACAAACATCCCACACTTAGAGGATTTTATTTTCACGGTTCAAATCATTTCAAGGGAATATCATACATCAATAATCAAACTACCCAAATTCACAATAAAACATGATTTAAAATCCATTTACATGTTCAATAAAAATGGGAAATCCATTTTACTATAAAATCCTAAATTATCATATTTCTAGAATCATAAATCATGCTTTTGAATAATTTAGAAAAAACAATTTAAAATGAGAAAACAAGAATGGTTTATAAAAAAAGGATTTTCATGAAACCACCCACATCAAACACTTGGTATTCCTAATAAACAAATGGGGTCCACAATCTAAGAGGAATTAGGGATACTAATGACCAAAAGAGAACCATAAACTATGAAATCCATATCGAGAAATTAAAATCCAACAAACTCTGGATCAATGGAGATAAGTGAAACCAATTACCAAAAAAATTATGAAGAATTGCAAAAATATCAAGGTACATTTGGTCTCTATATTAATTTATTATAATGAATCTATAATAAAACTCATTAGATCATGAGACAAACCATATATTCGGTCATACCATCATTGATATATGGATCCTTTCATGAAAACAAGAGGAGAACTAAGAGGATAATGAAGAATATACTCTTACCTTGAGTTTCCTAGATCCAACACCATGAGATCCATCATAATTTCTCTTTAGAATATATGGGAACTCCAAAATATTTAATTGGAACCCCTAGATTGAGATATATGGTTTTAGGAGGAAGAATGAGACTGTTGGGAGATTTTTTGGGTTGAAAAGGTTATTTTCAAATAAATTAATTCACATTTCATGGTTTGGCCGCATAGTTTAACAATTTTTACTCATAATTATATCAATTGGAGATATCTTCATGGTGTGACCACATGGTTTTTATAACCTTTCAGAAATCATGTGAAATGCCACTGTCTCAAACCACCACAAGTTTCACAGTTTACTGAGAATGCTGCATGTTTCGGCCTAACCATGTGTCAACCATCAACATGCCCAGTAACCTCAAAAACTCCAAAAAGTAACCATAAATAATCCAAGAATGATTCAAAATAAAATAGGGTCAAAAAATAATATACATACCTAAAAATGACTGTAGGATGTGATGCCCAACCAAGGTGAACCATGCCTAAAACTGCTTAAAAGTACTTTAAAATACAACTCCACTTTACTTACAAACCATTCTTGGAAAAAAACACACTTATACCCATTTTAAGACCCAAACATGTATAAAAACCTTTAATTATCAAAACCAATTTTAAATAATCCATAAAGTCATTTTTATAAACATATAGTGTGATGCATCGGCCCAAAACATTTGTACGATTGTCTTACCTACATCACTAGATCTAAGCCTCTCCCACTTGTCTGACTATCCCTAGGGAAACCATCCTAGGATACCCATGTCACATACATGGTTCTATGATCATCCAATTTCTCTCATTATCTCAATTATCACCCTCACCCCTTGGAAACATAGTTGTCGGGTGATCCCAATTTACCTAGGTGCTAAAGAGCACCTAACCTATGCATAGGGGAGCCAACATTATCCTATTTCTTATGATCAAGGTATCCCCAGTCCCTATCTATCTACCTACTTCCATTCAACATGAATTCAAGAGTAAATCATTCATAACATTCATATGATCTTTTATTAAATGGACTACCAACCTCTGTCAAGGAGTTACCACCCTCACTAAGCTCCGTCAAGCCTTATCCAAGCTTGTTCATGCCTCATCTAAACTTGTATTAACTCTGAAGATCCTTCTTCATGCCATAAACCATAAATAATTAAATATAAAAATTTATAATTAATTATTTAATTAAAATTAAAAGAGTAATAATCAACAGAAAACTCACCAGGCATCGTCATCTCACAAAAACCATAACCAACCACCCGCTTAAGGTCTACAACACATCCTCAACACTATCTCGAGAAAAATCCCTATCACCTAACACCTAGAAAATTAAAAATTTCATCCATATTAATCAAAAACCCTAAATAAATTAGGTCATTGTATTACCTCAACCAAAATAGAAAAGGTCATCATGTATTAATCTTCCCTGGTCTTCCCCTAACAATCGCTCATGAAATCCCTATCATGCTGGGATGATTTCACTATGATATAGTGAAATAATCATAAAAAACCTAGCTAAAATCGAAACAAAATTAGTGGAAACCAAAATAAAACACAAATAGAGACAAAAATAGAATAATTTACCTCATATTTATAATGGAATGTACCAATAACTGTCCCCTATAAAGGGGGGGTCAAAGAGATAAAGGGGGGTGGAGAATCAGTCGAAATAGAATTCTCCTAACACCATAAACCCCTTGGAACCCAAATCACCCCATCCAAAAAAAGACAGAACTACCTTTGAATAAATTAAGCTAACCAAGATCCATTCACAACATGAATAGGGGTTCATGGAATGAATTATATGTTTCTCACACATTTTATGATCTAAACCCTGGTTCACGGGCTAAAATTCTCAAGGTAGAGGGGCCCTTCCCTTGGAAAATCCCATTCATGTTGTGTACCAAGGTTCATGATGTGAATGTATCACAAATACCCTATTCAAAACATGAAATTTCTAGATAAATTTCATTCATGGAATAAAAAAATATCCTTTACATCATGAATGTCATACTGTTATAATTTTCAGTAGCCTGACCACTCGCCCACTGCTCTAATGTCCACATAAACACTAGAGGCTGCCACCAAGACTCAAAAAACATCCAAAAATACATTTTAAAGACATAAAAATGATTAGATCCCCAATGAAAGTAACATTTATAAAAAACCTCTCACCAAACCAAAAAATCAAGATCCCTTAAAAACATGATGATTTAGAAATCTACAGGGTGTTAAAAACTCCTCACCATAATTCTTTTTATCCTTGAGAAACAGTGGTAGTCCTCTATAAGAACCTAGGTTTTTGTATAAGGCAATGATCCTTTATTTTTCAGTTTGAATACATAAATATGGCCTTATGTTAATTCCCTTTGAAGTCATGGAGGTATTAGGAGTGTTTGGGGCTCGTTCGGATCCTGGAACCCAAGTTTAGGGGTGAAAAGGGTCTAGTGCATGGTTAGTTAAAAATGTGTGGTGGAAAGCTTCATGTTTTGATAAACCATGAGATTCATGAGAAGAGAGCATAAGGAGGTCACATGGTTGTGAAAAATGTGTGATTTTGGATGCATGGCTGTGTAGAAACCTTTGTAATTTTAAAAAATGAGTTTTTCATGGCTTCTAAACAGTTAGTCAAACCATGCAAGGAAACTATGTGGGTTCCCTTTGCCTATATCTAACCATGTATGGTTTGAGAAAGATTTTTAAAACTATGTGACCCATTTATTTTGGATAAATTTTTTAATTTTAAATCAAATTAAATTCTATTTTAACCCAATTACTCATTTTATCTTCTTCCCAACAACCTTTTGGTTTTGAGAGATCCCTTCAATGACTAAAGTTGGATTTTAGGTATTCTCTCCATATAATCTATGATTAGAGTTTGTAATATCTCATTATATTTGCATCGTTGAGTACACAATTCCTTTTTATCCATTCTTCATTTTTATTAGAATCATATATACTATTTGGGTGCAAGCTGATTTAACCTATTTTCAAGTTCTTCATTCATTATTCATTTTTCTCTAAATCTGAGTCAAATCAGGAGTTGATACTGGATGAACACTCTACTACCAAGATAAGGTAGGTGTTTTATACTTTTTCCATTGGTTTTTATGCTTTATATATCGATCTGTCATTGTGATGCCTGTCAGAATTTCTGACGCAACCTTGAAATTGAACTGGTTAATTGAATTAGATGTAATTAGACCTTTTAGGGATTTCCTTAGATTCTGTTTTGATGTTTTGGTGGATGTTTCCTTAACCATGTCCACCCATGGGGTGTTCATTATGAAATTACCTTGTTATTACTTGTTTAAACCACTAAAGGGGTGTGTTCTCATGCTTACCTAGATGTAGGAAACCTAATTACAATTAAATGGAATTGGATTGAGTGATGGGAGTTGTTTGCCTCCCTTTTCATGTGATTCTTGGTTATATGAATATGTTGAGCTTTAATTGCATAATGTTTTATTTTTAAAATGTAGAAATGAGTGGGTAAACTCATGTGTTTTGTTTAAATATGAATTGTGAACAATGAGAGGGTATGATCATTGGTTGTATTTAAATTTAAATTTTCATACATGAGTGGGTATACTCATGATATGGAATTGAATGTGAAATGTTTATATGGGTGGGTATACTCATATTATATGTAAAGGTAAATGGTATGAAATGGTGATTGTTTAGATGCCTTGGACATTCTCCTTGGATCTTGAAATGGTAGTGGATTCCTTGGATTGAGTATGCTCCTTAGGTCTTGATTCAGTGGGATGCATCGGGCCTTACTACCCCTTGGATCCGGCATGCTTGGACTCACATAGGACATGATCGGTTGACATGATCATAGGACTCCAACCAGTACCTAACCAGGTTTCCATTGATATGTTCCTAGGACTCAACAAGGATTCATGGGTCTTGTAATCCTTGGATCTAGCCCTTTATGTTTTGACATTTTGTTTATACAGCATGGCTGTGTAATTTTTATTATGATTGGAACAACAACTTGGTCATGATTGATATGTCACTTGGGATATATGGCAAGGACATGGTATTATGACATGTTTGGATGAACAGAAAGGTCATGTTGTTTATTTATGGATTATTTGTAGCTTTCTTATTAAAGGAGCTTTACCATCTTGTACAATGAGACTTAAGGGGATATTTTAGTGTCACTGGTTTGGTAGTTTACATGACATGGGCATCTTTACTTTCATTTACTACTTATCTATTTACCCACATACTATTTATCTTGATATATTTTACATCCTAGAATTTTATATAACTTTTGGTGATTACCTACTAGGATTGTATTTCACACCCTATATAGGCCCCTATTGGGTACCTGAACAAACTATATGGATGTAGGTAGTGATAAGGGCAGGCACCCACAGTTCTAGAGTTGATTTTTGTGCCATGCTAAGAGTAGGGGAGCATGGGACCGAGCTAGGTCTTGTGATGCTATTCAGAGATATCACTTTTTTTCTTTTTGGTATTTTGGATACATGTAATGTAATATACTGTTGTGTACTTTTTTGGCTGTTTACTTAGAAATATGAAAAATATCATTATCATAATTACATATGAGCCTTCTTTTGAGATTGTTATTTATTTCAGTTGTGTGTCTATTTTCTGTATGTTTTATTGATTCTATTTTTTATATTTCATTGTATTTATGTTTTGTTACACTCTAGTGATGAGAGAATAGTCTACCCATGGAAACAACTAGGTCCACACTACTAGTCAAAAGCCTTTGGCATTTAGGGAGATGCACTTGAGGCCATGTGGCCAATCGGGCTTGGTGCGCTGTTGAGTGGAATCTAGATTTGGGACATTACAAAGTGGTATCTGAGCTTTCTTTTTTTGGTTTATTATTTGGAAACAATAGAAAGGTATATAAAGGTAGTGAAATTTGGTAATGAGTTATGCCTGGTCATATCTAATCCTCATATAGAAAAATCTAAATTGCCTCAAATTAAATTGTTGTTTTCTGGATTTTGAGAATTACAGTTGATTTGATTCCACCATTGGGTGACACACTTGATTTATGCTATTATTATTGATGTGACTATGGGTTCTATTTTATTGCAACCTGATGAGATGAGGGTATTCCATATCATTCATCATATAGTAACCTTGCTAGAAATCACATTCCACACATTATTCCATGACATTTAGGATGCATTACTTGACACATGCTATTGTGAGAGGTGTTTTGATAGATGTACATATTATTGTAATATAATTTTTTGCAATGGATAGATAAAGTGATGCCATATTTCAGTTCATAAGGTGTATGAGACCTTATGGGCTGAAAAATTATGCAACTTTTTTTAAATTTTTTTAATTGAATGTGATATGTTATAGATTATATGGACATCATATTTTGGTTCATACAGTGTTATGATCCCTCGTGGATTGGAACATGGTGAACCATTAGTTCATCTTTTTAAAATGAATGGTGATATAATGTTAAATGAGTATATAATCAAATAAAAATGAATTTGGGAATTCAAGTGAGAATGAAATGGAAACTGAATTGCTTATAACAGAGACTTGACCTAGACTTAGCTTTTGAGTGGGAAAGAGGTAGTGTTTATAGTGGTGTTTATGAATGTTCCTTTTACAATCCTGGATTTAGGATCAGTTTCTATGGTATGACCTGGTTTTAGGAGGGTTTTGAACTTTCCTATGATTTTGAGTTGCAAACTTTGATATCATTATTTATGAGGTGTGTGTTTGGTATTGTAGAGGCATGACCCAACGATGACCTCCAGTTGTACGCTATGACGGAGGTGATGACCATGATCAGGAGGCAGTGGTCCATAGACTACCGGTGGATCCACCTTTAATGATAGCTTTGTAACTAGTTTTTTTTCAAACACAGGTGTTAAGGCATAGTTTTTTGAGGGATTTTATTGGTTTATGCAGACTTTCCAAGGAGCAATGCAGCCTGCCTTGTCTATGGATGAGTTGACATGGGTGTTCCAGCAGTAGTATCCTCCCACCTTTTTGGGCTATGACACTATACATGATACTTAGTTGTGGTTAGAGACTAATAAAGCAATCATAAATCATATTGAGATGCCTCCTAAGAGGAGGGTAAAGATCATGACATATATGTTATGTGGGGCGGTAAAGTGCTGGTGGTATGTAATGAACTAGGATAACATGCTATGATATATGGGTTGGGCTTATTTCAAAACCTAGTTATATGATTTATTTTACCTAGGGACTCTACGATCAGAGTGGGAAATTGAATCCATGAATCTAGAGCAGGGCACTATGATGGTTATGAAGTACTAGGCGTACTTTACAAAGTTGCAGTGTTTTTTTCCAATGTACCTTACCAATGAGATATCTAGAGTGAAACACTTTGAAGAAGGTCTCTGGAATTCTATTAGATCTCAAGTCAATGTGTTCAGATTGACCAATATCATTGAAATTGTGAATTAGGTGCTAATTACATAACAGAACCTGAGGGAAGCTGGGGGTGTAAGGCATAACAGTTTCATCTCTTGACCCAATGGTTCAGCATATTCAGGTAGGAAGCGGTGTTTTAAGGATTTCTGTGAGTTGAGTGTCAGTCATGCTTTGAGTACCAGTAGAACAGTGTTCTTTTATCAGTGTAGAATATGGATCCACATAAATAATCAATGTGATCGTGACCCGGTCGAGTTTAGAGGTTGAAACAGGATGGTCCATGTACAACATTTCTATAGGACCTTCCCTCCAGCTATGAGTGATAGGGTTTTTCTCTGACACCATGTTTAGGAGAAGGATTCTCAGCTCTGTGTCAGGTAGGGAGTTGGAGTAGTGTCAGTCGATCAAGATGAGGTGGTGGTTGTTGTGGATGAGGCATCCAAGCACCAGTTACACCGAGACATCAGATTGGGATTACTCTGGGTAGTTAAATCATGTCACATTGACATGGTTCATGCTAGATCTATTTTGTATAGCCTACACCTGAGGAGTAGGGTTTTAGACCATTTACAGTGAGAGGTATGGTCTTAGTAGCCTTTGTTATTGCATATGCTCTTTTTGATATAGGTGCATCTCATAGTTTCATATCTACATGTGTGGTGAAAAGCCTTGGTATCATTTTTTTTTCTTCTGAGAGCATTATGATGATAGAAACTCTGTTGAGAATTAGAACAGATGATTTATACCAGTGTAGGTAGTTCCCACTTGAGGTTGGTGGGTGTCACTTCATTTGTAATTTTCATGTACTTGAGATAATAGGATTTTATGTCATACTTAGGATAGATTGGATAGCAGCTTATCGAGATTACGTTGACTTCTATTGATGTAGGGTGACTTTCACATCACTAAAGGGTGAAATTTATACTCAAAAGGTTGAATTTGATGTCCAAGCGATCTGTGCTAGACCACAGCATCATGGTTTGGGTGGGATGATAGCCCAGATCACTAATTTTCATCTATATGATTAGGGATCCCATCAGGAATATATTACTCTAGTGGTTGAATGCTTAAGGGATGTCTTTTTGGATTAATTTTCTAGTTTACCTCCCAATAGAGAGGTTGATTTCTCCATTGAGCTAGTGCTAGGAGCTACACCAATATCTATTCCTCCTTACAAGATAACTACAATAGAGTTGCAAGAGCTCAATAGGCGGCTAGAGGATTTAGAGGTGAAGGGGTTTATTTGACCTTGTACTTCTCTATGGGGTTCTCCAATCCTTTTTGTGAAAAAGGCATACGAAACTCTTAGGTTATGCATGGATTATCATAAACCGAACCAGCTAGTGGTTAAGAACCAATAACCCTTTCCACAGATAGATGACCTATTTTATAAGCTTTGAGGAGCTTAAGTGTTCTCAAAAATTGATTTTGTGGTCTAGATATCACTAGGTATTTTTTAGATCTGTAGAAATTCCTCTTACAGCCTTTCATAGCATGTATGGTCTATATGAGTATCTGGTTATGTCATCTAGTCTCAATAACACACTAATGGTTTTCATGGTGCTAATGAACTGAGTGTTATATCCTTACATAGATTCTTTTGTAGTGGTTTTCATGGACAATATCTTGGTGTATTTTCAAAAATTGACACGACCATTCTAAACACCTTGAGATCATTTTAGATACACTAAGAAAGAATTAGTTATATGTTAAGGTCACAAAGTCCCACTTCTGGATTGACAAGATTCACTTCCTGGGTCACATTATCTCAGATAGAGGAGTATCAGTTGACCCAAAAAAGGTGATATATATGGTTTCCTGGGAACAACCCAAGAATTTTTTTTTTATATAATAGTTTCTTGGGACTAGCTAGTTACTACAGAAATTTCATACATGACTTATTACACTTATAAGGGATGATTACAGGCTTGACTAAGAAGGATGTGAAGTTTTTATGGTCATATTTTTGTGAGATAACCTTTCAGGAACTGAAAGGGAGATTGAATTCAGCACCGATCATGATACTACTAGAGAAGGGCAGGAGATACACTATTTATTGTGACAAATTAGGTATTGTTCATGGAGAAGTTATGATGTAGGGGAGATAGATTCATGTCATACAGGTCTTGGAAACAGAGGCCACATGAGAGGAACTACCCAACACGTGATCTCAAGTTAGCTGCAGTCCTTCATGCTTTGCATTGTTACATACATTACTTACTAGGAGGGAGTTTTTTGGTGCACATGGACCAAAAAAACTCAAGTAAATATTTACACAATGTGATCTAAATTTGAGGCATTGAAGGTGGGTGGAATAACTATAATCATTCAGCTTTGAGATTTCCTACATGCCTGTTAAAGGCAATATAGTTTCCAATGCACTGAGTAAGAGGACTCAAATATATGCAGTTCAACAGGCTAGTAGTGAGTGGCATCTTATGTCGTTGTTCTATGAGATGCACTTGTAGGTGCATGATAGTCAAGGGAAGACATATATATTATACTTATTTATGACCTATACCCTAATGGATAGAGTGAGGATGAGACAGGTATCGAATTCTAAGGGCCTAGTCCTATGGGAGAGTGTGAAAGGTGGGGATCCACCTCCTAGTTAGACTGTAGGCAAGTATGAGATCCTATGTATCCATAGTCATGTTTGGGTTCCAGTGTATATATATTAGGAGTTGATGTGGTAGTTTCATGCCTCATCCTAGGCATTGCACCCCAACATCAAAAAAAATGTACCGTTATTTGTGTCGTCAGTACTGGTGGTCATGTATGGAAAGAGAGGTAGCTGGTTTTGTTATGCAATGTTACACCTATCAGCAGGTGAAGGTAGAACATCAGTGACCAGCCATAATTTTATAGAAATTAGATATTACTAAGTGTAAATGGGATAATGTTACGATGGATCTCATGACCAGTTTACTGAGGTTGCCTCGAGGTAATGATGTTGTGTGGGTTTTTTTGACAGTCTTATGAAGGTTGGTCATTTATTTCCAATCAAGGAGACCTTCAGTGTGGATGATATTAGGAGGTTTTATATCTGAGAGATAGTATGATTTTATAGGGTCATATGCACTATCATTTCAGATAGTGACACCCACTTTACATCTCATTTCTTGTATAGTTTACAAAGGTAACTGTGTACACATTTTCTTTTGAGCACAACATACCACCCTTAGACTGATGGCTAGTCAAAGAATATGATAAATGTGCTAGAGGACATGTTGTGAGAATGAATCTTATATTTTAATGAATCTTGGGAGAATAATATTCTCCTATTTCAATTCGCCTACAATAATAGCTACCATGTGACTATTTAGATGGAAACTTATGAGGATTTTTACGGTAGTCCATGTCGATCTCCCCTATACTGGTTGTAGGTAGGCGAGGTAGATTTATTGGGACCATATCTTGTACAGGAGACTTCTAAGAAGATCCAGTTGATACAGAAGCATATTAATACAACACAGTCTTGATAGGAATCATATGTCGATCGTTGCATACAACCTCTAGAGTTCGAGGTTGGGGATCGTGTTTTTTTACGTGTTTCACCAAGGCTAGGACATAGGAGAATCATGAGACAGGGTAATATTTCGCCATAATATGTCGATTCGTTCGAAAATTTGGATAGAGTTGGGTCAGTATCCTATTATTTATAGTTACCTTAGAGGTACTTATCCATGCAAAATTTCTTTGATGTATCTCATCTCTGTCACTATCACTCAGAATCGTCTCATGCTTTTCATCCCCAAGGAGGGTGATCTACAGGTTGATGCATCCTTTAAGGAGCATCTGATTCATATTATGGATAAGGGAAAGAAAGTTCTAAAAGTATGGTAAGTTACTCTAGTATGGGTTCTATGGTAGAACAAATGTTTATAGGACAATAATTGGGAGTGGGAGACCAACCTATGTACTTAGTGTCTGGAGTTGTTCTCAGACAAATCCTGACCACCCTTTAGGGGGAATTCAGGGAAAAATTTCTTTAAGGGGGGAGATTTTAATAACCTAGGTTTTCATATGAGGTAAAAAAACCCTTATTTTTTAGTTTGAATGCTTAAATATGGCCTTATTTGAATTTCCTTTAAGTTCATGGAGGTATCGGGGGTTTCTGGGGATTTTTCAGAGCCCGGAACCCAAGTTTAGGGGTGAAAAGGGTCTGTCACATGATTAGTTCAAACTGTGTAGGGTAGGCCGCATGGTTTTACAAACAGTGTGCAGTATGGGAAGAGAATAGGAGGAAGTCGTAAAATTAATCCAAACTATGTGATTTGGTTCGCACGGCTATGTAGAAACCTCTGCAATTTAAACTGAGGATTTTTGCATGATTTCTGCACAGTTAGTCAAACTGTGCAAGGAAGTCGTGTAAGTGCCCTTTACCTACAGCTAATTATTCCTGGTTGGAAAATAGTTTGTCAAACTGTGTGTTTAACCCATGGTACCCCTTTATTTTGGATAAATTTTATAATTTTAAATCAAATTAAATTCTATTTTAACATAATTACTCATTTTATCTCTTGTACAATAGCCTTTTTGGTTTTGAGATATCCCTTTGATGACTATAGTTGGATTTGAGGTATTTTATCTGCCCAATCTCTAATTCAAGCACAAAACATCTCATTGGATCTGCATCAATGTGTACAAGATTCATTTTTAGTCATTCTTTGTTTTTCTTGGTATCATATGCACTAGTTGGGTACAAGATAATTTTCCCAATTTTTAGGTTCTTCATCCATTCTTTATTTTTCTCTTAATCTGATTCAAATCAAGATTTGATACTGAATGACCACTCTACTAATGATCTAAGGTAGGTGTTCTATACTTTTTCCATTGGTTTTGGTGGTTTATAGACTGATATTCTATTGTTCCACCTGTCAGAATTTTCAACGCAACCCTGAAATTGAACTAGTTAATTGAATTAGATGTAATAGTAGTTGTTAGGAATTCCCTTAAGTTTCATTGTGATGCATTGGTGGTCGTTTTTCGAACCATGTCCACCCTTGGTGTGTGACTTATGAACTTACCTTGTTATGCCTTGTTTTAATCACCCAAGTTGTGTGTTCTCGTACTTTCCTCTATGTATGAAGCCTAATTACAATTGAATGGAATTGGATTGAGAGGTATGAGATGTTTTCCTCCCTTTGCATGTGATGATTGGTTAAATTAATATGTTGAGCATGAATTTCATAATGGTTTATTTGTAAAATGTGGAAATGAGTGGGTAAACTCATGTGTTATGTTTAAATATGAATTGTGAACAATGAAAGGGTATGATCATTAGTTGTATTTAAATTTGAATTTTGATACTTGAGTGGGTATACTCATAAGATGGAACTGAATATGGATTGGTTATATGAGTGGGTAGGCTCATATTATATGAAAGGGTAAATGGTATGAAATGGTGATTTTTTAGATGTCTTGGACATTCTCCTTGGATATTGAAACAGTAGTGGATGCATTGGATTTGGTATACTCCTTGGCTCTTAATTCCATGGGATGCCTCGGGCCTTGCTACCCCTTGGATCTGTCTTGATTGGACTCGCATAGGAAATGAACGGTTGACATGCTCATAGGACTTCAACTAGTGCATAATCGAGTTTCCATCGAGATGCACCTGGTTCTAAATGAGGATGTCTTAGTATTTTAAGCCTTGGATCCGGACCTTCATGGTCTGAAATTTTTTTATATGGAATAGATGTGGAATTTTTGGTATTATTGGAACAATGGCTTGTCCATAATTGATATGGGACTTGGGATATACAGAAATGTCATGGTGGTATGACATGTTTAGATGAACAAAATGGTCATGTTGTTTATTTATGAATTATTTGTAGCTGCCTTGTTATAGGAGCTTGACCATCTTGTGTAGGGAGCTTTGAGGGGCTATTTTAGTGTCACTGGTTTAGTAGATTACATGCCATGGGAATCTTTACTTTCATTTATTGCTTATTTGTTTATTTGTGCACTGTTTAGCTTGATATATTGTACAATCTGAAATTGTATAGAATTTTGGTTGATTACCTTCTAGGATTGTAACACAATCCCTTTTTGGGCCGTTGTTGGGTACCCGAACAGACTATTTGGATGCAGGTGGTGATAGGGGCAAGATCCCATAGTTCCAAAGTTGTTTTTTGTGCCATTCTTGGAGCAGGGGAGCACGGGACCGAGATGAGGCTCACGATGCTATTTGTAGATATCACTTTTGTTCGTTTTGGTATTTTGGATACATGTAATGTAATATACTATTGTGTACCTATTTCGGATGTTTTCTTAGACATATGACATGTTTTATTATCATCATTACATATAATCCTTATTTTTTATATTTTTATTTATTCCAACTGTGTGTCTATTCTCTGCATGTTTTATTTCTTCCATTTTATATCTATTATTGTAATTTCATTTTGTTACACTCTAGTGATGAGGTCATAGTCTTCCCATGGACACACCTAGGTCCTCACTTCTCATCAGAAGCCTATGGTATTTGGGGATATGTGCTTGAGGTCATGTGGATAACCAGGCTCAGTGCATTTTTGAGTGGTATCCAGGTTTGGGAAGTTACATCCTCAAACCATATCTCTTGACCTCCCTCAGTCATCAATTCATAGAGATCTTACCACTTTATAATTTGGAACATTGAACCGACTTTTGATGTGAATCTCTGAGCGCCAAATACACTATTCAATGGAAGTCAGGCCACCTGCTCGAAACCAATGCCAACACTGAGATGATTCTCACCACACCTATCTCTCCCAATTCATTGAGATGTCTCCAATCGATTCATCCAATGGATTATATTTTTCTACACCATAAGGCTCCACTAATAAAGGTTGATCTCAAACCATAGTTCTCTCCACAATAGGAATTTCCTTTATAAAACAATATTCTAGTGGTCCATCGACCCACCAACCATATTCTGAACAAGATCCTGATGAAGTTTCTATTTCACTACATCTAAAACTATGAAAAAATGCTGATCAAATAAACTATGGATAACTTTTCCTAAAAATGCTCAGCCTCACCCGCCAATGCACTACCTCATTTCCTAATCATGATGTCTTAACTCTTATAGGCATGATGATATTTTCCAATGCCCCTACAACAAATTTTGAACCTAAATTCTAGTGTAACTCCACTATTAGATCACCATCCTTCTTCTATTTTCTTCATGATCATGCCCCAAGAATTGATGAACCTATGATTTGACTCACATTAGAATCACACTAACTCCACCCCGAGCCCAATTCTAGTACACTAACTCCATCAAACACCACATATGAATTTAAAATATGGTATTACCTAAGGAACCATATATTAGCATATATTTCCTGCACACCGGTGTCTCCTTGACTGGTCTTACTACAACCATGACTTCTTGACACGAGGGTCATTTTCCCATCAATAATATGATGCTCTCCACCAAGGAGTATCGTTATCATTTCCCACCAAACTAAACTTGATCTACATGTACCACACTTATTCAATTACTAAACACAATGAATGAATGTGATTATCCCACTCATACCCTTGTGACAACACAAACAAAATAACTACTACTCATTCCCATATCACTAGGAACATCATCATCCAATAGAAAATGGTGTGCTCTCCACCATATGGATTCCTTTACACCACTCCTTAAGCACCAACCCAAATAGGTCTCATCAAAACACCTCCCTAAAAACACTAAAATCAAGGAACAAAACCTCATACTGTCACACCCATATGCATCTCACCAACACACTACCATTGTAGCATTGCTCGAGTTCATCCATAACCCAAATAATTTTCAATGAACCTACACACTATTTGTTCACCGATTTGCAACACAATTGGAAACCACACATACTCGATGTGCATCCACCCTTTCTTACCAAGACTTTCCCCAAAAAATCCACATCAGCACTCACTCTCCTTCTCTGGTGGAGATATCCATGAAGAAACCTCTAACAGGTTCCTACTCTATATCTACCTCAATCTTGTCTAAACCAAATGAATGAACGCTCATGTATAACCCAATCACACAACTAGACTAAAGCTCCCATGAGTCACTTCCCATCTAACCAAGGCTCGTGCACCTAACCCACTGACCATGCTCCATTACCTGTCAACTCACCCACAAACCCAAAGCATCTCACTTATGTTAAGGCTAACTGCACGATCACCCACTACACATGCATCATCCTGAAACCATGAGAGTCTACCCACACTCCCACCACACTACTAAAATCCTAACCAAAACCACCAGGGCATGGAATCTGATAAATCCCACCTTCTCAAATCCAGCCTCAATACCAAGAGAACCTCATGTGATCTATGTTACAGCCCAAAGCATATCACTCATTCTATTCTCCTAAACACCTCAGGGTTTTTTCATCCACAATGAAATTTGTTCCCATCCTTAGAAAATATCTCAAAAATTCTATGTCCTCATCGATCTATCAAACAGACGTCAAATTACTGCATTGACCCTCTAAGGGCCTCCATACATCCCTTGAGAAAGGGATTGCATTTCTATCACCAGATAACCTCCCATTATAATATCCACATGAATTTCCATTATAAGAACTCATTATTGGTTCATTTGAGTGTAATTCCATCAAAAAGTTATATGGGGAAAATCTATATAAGTTGTTGTCACTTTAAACAATTAAATCCTACTGTCCAAAAATACAATAACATGCAATAAGGTGCATGTCATGTGAGTCCTATGTGACAAATATGATGAATGAACGTGGTCCTATTTAAAATTGTCCAGGTAATAGAAACATAAATCACAACCTCCAAAATGTATCATATTCAATAAACATCTCATCTATAATAGGAAAAATCAAGAACAACAATCTCATTACCTAGGTAATAGGGAATTCCCACTAGAAAGGTATTTATGAATCACTAGTTTGAGGTATTTCACAAGCCTTGACACATTCCTAGATTACTTTTTTACCATATCCACAAATAGTAAGACAAAAAATCCCTGATACCACTTTGTGATGCCTCGATCCAGAACAATCATTTGAGATGAGGTTCCACATGGCCTCAAGTAGGCCTCCCCATATACCAGAGGCTGCCAACTAGTAGTGAGGACCTAATCCATACAATGGGGTAGACTATGCCCTCAAATCAAAGTAATCAACCAGAGGAAAATAACTAAAACAAACACAATCATAATTGAAGTACACCTAATTAAAGAAAACACAGTGCTATATCAAATACAATGTCTTCAAACAAACCCACAGTTATGAAAACATACACTGGTCATCCACTAGGTTGGCCCCATATAAAAAATAAAAAAATAATCACATTGGCCCTACTACCATCCCAAGACCTCACACACCCTGACTCCAATATTTTTCAAGCTACTCTAGCCTGGTCTAGTACACAACCTATTTTGAAACTGAAAGATGACATAATGTTTGCACGTGCATCGGGGTGCTTGTGCAGGGTATGAGAAATACATCTCACTAGGGTCACATCAAGTGATCTTATTATATTTCATCATATATGTGTATGCACAATAAATAAAATAAACATGTCACACAAGAGATTAGGATTCCATGTGCTAACTTGGACACCATGACCCCCTGCACTTCATGCCACTGTGTGCTAACCAGGCCACCATGACACCCGATCATGCCTGATTCAGTGCCATGTTAGAATCCTGTCATATCATGTCATCGCCCACGTAACCCAGTATGTACCAGAGGACTCAGGTTAGGGTGTCGTATGAGACTTGACCACTACCCAAAGGGGTAGGTCAGGGTCCAATGGCCAAGATTCAGACTCACCTTCTCACTCAAGGTGGCTCATGTCTAAGGATCTACCTCTACCTCCTTACTCAAGGTAGGTTCCATCCACATCCCACATCACATGCCAACCCAAACCCCATCTCACACATGAAGGTCTTGTCATCCAGT
The DNA here is from genome assembly GCA_963277665.1 of Viscum album. Taxonomy (NCBI): domain Eukaryota; kingdom Viridiplantae; phylum Streptophyta; class Magnoliopsida; order Santalales; family Viscaceae; genus Viscum; species Viscum album. The sequence continues at coordinate 1,973,083,397 of OY728157.1, read as the reverse complement.
ATTTCATCACAGCACATCATGGAATCCATCTCACTCATGATAGTTCATCCACAGATCTCATCACGTCACATCTGGGACCCCATCTCACTCATGGAAGTCTAATTATTTGATCCTCGAGTCTAACCTTCACACTCACGAATATACCATCATGCTCAAGCCAACCATCTCACTCATGGATGACCCAACCTTCACACATAACCAAGACTCTATTGCATGGTAGTATCACCATCACCATCTCAATCGTGGGGAGGAAAGACCATGATACTCTCTCACCAACCATAATATGTTATCTAACATGATCAGAATTAAATCAATCAAAAATAGGGTTTTAGATCATAAAATCTATTCTCAGCCCTTAGCTAGCCTCTCACATCACAAAATGTCACATATCACCCATCAGGGAATCCATTTGGGTCCTTTAGACCTATCTCAATCTTTACTCATCGATACACACTCAAACTCGTCACCCCACAATGATACAACAACCCATAGGATCCTCTAACACATACCTCAATGTCTGGTCCAACCTCATCAAATCCCCTCAACACTCTTGGTCTTATTACCTAGGGATCTTCCTAAGCTATATCACTCTAATCCCCTTAGCATCTTAATGCCAAGTCTCGATCAAACCCCAGACCCGCACCTGGGTCCCATCTCACATCTCCCAAGGGAGGTGTCTCAGCCTGCCACTTAGAGGAAATTATCTCTATCACAAACCAGCAAGTCTTGGAGAAATCCTCTCACTAAAAATGCTCACCAAGCATCGAACCACCCTTAAGAGTGTGTCTCTCACTTATGATGATACATGTAGTCATCCCACCTATCTTCACTAGGCCTAAGCCACTCTCACCTACCCGACTAGCCCTAGGGAAACCATCCTCTACCAAACAAATCACATGCCACGTTCAGAGACCAATTAAGGTCTCTCATTATCTCAACTGACACCCTCTCCCCTTAGCGACATAGTCACTGAGCGATCCCAATTTACCCAAGTGATAAAGAGAACTTAACCTGATAATATGAGACTCAGCATCATCTTATCTCTTCTGAACAAGGCATCCCAAGTCCCTATCTCTCTAACTAATCCCATTCAATATGAATAGAGTGGGAAATATTGCATAATAGGCATATTTTCTTGTATTAAAGAGACAACCTACTTCTGTTAAGGAGTTTCCACCCTCACCAAGCTTTCTCGAGCCGCAACTAAGCTCATTCATGCCACATTTGAGCCTGTATTAACTCTCAATCTCTTGTCTTATGTCATACACCATAAATAATTAATTACAAAAAATTATAATTAATTATTAAATTAAAATAAAAAGAGGAATAATTGATGGAAAACTCACTGGGCATTGTCATCGCACCAAAAATGCGACCAACCACCAGTAGAAGATTGGTGGAACATCCTTAGCACCATACTGAAAAAAATCCATATCGCCCAACACCTGATCAATCGCTAATTTCTTCCAAATTAATAAAAAACCCTACATAAATTAGGGTGGAAACTTACCTCAACCAAAATAGTGAAACACAATGTGTGTTTATATTCTCAGGTATTCCTCTAGCCATAGCAGATTAAATTCCCATAATGCTTAGATGGTTTCACCATGGTCTGATGAAATCATCATTGAATCCCTAACCAAACTTAAATCAAAATTAGTTGCAACCAAAGGGAAATGAAAACAGAAACAAAAAATGGAATAAAATAGCTTGGATCATCTAAGAAATGTACCAAAAAACCATCCCCTCTCAATGGGGTTGAAAGAGAGAAATGGTGGTGGAGAAACATCCAAAATGGACTTCTCCCAATTCCCCCAAACCCCCCTAAAACCTGAAGCACTGCAACCGAAGAATGATGGAACTTCCCTGAACTAAAATAAGCTACCTAGGCCCCATTAATGGTGTGAAAAGGGGTTCACAGTGTGGATGCACTATCACCCTCACATTTCAGGGTTTGAACCTTAGTTCATGGCATGAAATGATCGGGGCAGAGGGACCCTTCCCTCAGCCAACACCATTCAAAGTGTGAACCAAGTTTCACAGTGTGAATGGCTCAAGGCTACCCCATTCATAGCATGAAAGGCCCTCACAAAGGTCATTCACAGTGTGAACGATAACCTCCATACCATTAATATCCTGCTACTACAATTTCAACATCCACTACAACATTAATAGCCTTTTTGGTGGTTTTTTAGAGGTGTTTTACTAAACCACCGCTAATTTTTTATTAATGATTTAGTGGAGATTTTTAATAAACCACCACTAAAATGTTTTTTTTCAATATTGACACTCCCCCCCCCCCCCCCGAGACCCCCCTTCTCCCCCTGACCCTCGTGAGACCCCCCCCCCCCCCCCCAGTGACCCTCTAATCCCTAGCCCCTTGCTGCCTCGTCACCTCACCAACATTCTGTTAGGTTGGAGGTACATTTTAATATTCTTTATTACATTTTTTGCATCATACTTATGGTTTGAATTTTTTGAGTTATCACCTAAAATATAGATTGGAATGGCTGGTATTCTCTTATATATCAGTGTGTTGGAATGAATACATCCTAGTTTCAATTCTCATAATTCCTAAAGTTAATTATGTACCATTTTGTGTATTGATATTTGGGGGAAAATTGTTACATTCATGATCGTTTTGTAATGAGGAATTTTTTATGAGTTCTTATATGTTCATTGATGATTTTTTGTCTCTGAATATGGATTATTTCTATTTATTATTTAGTATATTCTTCTTGGTTACATGAAACTACTTATCATTTTTGGTTCCCCTAATTTTCTAGTAGATTTGCAATTTTATGGGTCCCCATTACTATGCATGCATGATTCAAGTATGTAATTGGTATTTTTAAAACATTTCAGATAACAAATAAATGTCAATGTTTTATAAAAATAGGTACAATCTATCCATCATTGAATTTTGAATTATATTAATTAACTCCTTACCAAGAAATATCATACTATCATTTACATTTATATTCTATGAAATAAATATACCTTCTAATATCCACTTCACTAATATTCCAAGAAAAAGGAATTTTATTAATCTCTCATTTTAGCTGACTCCTCGTTGATTCCTTAAATTATAAAAGTATTAAATTATAATGTATTATTAATACCAATTCATTGACATAAATACAAGAAAAACATATACTAACTTTTTTGTTTCATGTGATAATGGGAATTCTCGAAACCTTGTTCCATTATATTAGTGGAAATATATGTGTACCAGGGAGAAAGTACCTTTTCTGACCTTATAATTATTTTTTATTAATTTAATTTTTTTACCCATTTATAGTATAACTAAGTTGATTCTTCAGAGAGAGTTATTATTTAAAACTAATTTAATATTTAATAGATAAAATTTCCATTGGATGTCAGTTTCAAGTAGTATGATCTTTTAGATGTTATATATTATAAAAAATGAATAAAATACCTCAAGATAATATTTGAAGCATGATTTAATGATATATAAAATCATAAAATGTTTCATGTTTTGAAATGAAATGATTTTAAAGTAAATGCATGAGTTTTTTATAAAAACCGTTTGATATTGGTTTTTTAAATGAAAGGCATGTTTTGAAACTTTAACTTGGGGACTATTTATTTTATTGATTGAATTATTGATTGTATTGAATGATATCCCAAATTATGACTAATTTCCATGAAGCACATGGGATTAAAGGTAGTTAGGAGAAATAATATTCATTCTAGGTAAATTGATATCTTACATCGACTTGATGATGAAAATGAATCAAAACTACTTGAGGGAATGTAGTTCATTCTTTGGGGTGTTATCATATTCCCCCTAAGCTTATGGATCTAAGGAGCGTGTGTACACCTAGAGGCATATTTCACTAAGATTTTGTGAATAATTGTGACTAGTACTAACCCTAGATTTTATCACCATGGTTCTATTATTGAACATGATGTAAAATGATTTATACATGCCAATTGTTGATTAAAATGATTTGATCATGTCTGTTTTAATAGAAATTATTATTCAATATTATTTTGACATAGATGCTTATGTCTCCTTAATTTTATGGAAATTCACTTTGAAATGATTTAATCATATCTATTTTGATTCCTATACACTAGTCACCAACCTTTGGGGATTGGGAACAGCCACTGGGATATGTCAGAACTAGATTATGTGTCGCTTAGGCAAGTTATCTAGGTTGGTTTGTGACAAATTGGTATCAAAGGAATTCATGCCTCTTATTTGAAATTGCTATATAGTTTGGGATGTCTTGGTAGACATGAGATAGTATTTTTGAGACTTAATAGGTATATTATGAAAAATTTCTTGGCCAGATATCATCTTAATGTGCCTTAAGTTACCATGGGCTATTGGGAAAAAGTGTCTTTGAGGATTTTTTTGATCTAATCCTAGACTTTTTCAAAATATTTAACATATTTATATATTTTTTCAACTAGTATATATGAATATATTTCCCTATTTATTAATAGTTATGTGTTTTAATTCTTTTTTAATATTGTGTAGGCATGTTGTGATATACATGGATAAAAGCTGGATCACATTATCAAGGAACACACCATAGTATGTTAAGGGTCTGGAGGAGTTTTTAGATTTTGAAATTTCCAATCGATCCATTGAAGGTATAATAAGATTTCCATGTCCTAAATGTAAATTTAGAAGATGTTTGAAGAGAGATGAAGTTTATGAACATTTAATATTAAATCAATTCCTTGGTCAATATTTGTGTTAGATTTGGCATGGAGAATCAAACATTACAGAAAGGTTGAGCACTAATATAAATCCACAGAATGAGCTCCCAACTTCATCAACAATGGGAAATGAAATGAAAAACCTTATAAATGATGCATTTGACACTACAATACACCACCATCAACATCAAAACGTATTTAAACAACCAGATGAGGGTGCTACAAATAGCAACGTGACAAGTGATGTTTTTGAGACTTTAGGACAACCAGATGAAAATTGTAACATATTAGTGGATCCTCCTATTGATTATGTGGAGACTAATATAAGAGAAAAATTCACTGAAGAAAATATGTTTCATGATTTAGTTGATTATGGAAATCAAGAGATGTATAGTGGATGTTTGAAATATTTAAAACTTTCTTTTTTGCTAAATTTGTACCATATCAAATGTCTATGTGGAATTATAAATAAGGAAATTTCCATGATATTCGAATTTTTACGTGATGAATTTCCTAAATCCAACATCCATAATTCTTTTTATGATATGAAAAAAGTTGTTAACAGGCTTGGTTTGAATTATACAAAAATGCATGTGTGTCCCAAAGATTTTATGCTTTATTGGTGAGAGGATTCAAGTAGATGGGATTGAAAAAATATTCTTCTTCTAGATGGAAATAAATGGGTGATGTTGGAAATCTGAATCAACACACTACCATAAAGAAGAAGAAAAGGAGCACACCTACAAAGTTTTTGCATTACTTTCCTTTAAATCCTCGATTTCAAAGATAATTCATGTCATTAAAACCCACTGAACACATGAAGTGGCATTTTGTAGATAATAAAAATGATGGGTTAATTTGACATCCACAAGATTCACAATCGTGGAAGATATTTGATTCATTACATCTAGATTTCTCAGCTGATCCTAGGAATGTTCTATTGGGATTGGCTGCCGATGGATTCAACCTATTTGGGACTTTGAGTACCAGTTATAGCATTTGGCCAGTTGTTTTGATCCCTTACAATCTACCTCCATGGATGTGTATACAACAAACGTCTTTTATCATTTCGATGATTACTCCTAGAAAAAAAATGCCTAGAAATGATATTGATACATACTTGCAGCCTTTAATTGAAGAATTACAGGAGTTATAGAGGAACGGTGTTGAGACATTTGATGCTTATTCTAAAACAATGTTCAAAATTCATGTTGCTTTAATGTGGACCATTAGTGACTTCCTTAGGCTTGGGAATTTATCTGGTTGGAACACTTACATGGGTTTGGATTGTCCTATTTGTAACTTTGATTTTGAGCCCAAACGGATACCTCACATTAGAAAATGGTTTTTTTTTGTGCCATCGAATATTTCTTGATGCATCTCATAGATTTCGTCTGAACATATCAAAATTTAACAGTTTCATTGATCATAGACAACCTCCAAAGTTGTTAACTAGTTCTGAAATATTAACACAACTTGGAAAAGTTAAAACAAAATTTGGGAAGGTTTATCATTTTAATGATAGCGGGAAACAAGTTTGAAGTGCATCATCAAGTGAAATCGAAATGCAACAATGGAAGAAAAAAAGTATATTCTTCAAACTTCCGTATTGGGAATTTAATTTTTCGTGGCATAATCTTGATGTGATGCATATTGAGAATAATGTATGTGAAAATTTGGTCTTCAAATTGTTTAATGAGCCTAGAAAGTTGAAGGATCATCTCAATGCTTGGAAAGAATTATAAGTAATGAACATAAAAAATGATCTCTGGCCAGATGAGAATGAAAAGTATGCTCTGACAATTTTTTCAATGAAAAATAGGGATAAAGATACATTCCTTCGAATTTTAAAGCATGTGAAAGTATCTGATGGGTATTCAAGTAACATCTTGAGTTGTGTTGACTTAAATAATCATAAGTTATATGGATTGAAAAGTAACAATTCACATATTTTGTTACAGTAGTTACTACCATTAGCATTGGGTACATTATTACCTAAAAAAGCGATTGTTGTTGTACTCCAATTCTGCACATTTTTCAGACAACTATGTGAGAAATATCTACATCCATTTGAGCTTTAAAACCTTCAAGAATGGTTTTTATTGACACTTTGTGCAATGTATATGATCTTTCCTCCGTTGTTTTTTTCTGTCATGATGCATTTAACTATGCATTTGGTTGACGAAGCAAAATTAAGAGGCCCCATTCATTATCGATGGATGTATCCAATTGAGATGTACTTTATTTATATGTTTTTTAGTTAATTAAATAATTTTTAGAACTTAATTAAATGAATAATTATGTTTTTTTATTTTATTTCACAGATATCTTGGGCATTTGAAATAATACGTGAGAAATAAAGCTCAACTAGAAGGCTCTATTGCAGGAGGCTATTTTGCAGAAGAGTGACTTAACTTTTTTCTAGATACATGGATGATATTGAGACAAGATTTAATCGAGTTGGACGTGTTGATGACAAAGCGACTCAATCTCAAATACATGGGAAATCAAAAATATTTACTGTTATTGGTCGATCAGTTAGGAGGACCTCAAATGTTACTGAAACACGCGGCTGATTGTCGCCTATCAACCGGTCAAGGTTCCGGTGCTTTGCTAATGTGTATAGTATCACTCGGGTCGAATCCTCGGTGATGGTACTTCGTAATAGTCGATTGTTTTTAGTTGATTGTATTTTGATTGGGGGGGTGTTTTCAGAGCTTAATTTAAATTTTTAATGGATGATGTTTAATTTAACAAGTTGATAAAGATTGGGGTGAGTTCATTATTAGGGATTTAAGCATGTGATATCCTTGAGCATTGCTTTATATTGCATTAAATTAACACCCACATCACAAGTTGATGTTGATTGGAATTCCCAAGTGTTAAGACTTTAATCCAAGCCTTAACTTTACTTAGGGTTCTAATCTTGATCATATCTTGTTTATGGTAGTGTATTTATGGTTCCAATAATCCATAGAAACCACATGTTAAACAAAACAAGTCATTAATCCATGACATGTTAAGTCCAACATACACAATGTTAATTCAATGAATACTCATTGAGCAAAACCTCTCAATCACTTAACATCCCTAAATTATAACTCACCCCAATGAGATATTTACTCATCCATTTAAATTATTAGTAGTCTAGTATATTATGTTTAAGGTGATGAATTACAAAGAGAAGAAAAATAAAGGGATAAGAAAAGAGTTGTGCGCCGAACACACACATGAACGCTGATGAGAGTAAAAACAAAACGGACTTTTTATTGAATAATAAAGTAAAATAAGATGATGGATTTCATCTTGATTTAAACTACAATAAGAACATTAATATTAAATTACAGAAGGTGGATGAGAATAAGAAATTAAGAAGAAGAAAATTCCATTAAAATAGAATTACAAAGAAAGAGACTTACAAGATTACAAAAACGAAGAACACGAAAGTAAGTGAAAAACAAAGAGAGGAGGAAAGGTCGCTCAAGTAAAAAATTGAGTATGGAAGATCCTCCCAAGGCTTTTTAAAAGCTTTGGTCATGCCAATATGATCTCCTCTCTTCTGAAATTTCAACCCTTTTGAAAGGAGATGAGGGGATGTATTTATAACCCAAGGTGGTAGACTGTTTACATTCCAGAAATATACCTCTAATTGGCTCGATGATATGGAAATACATACAGCCTAATCTTTAGAAATATCCTTCTTCAAAGTTTTATATAAAAATGTCTTCTGTCTACTGTGAAAATTTGGAGGCCATTGAATTTATGGAGCAAAAGTTATAGAGGTTTTAATAAACAATTCTGATCTGTCCATTTCAATACATACTTTTTCAAAGTCCATAATTTAAATGGGTTGTTGAATAGGAATATGCCCTTAAATAAAAATAATTTCTTTAACAAAGTTTTCCGACAAAATCTCCTCTTTCACACTGAAAAATATCAGCTCGAATGGATGTCTACATCAGGAGAAATTGCAATATTAGTGTGATGTTTTTAATTCCCGGCCAGAATGGTGGGCTGGACTTTAATGCATTAGTTGGGCCCCTTTTATTTGTGATTGGGTTCTGAAATTTTTATCATGGACTCCTTGAAATTTCCTAAGAACTTGGGAGGAGAATTAAGGTATTTGGACTTCTGGATTGATCCCAGTAATTCAACCTTCATATATGGTCCAGTTTCTTCACAGTTTTCTTGGGCCTTCTTGTGTGGTCCATATGACCCTCTAAATGGGCGAATTTTCCAAAGGTGACTTCTAATGAAATGTTTTAATTGGAATTAAGAACCCTAAAAAACAATAATAATGCAATTTAGATAAGTAGGGTGATATTTATTGTTAAAACATTAAACATACTTGAATCTGGATAAATTCAAATAGTGCTCAAAGATTATATTTAATATTTAAACATTAATATTTCACACAAATTATGCACATTTCATATAAAATCAGTAAGTAAAGTATATAATAAGTCATGAAAATATTTATAACATCAGTTACACTGATAGAAATGAAATTATTACAGGCACATAGATATGTGTTGCTGAATAGTGAGATTTCATATTCATTTATTGAAGAGTTGAGGATACAAACAAATAGATAAATGAGAGGCCAAACATGAAATGAGAAAGATATAATGAAGGTTGTTAATAAATATCTTGTAGAATGGTTTGAATGACGTGTAAGTTCATAAATATTGCAATAAATATGAATATTAGGTTGAAACATATATTTTGTAATTCTAATAAAGTATATTTCTTTTTTTAGATCATGAATACTGATACTCGAGCAGAGTTGTCAGAAGATTTGAAGTTTCTTGCTCGAGGTCCTCTAAAACAAGTTATAATATTCAATGCTTACAACATGAATGGCTTTAGATTTCATACATTCGATCGATAAGAGGGTTTGAAAACACAGAATAGTGGTATATTTACATTTGTTGAAGTGGTCTACTATGGAGAGATGACCGATATTATTTAATTAAACTACCATGGTCATTTTTAAGTTGTTTTATTCAAATATAATTGGGTCGATATTATCAGAGGTGTTAAAAGATATTCCTTGCAATTTACTTATGTGAACTTCTCTTGCTTGATGGATGTTAGTGATCATGAAATGCATGATCCATATATCTTATCATCATAATCAAAAATGATATATTATGTGAATGATGTTGTGGATGAAGGGTGGAGTGTAGTTGCTCACGTAAAACAAAGATATTTGTATGATATGGGTGATGAAGTGGAAGATTTGACCTTTGACATTGAATCTCATCAACAACAAGAATCAAAATTATTTGTCCACCATGATATTGAAAACATTAGTCTAGCAAGGATGAATAAAGTGGATAAAGTAATGGAGCAGTAAACCGACATGATTGAAGGAAAAAATGATTGAATGTACAGTTATGCATTCATTTAGCAACCACTTATTTCATTTGTGCAATCATTCATTATCATTGTTATGTATATTTTGTTTATTAGTATTGTGCATTTGTTATCTTTTTTAATTTTTTTTTGCATAAATTTTTTGAAATATATGTTCTGAACTTAATTTTATTTGATTAAATGATAGGAATTCCAAGGAGGAAGTGATATACTGTTTCATCGACCACTGCGACATACGACGATCCATCAGTCTCCCTCCCTACGACATCTAAGCCACCATCCACCTGCCCCCTACACCATTTCCCATGCACTATCTCCCCATGCACCATCTCTCACACCCTCTGTGAGTGTCCCTTCAATAGCTTAGTCGTAGCCTCCCACTTTAGGAGCCTCAGTAGTGGGGGAGTGACGCGCCACTTATAGTTCTTCATGGGGATACTGGAGGGTGACTATTATAGGTACATATTTAAATATGAATAAATTTATTTAACTTTTTTATACTAACTATTTTTTCATTAAATATGGAAACAATGAAACTATGGAGAAAAATATAAAAAGTTAAAATGTATATAATCTGACTAGAGAGAATATATTTGTCCCATTTGATTCATATAGGGTCCCTACGGATGATGCCGCAGGATTACGTGGCCAGATTTTAGGCCAGCTAGCTGCAGAGCCCATTTCCCTTCCTATTTCATATGATGATTGGAGGCATGTGCCTATATGTTGGGAAAATGAAGTTTTTGATTCCCAAATAAAGGTAATTTTAATACATTATGGTGTAATTGAATGTCAAGTTATTAATATTTTCAAAATGAATTTTTGTGTACAAATGTTTTTCCACTTTACAGTTTCTAATGTGATAGAACAAAAGTGGACATTGAAAATCTTGGAAAAAAATGGAAAGAATTTAAATGGAGATTGTGGGGTGATGTCAACGATACTTCGTTGACCACCCAACAGATGTATGACAAGCTACCTGATGGGGTACCCAAAGAGCAATGGAAAGTTTTTGTTGACAGACATTGTGATGAGAAGCAGATGGTATTTAAATATATATATATATATATATATATATATATATTAATATAATAATATAAGTTTACATTTATACATGTATATGAAGAGGATATGACATTGAATACATTACTATTAAATTTCATTTTATTTATTTCAGGATCTTTTAAGAAATAATGCATTAATCCGGGATAAGCAGGTTATCCCTCACACTGCGGGGTCAAAGAGTTTTTCTAGAATCTGATCTACTCTGGTAATAATTCATTAGTTTAAATATTTATAAGACAATATTATTTGTTTAATATATTAAATTTTTTATTTATGTTTTTTAATGCATTCACAGAGTTTAGGGTACGAAGCATCCCAAATAGAAGTGTGGTTGAATGTTTACCAAAAATCTGATGGAAATTTTGTTAATGAGTCTGCCAAAGAAGTTGGGGTATGAACTCATTTTTCATTATAATAACTTATTATCAATTGTTACTATGTTAATATATATTTGTTCTAATATGATTGTTATTTGATTTATAGGTAAAATTTAAAGAACTATGGGATGTCAATCTTGCGCAGTCCTACTCAGTCTCCTAGGATGACCCAATTGCTAAAGTCCTTGGGAAGAAGCATCCTGGTAGAGTGTGCGGGATGGGTTTGGGACCTGCACCATCTAAGGTATTTGTCTGGCCATCGAGGATTGTAGTTGCATCTACTCCTGGTTTTAGTCAGTCCATACCCCGAGATACTCAGAGAGATATTGTTTCTCTATGAAACACAGTTCATAACTAGGGGGCTCATATATCCACTTTGTAGAAAGCGTTGATTGATTTATATCAGAATATGACCGGATCTGTCCCCTGTGGTATTCAATCGACTGATGGTGAGAAGGTAAATCACAAAAATTCAAAATCATTTAGTTTTCAAACTTTTATTGATTTTAAGTTTAAATATAAATATACAACAAAATTTAATTTTCAATATAATGTTCTTTCAAGTGGTAGTAGGAAGTAGAGATGGAGGTGGAGAGGGTGACGAGCTGTGTTCATCATCAGACTGTGATTAGTTGTTTTTTTATTTGTTGAACAAATATGGTAACATTCGGTTTTTATATGTATCATGTCTAGCACATAGTTTCCACCAAACATTTTCATGACCTAACATTTTCTTGATTTCTCATGTTTCCTTTTATGTATTTTATTGATTTTTGTTGTTTCCTTTTATGTCCTGATTTCTCGAGTGTGGTATGAACCATATATGTCGATTATTTATTTTCATGATTCATTTTTTATGATTCATTTTTTCTAAATTTATTAGGTTTGTTACCCAAGGATGAACGATCAAAAACATATCCTATAGTAACAGGAATCAATCCATTCATAGTTCATGGAAAAGGTCCTCTATAAAAATGTGTCTCGTGTATAGGAGGAGAAGGATGAGATGTATGGGAACCATTATGTGAGAAAGAAGTAAACAAATTTATGTGAATGAGGAAGGGTCTCTCCTTTAGGGTATAACCAGTGTGATTATAATTTTCACCAAGGCCTATTATAGGAGATCCCAACATCATTACATATATTGAAACCTCATGAATCAACCCACATATAGTTTTTATATAATACCCCTATGCATATTAGGCTCTTTCCTAGGGTAAGATTCATTTTTTACATAATATAGGTTTATGGATAAAGAACCACATGCTAAGGATCCTTATGTAGATTTGGATAATATGTAGAGGAAGACAGGTCTTACTAGGTAGACTGCTCTAAGAAGTTTCAAGTCTTACAAGATGGACCATGCATCACATAGTTTAACATCATGTGAAAATGGCTAAAATAATCTATAGTTTAAGATCATATGAAAAATACCTTATTATATGAGGTTTAATGTAGTTTAAACTGATGTTTAAAATGAATTGAACTTGTCTTGATGCCAACCCTATGGATAGAAAACCAATGTGAATGAAGAAACCCAATCACTAAGATAAAGTGGGGGATTTGATATCAGTTTTTTGGTTGGGTTTAAGATAGGAGATCTAGGAATAACTATGTATCCCATGAAAATAGGAATCAATCCACACATAGTTCTTATAATTTGGGGGAAAATATGACCACCTTGACATAGAATTGAGAAATAATAGGAAAACCAAAATAAATAGAATGAGTGTAATGGTACATACCCTTTATGAACTTTACTTTGTGAATTATCAAGTCTTGGGGGTGTTTAGGGGGAGTTTTATGGTGATTTTGAGATTTGAGGTGGTGTTTTAGCCTTTTGAATGCCACCACGGCTTGTGCAATGACTTGTCTGGATATGAAGGAGGTATTTTTATATTGGGCGTGCTCTTGTGTAAAATGGGATATATAACCATGACTTGGGGATGACATGGTGCTATGCGTGTTGTCCTAGTGGTTTTCCTATGCACCATGAGAATCTTGAAATTCCCTTGAATGAGCATGGAATATCAGAGGACCACCTATCCAAAATAAGAAATCAAAGCTCACCACATTGTATCCTTAGGCATGGTGAGGGTAAAATGGTTAGGAAATGGGAACTAAGTCATAGATTCTATACATGGAAGAATATAGAATAATGACTATGGCTTAGACCACTCTATGTTCTAAGATTCGTGGGAGGCCAAATTCCATTTTAAAATGGGAAAAAAGATAAAACGATAATGAGGGTTCTAGATCACACTTTTACCAAATCCACCACATGAGTTATGGATATTAACCATGTTTTGGTAGATTCTAGTGTGATTCACTTATAAATAGGAGTTTTATTACCTACTTGTTTTGAATTTTAGACTTTCCCTCAATTCTTGGTTGGCCTTTACTCGTCATCCCCTTCCCTAGTCACCTCCCTTGGCATTCCAAACCACTTGGATCATATTTGATCATTTAGATTGAAGTTATTTGATTCATGGTATCCCTCTCTTTTCCCATTACTCCTTTATTATCTTTATATTATATTCAAGAGTTCATTATGGTGGTAATTATCCTCTTTTTTGGGTGGTTTTTTTATGGAGTCTTATTATTCATTGGATTCAATAGTGATTCACTTGAGATCAGTGGTGGTTTATCCTTGGTTCTTGTTCATTTCTCCTTGAAGATTCAGTCATGGTTGGGGATCCTTCATCTCCCCTTCTTTATATCTACATTTAGAAATATCATGCTTTTGTATTTCTTTGGTTAAATGGTACATATCATCTTAATGATAATGAACAAGCTTAATTGAATTTTAAGGGGAGGGGAGAAATCACATTATTTTTACTTATTCTTGTTATTTATTCTTATATGGCCACACTTACTTGGTTTTCCAATTATGACTTATTTTGAGATAGTGTGTTGTTGTGGTTTTTATAAAAATTTCTATGTATGTTTGTATAATATCACCACATATGAAAACAACTAAGAATATATATTGAACTATTAAATTGGTTTCCCATGTAATATTGTATTTCTGTGTGAATACCCTTCATAATAATTTAGTAATTATGATAAAAACCCTTATTGAAACTAAATTATGCATGGTGGTTGTGATGTGTAGTGGTTATGAAGTGTGGTGGTGGTGATGTGGGATGGTTGTGATGTGAGGTGGTTGTGATGTGTTGCGGTTATGATGTGTTATATGTTATATCAATTGGAAGGGTTTTTTTTTCAGGGCATTGGTAATGGGCCTGCAGTATCAACTGCTTTTTTTTTGTAAATCTGGCTTTAGCGGTGGTTAAAACCACCGCTACAATTACTGTATTTTACTATCCGCAGTAGTTAAAACTGCCACAACAGACAATAATTTAGCGGCGGTTTTAACCACCACTACACAGTTTTCACATTCCCTTATTATTTTGTGGCAGTACACTTGGTTTTAGCGGAGGTTTTTCTCGGTGAAACTGATATTTTTTTAGCGGTGGTTATAACTGCCGCTAAAACCATAAAAACCACCACAAAATGCACCCACTACAACGGTTACCATAAACCGCCACTAAATCGAGGAAACTTCCGCGTATTGATGTCGACACACACTTTAGCGGTGGTTTTTTGAAACCGTTGCAGAATCATATGGCGGCGGTTTAAACCGCCTCCATTTCCAAATAAAACACCGCGAAATTGTCATTTTTCTGTAGTGATCCCAGCCACTCGACCATTGCTTCATCTTCCACTCGAACATATGACGCCTCTATCAAGCCTTAAAACACATCGAAAGACACCTTTTAAGGACATCTATATGCTTAGATGCCCAATCCGAGTCCCGGTTCTCAAAAAAAACCCCTCACCAAACCAAAAGTTCAAAATCTCTCCATGACATAACGACCTGGATGTAACACCCCAAGATTCTACGGTACGCTTCTCTTTGAATAACGTGATAGCGTGTGTTGTACGCAACATCGAGTTCTAACACACCATAACCAATCAAACTAGCCGTTATGAATAGTAATACCTACTTTTTGAAATTATATATATTTTATTTTTTAAAATGGACTTCATTTTTGGATTCGGAATAGCGAATTTAGCCTAAGGTGAAATTTTGGTACTTTTCGGATAACTTTAATATTTTGATGAATAGTGAAAATTACTAAATTTTAATTAAAAACAACTTTTTTAATCAAAATAATTAATAGTGATAAATTATGAATTTGAGTGGTTTTAAAGTATATTTAGAATATATTTTTACCATTTAATATAATGTTGCTCATTGGACATAATTTTAAAATTAAACCGGACATAAACTGGTGTCAATCTTTTGATAGTTATTATCTCTTAAAAACACGTTTTTTGTTTTAACAACGGGAATTAATTTTAAATTAATTTCTACCACTTCTGTGTTTTGAATTTGGAAAAATGGATTCCATATTTGGAATCAAGATGTTAATATTGTGTGAATAGTTAAATTTTATTTTTAGACATTTTGAATAATTATTGCGGTAAATATTTTATTTACCATGGTTAAAGGGTAAATCCGCTAAATAAGGGTTAAAAAATAATATTATAATAATACGAAATTACCCTAAAACGTTTCCTAACCTTATTGGTTGATACATGTCTAGACATGGGCATCTTTGGGTCGATTTTGGGACCCCATGGAGCCACTTTTAGGTGATAGGGACACTTTATTTTAATTAAGTTAAAATGAATACAAAAATGACACAAGCATATATCTTTTAGAAAAACAATTTTTACATAGGCTTATATATGTTGGATTTTAGACTATAAATATTAATTATAAAGATAAAAATATTTCCTACATAATGAAATTTTATTTATAATTTTTAGACATTAAATAATTTAATTTACATATGACACAATGATGATGAAGTAATTACCTAATTAATGAAAAATTAGAATAATTGATATTACAAATACCCAAATAAATATAATTTGAGACTTTTTATGAACTAAATTAATTTTATAGGTTAATATGACATGTTAGGATTGATTTAATTAACTTTTTTTGAAGTAATAATTCTGTTATGAGTTTCACAAAAATCAACTATTGAATAGTGTCAAAATTGACATAAAAGAGTTTTTAAAACAAATATTATTTTATTAATTGATATTAAATTCCTAAAAATCTAAGGTTCGTCCAAGAGACTTATATCATGATATTTGTATCATTAATGGACCACTTGGGGGTCTCTTGGATGTATATGGTAAGTTTATTAACCATATAATATAAAAATACAAAGAGACATTGTAAAAGTGAAACTAATTAACTTAGAGTTAATACTTAAAGATAAGGTTAATATAAGTACCCAAACCTGTCTAAATTATATTGGTTGAGTGTTTTTAGACCTATCCCAACCTTAAAAGTTAAATAATCAACTTTGGAGCCATTATAAACCGAATATGAATTTATTATAAATTAATATTTCTAGCTTTTCCAAAGGTGCCCCTCACCCCTCTTATAAAAGGGCACTCCTCCTTCTCATTTCTTCACACCTTCAAAGCCTTTTGGTTCGGACAAACTCTGCCCAAATACTCTCCCAACTTCCCTCACTACAACATAGAGGCCTTATTTTGATCATAAAGCCAACCTAAAGAGCCTTTTTGATCAAATCAAAAGGAAGAACCCGAAGAAGAGGTAATGATTTCACCACCCTTTTCCAAGTTCCTTTCTTCTTCCACTTCTTCTTCCTTTGTTTTTACCATTCTAAAATAATAACTCCAGTATCATATATATACTGTGATGTTATTATAAATATGGTACAACCATATTCATTATTTTATCCACCCTTTGAATAACATGTCATCATACGTGCATACGTACGGCTTACCGTCTCCACGTCGTGGTGTAATTGTTATTCAATATATTATTATTTGGATGGGTATAATAATGATGTGTAACACATGTAAATAATAAATATAACATGTTAATTATTATGTATATATTATATACCATCTATTTATATATTATTTTAATATCAAAAGAATGATATTGTCGCTCGTGCGTACGTACGGACTACCGTCTCCACGAACGCGATGAGATTCATTCTCCATCGTATCCATTCAAGTATAATTATCATTTTATGATTTAAAAATGATGTTTAAGGACTTGATATCATTCTGGATATTAATAATATACAACCTATCCATTACAAACATGACTTACATAACAAAACATATAAAAGAAAACGAGTAAGTTAACACCCGAAACAACGATAATACTAAGATATTATTAACAAATCAATGTTAAAAGATCATATATGATATCATATTAATGTATATGATTCTTGTATAATTTAATAACAATTATTTCACCATTATACAGGATGTTAACCTACCCCAACCAAGGAAAGGTACAAGGTAAGGGTTATTTCACAATCTCTTCATTATCCAAGGTTGTTTATACGTAATAATCTACTGGGATCTCTTTATCATCCACATCCATGTTTCTTAAAAATGTATTTCAAAACATTTTTACTATTTAAAATAATATGGGTTAAGGTCATTTATACCCTTGTTTTACTTTTTATAAGAGTTTTATAAAGGAATATTTCCGTCGTTTTCCAAACAAGGTGCTTTTTAACCTTTTCGACAGAATTAAGGTAAGAATGTTTTTTTTAACTTATATGGAAGGTGCGATTATTTTCCACCGTTATAAAATCATCGAAGCTTCCCTTACAATCTTATAAGAATATTTTCAAAGAAAATGTTTTATTTCATAAATATAAGACTCTTAAATGATTTCAAAATAGAAAGATATATTTCTCTAAAAAGAGTTTTGATTTCATCTATGTCAACATCCTTTGATGGATTTTACGCTTATTTGAAGTTGATTTATTATGATACAAAACTTCTATATTGTATTTAAGGTTTTGTGATATGTTTGACTGTGGATGTGCTATTTTTATACCATTCATAGTTTATGGATAAAGTATTGACATTTCGTATGCTAGTTTTAATACGAATGTTTATGTTATGTTTAAACCTTTTCATATGGGAATGCATTGGACTTAATATGTGACGGGTGGAGCTCGCTATAGCTCCTCGATGCATCGGTAGGTCTCATGAGACAAACTAGTTTCTTGGCACATGGCCTTGACGAAATCTTATTTGTAGTCTTGGCACGAGACCTTGGCTATGTGGTTATGATAGTCTGGCATTATGCATTCCATCATTATGAAAGTAGTTATTGATATTGCATGTGATTATTCAATTAGTAGAATATCCATGTGAATAAGTAAATGGCATTATTTCATTTTAATTTTTCCATACTATGTTAAAGTTCAAGTTTAAAAGGCTTTTGTTTTAGTTATACATTGCCTTAAATTTTTATGCTTATTTTGGAAAGTTTCCGCTATATTGTTATCCTTACTGGGCATTTGAGCTCACCCCTTTTCTATGTTTTATTTTTTCCAGGATGTGAAGAAGTAAGTTATGAATGACCTGCATGGATATTATGAGGGTATAATAGTGTGGACTATGGAGACATTATGTTGTTGTAGTAGTTTTTTCACTCTATGATGTAATGTACAACTTTATGAATATATCTAGTGTTTCCAAGGCTACTAAACCAATCGGTCTTTCGAGATTTGATCTTTCTTGTGATCATGCCAATGTTATGTAATAATGCACCGACTCTGGGTAACTAGGGTTGGGGCGTTACGGTTGGTATCGGAGGAAGTTTAATACAAACCTTGGAATCTAGATTTAGATAAACTCTGATTAGAGCACATAGACCTAAGATGAACTTTGAGGATTAGTATAGAAGAACTTCCTAGAATTTTGGTATTGTAAAGATTTTGTGAGTTTTCCGAGCAATACATCTCTGTCTATATATGATCAGGTAGAGGCGGCTCTGGCACAGATGTACCTAGGGGTAAAACCCAAAAACACCGCTTTGAGCTAGACTCGAACGAGAACTGGTGCACGACAACAGACCTTACTGCACTCTTGGTTACGACACTCTCGGGGGATATGTATATGATAACTCTCATTTTCTTTACAAATCATTATGAAGGGTTTATGAGTATATACTTCCTCAAAGAAAACATTCTTATGATTATGGATTATATCCATAAATAGTTCAATTTATGTTAAGTGTTTTATAAGTATGGGATTATGTATTTGGATTCATAAACTGATCTAGTTTATACCATTGTTTAGAAATGGCACCTAGTGGAAGAAATGGAAACTGTATCAATGCACGCACTCCATGTAGGGATTTCCCTCCTGCTCAAGATAATTATAGTGGAGATGGTGATGCAACTAGTTCCAATCAGCTAATCACCATACTGGGACAACTCACTCAAGTTATGAATAATAACCTTACCCGTATGGAGCACCCTGATCCGCAGCGTGGAGGATCAATGTTAGATAGATTCATGAGGCAACAACCACCAACATTCAATGGGAGTAAAAATCCCTTAGTAGCTGAGCAATGGATATTTTCCCTAGAGAAAATATTTCAGGCTTTGGAGAGTAGTGAAAGGGAAAAAGTTATCATGGCAGTTTACCGCCTCACTGGATATGCTGATCAATGGTGGTCATTGATTCAAAATACGAAGGAAGATGATGAAGTATCAAATATGGAATGGAGGGAGTTCAAAGATCTGTTTTTAGAAAAATACTTTCCTCGCGACCATCGATCAGATATGGAAAGGCAGTTTCTGAGTCTGAGACAAAAGGAGGATGAGAATGTCACAAAGTATGAGGCTAACTTTACAAGGTTAGAAAGGTATGCTGGAGATTATATACATAACCCAAGAATTAAGATTGATCGTTTCTTTGATGGGTTCGTTATTTATAGTGATGCATCGAAGAAAGGACTTGGTTGTTTCCTTATGCAGAATGATAGGGTTATTCCCTATACATCACGATAGTTGAAAATTCATGAACAAAACTATCCTACTCATGATCTCGAGTTAGAAGTTGTGATCTTTGCTTTGAAGATATGGAGGCACTACCTCTATGGTGAAAAATGTGAGATTTATACTGATCACAAGAGTTTGAAGTATATTTTCTCACAAAATGAACTCAACATGAGGCAAAGGATATGGCTTGAATTACTCAAGGATTATGATTGCACGATACACTACCACCCGGGGAAGGCAAACAAGGTGGCAGATGCTTTGAGCAGAAAAGATCATGGAGTTTTGAACAATATGAGAATTGAAAGGGATCCAATTTTCATGGATCTAGTGAAGATGGACATGGGAATAACCAGGGAAAGAGAAACATCAATACTTTTTCAAATGGTTTCCAAACCATCTTTACTAGAAAGGATTAATATTTCTCAGACTAATGATGGAGAATTTCAAAAGAAGATTAAAGTTGTGAATGATGGGAGACTGAGAGACTTTGTGTATGAAGATGGAATTTTGAAATTCGGGAAGAGGCTTTGTGTTCCCGATATACCTGATCTAAAAAGGGAATTGCTGGATGATTCTCATAGTTCCAATTTCTCTATACACCCTGGGAGCACCAAAATGTATAGAGATTTGAAGGAACATTTTTGGTGGGACAACATGAAGAGGGAGATTGATGATTTTGTGTCAAGATGTATGGTTTTTCAATAAGTGAAAGCTAGAAGGCAACATCCTAGAGGAGTCATGCAACCTATTTCCATACCGGAGTGGAAATGGGACAATATTATGATGGAATTTTTCATGGGGCTACCAAAGACTCCTAGAAGGAATGATGCAATATGGGTTATTGTTGATCGTCTTACCAAGTCAGCACATTTTCTTACCATAAGAGAAGATCTACCCCTGGAACGTCTAGCAAGACTATATATTAATGAAGTTGTGAGACTTCATGGAGTACCCCTATCGATTGTTTCTGATCGTGATCCCCGTTTTACTTCAAGATTCTGGAAAAGTCTTTAGAAATCCCTGGATACTGAACTTCATTTGAGCATTGCTTACCACCCTCAGACAGACGGACAATCAGAACAGACTATTCAAACCTTAGAAGACATGTTGAGATCTTGCTCACTTGACATTCAGGCTATGTGGGATTAATATTTACCTCTGGTAGAATTTTCCTATAACAATAGCTTCCATTCGAATATTCATATGGAACCATATGAAGCGTTATACGGAAAGAGATGTCGTACACCAACCTGTTGGGATGACGTTGGTGAAAGAAAACTTGTAGGCCCAGAACTGGTGGAGGAAATGGTGGAAAAGGTGAAGGTAATCCAAAATCACATCAAATCAGCTCAAAGTAGGCAGAAGAGCTATGCTGATAATCGAAATAAGGATTTGGAATTTCAAGTCGGTGATCATGTTTTCCTGAAGGTATCTCCATGGAAGGGAGTCATACGTTTTGGTAAGAGAGGTAAATTGATTCCCAGGTACATCGGACCTTTTGAAATTCTAGAACGAATTTGGGTTGTAGCTTACCGATTGGCAATGCCGCTAAGTCTCTCCAAAGTTCATGATGTCTTCCACGTATCTCTGTTGAGGAAATACATGTCTGACCCAACGCATGTACTCACCTATGAGGAATTAGAACTGGAACCCGATCTGTCTTATTGCGAAGAGCCCATCAGGATTCTTGATATGAGAGAACAAGTACTACGAAACCGGACGACATGTCTGGTAAAAGTTTTGTGGAGAAACTATAAGATGGAAGAGGCAACATGGGAACCCGAGGAACTTATGATGAAGAACCACCCGAGTCTTTTCATGCGATAATATTCTAAAAATTTCAAGGAAGAAATTATTCGAAGGAGGGGAGAATGTAACACCCCAAGCTTCTACGGTACGCTTCTCTTTGAATAACGTGATAGCGTGTGTTGTACGCAACACCGAGTTCTAACACACCATAACCAATCAAACTAGCCGTTATGAATAGTAATACCTACTTTTTGAAATTATATATATATTATTTTTTAAAATGGACTTCATTTTTTGGATTCGGAATAGCGAATTTAGCCTAAGGTGAAATTTTGGTACTTTTCGGATAACTTTAATATTTTGATGAATAGTGAAAATTACTAAATTTTAATTAAAAACAACTTTTTTAATCAAAATAATTATTAGTGATAAATTATGAATTTGAGTGGTTTTAAAGTATATTTAGAATATATTTTTACCATTTAATATAATTTTGGTCATTGGACATAATTTTACAATTAAACCGGACATAAACTGGTGTCAATCTTTTGATAGTTATTATCTCTTAAAAACACATTTTTTTGTTTTAACAACGGGAATTAATTTTAAATTAATTTCTGCCACTTCTGTGTTTTGAATTTGGAAAAATGGATTCCATATTTGGAATCAGGATGTTCATATTGTGTGAATATGTAACTTTTATTTTTAGACATTTTGAATAATTACTGCGGTAAATATTTTATTTACCATGGTTAAAGGGTAAATCCGGTAAATAAGGGTTAAAAAATAATATTATAATAATACAAAATTACCCTAAAACATGTCCTAACCTTATTGGTTGATACATTTCTGATCATTGGCATCTTTGGGTCGATTTTGGGACCCCATGGAGCCACTTGAAGGTGATAGGGACACTTTATTTTAATTAAGTTAAAATGAATACAAAAATGACACAAGCATATATCTTTTAGAAAAACAATTTTTACATAGGCTTATATATGTTGTATTTTCGACTATAAATATTTATTAGAAAGATAAAAAGATTTAATACATAATTAAATTTTATTTATAATTTTTAGACATTAAATAATTTAATTTATATATGACACAATGATGATGCAGTAATTACCTAATTAATGAAAAATTAGAATAATTGATATTATAAATACCCAAATAAATATAATTTGAGACTTTTTATGAACTAAACTAATTTTCTAGGTTAATATGACATGTTAGGATTAATTTAATTAACTTTTTTTGAAGTAATAATTATGTTATGAGTTTCACAAAAATCAACTATTGAATAGTGTCAAAATTGACATAAAAGAGTTTTTAAAAAAAATATTATATTATTAATTGATATTAAATTTCTAAAAATCTAAGGTTCGGCCAAAAGACTTATATCATGATAGTTGTATCATTAATGGACCACTTGGGGGTCTCTTGGATGTATATGGTAAGTTTATTAACCATATAATATAAAAATACAAAGAGACATTGTAAAAGTGAAACTAATTAACTTAGAGTTAATACTTAAAGATAAGGTTAATATAAGTACCCAAACCTGTCTAAATTATATTGGTTGAGTGGTTTTCGACCTATAACCACCTTAAAAGTTAAATAATAAACTTTGGAGCCATTAGAAACCGAATATGAATTTATTATAAATTAATATTTCTAGCTTTTCCAAAGGTGCCCCTCACCCCTCTTATAAAAGGGCACTCCTCCTTCTCATTTCTTCACACCTTCAAAGCCTTTTGGTTCGGACAAACTCTGCCCAAATACTCTCCCAACTTCCCTCACTACAACCTAGAGGCTTTATTTTGATCAGAAATCCAGCCTAACGAGCCTTTTTGATCAAATCAAAAGGAAGAACCCGAAGAAGAGGTAATGATTTCACCACCCTTTTCCAAGTTCCTTTCTTCTTCCACTTCTTCTTCCTTTGTTTTTACCATTCTAAAATAATAACTCCAGTATCATATATATACTGTGATGTTATTATAAATATGGTACAAACATATTCAGTATTTTATCCACCCTTTGAATAACATGTCACCATACGTGCGTACGTACGGCTTACTGTCTCCACGTCGTGGTGTAATTGTTATTCAATATATTATTATTTGGATGGGTATAATAATGATGTGTAACACATGTAAATAATAAATATAACATGTTAATGATTCTGTATATATGATATACCATCCATTTATATATTATTTTAATATCAAAAAGAATGATATTGTCGCTCGTGCGTACGTACGGACTACCGTCTCCACGAACGCGATGAGATTCATTCTCTATCGTATCCATTCAAGTATAATTATCATTTGATGATTTAAAAATGATGTTTAAGGACTTGATATCATTCTGGATATGAATAATATACAACCTATCCATTACAAACATGGCTTATGTAACAAAGCATATAAAAGAAAATGAGTAAGTTAACACCCGAAACAACGATAATACTAAGATATTATTAACAAATCAATGTTAAAAGATCATATATGATATCATATTAATGTATATGATTCTTGTATAATTTAATAACAATTATTTCACTATTATACAGGAGTTTAACCTACCCCAACCAAGGAAAAGTACAAGGTAAGGGTTATTTCACAATCTCTTCATTATCCGAGGTTGTTTATACGTAATAATCTACTGGGATCTCTTTATCATCCACATCCATGTTTCTTAAAAATGTATTTCAAAACATTTTTACTATTTAAAATAATATGGGTTAAGGTCATTTATACCCTTGTTTGACTTTTTATAAGAGTTTTATAAAGGAATCTTTCCGTCGTTTTCCAAACAAGGTGTTTTTTAACCTTTTCGACAGAATTAAGGTAAGAATGTTTTTTTAACTTATACGGCGGGTGCGAATATTTTCCACCGTTATAAAATCGTCGAAGCTTCCCTTACAAGCTTATAAGAATATTTTCAAAGAAAATGTTTTATTTCATAAATATAAGACTCTTAAATGATTTCAAAATAGAAAGAGATATTTCTCTAAAAAGAGTTTTGATTTCATCTATGTCAACATCCTTTGATGGGTTTTACGCTTATTTGAAGTTGATTTATTATGATACAAAACTTCTATATTGTATTTAAGGTTTTGTGATATTTTTGACTGTGGATGTGCTATTTTTATACCATTCATAGTTTATGGATAAAGTATTGACATTTCGTATGCTAGTTTTAATACGAATGTTTATGTTATGTTTAAACTTTTTCATATGGGAATGCATTGGACTTAATATGTGACGGGTGGAGCCCGCTATAGCTCTTCGATGCATCGGTAGGTCTCATGAGACAAACTAGTGTCTTGGCACAAGGCCTTGACAAAATCTTATTTGTAGTCTTGGCACGAGGCCTTGGCTATGCGGTTATGATAGTCTGGTATTATGCATTCCATCATTATGAAAGCGGTTATTGATATTGCATGTGATTATTCGATTAGTAGAATATCCATGTGAATAAGTAAATGGCATTATTTCATTTTACTTTTTTCGTACTATGTTGAAGTTCAAGTTTAAAAGGCTTTTGTTTTAGTTATACATTGCCTTAAATGTTTATGCTTATTTTGGAAAGTTTCTGCTATATTGTTATCCTTACTGGGCATTTGAGCTCACCCCTTTTCTATGTTTTATTTTTCCCAGGATGTGAAGAAGTAAGTTATGAATGACCTGCAGGGATATTATGAGGGGATAATAGTGTGGACTATGGAGACATTATGTTGTTGTAGTAGTTTTCTCACTTTATGATGTAATGTAAAACTTTATGAATATATCTAGTGTTTCCAAGGCTACTAAACCAATCGGTCTTTCGAGATTTGATCTTTCTTGTGATCATGCCAATGTTATGTAATAATGCACCGACTCTGGGTAACTAGGGTTGGAGCGTTACACTGGAAATCTATGGGGTGTTACACTTGGCACTCAAATCATCACTTTATAAAACCAGGAAATCAATAAGTATCATTGTGCCAGGTGATCATAACTTTAAAATGTTGATAAAATGCAATACAACTAACACATGTAGATTTAATTTGACAAAACAAGTCATTAGAAAGCACCAAGCACTCAATGACATTTCAATTAAAGGAAATTCATAAAAAACGCCTAACTCAATCCAAGAGGAACCATGTCGCAACGCAACAGTTTCATAAACCGTGTGCCAATCATGCGATTCGCATTGGAACCACCTAGACACCCCACACCGTTTATCAAATTGTGTGACAACCTTACAAAACACACTACTAGAAACTATTACATTATGCACGAGCACCCTAAACGAATTCCCCTAACCATGCACAAGTCGTGTGCCAACACCCCATGCCAAGAAGGACTTGCACGGTTTCCACTAGATTTTGCACGGTTTGGGTCGTACTGTGCACTGCCTATGCAGACGAACCGTGCACTGAACAAAATGAATCGGAAAGCCTATGTGAAAGACATCACGCATAGTTTCCCTTTAATCGTTTGCACTAACCATGCAACAAAGGAAAGATTATAGAAAAATGAAGTCTCAAGCTGACAATTTCAAAAAATATAAAATATCTCAAAATAGTATAAAATACAAAACAACAGTGACATGCATATGCCATAGATAAACTATTTGGATTTTGTTAGGGTTCACACTCAGCCTTTAAAAGTGTCTTTAGAAAATGGAAACAAATATGGATTTGGAAGATAAAGTGGAATAATTCTTGCATGTGGGTTGCTTAGACATATATTGTTATTACAAACTTGGGGTTATGGTCTTTTTCTAGGGGCATTGTAGAATGATGTTGTCAAGGATACCTCATACGAATCAGTGCAAGGAAGTTGTCGAGAACGTCATGCCTAGTGATCCACCATTGGATAAATGGTTCTTAAGGGATTAATAATGATCTTATTATGCTTTTGGTGGGGTTGTGTCACTTCAGTAAGCTTGGGTGGATAACTCATTAGATTTTTAGAGGTAAAACCCTCCATTACTTCAAGGGGACTTCAGGACGAAAGTAGCGATGCATTGCTTAGACATAAATGTTTGAAGAGCTTGCAAGTGAGTGGCGGGATTTGGTTGAGCACACAGAGCTGGATAAAGGGCTGACTTGGAAAGGGATTGAGAAGATGTTTATCCAACACTTCTACCCACATACACTGTCAAATACTACCAAGATCTTTTTATTTGCATTTGGAAGATATAACAGTTATGGAGTATGTTATGAAATTCATAATGGATAAAATGAGTATTTGTTGAAATTGTTTTGTGGGTTTAATTGAAAAAAACTCTTCCCAATTCACATAAAACATTGAGTTAACAACATTTTCATTTTTTTGACACTTTTTTTTCTGATAAAAACGAAGTTTGATTTGTTTTAGTGGATTTTTACTTGAAAATGCACTTGAACTTGGAATGGTGTGAATTGAACATATTTTTGTTGGAGTTTTATGTATAGTTTAGTGTGTAAGTTGCTTGAATAAAAAGACATGCATGCAACGTTATATTATCACATTGTAAATACATAATTGATTTGGATTCTAAAAATGCATGTGAATTTTCTTTTAGGTCTTTGGAAATACACTTGTTACTGGGGGCTGGGCTTCACTGTCAATTGTGGCCGAATTGCTGAGGGTTTGGGCGGAGCCATCGCCGCCGCAGTAAGGGAACGTGCAAGAGGGTTCAGGTCTGCAACCGGCTCTCCGTTGCATTCCTCAGATGAAAACCCGAAAATAATGGATTCGTGGACTGTTTTGTGCTGATCCAAGCTTGGGGATCTACTGGCTCGTGGATTCCATATTCTGCTGCAACCAAGAAGAGTTGGAAATCCGGAGATTGGGGGTTCACAATTCGCTGGTCGGCTCGATGGAGGACGGATGTGCTTCCACTGGTCTGCTGAGTTACTGGTTCACTTGGATTTTGGCCGCACACTACTTGGTGGGTTCATTCTAGGGAGTCCACATCGCTTGTCTATTGAGAGGACCGGTGCTTCAGACCAATCGGGTCCATGGCTGCCGCATATGGGTCTGGTCCGGTGCTCCAAGAGAAACGTCGCACTGTAGCCATTTGCAGATTTAGAGGGGTTCCAGGTTCACTATGGTTCGCTGCCATTGGATTTCGAAATTGGGTGGTCGTTCGTGCTGCCACAGTCAATTTCCAAGTTTGGCATTGTTCGTTTCCAAGGCTGTTTGTCCGCCGCAGCAGACCGGGGTTCCTGGTTTGTGTCAGCAGAGACAGCACTGTATGTCCGTGCGGTTAGGCCGCTGCCTGACATCAATGCAGCTCAAGAAAGGAGAGATCCACAGTCTGTAGGTTGGGCTTGATCGCTGCTGCGCATTGAACTGTTCCTCAAGGAGGGTGTTGCTGTCTACTGCTGTCAATACATGGAGATGCTCAGGCTATGCCGCAATCAAAGAGTAGTGGAATCAGGGGGGCTTAGGCATATGCTCTGTTGAACCAAGATGGAGGTGTTACTGCTGCGACTGTGGAGCTTGGTCCATGCTGTTAGAGTGCCAATTGTTGCCGCTTCCCATCGAGTGCTCGAGCAATTGCCTCACCCTCAATCCTCCACTTCCCTCAATCACTCTAAATCCCAAATTTCCAGTGCCCCATGCTACCTTTATCTCAGCCCACTTAACTGCCCGACCAGCCTCAAGCCCTCACCGAACCAGCCCTTATCCAACCCTTTACCCACCACTTTAGCGCTCATCCTATAACCACCAGACTTACCATCTCAAGCCACTTCAGCCCCTTCCTCACCCACTTACCAACCCACCATCCCAGCATTCTCAAGCCTTCACTCCGGCCCATGTCCTGCCTGCCCAAATACATCCCAATTCCCAACACTCTGCCCCAAGATCTCTAAATACCCACCAACCAGCCACTCCTATCTCAATTTCCCACCAATCCTAGCTTTTGTCCAGCACCTCGCCCCCACCATAAAAGGCGTATCCAACCCCATTTCATTGTCTTCCTAGCCTGCTAATGCCCACATAATTCCAGGCTCACCAAACCAAGACAATTCCAGCCCACTTAAGCCACTAAACAGCCACTTCTCAAAATCAATCATCCCCTTACCCCTTTAAAAATTCAAGCCCAACCTCCTACCCAGACAACCAGGCCCATCTCCCTAAAACTTAAAGGCCTACCCCTATATTCCAATTAACACCAGCCCACAACACCATCTAGGGCAGGACCACATTACTTTCTAACCACCGAGGACACCTGAAACAGAGAGGCAGTGCTTGCAGAATTCTGTTACGCGGGGAATGGAGTTGTTGCGAGGCAAGGAAGATTCTCAAGTGACCTCAGCTACTGCCACAAGGAGTTGCATCACAAATTGTGGTATGTTATTTTTTATTTGCTCTAAATTCTGAAAGGGGATCAGGCTGTTTTTATTTAAAGGGGTGGGGTAGATAGAATTAGTCATTCCCCTCTATTGGGGGAGTGCCTGAGGACTGCTTCTTTTTCTTCTTTTTTGGAATAAAAACCTATTTTTAATGGGATTGTTGCTTCCTCTGGCTCCAAATTCTTCCTCCTAATTCCATGCTAATCCGATGCTAATTTTTGTGTGTGCTGTCTTTAATATAGCTAATTGGGGTTGTTGACCTCATTTAATTGGTTTAAAGCTTGTTTGTTGTTATTTTTTTCACATTGTATCCTTTCTCTGTTTTCATTGTTAAAATCTGCTTTGTGTTCTTCCCTTGGCATGATGTTTTCTTTCTCCCCTCATTCATGTTGTGATCTCCACCTCTATTTGTATAAGGGCTTACGTGTTCACGAGTGCTATTTTGCATGTGTATTTCGCATTCCTAAGTACCCCTCCCCTGCATGGGAGTATTTATGTATAATGTCGAGGATGAAAGAAGATGCAGTTCGCGTCAAGACGCGGCGAAGGACAAAACGAGACGTGGATACATTGGACGAAGTGGGTGCTACAACTTGTGCCGGTGTATGACTCAATGAGTCACCCCTAGGGTCTCAGTTGATTCATTATCCACCCAGTGGATCAACCAGTAGTAAACGCTCATGACCAGCCGCTTTATTTATTTATTTATGCATGACATTATTATTTTATGACTGTGTAGATGATGCACGATCACATAGAATAATAAACAAGCGTGTATAGATAAAATGAATATGCGCGGTGAATGATTTCTATTCATGCATGGTTCAGATGTGAGTGTAATCACATAGTAACAAGTATGTTAAATAGAAAAGGATTTCATTTGTTGAGAATAAAAAACTATTCAAAATCTCTCAAAGTTAAATATTAAGTCATCAACACCTTTCATTGCTTAAGTTTGGACAAAAACGGTTGTATGAGGTGATCGTTAGCCCTAGTTGAAGGTATTTCATACTACCGAGGAGTTCTTATGAGCGCGGTGAGTCGACTTAACTAAAGTTGACAATAAAGTAATCATAGTTAGCTTGTTGCAACTTGAGACGAGAATTCACTCAACAGATCAAAGAGTTGCAAGTTAATGTGGCTGACCAGTCAAAAGCCTTTCTTGAAACTCTTTGAGTAGTGGCGTAGGCATAACTTGGATTATGGGGAGAGGTTTTGAGGTTCCTTGCCTCTAGATTACTCAAATGATTGGGTATTCTGAATCTAGTAGCTGAGGGCTACCGGGATTTGATAAAATAGTGGGTGACATTTAAGATTGATAAATCTATAATGTCTAATTAACATTAATCAAGATAAAAGTACCAATCTGCTTATGCTTTATTTTGTGTGTGGAAAAATGTCAAGTGATACCACCAAAACACCGCAATCAATAATGGAAAATGAATATGTCTTGACTGACACTAATTTTCAGGAGTGTTACAAGTGTTTGCACATGGTACTACAATATGAATGAGAATTATATGTTCTGTAGTCTCCACTACTTGTTATGCCACCTTGGTAAGCAAATAAGGGTGAAAAGAAATCTTACATGCGACTCATGAATGACGCATTAGATGTTCACATCATAATGCTATGATAAATATCGAGTGAGTTGTGAAATCAACATCAGGACATGGACTTATTCCATGTTGTCTCATCTACGAGATGTTTTCAAGGAGAATGTGAAACGAGAAATGAATGATATGATGATTACACTAAACATATGGAAATTGAAATGTGAATCACAGCTTTTCAATACATCTCATTCTTCCATTTCTGTCACCCGATTACTCCAGTTTCATTGAGAATTATAAAATGAATATAATGTAGAAATTGCTTCAATATATTTTGGGTAAGATTCACCAAGAAGAGGACATAAAGAAAGATAAATCTTTAGTACTTATGATGAACAACAAGAAATACAAATTGAAAAGACCAACAACAAGTGTGATGCCAATGATACCTTTGCAATGCCTTTACAAGAAACTAAAGATAAAGAGTGTGAATAGAACATGAGGCTATTTTGATCACATGTGGCATGATATAAAATTGGAAGACAAATTGAAGTAGATTGAAGAAGAAGTAAGCAATATCCTCTACTTTAGGCATATTCATCAATTAAAAGTAATATGTATGTTATACTTCTTAGGTATTAAATACAATATGTCTATCACATATGTGTATTTAAATACATGAACCAAGCGAGTGCAAAAAAAAAATACCAGAAGTCAATGTGTATTCTTTAAGCAGTTGAGAAATGATGATTCCTACATTAGCGGTGAGAAACACACAAATTTTTATTGCCTAGTGGATTGATTCTTGAGAAACTGTAGATGTGTATTGAAAGTCACCAACATTTTTATCCCAGTGTTCTTTAAGACACAACGAGACATTATTCCTTATGGAATGAATGTTGTTTTTGGTGTTTCATACCTAATTAATAGTTCAATAATACTTGAATCATCGATAAATGATTAATATTAAATGCTAGACTCAATAAGACTCAGTTGTGGTAAGATAATTCTTCATAAGTAAAACTAAAAGTAGTTTTCAAGGATATACCATGTACAATATTTAAGCTATTTGGAAGTAAAAACCTTAGGTATTATCGACAAACAAACTTATCAACTTTTAGACAAAGAAACCTTTAAATTAAAGTAAGCCACAAAGCTTCTCGGATTAATTCAAAAAGATACGTGTGAATTATTCCAAGGAGAAGCTAGAGGTACATTCATGTACTTCATGAGATTCCTTAAGGAATGTAGAAGTGAAGTGATGAACAGGCTTGGTAAGAAGATATTAGAGACGCATCAGACTGGTGAGATGTAACGTCCCGGATCCGGGTGCCACTCAACGGGTGTCCCGAACCCGGTTGGTCACATGACCTCAAGCGCATTTCCCCAAACGCTAGAGACTGCCGACTAGCAGCGAGGGCCCAGGTCTGATAGTGGGGAAACTATGCCCTCATTTGTCAAAGTGTAGCGCACCGGAAAAGATAAATACATCAACATACAACAGCGGAAGCAGTAAACAATATACAACTGAAATGGACAACTGAAATAAAAGAGAACCAACAGTCATATATATAAAGATGCAGCATGTCACTAATTCTATGAAAGCAGCTAGAACAGGATGCACTGCAATAATACAATACAACTCAAAGTACAAGGTACAACCAAACAAAACAAAGCAGAGTAAACAGAACGCAGCAGCATCGCAAGCCTAAGCTCGGTCTCATGCTCTCATACTCCTCTACTACAATCATGTACCTGTATAGGGACCATTGCCCTTGTCGACACTTGCAACAATATAGTCTGTTTGGGCCGAAGACATGACCCAAACAAGGTGTGAGAAATAAATCCCAGTAGGCATGCCCAACTGTCAGTGAAAATATGCAACAACAGTGTGCAAAAGTAAATGTAGTAAACTAGTAAGTACTCAAAAGTAACTATCACTACCAGTTTCATTGCCATTTTAATTATTACTTATCACCTCCAAGCTTGTGCTTTGACTTGGCAGGTACAACATCGAAAATCACCACAGTGAATATACGAAATAAACAATGTCCTCAGACATGCCAAACCATACCCTCAGGTAATCAGAATCTTGCCCTCAGGTTAACAGAACCACGCCCTCAGGCTAATCAGAATCACGCCCTCAGGTGATTTCCCTTAGGCATAACAAATATTGCCCTAAGGCGTACGAGATAATGCCCTCAGGCACAGAAACAACTGCCCTCAGGCATATGAAACATTGCCCTCAGGTTAAATGAAAAACTTGCCCTTAGGTTAAACAAAACACTTGCCCTCATGCTAAACAAGCAACCAGGCCGAACCCAACACATAAGTAAGCAATTATATACATTTTCTCTCAAGAAAACTCAAGCATGCTAAATCACGACATACCCTCAGGTATCCTGGCCAAACGGCTAAACAGAGGAACGCACCCCCGGGGTGGTCCTGAATCCAAGCAATGATCCCTAACAACAGTTTTAACTTATCAACAGATTATCTATGCAATTATAAATATCTTTCAGCAAAGGCCTCATCCATACGACACCCCAATCATGGGCGCGTAGCATAACAGTACACAAATTCAACTCAACAGTTGGAAATATACACCAAACCACCTACCTCGATCGTCTCTGATCGGTATACATGAACGACGCCTCCCGAATCGTCCAAGAACGACGTAGATCTGGAATAAACGTTCACTCATTCAAACTCAAATAACTTCCCCTCGGGAAAGAATTGGTAAGAACAACGCAAGGAGAGGGGAGGACTTACCCGTACGGTCCCAACGTGATCGACGGAAGCGGAATCAGATTCTCGGTGCGCGATCGGGTGATCCTCCAAGGTTCGATCGTCCTCCCGAGCTCCAAAATGAACTCAAAGCCTCCTCTGCCAAATGAGGAGGCTACTTCCCGTTTTAAGTGAAAAAAACAAACTAAACGACGTGTACTTTTCATTTTTTAAACTGTTCCTCTGGCGGCTTCTTTCCACCACGACATTGTTCATCCGTCGACATGAGTACACGGCGTGTATTTCTGATTACACGGCGTGTACGGTCG
Organism: Viscum album; assembly: GCA_963277665.1. Taxonomy (NCBI): domain Eukaryota; kingdom Viridiplantae; phylum Streptophyta; class Magnoliopsida; order Santalales; family Viscaceae; genus Viscum; species Viscum album. The sequence goes on along the minus strand of OY728157.1, from coordinate 1,973,049,305 downwards.
CTCCGCTGGCGGCTGCCTCCACCGCCTTACTGTTCACCTGCTGACTGATTACACGGCGTGTAAATACTAAGTACACGGCATGTAGTCAGTCTTTACACCCTTCATCGCTGACAAGACTACACGCCCTGTGTACTCATCCACTACTACAAATATGGCTTTTATCAGCGCTAAAAATGACCATTAACAACGCTAGAAAAGCGCTATTAATGTCGGCGAAGATAAAGGGGGGTCCCCTTTATCAACGCTCCAAAAAGCGCTGATAAAGACCCCTTTTATCAGTGCTTTTTTTTAGCGCTGATAAAAAAAAATAAAAAAAATAAAAAAAATACTGCCAATCTCGGGGGGGGGGGCTTTTTACAGTGCTTGAGCCCCCTTTATCAGCGCTCCAAAAAGCGCTGATAAAGACCCCTTTTATCAGCGCTTTTTTTGAGCGCTGATAAAAATAAATAAAAAATAAAAAATAAAAAAAATACTGCCAATCTCGGGGGGGGGGGGTTTTACAGCGCTTGAGCCCCCGTTTATCAGCGCTTTCCCGCACATCCAGTGCCTGCCCACACCGCCTACACCCTTTATCAGTGCTAGCCCTTTAAATCACCCTTGCGCGTGTGCCCTTGCCTCCACCTGGATTTGATCTCGAGACCTTCCTCATGCGCACCTAAAGCCTTTGTCACTACCCTATATTGATTTGTTCTCTTATTCATGATATATCTATTTATTTATATATATATATATCGTTATATTTATTCGTACAGTAATATATATTTATATTAATATATATAGTTATATTAATATATATATAGTTATATTAATATATATATATATAGTTATATTAATATATATATAGTTATATTAATATATAGTAGTTATATAAATATTCATATATTGGTATTTTAAATAAAATGGATATTAGTTATTATTTAGATAAAGCTAGTATATTTTATATGCAAATATGTTCAATTATTTATTTAAAAAATTTAATTTTTAGGTGTGAATATATAAAAAAATATGTACATATTGTTATATATTTGATTATAAATAGCAGTGCATTATAAAAAACGATAAAATTTCAAAGACATAATATCAATATGAATGTAATACCATGGAATAAATTCAGTCCCCACAAAAAAAAATCCAATAATACCCCCTTAAACGAGGTTGAAAATCCACAAAATGTTAAAAAATCTGGGTACCCCGACTAAAAACTCAGCTTTGGAGGCCTTCTGGGTCTCTTTTGGCCTCAAAAAACGCTTGACCACGGTCCCCCCCCCCCCGGTCACAGCGACGTAGAGCTCGTCGCAGGCTTCGATTTGATATGCGGTAGAGCTCAAACGGACACCCGGATCAAAAGTTATGACCGTTTGAAGTTTGAGTTGCGTTTTCAACACATTTTGGATCTTTTTTTATTTTATTTTTATTTTTTTAGTCTTCAAATTGTTATTAAATGACTATTACTCCATAATAATTAGAAAATTATTAATTAAAAATATTTTTTTTGTTATGAAATTGATCGAACGCCGATTGAAACCGCGAAACATTTCGAAACCGGAAATGTAAGATCGGTCGTAGGCGAAGCGCATCGTTGAGAAAGCGGATGTCGTATTTGCGTATGACGATGACGACGACAAATGGAAATACAAATACAAGATAAATACAAGAAGCATAGAACATAAATGTAGATCCAACAATCCATCACACTTTCATTAATCATATCCATGTATTTATAGTGTACAAAGTATACCAAAGTTGGCATATGAAAGGTTGGGCACATGAAGGGGCTCATTGGGAATGAGAGTTAACATAATTATGACATTCATATTTAATGTTTCATAACACTCCCCCTTGAATGTCATAATTTCATGGAATCTTATATATTCTTCACTTAAAAAAAACCCTATGGGAAAAATAAGTGAAGCCAAAGTAATTGATTTCCATGTCATGCCGCCTCATTAAAAACCTTACCAGGAAAACCCAGTGGGAAAAACCTGATGAAGGGAAAAAGAGTGCAGCAATCCCAACTCCCCCTGACTATATCATTTAATTATGTCTTCAGGACATCAATTAATATTATTATTAAATTACGTCTTCAGGACATGGGAGGAAGACCAAAAATAATGAATGGTCTCATTGAAGATTATAACTCTTGGGGAAGGCCAACAATTGCCATTAATAATAGATATCCATAATAATTTATAACATTCATTTGGATATCTTTTATGATGTATGATTGCCTCATTAAAAACCTCATCAAGGAAAAACCCTTCAGGGGAAAACACTTGATTAGGGAAAAAGAGTACAATAACATCAAGTCCCCTGAGTGTTGTCTCATTAAAAACCTTATCAAGAAAACCCAGTGGGAAAAACTTGACTAAGGGAAAAAGAGTACAACAGTTACATCTCCCACTCATAATGATCATCATTTCACTCATAGAATGTCCATGATCAATTCAGAACTAAAACATTCAGTTTTGAATTTTGAAATAATAATAATCTATACCCTTTTGATTCCAATGAATAGGGAAGAACATTACCTTGCATCATAATATGATTCATTGCCATTTGCAAGGTACATACACACATGTACATGTATATCCTTCACAGATTAATAAAATGTGTATTTATATTTAATCCTTCTGGGATAAGTATGTTCTTTATCGACCCCTTATGTATAAAATTTATCACTTTAATTATTCATTAAGGGTAAAACCATTTCAAAAATTTAATATTTCATCTTTAGGATGATTAATTCAAAATACAAGGACATTCCATGTAATTTCATGATCAAATAATTCATTGATTTCAGAAAAACTCTTCAAGAGTGTAGATGTTTTTCAAAACACCTTAATAATACAATGATTCATACAAACCATGGGATGATAAATTCAACTTATATTCTTCCTTAACTTGATATGGATAAATCTTATTCAATTCACCGCATAATTTATCAGATTGAGTGAAACTTCCATAATTTTGAATATGCTTCAGGCATTTCAAATCCTTCTGGGATTCATATAAATATCCAAATAAGGAAGAATATAAGATCATTGATATTCAATAGTCTTTATAGTTTGGATAATCAATCCAGAACTTTATATGTTGAACATTTCATAAGTTTAATAATTTTGGCCAATTATTATGATGTCGACATCTATAAAAATCCATAGTCATCAATGAGTTTTAAAAGCATTCATAGAAAATATATCATCAACAACATTTGATTGAGATCTCATAATTTTTCTGGTACCAGTGTCACTTCAGGGACAATATCTAAAAAGATATAATGTTGTCGATATATTAATTTTCCTCTTCAAGGGAAAATATATTTATTGCTTTCTACTCATGATGACCAATGATTTTATATAATCAGTTCAACCACACTTCAAGTGTGTATAATCAGACTATTGATTTTCAACACTTTACATTCATGTAAGTGTTGTGAGCATCTTGTCCATGGTTCTGCAGGACCATATAATATATGATACTCAATATTTCATTTAATCAACATGCATATCATGCAATGTATACTCACCAGCAGCAAATAACACATGTGATCACTTAGTGGATGCATCTTTCATATAGATGGATCACATGGTAGGTGGGCGCGCCCATATATACTTCTTCATAAGTATATGAGAAATTTATTTCCATAATAGCTGCTAATGATATAAATAATTTACCTCAAAAATGGGTACCTCATGGTAAATTATCATACAGGGAGAATTCATAATGACTTAATGATAATAAATTCATTGATAATTTTGTAGACATGCATCCATTAAATAAATTCATCATTCTCCCCCTGATGGATGTCTACTATGTTATCAATAAATCGATGCTCGTGTATACTTGAATCAATATCTTTCATTATAATTGATCCCAGGTGGCCTAAATCATCATGTCATATATTTGAAGTGCCAGGATCAGTAAACTTCTGGTTTACCATTATTGATTCGATTGTACATAACAAATTATTTATAATCACTGTTATGAATACTTGTTACATATCGAGGTACCTCTTTTGTCTCCATATGATATTCATTTTCAAGAATACCATTCATATATCTCATTGAGACTTAACAAAGCATTAAGAATTTGTACTACCAGGTAGAAATATATTCGCTCTTCTGGAGTCATTTATTAATTTTCACTACTGGTAAATGTACTTATATGACCATATACTAACGCATATATGAGTTCTTTTGAAGCATTTAATCAAAATAATATTTTGCTTCAAGATCGACACATATAAGATCTTCAGGATCTTTCATTGTGAAAACTCATATTTGTCGTTATAATTTCCACTTATGGTGGTTGATGAATTCATAATATAATCATAACGGGTTAGGCCCATCACCAAGCGGATTATTGCATAATTTAGAACTTCTGGCCAAAATATTTTGGAACTTCAGGTCCAAATATCATTTTGCAATACATCTACCTGGGATAGGAGCCCCCACGTCTTTTAAAGCTGGTGAATGTGGTAGCGAGAACCAATGTGGAAGAATCTTCTGGATTCACGACACACTTTATCACCATCCAAAATTATAATTCATAAACAACATTCACTTTATCAAATGAAAGATAAATCATTTGATCAAACCTCGTCAACTCTCAAATATTCATGATATCATAAATCATAAAAAAAATCATGAATAATTTCATTTTCTTCAAGGAATGAGATATAGTAATTAATATTACATTCACATCAGGGAATGAATTCATTCATCGGATTTCATGATCCATGAATGATAATTTATTATTTATCAATAATGATCATCTTGCATAAAATATAAATTTTATTAATTATGATGATCATAGTTTTAACCACTTCAGGTGGTAAAATCATTTTCATAATATATATCGGATTATCAAAACTATGTAATTCAATCATTTCATTTATGAATTATATGAACAACAACATCCACTTCAGGGGATAGATGAATTGCATGAGATGATATTTATAAACCATAAGAATATGATAAATAATAATGTTTCTCTTGATATTGTTGCTGCGGGAACAATAAATGATAAATGAAGATATTCTTTAATATAATGTCAAAGGACATTATTTTCATATCATCCTTTAGGGATGCAATATTTTATAAATATCAATAAAATTCATTGTGCTATGTAAATATTTACTATCATCAAACCACTTCTGGTGGTTAAATTTTTATTATTTGTTATAAACAAATACAACACAATGATCATTCGCAAAACATCATATTCACCTCGAACTTGATTTATAATAAAATGAGGTATATTTGCATTCACTTTGGGGAATGAAATAAATCATTTTCAATAAATATTCTCATTCACTCCAGGGAATCGAATAAAATTATTTGTTCGAGTTTTATAGTATCTTCAAGACAATTGCATGAATATTCAATTCAGCAATTTCATCAATTTCATCCACTTCGGGGGATTAATATATATAAAATATATCTACGCTTGTTTATCAAGAATATTTAATTTCTCTAAAACATTTTATAAGAAATAAAAGAAAGAGAAAAGAAATAAAACAAATATTCACTACTGGAAATCCATCCTTTCCCAATGGTTCTGAATCGTTGGGAAAGGCTGCAGAACCGTTGGTATATGTTATACCAACGGTTCTACCAACCGTGGGGAAGTAAGCCGTTGGGAAAGGCTTTTCCCAACGGTTTACAAGGAACCGTTGGGATAGGTTAGAAAAAATCAACCTACCCCAACGGCTGTGCCAAACCATTGGGAAAAGCCTTTCCCAACGGTTTGGCCCACTGGGGAATCCCATGAATATTTTCTTTCCCAACGGTTTGAAAACCGTTGGGAAAGGTTTTTACCAACGGTTCTACCAACCGTTGGTAAAAACACCAATTCCAAAAGCTATCCCAACGGTTTGAACCGTTGGGATAGTCTGTTTTTACCAACGGTTTAATGAACCGTTGGTAAAAACAGCTCCATATGGGCTATGCCAACGGTTTGAAACCGTTGGCATAGGCTTTGCTGTGCAAATTGCATAGCAGCCTGCAATTTTCACAGCAGGTCTGTTTTGGGCTCATTTTGGCACAGCAGGTCTGTTTTGGGCTCATTTTCAATTCAATTTTCATTTTCAATTCAATTTTCAATCCAATTATTGTAACTGTAACACATATACAATGCATACATATAGAGAACAAACCAACACATTTAAATAATGCAAACCAACCAACCAACACATATAATGCATCCTGGAAATATACTCATCCATAATTAAATTAGAATTCATAACATAATTATAATCATACATAATTCATTTAGAATTCAATTTAAAATTTAGATGACAATCATATGTGGAATCCGAAATTCAATTCATAATTTGATTGGTTTTTTGTACACCATATATTTTTACTCAAAATCATATACATTTTAAACAAAATACATACACCTGGAATGATACCAGTCACACCGTGCCTCGGATTGAGGCGAGGTTAACTCGTACACGTCACAAATGACTCATTGATCGTTGTCCTAAAGTATCAACATATTCTGAAATCATTTGGTCAGTTTTCCGTATGCCAGTTGTTGTTTTCACTTAAAATGAAGTGTTTTTTAAATAAAAGAGAGACACTTTGAATGGTGCCGGCCACACCGCGCCTCGGATTGACGCGGGGTTGACTCGTACACATTACACATGACCCATGCATTGTTGTGCTAAAATATAAACACAATCAGAATGCGTTTGGTTGGTTTTCCGTATGTATTTAAAATGTAGTCCATTTTAAAGAAAATAGATACACTTAGAGTGGTCTCGGCCAAACCGCGACTCAGATTGAGGCGCGGTTGACTCGTACACGTAACATATGAACCATGGATCGTTGTCCTAAAATTTCAACAGATTCTGAATGCGTTTGGTTGGTTTTTCGTATGTCAGTTGTTTATTTCACTTATAATCTTGTCCCTTTTAAACAATAGAGACGCAGTTAGAGTGGGACCGGCCACATCACGTTTCGGATTTAGACGGGGTTGACTCGTACACGTCTCAAATGACCCATGAATCTTTGTCCTAAAGTATCAACACAATCCGAATGTGTTTGGTCGGTTTTCCGTATGTTAGTTGATGTTTTTCACTTAAAATGACGTCCTTTTGAAACAAAAGACATACACTTTTAGTTGTGCCAGCCACACCGCGCCTCGAATTGAGGCGGGGTTGACTCGTACACGTCACATATGACCCATGGATAATTGTGCTAAAGTATCAACACAATCAGAATCCGTTCGGTCGGTTTTCCGTATGTCATTTGTTGTTTTCACTAAAAATGAAGTCCATTTTAAACAAAATAGAGACACTTTGAGTGGTGTCGGCCACACCGCGCCTCGGATTGAGGTGGCGTTGACTCATACACGTCACATATGACCCATGGATCGTTCTCCTAAAGTTTCAACAGAAACCGAATGCATTTGGTTGGTTTTCCGTATGTACTTAAAATACTGTCCATTTTAAACAAAAGAAAGTCACTTAGAGTGGTCCTGACCACACCGTGACTCGGATTGAGCCCGGGTTGGCTCGTACATGTCACATATGACCCATGGATCGTTTTCCTAAAATTTCAACAGATTCCAAATGTGTTTGGTCAGTTTTTTGTCTGTCAGTTTTTTATTTCACTTATAATCTTTTCCGTTTTAAACAAAAGAGACACATTTAGAGTGGTACCGGCCACACCGTGTCTCGAATTTAGGCGGGGTTGACTCGTACACGTCTCAAATGAACCATGGATCGTTGTCCTAAAGTATCAACACAATCCGAATGCGTTTGGCCGGTTTTCCGTATGCCAGTTGATGTTTTTCACTTAAAATGGCGTCCTTTTGAAACAAAAGACATACACTTTGAGTTGTGCCGGCCACACCGCGCCTCGGATTGAGGCAGGGTTGACTTGTACACGTCACATATGACCCATGGATCATTTTGCTAAAGTATCAACACAATCAGAATCTGTTCGGTCGGTTTTCCGTATGTCATTTTTTGTTTTCACTAAAAATGAAGTCCATTTTAAACAAAATAGAGACACTTTGAGTGGTGTCGGCCACACCGCACCTCGGATTGAGGTGGCGTTGACTTGTACACGTTACATATGACCCATGGATCGTTCTCCTAAATTTTCAACAGAAACCGAATGCGTTTGGTCGGTTTTCCGTATGTACTTAAAATACTGTCCATTTTAAACAAAAGAAAGTCACTTAGAGTGGTCCCGACCACACCGTGACTCGGATTGAGCCCGGGTTAGCTCGTACACGTCACATATGACCCATGGATCGTTATCCTAAAATTTCAACAGATTCCGAATGTGTTTGGTCGGTTTTTCGTCTGCCAGTTGTTTATTTCACTTATAATCTTGTCTGTTTGAAACAAAAGAGACACAATTAGAGTGGTACCGGCCACACCGCATCTCGGATTTAGGCGGGGTTGACTCGTACACGTCTCAAATGAACCATGGATCGTTTTCCTAAAGTATCAACACAATCCGAATGCGTTTGGCCGGTTTTCCGTATGCCAGTTGATGTTTTTCACTTAAAATGACGTCCTTTTGAAACAAAAGACATACACTTTGAGTTGTTCCGGCCACACCACGCCTCGGATTGAGGCAGGGTTGACTCGTACACGTCACATATGACCCATGGATAATTGTGCTAAAGTATCAACACAATCAGAATCCGTTTGGTCGGTTTTCCGTATGTCATTTGTTGTTTTCACTAAAAATGAAGTCCATTTTAAACAAAATAGAGACACTTTGAGTGGTGTCGGCCACACCGCGCCTCGGATTGAGGTGGCGTTGACTCGTACACGTCACATATGACCCATGGATCGTTCTCCTAAAGTTTCAACAGAAACTGAATGCGTTTGGTCGGTTTTCCGTATGCCAGTTGATGTTTTTCACTTAAAATGATGTCCTTTTGAATCAAAAGACATACACTTTGAGTTGTGTCGGCCACACCGTGCCTCATATTGAGGCGGGGTTGACTAGTACACGTCACATATGACCCATGGATCATTGTGCTAAAGTATCAACACAATCAGAATCCATTTGGTCGGTTTTCCGTATGTCATTTGTTGTTTTCACTAAAAATGAAGTCCATTTTAAACAAAATAGAGACACTTTGAGTGGTGTCGGTCACACCGCGCCTCGGATTGAGGTGGCGTTGACTCGTACACGTCACATATGACCCATGGATCGTTCTCCTAAAGTTTCAACAGAAACCGAATGCGTTTGGTTGGTTTTCCGTATGTACTTAAAATACTGTCCATTTTAAACAAAAGAAAGTCACTTAGAGTGGTCCCGACCACACCGCATCTCAGATTTAGGCGGGTTTGACTTGTATACGTATCAAATGACCCATGGATCGTTGTCTTAAAGTACCAACACAATCCGAATGCGTTTGGCCGGTTTTCCGTATGCCAGTTGATGTTTTTCACTTAAAATGATGTCCTTTTGTAACAAAAGACATACAATTTGAGTTGTTCCGGCCACACCGCGCCTCGGATTGAGGCGGGGTTGATTCGTACACGTCACATATGACCCATGGATCGTTTTCCTAAAGCATCAACACATTTCGAATACGTTTGGTCAGTTTTTTGTATGTCACTTTTTGTTTTCACTTAAAATCTTATGGAAATTCATATAGAATATTTTTATATCATATTTAGTATGGATTAGATTTTAGTTGATCGTGCTATGAAACATTTCAGAGATAATGAAATTAAGGAAGGTGGAGGGGCTGTCCGGGGGGCTGTTCGGGGGGGCTGTCCGGTGGGTGTCCGGGGGGCTGTCCGGGGACCAATGAGGAGGGTGGGGGGGCTGTGCGGGGTCTGTCCGGGGGGTGTTTGGGGGTTGTTCAGGGGGCTGTCCGGGGTTGTTCAGGGGGCTTTTCGGGGGTTGTTCAGGGGGTTGTTCAGGGGTTGTTCAGGGGTTGTTCAGGGGTTGTTCAGGGGTTGTCCGGGGGGTTGTCCGGGGTTGTTCAGGGGGCTGTCCGGGGGGTGTTTGGGGGGTTGTCCGGGGTCCAAGGGGGAGGGTGGGGGGGGGTTGTCCGGGGGGCTGTCCGGGGGGCTATCCGGGGTCCAGGGTGGAGGGTGGGGGGCTGTACGGGGGGCTGTTCAGGGGGCTATCTGCGGGGCTGTCCGGGGGGTGTTCGGGGTCCAAGGGGGAGGGGGGGTTGTCCAGGGTCCAAGAATGAGGGGGGTTGTCCAGGGAGTTCTCAAACACACAACCACTAAAAGACAACAACATCCATAAAAACAGACAATATATAAAAATAACTCAACTCCAATACTATACTACGAGTCTAGATAAAACCAACAACTAGAATAGATTAAACATCAAATCTCAGTAATATAAGTCAAAAATGTAACGGATCAATATGTCCCACATCAGCATCACCATAACCATCATCATCATCATCATCACCCTCGTCATCGTCCTCCTCATCGTCCTCACCCTCGACAACACCCTCCTCCTCGCCTTCGCCCTCCTCCTCGCCCTCCTCATCTCCCTCCTCTTCCGCATCAGACTCCTCGCCATCATCATCTTCAAGCTAGACATCGGCCTGAGCACCACTGGAACTGCCACCTGGTGCACCATATATATAATGTATCGACGACATGTATTCATCAATCGCTGGGCTGGCCTCTGCTGGAAGTGTTGGACGTAGAACTTCAATAAATTTCATAAATGCACTGTTTTCCCTAGCAGACTGTTCTGCCGTCTCTGTGGCCCTTTTCTCAGCATGTTCTGCCTGTGCCCTAACTTGCTGCAGCTCTGTGGCACTACAACTCGTACCTGAGGCAGGCCAATACCTCGTCGGGGCTATCCTAGGTCGGCAGCGTACTCTGCCAGAATGATCCTCTCCCAACACCTGATGTAAGTGATCAGATGGCCCAAAATTGTCTGCTTCTTGGGCATCGAGGGCCTCTAAAGCATCCTGTTACAAATATAAATATATTATTAAGTTACAAAATAGATATTAAAATATAAAATCAACAGATTAAAACTTACAATATGCTGCTGAGTCGCTTCGTTGACAGCACTTCCATCCTTTTTTTGTCTACTCGAGCAAAACAGTTTTGCTCGAGGCACACGTCCTTCAATATTTTGTACTTGCCTCTACAATGACATTGAAAACAAAAGTTATATAAAAACTTTAGCAAATGATTAAATAATTTAGGAAACAAAAGAAAATGTAAGTCGTAAAGAAAACTTATAAACAATTGTCATACCTGCTGCCTCTCATGATCCGGCATCGTCGTGCGTCCTAGTGTATGGAGGTATTTTTTTGCATCAATGTTTTTTTTATTTTTTCCAGATGATTCCTAAATAAAATTCGATAATTAAAAGGATAATATTAATGCAAAACTTGAAAGTTATTATTTAAATACCTCAAATGTAATTCATACCTTAAACTGGGTACTCGTCCAATGAGTAATCATCTGACGATACTGCTCTATAGGACAATCATCCACGACTGGTACCGCCTCTAACTCAGTGCCAACTCTAGCACGCCATCCAATATACAGCTCATGCTTTTAGGATCTCCAAAGCTCGCCTAAATCCTTTAGACGTTCCAGTCGTGCACCCTCACCATCAGGAAAATTAAATCGAAGCTGAAATCAAAATATTAATTCATATAAATACAAAAATAATTCATGGCATTAAATACAATAGATTTTTTTACCCATATCTCTTCCCAAGCTCTATCTTTGACCTCATGTGGCAAATGTCTCCACGACAGCGGACTGACGGGAATGATGTCGGAGTATTTGGAAAGCGTCTCCAGAAAACTCCGACATTGATGCCCTGTTTTCTCAACCATCTGATTGTCTTCATTATATTCCACCATAACTTGTGTGTGACGGTTCCACACCGAACGCATGCGTGTACGGCCCCGCCCACGCCTCCTGTCAGTAGATGTATCTGTCATGAAATAAAAACAAATATTTTATCAAAACATGTTATAATGAAAATAAATATTGCTATAAAAATTTGTTAGGGTTTTATAAATATACCTGCGCTAGTCTGATCAATGAGTGACGCCGGATCCACAGAACCTGATGGAACACCCTCTGGTGGAACAGGAGTCGAAGACGATGGAATATAAAAGCTCGGAGAGACAGAAGTAGAAGGAAAAGAAGATGGAACAGCTGTATGACCTGATGCTGACTGGGGAGTGGGAATCATCATGGGATGTGAAAATGATGGGGCAGAAGATGCAGAAGGTAGCGAAAACATGGGAGGCCTAAATACCCCGTGTGTCTCTAACGACACACCGGGATCAGAATGTGGGAAGGCTGAAATGTCAGTGGGAGGGGCAGGGTCTAGTCGGGCACGCGCAGCTCTACGTCCACCTCTGGTACGAACCCTCCTCGTATGCAGCATGCATGTGAAAAATGATGGGGGAAATATTTTCTCCAACTCACACAAAATTAATGGGGCATCTGTCAACATTTTTTGCAAGAAAGACTTGGACAACTTCTTAGCACAAAGATCTCTAAACAAATGGCACAACCGAATAACACCCACCCTTACATTATTGGACAAAAGATGACGGATTGCTATTGGAAGCAACTCATGCAGTAGAACGTGATAATCATGAGTCTTCAAAGATTTTAGCTTCAACTCTCTTATGTTGACCCGTTTAGATATGTTGCTTGAATAGCCATCAGGAACTCTAATAGTCTCTAATACTTTCAGAAATTGTTTTTTTCAGTAGGTGTCATCACATAAGAAGCACATGGAAGTTTCCATTTATTTTCACTGATACGAACAGGATGCAATTCTGGTCTGATGCCCCAATCCACCAAGTCACGTCGAGATCGTAAATCATCTTTTGTCTTCCGCTTGACATTTAGAAGAACTGAAAGCAACATTTCACATATATTCTTTTCAATATGCATTACGTCTAAGCAATGACGTAACAAATTGGTTGACCAATAAGGCAAATAAAAAAAGATACTCCTCTTCCTCTAATTGTAATAGGTTTCTGTGGAAACATTCTTTCTCTTTCCAGATTTCATTTGACCCTTCCCGAATGAAAAACTGAAATCTTTCAATTCATTAAGCACATCAGTTCCAGACATACGCTGAGGTGGATCATCGGTCTCTATAGTATTATCAAATCTTCGACGATTCATTCTATATGGATGATCCTTTGGCAAAAATCGTCGATGTCCCATAAAACTGAAACTACAACGATGTTTCAGTCTTTTGGATCATGTATTCTTCATACAAACTGGACATGACAGTTTTCCCTTCGTGCTCCATCCAGACATCATTGCATAAGCCGGAAAATCATTGATCGTCCACATAAGCGCAGCACGCATCTGAAATATGTCTTTCGAACATGCATCGTATGTGCGCACACCCACATCCCAAAGAAGTTTCAACTCTTTTATTAAAGGTTGCATGTATACATCAATATCAATGCCGGGATCAGAAGGACCAGATATGAGTATACTCATGAAAGTGAAAGATTTTTTCATACACAACCATGGGGGAAGATTATAAATGTGTATAAAAACTGGCCATGTGCTGTGCGAAGTAAGAATCTGCCCAAACGGATTAAAACCGTCGCATGAAAGACCCAGCCTCACATTACGCACGTCAGCTGCAAAATTAGGATGTCGAGCATCAAATCTCTGCCATGAAAATTCATCTGCAGGATGAACTAACTCATCATTAGTCTTCTTTCTCTCGGTATCATGCCATCTCATTTTTATTGATATGTCATCAGACATAAAAAGATTCTGGAGTCTGGGGATCAATGGAAAGTGCCACATTACTTTATGTGGAACGCGGGATGGTGTTCCATCAGATTTTGACTTCCAGCGGGATGTTCCACATTTTATACATTCATTTCGTTCAGCGGTTTCTTCCCAGAATAAACTGCAATCTTTCGGGCAAGCATGAATTTTGTTTATGGAAAATCCAAGTTCTTCAACTAACTTCCATGCCATATAGTGTTTTGAGGGAATATCTGCATCATATGGAAGTAAATCCTTCAAGAGGGTAAGAATGTAATCGATTGCTGTATTAGAAATCTCATACATAGTTTTTCCATGAAACAATCGGATTAAAAATTCCAGCTTTTTCATTTTATCGCATTGTCGATATACTGGAGTCGTGGCAGCATCATTCAATTTTTTCACCCTATCAATATCATCATTTTCACTAGATGCATCAGTTATCCTCATATCGACGTCTTCTTGAGTCGAAATCCTTTCTTTTTCATGATGACGAATAAACAGAAATCGATCATCTAACAAATTCTCCATTCCAGTCCTTTCATTTCGATCATCACCAATTTGAGATTTCATTTTCTCCCCATTGTGATACCACAAAAAGTAGTTTGCTTGAAAACCATTTTTGGTTATGTGGTAGCTGACTTCTTCACAACTCAACCAAAGTCTACCAACACAATTGGAACATGGGCAGTGTATGCGACCACTATTTGAAGCATTGTGAAATGCAAAATCTATAAAGCTCTCCAAATTGTTTTGAAAATCGCTTGAGATACGATCAGTTTCATACATCCAACTTCTGTCCATTCTGTAAAAAGAATTCATATAAGTCATTTTGTCATAAACAATTCAATAGGATTGAACTTTAATAGAAAATACATTTAAGTAAACGATAAAGGAAGAAAATAATCATGGTATCAACTACACATGTGAAAAAAACATACTAATGTGTTATTGAAAAAATGTAAAACCAACAAGAACTTAATGTGTTATCACATCAGAGCATGCCTCATCCCATAACCATATTAGTAGGGTATCCTCATATGCGATTTACCTTTTTGAATTAATATGCACTTCCTCACCAGGTACCTGAGTAGATTTCATAGATATAATCATATCACATCCTGTAAGGCTTCCATTATGTATGATCTGCAGAATAATTTGAGTGATCATGAATCATGCATGGGATCTTCCCATGATCACTATAGATTATGAGAAGGAATTATGATAGGTCACGTGAAGAACATCAAACACATATTTTAGATAATTTGAGACATAATATAATAAAATAATGTATAAATCTATGGAATTTGGGATAAAAGGATGGATGAAATACTAAAATATGGGAGACTAAGGTGAAGGAAATATATGTTGACCCTAATGTTCATAACATGCATCACCTATGAAATTTTATTGCACAAGAAAATTTCATCCTGTTCACAATACATTCCATTGGAAACCTATTTTGATCATTTGATATCCCCTTGACATGTCAAATAAAATCAGATGGTACCCATGAATATGCCACCCTTGTAATGAAAAGCCTTTAATTCTCACCATACAGACTACATGTTTTCCAATAGATATGTATCTCCTTCTATATAGGGGAATCAACACATATTATCTCAGTCTCATATTAAATGTCAGGAATGTTAGATGGCTCCCTTAACACCCTCCAGGCACACCAACTAGGTCATGTGATGTCCTCAAATCATGTCACTATGGACATAAATAACCCTTCAAGAAATGTCACACTGACTCTAGAGTTTCCCTCCCAGTGTGTCAAACATGTCTTTCGATGAAAATGGAGAAGATCACCAAAATCAAGAGATTCCCTATAGGCATTACATCTATTATCATGAAATTGCTTCTAGGATCAACCAGTCAGGACTTGTGATGTCCTCCAAACATTCCGTCCTTGATCATTAGAGAAACATCAGACAATCCATCTAGGTTAGGGAAATTCATCAAAATGTTTATAGGATCATGTAATTTCCATTGGAAATTTCCAAAAGAAACCCTCTATCATGCTAAGTAGATAGTCAAGGCATTCCATGTGGAAAACCAACACATATCCATAAGAGAAGAAATCTAAAAATAATAGAATCTATATGCATTATAAAATTGTCCACCATTGGCATGTAAGCTTCTATAAAAATGGAACCATAGTGTTTATGTTTTAATTAATGGAAAAATCAATTCATTAAAACAACTACAACAACTTGATTGAGATCAATTTTTACCTGTTCGGATGGGGGGTGTACCTATTCGGACGGGTGTCGATGATGTTCAGATAGGGGGTTCACGAGAGCACGGGAGTGGAGGATAATTAGGGCTCTGTCTCGAATGAGGGAGAGCAGATCGGTATTTGGGAAAAACCTTTGCCAACGGTTTGTAAAAACCGTTGGCAAAGGCAACCTTTCCCAACGGTTTCAATAAACCGTTGGGAAAGGGATAAGTTTAGCTTGCCCTTTGCCAACGGTTTCAGTAAACCGTTGGCAAAGGCTGAGTATACCAACGGTTTAATTGAACCGTTGGTATACTGCCGTTGGGAAAAACCCAAATTCCAGTAGTGATTTACAAATATTCAAAGTAAATATCATCTACATCACGAACCTTTATATAGCATAATCAAACTTGACACCTTTAGGGTGAACAAGAAATAAGAGATATGAAATTTCATGGTTCATGGAATGATTAGTGAATTTCGGATCGACATACGACAGGTATGTGATGATCATCAAACTTTGACTCAACGTACGAAGGGTACATGATGTTCATCAAACTTCATCTCGACGTACGACGGGTACGTGATGTTCATCGAACTTCGGCTCGACGTACTACGGGTACGCGATGTTCATCGAACTTCCTCTCGACGTACAATGGGTACGCGATGTCTATCATTCAACAGCTCGACGTACAACGGGTACGTGATGTTCATCGTTCAACGGCTCTACGTACGACGAGTAAGCGATGTTCATCATTCAAAGGCTCGACGTACGACGGGTACGCGATGTTCATCATTCAAAGGCTCGACGTACGACGGGTACACGATGTTCATCATTCAACCACTTCTGGTGGTGTAGTTTTTTATTCATTTGATGAATGATGTTTGTCTCAACATCGACCACATCGGTTATTAATCAAATACATTCTCTCCAGGGAATGAAGTGAAATTTGTCAACCGTGAGTCATTACAGCTCTTCAGGAGCTCATTATTTTTCCCGCAACAAAAGATTAAGGAAATCATATATTATTTTCAGATTTATCAAGAGGGGAAAAATAAATGTAACAATATATTAAATATAAAATAAGACTTGCCCTTTTGATGTATCACTTCGAATGAGTGGAGCCGATGCGCATGAGAAAAAGTATGTCAAAAGAATAATGTTTATAAAAACATGTGACATACCTTTTTCCCACAAATTTTTTCTTATGCCGATGATGGGGATGAAGGCAGCGACGTCACGATGCGCAATGTGAAGAAGACGATCGTGCTGATAACGTGTTATGAAATTGATCGAACGCCGATTGAAACTGCAAAGCATTTCGAAACCGGAAATGTAAGATCGATCGTAGGCGAAGCGCATCGTTGAGAAAGCGGATGTCGTATTTGCGTATGATGATGACGACGAAAAATGGAAATACAAATACAAGATAAATACAAGAAGTAGAGAACATAAATGTAGATCCAACAATCCATCACACTTTCATTAATCATATCCATGTATTTATAGTGTACAAAGTATACCAAAGTTGGCATATGAAAGGTTGGGCACATGAAGGGGCTCATTGGGAATGAGAGTTAACATAATTATGACATTCATATTTAATGTTTCATAACATTTTTAATTTTTTAAGAATCCATTTTCACTAAATATCTTATATATTAAGTATATTAAGTATAAATGTACATTTATACTTATCTAAAATATATTTAAAAATTATATATTATATTTATATCAATATAACTATATAACTATATTTATATATTAATATATTTTTTAATTTTTTTTGAAGTCGACCCTTTATCAGTGCTTTTAAAAAAAAGCGCTGATAAAGCCCCCCCCCCTTTATCAGCGCTAAAAAAAAGCGCTGATAAAGCCCCCCCTTTATCAGCGCTTTTTCATTAGCGCTGATAAAGGGGTGGCGCTGGCCTTGCCCAGTTTTGTGGTAGTGATCCCACATGGCCAAAGTACACAGTGTGTGGAAAAGTACACGGCGTGTACCCACAAAATTTGGGATTTTCCCCCATTTTCTTTATTTTCTCAAAAACACTTAAGTAAAAGGGAAAAGAAGAAACTCGTACTTCAAGAATAAGAACCGGGTTCTTACATGAGACAAATAATATCTTAACAAAGCATTCATCGATCATGAAAATGTAGAGTGGAGCTATTTCTAAACTCACATTTCCTTTTAAACATCTGAGCCATGATGTTAGTAAAGGGAGGACTGATGATGAATCTTACAAGCATTTGTTGATCATGAAAGTGTAGAGTGGATTTATTCTTAAACTAATATTTCCTTATACACATCAGAGCTATGATGTTAGTAAAAGGAAGATCAATGATGAATGGTATAAGTTTTGAAAAATCATCTATTTTCTTTTGGAAACATGCTTTTAAAATAGTGGTGTTAACCCATAATCATATGCCAACTATAATGAAAAATGGATATCATACGAGTTGTAATATGAAAGAAATCCATTATGTCACAATATTGTGCATTTAGATGGAAAGATTTTTTTAAGGCTAAGTAAATAAACAAACTTACATCCAGAAAACACAAGGTGCATCTCAAGTCTATATCCTAAAGGATTCCTAGGGTATTACATAAATATCTAAGATAGAGAAATTATAGTCAAGTGATGGACTATATTTCTATAAATGGATGAAAATCTCTATTTGAGATAGTCAGAACAAAAATGACTTAG
Source organism: Viscum album (assembly GCA_963277665.1). Classification (NCBI taxonomy): domain Eukaryota; kingdom Viridiplantae; phylum Streptophyta; class Magnoliopsida; order Santalales; family Viscaceae; genus Viscum; species Viscum album. Next base: position 1,973,030,631 of record OY728157.1, on the reverse strand, counting down.
ATGAAGTCAATGCTTGAGATACATAAGTAGTTGACATAAAAACAAGTTCCACAAGAGCTTGTGAAAGTGGAATTGTTCCAGAGACACATATTGCGTAGGAAAGTATAAAACAAAGAGAAATAGTTTTTATACTCATCATGGTGGGTGATATATTATTCGGTTAGAATATCAAATCCTATAAGAAAGAAGTGTAAGGTAACATGCTATGATTGAAAAATTTATATGAATTCAAAATGGATTCCATGCCCAATTTATTGATTTGACAGTTTCTCCAATTGATGTAAATCCATTGGTGGGTATTCAAGAGAAAGACTACATGGATGGTACATACTAGACACCAACAAGGCTCGATTGGTTATACCAAACCATCTTGCAAAATCCATTTGAATTCTACTTGTCATAACCAATTTTCTATGATCATCACATTGGACTATTGAATGTCAATATCAGCTTCCTTAGGAGGATACCTTATGGAAGATATCTATATGGCATGACCAGAAAGGGTTGGTGACATCAATGAAAGCCAATAAAGGATAAAAGTTATAGAGATCCAGTTTTGGATTAAAGTAAGCATCATGATCGTAGAATACTCGTTTGGAATGAATGGTTGTCAGGTGTTTATAGAGGTTAGTGGGAGCGCCACATTTTTCCAAGTAAAACATGTTTATAACATATGGAAAACGATTATTATTCTTATAGTTAGTTAATATTGGGTTGAAAGTAACTCTCTAAAGATTGTCTTAAAGCAGTAACCCAAGTTCTAGGGAACATAATCCACTAAGGTCTATCTAATGGGTTGTTTGGACCAAGTTAATGTACATATACTAAAAATGTATTGGAACATTTCGAGAGAGAATTTTTGCAAGTGTCACATGGTATAAATCTGTCCAAGAATACATGTATGAGATATTGGAGGACATTAAAATGGTTTGTAAAAATTCCACATGCTTCTGTGATGGATCCATCACATATTCCATGCTATGTATTAGATATGATATTGCCAACACATATATTACGGTAGACAAATATCAGATAAATCTAGGAGAACTACATGAAAAACAATAAGAACTATCCAATAGTATTTGAGAAACTACAAGGGATATGTACCTGGTATTTGGAGTGGAAGGAACACTAGTCATAAAGGGGATATAAACTAGTCTTCCTATGGATTAATTGATCTAATATCACAATAAGGCTAAGGATACGGGCAAGATAAGATCATCGAATCATGTTGTTTCCATATCTACAAATACCGAGCATGTTTTAGTTTTTGATGCAGTTAAAGAAGCAGTATAAAATATACAACAATTTGTTCCAATGATTAGAATCGTACCAATGGTACTAGCCAAGATGTTAATTTTATGACAGAGGATAAATGAGATATACTCGGGGATATAATCTCTTCGGGGAGTTTACTCAAGGAGATGAAGCCGCAAATAACAATGTAGCTATGCAGGAAGACATTGAAGGCATGGTGACTAGAGCCATTACTCAACAGAAGTATGATCTTATCATGTGAGAGCTAACAAGGATGGTTAACAAGTTGACTCTAGTGAAAGTGGGGCTATTGTGAAAGTGGGGGCCCTAGACCCAACCAATACTTTTTGATTAGCACATCATGTATATATAGAGTTATGCATGATGTAATATTACCACAGTAGTGTTGATACTTCTATATACACTATTTACATGGTAATTTCCTTAGATTATTTATCGTATCAATGAGTTATAACAGTTCCTAGTTATAATGAGAAACTCAAGATACTATGATAGTAATCTTAAACAAATGTCCTATGACCTAAATATAACATATCGACGGAAGCCAGATGATGTTTGACTATTAGGTGATGTAGGCTCATAAGCATTGAGACTTCTTCTCGTGAATTTTTCACTTGGTGATATTGAGTAGAGGAGATCATGAGGACAAACCTGCTAATAAGAACACCGCACGTTTTGTGTTTCATTGGTTGTTCTTATTCGCAAGAATGTGTATTAGTCTCTTGACTTGAGATCATTATCGGTGTGTACCATTTGATCACATATTTTAACGCAAGATAAAAGTTATGATATTTATGTCTAACGAGGTAACTTGTGTTGGGTGCATCATTGGTGGTATGATATTGGTTGAATGGTCAAGATAGAGTTTATTACTTTTGAAAGGAAGAGATATCTCAGTTCCAGTTGACCATGATGGCAGTACTTTTCTTAAATCTATGGTCATGGTAAAAGAAGACAAGTTCATTATGTAAAGTCATGAAATAATAAAGTAAGAACGGATTATGACACAAAGTGTGCATCCTGCTTTATGATATATCACAAAATAAATAGATTATAGTACATAGTGCATGCTCCTATGAAGTTATCTTTTCTATGACTAAACCTTATCTCTTTAGAAGTCATAATGTGTTTCTAGATACCACTCTTGATCTATGGATATGACTAATTGTTATCAAGATAAGGGCCTAGAGGGTCACACAAAAAACATGTTCAAAATATTGGCCAATGAATTGGAGTTTAGGACATGGTGGGCCCCGCAATAGGGGCCATGACATGTACGATTTTTATTGATCATAAGAAATAAATAAATTCATTATTATTCCATATGAAAACCATAGAAAACCCTCACTTTTACAACATAAAGTCAAGTAACATAAGAAGAAGTAATAATCAGATCTCACCAAGTCATTGAAATCATAACAAGGTAGGAAGAACCATTAGAAAGCTCAAGTACAAAATGTATCCCAAGGGAAGGGTCATTATGTGGTGTCACTTACCTCAAATATGTTATAATATCATTGCCTTCTTCCAATACCAAGAGTTTAGTGAGAAAGGGATCCCTATGAACCCTAATAACTAGGAGACTCAATTTTAGAACCGTCCTTAGTCATAGAATTTTCCACCATGGCCAACTAGGGCAAGAAGAATTGAGGGAAAAGGTATAACAAAATGATAGAAGAAGAGTGGATATGGAAATGAAGAGGAATGATAAGACTACCTTGAAGATTTCACTTGAATCAATGATGATTACCAAGGGATCTTGGAGGAAACAAAACCCACAACTGGAAAGAACCTCTAAATAGTTAAAATGGGAAGGAGGGAGGAGAAGATGATTAAAATTTGATAAGGGAAAAAAGGTAAATTCCAATTTAAATTTATGGTAAGGTTTCACGGTTTGGCTACACAGATTAAAAAACCATACACTAATTGTGTGGTGACCACTATGAAGGAAATGAAGAGGAATGTGAATATTATCCTGAATATTTCACTTGAATCAATGATGATTACCAAGGGAGATTGGAGGAGATGAAACCCATAGCTGGAAAGAGCCTCTGGAGAGTTTGAATGGGAATGAGGGAGGAGAAGATGGTTAAAATTTGATAAGGGTAAAAGGGTAAATTCCAATTTAAAATTTCAGGCAGGTCATAAGGTTTGGCTGCACATATTAGAAAATTGTGTGCCAACCTCACTATTTCCCATAACCATGCACTAACAGTGTAACGACTGTGTGCCCCACTCTTACATGTCATTCATAGCCGCACAGTTTGGAGTACTATGCACTAACCTGCATACTCCAGTAGAAAACTCCCTCCCTCTTCACATGGCTTGGGTGAATGGTTAACACTAACCCTACACGCAGTCCATCTTTCTCATTTTTGATACTCTCAGACCTTTGACTCCTAAAACTCTTAAAAGATAAATAAATAAATAAAATAATCATAATAACTGCTTACTAGTGACCCAAGGTGTGTCACAATTATCCTCACTATTCTACTTTTTATCTCTATAAATTCCTTAGTGCTCTTAGTTAGAGAATAAGTGAGGCCATTTCTCTCTCACAAATGTTTCATGCTACCGAGTATCATGGATATCTCCTCTATGATTCCATAAAACATGGAATAATAGAATAGATTTACCTCGCAACACATTATCCTGATAATCCATAACATGGATAGACTGCTCAACTATGATGGTGTCAGGTTCCAAATCTAAATCCTCCCTCTCAAACACATGAGACAGGTCTGGATGATGTTTCTTCAACCAAGATATGTGAATTACATCATGAATAGGTATCATTTGGGATGGTAAGGATAACCATTATGACACTTTCTTGAGATTCCCCACTATAACCTCAACATAACACAACATCAACTTACTTTACTTTACAAATCTATGATGTCCCAATCGAGGAGAAACTATAGGAAACACCCGATCACCAATGGTAAATTCCAACAGACAAAGACAATGATCACATAATATTTCTGGATACTTTGAGCTGTTGGCAATCTTTTCTAGATCATTCGAACCGTATCAACTATCTCTTGAATGATGCTTAGTCCCAATAAGGAACGCTCACCCAATTCTATCCAATAGAGAGGGTATTGATTTTTTTTATATAAAGTGATTTGAAGGGATCCATATTTATCAATTCTTGATAACTATTATTATAAAAACATTCTTCCAATGATAGATGTTTTTCCCATGAGCCACAAAGTGGAGCATATAATCTCGAAGCACATCCTCAAGAATCTGGATAGCTCATTTGGTCTGACCATCCATCTGTGAATGATAAGCCACGATCAACTTCAACTGAGAACCCATAACCTCATGAAATCCCTTCTAAACATAAGAAGTATAGTGTGGGTATTGATAAAAAACAATAGCTGATGACACATTAGGAAGCTTCACGATCTCTTGGACATATAGATGTCCAAGCTCTTCCACTTTAGTTGACTCCTTTATATAAGGAAAATGAGATGATTTCATTAACCAATCAATGATCACCTATATGGAATTCTTCCCATTAGGATATTGAGGTAAGACAATCACAAAGTCTATAGAGATTTTATCCCATTTTTACACCAGAATGAAAAGGTATTGCAATAATCCCATAGGCTTTTGGTGCACAATTTTAATCTTATGATAGGTAAGGTATCGAGACAAAAATTGGGAAACTACCCACTTTATCCTAGACCACCAATATCAATGTTTGAGATTTTAAAACATCTTGGTAGCTTCGGGGTGCACTGCCCAACTAGAATTGTGCCCACCTCTCATAACCTCTCGATTCAATGTTAAAGGAACCACCAACCTCTTCCTAAAATAGATGAAACCATCAGGAGACCGAAACCAATCACTCAAGGTCTTATTATTATTTATAATTACTCTTATACACTGAAAATTAAGGTTTGATACTTGCTCTTTTCGAATCTGATCATCCAAGGGAGGCATGACTAGTACACTAGTCAAGAACACCTGATCATCCCTCCTTTTCACATTCAGATGCATCTTAACAAATAAACTCATAAAATTCCATTCATCCTCTAATTCTGTTACCACTCAAGTTAAAAACTTTTTATTCAAGGAAATATCCACCACATTCCATTTACCATGGGTGTAGGTTAAATCAGTGCCCTAGGATTTCCCTCGGCGGTAATGTTCAGGAGGGGGGATTTTATTCTTTGGTGCCTCCCCCCTCCTTTTCCTCTCATCTCCGAACCTCCTTTCCCCACTTCTCTCTTGACGCCTTCTCACCCGTGCTCATTTCTTTTTCCTTCAACGATTCTTGTTAGAGGTGGGGATGAAGGGTGTGTCATTGATTCCATAGGCCTCTTAAACCGCAGCTCTGACCCCTCGATCATATGCATCTCTCTAGGTCGTATTTGGTGCATAGGTTTCATAGGGGTTTTGGGTTAGGCAGTTTGGCAGTCAACAGTGTCCTGGCATGGCCTGATTCCCTTGTGTTGACGAGCACTTATTTAAGGTTTCATTCCCCGAAGCTAGTGACGAAGGTTTGTTGGTTTGTTTTCTTTATGAACTATCAAGATTTCTGGCTTGTTTGGAGATGATTTTGATCTATGTTTCTAGCTTTGGTGATGCGCATTTTTAGATGTTGTGGTGACCGTCGACGTTGGGTTGCCATGGCGATAAGCTCTTTGTTGAGGCCCGAGTCCGATTCTTTCTTTTCTCTTGCTCTAGGATTCCACCATTCTCTCCTATTTGGATCTACGTGGTGGTTTCTATGGTGTTTTGGTATTTAATCTTGAGTGGTCGTCGATGCTCCAGGTGGTGTCTCTTGTTGTGGATTCTTCTCCGTCTTCGGGTTCATTCGGATGGATCCGTTTTTTGTTGTTTGTTTTGTGTTTTTTTTTGGTTTGGCGACTAGTAATGGTGGCCACCACCGGCGTTGTCTACACTGGTGTTGTGATGATGAGGTTTGGAAAATTTGAAGGAGTTCTGTGACGTTGGTCTGTGACGATGGATTGAATTGATGATGGCCGACGTTTGGAGACGATGCAGGATGTCACTGACGATGACGATGGTGTATAGCGACGTCGACTGAGGTGTCTTAGAGGGCAGACGATGTGACTTTGGTGATGCACGCCTATCTTGGTTCCAGATATGAATTTTTTAATTTGTATTTCGAATTTGTCTCTACCTTTGTTCCCGCGCGATGCTTTGAACTTGTTGTTCCAATTACCGCTCAACCACAAAGCAATCATTTTGAAAATCCAAAAAAGAGAATTTTTAGTCAAGTTAAATCAAAATCAAAGCTCTGTAGATACTCAACCCAATACCTTTATTGAAGTTTCAGATCCTTTTGGGAGAAGATGTACCTCATACTTTTATGATCAGTATACACAATAAACTTCTCCCCAAAGAGACAGTAACACCAAATCTTCAATGCATGCATCATTGCCACCAATTATAGGTCATGAGTGGGTAGTTCTTCTCATGTGAGCATAACCAACGAGAGCTATATTCCACGATATGGTCACGCTGTAATAAGACACACCCCAACCCCACTCCCAAGGCATCATGATACACTGAATAGCCCTTACCAGGCTCAAGAAGAATCAAAATGGGAGTTGATGTCAACCTAACTTTCAATTCATCAAAGGATCTCTATCACTTCTCATCCCATTCAAATCTCACTCCCTTCCAATTCAGGGTTGTTAAGAGATATTTTAACCTGTAGAAGTCCAGAACAAACCGTCTGTGATATTCATCCAACCCTATAAATATTCTAATCTCAAATTCATTCTGGGGTATTTCCCAAGATATCACCACTTAGATCTTCTATGGATCCACATAAATGTCTTTCTATGATACCACATGACCCAAAACATCACCTTGTTGATCTAGAACTAGCACTTATACATCTTGGATTATGGACAATGTTCCTTCAAAGTTCCAAAAACAATGTTTTGATGGTATTCATGGTCTTTTTTTTATCTTGGAATAAACTAAGATATCATCCATGAATATTGTGACAAAAGTGTAGAGGTATCAGTGGAAAATTTGATTCATAAAATCCATAAATACTACAAGAGAATTGGTAATTCCAAATGACATAACAAAATACTTATAATGTCTATAACTTCTCCTAAAATTGCTCTTAAGAACATCCAACTCCTTCACTCTCAATTGACGGTATCCTGGTCTAAGGTGAATCTTTGGAAACCATCTCACTCCCCTGAGTTGGTCAAAAAGATAATCATTCCGATGTAATGGGTACTTATTCTTGACAGTCACTCGATTGAGCTTTTGATAATCAATTCAAAGTCAGAGACATCTGTCTACCTTCTTTGCAAAGAGAACTAGTGATGTCCATGATAACATGTTAGGACAAATAAAACCCTTGATCTCAAGATCTTCAAATCTAATATTCAATTCATTCAACTCGGAAGGATATATTTAATATGATGACATGGAAATGGGACCTATCCCTAGGGGTTATTAATAGTGAATCCTACCTCCCGCCTGGGTGGAATCCTAGAGAAATCATCTAGAAAAACCTCAGGATACATAACCACCACCGTTGGAAGCTAATAATCTGAACTCCCTTTAATTGCATCAAAAGGTAGACTGAACATCTGACATGATATCCATCCAATATCTAGAATGATGGGACATTCCCTACTTGATCTTAGATCCCACCCACCTTGGAAGAAGTGAGTATTTCCATTAGGAGAAAGTAATATAACCCTTTGATGATAACAATCAATCTCATCTTTCAAGCTAATCATCTAGTCAAAACCGAAGATGAGGTTGAAGATATCCATATCAAGAACTAAGAAATCCCATATGATCTCAACATCAGCTACTATCACATGACATGTAGAGAAATTGAACCCCTACTCATTCCTTCCCAAAGAAGTAGAAAGATCCATCACATATGACATCAATTCAGATCGCAATCCCAATGCATCAATTACTTTATATGAGATGAAGGAATGAGATTCACAAGTATCAAATAAATCCATGACAATAAAGATGCAATAAACATAATATCTCTAATAGTCGCCGACTGAACACGCTGTCATGACACGTCAAATTGATTATGATTTTAATGTTGATTTATAGTCTAGGGAAGACCCTAGGTCGTCTTTGAAGGAGCATTGGTGGGTTTAAAGTGTGCGTTTTTAAAAAGAAGTGCTAAAATAGGGGGTGGTTTTGAAAATAGTTTTAGGATGAAATGACTTAATTAAAAGTTTAAAAGTTGAGAAACCAAATGGATTTTGAAAAATATGAGATAAAAGGGTTCATTGTGATTTCACTACACACATTTTGAGTTCATTGTTCATAGATATTCATTTAGGTTTGGAGTAATTCCTTGGTTGAAATTAATTGGAATCCCGATTAATTCCTTAGCTTTTATTTCAATGCTTAAAGAACCAAACCTTGATGTAACAATCGTATTGTCAAGGTCTAGAACTTATGCACGGAATAAGAGCTTCCAAAGAATATCAAAATCTCAAGATGGTGGGTATGAAAAGGATTCTTGTGCTACCCAATTGGAACAACACAAGTCACACACTCAAAACCTCACATCAATCGGTTAGAAATTAAGAGTATCTCAATCACATGCATCAAAACAAGAATTAAAATATAGAATTATGTAAGATATAGGGAAAGAAATGTTTTCACACCAAACTTACTCCAAACTAATAGCTAAAATAATAATCAGAACTCCCTTGACATGTGTATAGATCCCTCACAATGAACGCCCACTGTTTAGCTCGACATCGGGAGGAGGAGGTAGCTCGGGTGGAACTCCCTCTTCATTCTTGATCCCCCTATGAGGATAGGGGCCTCCATAACTTCAAGTATGAGTAAGAGACTCCTCTAGGACTTCAAAATGGCAAAGTTTCACTTCTGGTTCGAACTTTCTAAATGGGGTGCCCAATGCGTATGACAACCCTGCTTTTATTACAAACTTAAACATGAATTATTACATAAACCATTCACTTGATACAACATGGATGATTGAGAGGTATAGTGTCTTTGGGGCTTAGGATCATTACATAACAACTTACAACATTAAGTACAACATTTTTATTGAAAACTTACTTTACATGACCACTACATTCCCTCGTACTTAGCATTGCATGGGATAACCTGAGGACATGCATAAGAAAAGGGGTGAGCTATAAAGCCCAGTAAGGGAATAAACACGGAATACATGAGGAGTACAATACATGTTAGACAATAGGCATATCAATAGAGAACAAGAGAAACATGAATATAAAGGCATGATAAATCATGATAATCATAACATGGAAGTGTGGCAACAACACTTAACATGGAATTAGCATGAGCCAAGGCTCATTGCACATAGAGCATGAGTAAATCCTCATTGCACATGAAGCACGAGTAAACCCTCGTTGCACTTGAATTAGCATGAGTCAAAACTCATTGCATGTGACGTATCATGATATTATACTTTACCCAATGCATTGGAGCGCTATAAGGGCGCACCCTTCTTAAACATTCCATTTCATGAATAAGTGTGCCACATGGATCATAAAACATGGATTCATAAAACATAATCATTTATTCCACGATAAATGAATGTGGAATTAATATATGAAAATTTATAATCAATAAGTAAATGTGAATAAAGGTTAATACCCTTGATGGAGAAATGTGCATGGTATTCACTACACAATGGCATTGGCTTAGAAAATCGGTGCGATTTCGGCAGCGTAACGGCGTGACATAAGAATTCATAAAAATGGTTGATAAGAGAGAAAAGGGTTCCTAATCATATTTACATGTAATGGATAGTAAGGAGGTCATATAGATACATGTCCCAAAAATTGTAATGGAATTTAGATTCATGATACAAAAGTATTGCTTGAATGTAAATAAGGAGGGAGAAGTTCCTTTCGGAATTTCGGCATAGTAACGGGTGTACATGGGAGGCATTTAATGAGAGAGAAAGAGGTCTCCCATCATTAAAACATAAAGAGGGCAGTATGATGGAGGTGAAAAACCATACCCCAACATTCATAATTGAAATTAAAAGGGCAAAACAACTTAAAGAAAATTGGACAAAAATGAGAAAGGAAGAAAAAACCCTAACTTGGAAGTGTGCTTCCAAAGGCTTGAGAGAGGCTTGAGAGAGAATTATTGGGAGCTTGGGGCACCTTGGGAGGATTCTAGAGAGATTAGGGCAGAGGTTGGACGAAATCCAAAGGCTTTGAGTGAGGAGGAAGTGAGAGCTTGGATGGGTTTATATAGAAAAGGTGAGAGAATTCTTTATTATTTAGGTTTGGGACCCCTTATATTAAATTAATTCAAATAACAAACCATCCCATGGTTTTTGCCCATGGATTTTGGAAAAGGAAAGAGGAAAACACTATTTTATAAGGCCAAAGTCCGAACTTCTTAAAATAATAGGGTTTCTTATGTGGAGGTGAGTCACACTCCCATGGAAAACAATTTAAAAAGACAAGGTGTTTAATAAGTCTTGAAGGGTCCATTAATGCTTTAAAAAGTAAGTCAAACAAACCCAAAATCACATTATTTTAATGTTAAAACATATATTGGCCGAACATAAAACTTATAGTATTTTATTACATCACTATTGGGTCATTATGATGTCATAAAACACATTATATATTTAAACAGTATTTAATTTTTACCTAAAAAATTGACTGTCTCAGAAAATTATGAAAAATTCACCGTTGGATAATTTCGATGTTCTGATTCCAGAAATAACATTTATTTTATATAAATAATTTTCTAAATATGTTAATTTTCACTTTTAAAATAAAAACCGACATATATTGAAAATTCACGGGTTTTGACAAAAATGGATTTCAAACCTTAATAAAAATTACAATTGCATTCATAAAATTATATGATCATTTATATATAATAAAATTAATTTAATAATAATAATAATATTTTATTAAAATATTATTTAATTCAAAAATACCTTAATTTAATAAAATAGAATTCTTAATTAAATAATAACTAAAAACACTATTTGCACTTTGAAAATTATTTACAATGTATCAATAATGACAAGAAAGTATATTCATTATTATATACAAAAAATAATTTACATGAACATAGTACTAGCGATTTGTTACATAACCCCTTAAAACAACCGCATAAGACCTAAGGGTAAGGTGTGCGATGATGAAAGACTCTTGGGGTGGCTCGGATAACATCGCTCGAGTGGTAATTTCTATCAACTTCTACTTTTCTCGTAGACGGTCATGTTTGAGCTTGACATGATGAAGCTCAGCTTGGGCTTGGTCAAGAGCGAAGCCCAAAGACGCCACCTCTTTTCCGAGCTCCGACAAATGGGCTTCGTATGGAGCAATTCTAATGGATGAGGCCATCGCTTCCTTTGTCTGAGTAAATTGGGTTTGTTAAATCCCTATATTTATACAAATCATGTGATCACTATTCAACAACTATAAAATCAACTGTCACAATTCTTAACATAAAACCATAGAAGTTGACATTTTATATAAACATTTTACATAAAGAGACATTTAATTAGATCAAGAGGGATTTATATTAATGAAACTTTGGGTCGTTACAATATTCCCCCCTTAAGAAATTTCTCCCTCAAAATTTCATTTTCCCACACTAAAACAGATGTGGGTAACTCAGCTTCATCATTTCCTCCGATTCCCAAGTCGCTTCTTCAAACTTGTGGTTTCGCCACAACACCTTGATGAGGGTCATTGTCTTATTTTGTAGAAATTTTTCTCTAGGATCTAAGATCTTCACTGGTTGCTCCTCATAAGAAATATCATCCTCCAACTGTACCACCTTAGAAGAGAGTACATGTGAAGGGTCCAGTATGTACTTCCTTAAGAGGGATACATGAAAGGCGTCATGTACTTTGCCCATGGTAGGTGGAAGTGCTTGTCGATAGGCCACAACCCCGACACGATCAAGAATCTCAAAGGGGCTAATGTACCTTGGACTTAACTTCCCTTTCTTTCCAAACCTTATGACCTTATTCCACAGAGATATGCATAGAAAAACCATGTCTCCAAATTTAAACTCAAGGTCTCATCGACGAATATCTGCATAACTCTTTTGTCGACTCTGGGCTGCCTTGATATGCTGCTGAATGGTTTTCACCTTCTCCACCATTTCCTTGACCATTTCTCGTCCAAGTAGCTTACGTTCACCAACCTCATCCCAACATGCTGGTGTTATGCACCTTTTCCCATACAGGGCTTCATATGGTTCCATTTAGATGCTCGAGTGGAAAATTTTATTATAAGATAACTCAACCAGAGGAAGATGTTGATCCCATACTCCTTTAAAGTCCATTGAACATGCTCTCAACATATCCTAAAGTGTTTGGATAGTCCGCTCAGATTGGCCATCAGTTTGAGGATGATAGGCCGTACTGAAGTTCAGTTTAGTATTTAGAGCTTTTTGAAGACTCTTATAAAACTTAGAGGTGAATCTTGGATCTCGGTCAGACACAATAGATAGTGGCACTCCATGCATCCATACCACTTCCCTGATATATATCCTTACTAGTTGATCCAAAGAGAAATCCTCCCGAATAGCAATGAAGTGTACAGTCTTTGTAAGATGATCCACAACAACCCAGATTTCATTGTTTCCTTTGGATGTTCTCGGAAGTCCGGTGACAAAGTCCATGGTGATGTTCTCCCATTTCCATTCTAGTATGGGCAATGGTTGCATCATCCCCTTAGACTTTTGTCTCTCTGCCTTCATTTTCTGGCACACCATGCACTTTTATGTATATTCAGCGATCTCCTTTTTCATATTATCCCACCAAAAGTTTTCTCGGAGATCTCGATACATCTTTGTGCTCTCTGGGTGAATAGAGAAATTTGAACTATGTGCATCATCTAAAAGTTCCTTCTTCAGCTCCGGACGTGATGGAACAAATAACCTTTTCCCAAATCGCACAATTCATTCTTCATTAACATTAAACTCTGAGGATTTCCCTTTTTTGATAGCTTCCACTTTTTCCTGAATTCTCACATCATCCTTTTGAGCATCCTTTAACCTTTCCAAAAGAGACGTTTGAGTAATCATTTGTTAAAGGATTGATGATGTTCCCTTCTTTATGATTCTCATTTCCATCTTCATCAAGTCTAATAAGATTGGATCCTTCTCAATTCTCATCATTGATAGAATCACTGGGTCTTTTCTACTTAGGGCATCTGCCACCTTATTCACTTTCCCAGGGTGGTAATGTATTGAAAAATCATAATCCTTGATGAGCTCTATCCATATTATCTGGCGCATATTAAGATCTTTCTGTGCGAATATATATTTAAGACTCTTGTGGTCATTATATATCTCACATTTCTCCCCATAGAGATAATGTCACCAGATTTTCAAGGAAAATATCACCGTCGCCAACTCCAGATCATACGTTGGATAGTTTTGCTCATGGATTTTCAACTTCCTTGAGGCATAGGATATCACTTTATCATTCTGTATCAGCACATAGCCTAATCCCTTCTTCGAAGCATCATTGAATACCACAAAAATTTCCCCACTTGTGGGTAAAGTGATCACGAGCACAGTGATAAGCCTCCTTTTCAACTCCTTGAACATTCATCAATCCAATCAAACTTTACTCCCTTTCGAGTTAGCTTAGTAAGAGGGTTGGAAAATCATGAGAAATTTCTCATAAATCGTCGATAATATCCAGCTAACCCCAAGAATCTACGGATATTCGTTACCGATGTTGGCCTCAGTCATCCCTCAATTGCATTTGTTTTGGAGGGATCCACAGATATCCCATTGCTTGTGATGATATGGCCCAAGAATGATACTTCCTTCAACCAGAACTCACACTTGATGTACTTTTCATAGAGCTTCTCCTTGCGCAAAGTCTCCAGTACAGTTCTTAAATGCTCCTCATGATCCTCCTTGGTTTTGGAGTATATTAGAATATAATTTATAAAGACTACCAAAAATTTGTCTATGTAATCTCTAAAGACTCTATTCATCAATTCCTTGAAGATTGTTGGAGCATTGGTGAGTCTGAAAGGCATTACTATGAATTCATAGTGCCTGTATCTTGTACGAAAAGCAGTCTTGGGGACATCTTCCTTCTTCAACCTTACTTGATAATATCCCGACCGCAAATCTACCTTGGAGAAGTATTGTGCTCCACGCAGCTGATCGAACAAGTCATCGATCCGTGGCAGAGGACACTTGTTCTTTATCGTGATTTTGTTAAGTTCATGATAATCGATGCAAAGCCGCATTGACCCATCCTTCTTCTTGACGAAGAGGACTGGTGCACCCCACGGTGAAGCACTCGGGCATATAAACCCTTTATCCATATTCTCCTATAGTTGTTTCTTCAGCTCTTCAAGTTCCACGACAACCATTCTATATGGAGTCTTGGATATTGGTAGCGCCCCTGGTATAAGTTCAATTGAGAATTCAACATCTCTTCTAGGACGAAGACCAGGCAGTTCCTTGGGAAACACTTCAGCGAATTCCCTCACAATAGGCATTTATTCAAGGATGGTTTCTTCCTTGGATTCAATCATCTGATCCAGATACGCGTGCTCATAGGGCAGTAATATCCATGCTTGAGATGATGGAGCTAAAGGAGATTCATATTCCTCCTTACACTTGTAAATAATCGGGGGTCGATTCTCCATATGGAGTGTTATTTCCCTCTCCCGACAATTTATGTTGGCTTTATATAAGGAAAGCCAATCCATGCCAAGAATTGCATCAAATTACACCAGAGGGAGTATGACGAGGTTCTCCGGGAAATTCAATCCACATATTATAATAGGTGAGGACTTATATTCATGGGATGCAATGATTTCTCCATTTTCCGTACTCACCGACATCTTCACTTCCATGGTTTGTGGTGGTGCTGAGATTGTTCTACTAAACTTTAGAGATATAAATGAATGTGTAGAACCTGAATCAAAAAGTACATTCGCTATTCTTGAATGAATAACTAGCGTACCTATCACCACTTTGTTTTCGGGGTTCACTTTGGTATAAGTGATGGAAAAAGCTCTTCCTTGCTGCCTTGGAGGTTGTTGGTTGCCTAAAAAAACCTTTGGATTAGGGAACTGATTTGCAAGATGCCCCGGTTCTTTGAATTTTTAGTAATGAACAACGCGTTGAGGTTCGAACGGAGCGTTCCTCTCCTCTGTCACAGTCGCGGGTCTTTCTTGCTGACAGTTAACAACTAGGTGCCCTTCTCTTCCACACCTAAAGCATTTCCTCGTCCCCTTGAGGCAATTTCCAGGGTGCTTCTTTCCGCACTTTTGGCAAGTGGGGTGCTGGATCTTCTTAGTACCATTGGATTTATCCATCGGACCGCCAGCATTGAAGTCCACCTTACGCTTCTTGTCCCCATGATACCCCTGTGATTCCCTGATCTCTATTTCGACCTTGAGGGTATATCGGACAATTTCCTCATAGCTATCGAAGTCATGGATCTCTAATGCTTTCCGCAGGCTAGGCTTCAGCCCACCAAAGAAGTGGTCAACCTTGCATTCGGGGGTAACGACAAATCCGGAAGCGTATCGTGAAGGCCTTGTGAAGTTTTCCTTGTACGCTCCAATATATTCTTCTTCTTTTTGCTTGAGGGAAAGGAAGTCCCTTTCCATCTTAAGCTGGAGGGTGCGCGGAAAATATCTATCGAAAAACATCTTCCGGAAATCCTTTCATTCCAACACCTCGATCTCATCCTCAGGATTTGTATTTTTGATCAACGTCCACCATTGATCAGCTTCACCCTCTATACGATAAGCCACCAGGAGAACCTTCTCTTGTTCAGAACATTGAAGGATGGAGAAGATCTTTTTAATGAAGTTGATCCATTGTTCAGTGATCGTGGGATTAGATGATCCACTAAAATTAGAAGGCCTTTGTCTCATGAAGCTCTTGATAGCGACTTGTTCCTTCTTAGGGGGGTTTGGACGTTCCTCTTGACCCATGTTTCTATTCAAAGCTTGAGTTAGTTGAGAGAGAAGCATGAAAAGGTTCACGATTCCCGCTCTCATTGGATTTTGCATCTCATTAGTACAGTCATCACACCAATCTTCACACCGGTTGTTAGCCCGAGTCCTCCTATTACCGGCCATTGGCTGGAATAAAAGGAAAGTTAGGGGGTAACACAAAAAGGGTAATCCAAAGACAAAATTTGATGACTTAAAAATAATCTTTTATTTCCTTAACTCATGAGTTTATAGGCTTCAACCTAGGCTTTTCATGATCTACTTTCTAACATATATTCTTAGGGGCATTTTTTTAATTCCCTTAATAAGGGCTCATACTAAGCTTGTGAATTTATCAAAACATATCCCTCGTAAGTGTCGTAACCAAGAGTGCAGCAAGGCCTATTGTCATGCACCAGTTCCCGTTCGACTCTAGCTCAAAGCGATGTTTTCGGGCTTTACCCCTAGGATACATCTGTGCCAGAGCCGCCTCTACCTGCTCGTATCCAGATAGGGATGTATTTGTTTGATAAACCATTTACTCAGTACTTACCAAAACTTAGGGATGTTTTTATTATACTTAGTCTTGTCTTTAAGGTTTTACTAGGGTTTTCTAATCCTAATCCCAAAAATAACTAAACCTCCCTCTGATACCAACTATGACAACTCTGCTTTTATTACAAACTTAAATATGATTTATTACATAAACCATTCACTTGATACAACATGGATGATCAGGAGGCCTAGTGTCTTTGGGGATTAGGATCATTACATAACAACTTAAAACATGAAGTACAACATTTTTATTGAAAACTTCCTTTACATGACCACTACATTCCCTCGTACTTAGCATTGCATGAGATAACCTGAGGACATGCATAAGAAAAGGGGTGAGCTATAAAGCCCAGTAAGGGAATAAACATGGAATACATGAGGAGTAAAATACATGTTATAAAATAGGCATATCAATAGAGAACAAGATAAACATGAACATAAAGGCATGATAAAGCATGATAATCATAACATGGAAATGTGGCAAAAACACTTAACATGTAATTAGCATGAGCCAAGGCTCAATGCACATAGAGCATGAGTAAATCCTCATTGCACATGAAGCACGAGTAAACCCTCATTGCACTTGAATTAGCATGAGTCAACACTCATTGCACATGACGTATCTTGATACTATACTTTACCCAATGCATTGGAGCGCTATAAGGGCACACCCTTCTTAAACATTTCATTTCATGAATAAGTGTGCCACATGGATCATAAAACATGGATTCATAAAACATAATCATTTATTCCACGATAAATGAATGTGGAATTCATACATGAAACTTTATAATCAATAAGTAAATGTGCATAAAGGTTAATACCCTTGATGGAGAAATGGGCATGGTATTCACTACACAATGGCATTGACTTAGAAAATCGGTGCGATTTCGGCAGCGTAATGACGTGACATAAGAATACATAAAAATGGTTGATGAGAGAGAAAGGGGTTCCTAATCATATTTACATGTAATGGACAGTAATGAGTTCATATATATACATGTCCCAACAATTGTAATGGAATTTAGATTCATGATACAAAAGTATTGCTTGAATGTAAATAAGGAGAGAGAAGTTCCTTTTGGAATTTTGGCATAGTAACGGGTGTACATGGGAGGCATTTAATGAGAGAGAAAAGGGTCTCTCATCATTCAAACATAAAGAGGGCAGTATGAGGGAGGTGCGAAACCATACCCCAACATTCATAATTGAAATTAAAAGGGCAAAACAACTTAAAGAAAATTGGACAAAAATGAGAAAGGAAGAATAAACCCTTACTTGGAAGTGTGCTTCTAAAGGTTTGAGAGAGGCTTGAGAGATGATTCTTGGGAGCTTGGGGCACCTTGATAGGATTATAGAGAGAGTAGGTCAAAGGTTGGATGAACTCTAAAGGCTTTGAGTGAGGAGGAAGTGGGAGCTTGGGTGGGTTTATATAGGAAAGGTGAGGGAATTCTTTATTATTTAGGTTTGGGACCCCTTATATTAAATTAATCCAAACCACAAACCATCCCATGGTTTTTGGAAAAGGGAATAGGAAAACAATATTTTATAAGTCCAAAGTCCTAACTTATTAAAATAATAGGTTTGCTTATGTGGAGGTGAGTCACACTCCCATGAAAAACAATTTAAAAAAACAAGGTGTTTAATAAGTCTTGAAGGGTCCATTAATGCTTTGAAAAGTAAGTCAAACAAACCAAAAATAAAATTATTTTAATGTTAAAACATATATTTGCCAAACATAAAGCTTATAGTATTTTATTACATCACTATTGGGTCATTATTATGTCATAAAACACATTATATATTTAAACAGTATTTAATTTTTACCTAAAAAATTGATTGTCTCAGAAAATTATGAAAAATTCACCGTTGGATAATTTCGACGTCCTGATTCCAGAAATAACATTTATTTTATATAAATAATTTTCTAAATAAGTTCATTTTCACTTTTAAAATAAAAACCGACATTTATCGAAAATTCATGGGTTTTGACAAAAATGGCTTTCAAACCTTAATAAAAATTACAATTGCATTCATAAAATTATATGATCATCTATATATAATAAAATTAATTTAATAATAATAATAATAATATTTTATTAAAATATTATTTAATTCAAAAATACCTTAATTTAATAAAATATAATTCTTAATTAAATAATAACTAAAAACACTATTTTCACTTTAAAAACTATTTACAATGTATCAATAATGACAAGAAAGTATATTCATTATTATATACAAAAAATAATGTACATGAACATAGTACTAGCAATTTGTTACATAACCTCTTAAAACAGCCGCATAAGACCTAAGGGTAAGGTGTGCGATGGTGAAAGACACTTGGGGTGGCTCGGATAACATCGCTCGAGTGATAATTTCTATCAAATTCCACTTTTCCCGTAGACGGTCATGTTCGAGCTTGACATGATGAAGCTCAACTTGGGCTTGGTCAAGAGCAAATCCCAAAGACGCCACCTCTTTTCCGAGCTCCGACAAATGGGCTTCGTATGGAGCAATTCTACTGGATGAGGTCATCGCTTCCTTTGTCTGAGTAAATTGGGTTTGTTAAAGCCCTATATTTATACTAATCATTTGATCACTATTCAACAGCTATAAAAGAAACGATCACAATTCTTAACATAAAATCAAAGAAGTTGACATTTTATATAAAAATTTTACATAAAGAGACATTTAATTAGATCAAGAGAGATTTCCATTAATGAAAATTTGGTTTGTTACAATGCGCCTTTTTATAGCCAAAATTTGAAGTGGTTTTGAGCACCCAAATTTTGATAAACCACTTAGAGGATGTTTTTCGGCTACTAGATAGTCTAATATCATTTTTGACAAAACTTGAAAGTTGTAGCCCCACGTCCTGACTATCACCATCTAATTTTTGGCATCATTTGGAAAATCACAGCTCGAGATATTGACATATTACAGAACACCACTTTTGAATTTGTGCATATTCGGTGTCTTGGAAAGATTAGTTCAGATGACCCCCTTAGAATCCGAATAGGGATTGGGTTCCTTGAGATGAAATGTTTCTTAGTAAATTTTGGATAAGCCCAAAAAATTTCATCCCATTTGGATGCACGGTCTAGTAGAAGTGTGTGGATTAATCCACTGGTGTGCTTGGATCCTACGCAGTTTGGCCCATATTTATTGGACTTCATCATGGGTCCTCCAAATCACCTCCACCTTCAATGATATTATCAAAACAAGCAACATTGACCTTTTTAAAAGTGATAAACATAAAATAACTGAATTAAATATGAAGTGCATTTTGTTTTTATATTTGAAATTTATAATACAAATTCAGTTTAATACAATGGTGTAAGGGTGAAAATAACACAGTGAATCATTGTACGATCACACCCCACACCTAAACATTTGCACTTCTAGGCAAAGTTACATTTTCAGAAATTATGCATGTATATATTACCAACATCATGAAGATTTAACATCTTAGGAAATTTTAATTCATTAAAGTAATGTGATCAATGCACAAACCACACCAAGGTGTTCTTCCTAGTGAAAATGGAAAAAGATGTCTCATAAATCATATCACAGTGAAATTCAAATAGATTCATGACACCAAATTGAGAAAGGAATTCAGAAGTCAACCATGCCACTAACTCTCCATGTGTGTGTTTGAAAACCATTCCATGTTATTCTTTCCACTTTCTATCCAATAAATATATGTTATTTCAACATTTTTTAGTTTAAAAGATTTTGTCCACCAAACTTGCCCTACATCATTTATAATCATATTTCAAGACCCACTCACTTAAGAATTCCCAAAAGTTAAACCATAATCTCCCGACCTAGATATTCCCATATGTTTCACATTTGATCACTCCCCTCATTTTTTTTTCAGAAGTTGCATTTGGAACAAATCTCACACTCATCTCTCAACCCTTGTTTGATCTCCTCACGACACTAATTGTAATAGTTATAACAAGATAAAAGGTTGAGGAGGATTGGTTTTTGACCTGCACAAGACACAACCCAATTTTGTTTTGATTTTGATCTTTTTTTTATTATTTTTTTGAGGGCGTACAACAGTCAAATATCAGGTACACGCATAGGTCAATCTGGTACAGTATTGAAACAGATCGGATAAGGAACGAACATATGAAAATATTACTTTAAGATGAAAAATATTAACCTAACATATATTTACCTTATATTAAGTAAGAAATATTCACACTTTGTGGTTTGGTTCAAAAATGTGCGGAGATACTAGTGACATAATTTTCCCAAAAACTACTCACACAAGGGACATCAATCATCTCAGAGGTTTCACAGAGATAAAATTATTTATATCATTGACAGAAAACCAATTCACTAAAAATCACTTCTTTATGTTAAATTCATACAAACATTCATTCCATAACAGCATCAGGTTTTCATCAAATGTTAAATCAACATGGAATAAAATTTTTCAACATGAATTTTTAGTAAGTTCCATGATTTTGTGACCATAAGGGGGTGGGAGGAAGTTAAAATACCATAAAGAAGTTGAAAAGAGAAGAAAAAAACAATGAAAATCCTAATAAACTAAACAAGACGGGGAAAAGTGAAAATTCCTTAAAGAAGGCGAAAAAGAGAAGAAAGAAGAAAGACAATGAAAAATACTAACTAACCTAGGAATGTACCCATCCCCCACACCTAAAGTGTGCAGTTTCCTCATTGTAATAAAAGAGAATGTGGGAAGGAAGGATAAAACCTGGTGAGTGTAATTCATATATTGCTTCTTGAACATGGAGTTCCTTCATCAGGGACTCCGAAATGGAATCATGGAAGTGCTTTAGACACTGCCCATTGACAGTGAAGGTTTTCTTGGTTTCTTCATTCTGAACCTGGACAACACTGAATAGAGAGACATTAGTAACAGTGTATGGTCCAAACCAATGGGAACGAAGATTACCTGGATGCAACTTCATCCTTTCATTGTAGAGGAGGACCTTCTGCCCAATGTGGAACTGGAGATGAAGGATAAGACAGTCGTGGGAAGCCTTGGTTCTTTCCTTATAAATCCTAGATTTCTCATATGCATCTCTTCTCATTTCCTCCAACTCCTGAATCTGCAACTTCCTTTGAGCACCCGCACTAGAAATATTAGAATTGAATTGTTTGATGGCCCAGTAGGTCCAGTGCTCAATCTCAACAGGGAGGTGACAACTCTTTCCAAACACTAGCTGATATGATGATATTCCAATGACAGTTTTAAAGGTAGTACGGTAAGCTCATAATGAATCATCGAGTCTAAGACTTCAATCTTTTCTATTGGGTTGAACCATTTTTTAATAATTTATTTTACCTCTATATTTGACACCTCGGCTTGACCATTGGTTTGTGGGTGATATGTAGTAGACACTCAATGAATGACCCAATACCGGCGCAAAAGTGATTGCATTGTTTGGTTGCAGAAATGAGAACCCTGGTCACCGATGATGAACCTAGGTAAGCCAAACCTACAGAATATTTGGGTTCTCAAAAACTCTACAACTACCTTAGAATCATCAGTCCTTGTAGCTCGCGCCTCTACCCATTTTTACACATAATCAACTTCTATAATAATGTACAAGTTTCCAAAGGAATTGAGAAATGGACCCATAAAGTCAATACCCCAAACATCAAAAATGTCATGAAAAAGTAATGGTTGTTGTGGCATTTCATTTCTTTTAGAGTCATTACACATTCTTTGACAATGAGGAAAAGATTTACAAAAATCATGGGCATCCCGAAAAAGTGATGGCCAAAAGATACCAGAATCAAGGATTTTGCGAGCAGTCCATTGGGGACCAAAGTGGCCCCCACAAGCAAGAGTGTGGAAAAATATAAGGACAGACTGAAACTCACTATCAAGGACACAACGCCTAAGGACTTGATCACTACATGTGCTCCAGAGGTAGGGGTCATCCCAAATGTACCAATGAGACTCATGTTTTAGACGACTGACTTGGTTTTTATTGAAATCAATAGGAATGCAGGATGCTACCAAATAATTTACAATTTTAGCATACCAAGGAATAACATCTTGCACTCGGTACAATTTCTAATAGGGAAACATATCATTTATATGAGTACAGGGGGATGAGTCAATGTTTGAGGATTGGGGAATCCTACTAATATAGTCAGCCACCACATTCTTTACTCCCTTTTTATCTCTAATTTCTAAATTGAATTCCTGAAGGAGGAGCATCTAGCAAATGAGATATGGTTTGGCTTCCGATTTCTTAAGGAGATACCAGAGGGATGCATGGTCTGAGAACACAATGACTTTGGACCCCAAAAGGTATGACCTGAATTTTTCCAAGGCAAACACAATGACAAATAATTCTTTTTTAGTTGTGATGTGGTTTGATTGGGTAGGGTCCAAAGTACGTGAGGTATAGGTAATGACATGTGGATTTTGATCGACCCTTTGTGACAAAGCTTCCCCAACTGCATAGTTAGAGGCGTCACACATGAGCTCAAATGGTAAATCCCATCGAGGTGGATGGATTACCGGGGGTGACGTGAGACTCTATTTTAACTTATTAAAATATTCCTCACATTTTTTATCAAAAATAAATTCTTTTTCTTTTTAGAGTAATCAGGAGAGGGGGAGTGCAGTTTTACTAAAGTCACGAATGGAGCGACAGTAAAATCCAACATAACCTAGGAAAGACCACACATCCCATATATTTTTTGGGAATGGTAGGGAAGAAATGAAATCCACTTTTGATTTATCTACTTGGATACCATCCCCGGAAATGACATGCCCCAAAACTATACCTTGTCGTACCATGAAATGACATTTCTCATAATTTAATACAAGATTCTTTTAAATAAAACGATGTAGGACTAAACCAAGACTACTTAAACATTCATCAAAAGAGGATCTATAAACAGTGAAATCATCCATTAAAACTTCCATGCAATTCTCTAGGTAATCTGAAAAAATACTAACCATGCATCGCTGGAAAGTACTCGGAGTATTGCACAGACCAAATGGCATCCTCCTATATGAAAATGTGCCAAAGGGGCAAGTGAAGGTTATATTTTACTGATCATCAGGGGAAATATGGATCTGAAAATATGCAGAATACCCATTAAGGAAACAGTAGTGGGACTTACCCACTAGCCTCTCTAGCATTTGGTCAATGAATGGAAAAGGGAAATAGTCCTTCCTAGTGTGTTGGTTTAGTCGGCGATAGTTTATACAGACCTTCCAACTATTCTTCACACGAGTTGGAACCAATTCATTGTTTTCATTTTTTATTACTATAAGGCCAGTTTTTTTAGGAACTATTTGAACAAATTGACCCATTGGCTATTAGAGATGGGGTAAATGATTTCAGCAGCCAATAATTTTGTTACTTCCTTTTTTCACAACTTCTAGGAGGTTTAGGTTCAGTCAACATTGTGCCTACCTCACTGGTTTAGACTCGTCATTTAATAAAATATGATGTGTGCAAATTGATGGCCTAATACCAGGAATGTCAGTAAGTTTCCATCCCAATGCTTGTTTATACTCCCTCAAAAGTTCAAGAAGTCACAATTCATGATCAGGAGGGAGTGCACTAGCAATGATGACGAGCAACTTGTTTCTATTCTCAAGATATGAATATTTTAAATCTTGAGGCAGTTGTTTCAGTTCCAATTCAGGTGGATTTTGGATTGATGGGAATGTGTGTGAAAGTGAGAGGTCATTGATCTCATCTAACTACTCAATGGTATCATCATTAGATGAGGAATGAGATTTTACAAGATTATCAGTATCATTGATGGTCATTGGATCCTTGGTGTTAAAGAAATTAGCAATTAATAAAAATTCATGACACTTTTCTAGACCACTAAAATAATCAATGTATGATTCATTACCTAGAATTTCAATCAATGAAGAAAAATCAGAAAGGGGATCGGGAGAAAGAAAAGTTATTTTTTTTCAGGGGAAGGGAGTATATCAATTGAATTAACACAGAGAGAGGAATGTTCTTCTAAGGGGTGCTTCATGGCATTAAGGATGTTTAAATGGACTATGTCACCATCAAATTCCATAGATAATGTACCATTAAGGATATTAATTATGGCTTTGGTGGTTTTCAAGAAATGTCTCCCCAATATAATTGGGGCATGTCCATTCATCCTATCATCTTCTATTTTTAGCACATAAAAATCTACAAGAAAAAATAAAATTTGAACCCTCACAAGAACATCCTCTAACACACCAAAAAGGGTGTGTTATACTCTGATTTGCTAGCTGAAAACTATCCCAGTTGGCTTTAATTCTCCAACCTACAATGAAGAGTAAATGGAGTGAGGCATCATATTTATAGAAGCACCTAAATCAAGCATAACATTGGAAAATGAATACTCCCCTACGGTGCATGGAATCAAGAAGGTTCCAGGATCATTGCATTTGGTAGTCAGTGATGATTCTATCAATGCTGAGATATTCCGCCCCAAGCTTACCTTCTCATCACCACGAAGTCTCCTTCGGTGTGTACACATCTCCTTTAGAAACTTGGCGTATCTTGGAATTTGCTTCACAACATCAATCAAAGGAATGTTAACCTGTACTTTTTTTGAAAGTTTCCAATATTTCCTTATCAAGTTCAGTTTCCTTTTGTTTTCTTGGTTGGCTGGCCCTTTGGGGGAATGGAAGAGGAATGGTTGGGATATGAGACTCATCGACATACACACTCTTTCCTTTGGAAGGAGTTCTCTTAGGACAAAGATTTTCTTCTCTTGGACCATTTTTAGCAGTGGTTTAGATGGTGGTTTCCTCAGGAGGGGATGAATCTAATAGAGGATTCATTTGGTTTTTAAGTTGTGTTCCACTCCTAAGGGTGATGGAACTAACATTTCCCTTATTCCTAGGGTTAACTACTGGTTAAGAAGGTAGTTTACCTGACCCGTGACTTTGAATTTCCCCCACCGAGTTATCCAGTTGGCCTAATTGGATTTTGAGGTCTTGTATGGCTGCCTAGGTGGTTTACTAGAATTGGAGATTGTTGGAAGCCATTTGTTTCATCATATCTTCTAGACTAGCCTCAGGATTTGGAGGGGGTTGTGGGAAAGGCCTTTGGGGTGGCTGAGTATTTTTGAGTGGTGGTGGTAGATGAATACTCTTCCCTTGTTGGTTCATGGTTGATGAGGTTGGTTTTAATACCCCCTTGCCTATAAGCTTGGTTTTCTTTCCACCCGGAGTTGGATGGATAGTATGGTTCTTTCCTAAAGGGTTGGTTATAGGGGTGTCCTGGGAAGATTGCCTCACAACTCTCAAAATTTTCTCTCAATTAGGGGCATTAGTCAGAATAATGGGTGTCAGAAGAGTGGATTCCACAATGGATAGGAGGAAGAGATTGAGATTTCCCTTGGGAGAGAGCAATTTGTTGTAGAAGGGTACTTACCTCCCCAAACTTCATTCCCACCTTCTTCTCGAATTCAGTACTTTGCACCTCATGGACACCTTGAATGGGTACATTGGACCTTGAACTGAATTTTTGAGTGTTTTGCGCAATGTTCTCAATTAGCTTCCTTGTAGCGATTGAGGTTTTATCCACTAGTGCACCACCTGCAGCAACATTAATCATGTTACGATCAATTGGAATTAAACCTTTATAAAAATAATGTATTAAAAGTTGATTGCTTATTTGGTGGTGTGGAATACTTGAACATAACCTTTTAAAGAGTTCCAAATATTCATGTAATGTTTCCCCTTGTTATTTTCTTATACCACGAATTTCTTTCCTTATAGTTGTAGTTTGAGAGGGTGGGAAATATTTTTCAAGAAAAATGCGTTTCATGTATGCCCAACCTCTAATTGGTGAATTAACATAGTAAAACCAGTATTTTGCAGTGTCTTCTAATGAAAATGGGAATGATATGAGCTTTACTTGTTCTTTATCCACATTTGCAAGTTTTAATGTAGAACACACAATATGAAATTCTTTTAAGTGTTTATGTGGATCTTCTCCAGGAAGTCCATGTAATCTTGGAAATAAGTGAATTACACTAGATTTCAGTTCAAAATTGGGTGCCTCACCTTGTATTTGAATATATGTGGGTTGGATATCAACATCAGGTGAGGTTAGTTATTTTAGTGTTCGATTGTTTTCAGCCATTTTATACTCATTAATTTCATGTTCTAATTTGGTTCCAGAAGAAGAGGGGTTTAGAAAAGTCTCAAGTTAGGGTGTGTCCTCCTTCAAAGAGTTGTCTTGTGCGTCTCGAGGCCACTGACATAAGATCCTCTCTGGTTTGGGTTAGAAAGGTGGTAAATATTCCAGATTAGAATGCTTCATGCACAAAACTTACACAAGAAATAAATCAGAACAAAAATATATAGGTAAAGGTATAAGATAAAACAGATAAATATTCACAAAATTTACAAAAATCTTATAAAAAACACGCACTAAAAACCAAAGCGTTTCCCAGAAACGGCACCAAAATTTGAACGCACCATCATGACACGTCAAATTGATTATGATTTTAAGGTTGATTTATATTCTAGGGAAAACCCTAGGTATTCTCTCAAGGAGAGTTGGTGGGTTTAGAGTGTGCGTTTTTAAAAATAAGTGCTAAAATAGGGGGTGGTTTTGAAAATAGTTTTAGGATGAAATGACTTAATTGAAAGTTTAAAAGTCGAGAAACCAAATGGAATTTGAAAAATATGAGATAAAATGGTTCATTGTGATTTTACTACACACATTTCAAGTTCATTTTTCATAGATATTCATTTAGGTTTGGAGTAATTCCTTGTTTGAAATTAATTGGAATCCCGATTAATTCCTAAGCTTTTATTTCAATGCTTAAAGAACCAAACCTTGATGTCACAATCGTATTGTCAAGGTCTAGAAATTATGAATGGAATAAGAGCTTCCAAAGAATATAGAAATATCAAGAAGGTGGGTATGAAAAGGATTCTTGTGCTACCCAATCGGAATAACACAAGTCATGCACTCAAAACCTCACATCAATCGGTTAGAAATTAAGAGTATCTCACTATTGGAAATTTAGGTTATAGCCACGATTCTAAACCATGGATATATGTCCAAAAACCATGGCTATAGGTTATAGCCACGGTTTCATGAACCATGGCTAGTATTGGCGTGGCTATAGGTCGGATCCTATAGCCACGGTTTGAACTGTGGCTATAGCCCTATAGCCACGGTTTGAACCCTGGCTATAGCCTTATAGCCACAGTTTCAACCGTGGCTATAGGGTCATCCCTATAGATGCCAATAAAGTCCACAGTTATCGTTACTAAAGCCCTATATCCACGGTTTAAAACTGTGTCTATAGGGCTTTCAACTGCATAAAAAAAACCAGCACGGTGAACCGTGATGGCTGTTGGGAGGACTGCACCAGCACCCCCCAACACCCCCACCCCCTGCTCCTACACACCTCCCCTGCCCCACCCCCCTGCACCTTTCACCCCACCCCCTCCCCCCTCCTCACTGCACACCCCCCCTAGACCACCCCCCACCCTACACCAGCACTCCCCATACAAGGTAATCCAAATCCCATAGAACCACCACCTTCTTCGTAAATAGCCGAACCAACACAATTGAGTCGGATTCTAATTCATCAATCTCCTCATTGAAAATATTACACAACATAAGGCATTTATTCATCGCACTCACCTCTGCCCCAATGGAGGTACCCATTCAGTAAAAGGAATTGAAACACAGAATCACCAAGCCCCTATTGTTCTGAACCAACCTGCCTCCCCTCGTCTCCCCTGTAATACACGATCCATTCACATTCAATTTTAATGTTATGCCCCTATTGTTCTGAACCAACCCGCCTCCCCTTATCTCCCCTGCAATACATGATCCATCCAAATTCAATTATAATCCCATAGCAGGAGGCTTCCATTGAAGCTGCCTTTCCTTGACTACCTTGGAAAGAATCACTATTCATACAAATACATGGATGAAATCTTATCAGGGTAGTATAAAAAATTCCTCCCTTGATAATCACTTCCAACTCTACCCCGATCATTTTCACTTGAACCTGAAAATAGATTGAGGAATTCCTCTTGCCTTATCTTACATTATTCCTACCATCCCAAATAGTCCCACACACATCCAAGAAAAAACATAAATGAATCATAACCTCCACCCCTGACTCTCCCCTTGGAACAAGGCCTCAATAATCTCCTACATGGAGTTCCCGCTGCTGTTGATATTCAGAAATTGTCCCATAAACCTCCAGATCCCCCTCACCCAATCACTCTAAAAAAATAAGTTCCAAGAAGATTCATAGTGTGGCCTTTGTACAATAGTGACATCCAGAGGCCAGAGCCACCCCCTAATTCTAAATATTCTCCTCTATTAGAAGTGCTTGATGTATCATTCAGCGAACAAGAAAAATCATCTGGTTTGGGATATCCTTGTACCAGAGTTTCAAAGCCCATTCGTTCATCCCACATCTTACATGAACCAAATTTCTGAACTCCCTGCTCCTGCACACCTCCCCTGCCCCACCCCCCACCCCCTTACACCTTGCACCCCACCCCCCTGACCCCTCCTCACTACACCCCCCCCCCCCTCCCCCTAGACTCTCCCCCCCACCCTGAACCAGCACCCCCCAATGGAGGTGAATATAAAGTAAAAAAACACAAGACCTGTAAAATAAATAAAATAGTAACAATCTGTATACATGTGTGGGAAATGAACATAAAATTAAGTTTTTCACTAATATTAATTACTTTAATATATCCCATAATATGTTGGGTTAGTGAATATAAAGTAAAATAAATAAAATAGTAACAATCTATATACAGATAACAAGGGTGGTCCACCAAGTGCTAACAATGTCACAATGATACACAAATAAGCTCCAATAAATTTGTTGTTTGAAACATTCCTTATAACATCAGTAAAAGAAAGAAAAGATTAAAGACTTTGCACTAAGGATGCTCAGAATTCATACAAACTAAAGCAGTGAAATCTGATTAATTACATGGTAACAAAAACTATGTAAACTAGAAAGATGTCAATTCAAGTAAGTGTAATTTAAACATACCATCAACTTACAAATCATCAAGGGGAACGCTAGCAAGGGCATCAATTAGACCATTGAATTTATTGATATTTAAATACCTGAATAAAGCCATAAATACATTAAAAATGATAATTATCTTAACTAAAGTCTCAGTTGCTTACAGTGTACCAAGGCTTGAAAGCGACCCGAAACTGTGAGGTAAGTTCCCTGTCATTGAGTTGTATGAGAGATCCTTGTACGTGAAACAAATAATTATAAAATAATATTCAATTGACCAAGAACCTTCTAACATAATAGATTAAGAAAAGAAAAAAGTGGACTCAATAAATGAAAATAAAAATATGAAAGAACTCTAAAAGGATTATTTACAGAAGCCCCCCCCCCCCTTACTGGACCCCCCTGGACAGCAGCCCCCCACCCACCCTGCTGGACCCCCCTAGATAGAACTCCCCCCCCTTCTGGACCCCCTGGACAGCCCCCCCTACTGGACAGCAGCCCCCCCACCCCCTGCTAGACCCCCCTGGACAGCAGCCCCCCCCCCCCGGACAGCCCCCCCTGGATAGAAGCCCCCCCCGGACAGACCCCCCCCCTACTGGAGCTCCCTAGACGGCCCCCCCTGCTGGACAGTAGCCCCCCCCCCCCCCTACTGGACCCCCTGGACAGCCCCCCTGCTGGATAGCATCCCCCCTGGATAGTAGCCCCCCCTACATATTAGGATGATCTCCTTGATGTATTGTTGGAACATATTGAATGTTGGGTTGGTTGGGACTGTCTAGTTTGTTGTGGTATTCCGTACATAAATGGAAGAAATTGGAAAGGTACCATGTAATTTTATGCATTAAGGTAAGCATTTAATGGGTGTCATGACCATTTGAATATGTTTGAGGGTCATGAAACATGAACGAGGCTTTAAAAATAATGACATAGTGGCTTCCAAAATAAAAAGGAATGATTGAAAATAGAATATGGGGAGGGTGAGGTTATCCTAGGTTTGTCCTAAAGGTACCTATGCATAAGGATAATAAACATATTTCCTGTAATCATCATCAAAATTTTACGATCCCATATTTACTATTTACTTTACATGGGCTGCAGTCAAATTATAATTCTTTTATCCCAAACTACACATGCTATAATTTTGTATTATATTGATAGTGTGGGGTCGAACCCATGGAGAATGTTTGGTAGAATATAAAATTGGACTCTAAACATTTTTTTAGGATTCCTCAAAATTTGTATTGGTTTTGGGATATGATTGATGCTATTGAGTTTTGTTTAACATTTAGTAAGAAATAGGGATCACGGTCTATTTCGGGATTGAGGTAAAAAGGATAACATTGGTCCTAACATGGAATAATCCTAGGTATTAGGCTTCGAAGTGGATTTTAAAACACTATTTTGTCATGGAAAACCCAAAATAGATCTATATAAGAGTTAAATATTCCTTAGTTTTGATATAGCTAAAAACGATGATTCTTTAATCCTAGTTGTAATGGCAGAAAGTGGCAAATGTTAATAGTCATAGCCAACTCAACTCTAATCAGGCCAATTTAAATCATATAAATATAATATGGTAAAGGATTCATAAAATAATTTAATACATAGAATTTATTTTACATTATTATTATCATTTGGGTTAGATGGTTCTGATTTAGAAATTCAATAAGATCATAAGACTCATACACTCAACCCTTCCCCTTGGTGGTTTAGCCACTCCGGACTGTGATAATTAAGATCGAAGAAAAAAACAATTGTTTAGATTTGATTTGGGAGAAAAAAATAAGGGAGAAAATGAGAATTTATCCCTGCCCCTGCCCCCCACCTGCACACCCCCCTGCCCCCTCTCCCTACCCCCTGCCTCCCACCTACACACCCCCTGCCCCCTCCCCTGCCCCCCACCTACACACCCCCCTCCCCCTACCCCCCCACCTGCCCCCCCCACCTGCACACACCCCTCCCCCTTCCCCAACACACCCCCTTGCCCCCCACCTGCACACCCCCTGCCCCCTCTCCCTGCCCCCACCTGCACACCCCCTTCCCCCTCCCCTGCCCCCCACCTGCACACCCCCTCCCCTGCCCCCCCACCTGCCCCCCCCCCACCTACACACACCCCTACCCCTGCCCCAACACACCCCCCTAAATGATATCCTTGAAAATACAACAAGGTTTAATTGATTTCCTATATGGGCCTATGAAACCCATTATGACTATTAATGAAACTGACCAGACCATTGATGAATACCAAGAATTTCCCCCAGGTATACTTGTTATGCCACCTTGCTGCCTATTACTTTACGTTGTTGATAAGGCCCTTATAGAAGTTTCTTATGATTCTACCACTGAGGGAGTTTGGATTAAACATGAAAATTTATACATGATTGCCTCATTTGTAGGAAAAATTTACAAGAAAAACTGTATATTGACATTCAAAATGAATCCTAGTACATCTATAAAAAACCATTTAGATGAGGTTAATAAATTCATGTTAGATTTAGACAATATTAATGTTTATGTAGATGACGAGGATCCAGAAATGATCATATTAATCACTCTCGAAAATAGATATAGAACACTTGTTATGACCATGATGTATGGTTGAGTCTATTTAACATTAGAAGATATCAAATCATCCCATCTATCTAAGGAATTTCATTCTAGAACAAAAATAAAATGTGAGGATAAGAGTTTTTCACAAGGGGGAGACCTTAAACTAAAGGTAAGAAAAAACAATTCAGTAGGGACAAAAATAAGATTAATAAATAACCCAAATCTAGGACAAGATCTATGGATAGAAAAGTAATATGTTTTCACTATGGTAAACCTGGGAACATTAAGCCCGAGCATAGGAAACTCATGTGTGAGTTAGAATCCAAACATACCACTAACCTGTATTTTCTGGTTGATTCAGGCTATGACATTTGTTTAAATCTTGAATGTGTCCATTTATACACTCAATCAAGAGTGGGTCCTAGACTCTAGTTGTTCTTTTCATATTTTCCAACAGAGAGAGTCATTTTTAGAGCTGGTCAAAAAGAGAGAAGCAGATGTATTCTTAGGAAAAAATAATAGGTGCAAGGTTGAGGGAATATGATCCATTATTATAGAGTTAGATAATCAATCCATCATCACCTTACTTAATGTATGGTGGGTCCCCATCCTTTAATGAAACATAATATACTATAGCATATAAGATAGGTAATTTCAGCTCCAAAGTCTTAGAGGAACATAACAACCAAGGGATATTGAGTAACATCACAACTATAAATCTTTCATTTTCCAGAGATTGTGTGATGGGAAAATCCAAGAGGGTGAGTTTCAATAGGTCTTATTTCAATGTTGTCATCCCACTTGAATCCATATACTCAGATTTTTGGGGGATAGTCAGGACTAGTTCTTGTGTTGGAGGATCCAATTTCATCATCTTCATAACTAAAATCTCTAAGAATGTTTGTATTTAGATAATAAAAAGAATATGATGCATTCCAAACCATTTAAACCTAAAAAGATTCAATGTAAAATCACATTGTAAAGATTATTAAGATCGAAAAATAGATAATGGTCTTGAATATCTTTCTATAGAGTTCATTCAGTTTTGTGAGTCTGATGGGATTACAAGGGACATAAATGTTAGGGAACCCCACTCCCCAATAGAATAGCCTAGCAGAGAGGTTGAATAGTACTATTATAGAAAGATTTAGAAGCATTCATGAATGCTCAAGACTCTCCAAATATTTTTGGGCCAGTGAAACCAACACTTCTATTTACCTTATCAATATGTGTCCCATATCTTCAAATAAATTCAAAACACCTAATGAAATGTGGACTAATAATCCCCCTTCTTAATTCTAATTAAGAGTATTTGGTTCTACAACATATTCTCATGTCCAAACTAGAAAATTATAATCAAGTGAACTCAAATACATATTCATTGGTTATCTTTATGGAGTTAATGGATAAAAACTCCAGGTACATAAACCAGGATATGATAAATGATTCATAAGTAGATATGTGGTCTTTTATGAATAACCTTTTCCTAAGACCAAAACTTCCACCCCTAACAATAATTATCCAGTCCATGATAAGGATGTGGAACATGAGCCCTCATATCATTTTTAGGCTGAGGCTTAGCCTATTCCACCACCTCTTTAGCCCACTAATTCCACTGATTCTATGTATAGCTCTAGTTCAGATTTAGATTCTAAAAATTATACTACTCATAACAATTATCAATTGACCTATGACAGGAAAATGAGAGTCCCCAGACCTCCTACCTGATTCTTCTAATATGTTGTGTCTTTATATGACTTTTTATATGGTCTCAAATCTTATTAATGATGAACCTCAATCACATAGGTAGGCTTTATAATAAAAAGACTCAAAGAAGTAGGTATTTCCGATGAATGAAGAAATGTAATAGATAAATAAGAAACATAAATGGGATGTTTGTAACAAACCAACTAATTCCAAATTAATTGGTTAGAAATGGATCTTTGAAATAAATGAGGACAACACTGCGGGATGTAAATCAAATAAAAATCTAGGCTAGTTTCCAAGGGAATCCTTAAAAGAGAGGGAATTGATTACGATGAATTATTTTCCCTTTTTCCTTAAGCATTATTTCATTCATCTTTTGATAGATTTTTCAACTTATAAAGACTTTCATATAGAGCAGTTAGTTGTTAAAACTGATTTCCAGCTTGCTGATTTGAATGAAAAGATTTATATGATACCTCTTGATGATTATCCTGTTGAGTTCAAACCAAAGAAATTATGCCATTTAAATAAATCTTGGTCTGGACTGAAACAATCCTCATGGAAGTGGTTCTTCAATTTTGATTCATTTTTTCTAGGTAACAAGTTCATTATCATTTATTATAATGCCTTCTTTTATTTAAACTCAACTAAAACATACATCATTTACCTACTATTGTATATTGATGGCATGATCATAATTTTAAAAGACATAAATATGATCTTTATTGTTAAATCCCAATTGAAAATTAAGTTTTCAATGAATGACTTAGGTGTTGATAAGAAAATCCTAGGTGTTTAAATCATTAGGGATAGAATTCATAAACTACTTTATCTATCTTAGCATGCTTATATTTTCAAATTTATAAATAGGTAAATGTTGGAATCTCTCATTCCTGTTAATTTCCTGCTTGAACAACATTTTAAATTGTCCTTGAATCAATCACCTACTGCTGAAGTTGATATTGAATTTATGTTTAGAATTCCTTATTCTAACATTGTTGGTTGCAAAGCGTATTCTATGATTTTCTCTAGAACTGATTTTTCAGTTTCTATCTGCACTATATGATGGTTCATGGGCACTCCGGGGAAGCTATAATGGTATTCCCTTAAGTGGATCTTGAAGTATCTTTCTTTTACTTCTAATACTTCATTATTCTGTGGTAAAAATGTGGATACTACTTAAATTATTTGTGGTTTGGTTGATGCTAACTATACTATTAATGTTGACAATTGTAAATCCTTAACTATTAATGTGTTTACTGAATTTGGAGGTTTCATTTCCTAGAATTGAAATATGTAATATATTGTTGCACTTTCAACTACTGAATTTGAATACATATCTTTAACTAAGGTAGTTAAAGAAACTTATCGATTGAGAAGTTATGGCGGTAGGGCTATATCTAATACTAGACATAGTTAGCTTAAGGTAGATCTACAGGTTAGTAGTCATTCTCATTCCCAATAAGATATGGTAAATATTAATGATATTGATCAAAAAAGCAGTGTAATCAGATGCATGGAACTCATCATACATTACCAATACAAAAATAAAATTTACATGAAAAGTGAGTCTCAATATCAGTATCATTAGAATCATGATAACCCTCATCCACACCTCCTACAGAAACACCATCACCACCTCTCACACTGTCAACATCATCATCGACATCTACATCCGAACCAGCACCATCACCGGGTCCAGCACTAGGTCCGGCTCCGACAGAAGAATATACATTAGAAGAACTCATCAAAATCAAAAAGGCATCAACCGTTGCAGCTGATTCTGGTGGAAGTGTAGAAGAAAGGGAAGACATAAATTTCGTCATATTTGTAGTTATCGCCTGTTCTGATTTTTGACTTACTTCTTTGATTGAGGAATTCATTTGTTCCACTATGACAAAACCAGAACCGGTACTCGAAGAAGCATTAGTAGACCAGTATCGAGATGGTACAATCTTCTTCCCAGGTCGACAACGCACTCTACCCTGATGTTCATCTCCTAATACCTGATGTAGATGATCGTTTGGGCCCAAATTGTAAGGTTATTTTTCTGCCAATGCCTCTAAATCATTCTATTGATTGATATATAACATAAATTAAAATGGTAAAATAATATAAGGAATTAAATTCAGTAAAAATGAAATAAATTGAAATATACTTACAATCGCCTTCTCGGTGTCGGTATATGGCATAGTACCATCTTTCTTTTTCCGGCTTTTACAAAACAAAGTTGAGTGAGGAACGCGACCCTCGATATTAGATGCCTTTTTCTAGAAAAAAACAAAGAAATAAATCAAAATTGGAAGTTAAAAAAATTACACTAAACAAAGCTAGATATTTTAAATGTTAAATTACCTACGTCTGCTCATAATCTGGTTATGAAGTGTGTCCGCGAGTATAAATGTGTTTCATTGCACTCTTGTTTGTTTTATTTCTGTTTGATTTATCCTATAAACAAATAATTATATAAATTCATTAACATAAATAAAACAAGTAATTTAAAATCGTTTTCAAATAAATAAATGAATATATATATAAATTTAACAAACACCTTAAACGCTGGACTCTTCCAATAGCTGATCATCTCTTTATATTGTGATATTGGGAAATCTTGAATCACCGGTACTTCTTCAAGCTCTGTACCAACTCTATTTTTCCAACCAAGATATAAATCATACTTATAGGCTCGCCACATTTCACCTAAATCCATTATCCTTGCAGCCTTTTCATTTTGTCTATCAGGAAAATTATATCGAAGCTGCAATGGACATAATATTTGTTAAGAAAATATTATAAATTTATATATATATATATATATATATAAGGTGATTAACATTACTTACCCAAATATCTACCCATGATTTGTCCTTTATTTGTTTTCCAACTGCCTTCCAACTTATCGGTTGAACTGGAATGATATTGTTGTGTCTAGCAAGTGTTCCTATAAAACTTTTACATTCCGTGCCATTTTTATTAATTATAGAATTGTCTTCATTGTAATCAACTATGATTTTCATGTGTCAATTACAAACCTCACGCATTTTTTTGCGGCCTCGTCATCTGGTAGAGGCTGGAGCTAATCATGAAACCAAAAATAAAAGAAAATAATATATATGAATTTATCATTAATCAGTAACAGTAATGTTTAAACAAATACCAGTAGATGGGGGATCTGCTGACCCCTGAAGTGTTGCGTCTGGAGGGGGGGCAGCCTCCATGGTAGGTGAGATATCTACAGGATTACTATGTATATTAGATGCAAAGTGTACTGATGGAGGCAGAAAACCTGATGGATAACCCTGTACAGATGAGGGTGGATATGGATATGGATATGGAAGTGGGATATATGGGGTCACAGTACCCTGTACAGTGGATGGTGGGAATGGAAAATGAGGGATGGGAGTCTAAGAACTACCATCCAATGTGGGTGTGGGAAAAAAGGGATACAGAAAAGGTGGGTATGGATAATATTGAGGTGGCATAATGAGAGGATGGCCTCCTAGTGTCTCAAGCAGCATAGTAGTAGGCTGACCTGTAGAATCAGTACCCCCGGCCACAATATCATCCTCAGTGGCATAATCCAACCTTCTCCTCGATTATGCAGCCTAAAATAACATAGATGATAAAATAAAACGAATGATAACAAGATAAATAATATGAAAGACCATAATATTCAAACATAATTTGTACTTACATTGTTTACAGGAGGAGACCTACGTTGTTCGTTTCTCGGTATTCTTATACTCCTTCTAGTATCATCATAATCAGACATTTTGACCTGGAAATTTAAAATAATATTCTCAAATAAATAGAAATAATGAAAAATGTTAAATAATACAATTTTATCATAAAACAATGAGATACATTTTCATGTGTGATATTTATATTGATAAAATATCAAGACTTTTCTATGTTCAAGATTTACTAGAGAAGTGGTTTAAACATAAATTGGTGAGGCTATTAATAGTTTTATATTCGATAATGGTATAAAATATACTAGTTATTTTGATATCATGTATGTAAGTTAAAAAAAACACATACAATATTGTGATAATATCAGGTAAATACTTACAAATGTGTCAATGCTATGTGGGGTCTGTGACAATTTTTGGTTTACAATCTGTTCTAACAATTGCATCATTTGTATCATCAAATGAAACATTTGAATAAATACCGACAGGTTCATCCACAACATCACTGTCATCCATGACTTCATCAAAAATATTTCTAGGAATAACATCAACAATAACACCAAATTGTGGTTGTAACGGGTCACTTACATAAAACACATGTTTAGCTTGTGACGCAAGAATATAAGGTTCATCGGTACGAAGCTGGTGGTTCATATCAATCACTCTAAATCCACAGTTATCAATATGCATTCCTTTTTGTGTCATTGAATCAAACCACTTGCATTTCATCATTGTGACACGACCATGTGCATAGTAATCTAATAAAATGATTCTTTCAACAACACCGTAATATGATATATTTTCTGATCGAGGCTTCCTGTCTG
Organism: Viscum album; assembly: GCA_963277665.1. Taxonomy (NCBI): domain Eukaryota; kingdom Viridiplantae; phylum Streptophyta; class Magnoliopsida; order Santalales; family Viscaceae; genus Viscum; species Viscum album. The sequence goes on along the minus strand of OY728157.1, from coordinate 1,972,992,069 downwards.
ATGCACTCGCATAACAATCTGTTGTGGTGCTTATCGTTACACCGTCATGCTGTGTTGCCATTTTTTTTGCACAAATATTTATAACAAATTTAAATCCATTGACAACCATTGACTTACAATCACGTACCACATCGTTTGGACCAAAGAACAATGCTTTTATTTCATCTGATACTTCAATCATTGGTAGAGTTAAAACCTAAAAGATACCAACATAGAATATTAAATAGAGACATGTGATTATGTTATGAGAAGAAGAAAAAGAAATCTATTACCTTTGACTTTAACCAGGCAGCAAATTATTTGTTGTGCAACAGTTCCTTCCTCTTAATAGATAGAGAGCGATGTCTCTTTTTTATAATTTCTAAATGTTCTCTACAGATATGAAAGCATTAAAATGTCAGAAGATATAAAGAAATCACACAATGAAAAAAATACATATTTATTAGTTTACTTACTTGATATAATCATCAAGAACACCATAGTTGAATAATACTGTGCGATGTGCCATTTCCCACTCTTCCCTGCTTAAAGTACACAACGAGTACGATCCAGATATCCCCCCTGTTTGGGGCAGTGAAGGAAATGCAGGCTCAATGGGATCATATTGCTCATATTCAGTTCTCATTAGTCGATTAGACCTCGTAGTGATGTTATCCAAGTACGATGAACATAAATCCATGTATTCTTGTGCTAAATTGTATTTCACAATAGAGCCTTCAGGATGATATTTATTTCTCACACAATATTTCAATGTAAACATCATTCTTTCAGTATGATACATCCACCGACTCGAAATAGGACCACCAAAGATAACTTCTGTGGGAAGATGCACAGTCAAATGTAACATACATGTGAAAAAAGATGGTGGGAAAATTTTCTCCAAGTCGCAAAGAATAATCGGCGCATCTCTCTACAATTTCTAAACAACACTTCTTCTCAATCTTTTGGCACAAAGATCTCGATAAAATTGACATAACTTAATCACCACAACTCTAACATTATGTGAAAGTAAATGGAGAATGGAAATGGGAATCAACTCATGTAACAAGACATGGTAATCATGGGTTTTAAGAGATTTGAATTTCACATCTTGTGTATTCAACCTTTTTGAAATATTACTTGAATAACCATCTGTAACCTTCAAACTTTCCAAGACCTGAAGAAATTGTTTTTTCTCCACATTTTTCATCGAATAACAGGCAACAGGGACTTTCCACTTATTTTGACCAATTAACTCAGGATGAAGTCTTGCTCTTATACCCCAATCCATCAAATCACGACAACACCGCAAATCATCTTTTGTTTTGCCTTTGACATTTAAAATAGTAGAAAGTAACATCTCACAAATGTTTTTCTCGATATGCATTACATCCAAACAACGACGTAATAAATTCGATGACCAATATGGTAACTCAAAGAATATGCTTTTCTTTCTCCAATTGCTATTAGAATTCGAATTAGCATGCTTTCGCTTTCTGATATTTGATTGACTTTTGCCAAGAACATAATTCAAATCATAAAGTTCTTTAACAATATCAGTCCCTGGCATTCGTTGAGGTGTCTCATCTATCTTAATGGAATTATCGAACTGTCTCCGATTTTTCCTGTATGGATGATCCATTGGTAGAAAACATCGATGCCCTATGAAGCTGAAAGTTCATCGAAACTTTAATCTTCAGAAACGTGTATCTTTCATACAAATAGGACAGGATAATTTACCTTTAGTACTCCAACCAGACATCATTCTATAGGCAGGGAAATCATTTATCGTCCATAATAAAGTTGCACGAAACATAAAGTACTCCTTTCTGAATGCATCATACGCTTGTGCACCAACAATCCAAAGCTCATTTAACTCCTCTATTAATGGATGCAAGTATATATCAATATCATTTCCAGGATCACTGGGTCCAGATATCAATATACTCAGGATAGTGAACGGCTTCTTCATACACATCCATGAAGGAAAGTTATAAATGTGAATGAAAACAGGCCAAGTACTGTGTGTAGTATGCATTTGGCGAAATGGGTTGAAACCATCATAGGATAATCCCAATCTAACATTTCGTGGTTCGGCTGCAAAATCAGGATGTAACCTATCAAATTTCTTCCAAGACAACCCATCTACAGGATGCACTATTTCATCATTATCCTTATTTCTTTCATCTGCATTCCATCTCATATTCTTTGCCATTTGTTCTGACATAAATTTTTTTTGAAGCCTGGGGATTAAAGGGAAGTGCCACGTCACTTTCTGTGGTATGAAAGATTGAGATCCGTCTTTATTAGTCTTACACCTTGATGTGCCACACTGTTTTCACTGACTCAAGTCTGCATTCTCCTTCCAGAACAAACAACAGTCTTTGAGACAAGAATGAATCTTACTAGATAAAAATCCAAATTTGTTAACCAACTTTGATGCCATGTAATCATTTTCTGGAATACATGCATCATCAGGTAGTAAATCCTTAATAAATGTAAGGAGATAGTCGACCGTAGTATTACTAAATTCATACATTGTTTTCCCATGATATAATCGCATTAAAAACTCAAGTTTGCTCATTTTTTCACATGCTTGATATACTGGGTTATTTGCATCTTCCATCATCTTTCTAACACTCTTAACATCATCATCATGATTAATGGATTAGAACTGTGTTCTAGTATTCATTTCCTCTTGCACTAGTCTACATGAGGAGCTAGCTTCAGAAACAAAAGGAAACCGATCAGAAATCAGATTTTTCATACCAATATTTTCTGCTGAATCGATGTCATTCAACACTTTAGATTTTTCTCCATTGTGATACCACATATGATATTTTTTCTGGAAACCACTTTTAGTGATATGGTAACTCACTTCCTCATGATTTAACCAAGGTATTTCAACACAATCAAAACATGGTCATCGAATCAATCCGCCATCTGAATCATTAGTGAATGAAAATTCCAAAAAATATTGTAACTCCTTCTGAAATTCATCAGTGATCCGATCAATTTTGTACATCCATTATCTATCCATTCTGAGGTAGATAAACATACATTAAATAAATAATCTATAAAATGACTTAACATTATATGTATTGTTTCATAAGATATTAAGTAATCATCAATAACAAGTTAATAAAAAAATCATAACAAATATATTAAAATTATGGTTTAGGGAATTCATAAATGTTTTAAATTATAAAAATTCACGAATAGTCATAAATAAGTTCCAAGAATGAGGATTGATTATAGTAAAAAGATTTTATATGAAATTTAAGAGATAATAATAATCAATTCCCAAAAGTGTTTGGGTTAATTCATAATGAGTTGTGATGTTTTGTATTAAATCTACAAAGATTTATTGAAATTTAGAGACATTTTGAAAATATAAACCATATCATATACCAAGCATTAATATTAAATAATTGGCTGAGATTTACAATGGTAAGAAGATGAGAATAATAACTAGTATCTGAATCTATACTTTAATGATGGTGGTCACCTTAGAAAAGGGATATCCCATCAACTTGGTTGTTCCCACCCTTGCTCGTATCTATGAACTATTGGGTCAAATATAGGAATGAAGATCCCCACATCACCTCAGTGGTCCATTTAAATTATTGTATGGATGGGTGGTGAAGTGCTATCAATGTTATGAGTACCAGTATACCATAGTAGTCCCCCATTCTAACTTTCATCCTACCCTACTCTACATTGTTGTCATTCTACTAAAATCCTTGGGAATTTCTAGTGTGGTTGAGTTGTTTAGTGATTTTTCTCAGTTTTCTTTTATGCCTTACCTCGCACCCCATTGAGTAGTGGTAGATGACGGAAAATATAAACCATATCATATACCATAGTGTAAGGACGTGACGTCATTCCATTGTTGACTTTTAATCATGGAGTATAACACCACATCATGGTGAAGGAGATTGAAAACTCTTTATAATCTTCTTTTATCATACCCAACAACCAAAACAAACCAAATTACCTTTTTCACACTTGAAGGAACAACCCAAACACCTACATTTTTTTAGGGATAAAGTAGAACCTATGAACTAATTTTTTCCTAGGTTAGCATAACCAATACACTACCTTTTGATGGAGGCACAACCATGTGTGAGTTGAGTGATTACAACTCGATAAAACTTTACACTAAAAAGTAAATTCATTATAATGAATATAGAATAATTAAACTAATCAAACTTGTTGAGAATTATTACTAGTGTAGAATAACTGGATTTGAACCTTCACATGGTAGATATAGAAAAATTTAGCTTGGGCATTCTTTCAAGAGAAATGAGTAGATAAGAAGCATTAAAACCCATTGGTAAAATGCATTTAACATTGATTATCTAAATAACTGTCATTAATTTTTTTTATGTCGATTATAAAATAACTATCATCTAAATGCCAATATGAAATCCTATTTTTGTATTTGTGTTGGTACTTAAAAGAATGATCCTCCAAATATCCAATCTCTAAGAGGGTATAACTTTCAATCAACCCAAGACTAGTCAATTCCCAATACATCCATTGTTAAAAAGGCACTTGAAGTATAAGGCATAAATTTTCATGCCTAGTAAGGTGTTAATGTAGGGTATAAGAATTTATATACTCAATAGGGAACCAATGACATACCTCAAATCACAAGTGAATAACCAAGTGTAAGTGTGAACATGTATACTAATTAGCATGTTTAAATAAAAAACATTTTTAGGAAAATAACCAAAATAATATTAAAATAATTGTAAATAGGTAGTTGAAAGACAAATACAAGTTATATCAAGTAACTCTCTATACTAGGAAAATGCATATTAGAACTTACCTAAGTTTATATTCTTTAATGGGGATCATTATCGATGTCAATCTAGATATATAGAAATATTGTAAGACATATTGTCTAGGTTAGGTGTAGGGAAATATTATTGGCCATCCCACCCAGGTGCACTTCTGGATTCAGGTCCTAAGCCCATCCCATGGAATGGGGAAGGATTATACAAAGTGGAGGCCTCATCCCATCCCATGGAATAATTAAAGGGGTATACTCATTTATAACTCAAAATCATATCCCATGTAATTTACATGTACATAAATGGATAAAAAAACATGCTTAAGAATATATAATAAAAAGGAAAAATATAAACATACCCTTTATAGCATGATCATAATCATATACAAGGGTATTATATGAATATGGTTGATATAAAAAGGTAAAAATTGGATAAGTAAGGTTCTTTACATAGTGTAAATCCTAAATTTTGGAATTTATGACTAAAATATCCAACTTCTGAATTCTATAAATTTCAGAAATACAAAGTCTATTACACAAAACACTTAGAAATAGATTAATAATTACATAATAGTAAATAGAAACATAATAATTCTAGAATAGTAAATAGATAACAGAATAGTAAACAAATTAAACCATGAATACCAGAATACTAGATTAATTATGAGAATTATAATGAAATATAAACCATGAAATACCTGTGAATAACAGTCGACAGAATACCAGTCAACACACAAGAGCCACAAAACAGTTGAAAATAAACAAAAACCCCTCCTTGAACTTCTCCTGCAAACTGAAAACTTCCTAAACATAATAAATACTGCAAATAATATTCAAAGAACCCACAAAACAGTATCCACAAAATAGAAAACGCACTGAAAGGGTGTGGAGGAGGGGAGGAACCCTTCGGCCGATGCACTGAATGGATGAGGAACACCCAAATAAGGGTATGGAGGAGGGGAGTACCGCATGATGGATGGAGTAACCCTGAATGTAGAAGCCGATCCGCAATTGGAGAATCCGCGCTGTGGATGAAGGAACCGCGATGAGGGATGGAGGAACCGAAGCTGGTGAGGACAACGGGAGAGGACAGTAGCAAGTGAAATAGATGACAGCCACGAGGGAAGAGAGGAGGGTGTGGTGAGAGAGGTCGTCGGGAGGAGAGGTCGTTGGGAGGAGGAGAGGTCGTCGGGGGGAGAAGGGTTTCGTGGTGAGGGTTTCAAATCGGGGAAGGAGGATCCTGACAGGAATTAGAAAAAAAAAACAAAATGAAATGTGTAGCCATGGATGAAAATTGAACTGTGGGTATAACCAAGCTATAGCCACGGACTTATAAAACTGTGGCTATAGGTCCGTGGCTATAGCTTAAATTTCTAGTAGTGTCTCAATCACATGAATCAAAACAAGAATTAAAATATAGAATTATGTAAGAGACAGGAAAAGAAATGTTTTCACACCAAAATTACTCCAAAACAGTAGCTAAAATAAGAATTGGAACTCCCTTGACATGTGTGTAACTCCCTCACAACGAACGCCCACCGTTTAGCTCGACATCGGGAGGAGGAGGTAGCTCGGGTGGAACTCCTTCTTCATTCTTGACCCCCCCTATGAGGATAGAGGCCTCCAGAACTTCAAGGATGAGGAGGAGACTCTTTTAGGAATTCAAAATGGTAGATTTTCACTTCTAGTTTGAACTTTCTAAATGGGGTTCCCAAGGTTCCTTTTTATAGCCAAAATGGGAAGTGGTTTTGGGCACCCAGTTTTTGATAAACCACTTGGAGGATGGTTTTCTTCTACTAGACAATCTAATATCCCTTTTGAAAAAACTGGAAAGTTTATCCCCACATCTTGAATATCACCACATAAAGTTTGACATCATTTGGAAAATCATATATCGAGATGTTGACATATTACCGAACGCCACTTTTGACTTTGTGCATATTCGGTGTCTTGGAAAGATCAGTTCGGATGGGCCCCTTAGAATCCTAATCGGGATTGGGTTCCTTGAGATGAAATGTATATTAGTAAATTTTGGACCAGTCCACAAAATATCAGCCCATTTGGATTCATGGTCTAGTATAAGTGTGCATATTGATACACTGATGTGTTTGGATTCTGCGCAGTTTGGCTCATATTTCTTGGACTTCATCATGGGTCCTCCAAATCACCTCCACCTTCAATGATATTATCAAAAAAAGTAACATTTACATTTTTAACAATGATAAACATAAAATAAAAAAAACAAACATGAAGTGAATTTTGTTATTATATTTGTAATTTATTATACAAATTCAGTTTAATACAATGGTGTAAGGGTGAAAATAACACAGTAAATCATGGTATGATCACCGACTCAATGCCAGATTCCTTAGGCACATGCTCTACTATGCATAAGAACCCAAATTTAGGCCAAATTGAACACTTCCTACTAGTATGAGAATCTCCCTTCATTTGGGTGTACTCTTTTCATCTCTAAGGATGAGATTCAACCCCCTTAGATGCATTTGGATACACCTAAGAGACTCTGGTATAAGAAGACCCGAACTTACTACTATGAAGAGTTCATATAAAAAAGCATTTTAGATTACCCAATCATCCACCCGAATGAAAAGGCTTGGGATATTTATGGAAATCAAATTTAGTGTGGCCCAATTTTCAACATTAAAAGTACACCAACGGATTACGCCCTAAAGATGTCATAGGAGTAGATTCAGAAAGAAATTACACATTATTGCTACTACCACATTGATATTACTCTTGATTCCTCTTCTGAATAGATGAGGAACTCCAACTTTCTCATGTAGTAGTGGAGGTACCACTCAACCTGGTTAGACCTTCCATGTCTATCTCAACCATCACTGGCTTATCGACCACCTCAGTATAAGTCAGAAGGCATAAAAACCATCTTGGATCCAACCTCTGGTTTTAAACCCATATAAAACCACAATGCCTTAAGATAATAATTTATGAGGAGCTCAGGGGAAAGTTAGACCAACTTAGAAAATTGAGTCATATTCCATCAGAGAATGGTTCCCTTGCTCCAATGTCATGAACTCTCTAGACATCACCACCTTCAAGGTCTCTGGGTAAAAAAAAATTTTGAACATATCCTTGAACTTGGTCCAATTACTTACACATCTTATCCTATACAATGGATTCCCACTATTTATGGCCCACTCTCGTGAGCACATATGAGGAAAAATTGACTTTGAATGTTTCAGGGGTCCAACAAAAACTAAAGATCCACTCATTTATCCCCATCCATTCTTCGGGTTCCTGAGACCCTCAATCGCTATAGAATATAGGTGGGTTTTTCTTGTTAAACTCTTGAGCATGGTCCACTACTCGAGATTGATCTTTCTCACCTTCTCGACCTAGAGATTGAATAGTTCTAATACCTGAATCGATGAAAGTAGGGCCTATAGGAGGGTTGGCCTATAAATAATTTTCCATTTCTCCCTCTTTACAATTCATTTAAGTCTTGGGAGGCATGATTTTTTAAGCATGAAACACAAAACTCAATCATTATAAAACTCAACTTCAAGTAACATTGAATGAATAAAAAAATTCACCCAATTGCTCATAAACATGTAACAATAATAAGGATAAAAATCTTAAATACCAAAGGGGTGAAAACATAAAAAATATCAACATTTTAACCACTGCACATGGTTTCATCACACAATTTGTAATAACATGCTCCAACTATATGAATGACATTGGAAAGGTTTCTATATCCGGTCATACAGTTGCTGCACAGTTTTCCAGATCATGCACCTAAACTGCACAACTCCGGTTTCCTTTTCACTTCCACCCTGAAAATTTAAATTCCTTGAAATTACTCATGAGTTTCCCTTGAAACTAATTAATAATAATATTAAATCACGTCAAATCGTACCAAAATACTAGAGTGAAACCTAAAACCAAGACATAATTTCCAACCACCCATGGTAACTTGAGGCTCAACACAAAGAATAGTCAGCCAAATACTCCCCCACACTCACCTATAAAATTCTTATTGTCCTATCTCTATACCACCATTACTTCTCCAAATATCAAAAGGGATTTGCTACCATTTTTTAACAAACCAGTCGGGTCAACCTACTAGTCACATTAACTAGCCTACTACAAGGCCTGAAGCATGTTCCTGATTGCTACGAGATGGATACAAATGCTGAGGGTATCAGAAACAATCATTGAGAATGATTTCACCCTTGAAATCCCATAAATCAAATAATGGGCCCCATCCAAGAATCTGTCATGATGTAACCATATCTTGGATAACCATGTATAATAATAAAAAATTTCAAATATAAGAACTAAAATAAATATGGAATAATGTGATGAAAATAATTCAACATCCAAACACCACTTTATAAACTGAAAATAAAGTGATATACAAACATCATATCCATAAATCCCAAAATAAAGTGATGACCAGAGTGGATTATACATCAAAAATCCAAAATCATCTTTAAAGGATCCCTAAAATAACCCCCATGATCTAACTCATGATCCATGGTCATCACCAATCATCACACCATCAAGGATAAAGAAGGAATCAAGAAGCACAACCATAAGATATGGCTCCTTTCCCTTTAATCTATTTTGACAAAACGAAGTCTACATATACCCAAAGGGTGTTGCAGGGTGTGAGGTAAAATCACAATAGAATACCCCCATGAACCTACATAATACCTTTCACAATGAAAATCGTTAACACTAGTTTGAAAATACCATTTTAGAAATACTATTTTTGTTTATAAAAAAATAGTTTAGAATTCAATCCATATTCCATTAGTTTTATGAAACAAATCATTTCAAGAGGTAAGTTGGAACATGGAAACTAAAAATGAAACCAAAGGAATTCTAGTGTAAGAATCATCAGAACTAAGGCAATCAAGTGGAACATAAAGTGGAAATATGAAATGAAAACACACCTAAATAATGAACAACATGAGCTCTAACCTTTGGGTCATGTAAATAAAATAAAGGGGTATCCAAGTACCTCACTCATGGAACACTTTCCAACCTATGTGAACCTGAAAAAAACCCAACTTTGTCTTACCCTCTTAGCCTCACTAGGTGACATCCTTTAACCAGTGCATGAACTTCACTAGGGGGAACTAGCCAGTGAATTAATCTAAGATAGTTTATCACTCATCCCAATTACCAAAGAACATACTCAAGTTTCCCATGTAGAACTCACCAGTTATAAATTTTCACAACATATCCAATATCATATAAACATCTCAAGATCCACATCAAATCACTAAGGTGTTAAGACCATGAATGAAGAAGATGATGAGATCATAAGTGGTTGTGTCCTTTGGGACTTTTTTTAGACCTAAGAGGAGTTTTCTATATTGAGAAGCTAAATAATTGTATATGATTATTGTGTCATATTTTTTTCAACACATAAATAATGTTCAAACTCAATTGATACATTACAATTCATTTAAGGTGAAGTTCATTATGAGGTTATGGATTGATTGAAAGATCATGTGTGACACCCCATGTCATGGGTGTTTTATTTAATTTATCTAAAATTTTTTTGGATTAATTTTTTTTTAAATTTAAAAGTTTTAAAGAGGAAGGTTAGACAACATAGTTTGGAAAACCATGTGACAAACATGTTTTTCAGTTCTGTCATGGGACAATGTCATTTGGCATAGTTGGCGCACGACTTGTTAGCTCATGTAGGATCCTATGAGTAACCATGTAGAGGTCCTTTTTCTTAGGAATTGTGGAATGCACGATAATCATATGGTTTGACAAATCATGCAGGTAAATTGTGAGTTTCCCAAATTTAGGGGAAAAGGTCTTTTTTTATTTCCCTCTTCCTCTCCCCCTCCTCCTCCCATCACACCCCCTCTCCCTATCAGCTCCTGTTGCATTATCCCTCTTCCCCCATCATGCGGGCTCCCCATGGCTGATGAAATCTTCCCTCGCACCCCTCTCTCGATCACGTGACCCGGGCTGAACCCCCTCCCATATGCGACCTCCTGGAAACCCCCATGCTTCATGAACCTCCCTGTATTAAGATCCCCCCCTCACACATGAATCTAACATGATTTCTTGGTGATTCGGGGTCGAATATCTGAGGTAAAGATTTAAATTCCATATCCTTTCCATTTTTTTCCATTTTATCTCCCCCTCACCATGATTTGGTTTGGTTGAACCATAGGGGTTTCAACTTGGCTTTATTTTTTGGGTTTTTTGTGATTTTAGGGCTCCAAGGATCATTGCCTTACTTTTTTAAGCCTTCTCCATCGAAGGAGACATATTCTAGCTCACCCGTTGTTGATTCCATATAGGTTTTCCCATGTTAAAATTTTTAGTTTAATAACCATTGATTTCTTTCTTCCCAAAATTTATTTTTTAATTTTTTATGATTGAATTGCAATTTTTTGGGGATTTTATTATGGTTTGGATTGAAAGTAGCATGTTTTCATGTTTTAAAGAATTATAAACTTTTTTTAATGAGTTGTACTCACTGATTTTTTCTTAAACAGCCTGATTAGATTTTTAATAAGTGTATTGAATTTAAGAAAAATGTTATGGGGACTCAAGTTAATTTTTGAATTGTTTTACTTGGAATTTCAAGTGGCATTTTAAATTCCAAGTGTTGAATAATTATTTTAATTTTTTGTTTATGATAAATGTGGGATTTAAACTTTTTTTGACCTTATTTAGGTCATGTGATGGATTTGAGGAGTATGTTTAAAGCTTTGAAAGACATTTTATTAAAGTGGAGTGATTTTTAAATGTACTTCAAAGGTGGATTTTGAAATATGATGTTTCAAAAATGGTTTTAATAAATGAGATTTGAAATGTAAAAAAAAGTGACTTGGCTTCCCAAATCTATTTATTTTTAAAGGCATGGTTGAAACTTTTAAATGGTTGCTAGAACGCTTGTGACACCCATTAGTTGAACCTTTTATTTATTTCACCCATGAGGTTTGACTTTTATTATTGTGAGGGATGTATGGTGTGAATTGGGGCTGTGTCTATGAAAGGGAATAAGAGGTGAGGGTGAGATATTGTTATGTTTTGTTGCCTTCTTTGATCATTGTATGTTTGCTCACCCTCACACTTTTATATTAGTCATGAGAGTATTAGGTCACTAAGTAGATTCTAGAGGAGTGAAAACCTATAGTTTAGCTGGTCAAGCTAGGGGAAGTTTTGTGGGTTGCTAAGGCTCCCGTATTGTGGTTATTGAGTTCCTCCCTCTTGGGATGGTGTTAGGGACCAAATATTTTGATGAGACTACCAGGATGGATAGGTTCTTTGAGGTTGACCTAAAGTTGTTATCGCTGGTTCAGGATAGAATTACTGGAGTGCCTAGGGTAGATCCCACGACACTTTCCCTTGATTGGTGGTTGATGTTGGGGTTTATTTTCCTATTCTTGGTTGTTCTCCCCTGCATGTATAAATTATGGTACCCTTATGTTTGTTTACTTTCATTATCTGTTTCTCTACTTGTGGTACCTTCTTGTATCTCGCTCTATCCTCACGCTTGATTATTTTCTTAAAATGGGTTTTAAAATGGTTTTGGAATCTATTTTAATTTAATGTTTTTCATCATGGATTTTTAAATTTTTTCAAAATAAGTGTTTTGGTTTGAAAATGGATGTGCTTGAGAAAATGGATTTCAAGCGATTTTTTTCATTTAATAAAATAAAAATAGAAAACCTACTTTCATATGGTATTTCAATTTTGTAGAACCCAAAGACTTTACTATATTTTCCTTTTAGAATAAATTTTATTTTTTTATAGATTTCAAAACACATAGTACATAGTTAATTTTCAATGCATGCAACACCCAATTTAAACAAAACACTATTTAGTCATGTTTTGCACAGTCGATCAAATTCTAACACTCTTAGAGAATTTATATATAAATTTATATGTGTTGACCTTCTTGTTTTAATGATCATCAAATCAAGTTTATTATGATACTAATGAGTTTTATGTTTTATAATAACATTTACAATATAAGACACAAGTATCACCGCTAAGGAAGTCTCACCACCAAGGAAGTCTCACCACCAAGCATGTATCACCACTAAGAAGTCTCACTGTTGAGATGTAAAATCAGATAAGTACTAGGATGACTCATCTTCAGCACGATTCACCACCAGAATGAAAAATTCACTAAGTGTTAGAAGGATTCATCACCACAGTGGAGTCACCATTGAAATAACCTTATGTCAAAATGGAAATTTGATGAAGTGTTGAAGACACCTACTTCTGAGAAGAGCCACTGCCAGACTCTATCTCACCACTAGACTTAAACACCACTAGAAAGTGTCACTATTTAGAAGATTCATGACTAGAGATAGTCACCGTTCAAAAGACTCAACGCCAGTGTTTATGTTTATTTTGAATTAAATACATCTAACATATACATTATTGAATTCAATGATCAAACTTATTTTAATGATTGTTCTTAATTGTTTGATAGAGATGCATTAAAGAATGTTTCATCCCTAAGTAACATGATGCAGGATATCTGGATTCTCACATGGATACTCATGCATGCTGCTAATAAAAGAGGACAAATACTCCCACATATGTGTGATGGTAAAGAAAAACGAACACACCTGTAGATGATAAACATGTAGATATCTACACACGTGATGCAAGATGAACCATATTGCAAGAAAAAGCTGAGAAATTACATGTTTTTTCCTTCCTTCACACATTTGTGAAAGAGTAGAGCTTACAGAACAATGATTTTAGGACACTCTATTCTATAAAAAATTTCAAAAGCATGACTCAAGTTTCATTTCAAACTACATTCAAGAGTCATGAACTATAGAGCATATCAGACAAAGCAACATGATCTCTCTATATATTTTATTTGCTTGGTTTGTTTATTTATCATTACATTATGATTAGTGTGTGAATGCTCTATTTTTCTATACACAAATTGTCTCTTTCTTTAAATTGAAAGATACTTAGATATCTTCTCAAATATTTTTACCTGTTTTCCCACATGTTGTGGTAGAGGTCCATTTATGGCATGTTCTCTTTTGTACTCCCATGAATAATATGGAAGAGGTCCATGTGTGGCTTGGATAGATTTCATACTATTATAGTACCCAATCCAGGTTGTGGATCAACATTTATTTTATATAAACTTCTTGGCACCAGGTGATTTCCAAGTGGAGAGGACTAAGTCTCAGCTTAAGATTGAAACTCTGGTATTCAATTACTCTGTGTGTTTTGTTTCCTTTATTTTATGTACTTTAAAACCAAATTTATTTTTACCTACAAGAAAAACCACTACTTTGATAGTTAGTTTTAATTAGTGTTTATATATGGTTTTGATCAAGTAAGTTGATTTCAAAAGTTAAAATAGTTTTCATAATTATTTTAACTGAGGCCTAATCAATCTTTGAGAAATATTTTAAAATATTGAATCTTATATCAAATATTCTATTTTAACTAACTGAACTATTTTATTTAAATTGTGGGATTTTATTTAAATCCATTTTAATAGAAATTTTTATTGGGCACTCAATTCACCCCCTCTTGAGATACTAAATCTGACTAACATTTGGTATCAAAGGATTCAGCTTTGATATCAAAGTTTTCAAAACTTTTTCAACTATGATTTTATTTATTCTTTAAAGATCTTAAATTTATGTTAGTTATAAATTTAATTATTTAAATGGATAATAGACAATAAGGTTTTGCTAACAAAAAACCTCCTTTTTTCAATTGAAATAATTATGCTTAGTGGAAAATAAAAATTAAAATGCATATATAGAGTATGAGTTTTGAGATTTAGATTGCTAGAGAAGATAGATATGAACTTCATGCATCTACTAGAGTTATATGGGATGAATATTATAAGCATGATTATAAAAATAATTTCAAATCTATGAATGCCCTGTATTTTTCTTTAGGATATGATGAGTTCAATAGAATTTATGCTTGTAAAACTTCCTTTGAGATTTGGGACACACTAGCTATTTCACATGAAGGAACAAACAATGTTAAAGAGATGATATTGAATACATATACTATTAAGTACGATACTTTTAAGATGAATCCTGATGAATTAATTTTTGATATGTATCTCAGGTTCAATGAAATAGTGAACACCGTGAGATCTTTGGGAAATCTAGTGTCTGACAAGGATCAGATTATGAGACTACTCAGATGCCTTCTTGAAAGATGGAGAGATACTTCTATGTCAATCAAAGAATAATTAAATTTTAGAAAACCAATATTTAAGTAATTAATTGTTAAGTTAATGATGTAAAAAGAAGAACTGAAATCTAATAGATGAGTGGATGATGAACCCAAAATAAATTCAGTAGCTTTCAATTCTACCACATCCAAACAAAAAGTGAAAGAAAAGGTTCAAACTGAATGTTTTAGTGATGATGAATCACCACCAGATAGTGATGAGAATATGGCCCATTTGTCCAGAAGATTTAATAAATTTTATAAGAAGAAGAAATTTTTTAGAAAGCCTAGTTATAAAGTAAAGTATGAAAAAAAGGTATCTGGAAGAGAGATTGGAAAAATGATGACAATACAAATGAGATAACCTATTATGAATGCAAGCACAAAGGACATGTTGAGAAAGACTATCCAAAATTAAAGTGCAAAAATAAATATGAGGAAAAGGACAAAAAGTTCAAGAAATCCATGAAAGAAACTTAGATTGCCTCTGTAGACAACTCTAGTGACTCAAACTCTAGTCCTGAACAAAAGTCTAGCCGAGCCAATATGTGCTTCATGAAAAAAGTCTCTAAGGTACCTACAGTATCCATTGTCTTACATGTTCTTAATTCTGATCACTCTGAAAGTGAAAACAATGAAGATGATATTTCTCAAGAAGAAATTTTTGAATATTTTAGAATGCTAGAAGATAATTTTAATGAATATAAGGATAAATATAATGTCCTGAAGAAATAGAATGGTC
Organism: Viscum album; assembly: GCA_963277665.1. Taxonomy (NCBI): domain Eukaryota; kingdom Viridiplantae; phylum Streptophyta; class Magnoliopsida; order Santalales; family Viscaceae; genus Viscum; species Viscum album. The sequence continues at coordinate 1,972,976,347 of OY728157.1, read as the reverse complement.
TGTTTGCAAGTATTAAAATTGATCAAAACAGAGAAAGAGAAAAATTCTCAGTTGTTAAAGGAGAATATTGAACTTAAGTTGTATAACGAACAAATGAAGAAGGTTTTAGAAAGGTTTACCAAAGGTAGAGGAATGATTAATCATATTATAGGTAAACATATTGCTCCAAAATATATTACAGGTATAGGATACCATCCTGGAAAAGAAGAATAGTTAAGAGCACATTTATACCTAAATCTAATTCTAAAAGTTCTTCTACCAGTTATTTTTATAGAGGGCTAAAAAAAGTGTTTATTTCAAAAATATTATAGTCTGTTTATAAGAGACCTATTAAAAAATTGTGGGTTCCTAAAGCCTTGATTACTAACACATATGGACCCAAGAAAATATGCTTACCAAAATCATTTCTTGTATAAATTTTGTTTTGTCGTAAATTTGCTTGAAGAACTCCTGTAAAAGTATATGATATTTGGATAGTATAAGTTCAAGGTATATGAAAGGAGACTACTCAAGTTTCAATAGCCTAAAAAGGTTTATGGTGGTCATATCACTTTTGGTGATAATGATAAAGGAAAAATCATTGGCCTTGGCCATATTAGTAACACCAATTCTATTTTAATTTCCAAAGTACTATTTTTTATGGTTTTAAGTATAACTTTCTTAGAATCTCACAATTATGTGATGATGGTTTTCAAGTTAAATTTAAAAATAATGCATGTAATGTTTTTCATTCTAAATATTATTTAGTTTTTACTACTTTAAGGAATTAAAATGTTTATGTTGTTGATCTTAATTCTTTAATTTTTTAAAAATGTTTCATGTTTGAGTACCTTTTATAAAGAATCTTGGCTTTGGAATAAGATGCTAGGACACAGTAATATTCACTCACTTAGGAAGCTTACTAGGAAAGGTTTTTTCAAGGATCTACCAAAACTAATTTTCCCAAATGACAAAGTTTGTAATCACTATCGAAAAGTGAAAAAACACAATATTTATTTTAAATCAAAAAAAAAGTTTCAACTTCTCAACCTCTTGAGTTGGTTCATGTGGATTTATTTGGGCCATCTAGAATTTCTAGTATAAATGGGAAGCATTATGTTTATGTAGAAGTAGATTACTTTTATAAGTATGCTTGGGTGTTCTATTTAGCTCACAAGAGTGAAGCCTGTTCTTACTTTACCAAGTATTTTAGATCTGTAGAAAACTTAAGTGGACTTAGAATTAAGTCCCTAAGAAGTGACCATGTACATGAGTTAGAAAATCAATAATTTGAATATTTTTTCTCACAAAATGGCTATAATCATAACTTCTATACTCCTAGGACCCCTTAACAGAATGGAATTGTAGAGAGAAGAAATAGAACACCAGAAGAGATAGCCTAGACTATGCTAAATGAATATGACATAGCTATCTACTTTTGGGCAAAGGCTGTAAATACAGCTTGTTACATAATCAATAAACTTTTATTTAGACCTATCTTGAAGAAGACACCTTGTAACGACCCAAAATTTCATTAATGAAAAATCCTCTTGATCTGATTAAATGTCTTAATATGTGAAATGGTTATATAACATATGCACTTAGTTTGTTTTATGTTTTTGGATTTTAAAATACCATTACGAATTGTGACCGTTTCTAATATAGTCGTTGAAGATTGATCACACGATTAGTATAAAAATAGGGTTTTAACAATCCAATTTACACAGAAAAAGGAAGTGATGGCCTCATCTAGTAGAATTGCTCTATACGAAGCCCATTTTTCGGAGCTCGGAAAAGAGGTGGCATCATTGGGCTTCACTCTTGACCAAGCCCAATATGAGCTTCAACACGTTAAGCTCGAACAGAACCGTCTATAGGAGAAGTGGAGGTTGATAGAGATCACCACACATTCAATATTATCTAAGCCACCCCAAGAGTCTGTCACCATCATTCACCTTACCCTTAGGTCTTATATGGATGTTTTAAGGGGTTATGTAACAAACCCCTAGAAATATGATTTTGTGAATGAATTTTTATAGAATAAATAATGGACATTTATTTTTATTATTATTACATTATAAATAGTTTTTTAAAGCACAAATAGTATTTTTAGTTAATATTCAACTAAGAAATCTATTTTGATGAATTAATAGATTTTTAAATTAAATAATATTTTAATAAATTATTATTATTATTTTTAAATTATTATTATTTTAAATATAAATGATCATATAATTTTATGAATGCAATTTTAATTTTTATTAAGGTTTGAAATCCATTTTTGTCAAAACCCATGAATTTTCAATAAATGTCGATTTTTATTTTAAAAGTGGAAATTAAAATATTTAGAAAATTATTTAGATAAAATTAATATTATTTTTGGAATCTGGATGTCTAAATTATCCAACGGTGAATTTTTAATAATTTTCTGAGACAGTCGAATTTTTGGGTAAAAATTAAATACTGTTTAAATATATAATGCATTTTATGACATCATAATGAACCAATAGTGTTGTAATAAAATACTATAAACATTATTTTCGGCCAATATATGTTTTACCATTAAAATAATGTTATTTTTGATTTTTTTTTATTTATTTTTCAAAGCTTTAGTGGACCCTCCAAGACTTATAAAACATTTTATCTTTTTAAATTGTTTTCCTTGAGAGTGTGACTCACCTCCACATAAGTAACCCTATTATTTTAATAATTTAAGCCATTTAACTTATAAAATATTGTTTTCCAATCCCCTTTGGCAAAAACCATGGGAAAAAACCATGGGATGGTTTGTGTTTTTGTTTAGTTTAATGTGAGGTGTCCCAAACCTAAGTAATAAAGAATTCCCTCTCCATTCCTATATAAACCCACCCAAGCTCCCACTTCCTCCTCACTCAAAGCCTTTATAGTTCGTCCAAACTCTTCTATACCCTCTCTAAAATCCTCCCAAGGTGCCCCAATATCCAAAGAATCCTCTCTCAAGCCTCTCTCAATCCTTTGGAAGCACACTTCCAAGTAAGGGATTTCTTCTTTTCTCATTTTTGTCCAATTTTCTTAATGTTGTTATGAACTTTTAATTTCAATTATAAATGTTGGGGTATGATTTTTCACCTCCCCCATAATGCCCTCTTCATGTTTGAATAATTATAGACCCCCTTTCTCTCTCATTAATGCCTCCCATGTACACCCGTTACTATGCCGAAATTCTGAAAGAAATTTATCTCTCCTCATTTACTTTCAAGCAATTATTTTGTATCGTGAATCTAAATTCCATTAAAATTATTGAAAAATGTATCTATATTACCCCATTAATTTAAATTTCATGTATATATTATGAGACACCCCTTTCTCTCTCATCAACCATTTTTATGAATTCTTACGTCACGTCGTTACGTTGCCGAAATTGCACCGATTTTCCAAGACAATGTCATTGTGTAGTGAATACCATGCTCATTTATCTATCAAGGGTATTCAACTTTATGAACATTTGATTATTGATTATAAAGCTTAATGTATGTATTCCACATCCCTTTATCATGGAATAAATTATAATGATTGATTCCATGTTGTATGATCCATGTGGCACACTTATGCATGAAATGAAATGATTATGATAGGTGCACCCTGATAGTGCTCCAATGCATTGAGTAAAGTATAGTATCCTGATACATCATGTGCAATGGGTGTTGAATCATGCTAATTAAAGTGCAATGAGGGGTTACTCATGCTTCATGTGCAATGAGGTTTTACTCATGCTCCATGTGCAATGAGCCTTGGCTCATGCTAATTCCATGTTAAGTGTTGTTGTCACATTTCCATGTTATGATTATCATGATTTATCATGCCTTTATGTTCATGTTTATCTTTTTCTCTATTGATATGCCTATTATCTAACATGTATTGTTTTCCTCATGTTTCTCCATGTTTATTCCCTTACTAGTATTTATAGCTCACCCTTTTCTTATGCATGTCCTCAGGTTATCCTATGCAATGCTAAGTACGTGGGAATGTAGTGGTCATGTAAAGGAATTTTTCAATAAATATGTTGCATGTTTTATGTTCTAAGTTGTTATGTAATGATCCTAAGCCCCAAAGACACTATACCTCTCAATCTTCTATATTGTATCAAGTGATGTTTATGTAATAAATCATATTTATGTGTGTAATAAAAAGCAGGGTTGTCATAGTTGGTATCAGAGGATAGGATTAGTTATTTTTGGGATTAGGATTAGGAAACCCTAGTGAAGACTTAGAGACAACACTATGTATAATAAAGAAATCCCTAAGTTTTGTTGAATATTGAGTAAGTGGTTTATCAAGAAAATACATCCATGTATGGATATGAGCAGGTAGAGGCGGCTCTGGCACAGATGTATCCTAAGGGTAAAACCCGAAAACACCACTTTGAGCTAGACTCGAACAAGAACTAGTGCACAACAATGGGCCTAGTTGAACACTTGGTTATGACACTCCCAGGGGATATGCTTTAGTAAATTCATAAGCTTAGTATGAACCATTATAAAGGGAATAAAAAAATGCCCCTAAGAATATATGTTAGAAAGTAGATCATGGATAACATAGATTGAATCCTATAGATACATAAGTTAAGGAAGTAAAAGTAATTTATAAGTCATCCTTTTTTTTTTGAATTTCCCTTTATGTGTTACCCCTAATAGTCCTTTTTTCAGCCAATGGATAGTAATAGGAGGACTCGATCTAACAACCAATGTGAAGATCAATGCAATGATTGTTCTAATGAGATGCGTAATCCAATGGGAGAGGGAATCACAAACTTTGTCATGATTCTCTCTTAGTTAACTCAAGATTTGAATAGAAACATGGGTCAAGAGGAACGTTCAACCCCCCTTAAGAAAGAACAAGTCGCTATCAAGAGCTTCATGAGATAAAGGCCTCCTACTTTTAATGGATAATATGATCCCTCAATCACTGAACAATGGATCAAATCCATTGAAAAGATCTCATCCATCCTTCAATGTTCTAAACAAGAGAAGGTTCTTCTGGATTCTTAACGTATGGAGAGTGAAGTCGATCAATGGTGGGCATTGATCAAAAATAAGAAGCCTGAGGAGGAGATCGATGCATTGGAATGGAAGTATTTCTGGAATATATTTTTCAATAAATATTTTTTGCGCACCCTTTGATATAAGATGGAAAGGGACTTCCTTTCCCTCAAGAAAAAAGATAATGAATATGTCGGAGCGTAAGAGGAAAACTTCACAAGGCTTGCATGATACGCTTCCAGCTTTTTCTTTACCCCCGAATGCAAGGTTGACCGCTTCTTTGGTGGGCTGAAACCTAGCCTGCGGAAAGTTCTGGCGATCTGTGACTTCGACAGCTATGAGGAAATTGTCCGATGTTCCCTCAAGGTTGAAATAGAGATCGGAGAATCTCAGGGGTATCATGGGGATAAGAAGAATAAGGTGTAATTCAATGTTGGTGGTCTGATGGATAAATCTAATGGTTCTAAGAAGATCCAGTACCCCACTTTCCAAAGGTGCGGAAAGAAGCACCCCGAAAATTGCCTGAAGGGGTTGAGGAAATGCTTTAGGTGTGGAAGAGAATGGAACCTAGCAATTAATTGCCAACAAGAGAAACCCACGGCTACGACAGAGGAGAGGAACACTCTGTTCGACTCTCAACATGTTATTCATTGTTACAACTACAAAGAACCAGGGCATCTTGTAAATCAGTTCCCTAAGACAAGGGTTTTCAGAGGCAACCAACAACCTCCAAGGCAGCAAGGATGAGCTTTTTCCATCACTACCACCGAAGTGAACCCCGACAACGAAGTGGTGACAAGTACACTAGTTAATCATTCAAGAATAGAGAATGTAATTTTTGATTCAGGTTCTACACATTCTTTTATATCTCAAAAGTTTATTAGAACAATCCCAACACCACCAAAAATCATGAAAGTAAAGATGTCGGTGATTACGGAAAATGGAGCAATCATTGCATAGCATGAATATAACTCCTCCCCTGTTATAATCAGTGGATTGAACTTCCCGGATAACCGCTTAATACTTCCTCTGGTTGAATTTGATGCAATTATTTGCATGGATTGACTTTCCTTATATAGATCCAACATAAATTTCTGTGAGAGGGAAATCACTCTCCATGTGGAGAATCAACCCCCCAATTCTGTACAAGTGCAAGGAGGAATATGAATCTTCTTTAGCTCCATCATCTCAAGCATGTATATTATTGACCTATGAGCATGCGTATCTAGCTCATATGATTGATTCCAAGGAAGCAACCATCCTTTAAGACATGCCTATTGTGAGGTAATTCATTGAAGTGTTTCCTGAGGAATTGCCTGGTCTTCCTCCTAGAAGATATGTTGAATTCTAAATTGACCTTATACCTCAGGCATTTCCAATATCCAAGAATTTATATAAAATGGCTATTGTGGAGCTTGAGGACCTGAAGAAACAACTACAGGAGAATCTGGATAAAGGGTTTATACACCCAAGTGCTTCACCATGGGGTGCACCAGTCCTCTTCGTTAAGAAGAAGAATGGGTCAATGCGCCTTTGCATCGATTATTGTGAGCTTAAAAAAATCACGATAAAGAACAAATATCCTCTTCCACAAATTTATGACTTATTCAATTAGAAGCGTGAAGCACAATACTTCTTCAAGTTAGATTTGCGGTTGAGATATTATCAAGTAAGGGTGAAGAAGTAAGATATCCCCAAGACTTATTTTCGTACAAGATACGGGCACTATGAATTCATAGTAATGCCTTTCAGACTCACTAATGCTCCATAAATATTCATGGACTTGATGAATAGATTCTTTAGAGATTACCTCGACAAATTTTTGGTAGTATTTATAGATGATATTCTAATATACTCAAAAACCAAGGAGGATCATGAGGAGCATCTAATAACTGTACTAGAGACCTTGCGGAAGGAGAAGCTCTATGCAAAGTACATCAAGTGTGAGTTATAGTTTAAGGGGGTCTTATTCTTGGTCCATATCATCACAAGCAATGGGATATCTATGGATCCCTCAAAGACATCTATAATAGAGGGATGGATGAGGTCAACATTGGTAACAGATATCCGTAGCTTCTTGGGGTTAGCTGGATATTATCGACGATTTTTGAGAAATTTCTTACAATTGTCCAACCCTCTTACCAAGTTAACTCGAAAGGAGGTAAAGTTTTCTTGGAGTGATGAATGTGAATAAATCTTCAAGGAGTTGAAAAGGAGGCTTATCATTACGCTTGTGCTCACACTACCCACAAGTGGAGAACATTTTGTGGTATTTAGTGATGCTTTGAAGAAGGTCCTGGGATGTGTGTTGATGAAAAATGAAAAAATCATTGCCTATGCTTCAAGGAAATTGAAAGTTCATGAGCAGAATTATCCAACACATGATCTGGAGTTGGATGCAGTGATCTTCACTTTAAAAATTTGGCGGCATTATCTCTTTAGGGAGAAGTGTGAAATATATACAGACCAAAAAAGTCTCAAGTATATATTCACACAGAAAGAGTTGAATATGCGCCAATGAAGATGGTTAGAGCTAATCAAATACTATGACTGCTCAATCCACTATCACCCTAGGAATGTAAACAAGGTTGCAAATGCTCTAAGTAGAAATGAACCAGTGATTCTATCAGTGATGAGAATTCAAAATGATCCAATCTTCTTAGATTTGATGAATATGGACATGAGAATCATAAAGAATGGAACATCATCAATCCTTTCACAAATGATTGCTCAACTGTATCTTTGGGAAAGGATAAAGGATGCTCAAAAGGATGATGTGGGAATTTAGAAGAAGGTGGAAACTATCAGAAAAGGAAAATCCTTAGAGTTCAATGTCAATGAAGAAGGAATTGTGAGATTTGGGAGAAGACTATGTGTTCCATCAAGTCTGGAGCTGAAGAAGGAGATTTTGGATGATGCACATAGTTCAAATTTCTCCATCCACCCAGGAAACACAAAGATGTATTGAGATCTCTAAGATCATTATTGGAGGGATAACATGAATAAGGAGATCACTAAATATACATCGAAGTGTCTGGTGTGTCAGCAAGTGAAGGCTGAGAGACAAAAGTCTAAGGGTATGATGAAACCATTGCCCAAACTAGCATGGAAATGGGAGAAAATTACCATGGACTTTGTCACCAGACTTCCAAATACATCCAAAGGCAATAATGCAATCTGGTTTGTTGTCGATCATCTTACAAATTCTGCACACTTCATTGCTATTCGGGAGGATTTCTCATTGGATCAACTGGAACAGATATATATCAGGTAAGTGGTAAGGCTGCATGGAGTACCACTATCTATTGTATCCAATCAAGATACAAGATTCACCTCTAGGTTTTGGAAGAGTCTTCAACATGCTCTAGATACTAAGCTGAACTTCAGTACGACTTATCATCCTCAAACTGATGGTCAATCCGAGCGGACTATCCAAACACTTGAGGACATGCTGAGAGCATGCTCAATGGACTTCAAAGGAGGATGGGATCAACATCTTCCTCTAGTTGAGTTCTCTTATAACAATAGTTTCTACCCGAGAATCCGAATGGCACCATATGAAGCCTTATATGGGAATAGGTGCAGAACACCGACATGTTGGGATGAAGTCGGTGAGTGTAAGATGCTAGGACTAGAAATGGTCGATGAAATGGTGGAGAAGGTGAAAACCATTCAGCAGCATATCAAGGCAGCCCAGAGTCTATAGAAGAGTTACGCAGATAACTATCAACAAGTCCTTGAGTTTAAAGTTGGAGACATGGTGTTTCTACACATATCTCTGTGTAAGAAGGTCATGAGGTTTGGAAAAAAATGAAAGTTAAGTCCTAGGTACATCGGCCCCTTCAAGATTCTTGATCGTGTCGGGGTTTTGGCCTATCGACTATCACTTCCACCTACCATGGCCAAAGTACATGATGTCTTTCATGTATCCCTCTTAAGGAAATACATACCAGACCCTTCACATGTACTCTCTTCAGAGGTGATACAGTTAGAGGATGATCTTTCTTATGAGGACCAACCAGTGAAGATCTTAGATCGTAGAAAAGAAGTTCTACAAAATAATACAATGCCCCTCGTCAAGGTGTTTTGGTGAAACCACAAGTTTGAAGAAGCGGCGTGGGAATAAGAGGAGGTAATGAAGCAGAGTTACCCTCATTTGTTTTAGTGTGGTAAAAGGAAATTTCGAGGGTGAAATTTCTTAAGGGGGGAATATTGTAACGACCCAAAATTTCATTAATGAAAATTCCTCTTGATCTGATTAAATGTCTTAATATGTGAAATGGTTATATAACATATGCACTTATTTTGTTTTATGTTTTTGGATTTTAAAATATCATTATGGATTGTGACCATTGCTAATATATCCATTGAACAGTGATCACATGATTCGTATAAAAATAGGGCTTTAACAATCCAATTTACACAGACAAAGGAAGCGATGGCCTCATCTAGTAGAATTGCTCCATATGAAGCCCATTTGTCGGAGTTCGGAAAAGAGGTGGTGTCATTGGGATTCTATCTTGACCAAGTCCAAGCTGAGATTAAACACATTAAGCTCGAATGGAACCGTCTATGGTAGAAGTGGAGGTTGATAGAGATCACCACGCGTGCAATGTTATCCGAGCCACCCCAAGAGTCTGTCACCATCGCACACCTTACCCTTAGGTCTTATGCAGCTATTTTAAGGGGTTATGTAACAAATACCTAGAACTTTGATTTTTTGAATGACTTTTTATAGAATAAATAATGGACATTTATTTTTATTATTGTTATGTTATAAATAGTTTTTTAAAGCAAAAATAGTATTTTTAGTTAATATTCAACTAAGAAATCTATTTTGATGAATTAATAGATTTTTGAATTAAATGATATTTTAATAAAATATTATTATTATTCTTAAATTAATTTTTATTAAATATAAACGATTGTATAATTTTATGAATGCAATTGTAATTTTTATTAAGGTTTGAAAGTCGTTTTTGTCAAAACCCATGAATTTTTTATAAATGTCGGTTTTTATTTTAAAAGTGAAAATTAACATATTTAGAAAATTATTTAGATAAAATTAATATTATTTTTGGAATTAAGATGTCGAAATTATCCAACGGTGAATTTTTCATAATTTTCTTAGACAATCGAATTTTTGGGTAAAGATTAAATACCGTTTAAATATATAATGTGTTTTATGATGTCATAATGACTCAATAGTGATGTAATAAAATACTATAAACATTATTTTCGGCCAATATATGTTTTAACATTAAAATAATATTATTATTTATTTGTTTTATTTATTTTACAAAGCTTTAGTGGACCCTCCAAGACTTATAAAACATTTTATCTTTTTAAATTGTTTTCCTTGAGAGTGTGACTCAACTCCACATAAGCAACCCTTTTATTTTAATAAGTTTGGATATTGACCTTATAAAATATTTTTTTCCACTACCCTTTGGAATAAACTATGGGCAAAAACCATGGGTTGGTTTGAGGTTTTGTTTAGTTTAATGTGAGGTGTCTCAAACCTAAGTAATAAAGAATTCCCTCTCCTTTCCTATATAAACCCCCCCAAGCTCCCACTTCCTCATCACTCAAAGCCTTTTGAGTTCATCCAAACTCTGACCTCCCCTATCTAAAATCCTCCCAAGGCGCCTCAATCTCCCAAGAATCCTCTCTCAAGCCTCTCTCAAGCCTTTGGAAGCACACTTCCAAGTAAGGGATTTCTTCTTTTCTCATTTTTGTCCAATTTTCTTAATGTTGTTATGACCCTTTAATTTCAATTATAAATGTTGGGGTATGATTTAGAACCTCCCCCATACTACCCTATTCATGTTTGAATAATGAGATATCCCCTTTCTCTCTCATTAATGCCTCCCATTACACCCATTACTATGCCGAAATTCAGAAAGGAATTTCTCTCTCCGCATTTACTTTCAAGCAATTATTTTGTATCATGAATCTAAATTCAATTAAAATTGTTGGGAAATTTATCTATATGAACCCTTACTGTCCATTTCATGTACATATTATGATATACCCCTTTATCTCTCATCAACCATTTTTATGAATTCTTACGTCACGCCGTTACGCTGCCGAAATTGCACCGATTTTCCAAGCCAATGTCATTGTGTAGTGAATACCATGCCCATTTATCTATCAAGGGTATTCAACTTTATGAAAATTTACTTATTGATTATAAAACTTCATGTATGTATTCCACATCCCTTTATCATGGAATAAATGATAATGATTTATTCCATGTTGTATGATCCATGTGGCACACTTATGCATGAAATGAAATGATTATGAAGGGTGTGCCCTGATAGCGCTCCAATGCATTGGGTAAAGTATAGTATCATGATACATCATGTGCAATGGGTGTTGACTCATAATAATTCAAGTGCAATGAGGGGTTACTCGTGCTTCATGTGCAATGAGGGTTTACTCATGCTCCATGTGCAATGAGCATTGGATCATGCTAATTCCATGTTAAGTGTTATTGCCACATTTTGATGTTATGATTATCATGTTTTATCATGCCTTTATGTTCATGTTTCTCTTGTTCTATATTGATATTCCTATTGTCTAACATGTATTTTTTTCCTCATGTTACTCCATGTTTATTCCCTTACTGGGCTATATAGCTCACCCTTTTCTTATGCATGTCCTCAAGTTATCCTATACAATGCTAAGTACGTGGGAATGTAGTGGTCATGTAAAGGAAGTTTTCAATAAATATGTTGTGTGTTTTATGTTCTAAGTTGTTATGTAATGATCCTAATCCCCAAATACACTAGACCTCTCGATCTTCTATATTGTATCAAGTGATGTTTATGTAATAAATCATGCATATGTGTGTAATAAAAAGCATATTTGTCATACACCTTATGATATTTAGAATAGTTTTAATCATAAGGTTAATTACTTTAGATTTTTTGGTTCCAAATTATTTATTCTTAACACTAATGATAATCTGGAAAAAATTTCCTTCAAAAGTGATGAATGAATTTTCTTAGGTTATTCAACCTATAGTAAAGCCTATAGAGTTTTTAATAAAAGAAGAAAGACTATGGAAGAATATGTTAATGTCAAATTTGATGAGAAAGATCCCCATGATCCTAATACCTATTTAGAAAACCTCGAGGATGATTTATCTTCTTTGAATTTAAATTCAAAACCTTTTGATTCTGTTGGAAATAAAGTAGAAAAATCATCCAGTTTTGATGGACTTCCATAACTTGAACCTGAACCTGTAGAGAACCCTGAGGTGACCATCCCCTCTTTTTTCTGGAGCTATTAGGACCCTTAAGTACCATCCTTTAGATTCTATAGTTGGATACCTAGATAGAGGTACACAGACTAGGTATTCTCTAAGAAATCAGGTTGAACATCAATATTTCTTGTCACAAATAGAACTAAAGAACATCAATGGTGCAATTAATGATAAATTATAGGTAATGGAAATTCAAGAAGAATTAAATCAATTTTAAATAAACAAAGTATAATAACTTATTGATAGACCCAATGACACCTTAACTATATACGCTAAATGAGTGTTTAGAAACAAGGTAGATGAATTAGGCACAATGGTAAGAAATAAGGCTAGACTTATTACACAAGGGTATAGTAAAGAAAAAGTAATATAATATGGAGATACCTTTTCACTAGTAGCCATACCTGAATCCATTAGAATAATGCTTTCCTATGTAGATCATCTAGATTTAAAACTTTATCAAATGGATGTAAAGAGTGCATTATTAAATGGGTATATAGTTGAGGATGTTTTTGTTGAACAACACCTTGGTTTTTAAAATCCCCATTTTCAAAATTGTGTTTTCAAATTAACAAAGGATTTATATGTGTTAAAATAAGCCCCTAGAGATTGGTATGATATGATCAACTCTTTTCTTATTTCAAAAGGATTTTCAAAAGATATAGCTGATCCTACACTTTTTATAAATCGAATTTCAAAATATTTTTTAGTTGTAAAAATTTATATAGATGATATTATTTTTGGATCTTCAAAAAAATTCCTCATGTGATGCTTTTTAAATAATGATGCAAAATGAATTTGAAATGAGTTTAAAGGGTGAACTCAAATTCTTTATTGATTTTTATATTTTTCAAAATAAGGAAGAAATTACTTTAAATCAAAGTAAATATACTAAGGATCTTTTAAAATGTTTTAATTTGGATAGTACTAAGATTAGTGATACTCTATTGATTACCACCTATAAATTAGATCTTGATGAAGCTAAGAAACCAGGGGATCAAACCACTTACATAGGTATGCTTGGAAGTCTTCTCTACCTTACTTCTATCCGAATTGATATAATGTTTAGTGTGTTTATGTGTGCACATTTTCGAGGAAATTATAAAGAGTTTCACTTGATTGTTGTGAAAATAATTTTCAAATAACTCAAATATACTACTAATTTAGGACTGTTTTACCCAATAGAACAAGCATTTGATTTAGTTAGTTATTCAGATGTAGATTTTGGTGGATGTAAGTTAGATAAAAAAACACCTATGGAACATGTCACATTTTAAGTAAGTCTCTAGTTTCTAAGTGTATTAAGAAACAAAATTATGTTGTATTTTCTACTGCTAAAGCTGAATACATAGGTGCATGTAGTAGTTGTGCACAATTTTTTTGGATGAAACACACATTACTAGACTATGAATATCAATTCTGACATGTCCCTATAAACTGTGACAAAAAAAGTGCTATAAATATTTCCGAGAATCCCATACCACATTCTAGAACAAAACATATTGATTCAAGACATCACTTTTTAAGAGATCATTTTCAAAAGGGTGATATCACTCTTGAATATATTGGTACAGAACATCAAATTGCTGATATTTTCACTAAGCCTTTGAATTTTGAGAGAATGAATTGAAACACACATGAATTAGGTATGATCAATTTTGGTTAAGTTTAATTTTTTGGGACTCACCATTGTGAATATCTCACCGTTGTGAATTTCTCACTATTTAGGGTTCACACTTACCCTTTAAAAGTGTCAGTAGAAAATACAAAAATATGGATAGAATTTCTCACTATTAAAGATTTCTCACCGTTGTGACTTCTCACCATTGAAGATATCTCACCATTGTGACTTCTTACTATTGAATATTTCTCACCACTATAACTTCCTCACCATTGAATATTTCTGACTGTTGTGATTTCTCACCATTGAAGATTTCTCACCATTAAAGATTTCACACCATTTTGATTTCTCACCATTGAAGATTTATCACTATTGTGAAATGTCTCACCTTTAGAACTTCACATCATTGGTTTTCCATGAATTTGCAAATTTTTCACTTCTCATTTTTTAAACTGCAAGTTTTAAATTTTTTATGGTTTATTTAATTTATTATTCAGTTCAAATGTTTTCTGATTTTCGATTTTGATTTTGCGAATCCCTAAAATCCTAAAGGATATAAAATTATATTTTGTCTAAATTCCAACGTTCACCTCCTTCCTCACACCTTTTCCCTCGATACCTATTGTGAAAATTTCTCTCCCAACTATCGACCATCCTTTTGCCTTCGCCCGAACTAATAAAGCTGATCTCTATGGCCAAAGTGAAGAGTACTTCAGTGTTAGTTCCACTGGGTTAGATACCCTGAGTAGGGGGGTGAATTAGGGTATGACAGATTAAAACAACATCCCATATTGATCTTGTTTCGCTGTTAAGAAAATCTCTCTTCTCTCTCTTTCCTATAGAAAAGTATAAATAGAAACTAAATAATGTATAGGAAACAATGATTTTTACTTGGTTCACCCTCACTGGGATACGTCCGAGGAGCATACACCGGACATGTGCCGATGTACCATATCCACTAAAAGTGCACTGCTATTTACAAAGTTAAGGCTAGATCACTTCTATGCCCAGACTCATTACCTTTACAAATTTTAGTGTTAGCTCACAGTTTTCCCAAGGGTCACTCCCTATTTCTCTCTCTCTGTCTCACTACCGGTGGAGAGGATCACCTTCTTCATCTTCCTTTGCTCACTGCTCTGGAAAGGATCCACTCATAGTTTATAAACCTGTAGGTCACTTTATTATCATAAATGAATGCATCTTCCTCTGTATGTAGATGCTCTGTTGAAGTTCCACTTTTATCCACTGATGAATACAACTTTACCATTGATGTATCGGGAAATATTCCAACTTTTGCACAACCCTAGAATAACCGGCATGCTTCTCTATGCTTGGCGCGCTTCTCCAAACCTAGCGTGCAAGTGTCACCAAACCACTGGCATGAAAGTGTCACCAAATCAATTCATTTATGACACCAATTGTTGATACCAAATTGATACCAATTGCTAAATTGATACCAATTGTGGATTGATGGAAACCTTATCACACTATTCCAACACCACTCTTTTGATTTTATCGCGATCCTCAGCTATCGTGGTGTCTACTCATTGACTAATCACTTCTAGCATCATCAGATTTAAAAATCCCCCCCGTCTTCTTACAACTTCAATTCCTCGTTAGCCTTTCAACTCCCCTTATCTCACCACTCCACCTGTCAGCTTCTCCTTGTGTCTTTGATTAAGAAATTTTCTCCCTTCCTTATCCATAGTTTTTCCCCTGTGAGGAGTCACTATTTATCTCCCTTTTTCAACGAACCCAAAGGTCACTCCTCTGTGGTATGAGACATTAGAAAGAACACATATTAGCACAATAGAGAAAAACACACCATACCTTGGGGGGGTCCACAACCAAATTTTTTCAAGTGTGGGGAGTCGACTGGACTCTCAGAGATAGTCGATGCCTCTCAAAAGCTTCCTTAGGTAAGGCCTTTGTCAAAATTTCTGCAACTTGGAGTTTTGTAGGCACATACTTCAACTTCACGATGCCCTGCTCAACTTTCTTCTTGATAAAGTGATACTTTATCTCAATGTGCTTTGTCCTAGAGCGATGGATGGGAATATTTCTGAGATTTATAACACTTGAGTTATCGCAATGAATTCTTATTGGAGACTTCACTTCAACTCCCATATCATCAAGTTGTTGCTTCATCCATAATAACTGTGTGCAAGCTTGAGTGGATGCAATATACTCAGCTTCTGTAGTGCTCAATGAAATGAAATATTTCTTCTTTCTTAGCCAAGAAATACACAAACCACCAAGATAAAAATCACCTCCTGATGTTGATTTCCTATCATCCACTGAACCGGCCCAATCTACATTAGTATATCCCAATAAGTCTAGCTGATATTTTTCACTATATACCAAGCTGAAATCCACTGTTCCCTTGATATACTGAAGTATTATTTTTTACTGAAAGCTTGTGGATTTACTTGGTATTACTTTGATATCGTGATTCTTGGCATGTGGAAAAAACAATATCAAGTCTCGTCACTTTCAGGTACAGTAAACTCTCAATAATATTCCTGTATTTTGTGATGTTAAGTGCCTTTCCATTATCATCTTTTGATAATTTCATCCAGGTAGAAACTGGAGTCTTCATATCCTTGTAATTTTTCATTAAAAATCTTCTTAGAACCTCTTTAGAATATTTAGATTGAGAAATGAAAGTTCTATTATTTCCTTGTGACACCTGTAAACCAAGGAAAAATGTCAGCTCTCCAATCATTGAAATTTTGAACACACTTTTCATGAATTCGAAAAACAGTTTGCACTGAGCTTCATCTAATCCAAAACATATTATGTCATTGAAATAAACTAGAAACATCATCCTTTGATTACTGTCGTTGTTGAAATAGAGATTGTAATCAACTCCACCACGCTGAAAACCAAGCTTTTTCAAATACTGATCAAGCCTTGAGTATCATTCTCTTGGTGCTTGTTCCAAACCATATAACACCTTCTTCAGCCAAAAAACCTTGTTATCATCCCTGTGAATGAGAAAAATATCTATCTGCTCAATATGCACTTCTTCTTCTAGAACACCATTCAAAAATGCAAATTTGACGTCCATCTGGAAAACTTTGAACTTCCGTTGCACTAAAATGGATAGGAATAATCTGATTGTCTCTAGCCTTGCAACCGGTGAAAATGTCTCATCAACATATATTCCCTCTATTTGGGAGTATCCTTTTCACACTAGTCGAGCTTTGTTCTAAATAAATGTGACATCTTCATTTATCTTGTTACGATAGACCCATTTAGTCCTGATGACATTTTTATCTGTTGGCCTCGAAACAATCTCCCACATCTGATTTTTCTCAATCTGATCTAGCTCTTCATTCATTTTCTGAATCTAGTTTTCATCTTTAGTTGCATTAGTAAATCATTTTGGCTCTACCTGAGATAGGAAAGATGTCTGTTTTAGTGATTTCATTCTTCTCTTCTGAACTAGGGCTGACTGATGACCAATGATATTCTGCCTGTCAATTTCAGCTCGACTCCTTGGCTTCTATGCAGATATGGATTTTACTTACTTATGCTCATCATCAGTATCTTCTTTTGAATCAGCATTATCCACTTCTTCTCCCCTTGTGTTGATTTCCTCTTCATAACATTTATCAGGAAATTGTTCATTGCGCTATTGAATGCTCTCTTAATTCTCCACTATAGTGACATCATTTCTTTCAACAACTTTTCCCAGCCTTTTGTTAAAGCATTTGTATGTTTTTCTTTTTTCTGAGTAGCCAAGGAATATCCCCTCATCTCCTCCTGACTCATATTTACTATGTTTTTTCTTATTGAGAATGAAACACTTACTTCCAAATATTTGAAAGTATTTCACTATTGGTTTCTTTCCATGACACATCTCATATGGAGTCTTTCCTTCTTTCAGACACAATAGAGCTCTGTTAGAAATGTAGACTGATGTCAACACTGCTTTCTTCCAGAACCTCTCTGGTAGGTCTTTTTCTATAAGCATCATTCTAGCCATGTTGTTGATGATTCGATTTCTCATTTCAACCACTCTATTCTATTAGGTAGTTATTCCTGAGGAAAAGTGATGCCTTATCCCGTGTTTCTCAAGATAGTCTTCCACTTGACTATTTGTGAATTCTGTACCATTGTCAGTACGAAACATCAGAATTTTCTGTCCAAGAATCCTTTCACACTCCCTCTAGTACTGTTTTAAGAATCTAAACACATCGAACTTATGGGAAATAACAAATACCCATGCCATTATGCTATAGTCATCAATGAAAAGAACGTAATACCTTTTTTTGTCAATGTCTCTTGGTGAAATATGTCCACAAACATCAGTATGCACCAATTCAAGCACTCTTGTTGACTTTTTTCCTTCGCTTTGTATGTATTTCTGATGAGATTCCCTTATTGGCATGCATCACACGTGTGAGTACGATCACGTGATAGCTTAGGGAGGTCTCTTGCTACATCAAACTTTACCAGATCTTCCAGGGATAGTTGGCATATATGACCAAGTCATTTATGCCACACCTTGTTTTCTTCCTCTCTGGACATAAAGCACATATCTTCTTCTCCACTTACCAGTTAGAGATTTCCATTTGTTCTTTTTCCCTGTAGAACCACTTCCCCATCTCTTCCTTTTACGATACACATATTCTTAGTAAACCTTACAGAATTCCCTGAGTTATATAGTTGTCTGACACTGAGAAAATTGTGACTGGGGCCTTCTACTACCAAGACATCAGCACGTCTCATCTCCTTGCCCCCAAACCTGGCCTTTCCTGAGCCAATAGTCTTCAAGCCTCCATTGTTTCCAAACTTTAAAACTCCTTCTTTGTCATATTTTATTCTTGTAACAAGATCCTTATTTCCTGTCATGTGATATGTACAACTGCTATCAAGGATCCACACACCAGAATGGTCTGACGCTTTAAGGGAAATTTCTGTAACCACTGCCTTCTCTGCTCTCTTTATCTTGGTCCATATTTTTTTCTCCACACTCAGTATAGATTGATACTTCTGATCTTTCTTAGAGTATGATGGGCCAACTTCATCTTGAAAAGCTGTAAATCTATTTTGCATCTTCAACTCACCTGTTGATTCATTGATCTACTGCTTGAGAATATTTTGATTCTACTTTGGCACATTCCTATGTACAGTTGATGTACAGTATCTATCAATGTTCCCAAATCCTCCACACCAAAAGCAGTTTCCTTCGAAATATGTTCTATAGAACCATTCTCTATTTGGATTCCACCTTTGTTCTTGTGTCCTTTGGTATCTTCTGGCTATAGAGCACACATTTTTTGAGTGTCCCATCTTTCCAAAACAATAACACCTGATGAAAGGTGCATTTCTACCTATCACTTTTATACTGCCAGTTGTTCCTTGGTTTATTTTAATTTTCTAATTATACTTTGTACCCACATCAATTTTCATTTTCGTAATGGGTACTTGCGGCCTGACTTCATCCCTGACTTCTTTCTATTTCTGATCAAACCTCAAATCAGCCTTAACATCTGAGCTTGATTGCTGATTCTTTCCTGCTGAACTACTAGGATCCTCTTTAATCTTTCTAGTATTTGGAATATTCTGATTTCCCAAGAACATGTAGGGAATCAAATTTTTTTCTTGATCCTTAACTTTTCACAGCAGACCGACAACTTCCTCTTCAATATCTTCGATACACTTAATGTGATCTTTCACTGTGATATTCATGTCATCGATCTCATTCTTATGTTCTTCAATCCTGAGTTTGTACTCACTAACTGATTCTAAATTCTTTGGCACTGATGACCTAAGTTTCTCAATTTCTTCCATTAACTCAGACTTCTCTTCTTCTTGCAGCTTCATGTAGAGTTTGGCGTCACAAAAAACTTTGTTGGATTTCTTTTTTTATCTCTCCAAACATCTATATCTTCGAGGGTATCCTCTAACTCTACTTGCATATCAACTCTTCCTTCAACTTATTCTTCTTCATCAATGTCGGCTTCTTCCTTCTTCTGAGTAATACTAACAACTACCACCATAGCATTTTCTCCAAGATCTTTATAGTTCTCTATCTCTTCAACCTCCTCAACCTCAGACTCATCTGAATTGTTACATTCTTATGAAAGGAGATTATTCTTCTTAAAGAAATTTATTTTGAACTGCTTCTTGACTTTCTCATAGGCTGAAGACTTCTTATCGACTTCATCGACATCATCATCTTCTTGGAAATTTTTGGGACTCCTTGCTGCAAGATGACCAACCTTTTCACATTGAAAACAATCTAGTGGAAGTTTCCCCTTGAACTTTACTTTTCCTCTTTGCAGATTTGATGAAAGAAATGACATCACCTCATCAGTCTCTTCATCCTCCTGAGACTCTTCAATGGTGAGCTTCCTCATGGCCTTGAATGCCACATCTTTAGATTTCCCCTTTTCCATAGCCTTGTTATCATCATTCCTCATTTCATATACAACCAAGGTACTATGCAAATTGTCCAATGTCATCTCCTTTGGATATTTATCTTCCAGTATTGAAACTTTAGAATTGAATAGAGGTGGAAGTTTTCTCAAGATGCACTTTACAATATTTATGTCTTCTATGACTTCTTCAAGACCCTGCATATCTTCCACAACAATATTTACCCTATCAAAGATTGAATCAATAGACTCATTTGGGTTCATTTTCAAATATTCATATTTTTTCCACAGAACTTGCATCTTTGTCTCTCTAACCTTTGTGTCTCCTTCATATATATTCAGTAGATTTTCCCACATGGCATGTGATGTTTTTCATGAAATCAACTTTGTATAGATATAATTGGATAGGGATATCCATAAAGCATTGATTCCATTGGCATCAGTATCCAATTCTCTTCGCTCGGCTTCTGATAATGAACCAATATTAATTCCAACTATTATACCATGCATTGCTGCTATGAATACATCCATTCCCAAAGATCGGAAGTAGTGTTGCATCTGATTCTTCCATAGCTGAAAATTGTTCCCATCAAAGATCGAAATCCCTTTATGATTGGTGACCTCCATTTGAGAGAGAACCATTGATATTAACATTTCCCTCTGATACCAATTGTTAGGTACACTGAGTTAGATACCCTGAGAGGGGGGTGAATCAGGGTATGACAAATTAAAACAACTTCCCCTATTGATATTGTTTCACTGTTAAGAAAAACTCTCTTCTCTCTCTTTCCTATAGAAAAGTATAAACAGAAACTAAATCATGCATAGGAAACGGTGATTTTTACTTGGTTCACCCTCACTGGGCTATGTCCAAGGATCATAAACCAATGATGTGATGATGTACCAAATCCACTAAAATTCCACTGCTATTTACAAAGTTTGGGCTAGATCACTTCTATGCCCAGGCTTTTTGCCTTTACAAAGTTTAGGGTTAGCTCACAGCTTTCCTAAGGGTCACTCCCTATTTCTCTCTGTCTGGCTCACTACCGGTGGAGAGGATCACATTCTTCCTCTTCCTTTTCTCACTGTTCTAGAAAGGATCCACTCACAATTTATAGACATGTAGGTCTCTTCATTATCACAAATTAATGCATCTTCCTCTGTATGTAGATGATATGTTGAAGTTCCACTTTCATCCACTGATGAATACAACTTTACCACGGATGTACCAGGAAATATTTCAACTTTCACGCAACCCTAGAATAACCGATGCGCTTCTCTATGCTTGGCGCACTTCTCCAAACCTGGCGTGCAAGTGTCACCAAACCACTTGTGCGACACCTCCTTCTTCAACTCCAAAATTGGATGACTCAAATACTTTTACGCCCAAATCAATATTGGAATTAAACTATCAATTGGTGCGCAACTTATGAAAAACTTTATACTTGCGCGACCAAACCACCACTTGCGCGAACAAACCACCTACGTGACTGGAGCTCTAATTTTCACTAAGTGTTGAACTCTATCTCTAATGAGGAGGGGTGGACCTCTATTTATAGGAATTTTGGACAACCTAAGCACCAATGTGAAAGTCTCCTCTTAGCACGCAAGTCTAGCCGCCCTAGTCTCTATCGCCCTAGTCACTTACGTGACCAAACCAAAACTTGGGTACCCCTCTTTCCTTTACCATATTTTGATGTTCTGATCTTGAAAAACATACGGCGCACAAGTTTTGAAACCTCCAAGACACTGGTTCTCAAGTCCCTTTTCCAAAAACACTTTTCTCCATTTGTCAATTTTGAGACCAAAAATTTGGCAAACACTGGAAAACAGCACCACCTTGTATATGCTCTTTTTATACCGCCTCCAGATCATTAGTTCCTTTTTCGATGTTCTTTTTTCAAACATGGATAGCCAACAGTATCTCTTGAACTTGAAAAATCACCATGTAAACCCCCTTTGTCAACAAATTATACACCGTGGTCTGCTTTGTGAATAAACACAACATGGAGGCCCACTTTGTCAACAAACACAATCACCTCAAAAATTCTTCAATGATGCCTTGAGGGATTTTGACCAACATTTAGTATCTTCTCTGGATGAGTCACATCCATCAAAGAAGCAGAAATGTGAATCTAGTTATGCCACCTTATAACCTTCAAATTATGATCTTTCAAAGAGATCGGTTGTTCCTAAGAAAGAAGTATAGGTAGAGTGGCTTCTTTTGAGTAAATAATTAGTACTTTAAGTTATACAGAACCAGGGATGGGTGGATTAGTTATCTTCTAACTAGAGACCATTCTATCCTAGGTTGGTATATGAGTTTTACCAGTTTGTTGATTTAGCCTTTGAGGAAAATGAATATTGGATAAAAACTCAGATAAATGGAAAAAAGTCATGTTCTCTTCAAGACAATGGGATGAATGTTTCAAAAATTCCACATGAGGGTGTTTTTAAGGATTATCAAGGGACTATTCTAGAGTCCAGTGATGATTTTTTTTGAAGAGTCCCTTACTAAGTTAACTGGTGATGGAATAGTTAGAAGAACATTATATTTTGAGTTAGATAGTAAATGTTGGTTAATTTTTAAATTCATACAACATATGCTTTCTCCAATAAAGGGTGAAATTACTACCGTGAGGTATTAGGATGTCTACCTATTGTTCTTGATGAAAATATGTGAGAAGATAAACATATGTAGATACCTTATGCCTCACATTTTGAAAATGACAAAACCCACTTAGAGATCCAACTTCCTAATATACCCAAAGTTAATTTCTTCTATGATTAAAGCAAAATGTTTAGTTAATGAAGATGGAGAGTCTATTGTAAACTATGGTAGTTTCTGCATTACTAGAATAATCTACAGAAGAATGAAAATTAGTTGGAACCCATAGAATAAGAAATGGGTAGTTGATGGTGAAAATATTTTTTATGAGTTTAATCCAGTTGACCATCCTTCTATACCTAAGGATCTTATGGACCCTGGTTTGGAACCTGATGAAGTGGTGAAATATTCTGACGAGGAAGAATATGTTGCTATCTCTAGAGAAGAAGAAGAGAAGGAATTCTTTGTTGATGAGGGAAGTGATCTGGACCTATCCATAATCTCTCCTCCTATTACTTATGGATTACCTATTCCACCTATGTATCTTCCCAAAAGAGATAAACTGTTTAATGAATTCATTGATGAGGATGAAACTGAAGTTTCTAGTGAATATCAATTCAAAATAAATTCCAAATCTTATAAGGAAAATGGAGATGGTGATGATGAAAAAGGTGAAAAATGATGATGAAAATGATGATGATGATGGAGGATCAACCATTGATGGTCATAGTGGAATAATTATAAAGAGGGATGTAGAAATTCCTTTAACTACTGTGTGCTTCTCCACATGCATCTAGTTATATATCATAGGAAAGTCTAATATTAGTTAAGGATATAGAAAATTTTTCTAGAGAAGAAAAAGAATAATCTATTGAGGGGGAGAAATTACCAAGTCTTGGAAGTCATCATGTGGTTTCTACTATTGATGGATTTGATAATGTATCTATTGCTGATGATCAGACAGTTTTAGATTCAGTTGTTGTTAAGTAGATGAAAGTTTTTGCTACTGTTGAGGGGTCTATGGATGAGAAGATATAAGTTGATCGTGTTTAGAAAGTTATTGATAAACAAAGAACTATTGAGGCCCCTTATGTTGTTTTTCCCACTGCAGTTGTGTCTACAGCTACAAAGCCTTCAGTAGTTGAGTTTCTTGGTAAGCCTTAAAAAAGTTGATTGGACCCTATGTATGAAGAATGGGACAATTTTTCTTGTAAAGTTAGGATTCCACCAAAGAATGGTGGAACTGCCATTTGAGAAGCAAGGGATCCTAATAAATCAGTAATTGACCAGATTGATACTACTACAGAGTTGAAAAGGATTGATATAGAGCCAGCTGCACCATTATCTACCTCTATTTCTCCTACAATTTTAGTGGATGTGGTCACCAAGGGTGATTTAGAATCTTTTGGAGAAAAATTTTATCATATATTGATGTGAAGTTTAAGAATCAACCTTCTTTGGTTACTAAGTTTAGTGAACACGATGCTTGATATTTGTTTAAAATGGCGATTAAACATATTCAGCTGAAAATGATGCACTATATCCAAGAATTTGAAATAGAAAACAAAAGTTTATCCAGTGAATTAGAATCCTTAAAATCTACTGTGAAGTAGACACAATCTTCTTTTATTGATTCCATGACATCCTTATTGGAAATGATTGAAAATATTACTTTAGTGGCCTCTTTTTCCAATGCTACACCTCTTGTTTTTGATGTTGAGATGCTCATAGAAGTTACTAGAAAAGAGATTAGAGATGCTTCTAGTGGTGAACTTTCCATTCCTATGAAAACTTTAAGGAAGTTTTAGCATAATAATGATCATGCTCACATGATGACCAGGGAGCATGTGAATAATATAAAGTTTGTCAGAGAAACCATAACAAAAGCTATAAAGTACTATATGTCTAGAATTTTCACTAAGCATGAGATGAATGCTCATTATAAGTTTCTTGTTGGAAATTTGTGGTTGCCTCCAGTGACACAAGCCTTCAAATATCAGGTCAACCAGTTAAAGATCATGACTCTAGTGCTTTATCATTTTATAGAAGATAAGTAAGATTTCTTCAGTGCTATAGAGCGAGGTAGAAAAATAATCTTGGATTTCATAAATCTTATGAAACCATTTATGTATGTGTATGGAACTACTGTCATGGCTCATGAAGTAATTCTAGTTACAGCTTATCTGATTCCTCCTCTTATAGATCCAGAGTACTTCAGACTAGGAGTTAATAGAGACCCTCATGCACCTCTTCTAGCTTGCTTCCAGCCATTTTCTCTCACTCCCAGAAAAGTTTTCTAGTACCTTAGGCCAATAATCATCTGAGATCCTTGACCTCTTTTAGTTATATCTGATGTTCCTTCAGCTGTTCCTACTGTTCCCTCAGTGTCCGCTACTGAGCATTCTGCCTCAGAAAAGGACAAAGTAAAATCTCCTCTTTACCCTTCAGCCAATACCAAAGTCCATTGATGATTAGACTTATTGTCTTTGATGGTACTTTTGTAAATATTTTGGTTGACCATTTTTGGTTGTAACTTATTTTTATGGATAAAATTTTGTTGGTTTCTTTATGAATATTCTCTGTTTATTTATATTCAATTTATGTTATCTTTTTATTTTATTATGTGCTTTTTGATAATCCAAAAAAGGGGAGAAATATTCTATAGAATTTCTTACTATTTAAATTTATTTTATACCATGTATCCTTTCTTTATCTTTGATACCATATACAAACTATTTTTGATACCCTGTGTATCTTCTTTACCTTTGATGCCTTTATTTTTATTTGATACCATATGTATAAAATGTTCTAATTTACCTTTGATGTCATGTGTATAACATACCATAATTTTTTATCATCAAAATTAGGGATATTGTTGAACTCCTTGTTTTAATGATCACAAAATCATGTTTATTATGACACTAATGAGTTTTATGTTTTATAATAGCGTTTTACAATATAAGACACAAGTCTCACCACCAAGGAAGTATCACCACCAAGCAAGTATCACATCCAAGGAAGCCTCGCCTCCAAGCATGTCTTACTGCCAAAAATTCTCACTGTTGGGATCTAAAATTAGGTAAGTGCTGGGATGACTCACTGTCAGCACGAGTCACCACCAGAATGAAAAATTGTCTAAGTTTTAGAAGGATTCACTACTAGAGTGGAGTCACTGTTGAAACAACCTTCCATTAGAATGGACATTTGGTAAAGTGTTGAAGACACCTACCGCTAAGAAGAGTCACCATCAGACTCTATCTCACCACTAGAATTAGACACCGCTAGAAAGTGTCATCATTCATAAGAGTCGCCACCAGAGATAGTCACTGTTCAAAAGACTCACTGCTAGTGTTTATGTTTATTTTCAATTAAATACATCTAACAACTACATTATCAAATTCAATGCTCAATCACAATTTAATGATTGTTCTTAATTGTTTGACTGAGATGCATTAAATAATTTTTCAACCCCGAGTACAAGGATACAGGATATTCAGATGCTCACGTGGATACCCATGCATACTGCTGATAAAAGAGAAAACAAACTCCCTCATACGTGTGACAGTAAAGAACAAAGAAAAGACCTTTAGATGATAAACACATAGACAACTGAACACATAAAACAATTTGAACCATATTGAAAGTACCATCTGAGAACTTACACACTGCTTCCTTCACACATCTATGAAAGATTGGAGCTTATAGAACAACGAGTTTAGGACACTCTGTTATACATAAAATTTCATAAGCACTACTCAAGATGCATTTCAAACTACTTTCAAGAGTCATGAGTTGTAGATAATATCAGACATAGCAACATGATCTCTCTACATATTTTATTTTCTTTGTTTTTATCTATATTTACATTATGAGAAGTGTGTGTATACACTTTTTTTATGCATACACATTTTCTTTTGCTTTTAAATAGAAGATACTTATATATCTTATCAAATCATTTTTACATGTTTTCCCATGTGTTTTGGTAGAGTTATATTTGTTTCATGTTATCATTTTTACTCCCAAGAATACCATGGAAGAGGTCCTTGTGTGTCCTGAATAGTTTTCATACTATTGTAGTACTCGATCCAGGTTTTGGATAAAAGTTTATTTCATATACACTTCTTGGAAGTAGATGATTTCCAAGTGGACAGGAATAATTCTTATCTTGATACTAAACCTCTTGTATTAAATTACATTGTGTGTTTTGTTTGCTTTATTTTATTTACTTTAAAACCAAATTTATTTTTACCTATAAGTAAAACCACTACTTTGATAGTTAGTTTTAATTAGTGTTTATATATGGTTTTGATCGAGTAAGTTGATTTCAAAAGTTAAAATAGTTTTCATAATTATTTTAACTGATACCTAATAAATCTTTGATAACTCTTTTAAAATAATGAATCTTATATCAAATATGATGTTTTAACTAACTGGGCTATTTTATTTAAATTGGGGGATTTTATGTAAATCCATTTTAACATAATTTTTTATTGGGTAATCAATTAACCCCCCCCCCCCCCTCTTGAGATACTCACTCTGACAAAAAATATTTTATATATCAAATTAAATATTTTTAAATTAATCCAATATATTTTATAGTTATAAGATAAGAAGAAAACTCAATATTACACATAAAAACCTATATTTTATAAAAGAAATTTTTCCACCTTTAATGGAACACCTATTTTAAATTTGAATTTTGACACTTTTATAAATTTAATATGAAAAAGTAATCTTTATTTTTGAAATTGAAACATCAAAATTAGTTTAGGGTGAATTTTTTATATTTTTCAGAGAAGTTTTATTTTTTGATGAATAGTGAAATATACCGAATTTTAACTCAAAACTGCATTTTCTTATAATTTATTTATAAGTTTAAATTATGTTTCTAATTGATTTTAAAGTATAATTATGTCAATTATACATCAATTAATCTAATTTATTTCATTAAAATAAAGTTTACTTAAAAATTGGATATAAAAACTTAGGAAACTTTTGAACATTTTTACTTTAAAAACCCGATTTTTCGTCCCATCTGTGGGATTAATTTTAAATTAATTTCTACCAATTATGTGATTTTAAATTATAAAAATGGATTCCATATTTTTAATAATCATAATTTATAATTTATAATAAGGTTAACTTAGTTCTTGTCCAAAAACATTAGTGAAATTGATTAAAATTAATTACACCAATTAAGAGGAAAATTAGCTTAACAAGAGACTAAAGCTTAAACTTAAGGGCCAAAATGACCTATAAAATTTTCCAAAATCTATTTGATATACATATATCGACCCTATATTCATTTGGATAAAATTAGGTCTATTATTGGAGTTGATTGACAAGGTAAAACATCGGAGGAATTCCCTTTTCAAAAATTTACAAAAATGACACTCCACTTTAAAAGGCACTCACCCCTCCCACTTAATAACACCTCTAAAGCCCTTTGGATCGCCAAAAATCTGCTCAAATAATCTCCTAAAACCAATAACCTCATATTAGAATTCCCCCTTTGGGTATAAATCCATCTAAGGAATCCCTTTGGTGTAAACCAAAAGGGGTTACCCAAAGAAGAGGTAACATCCTTCCTCAAGCTCTTTTTTAGTTTCATTCTCCACCCCCTCACATATTCTTATTCAATTATTACATAATAAACTTAGTATCCTCAATATAATTATATTTTTTTATATTAAGGGTCTGACATACACTTACACACACTTCCATCTAACGGGTAACAAACTTACCGTTTGTGTGTATGACAGACTACCGCCTCACGAAACGATGATTGTCTGTTCTTCCTTTACCACATCTCATGGTGAGAATTATTATAGAAACACTATTTATATATGATATATATTATATTTATTATGTATTTATTCTTCTGTAATTTTTATATAATACATACCTTAATGCTTTCAATTTTGTGGGAATACGATAACTTTGTTTGGGGAAGTGTGGACTACCACCTCCTCAAAACGATGTGATTCATTCATGCTATACATGAAATTTATAAAGGATGGTTTTAATAAATATATGTGACATATATGAAATAAATATTATACTATAATTATAATATAAATATACATATATATCATTTAATTTTAATTATTTTAAATATGGTAAAGAAACGAAAGTAGCATTGATGCGTACGTACGACCTACCATCTCCATAAACGGTGCATTTCATTTCTTATCTCCAAATTTTATGGATTATTATAAATAAATATATACTGGATATATAAGATATTTATATCATGGTTTACATTATTGAGAATATTAAATCATTATCTAAGTAATAGGAACAACAAATAACAAGTCAAAACTTACTCGAGAAACAAGATAATTAACACCAAAAATAGTGAAAATAATGAAAGATTACTAAGAAAAGGGTAATGATATATTATAAGAAGATAATATATGATATCATAAATATTAATATTGCTCTAGAATAAGTTATAAACATTCTTAAAACCATTATACATGAGGTTAAAGGCAGTTTACACAAAAGGAAACGTAAGGTAAGAGATTTTCATCTCACTTTTTACATATGTGAGATAAATGTCATATTCACCAATTTATTATTTTGTGTGGTGTATCTACTTCACATTTTGATATATTATATCATGAATACTTTTATATTAATGGTATTTAAAACTTTAATTTTAATTATCTCATCCAAATGGTTTTGACTTAAAAATTACCAAGTGGTAAAAATTATCTTTTCCATATCACTTTGTTTTGTGATTGTTAACTTTATCTTGAAAAAATCACTTATTTATTATAATTTTTGTACATTACATATCCATATTATCATGAAATAGATATTATTATTTCTTAAACCATATAACATTTTTACATACAGTGTTCACTTTGACAGTTATTTTATTAACTAGAGAATTATTCATAAATCCATATCTTTTATTCAATACAGATATTTGATAAGGCACATTGTTCATGAATTAAATAAATTATTTAATATATAAGGAATTATTTGGATATGTATAACATGGGTGGTCCTGATTATAGATATCCCCTTGATTCATCGTTAGTCTAATGAGATAAATCATTTTGGCCAATTAGATGGGGTTTTACCCAACATGTTATAAACCATCTTGTTAAAGGTCTTGAAGGTATAGGTACCATATAACTAGGAAACATGGCATCTGATAGTTTATAATTTCCCTCATTCAGACTCAGTTATTATTTATCCATGATATTTTTCTTTGACATATCTATGGATTCATTTCAGTCTTATTTTATTGATTAAATGACACGTGTTTCATTTATTTACCTTTCCATATTGATTATTACTTATCTAGTAGTTTAAATAGAAAGTTTGTTCAGTTATTTACCTTTACATATTGATTATTATTATTGATTAATTATTATTTCCCATGTACACTTACCCTTGATGAGAATTTTAACTCACCCTTATTTTGTTTACTTTCCTCAGGATATGAAGAATAAATCTTTGAATAAGATTTCAAGGACGCAATTAATTTTATATTATTTTATATCATGCTTTATTTTATTTTCCCAATATATTATGGGTATCATATATGTAATATATCTTTCCAAAACTGCTAAACTATTCGGTCCTTCAGGATTTTATTCCTTATAATCATGCCAATGTAATAAAATAATGCACCAACTCCGGGCTTTTGGGGTCGGGATGTTACAGTTGGTATCAAAGGAAGTTTAGTAGCAACCTTAAAAACTAGATTTAGAAAACTTAGATTAGGGAATATAACCCTAAGATAGACTTTGGGGATAATTATAAAAGAACAACCTAGAATTTTGGTAAGGTATAGATTATGTGGGTCTACCTAGCAATACATCACTGTCTGTATACTACAAGTGAATGTGGTTCTGGAAGAGATGTACCAAGAGGTAACAAATCCAATAATGTGCATCGGTCCGGACTTGAGCACAACCTAGTACATGATAATGAGCCTTATTGCACACCTGGTTTGACACTCCCATGGGATATTCATAGGATAATTCTCATTCTATTTAAAAACCACTATGAAATATTTAAAAGTAATGATGTTATCAAAGTAACCAAAGTTTATGATTCTAATATTTATGATGCATAAATTTATTTTATGTGCTATTCTATATTTGGAAATTTATATTGTGATTTTATGAGCTAATATAGTGCATTCCATTGCTTAGAAATGGTTCCTAGAAGGAAAAATGGTATCAATGCTCGTGGAAAATGTAGAGATTTACCTACTGAGGAAACCAATACAGCTGGTATTGGAATGAATCAAATTATGGCTATACTAGGGAAGCTTAGTCAGGTTATAAAAAATAACCTTTCTCGAATGGATAAACCTATTCCATAGTGAGAATCTCATATGATGGATCACTTTATGTGACAAAATCCCCCATAATTTAGTGGGACTACTAATCCAATTATATATAATCAATGGATTAAGTCTATAGAGAATATATTTACGGCCTTGGGATACAGTTAAATGGAAAAGGTTACATGTAAGAACCCATTCTTTCACTCGGGTATGAATAATTTTAATTTTGGTCTAACTCTCTTTTATGGACCTAATATGGATTCCTAATGAGTTTGTGAAGGTCTCAGGGATGTATATGTCTTGTTTAAAGCCCAATTCCTATTTTTAAGGGTTAGAAAGGCATGTCTCACAATTAGTGTAAACCGTGTGGGGTAGGCCACATAGTTAGTTTTAACCGTGAAAGTCTGGACAAAGAGTGCTAGGAGAGTGCACTGTTTTCCCTAACCGTGCGATTTGGGGCGTACGACCATGTGAAAACTACATAACAAATTGCGGAGGAGTTTCATGTGGTTGGCACATGGTTTCCATAACCATCTGGGTGTCCCATTCCTTTAGTATACCATACACGATTGGTGCATGATTTGGAAAACCATGTGAAGTAAAATTTTGGGTGATTTTATGGTTTTACCCTTAAAAACCTAATTAAATCTAACCCTCCTCTAATTTCTTTTTGTAGGAGAAAAAAACATCAATTTTCTCTATTTTGTTCCATTTTCAAGACTAAAGTATCTTTTGTGATCAAGCATTCATCCGAAGTCTGATTCGATCGTCGTTCGTCTCATTGGATCTGCACTGGTAAGATCTTGATTCCTTTTTAATCTTTCGTCATTCTTATTCCTATTGGTGAAACTATTTAGATGAAGGATCGTATGATCCAATTTCATGTCATTGATATGTTATTAATATCTCTTCTAATCTAGTATGAACTAAAAGGATGATAAAATATGAGGATATTCATACAAGTACGAGGTTGGTGGTCAATAACCTATCCCTCAAGTTTAGCCGTTTTATAAATTTTCATGTGGTCGCACTGATTTCATCAAGAATATCCTATTTAATTATATGACTTGGTTATAATCATTATAACCAAGTCCTAAGACCCATGTAATATATGTTATTCATCATTGGTGGTCACATCCACAACTCCGACCACCCCAAGTAAGGTGTTATCCATAATTGGGATTTAGTGCTTTGACATGTGTGTCTGTGCGACCGTTTGGGTATGCTTGAGATAAAAATTTCTAGTAGTAAGTCTTCCTTAATTAAATGACTATTTAATTATAATGGTTAGCCCTTATTTTATTTTGTTCCACTTGACCATTCTAATGTAAGTTCTTAATTTATAATGAATGAATCTAAATTGAATTGGAAAGTATACTAAGTATATGACTTTGAATTATTAAATGGGAATGGATGTCTGGTTGCATGTTCATATCACCCATTTCCACTTATGATGGAAGGAAGCGAAAGGAACATAATGAATTAAATATGACTTAAATGAAATCAATTAGTAATGGTTTCATCCCCTTGTCATTGTCACACTAATGAAAGGCAAGGCTTGAACCAAATGAACTTGTTAAATGATATGACTATTACATATACTAATTTATTCAATGAATCAATTGTAAGGTTATTATTACATATGGACCTTGAAATCATTATAGGGGTGTCTATACTTGATTTAGTTTTTGGATTCCAAAGGGAATTCCTTGAGCACTCGTGGATTCCATTTCGATTCAAGGATGCCAATTACCTTGGTTGAGACCCACCTTGGAACCCAATCCTCATCTATCAGTGGATGTTCGGTATGACACAGTAGGATCCCTCATATACTGTTACAGGATACCTTGGATACACTCCTTGGATCCAGCATGGATTCTATAGACACGAGCTACCTTGGTTACGTCATTTAGCCTGGCCATAGCATATCCCGTTTTACCTTCGATGTATTCCTTATACTCGGTTAGATCGTCACTATTATGGAATGCCTTGGATGATTCTCCTTGGATTAAAATTTTACCCATAATCTAGGCTTTAGTTACTACTAAGTTGGCAACCATTAAGGTCTAGGTTTCCTTGGTTATTACCTTGTAACCTCATCATTGTTAATATCAATACAAGTTGCCTTGTTACATCATGGAAACTTTACTATTATTATCATGAGGTGATGTTAGTGATGGATATGCCTCACATGAATTAAATATATAAACCATAACTTAATTAATTAATGAACTGGTGAAATTTTTAGACACCAACTGAGGGTTGAAGAAGCTACTTGGATATTTACATTATTGTACTGCTTTACTTTTATATATGCATGATTTCACAATGTTTCGGTTTATATTACACAAAAAGGATATTATAGAAATAATTGGTGGTGGCCTA
The DNA here is from genome assembly GCA_963277665.1 of Viscum album. Lineage (NCBI taxonomy): Eukaryota > Viridiplantae > Streptophyta > Magnoliopsida > Santalales > Viscaceae > Viscum > Viscum album. Next base: position 1,972,942,766 of record OY728157.1, on the reverse strand, counting down.
TTGAGATTTACATAACACCATATATGGGCACCATTGGTACCCAAGAAGACTACATGTATATAGGCACTGACAAAGGGAACCATACTACTTCAGACACTTGATTTCTTGATTTTTTAGGATGGAACTAGAAGTAGATGATCGAGCTGGAGCTCAGGATGGTGAGGATAGTTTTTTATTCCCTTTTTCTATTTTTTATATAATTTATTATCTACTTCTTTGTACCATATTTTCTAGTTTGATAGAACATGACAAACATCATCATCAACTGTTGTATATTTTGATCAGTTGTTCGGTTATTTATTACTTCAATATGGTTCCACTGTGAAACCTATTTATTACATTAATTCCACTACTTATCTCATGTTATATTATATCCAACTACTATGTTACACTCTGGTAATGAGGTAATAGTCTCCCCACTAACACACCTCGGGCCCTCGTTGCTAGTTGGTAGCCTCTGACATTTGGGGAGATGCGTTTGAGGCCATGTGGCCCACCGGGCACGAGGCACCTTCAGTGGAATCTGAGTTTGGAACATTAGAAAGTAGTATTAGAGAATTTCCTTTATTGAATTACTATTTGGAGACAATATATTGGAGATTAGGAATTCTTTGAACTTGGTCATAAGTTGTGCTTAGGTGTCGTGAACCCCTATTCGGGGTAAATGCTGAGTTGCTTGAATTATAATTTTTATTCTATTTTTTCTATTACTATTGATATCATTTCATTGTTGGGTGAGAACATACTGTTTTATGGTTATTATTATTATTCTACTTGAGATTTCATTTCATCCATAGCCCAATGATATGTGAGAAATAAACATTGTTACATGTGCCATCAAAGGCACCTAGAATTCACATACCATGCATATTTCCATGCCATATAGGTGCATTTGAATTCTTACATCTCTTGATATTCCTATTATTGTTGGTTTATGTTGTGGTTTTTATATTATACTTGTGCTATTTTTGGGTTGTGATTGAGTGATTGCTAGTTTCAATTCATTAGGTGTATGGGCCCCTGTGGGTTGGAATGGGTAATTTACCAAGTCAAGCCATTATATTAAAATAAAATGGGTTTCATTTTCAATGATAAGATGTATGTACCTTGATTCACTGGTAATGGTGATCCATTCTATATGAACCTTGACAAATGGAAATAATAAAATGAAACTAGAAAGTGACACATGACTTCTACATTGAAATGGTGGAACATCCCTATCCCATCTAATTATGTTTATGAAAGGTAAAGGAGTGAACCTAGTAATTAAATATAAAAAAATGAAATGGTTTTTAGTAAATGATGAGGCAAGATCGTAGTGTAAAATATTTTTTGAAATGAGGAAAGTTGGTTGAGGAGGGTCTGAACAGATGGATGTGCTATGGACACCATTTCTAGCACAAGCTAGATAGAGTTATTTATGAGGCTACAACTTATCGTGTAACTGTATTTAATTGTCTAGAGCAACGATTTGAGATCACTAAGCCCAGTGATGTTGTGGCTTGTAGCAATGGTCGTGTGCGAGTGGTTTTACTGGATTAGTGTTACTGTGAATGTGGGAACTTTTAAGCATTGAGATATCCTTGCGGTCATGTGATTGCAGCATGTACTTACGTACACGTATCTTGGGAGTAGTTCGTTGATCCATTTTACTGACTAGAGAGTATCAACGACTGCTAAAATACTTCATGGATGTCAATCAGGGAATATCATAATTTTTGGTTTTCTGATGGAACACCCATGTTTCTATCGAACAACACTAGGCTTCGACCTAAAGGGAGGCCAAAGTCAACTTGTATTCATAATGACATGTATTGTCCCAGTGAATGGTCACCTGGATGAAGGTGCAACATATGCCGCCAAGAAGTTCATACGAAGACACGTTTCCCTAGAAAGATAGGGAAATCATTTAATGCTTAAAATGAATCATGTACTCTATTAGTTACTGTAAAAGTTTGTACACGTAGTCATTTTTATCATTATGACCATTGACTTTCTTTGTCAAACTACCAGCACTGCATGAGTAGCTTTAAACAAACCACATCAACTCGAAAAAAAATAATCCACCTATATAAGAAAACAATTATTATGAGTAATACTAAAAAGAAATAAATTAAACATAAAAATTAAATAATACATTAATTCTAAAGACAATTATTTTACTGTGAAAATATCAAGATTACCTTTACATATTTCCAAAGAGTTTCTTTCATCCATATATAAGATAATAACAAAACCAAGGATTCTTTGTGCACTTCACTACTATTGGTTAACTACCACTTAGCATAGCACGTGATCTGAACTTCCTACCTGGTGTCCCTATGATTCTCTCATCGCACACACACTCGCCACCATCTGTATCATATCACCATTCAGAATTCACTTTTCTTTCTCTTATTGCACCCATTTACTACTTGTAAAGATGCATGATGCATGTAGTTGAATGCATATAGTAAATGGGTGCAGGAAGAGAAGGAAAATTGAATGTTGAATGGTGATATGATACAGATGGTGGTGAGCATGTGTTCAATAAGAGCACCATAGGGATGTCGGGAAGGCGGTTCAGATCACATGTTATGCTAAGTGGTAGTTAACCAACAGTAGTGAAGTGCACAAATAATCCTTAGTTTGGTGGTTCGATTTGTGAGTGATGCATAGCCAATCCATTTTTTGGATTCGTGAGTTGAAAGTTTAGTTGGGAGATCTAGAATCAAAATGATTCATGTGGCCTATTACTTCTCCCTGTGGTTCTCTTATTCTTTTCACTAAAAAGGTTGATTATACTTTGCACTTATGTATAGATTATTTAATACTGAACAAGATGAAAATAAAGAATTGGTATCCCCTTCCATGCGTCAATGATCTCTTTGATCAACTGTGTCACAAACCAACCCAGGTCGACCTTGAACCGGTCACCTGAGCCGGTCTGTGACATGGCCCGAAGGGCGTTCCAGATCCCCATGGGCTGGAAACCAGTGTCGAGCATTGAAATTTAACTGTGGGAATGATTTGTCCCATGAACAAAAGATAAGAAGATAAAAAAATATGATAATAAAAAAATAGCAACGGAACAAAAGAAAAACCGAACATACCTCCACGTGACCTTCCAGGTCACCTCCCGACCAAAATCTGACCTTGCTCCTATAATGAGAAACTCATCCAAGAAAACCTAAATGAGAGACTGAACCAGCAACTAAAAAGATAAATAGGTGTGATAATTAAAAATTCTTAGTAGGGATTCCAAGGTAAACCACCGAATCCAACGTCTCCTTTCCCGAAACAATCCATTAACACAAGTTTGAAATACAATTATAAAAGTAGGGTTTTCGCATTTTAAAATAAGCAACATGATTTTTCCTATTCAGAAATATAGTAGACGCTGCATGCAATTTCCATAAAACTTTCTTTTCATTTTATAAACAAAACCTGAAACAAAAGATACCAAGACTGGGCTAAAATAATGCAGGTAAATAAGGCAGACTGAAAACAAACTGGTACGACAGAAAGTAAACAGGAAATATAAGTAAAATAGTAACCATGGGTGATCCTAAACATCCCTAGAAGACCTCTAGATGTACTTGGTTTCGGAACCACCTGTCGGCGTATGGTGAAGCTCCGAAGTCTATAACCAACTAGCCGCCCTAACTGACCAATCCAGTGGCAAAGCCTGCCTGACCTAACAACAAATCCAAGGGGTACCAACCCGTCTAATCGGGGTTGATCAACAACCATCACTCGATCATCTAAAAGATGCCCAAGAACCCATGGTGGTTATAGTAATACCATGTGAGTAGGAAGGCCCTCGCATGCGTGACTCATCTCACCGCACTTGCCTAACCCAAACACGGACTCTTCCAATGCGTTCACCCATAAAGGGTTACCCTAGACAGTAGTGCCCCATATACTTATATATATGCATACATGTCAAACACACAAAGTTCCAACAGGGCCGTCACATCATTCGGTTATCAAAACCACTTTATTAAACACATGGAGTTATAAATTGGGCCTCTGGTTTTTACATAATCAATTGACTTTATGAAAACATTGCACGGGATATTCTAAAGCAACTCTAGACACAAATTTTGTATTTAAAAATCCAAACGGGCCCTTAGGTTCCAAAACGCACACCAATTCATTTTACCGCTACCAAAAGAGCCTTTACCATTTTCAAAATCACGTCAAAACACATTTCAAAATCAAACAACCATGCTTTAAAGAAAACATTGTTTAGGAAGCATAACACATTAATTTAAAACCACAAAACCATTGCCTCATAATCACAGAACCTTTCTAAAACAATTTAACACAAACAATATGGTTGTAAAGCATGTACACATCTTTCTAACATAATCATTTCTAAAAGTTCATATAAACATCATCATTTGAGTTTAAGGTACCAAACATGACATCACATTACTTAAACAATCAAATCATTTCTTTGAAAACACAAGTGTTGCTAATCATAACATTAGCTTTACATAGTCGAAAACATTACCCAAAATATCACACAAAAACCATTGTTTCCTTTTTTAACATCAAACAGTTTATTAAAAATTTTATAAACAGATAAAACAGTCTATGAACAATTTAATAAAAATACCAAAAGAAAATTATAAATAATTTTATAACGAGCCCAAAAATTTATTAAAAATATTTATAACCAGACAAAACAATTTATAAACAATTCAATAAATAGACCGAATAATTTATAAATAATTTATTCAAACTGGAAATACTAACACAACCTATTGACAAGTATATCGAAGGTGCGCGTCATGTTAAAAATGTTATCAAAACAACATTTGACATTCAAATAACACAGTTTATATAACCAAAGAAAGACATACTTAGGGTAGAATACTTAAAGAACTATATTTTTTTAACATAATTAACTTTAAAACATAATAGCTGGTTAACCAAGTATATTTCGATGGTGCGAATCAAATCAAAGTTTTAGTTAAAAACACTCAAGCATTAAATGAACTCAATCAGAAATGAAAATGTGGATTCGCCTACCTCAAGGTTGAGCATGGATGCAACTGAACTTCGATGAAGGGTAAAACAATCCCTTGCGGACCAACCACACGCCAAAGGGGAGGAATCCGCATGCCGGAGAGGAGGCGATGGCACTGAAATTTGCATCGGGAGACCATCGGACAATGGGTTTTGGGTTCGCCAAAAGACTGCGCGTGTAGGGGGCTCGGGTCGCTAGAAACCGCGCACGTAGGGGGCTCGAGGCAGCGGGTCGCCGGAACGTGGCATGGTCAGAATGGAAGGAAACCGACGTGGTAGGAGGTCGGCGCACGAAGGGTTGCAAGGGGTCAGAGTGGACAGAGGTGGCCGAAGGGCGGTCTGCGAGTGGCTGGAGGTCGAAGCGGCAGCCAGCCAGGGTGCGCTGAGGGGGCGCCGACGAAGGGTGGTGTGGAGGCGGAAGCCAGAGCTGGGGCGCAAGCGAGAGGATGGGGTAGCGGTGCGGAGGCCGGGACGGCAGAGCGGCAGGCGGCGGGATCAGGAGAGTGAGGCGAGGCTGGCCGGGGCGGGGTCTTGGGTGAGTGCGGTGAGGCTGGGGTGCGGCTAGAGGGCCGAAGAGTCTAGGAGGGATCGCACAGAGGGGGAGTGTCACGGGTAGAGGGGAGAGGGGAAGGGGGGGCGCCGGCTGCGGGTAGAACTAGGGTTTCAATTTTTTTCATTTTATAATAATAATATTATTACAAATAATAATAATAGTATTAGTAACATTAATATTAATAATAATAATAATAACAATAATAATAATAATACCAGAATAATAATAATAACAATAATAAAACCAAAAATAATAATAGTAAATTAACAATAATAAGGGTAATATTAATAAAATTTATTAACAATAAAGATAATAATTATTAAAATAATAATAATGAGAATAATAATAGTGCAGACAATAATAATATATAAAGAATAATAATATCATTAATAATTTTAATTTTCTTAATAATAATCATAATAATAATAAAAATAACAACATATTATTATTATTATTGAACATTCTCTTCTTTTAAATTTTAAACCGTTTATTTATCTTATTCTGAATATCAGGTCACTATGTGCTCATCGCACGACTTAATAAATCGTGCGCAAGTTACGCACCTCAATCTAGACCACTTGGGCATCTGCACAAACACCTAAGGAGATCGCATGGCTACCGCCCACCGTGCGGTGACCGCGCATAGATCCGAAACCCACTAAAATATTAAATGACAAAAAAATTAATCCGGGAACCTGCCCAGACCTTGGCGTGTGGAATCAGATCCATGAATCAGTAAAATAAAAAAAAATAAAAAAACTCAGGGTGTGACAATTCTCCCCACCACAGACACTTTCTGCCCCCATAAAGTCACTTGGCTGATCAACAGACAAAACAAGGATTCATGCCCGATTGGGTCTGAAAGAAAACACAACATAAGAGAATGGGAGAACACGAGAGGATTCTCCCCACCACAATAACTCAACTAATACAGACATTTAATACCCCTACATACCACCCCAAAAAGGGGGCGACGCGGGAACTCTCAACTGATCTAAAACAACTTCTATAGCACGAGCGAACGACACATCCATTGAAACTTGAAACTCTTGACTCAGACCAAAGAAAGCCCAAACACTAGAGAAAAACCTCCAAGTAGAACTTAACTCAAACAGTGAACCTGAACATAACCACAAACATCAACTCTTCCATAGGAACTTACATCCCCAAACAAACACAGCCAAACCAAGATTAACCCACATAAGGTACAAACCCACTTTTAAGGAAAGCACACGATTCAGAAAACCATGATCAGCCAAACAAAACTGTTTGGATTAAAATAGAACATGTCTGTCATAACCCCACGATAAAACAATGAACTTATGATGATGTCAAAACTTTAACTGAAAAAAATGAGAATGAAGAGACTTCAAATGTTCCACTGCCAACACGGAACACAAGACCCGGACCAAGGTTTCACACCCCTGGCCACTCCTGACTACGCGCGAGCTTCACCCCAAGGCCTGTGGCTGGGGCTCTGATGGCTGAAGCATCTCCTGTCTCACAGTCAGGTACTGAAATCCCTCAGTCACATCGTCTTCTTTAGGCGATGCTTCCTGCAAAACTTCTCTTGATGACCCATACATCCGCAATGATGGCATGTCTTTGGAGGGATGCAACATGACGACTTCACGTGCCCAAACTGACCACACTGGTGGGACACCACTAAATGATCCGATGAACTGGAAGCTCGAACCACTGCAGAGGACTCTTTAGAAACAGGTCTCTCTGGAACACCATGCTCGCTAGATGGGGAACCTTCATGAACAATTGGATACGCTAGATTTCCGACCATCTGTGCTTCAGAAACCAACTCAGCTAGGAACGCCTCATCCAATAGCTTCTCGAAACAATGGTCCTTGGAAGGGAGGACCCTCTCCTTGATATTTGTATAAAGACCCCCGATGAAGAGAGAGGTATTCATCAAATCCTATGACGCTGACTCTGGAGAAAAGGACACAAGTTCCTTGAAATGGTCAACATATGATTTCACCATCTGCTGGCCTTGTTGAATACACATGAGTTCTTCTCTTTTCTTCATCTTTACCTCTTCAAGTATAAACCATCGGACGAAGATGGATTTAAAGACATCCCACTTCATCCCAACTTGCATTGATGGTGGGGAAACCAACTCTCATTCTTCCAGAGCTCTACCTTCAAACAAACCCAAAACAGCACACACTCTAAAAGCTTCTGGAGTTCCCAATACCCTGAAGACGCGTTCGACCTCTTCAATCCACTATGTTGCTTCTAACGGACCTTGATCACCGTAAAAGACAGGCAATGTCTGAGAAGGACCAAAAACTGGGCATGACTTATCAGAAACCTTGGGGACCTTTCTAGGCGGCATTTTCTGAACAACATATAAAACACAAAACCAAAACCAATATCAAGTCGAAGCAACATCATTGAAAATGCTTTCATCCAAAAACGGCCAGCTCAAAAACCAAACAAATATAAACACAACACAAAATTCCCTTTTTCATTTTAGATTTCAAAATCGCCTTCTTTCAAGGCCACCTTCCAAATACCAAAACCACTTTTCAAACCAAATTCAATTTCCAAAAATATTTTCCCCTATTTAAAATCACTTTAGAAAAACAAGGTCAAGAATTTAATTCCTAGTGAACACCCCAGTAATCCCATGAACCGTTGCACATGTCTTCATCTGATTCCATCCATATGCACCAACACGCACTTCCCATGCATTCCCTCACATGTGAAAATGTTCATTAAGAGTACACGAGGTTGCACCCAAACCATATCTCTACCAGTTCCAAGAAAACATTGGATTTTTAGACCAAGAGCTTTAAGTTTTTAAAAAAATACCTTTCACAAATTTAAATTCATTTAAAAGAAATCGTTATCATTTCAAAACCCCTTTTTCATTTTCAAAATTGCACTTACACCCACAAGAACTAAGACAACACACAACTTGCATCAAATTACCGAAGTGAGGGACTAGTAGTCATGCTTAACCTGGCGACATGGTAGTGGGTCATGCCCCCAAGTGAGCGCCAACAACTAGGAGGAACTTAAATCGTGTACTCAGACTCCACATGGGTCACTACTCCATGTGAAATCACGACGTGACATCGACTTTCCTCTATTGTCATCCATCAATAAAAAACAAACCAGAATGAAACAAGGACTCAATTCCTGGACTACCCCTAGCGACTTGAGGTTCGGAACGGGTGAGGGTTCATGACGTCCTTCCCGTACCTACCTCTCAAGTCTCGATGGTCCTAATATCTATCTACCGAATACCCCAAATAACAAGAACCTCCCTCTGATAACATTTTGTCATGAACCAACCCAGGTCAACCCTGAATCGGTCACCCGAGCCGGTCTGTGACATGGCCTGAAGGGCGTTCCCGATCCCCACGGGCTGGCAACCAGTGTCGAGCATTGAAATTTAACCATGGGAACAATTTGTCCCATGAACAAAAGATAAGCAGATAAAAAAAGATGGCGATAAAAAAAACTAGCAGCGGAATGAAATAAAAACTGAACATACCTCCACGTGACCTTCTAGGTCACCTCCCGACCAAAATCCGACCTTGCTCTTATAATGAGCGACTCATCCAAGAAAACCTAAACGAGAGACTGAACCTGTAACTAAAAAGATAAATAGGCGTGAGCATTAAAAATGCTTAGTAGGGATGCCAAGGTAACCCACAGAATCCAACGTCTCCTTTCCTGAAACAACGCATTAACACAAGTTTGAAATACAATGATAAAGGTAGGGTTTTCACATTTTAAAATAAGCAACATGATTTTTCCTATTTAGAAATCCAGCAGATGCTACATGCAATTTCCATAAATCTTTATTTTCATTTTATAAACAAAACCCAAAACAAATGATACCAAGACTGAGATAAAATAATACAGGTAAATAAGGCAGACTGGAAACAAACTGGTACGACAGAAAGTAAACAAGCAATATAAGTAAAATAGTAACCATGGGTGATCCTAAACATCCCTAGAAGACCCCTGGACGTACTCGGTTTCGGAACCACCTGTCGGCGTAAGGTGAAGCTCCTAAGTCTATAACCAACTGTCCTCCCTAACTGTCCAATCCAGTCGCAAAGCCCGCCTGGCCTAACAACAAATCTAGGGGGTACCAACCCATCTAATCGGGGTTGATCAGCAACCGTCACTCGATCATCTAAAAGACGCCCAGGAACCGATGGTGGTTATAGTAATACTGTGTGAGTAGGAAGGCCCTCGCACGCGTGACTCATCTCACCGCACTTGCCTAGCCCAAACAAGGACGCTTCCTATGTGTTCACCCATAAAGGGTTACCCTAGACAGGATCACCCCATATACTTATATATATGCTACATTTCAAACACACAAAGTTCCAACCAGGCCTTCACATCATTCGGTTATCAAAACCACTTTATTAAACACATGGAGTTATAAATCGGGCCTCTAGTTTTTACATAATCAAATATCTTTATGAAAACATTGCACAAGCTATTCTAAAACAACTCTAGACACCACTTTTGTATTTAAAAAGACAAACGGGCCCTTAGGTTCTAAAACGCACACCAAATCATTTTACCGCTACCAAACGAGCCTTTACCATTTTCAAACTCAAGTCAAAACACATTTCAAAAGCAAACGACCACGGTTTAAAGAAAACATTGTTTAGGAAGCACAATACATTAATTTAAAACCACAAAACCATTGCCTCATAATCACAGAACCTTTCCAAAACAATTTAACACAAACAATAAGGTTGTCAAGCATGTACACAACTTTCTAACACAATCATTTCTAAAAGTTCATACAAACATCATCATTTGAGTTGAAGGTGCCAAACGGATCATCACATTACTTAAACAATAAAATCATTTCTTTGAAAACACAAGTGTTCCAATCATACCTTTAGCTTTACATAGTCGAAAACATTACCCAAAATATCACACAAAAACCATTATTTCCTTTTTAACATCGAACTGTTTATTAAAAATTTTATAAACAAATGAAACGGTCTATGAATAATTTAATAAACATACCAAAAGAAAATTATAAATATTTTTATAACGAACCCAACAATTTATTAAAAATATTTATAACCAGAAAAAATAATTTATAAACAATTCAATAAATAGACCGAATAATTTATAAACAATTTATTCAAACTGGAAATACTAACACAACCTATTGACAAGTATATCGAAGGTGCGCGTCATGTTAAAAATGTTATCAAAACAACATTTGACATTCAAATAACACAGTTTATATAACCACAGAAAGACATACCCAGGGTAGAATACTTCAATAACTATATTTCTTTAACACAATTAACTTGAAAATATAATAGCTGGTTAACCAAGTATATTTTGAGGGTGCGAATCAAATAAAAAATTTAGTTAAAAACACTCAATCATTAAATGAACTCAATCGGAAATGAAAATGCGGATTCGCCTACCTCAAGGTTGAGCGCGAACGCGACCAAACTTTGATGGAGGGTAAAATAATCCCCCACAGACCAACCACACGCCAAAGGGGAGGAATCCGCGTGCCGGGGAGGAGGAGATGGCGCTGAAATTAGCATTGGGAGACTGTCAGATAGTGGGTTTTGGGTTTTCCAGAAACAGTGCGTGCAGGGGGCTCGGGGCAGCAGGTTGCCGGAACGTGGCCAGGCCAGAGCGGAAGGAAACCGACGCAGTAGGAGGCCGACGCACGGAGGGTTGCAAGGGGTCGGAGTGGCCGGAGGTGGCCGGAGGGCGGTCTGCGGGTGGCCGGAGGTCAGAGCAGCAGCCGACCGGGGTGCGCTGAGGGGGTGCTGACGAAGGGTGGTGTGGAGGCGGAAGCCGGAGCCAGGGTGCAAGCGGGAGGCTGGGGCAGCGGTGCGGAGGCCGGGACGACGGAGCGGCAGGCAACGGGATCAGGAGAGTGAGGTGAGGTCAGCCGGGGTGGGGTCCTGGGCGAGTGCTGCGAGGCTGGGGTGCGGCTAGAGGGCCGAAGAGGTTGGGCGGGATCGCGCAGAGGGGGAGCGTCGCGGGTAAAGGGGAGAGGGGAAGGGGGGGCTCCGACTGCAGGTAGAACTAGGGTTTCAATTTTTTTCATTTTATAATAATATTATTATTACAAATAATAATAATAGTATTAGTAATATTAATATTAATAATAATAATAACAATAATAATAATAATACCAGAATAATAATAATAACAATAATAAAACCAAAAATAATAATAATAAAATTAACAATAATAAAGGTAATATTAATAAAATGTATTAACAATAAAGATAATAATTATAAAAATAATAATAATTAGAATAATAATAGTGCAAACAATAATAATATATAAAGAATAATAATATCATTAATAATTTTAATTTTCTTAATAATAATCATAATAATAATAAAAATAACAACATGTTATTATTATTATTATTATTGAACATTCTCTTCTTTTAAATTTTAAACCGTTTATTTATCTTATTCTGAATATTGGGTCACTGCGCGCTCGTCGCACGACTTAATAACCCGCGCACAAGTTACGTGCCTCAATCCAGACCACTTGGGCATCTGTACAAACACCTAAGGAGATCGCGCTGCTACCGCCCACCGTGCGGTGACCGCGCACGGATCCAAAACCCGCTAAAATATTGAACAACAAATTTTTTTAATCCGGGACCCTGCCTGGACCTTGGCACGAGGACTCGGAGCCATGAATCAGTAAAATAAAAAAAATCAAAAAACTCGGGGTGTGACAAACTGAGAGGTTCCAAGATCTTCTCCAAGATCGAATTTAGATCTTATTACCATCAATTTAGGGTGATACCGTATAACATTCCTCAATCTTCTTTTAAGATTATGTATAGATTTTACGAGTTCATGGTAATTTCATTTGATCTAACGAATTCATTAGGTGAAGGCCAAGTAAGAGAGACCTACTGGGGTTTTAGAGCCTCTACCCATTCCGAAATTGAAGTGGGATGATTTCACTATGGATTTAATGACAAGATTATCTAGGACACATCAAAAGAATAATTTAGTATGAGTGATCAGGGATCAACTAATGAAGGTAGGCCACTTCTTGCCTCTCAGGGGTACCTTCACCGTTGATGATACAAGAGCATCACATTCCTTTTTATTTGCTCGATTTTTCAATAGTTTGGGTTTGGTTGTGGAGTGATTTGATGGTGTTATGAACATGAACACACTAGTGGGAGTGTGATCTAAATATATCAGACGTTGTAAGGATTGTTCTTCTAAAATTGCTGACTACCATTTCATTTTGGATCTATTTATGTTGTAAATTATAATATTTGATTTAATTCTAAGTATGGATTGGCTAGTTCTATACTAGGCTCATATCGAATGTTATGAGATGATATTTTCCTTTTTATATCCATAAGGGGAAGCTACATCCATTAGGCATATTAGTATCTTTGAGCTGGCCATGCAGTACCAATTCTGTTCATATTAGATTGACTAATGGCTCAGATAGCAAGCCTTTTTTATGCTTCTTTCATACATTACATGATAAATTTTGATAACTTACATGATAAATGTCATATCTTACATGAAATTAATATTTTACTATTCATACATTCAGATGGAGTAGCCTCTATTATCTGCCCAGGAGACGCATGTGTCGCGCGATGTGTTGGCGCGACGACCTGTTAGATTTCTTGTTGTTAGGAGAGCACATCGTTTTCATCATGTTGCACCCCCGACAGTTATTTTTCCATACCTCAGACGTGCTAGATTTTACGGAGTCGTTATGTGTGATTTTAAAACCATTGATCAACATTTGATTGCTGCATTGGTTGAGAGATGGCGGCTAGAGACACACACATTTCATCTTCCAGAGGGGGAGATGGCCATTACTTTAGAGGATGTCGCATACATGCTCGGTTTACCCATACATGGACATGCAATTACGGGTGCCACTAGTGGCAATTGGTTTGCATTTATACAGCGTCTACTAGGCATTGACGTCATCGGCGTACGTGGTGTCCTCCAGGGTTCGCGCTTGCGCATGGGGTGGCTTGATGAGCATTTCACCGTCATTTTTGATGATGCAGGCAAGGAGACACTTATTCATCACACACGTGCATATATTTTGCGACTGATCGGAGGCATGTTGTGCGGCGACTACTCCACCACTTTGGTACACATGACGTACCTCCCATTACTTAAGGATCTTGATCAGACAGCTACATATAGTTGGGGGTCCGCTGTATTGTCACATCAGTACAGATGTCTCTGTACCAGTTACATGCCGATGCACAGCAGATTGCAGGTTATATGGTTTTGGTACAGATATGGACCTAAGAACGTTTTCCACGCATCGCTCCTCAAGTTATCGCACCACTTGTACCGGAGCTATTTTGGGATTGTCCTCAGGGATGCTGGTATGTTTACGTTATTACTTTCAGTTATTTGGTACTACTATTATTGTTTTTTATAAACTTACCAAATATTACTGTTTTTTAACTAGGTGGAGTGAGTTTCAAAAGTATGCACATACTCTGAGACATAGTGTGCATAGTTTTCGACAAATATTTGACGTCATAGTGCTAGCTGATGTAAGTTAAACACCATTTTTTTGTAGACAAATTTGTTTTCTTATTAACTTTTTAAGTTATTTCAATGTAATCTTAGTAACATTGTCATGCTAATATATGACTTATTTTTTGAGTTTACATTTCAGGTTTTATGGACTTCGTATACAGGTTTTGTCTGCGCATCACTTCCACCGTATTGTACAACCATGATTGGAGATCGTGTTGTAGTGGTGTCCCTCATCCACTTCCACATCATTGAGTGCCACCAGCCAAACTGGGTCATGCGTCAGTTTGGTTATATACAACATATCCTCATGGCACCATGACAGGATGATGTATTATATTCGATTATGCTTATAGGTAGATAAACAATGAACTGACGACAGATTCATGCAACTTATATTGAGCTTTGGGACACGCATGCTCAATATGGTATCTTTCCATACGGATATCCCACAACATGCTATCAATTATTTGATCAGGGGGATTATGCAGACTGGTACCAACGACACATCATCATGCACCTTACACGTCAGTGGATTGACATTCAGCAGTTGATATGTTTACTAAAAATTATTATATTTGTTTAATTCACTTTTGGTATTAATTTGAGTGTTATTTTATTTACAGTCAGACGACATTGCTCATCTTGCACATATCACACATCCTCAGGAGGAGGCATATATTATGTGGGATGTAGTTCACCGAGATGTGTTGGCTCTCAACGATCATCTATGGGTCATACATGACAGTTTCTATGATGAGGTGCCACAAATATATTCGGATCCATATCCTCCGGCTGAAGCTCATGCAGATGATAATGTCTCTGCTATGTCTGCTAAGGACAGTGCATCGCCACTGCCACCGCCAGTTGGAAGATAGAGACGAGTACATCAGGAGGGGCAGAGGCGACGACATAGACATCCGAGAGCAGCTCCCGCAGATGTTGATGCACTACAGAGAGATGATTTTGCCCAACCGGCTGATGAACTTGCACAACAGAGATGCTTATATGCCACACATGTTGTCTCCGACGACTACTTTGGACTACGAGCTGAGTGTGGTAACACAGTTTGTGGTGGCCCCCTCTCCTGCCAATGAGGACTTCTTCAATGTTCCATTTCTGCCATTTTTAGGAGCTTCGGGGCCATATGGCTCCACATATGATTTTGGGTCGTCCTCCACACGTGATGTTGGTTAGTCCTCTACACAACATCATGAGAAGGCACCAGAAGCACTATAAGAGGAGGAATCCGCAGCTAGGACACCAGAGCGACACAGACGTCGGACGCGGAGTGGGCATCAGGTTCAGACGCCACGTTGTGGTACCGGGGGCATCGACGTTGATTTATTCAGATGTTATGTTGTATGTATTAAAAAAAACATGTTTACTCTGATAAGTAATTGTTGTTTTAGACACATAAAAAGAAATTCAAAGTCTCATAATTGTAACATTATTATGTTTTATGTATGTGACTTTATAAGCGTGTAAATTATAAAGTACACATACAATCTAAATGAAAATTTATGACACTGACTAATAAATGTAGATTTATAATTATATATTTAATGAATATATTTATTATTATATAATTATACATGTTTTGATATAAATAAATATTTATAATTAGATAAATATAAATATATTTAAAATTATATAATTATTAATAAATATTCATAATTATATAAATATAAACATGTTTATAAATATATAATTATAAATCTATATTTATAAATATTTATTTATTTATAAATAAATTTTAAATATTTATAAACATATAATAATTTTTAATTATATATTTATGAATATAATTATAATTATATTAAATAAATGGTAAATATTTATTTATTTATAAATAAGTTTAAAATATTTATAAACATATATTAATTTTTAAATATATCGTAAATAATTAAATATAATAAATATATTTATTATATGTTTAAAAATATTTCAAATTTATTTATAAATAAAAACTTATAACTATATAAACATAGATTTATAATTATATAATTATAAATACATTTTTAAATATAATTATAATTATATATTTATTATAAATATATATTTACTTATTTATAAATAAATTTTAAATATATATGTAACCATATTTTAATAATTATATATTTATAAATATATTTACATACATATTATTATAAATTTTTATATATAAATAAATCTAAAGAATTGTGATTATGTATTTATTATAATATATTTATCATAATTACATAATTATTATATTTATAATTATATATTTATTGTAATTATATAATTATTGTAATTATAATAATTATATTTATTATTATTATATATTTATTATTATTATATATTTAGTATAATTATATAATTGTTACAATTATAATTATAATTATATAATTATATATAAGATACATATATATAAAGGGGGTTGGGGAGGGGTGGCGTGGGGGTTTAGAAAAAAAAAAGCCTCAAGCGCTAAATGAATTAGCGTTGAAGTGCTTTTGTATAAGCAACAAATCCATATAACTAAATAAAAATAACTTAAACCCTTTAATTTTTAAAAAATAAAAATAAAAAGACTCATTTAACAAATTTACCCGAACCCATCGGAATCAATAATATTAATAAATAAATTAAAAATATAATTAAAAATATAATTAAAAATAAATTACCGCCGGTCGCCGCTCAAATACGTTCCACCCCGGCCGTAAATATTATGGAAGCACACAGAAATCTACTAGGGAAACAACTGGTGGTCGCACGATGGGCCGAAGAGAAAATCCCAAATGCAATTTCACCTCCGATCCCGACGGCGCAGTGACGGAGATCCAACTCTCAAATCAACATTTGGCAGGCGCGCCACCGATAGAACGCATCTTCCAACTGCGATCCCTGTCGCCCACAACTCACTGGTGCTGATTTATCTGAACAATGGTGGAATTCGGGATTTAGGTTTTCAAACCGGAAACCATCGTAAGCGTGAAGGGAGGAGGAGGCGGGGGCTGGGAGGAGGAAACGGGGAGGCGGGGGCTGGGAGGAGTAAACGGGGAGGCGGGGTAACGTCTATGGGGCCACGCGCCCGTGCAGACCGCTGGGCCAGGTAAAGACAATATCCCTATTTAATGGCTTTCTGTAACGACGAGGGAGACGAAGGAGAAGCCAGGAGAAGGTTGCTGTGAAGATGGAGGAGTTGGGTCTCTCCTGCATGCTGAACACCCAGGTTGGGGTGGTCCTCGCCGTGATCCGCCGCGCCCCGGAGGCAAACTCGCAGTTCGTCCCCGGCATACATGATCCGGCCATATCCAGTCTTCTGAATTCTCTGAAATCCCTGCGTGTCCTCATCTTCAACCCCCATCAGGAATGGCGGATGATCGACCCTTCCCTCTACCTCTCCCCGTTCCTCGACGTTGTTCAGTCGAACGCCGTCCCCATCGCCGCCACCGCCCTCGCCCTCTCCGCCATTCTCAACATCCTGAAGCTGAACATATTCGACGAGAAAACTCCGGGGGCCAAAGACGCGATCAACGGGGTGGTTAGCGGGATCACCAATTGCCGCATCCAGAATACGGATCCGTTCACGGAGGAGAGCATCCTGATGAGGATCTTGCAGCTTCTGGTGGGGCTGATGAGTGCTCGGGCTTCGGTAATGCTCACGGACCGCAGCGTCTGCACCGTCCTGAACACGAGCTTCCATGTGCTGCAACGGGCGGCGCGAATGGGGGATCTGTTACTGCGCACGGCTAGGCACACGATGCACGAGCTGATACAGATCATCTTCTCCCAGCTGCCGCACATTGACGTGATCGACGCTGATAAAGCTGAATCCGACCCTGAAGACAGCGATTCCGACGACTCCAGATTCGGCATCCGCTGCGTGGTCGACATCTTCAATGTTCTATGCTCTTTGCTCGATGTTGTGAATGTGGTGGAGACGGACGGCTCCCCGTCCCACAAATCCGACGAGGACGTTCAGGTTTTTGCTCTGGTTCTGATTAACTCCGCCATAGAAATGAGCGGTGAAGGGATTGGGAAGCACCCGAAGCTCTTGAGGATGATCCAGGACGACCTGTTCCACCATTTGATTCACTACGCAACCTGCTCGGGGCCGCTTGTCGTCTCCATGATTTGCAGCACCGTATTGAGCATCTACCACTTTCTTCGCAGGTTTGATTTGATTTCCCTCGATTGAATCACAATCGCCTCCGCCGCGTTAATGGAGTTTCTGACCGTGCCAGATCCATGCGCCTCCAATTAGAAGCCTTCTTCACGGATGTCTTGTTCAAAATTGCAGCGGCCAGGACGGCGATCCCACGGCAGGAAGTCGTGGTGGAAGGGATCGTAACTTTTTGCAGGCAGCCCACGTTCGCAGTGGAAGCGTATGTAAATTATGACGGAGATCCCTTCTGCCATGACGTTTTCGAAGGGACCATGAAAGTGCTATGCAAGCATGCATTTCCCACTGGCGTCCCGCTGACCAGCTTACAGGTCCAAGCTTTTGAAGGTTTGTTAACAGTCATTCATGCCATCGCTGACAACTTCGAGGAAGAGGAGAACTCGACTCATTTGGGACGATATCTGGTTGAGATTAGAGATTACAGGCCTTTTTGGGAAGACAAGACCATGGATGATCTGGGGCTAGAGGCCTGGGTCGATTTTATTAGGTTGAGAAAGGCGCAGAAGAGGAAAATGATGATCGCTGCAGACCATTTCAATCGGGACTTCAAGAAAGGATTGGAATACCTGAAGTTCTCTCATTTGATCTCTGATCCTCCAGACCCAAAATGTTATGCTCTGTTCTTTCGTTATGCCCCCAGATTGGACAAGACTGCTATTGGAGAGTATTTGGGTGACCCAGATGAGTTTCATTTGCAGGTGCTTAAAGAATTCACGGAAACCTTCGATTTTTCAGAGATGATTCTCGACACAGCGCTGCGAACTTACTTGAAGGCATTCCGACTCCCAGGTGAGTCTCAGAAGATTCAGAGGTTCCTAGAGGCATTTTCAGAAAAATTCTATGGTCAAGAATCTTCTCAAATTTTCGATAACAAAGATGCTGTGTTCGTTCTCTGTTACTCCTTGATCATGCTGAACACTGATCAACATAGTCCACAGGTGAAGAAGAAGATGACAGAGGAAGAGTTCATCCGAAACAATCGAGCCATCAACGGAGGGAAAGATCTTCCCAGAGAGTTTCTATCGGAGCTTTTCCAGTCCATTTCAAGCAATAAAATCACGCTTTTTAGTTCGTCAGAAACATCAATGGAAATGAATCCTGCCCAATGGATTGAGCTCATGAACCGATCCAGAGTCGTTCAGCCTTATATTTTGTGCGACCACAACCCTCGGCTGGGGAGGGACATGTTTGCCGCCATTGCAGGACCTTCGGTGGCCGTTCTATGTGCAGTCTTTGAGCATGCAGATGATGATGAAATCCTCCAGGAATGCATAGAAGGGTTGTTTTCGATTGCCAGGATTTCCCAGTATGGACTGGTGGACACCATGGATGAGATCCTTGCTTCGTTCTGCAAGTTCACAACTCTTCTTAATCCATACATCACGGCCGAAGAGACCCTTTATGTTTTCAGCAATGACGTGAAGCCGAGAATGGCGATCCTCGCGGTTTTCAACATTGCCAACAATTACATGAACTCAATCCGTGCGGGGTGGAAGAACATTGTGGACTGCCTGCTGAAACTCAAGAGGCTGAAACTGCTGCCCCAGTCCGTCGTGGAAGGTGACGCCGCCATGGCCGAACCAGGCGACGACACCGTCGAGCCAGGAACCGCGTCTCCCCATCATGACCCGTTCTCTCGTTTACTGTCGACGGAAAGCATAATGGAGGACTCTCTCACCCTGGGTGGGAGCGAGTTTGAGCAGAATCTGAAGACCATTCAGCAATGCCGGATTGGGAACATCTTTGCCAATACTGGTACCTTGCCGGAAGAGACATTGCTGGATCTCGGGCGGTCCCTGATATTTGCGGCGGCGGGGAAAGGCCAGAAGTTCAGCACATCGGTTGAAGAAGACGAAGCCGTCGGGTTCTGCTGGGATCTACTCACCACCATTGCTTTAGCTAATACCCACAGGTTCCTAACGTTCTGGCCCGCTTACCATGGCTACCTGGATGCCGTCACACAATTCCCTCTGTTTTCACCTGTTCCATTCGGCGAGAAGGCCATTGCTGGGCTCTTCAAGGTATGCCTCTGGCTTCTTAGTTCAAAGAACACCGACAACCGATTCTCAGAGGAGCTCATCTTCAATTCCATCAACTTGATGTGTACGATGGACAAGGAAATCGTCGACACCTGCTGCGGGTTCGTCGCTGAAGCGGTGTGCAAGATATTAACAGAGTATCCCGGAAATCTGCAAGGCCAGCTCGGGTGGAAATCTGTTCTCCAACTGCTGTACATCAGCGGCCGGCACCCTGAGACTTATGAGCAGGCGGTGGACACGCTCATCGCCTTCATGGCCGACGCCACCCGTGTCTCGCGCACGAACTACATTTACTGCATCGACTGCGCGTTCGGCTTTGCCGCCCTGAAGAACAGCCCCATAGATAAGAACTTGAAGATACTCGACTTGATGTCAGATTCGGTGAATCTACTGATCCACTGGTCCAGGAACGGATGCTCGGATCCGGGAAGCCATAGCAGCGGCAATTCAAGCTGCTCCTCCGTTGACGACTCCAGAAGCTCCAACTTCACAATGAACCTCTTCCTGAAGTTGGGGGAGGCGTTGAGGAAGACGAGCCTGGCTCGGAGGGAGGAGATTCGGAACCGAGCAATCCTGTCGTTGAGAAAGAGCTTCGCGCTGGCTGGGGAACTGAGTTTCACGTCGACCAATTGCATCAACTGCTTTAATCTGGTGCTTTTTGCGATGGTGAATGATCTGCATGAGAAGATGGTGGAGTATTCGAGGAGGGATAACGCAGAGAGGGAGGTGAGGAGCATGGAAGGGACGTTGAAGATCGCCATGGAGATCATGACGGACGTGTGCCTGCAGTTCTTGCAGCCCATCGCCGAGAGCCCGGGGTTCAGAGACTTTTGGCTTGGAATCCTGAGAAGAATGGCTACTTGCATGAAGGCCGATTTGGGAGCATATGGTGCGTCGAAACTGCCGGACGGAGTGCCGGGGTGGCTGACGAAGATGATCATGGCGATGAAGGAGAAGGGGATCTTGGGCCCGAAGGACGATGATGATCTGTGGGAGATCACTTGCGTTCATACACAGTGGATGGCTCCTTCACTCATGGAAGATCTGTTCCCTGAAGCAAAAAACTAGTGAGAAGGTAATTAGAAAGTTATTTATTAAATAATTGATTTACATAAAAACTTAGATTTTATCCGATTTTAACTAATATTATAATTATATTATTATATTTTTTAGGATTTAGTCTCAAGTTGGGCACATGAACCTGACCCTCAGTTTGGAGTTTTGGACGAAAATGCATCCATTATGCATTTTTGGGGTTAATTTTTGTGTAAATTTCCACTAGAAATTCTGGGTAAAGGAAATTTCTGAGCAAATTTCCATTGGAAATATTTATTGAAAACTTTCACCGGAAATTTCAAATGCTTATTTCCTACCCATCATATGTATCCTATTATAATCATAGTTTATTTTTTCAGTGGGAATTCATAATACAAATTTTCAGTATATGCATACATAATATATTAATATATAAAAAAGAATGTAAATTTTCATCGCACATTTTCAATGCAAAGTTTCATTGATAAATTTCACTACACATTTTCTACTAGAAAATTGTAGTTCAAATTTTCACATGAATCTCCATAGCACATTTTCAATACATATTTTACATAACATATATTTCCTAATATAAATCTACAATGTATTTTTTGAATGAAACTTTACAGTGCAAATTTCCAATAAATTAAAAAAACATTGAAAAATTGATAATCATAAAAGCAAATTTTCAGTACAAATATAGTAATATACAAATAAACAATGTAATTTTCTAATAAAAACTTGCAATGCAAATTTTCCATGTAAATATCTAGTAAAAATTTTCATAGGAAATTTACAGTGGAAATTTTCATCACTTATAGTTCTAATACAAATCTCACTTCTACATAAATAAAAAATATAAATTTTCTTTGGAAATTTATATTGAAAATTTCCACTGTAAACCTTTAGTGGAAATTCTCACAGAGAAGTTTTTAGTTCAAATTTCCACTTAAATTTCTAAAGAAAATTTCTATTTAATTTTTATTATTATTAGACTAAAAATTTTATTATAAAAATTCTAAAATAAGTGTTTGTTTACATTTTCATTTCAAATATATTAACCCATAAATAATGTATTGAAAATTTGAATTACAAATTTATTTCAAAAAAATTCATTGCAAACTTTCACCGGAAATTTGCAAATTTCCATTGCAAATTTTTAGTGCAAACTTTCAATGGAAATTTCAAGGGAAAACTTTCAGTGGAAATTTGCAGTGCAAACTTATACTAAAAATGTTCAGTGCAAATATATTGATACATAAATAAAAAATGTAAATTTTCATTAAAAATTTACAGAGGATTTACTGTGGAAGCTTTTAATGTAAATTTCCACTAAAAACTTTTCGTGCAAAGTTCCATTCACATTTCAATATATTATATTTTTATTTTCCTTTATTATTAACACATTAAAAATATCTTTGTTATTAATATTTAATAAAAACTGTTATTAAACTATTATTTAATAAACAATGTTATTAAATATAAAATATGTAATTAAAATATATTGATTAGATTAAAATTTGATGTCACATAAATTCATTTTAAAACATTTAAAAATATCCAAATATAAACAAACGTATCATATTTTTATTTATTTTTATTATTAATATTTTATAATAATAGTTTTTATTAAATGATTTATATTTAAATTTGTTGTTAATATTTTATAATAATATTTTTAATTAAACATTTTATGGTTATAATTTGTTTAAAATCATTTACACAGGAGGAAGGGTATTATGGTCCAATCATTTCAAATTTATTAATTTGTTTTAAAAAAAACACTGCACGGATCTGTCGCAACGTTTTTATTTTTCCAGGTGGGGAGTCATCCCACCGTGTACCTTACCTTCAGGTCCACGCGCGGACCTGAGACGATTTAAATCCTATTTTTTAGGGAGATTACCCAATAAATCTATAAAATGAAATTATTAAGGCCTAAGAGTAAAAAACACGTGAATCATGAAATTACTTTTTCTCAAAATTGTCTCCATTCATCAAGTCTTTATTTTAAAAATATAATATGTAAATGTAAGAATAACAACTAAACATTTATTAATTCAAAACCCTTCAAAATTTTAAAATATAAAATTTTTAAAAAATATTTTTAATAGTAAGTTATCAATAAAATTCAAACAAATTTACAAGTTTATAAATAATATTCTTAATATTTAAATACTCGAAAAATGCAAAATAAAAATAAAAATAAAACTTACATAACATGTATTTATAATTTTAAGCGTGTTGAGTCAATAACTTTTTTCTTTCCTTATTTTTGAAATCACAATACACTTGCCAAGACCCGTCCCCTGGGCCCCGTGCCGTGACTACCCCAAGCCCGCATTCCATAGGCCATAGGCTGACAACTAGCATCAAAGACGCAATTCCCAAAAATTGGGAAGACATTGCCTTTATAACCTATAAACACACACACAAGCAAACACACAGCTGGATACGAAACACTAAGTAAAATTGTATAACAAAAGAATGCTGAAAGTAAAAGAGGCCAGAATACAAGCCCAACAGTAAAGGTACAAGTACAACTGAAATGCAATACAACTGAAGAAAGAGAAAAGACAGCTACTGGATCGTCCTCCGAGGTTCCTACCTGAAGGGTAGGTACAGATAACCTCCTCAGCACTCCGCGTCCGTCCGTCTCCTCCACGCACCGACACGCCGTATGGACCACCTCCGGGCACCGTCCAGTCCTGGTACTCTCAGCCTCAGTCAGTGCTGTCCGTCGTCTGCAACCAACACAACAAGATGCGGGAATAACCCGTGCAGAGGTGAGTATAACGATACTCAGTAGGGACCCCGAGACCCTCAAGGTCTCACAAAATTCAACAAGGATAAACCACAAAGTATGAAATCAACAGATAACCTTACTTAGGTATATGCCCATACATATACCTAAGTTATCAAGTGATCCATCTCAATCATGAGGAAAACACATAAAAACTGACTCAGCTCAAACCAGGATTTTATTCTAGGGGTAGTATCAAGTAACATCCCCAGTCACATTATTGAAACCTCGACTGCTGGAGAACTCCTCCTCTATCGAGTACAGTGGGCCTGCCGCGACACCAAGCGCGCTTCCCACTAACCTTGGAATGCTGAGGTACTGCTCCTGTCGAGTACCGTGGATCTGCCGCGTCACCAAGCGCGCTCCCCACCGTGGGTTTGCCGCAACACCAAGGCACTCCCCACTGTGGGTCTGCTGCGACACCAAGGCGCTCCCCACTGGGCTAGTAGAGTCACTCCGAGTCAAAACGGTCAGCAGTCGTCAGGTCTCAGCCAGCTACTAGGTCTCCGCACTACGCTCGCTCGTCTCCGGGAGGATCTGCTCCACGAACTACAGGTCGATACTCCAACTGTCACGAAATCCCACGAAGAAGTATCTCAAAGGTCCGCCACGTCATAGGGGTCTCAACGCAACAGACGACACGTCAATCAGATGCCCGGTCTGTGAGTTATTAGCATTTTAGTTCCGGGGGCCCGGTTGGATTCGTGCACGATCCAACCTGACCGTATCTCAACTATACCCCAAACTCCAGTGAGGTATACTCAAAGGGACCGTCACGCTCCAAGATTTCCAGCGCTGCTGACGGTTTGTCAAACGGACGTCCGATGTCAAAGATATGGCCGAAGGAGCGTAAATGGGTCGTAGTGGGCCCGGGCCCGGTCCGACCCGGTCCGACCAAGCCTGGGCCGACCCGGTTCGGGTCAACCTGGCCCGTTGGGCGGGCCAGCCCGTTGGGTTCGGCCCGGCCCGCTGGGCCTAACCCAACAGGCCGCGAGGGGCTGCGGAGTGCCGTGAGGGTGCGGACCGGTCGCGAGGGCGCGGATCGGTTGTGGGTCGGCGTGGGGGCGGTTCGGCCCGGAGGGCGCCGCATGGGCGGCTCGACCCGGAGGGCGCCGCGAGGGCGGCTCGGCCCGGGGCGCGGGGCCTGTTCGGCTCGGAGGGCCGCGGGGGCGCGGCTCGGCCCGGGGCCGGGGTGGCGCGGCCGGGGCCGATTCGGCCAGCGGGTGGCACGACCGGGGCTGGTTCGGCCGGGAGGCCGGAGCGGCCGGGGTGGCTCGACCGACGGATGGTGCGGCCAAGGTGGCTCGACCGGGGTGGCTGGGGGCCGGTTCGGCTAGGAGGTTGGGGTGTGTTGCAGCCAGGGCGCGGCGCGACCGGGGAGCGGTGCGGCTCGGGGTCGGTTCGGCCGGCGGCGGCGCGAGGCCGGTTTGGCCGGGAGATCGGAGCACCGCGGGGGCGGTGCGGGTCGCGGAGGCCGCAGGTGGCGGCGCCGTTGCCTTCGTCGTCGTCGTCGCTTTCCTCTGTTTCGAAGAACACCGCAAAACAACACAAGAGTTACGGAGAGGTCGGGCCATGTTAGTTTGGCCCGCACTCTCCGCATTAGAGCAGTAGCAAGAGGTTCACAAGAACGAAGCACATCAAACCCTCCAGCAAAGATTCTTCCCAACCCGCAAAAGAAAAGAAGGGGTGTACTTGTGAAGTGATAATCAAACAGCATTAAACCCCTACCACGTTCGTTGACGTTGGCGCGAGAAGAAGTACGGTCGTCGATTCGCCGTAGATGAGGACGTCCCACGTCGGAAGAAGTCCCGAGGAAGAAGGTTGAAGGAGGTCGGCGTTCTTCGTTGGCAGAGCGTTATTCGTTGGAGAGCGTAATCTTCCAAGTGTTGGGCGTCGCGTCACTTTACCAGTGCTTCGTCGCTTGGTGAAGCCGTCCTAAATCCTCCTCCCAAGCTCCATATATATAAGAGAGGGGGGAAGATAGGTAACAATCGTGGAATTTATGACGGTTCATTTATTAGGAACATTCCTAAATTCCAACGACGCTGTTACTTAATTTAAAAAGGGGGAAAGACAAATAATTTACATTGACATAATAAAGCGGTGCGTTGAGCACAATTTAATGTGGAGGAAGTCAAGATGATCATCCACATTAATGAGGGGGGGGGGGTTGAGAGTTTCTTTCAACTAAAGTGGGGTTTAATCCCGAGTGGTCCCCACCACCATAACCCCTCGTGGGAGGTTATGGTTCGGGTGGTCCCCACCACCATAACCTCTCATGAGAGGTTAAGGTCTGGTGGTCCCCACACCTCAACTACCACATGGAGGTTTAGTTCTGGTGGACCCCACCTCCCAACACCCACATGGGTGTTGCAAATAAAAATAAAAATGTCATATAGTTTTATATTTATTTTATTCTTACACAAAAAACCCAAAAACTAACTTTCACCCTCGACCAACTGCCGTCGAGGTGAAAGTCTTCTTAAGCGAATACCGGCGCTGCGAGTTCAACGGTGCTCTCAGATTTCAATTCCGAGCACCGATTCAAAAGTTAGAAAAATCCGCTCGCACGTTTACTAAACGTACCCAAAAAAAAAGTTCAGAAATTCATTCCGATCACTCAGAGCCTCAGAATCACGCGCCGTCAAATTTCACGGACTCGTAAAATTCCCATATATTTAAAAAAAATTACATGGAAATTTCGGGTCTTTACATTCTCCCCACCTCAGGCTTTACGTCCTCATAATCCACAACTCAAACTAAGGGAACAAGTGGTCGTACTGAGCACACATCTAAGATTCCCGCTCCCATGTGCTCTCCTGGTTGTTCCCGTGCTGCCAGCGAACGTGCACCAAAGGTATCGACCATCCACGAAGGACCTGCTTCTGTCGATCCTCAATCTCTACTGGAACCTCCGTAAAAGTCGCCCCATCGTCGACGTCCAGCTTGCCATGGTCGATGATGTGAGAAGGGTCGTGCACGTATCTCCTTAGTTGAGATACATAGAAGATGTCGTGCACCCAGTGCAACTGAGGTGGAAGAGCTAAGCAGTATGCCACCTTGCCAACTCTGCTGAGGACTTGAAAAGGTCCGATGAATCTCGGATATAACTTTCCGACTTGGCCAAATCTCCGTAAACATCATCGAGGCGAGACCCGTAGAAAGACGTGGTCGCCATCCTCGAACTCCAGAGGTCTCCGTCTCCTGCCGGCATATGACTTCTGTCTGCTCTGTGCAGTCTTCATCCGCTCCTGGATGATCTTCACCTTCTCTGTGGTAGCCTGTACCATCTCTGGTCCCACGAGTACTGACTCCCCTGGGTCAGTCCAGCACAAAGGTGATCTGCAAGGTCGCCCGTACAACGCCTCGAAAGGTGTCATCCCAATGGTGGAGTGATAGCTGTTGTTGTATGCAAACTCCCCCAAAGGTAAGTGATCCTCCCAGTTGCGACTGAAGTCGAGGACACAAGCACACAACATGTCCTCGAGGTTCTGAATGGTCCGCTCAGTCTGACAATCCGTCTGAGGATGGAAGACGATGCTCAAACGAAGCTGCATCCCGAAAGCCTCCTGCAACCCCTTCCATAGTCGGGAAGTAAAATATGCATCACGATCGGAGACAATCGTCGAAGGTACTCCATGTAGCCGCACAATCTCTTTCACATAGTGGCGTCCCAAGCTCTTTACTGAACCTTTCTCTTTGATCGGTAGGAAGTGAGCTGACTTGGTGAGTCAGTCGACGATCACCCAGATAGAGTCATGTCCCCTGGATTTACGTGGAAGTCCTGTCACGAAGTCTATGGATATCCCATCCCACTTCCACTATGGGACCTCTAAAGGGCTGAACCAAGCCTGCTGGTACCTGATGCTTTGCCTTCACTTTCTGACAAGTGAGGCATTGAGAGACAAACTCTGCGACTGCTTTCTTCATTCCCAGCCACCAGTGCTGTCGTCGGAGATCCTGATACATCTTCACCACTCCTGGATGTACCACCAGAGGGGACGTCTGTAACTCCCTCAACACTTCCTCTTGAAGTGACACTGGTACCCATGGTACTTCCTCTGAAGAGGATGACATGCTCTCCACCTTCAGAAAATCCATCGAGTGCCTGTCCTGTGGATATCTTAGCACGTCGTGTCTCGCAGTCAGCGTCCCCATGCTGCGCCTCCCTGAATCGCTGAAGAAGTGGGGGAGTGACTGTAAGAGACTGTAGAAAAGATACTCTGTCTCTATCCACAAAGGATATCTGCAAAGCGGCTAGCTTCTCCGTCGCCTCACCTAGCAGCTGTATACCAGATCTCATACTGAGTGCATCTGCAACAACGTTCCCCTTCCCAGGAGTATAGACTATCTCGAAGTCATAGTCCTGGAGGAACTCAAACCAACGTCGCTGTTTCAGGTTCAGGTCCTTCTGGGAGAAGATATACCTGAGACTCTTGTGATCAGAGTACACTGTAAAGCGCTCGCCCATCAGATAGTGTCGCCACATCTTCAAGGCGAAGACCACTGCTGCTAATTCTAGGTCATGGGTAGCGTAGTTCTGCTCGTGCTGTCTTAGATGTCGAGAACCATATGTGATCACTGCTCGCTCCTACATCAGGACACATCCGAGTCCGGTCCCTGATGCGTCGCAGTAGACTACGTACCCTACGCCTTCCTCTGGAAGCCTCAAGATGGGGGCACTAGTCAGCCTCTACCTCAGCTCCTGAAAACTCCGCTGGCATTTATCCAACCACACGAAGGATTGCCCCTTCTTTGTCAACACTGATAGTGGTGATGCAACTCTGGAGAAATTTGGCACAAATCTTTGGTAGTATCTAGCCAAACCCAGGAAACTCCGTACCTCCGTCACACTCCTGGGTGTCTCCCAAGCAAGTACCACCTCAATCTTTGCTGGATCCACTGCAACTCCAGCCTTCGAGATGACATGTCCCAGAAAGAGAACCTCTCGGATCCTGAACTGGCACTTCGAGAGCTTACCATAAAGCTACTTCTCTCAGAGTGTGTCAAGTACTACCTGCAAATGATAGGCATGCTCCTCCTCAGTAGCCGAGTAGATCAGAATGTCGTCGATGAAGACTACGACAAAGCGATCAAGGTATGGATGAAAGACCCTGTTCGTGAGTCCCATGAACACTGTTGGAGCATTGGTTACGCCGAATGACATAACCAAGAACTCGTAGTGGCCGTACCGACATCTGAAAGCTGTCTTCTTCACATCCTCGTCTCGAACTTTGAGCTGGTGATAGTCAGATCTGAGGTCTATCTTCGAGAACCACCGTTCTCCCTTCAGCTGGTCAAAGAGGTTGTCAATCCTCGAGAGTGGGTACTTGTTCTTCACGGTCACCTGGTTCAGGCGCCAATAGTCAAAACAAAGCCTCAAGCTCCCATCCGCCTTCTTGGCGAATAGAATCGGGGCTGCCCAAGGTGAAACACTAGGCCAGATGAACCCCTTCCCCTGCAAGTCCTCTAGCTGTACCTGCAGATCGCGAAGCTCCACAGGAGCCATCCGATACGCTGGAGTAGATATCGGTGCCGTCCCAGGGAACAAGTCAATGTAAAAGTCCACCTCTTTGCAAGGAGGTAGATCTGGGACATCATCAGGGAAAACATTCGTGTACTGGTCCACCACTATAGGATAACTCGGACTCTCCACATCAACAGCTCCGAGGGTAAGGCTAGCCAACTGATGAGTGATCGGCTGCACTCTCCTCCGAGAAAGTCTATCCTACGCTGCATAGGCCCCCTTCTCGCCAGTGAAGGTAAACCTGATCCCATCTATATGGACACACCGCACTTTGCGCCTAATACAGTCAATCTGAGCATGAACTATAGATAACCAGTTCATACCCAAGATGACGTCGTAAGGCCTCGACGCCTCTACTAGGAGATCCCAATCGAAGCTCTCGCCTCCTAGAGTAAGCTCACACTGCCGAAACTAGTGCGTAATCGTCGAATCTACTCCCGTAGGAGTCTCTAGCCGTAAGGATTGAGCCAACGACTCCGTCAGAATCTCCGAGATCTGAACGAGGGCAGTGGCAATAAAAGAATGACTGACACCTGTGTCTATAAGTACTGCAAAAATGGTGGAGTAGACACAAATCATACCTCGAATTATCTCTGGAGCTCTGTGGTCGTAAGCCTAAGCTGCCTGGAGCTGAGCTCTCCCCTGTCCACCTGCTCCCTGCGGTCGGGGTGGACCTCATGGTGGTGGTGGCGGTAATATCTTGAATTGTCGCCGACCGCCAGCTACACGACCAGCTCCTCTGCGACGTTCGCCTGCTCCCTACAAACCACCTCGACCGAATCTCTGTCTCTGCCTAGGCGGTCCTTCGATTGTCTGATGATCATCCGAACAACAGGTTGGACAGTCACAAGCCATGTGACCCTACCCGCCACATGTGAAACACTGCCCGCTCTTGGCATGTCTGTATCCACTTTGGGTGCCCCGCATAAACGATCCTGAGTCATGCGGTCGTCCACCTATAGGTCTGGTCCTCTTGGACCTCTGTGATGTCTGTCTGCTGCCAGCTACAGAAGACTCCGCTACGTGATGACTGGTAGTGGGTCTTGCTGATGGTGACTGCTCAGCAAGGAAACTCTCCACCAAGAGGGATCTCTCTAACACCCCCTCCTGCTATAGTCATGCTGTGGAGTTGCTCCTGTATGCGCACTATGCGAAGAGTTGCTGGAACAAACTCTGCCCGAAACAGGCTCTCGAAGTCTGCCTAGAGAAGCATCACCTCGTCGTGGACCTGGAGCATCAAACTCCACCATCTGCCCGCTGCTTCCTGTAGAAGGCTGGTAGCAAGAATCACCATGAGATCAGATGGTGTCCCTACCAGTCGAAAAACTCTCATCACAACCTCTAGCCAATCCTCAGCCGCCCGTGGGTCCGTCTCTCCCCTGAACCTGAGTGGCCTCTGGCACTAGAATTCATGCAACGTGCTCAAGCGTCTTGCACTGTCTGCTGTTGGGGCTGGTGGCATCAGTGGCCCAACGAGGAGTGGTACCGTTGGTGCCTCTGCTGGAAAAGGGCCCTGCACTGAGGGCTCGTCGCTCGGTGGGCTATTAGTGCATAAAAATCTCGGAACTCTAGCTGGATGTTTGCATGGAGGCATCCAGAAAAGAAACAGGTGCGCTACGGTTAAAATTTATTATTGGTGATCTGACCTGGTGAGCTGACTTAAAGAAATTTTTTGAAAACACACACGCAATCAGTATTTTCGTGCACTGAGTCGGAAATCAAAAGTCAGGGTCCTGGTGTATGGATACGTCGGCCGCCGCACCAACACTGGACTCCCTGAACTGAAAACCACACCAACTACACTTAACACTGTTGCTTCATAGAAAAGATCATAGTCCTAAGTTCTGCGGTAGAACCGACTCCTCTGATACCAATTTGTCAGGACCTGTCCCCCGGGGCCCGTGCCGTGACTACCCCAAGCCCGCCTTCCATAGGCCAGGGGCTGTCGACTAGCACCAAAGGCGTAATTACCTAAAACTGGGAATGCATTGCCTTTATAACTTGTAAACACACACACAAGCAAGCACACGACTGGATAGGAAACACTAAGTAAACTGTATAACAAAAGAGTGCTGAAAGTAAAAGGGGACAAAATAAAATCCCAACAGTAAAGGTACAAGTACAACTAAAATGAAATACAACTGACGAAAGAGAAAAGACAGCTACTGGACCGTCCTCTAAGGTTCCTACCTAAAGGGTATGTACAGATAGCCTCCTCAGCACTCCGCGTCCGTCCGTCTCCTCCACGCACCGACACGCCGTATGGTCCACCTCCAGGCACCGTCCAGTCCTGGTACGCTCAGCCTCAGTCAGCGCTGTCCGTCGTCTGCAACCAACACAACAAGGTGTGGGTAAAGCCCGTGTAGGGGTGAGTATAACGATACTCAATAGGGTCCTCGAGACCCTCAAGGTCTCACAAAATCCAACAAGGATAAACCAAAAAGTATGAAATCAACAGATAACCTTACTTAGGCATATGCCCATACATATACCTAAGTTATCAAGTGATCCATCTCAATCATGAGGAAAACACAGAAAAATTGACTCAGCTCAATCCAGGATTTTATTCTTGGGGTAATATCAATTAACATCCCCAGTCACATTATCGAAACCTCAGCTGCTGAAGAGCTCCTCCTCTATCGAGTACAGTGGGCCTGCCGCGACACCAAGCGCGCTTCCCACTAACCTTAGACTGCTGAGGTACTCCTCCTGTTGAGTACCGTGGATCTGCCGCGTCACCAAGCGCGGTCCCCACCGTGGGTCTGCTGTGTCACCAAGCACGCTCCCCCTCGTAGCCCGTTGAGGTACTCCTCTTGTCGAGTACCGCGGGTCTGCCGCGACACCAAGGTGCTCCCCACTGTGGGTATTCCGCGACACCAAGCCACTCCCCACTAGGCTAGTAGAGTCACTTTGAGTCAAAACGGAAAGCAGTTGTCAGGTATCAGCAAGCTACTAGGTCTCTGCACTATGCTTTCTCGTCTCCGGGAGGATCCGATCCACAAGCTACTGGTCGATACTCCAACTGTCACAAAGTCCCACGAAGAACTATCTCAAATGCCCGCCACGTCAAAGGGGTCTCAACGAAACAGACGATACGTCAATCAGATGCTCGGTCTGTGAGTTATTAGCCTTTTAGTCCCGGGGGCCCAGTTGGATTGGTGCACGATACAACCTGATCATATCTCAACTATACCCCAAACTCTAGTGGGGTATACTCAAAGGTACCGTCATGCTCCAAGATTTCCAGCGCCACTGACGGTTCGTCAAACGGATGTTCGGTGCCAAAGATATGACTGAAGGAGCGTAAATGGGTCGTAGTGGGCCCGGACCCGGTCCGACCTAGCCTGGGCCGACCCGGTTTGGGTTGACTTGGCCCGTTGGGTGGGCTAGCCCGTTGGGTTTGGCCCGGCCCGCTGGGCCCATCCCAGCAGGCAGTGAGGGGTCGTGGAGAGCCGTGAGGGCGCAGACCGGCCGCGAGGGCGCGGACCAGCCGCGGGTCGGCGCGGGGGGCAGTTTGGCCCGGAGGGCGCCGCGTGGGCGGCTCGACCCGAAGGGCGCTGCGAGGGCGGCTCGGCCTGAGGCACTGGAATGGTTCGGGTCAGAGGGCCACGGGGGTGCGGCGCGGGGCGGCTCGGCCTGAGGGCCGGGGGGGCGCAGCCGGGGCCGGTTCGGCCAGCGGGCGGCGCGACCAGGTCCGGTTCGGCCGGGAGGACGGAGCGGCCGGGGTGGCTCGGACGGCGGAAGGCGCGGCCAGGGCGGCGCGGCTGGGAGGTCGGGGTGGCTGGGGGCCGGTTCGGCCGAGAGGTTGGGGTGCGACACGACCAGGGTGCAGCGCGGCCGAGGCACAGTGTGGCTCAGGGCCGGTTCGGCCGGCTGCAGCGCAGGGACGGTTTGGCCAGGAGGTCAGAGCGCCGCGGAGGCGGTGCGGGTCGCGGAGGTCGCGGGTGGCGGCGCCGTTGCCTCTGTTGCCTTCGTTGCCTTCCTCTATTTCGAAGAACACCGCAAAACAACACAAGGGTTACAGAGAGGACGGACCATGTTAGTTTGGCCCGCACTCTCGACATTAGAGCAGTAGCAAGAGGTTCACAAGAACGAATCACATCAAACCCTCCTGCAAAGATTCTTCCCAACCCGCAAAAGAAAAGAAGGGGTGTACTTGTGAAGTGATAATCAAACAGCATTAAACCCCTACCTCGTTCATTGACGTTGGAGCGGGAAGAAGTACAGTCGTCGATTCACCGTAGATGAGGACGTCCCACGTCGGAAGAAGTCCCAAGGAAGAAGGTCGAAGGAGGTCGGCGTTCTTCGTTGGCAGAGCGTTCTTTATTGGAGAGCGTAATACTCCAAGTGTTGGGCGTCGTGTCACTTTACTAGTGCTTCCTGTCTTGGTGAAGCCCTCCGAAATCCTCCTCCCAAGCTCCATATATATAGGAGAGGGGGGAAGGTAGGTAACAATCGTGGAATTTATGACAGTTCATTTATTAGGAACCTTCTTAAATTCGAAGCAGTTACTTAATTTAAAAAGGGGGCAAGCCAAATAATTTACATTGACATAATAAAGTGGTGCGTTGGCACAATTTAATGTGGAGGAAGTCAAGAGGCTCATCTACATTAATGGGGGGGGGGGTTGAGAGTTTCTTTCAATTAAAGGGGTTTTAATCCCGGGTGGTCCCCACCACCATAACCTCTCATGGGAGGTTATGATTTGTGTGGTCCCCACCACCATAACCTCTCATGAGAGGTTAAGGTCTGGTGGTCCCCACACCTCAACTACCACATGAAGGTTTAGTTCCGGTGGACCCCACCTCCCAACACCCACATGGGTGTTTCAAATAAAAATAAAAATGTCATATAGTTTTATATTTATTTTATTCTTACACAAAAAACCCAAAAACTAACTTTCACCCTCGACCAACTGCCGTCGAGGTGAAAGTCTTCTTAAGCAAATACCGGCGCTGCGAGTTCAACGGTGCTCTCAGATTTCAATTCTGAGCACCAGTTCAAAAGTTAGAAAAATCCGCTCACACGTTTACTGAACGTACCCAAAAAAAAAGTTCAGAAATTCATTCCGGTCACTCAGAGCCTCAGAATCACGCGCCGTCAAATTTCACAGACTCGTAAAATTCCCATATATTTAAAAAAAATTACATGTAAATTTCAGGTCTTTACATTCTCCCCACCTCAGGCTTTACGTCCTCATAATCTACAACTCAAACTAAGGGAACAAGTGGTCGTACTGAGCACGCATCTAAGATTCCCGCTCCCATGTTCTCTCCTGGTGGTTCCCGTGCTGCCAGCGAACGTGCACCAAAGGTATCGACCGTCCATGAAGGACCTGCTCCTATCGATCCTCAATCTCTACTGGAACCTCCGTAAAAGTCTCCCCATCATTGACGTCCAGCTTTCCATGGTCGATGATGTGATAAGGGTCATGCATGTATCTCCTCAGCTGAGATACGTGGAAGATGTCGTGCACCCGGTGCAACTGAGGTGGAAGAGCTAAGCGGTATGCCACCTCACCAACTCTTCTAAGGACTTGAAAAGGTCCAATGAATCTCGGAGATAACTTGCCGCCTCATCCAAATCTCCATAAATCTCATCGAGGCGAGACCTGTAGAAAGATGTGGTTGCCATCCTCAAACTCCAGAGGTTTTCGTCTCCTACCGGCATACGACTTCTTTCTGCTCTTTGAAGTCTTTATCTGGTCGTGGATGATCTGCACCTTCTCTGTGGTAGCCTGTACCATCTCTGGTCCCACCAGTGCTGACTCCCATGGGTCAGTCCCGCACAAAGGTGATCTGCAAGGTTGTCCGCACAACGTCTCGAAAGGTGCCATCCCAATGGTGGAGTGATAACTGTTGTTGTATGAAAACTCCACCAAAGGTAAGTGATCCTCCCAGCTGCGACCGAAGTCGAGGACACAAGCACGCAACATGTCCCTGAGGGTCTGAATGGTCCGCTCAGTCTGACCATCCGTCTGAGGATGGAAGGCGGTGCTCAAACGAAGCTGCGTCCCGAAAGCCTCCTGCAACCCCTTCCATAGCTGGGAAGTAAAACGTGCATCACGACCAGAGACAATCGTCGAAGGTACTCCATGTAGCCGCATAATCTCTTGCACATAGAGGCGTCCCAAGCTCTCTACTGAACCCTGCTCTCTGATCGGTAGGAAGTGGGCTGACTTGGTGAGTCATTCGATGATCACCAAGATAGAGTCATGTCCCCTGGATGTACGTGGAAGTCCTGTCATGAAGTCCATGGATATCCCATCCCACTTCCACTCTGGTAACTCTAAAGGGATGAACCAAGCCTACTGGTACCTGATGCTTTGCCTTCACTTGCTGATAAGTGAGGCTTTGAGAGACAAACTCTGCGACTGCTTTCTTCATTCCCAGCCACCAGTGCTGTCGTCGGAGATCCTGGTACATCTTCGCCACTCCTGGATGTACCGCTAGAGGGGAAGTGTGGAACTCCCTCAACACTTCCTCCTGAAGTGACACTGGTACCATGGTACATCCTCTGAAGAGGATGACATTATCCCTACCTTCAGAAAATCCATCGGGTGCCTGTCCTGTGGATATCTGAGCACATCGTGTCTCATAGTCAGCGTCCCCACGCAGCACCTCCCTGACTCACTGAAGAAGTGGGGGAGTGACTGTAAGAGACTGTAGAAAAGCTGCTCCGTCTCTATCCATAAAGGATATCTGCAAAGCGGCCAGCTGCTCCGTCACCTCACCTGACATCTGTATACCAGATCTCCAACTGAGTGCATCTACAACAATGTTCCCCTTCCCAGGAGTATAGACTATCTCGAAGTCATAATCCTGGAGGAACTCAAGCCAACATCACTGTCTCAGGTTCAGGTCCTTCTGGGAGAAGATATACCTGATACTATTGTGATCAGAGTACACTGTAAAGCGCTTTCCCATCAGATAGTGTCCCCACATCTTCAAGGAGAAGACCACTACTGCTAACTCCAGGTCATGGGTAGCGTAGTTCTGCTCATGCTGTCTCAGCTGTCGAGAACCATATGCAATCACTGCTCGCTCCTGCATCAGGACACATCCTAGTCCGATCCTTGATGCGTCGCAGTAGACTACGTACCCTATGACTTCCTCTGGAAGCCTCAAGATGGGGGCACTAGTCAGCCTCTGCCTCAGCTCCTGAAAACTCCGCTGGCATTTATCCGACCACACGAAGGATTTCCCCTTCTTTGTCAATGCTAATAGTGGTGCTGAAACTCTAGAGAAATCTGGCACAAATCTTCGGTAGTATCTAGTCAAACCCAGGAAACTCCATACCTCCGTCACACTTATGGGTGGCTCCCAAGAAAGTACCGCCTCAATATTTGCTGGATCTACTGCAACTCCAGCCTCCGAGATGACATGTCCCAGAAAGGGAACCTCTCGGATCCAGAACTGGCACTTCAAGAGCTTACCATAAAGCTGGTGCTCTCGGAGTGTGTCAAGTACTACCTGCAAATGATATGCATGCTCCTCCTTAGTAGTCGAGTAGATCAACATGTCGTCGAAGAAGACTAGGACAAAGCAATCAAGGTATTGCTAAAAGACCCTGTTCATGAGTCCCATGAACACTGCTGGAGCATTGGTTATGCCGAATGACATAACCAAGAACTTGTAGTGGACGTACCAACATTTGAAAGCCATCTTCTGCACATCCTCATCTCGAACTCTGAGTTGGTGATAGCCTGATATGAGGTCTATCTTCGAGAACCACCATGCTCCCTTCAACTGATCAAAGAGGTTGTCAATCCTCGAGAGTGGGTACTTGTTCTTCACGGTCACCTGGTTCAGGAACCAATAGTCAAAACAAATCCTCAAGCTCCTATCCGCCTTCTTGGCGAACATGATTGGGGCTTCCCAAGGTGAAACACTGGGCCAGATGAACCCCTTCCCCTGCAAGTCCTCTAGCTATACCCGCAGATCACGAAGCTCCGTGGGAACCATCCGATACGCTGGAGTAGATATCAGTGCCATCCCGGGGTACAAGTCAATGTAAAAGTCCACCTCTCTGCAAGGAGGTAGACATGGGACATCATCAGGGAAAAAATCCATGTACTGGTCCACCACTACAGGATAAATCAGACTCTCCACATCAACAACTCTGAGGGTAAGGCTAGCTAACTGATGAGTGATCGGCTGCACTCTCCTCCGAGCAAGTCCATCCTGCACTGCATAGGCTCCCTTCTCACCGGTGAAGGTAAACCTGGTCCCATCCATATAGACACACCGCACTTGGCGCCTAATACAGTCAATCTGAGCATGGACTGTAGATAACCAGTCCATACCCAAGATGACGTCGTAAGGGCTCAACGCCGCTACTAGGAGATCCCAGCTGAAGCTCTTGCCTCCTAGAGTAAGCTCACACTGCCGACACCAGTGCGTAATCGTCGAATCTGCTCTCGTAGGAGTCTCTAGCTGTAAGGATCCAGTCAACGGCTCCATCGGAATCTCCGAGCTCCAAATGAGGGCAGTGGAAATAAAATAATGACTGACACCTGTGTCTATAAGTACAATATATATGGTGGAGTAGACAGAGATCGTACCTCGAATCATATCTAGAGCGCCATGGTCGTAAGCCTAAGCTACCTGGAGCTGAGCTCTCCCCTGTCCTCCTGCTCCCTGTAGTCAGGGTGGACCTCCTAGTGGTGGTGGCGGTAATATCTTGAATCGTCGCCGACCGCCGGCTGCACGACCAACTCCTCTGCCACGTCCGCCTGCTCCCTGCGGACCACCTCGATTGAATCTCTGTCTCTGCCTGGGTGATCCTTTGACCATCTGCTGATCATCCGAACGGCGGGTCGGACAGTCACGAGTCATGTGATTTTGCCCACCGCATGTGAAACACTTCCCACTCTTGGCATGTCTGTCTCCGCTTCGGGTTCCCCGCACAACCGATCCTGAGTCATGCGGTCGTCTACCTATAGGTCTGGTTCTCTTGGACCTCTGTGACGTCTGTCTGCTGCTAGCTGCAGAAGACTCCGCTACGTGATGACTGGTAGTGGGTCTCACTGCTGGTGACTGCTCAGCAAGGAAATTATCCACCAAGAGGGCTCTCTATAACACCCCCGCCTGCTACAGTCATGCTGTGGAGTAACTCCTGTATGCGCACTATGCGAAGAGTCGCTGGAACAAACTCTACCCAAAATAGGCTCTCGAAGTCTGCCCAGAGAAGCGTCACCTCATCATGGACCTTGAGCATCAAGCTCCACCATCTGCCCACTGCTTCCTGTAGAAGGCTGGCAGCAAGAATCACCATGAGATCGGCTGGTGTCCCTACCAGTCAGAAAACTCTCACCACAGCCTCCAGCCAATCCTCAACCGTCTGTGGGTCCGTCTCTCCCCTGAACCTTGGTGGCCTCTGGCACTGGAATTCGTGCAACGTGCTCAAGCGGCGTGCACCGTCTGCTGTTGGGGCTGGTGGCATCGGTGGCCCAACGGGGTGTGGTACCGCTGGTACCTCCACTGGAAAAGGGCCCTGCACCGAGGCCTCGTCGCTCGGTGGGCTATCAGTGCATAAAACTCTCGGAACTCTAGCCGGCTATTTGCGTGGAGGCATCCTGAAAAGAAATAGGTGCGCTATGGTTAAAAGTTATACCTGGTGATCTGACCTGGTGAGCTGACTTAAAGAAAACTTTTGAAAACACACACGCAATCAGTGTTTTCGGGCACTGAGTCGGAAATCAGAAGTCAGGGTCCTGGTGTATGGATACGTCGGCCGCCGCACCAACAATGGACTCCCTGAACTAAAAACCACACGCACTACACTTAACACTATTGCTTCACAGAAAAGATCAGAGTCCTAAGTTCTACGGTAGAACCGACTCCTCTGATACCAATTTTTCACGACCCGTCCCCCGGGGCCCGTGCCATGACTATCCCAAGCCCGCCTTCCATAGGCCAGGGGCTGGCGATAAGCACCAAATGCGTAATTCCCTAAAATTGGGAAGGCATTGCCTTTATAACCTGTAAACACACACACAAGCAAGCACATAGATGGATACGAAACACTAAGTAAACTGTATAACAAAAGAGTACTGAAAGTAAAAGGGAACAGAATACAAGCCCAACAGTAAAGGTACAAGTACAACTGAAATGAAATACTACAGAAGAAAGAGAAAATACAGCTACTGGATCTTCCTCCAAGGTTCCTACCTGAAGGGTAGGTACCGATAACCTCCTCAACACTCTGCGTCTGTCCGTCTCCTCCATACACCGACACGCCGTATGGTCCACCTCGGGGCACCGTCTAGTCCTGGCACTATCAGCTTTAGTCAGTGCTTTCCGTCGTCTGCAACCAACACAACAAGGTGTGGGCATAGCCCGTGCAGGGGTGAGTATAACGATACTAAGTAGGGATCTCAAGACCCTCAAGGTCTCACAAAATCCAACAAGGATAAACCAAAAAGTATGAAATCAACAGATAACCTTACTTAGGTATATGCCCATACACATACCTAATTTATCAAGTGATCCATCTCAATCATGAGGAAAACAAAGAAAAAATGACTCAGCTCAAACTAGGATTTTATTCTAGGGGTAGTATCAAGTAACATCCCCAGTCACATTATCAAAACCTTGGATGCTGGAGAAATCCTCCTCTATCAAGTACAGTGGGAATGCCGTGACACCAAGCGCGCTTCCCACTAACCTTGAACTGCTGAGGTACTCCTCTTGTCGAGTGTTGTGGATCTGCCGCATCACCAAGCGTACTCCCTACCGTGGGTCTGCCGCGTCACCAAGCGCGCTCCCCACTGTGGGTCTGCCGCGTCACCAAGCGCGATCCCCCTCGTAGCCTACTGAGGTACTCCTCCCATCGAGTACTGTGGGTCTGCCGCGACCCCAAGGCGATCCCCACTGTGGGTCTCTCGCGACACCAAGGCGCTCCCCACTGGGCTAGTAGAGTCACTTCGAGTTAAAACGGTCAACAGTCATCAGGTCTCAGCTAGCTACTAGGTCTCCGGACTATGCTCGCTCATCTCTGGGAGGATTCACTCCATGAGCTACTGGTCGATACTCCAACTGTCACGAAGTCCCATGAAGAAGTATCTCAAAGGTCCGCCACGTCATAGGAGTCTCAACGCAAAAGAAGACGCGTCAATCAGACGCCCAGTCTGTGAGTTATTAGCCTTTTAGTCCCAGGGGTCCGGTTGGATTCGTGGACAATCCAACCTGACCGTATCTCAACTATACCCCAAACTCCAGTGGGGTATACTCAAAGGGACCGTCACGATCCAAGATTTACAGCGCCACTGATGGTTTGTCAAACGGATATCCAGTGCCAAAGATATGGCCGAAGGAGCGTAAATGGGTCGTAGTGGGCCCGGGCCCGGTCCGACCCGGTCGGACTGACCCTGCCCGACCCAACCTGGGATGACCCAGTTCGGGTCGACCCGACCTGACCTGTTGGGTCTAGCCCGGCCTGTTGGGCGGGCCATCCCATTGGGTTCGGCCTGGCCCGTTGGGCCTCGCCCAGCAGGCCGCGAGGGGCCGCAGAGAGCCGTGAGGGCATGGACTAGCCACGAGGGTGCGAACCGTCCACGGGTTGGCGCGAGGGCGCTTCGGCCCGGAGGGTGCCTTGTGGGAAGCTCGTTTCGGAGGGTGCCGCGAGGGCGGCTCGGCCCGGGGCGCAGGTCCGGTTCGGCTTGGAGGTCCGCGGGGGCGCTGCTCGGGGCGGCTCGGCCCGGGGGCCGGTGTGGCGCGGCTGGGCCAGTTCGGCCAGCGGGGGGCGCGACCGAGGCTAGTTCGGCCGGGAGGCCGGGGCACGACGTGGCCGGGGCGCGACGCAGCTCGGGGCTGGTTCAGCCAGTGGCAGCGCGAGGCCGGTTTGGCCGGGAGGCCGGAGCACCGCGGGGGCGACGCGGGTCACGGAGCCTGCAGGTGGCGGCGCCGTTGCCTTCGTCCCCTTCGTCACCTTCTCCGCCTTCCTCCATTTCATAGAACACCGCAAAACAACACAAGGGTTACGGAGAGGACGGGCCATGTTAGTTTGGCCCACGCTCTCCGCATTAGAGCGGTAGCAAGAGGTTCACAAGAACGAAGCACATCAAACCCTCCTGCAAATATTCTTCCCAACCCATAAAAGAAAAGAAGGGGTGTACTTGTGAAGTGATAATCAAACAACATTAAACCCCCACCTCGTTCGTTGACGTTGGCGTGGGAAGAAGTACGGACGTCGATTCGCCGTAGATGATGACGCCCCACGTTGGAAGAAGTCCCGAGGAAGAAGGTCGAAGGAGGTCAGCATTCTTCATTGGTTGAGCATTCTTCGTTGGGGAGCGCGTTCTTCGTTGGAGAACGTGTTCTTCGTTGGAGAGCGTAATCCTCCAAGTGTTGGGCATCATGTCACTTTACCAGCGCTTCGTCACTTGGTGAAGCCATCCCAAATCCTCCTCCCAAGCTCCATATATATAGGAGAGGGGGGAAGGTAGGTAATGATCGTGGAATTTATGACGGTTCATTTATTAGGAACCTTCCTAAATTCCAACGATGATGTTACTTACTTTAAAAAGGGGGCAAGCCAAATAATTTACATTGGCATAATAAAGTGGTGCATTGGCACAATTTAATGTGGAGGAAGTCAAGATGCTCCTCCACATTAATGAGGGGGGGGGGGGGGTTGAGAGTTTCTTTCAATTAAAGGGGGGTTTAATCCCGGGTGGTCCCCATCACTATAACCTCTCATGGGAGGTTATGGTTCAGGTGGTCCCCACCACCATAACCTCTCATGAGAGGTTAAGTTATAGTGGTCCCCACACCTCAACTACCACATGGAGGTTTAGTTCCGGTGGACCCCACTTCCCAACACCCACATGGGTGTTGCAAATAAAAATAAAAATGTCATACAATTTTATTTTTATTTTATTCTTACACGAAAACCCAAAAAACTAACTTTCACCCTCGACCAACTACCATCGAGGTGAAAGTCTTCTTAAGCGAATACCAGCGCTGC
The DNA here is from genome assembly GCA_963277665.1 of Viscum album. Classification (NCBI taxonomy): domain Eukaryota; kingdom Viridiplantae; phylum Streptophyta; class Magnoliopsida; order Santalales; family Viscaceae; genus Viscum; species Viscum album. The sequence continues at coordinate 1,972,900,137 of OY728157.1, read as the reverse complement.
AAGTTCAACGGTGCCCTCTGATTTCAATTCTGAGCACCGGTTCAAAAGTTAGAAAAAACCACTCGCACGTTTACTGAACGTACCCGAAAAAAAAGTTCTGAAATTCATTTTGGGCACTCTGGACCTCAGAATCACGTGTCGTCAAATTTCACGGAGTCGTAAAATTCCCATATATTTAAAAAAAAATTACATGGAAATTCCTAGTCTTTACAACACTTCATATGAAAAAAATCTAATTTGATTTTATGATTAAATTGTTATGGTTGCGTTGAATGAAATTTCGGTAACAGAAATTCTAGAGAAATAAATTTGTTTTACAAAAATCCAATGATCTCAAGTTTCATACTAGATTACATCTAATAGATTGAGAAGCACTATAGTGGTGATGATTTAACTTATCAGTAGATGAAATAACATGTTGAGTTCATCAGTAAATGAAGAAGCCATTGTCGATGTAGTTACAAATGACTCCGAGTTTTGCGGAATTTGACTGTTGGAATTTGTTACAATGTTTCCTATAAATAAAGTCCCACCTTGAGCATCAGAAATGCATGAATGAACATCAGGATTAAGATTGATGTTTGTTTTGAAACTTTTCAATTTTTTTATTGCTGAGATGACTTTTGATCAATATAATATTTTTCTTTCTAAGTGTTTCTGTTAAGAGCTACCGTTAAGGTTTGCATTGTAAAACTATTATCAATTTCCTTTTTAATTGTTCTTATTTTGATCATGCATGACTGAAGGATTCCGAGGATAGGAAGAAAGATAAATTTCCAATCATATGGATCAAGGACTTACGTGGTTAGGAAGACAGAGCTTAGGTGTTTCTGGTTGCTACCAACAAGTTTAGTCAAGGGATTTCGAGGATATAAAGACACACCTTCCGTTAAGTATAAAACCGGGGATACCTTACAATAGGTTTAAAGTCATGGATACCTTGAATCTAGTCGACAAATCCACCTTACACTTTTCTTTAAAAGTGTGGTTTTAATAATATCCTTTTAAAGAGTACTTGGTTTAATAGCCAATATTTTGTATTTTGTTTTTAAATTTCTATTTTGTTGTATTTTGTACCTAAAATTGCACCTTTTGTACTAAATGTCAAAAGAGGAGGTTAATAGGGTAAGTACAGTTCTTTAAAAAAATTTAGTTTTTTGGTTTCCACAAAGCTTTTATTTCAGAAGAAATAACATCTATAAAACATAAAATAGTTGGGCAGATGTGGGTGTATAAAATTTTATTTTCTAATGTAAATGGACTCAAACATGTGTGTATACCAATAACTTAATGTTATCTCTTTCAGGAAAATAAGGTGAGTATCAGTAGTGAAAACAAATGGCACATGGGTAGTGGTTTTTCTGAACATATGACTTGAGAAAAGTCTAATATCCATAATTTAAATAAATTAAAAGGAGGATGCGTCACTTTTGGAGACAATGCACAGAGTGAAATCATCAAAATCAACGATGCTTCTTTTCTTGAAAAAACTTTAATTTCAAATATTTTATATGTTTTAGGACTTAAACATAAACTTATCAGAATAAGTTAGTTATGTGATGAGGGATATCTTGTAAACTTTAGGAATGAAAATGTACTATTCAAAGTGTAGAATGTAACTTTATTTTATTTGTCGATCGACATGAAAAAGGCATCCAAATCTTTCTTATTTAACCATGATCGAAGAATTATCTTAGTTATGACTAAGATATTAGGACACTATAACTTTTAGACTTTAACCAAACTTTCTAGGAAAGGACATGGTAGGGATATACCGGTTTTTAATCTTAATTCAACTAGAATCTACAATCCTTGTTAATTTGGTAAGCAACATAAGTCAAGTTTTAAATTATAAAGTGAAGCCTCAACTATTGAAGATTTACAGTTAGCGCACATGAATTTATTTGGTCCTACACAAACTGGAAGTATTGGAAGAAAATATATGTATCTGTATTGGTTGATGATTACACTGGGTTTACTTGGTTTTATTCTCTCACTCAAAAAATATGAAGTCCTTAATCATTCTAAGGTATTTCATGCTTTAGTTAAAAATGAGAAGAATCAACCTTTGGTTACTATCTAGAGTGATCATGATGGTCAATTTGATAACTCTGAATTTAAAACTTTATATAGTAAAAAAGGTATTACTTGTAACGTTATGACCCAGAAGCCACTAAACTGGTGCTCCGAGCCAGTTCTCGACAAGGCCTCAAGTGCGCCTCCTCGTACGCTAGAGGCTGCCGACTAGCAGTGAGGGCCCATGGTGTGATAGTGGAGAAATTATTCCCTCATACTAAATTAGGAAAACAACGGAAATAACTAAGTATCATACACAACAGAAAGAAAATAGAGCGTGGAAGCAATAAACAACTGAAATAGAAGAATCTATAATAGTAAAATGATGTAAAAGCCCAGATAGCTATGTAATACAATACAAAACTGGTCACCCACTGGGTTGACCATACAGATACAAGTACAAAAGAAACTGAAAGTAAAAGTACATGACTCTACTATTAACTCCGAGCTAACCCACATACCTGATCTTCAGACACTGTCGAACTGCAGCAGCCCAATCAGTAGAACCACTCAAGTAGCTTTGCTCGATCATGCAACACTGGGCCTCAACCCTATCCACCATGAAACTCATGATCAACCTAAAAAGTATACATAAGGTCTACATGTACATCAGGGTGCATGTGCATGGGTGAGAAATAATCTCAGTAGGCCACCCCGACATGCAACCTATAACTATGCTGCTAAGAGTGTATGCAACAACAACGTGCTCAGCCTAGTTGGAACACAACAAAAAGAAGTAAACCAAAGATGAAAACATAGTCGAACTCAGGGCCCATAATCCCTGTCAACTTGGAATGTGCCACCATGGATGACCATATCTATATACGTATACATGTATAGTCCCATACCTATACACATATACATAAATATGAATATTCATGAGTATGCGAATCAAACAACAAGAAACCACGTTAGCAGTCGATACTTGGGTTCGTAATCCCGATTGACATGTACCTGCTTCAGCCAACGCCGAAATTATATCTCTGAGCAAGCTACGTCACCATAAGGGGATTCTCGTCCTACACCTGGGTTCACCCGTAGTCACCTCCAATCACTAACTAGGATACTGTATACCGATAGTCAATCCTGTAAAGAAGGATACCATTTACCGATGGTCAATCCTGTAAATGGTCACTGGTCGGAAAACACGGAGCATAAGCCCATGAATCCAACCGAGACTCAGAAAACCTTTCCCACAAGAATATCAAAACCACACCTATAGGCATGGAAAAACCTCGCCCACAGACATATCGGTCAATCAGGGTTGAGTTTGGTATATCATCATTTCAGCATGTCTTAGGGTAAAACCCAGTATATAAGCATTTCAACATGTTTTAGGGCCAAGACTGGTGTATCAACATTTCAGCATGTATCAGGGCCAAGCCCAGTATATCAACATTTCAGTATGTATTAGGGCCAAGCCTGGTGTATCAACATTTCAGTATGTATCAGGGCCAAGCCCGGTGTATCAGCATTTCAGCATGTTTCAAAACACATGTAAATTAAACTATTACATAGTTCACAACAATCAACTCACATGGGTAAAAAATTTATATAACCAATTACATCAAGTAAGTCTCAACAACCAATTCCTAGGTAATACCTCTGGGTATAGTAAATATCAGAAATAACATGGCTCAAAAGCTGAATACCAGATAAGCATGTCTGGACATCCCAATAAGCAAAATGGATCCCAGGAAGAACATCTGGTCATCCCAAAAAGAAGAAATACTCCTCATGTCAAGCTCGACAACTACCAACCAGGAAGCACCTCTGGTAAATATTGATGCATCAGCAAAACCAAGTCTAATATAAACAAACGAGTGAGGGTGGCCCGAACGCCAAACCCCTCACTACATCCAAAACCCCATGGGCTTAAAAGTTCAGCACAGGTTATAGGTGACACCCAAACACTATCTCCACCCAAACCTGATGTAAAACTCAGGGTCGGTCAAACCATGGGCACATGTTGGGTCCCTCAAGTCAAACACTAAGGAGGTATCCTACTCAGGATCCTCCAAGTAAACACGAGCGAAGGCATCCTTAGTGAAGAGTAAGGGAGGAATCCTACATGGGATCCTAAAACGAAGAACAACAGAGGCATCCTATAACAGGGATCCTCTCAAAGGAAAACATGAGAGAGATCCTACAAGGGACTCCCTAGGTCATCACATAAGCAAAGGCATCCCTCAGGGGATACTTGGAAGCATCCGGTCTCATGGCCTCGTAGGCCAGAAGGGAATGTCTCACAGGGGAAACATCCTAAAAAACATAGGTTATGGGAGATAGCTCATAGATAATCTCAGATCTAAAGTCTCAACTAGGCTGGTCCAAACACTCAACCTATCATCCACGCAAAGTCTCACTCTCAGGTGACAACTAAACTCGATAACTGATGGAAGAACCTCTCCATTTAGATAGAGGCCCACAAAAAAACATTTTTATGACCTCTAAATTTCAATAGGATTCCACCATTGCGATCTACGCTGAAAAACACTTATAATGGACTACTCACATGCCCAATTCTGACTTCTAGGGCACAAAATACCCCAAACTACTAAGTTGGAAAAAGTACATGGTGTGTAATTCAAAGTACATGGTGTGTACTCTTATCTGTCCACCTAGCTTTGTACATATACATGGACAGAACTCATGGGGTCTGCCTATGTAAAAGTACATGGCGTGTACTTCAAAGTACACAGTGTGTACTGTTTAAAAACCAAAAACCCGTGTTCTTTCTCACACAGTTGGACACATGGCCATGCCACCACACGATGTGTACTCAGAGTACATGGCGTGTACTTAAGAAAACTTCTTCTTCCCCAAAAATGAATAACACACGGTGTGTTCCCCTGGAACACATGCCGTGTAACCTGGGTTTCCCAATGAGAAATCCCTCGGATTGCCCGAAACACCCGTTTTCACCCCCGAAATAGAAGATCAGGCCTCAAGAGGCCACAAGTAAGAAATATAAGGATTTAATAACTTAAAAAAACATGTTTAAAGGGGATCTATGGTGAAAATGTAAACTATCCTACCTTTGGGTGGAAATCATTGAAGCTTCGGTTTATTTCACCGTCCACATATGTCATACACTGACTCTATGCGTCGAGAGCTCCGCAACAATACCTCTATTCCCTTACCTTTCTTAACCATTCTCCCTCTCCGAATTCTTAATTAGGTCACGATGAAGAAGGAGCTACATAGGAGTCATGAACAAGAAGGAGGAGGAAGAGAAAATAAAAAAAAAGAAAAGAAAAGAAAAGAAAAAGGGCCCCAGCCCGACCCTGGTGCCCGACTCAAGTTTATGCCTCGCCTGGGATAAAATCTCAATTTCGGACTCAATGACGTAGATGAAATATACATCCGATGATCTTTTTAAAATTTATCACCAAATGAACCTGTATGAATAATTTAATATTTAATTTAATAATATTAAATATTAATTATTCCACTACAATTCAAACATCTCAGATTTCCACCAAACTCTTGTCCTAGGGTAAAAACCATATTACAGGACCAATAGAGTGTTCAAAAAAATTATCTAAGGTCAACTAGTAGGTGAAAAAGACCATTTTACCCCTCACGAGCATCCAACAACAAAAATTCAGATTCATGCTCAAAACTGTAGTCCAAAAAAACACAGGTCCTTACATTACTCATATTTTTTTGCACCTATAACACCACAAAAAAAATGGTGTAGTTGAATGAAGAAATTAAATTCTTCAGGAAATTACTCAATTTTTTCTAAGTGAATATTAAGTTACTCAAAATTTTTGGGATGAGGCTATGAGTACCGCTTGTTTTACTATAAATTGAGTTTTACTCAGACAGTTTCTTAATAAAACTCTTTATGAGTTGTAGACCAAAATAAATCCAAAAACTTCTTACTTCTGAGTTTTTGGGTGTAAAGTATTCATCATAAATACAAAAGACCAGTTACATAAATTTGATCCAAAAAATGATGAAGGAATTTTTAGGGGTTATTCTACAACTAGTAAGGCTTACAAAGTTTTTAATAAAAGAATCGATGCTGTTGAGAAAATAGTTCATGTTAAATTTGATGAATTTGATCCGTTTGTTTTTATAAAACCATCGAAAATTCATAATTCTCATGATGTTTTCACAAATCATTTTGTTATTTTACTAGAGGATAATTTACAACTTCAAATAGTAAATCCTCTAAAAGTAAGACCACCAAATTTTTAATATTTAGAAGTTACTTCAATAGAATATGTGCATTCACTAATTGAAGACCAACTTACTGTTGAAATTGTGGGTGCCCTAGACCCAACTATGTAGTACTTTTGGTTACTATATCATCTGTATAGTTAGTTATGCATGATGTCATCTTACCATTATAGTGTAGACTTTTCTGCGCCCACTATTATAATGCTAATGTCTAAAGGTTAATTGTCACGTCGAGAGGTTATAGCAGATCCCCAACTATAATGAGAACATTGAGATACTATGACATTAATCTTAAATATATGTTCTATAGTCTAGATACATCTTACTGACTGGACATAGTAGATGTTTGAATATCAGGTGCTGGGGGATCATAATCATTGAGACTTCTTCTCATGAAGTTCGCACTTGGTGATCTCTAGTAGTGAGATCATGAGGACAAACCCACCAATAAGAACACCACATGTTTTGGGTTTCATTGGTCATTCCTATCTACAGACATGTGTATTGGTCTCCTGACTTGAGACCATTACCAACGTGTATCATTTGATTATGTACTTTGATACAAGGAAAAAACCATGGTATTGAAATCGTGGTGAGGTAGCTTGTGTTGGGTGCGTCGTTGGTGTTATGACATTGGTTGAATGGTCAAGAAAGGATTTTTCGCTTCCAAGTTTTGGAAGTTGTATATCTTAGGTCTGGTTGATTAGGATGGTGCTACCTTTATAAGTCTTTGGCCAAAGTAGTACGAAGGTAAATCCATCTGGTAAGATCAAAAAATAATAAAGAAAGAAAAGTACGATGACACAAGTGTGCATTCTGCTTTATGATATATTTAATGAAAAAGAGATTATAGTACACAGTCAGTGTTTGTAGGTTGGTAGTCATTGCTATGACTATCCTTATCTCTTTAGGGGTCATGATGGGTTGTTAGAATCCACTATTGGTCTATGGATTTATTCACTGCTATTGAGATAATGGCCTAGAGGGTCACACACAATAGCGTATTCAAGAATCTTCCCTATTCAGTTGAATAAGTATATAGACATGGTGGGCCCCGCCATGAGGTCCAAGTGTTGTCCAAGTTATCGATCACCAAAATAATTAAATAAATAAATTAATATTCAAGTTATTAATATTTGGTATTGAATTTATTTAATGTATTTACAAGTTTAGTAAATATGAGATAATATTAATCGAACGAATATCATTTTAATATTCAAGGTTTGTTTAATACTAAGAAGGACAACGAGTCGAGTTAAATGGCTCATATTTTATCACATAATATATTTTAAATATATTACCAGTATGTGATAAAATAATAAATAATATTGACTCAGTTTAGATCATCAAAATTATTTATTTAGTGTACGTTGAAATAAACGGGGGCCAGGGAACCCAACCGGGTATTTTGCAACTCCATTATAAATATAGGAGGAGGCTCTCTATTATGGTGTGCAATTCACTATTAATTCATTCCATGGAATGAAATCCATAGAATATCTCACCTCCCGCTCTATAGAGAGAGAATCTCTCGATCTAAGAAGCTCGGATCAAGAAATATCTCAAGCATCGAAGACATCTCAATGTGGTGATCGTTAAGACATCGAAAGCGTCGTCGGATCTCCGTGCTAGCACCTGGAATTCGATGATCGATGCTCTTGTAGGTTTTTAAAGCACGTGTGGATGATCTAGATGGATTCTGCTATGGATCCTTCAAGGGACGATCACCATCGACGAGTTGTAGTCGACTGCAACTTAAGATTTGAAACAGGTATTTTTTTATTTTTATTTTGTGCTCCTTATAATTTACGTGAGATCCTCAGACCTCTTTGGGACTCGAATCATCGGCGTCGACAATTCCCATCGATCTGCCGATGAAAATCTTAAAATTCCTGGCCCACCGACTTCTACTGCGGGCCCCAGAACCTATCACTTACAACTTTACTTAAAAATAAATCGATCTTAAGGAATAATCCTTTCGATTATATTGTTGAATATATAAGTTAATAAATTAAATCTAGAATTTCCCTGAGAAATCATTACAAGAATCATGCCTTCCTATCACATTTTGAACCTAGAATATTAGATGATGTTTTAGATGATGAAAGTTGGATAAGAGTCATGTAAGAATAGCTCAATTAGTTTGAATGAAACCAAGTTTAAACCCTAGTTTAATGTTCTATAGATCTAATGGTAATTAGAGTAAAATGGATTTTTAGAAACAAATGTGATGAAAATGAATTTATTATTATAAATAAAGAAAGGATGATTTCTAAAGGCTATTATCTAGAATAAGGTGTAGAATATGGTGAAACTTTTTCATGGGTAGCTAGATTAGAATCTATCATAGTATTATTTTACTTTTCAAATCATTTGAATTTTACTTTATTTTAAATAGATGTGAAAAGTGATTTTCTTAATGGTTATGTTCAATAGGAAGTTTATGTTGAACAACCACATTGTTTTGAAGATATTAAATTTCTGGATAAAGCATTTAAACTTAGTAAAGCACTATATAAATTTAAATAATATTCAAGAGCTTGGTATGATAGACTTATAGAATATTTAATTCAAAATAATTTTGTTAAAAGAGGTGTTGATCCAACCCTTTTCATAAATAAAATTTTCAAAAAAAACCATTTTTGTTCAAATATATGTTAATGAGATTGTTTTTGGTTTAACTTAAAATTTTATTTCTGATAATTTTTCTGAACTTATGAAAAATGTGTTTGAATGAGCATGATGGGAGAAATTAACCTTTTCCTTGGTTTTCAAATTTTCCAAAAATGGGAAGGAAAAATTTTAACTCAATATAAATATATTAAATATTTACTCAAATTCTTTTCCTTTTATAATGCATCAAACATAAATACCATGGTAGAAACTTCTATCAAAATTGATCTTGATGAAACTGATAAATTGGTAGATCAAAAAATTTATAGAAGCATGATCAAAAGTTTACTATATCACCCTATAAGTTGACCAAACATTTTGTTTTCAATTTTTTTATGTGTGAGATTTCAAGCTAATCCAAAAGAATCTCATTTGAAAGTAGTATAACACATTTTCAAAAAAATAAAGAGATTAAGCGCTTTGATTGATTATATAATTGATTAATTGAATGGACATAAGTGATAAATAAATAAAAATTCAGAAAGTAAATAAGGCACACAATTTGGTAAGAAAGTTCGAAAATAACCCAAGAAGAGACCCTGCTTACCACCTCATTCTCTTGAGTATTTAATGTATTATTCCCTTAGCTTTAATGGTAGCCAAGACACCATAACTTCCTTAATTTTTTAGGTTGTAGCATGAAATCAAAATTATAATCGACGCTAGATTTTTAACTAGTATAGATAGAAACTTCAAAGAGAATAGTCCCTTGAATTTTAACTATTATGTAAAGAAAACCGAATTCCATCACTTTAAAGGCAGTGAGAACCAATTACAGAGGAAAGGGGAAGAGAGATAATATTTCTTAGAAGAAATAATGTTTTTAGTATATATTGATTCTCTCAAAAGAATATAAAAAAAACTAGGAGGGAATGAGAAAAGGATGAGAGTGAGAAGATATTATAGTAATCACACACTCTAGATTTGAGAAGAGAGGATTTAGAAAAGAGAAAATTTGAGAGAGAATTGGAGATCATAGCACATTGGCGTTGGAGAATAAATAAGAAGGTAAATGTTGGTTTTCAATCCACCAAGAGGTTTCCATTTATAGACTTCCAAACATTTAGAAATATATTAGAATTTTTTAGGGAGTAATAAATTCATTGAATACCATAATTAAAGAGGTTGGACAATATTAAATGCATCCCATCCGTTGACACAAATTACACCATGCCTTGGAGAATTTTTTTGGGTCATTTTGGCCATCAAAATTCCTAATAACATGAGCATGGACACTAGAAGTTGGTTGTTTTGTCCTACCACACCACTTTTCAACCACAGCTTTCACTACCACAAGTGTAGACTCCTCTACTTAGGTTGTTTTGCATGAAACTTCAACAACTAGATCCTCCACTTCCATGAATGCCCTTTTAAGGTTCTTTTAGCCTCCATCCAAGGATTCAATACTTCCATTAAGACTTCATCAAGGCGATAAAAAGGTTTTTTAAAGATTATAATAATATTTCATGAAGACTAATTTCCAATCACTTAAATGAATTTATTAAACAATTTAAAGTGTGTTTGTGAACATTAAAATAAAATATGGTGAGAAGCAAAAAAATATCCCCCTTTTTGATGATTATAAACAATTGAATAATACATGAATAAAACAAGAATATAAAAAGAATAAAAATTACCATAGATTCTATAATTACCAAGATGTCACCCCCTTTTATGAATAACAAAAACTTCTCCAAAAAAATAATCATCTCTGTAGATCCCACTTAATGTATGGATTGCATTTTTTTCAACTATTTTTCATTGGTTTTCAATGGTGTTCAACGAGATAAGAATATCTCATTGTGATCAATATGATGAATTAGTTCCAAAGTTAATGGATCTTGGATTAAGTCCTCAAGTCTTGATATTCCAAGAAACATGTGAATGGTTTAAAGACTTTGAGTTTCAAGATGATGCCTGGAGAATTGTTATAGATTCATTTGATGACATTGGATGTCATGGTTGAATAGTTCTCCTAGTAAAATATGAAAATGTTTTACTGATTTTTATTTATAAAATATTATAAGTTTTTTGGAGAACTTTTGATGCAAGCCTTATGAAGGAAATGGGGAGAAAAGGTTCTACCAATCATATTCAAGTTTGATTGGAAATAAAGATGTTGCTAGAAATCAGGGAAGTTATATTATATTCCTTAATAAATCTGTTGATTCTAAAAATGATCGATCAAAGGTTAAAATCATGATAGATAAGGTTTGTGATAAAATCAGATGACCACAATTCAGTATGGTTGGTGTTACTGAAGAAATTTTTTAAGGTGGCACCGTTTCCTAGTGTTTTCCAAATTTTTGGGCCTTAAAATATGAAGTTTATTTTTGAAAAAAGGATTTTTTTTGAAAATAATCTCATAATCCATGGACCATGAGGCATAGTTCATGAATCATATAGGAGTTATGTATAACAATGAAGAAAAAATTAGCAAAGGAAGGATTTTTGTATAGCAGCACTATATGGACCACGAAGCGCGGTACACAAACCATGTAGGGAAAACGGTTCATGTGAGGATCATAGTTCATAGGAGGATTTGATTTTGTGGAAAGGATATCATTTGTGGTTGAGAGTTGGTTATTCTTTTGTGGAAGGCATTGGACATCGTGAGTAAAGAAAGGCGCTACATGGACCGTGAAGGGAAAAACAGTTCGTAGGAGGAGCACCATCTGCGGTGAAGGTTGTACCACATTGAAAATTTGGGTAAATCATATTAGTAGGATTTGAAAATTTATTTTTCTATATAAAGGACCCATAATCAGATGATTAAAGAGATTGAATTTTATTAGATAACATATTCACTTTTGGAAGAATTTGGTGAAGTCTGAAGAGTTTGTGAGGGATAATTCTGTGAAGGAGAAGAAGTTTATGGGGATAATTATGTGAAAAAGTACTTCATAGAGGAAGATTCTGTGAAGGAGGAATTTGTTCACATAAGATGAGATAGTTTGTGGAAGCAGGGACAATATATGAAAGAGAAGGAACTCCATGGAATAAGAATAGGTCCATGGAAGTAAAGGCAACCCATGAAGTAATGGTCATCTTTAGAGTAGGGGTGATCCATGGAGCATTGAAAGTACATGGGGCATCAGTCTTCTGTGAATCAGAAGTAGTTCACAGAAGGGAAGGCTGTCTGTGAAGCACTCGCACCACATGAAGAAAGGTAATTTCTAGAGGATATAGGATAGTCTATGAAGGAGAAACATTACATAAAACCATGTTTGTATATGGTTAATACACAATAGATAGAGAATAACAAACACACACAATTTTTGTGTGTGTGAAGAAGAAACAGACGTGTACCTAAACTCATATTTTCACCAAGGAAGAAGAAAGGGAGATCAAGACACTACTACACTATTCCATATTATTATGTGTCTAATAAGAATAGAGTGTTACCACTTAAAATATTGATTATTATTTAGGGTAGATTAATTTTGATGCTTCTAAGATGATATGATCTTCATTTATTTAATAATCACAAAGGAAGTTTTGTGATTCCAGTAAGAAGAAGTAGAAGATATCTTAATACAGTTTATTTGGAACTAAAAAATAAGATATAAGAGGATAAAAGGAAGTGAATATCTAGATTTATATTAGTTGATTTTTCATTTGGGTCAGGAAGAATTATGTTCATTAGTCCACAAAAAATTCATATTATTGTAACTAATAGAAGAAGAAGAAGGTGCAACTATCAAGTTTTCTGCTGGAAGAAGTAAGAAGAGTGGGAAAGTAACAATTAAAGAATGAAATATCAAAGTAGTACCGTGACATCGAACATGAACCAATAGGTGGAGGAATTTCTTGGTGTTACAAATCCTTATCAGCAAGGAGAAGACTATCTTGGGAGGTAGTAAAAATATCCATCCAAGTGCTGTAAAAAGGATTGTCTTGAGAGGTAGTATAAATATCTAGCTACGTGCTGTAAAACACACGTTATTGGATTTTTTTTATAAGTTTCACACAAGTGTGAGGGTATATCCTACTCTTTATAAACATATACAAAGGATTGTTTTATAGTGGTTGTGTGGTCATGATTATTTCTAACCATGCCAAGGACTATCTACTCTTATTGAGTAAAGATACTTGTAAAAATATCATGTGCTTGTATTTACTGTATTAATATTATTACATGTGAAAGGAATAAGAGAATAAGATAATCGAGATCCTAACAGGCAAAAAGGTAAAGGGATAAAAAGTTTCAATTGGTTTAAAAATCCCCCAACACTGATTTACCCCCTCTCAATGTTAGACATATCCCAAACTAGTCCTTATAATTGGTATAAGAGGGAAGGTTCACCTCTGATAGATTCTCTATAGTGAAGCTATTCTCTTTTGAAGACTTGAGTTTCTTTCCTGAATCAACAATGAAGTGCAGTTTTGGTGAAGATTTAGTTACCTCTAAGAATAATTCTATAACTACTAAGACCATGATGAACATGACAAATAATGAGAAGAAAAAGTTGAATAAGAATTCCATATTATCTAAAGAATAGGAAGTATCTATTTCTCTATAGCTTTCTAAAAATAAAGACATATCAGGCTTGGAAAGTAATGAGTAGGTGACTCAAGCTTCCACCAAGAAGATTAATAAAATTTATACCTATAGTGATCAGGAGGTATGTGTTAGTACATTTAAAATCATTTCTGAAGATGAAAATGCTGGCACAAGTGGTGATGATGATCGATCTACAACTTCTAAAGAGTTATCAGTTGATGGATTAATAGTTATTCTTAATGGTATTCTAGAATAAATTGAATCCATTTTTTTGGAGTATTTCAATGTATGCAATAAGATATCAACCATCTAGAAGAAGAAACTAATGTTTTGGAGAAGGGCTTGTGAGAATTTTTTTTAATGTTTAAAGATCTCCAGACAAGTTGGAACCTTTGAAGAAATAAAGAGGGAACTTGAAATAGGTTACTCAAAATGGATCAAAGAAGTTGAAGAGAAATATATAGTCAAAAAAATCTAGAAGAAAAGATCCATGCAATTGAAGAGAAATTGAAAAATATCAATGATGTCAAGCGTTTACAAATAGAAGAAATATCCAAGAATATCAAGGAACTTGACTCTTTAATTCAGAACAAAGTTAAGATGGATGAAGATAAAGTTGAAAGAATAAAGAAGGATTGTGAAGAAAAGATGATTATGATTGAAGGTCAAAAAATCATCCTCAATATGAAATGTCTATAATTGGAAGCTCATTTGTACAATCTTGAGAAGACACATATTTACACTTCACAAAAGAAAGAGACATTTTCTACTGGTACTTAATGTTCATTATAAGATTCTAAGGTTGAAAGACCTCCAACATGTGATAAGAAGATCATGACATATTGTGATGATCTATCTCAAGCATATGAGAAGAAATAGGTACCATCCATACCATCTTATAATAATGTCTCTAAATCTATTATTATGAACAATGTAGGTTGTAAAACACAATCCAAACAAATATGGATGAAGAAAGGTGAGAAGAAACCTACCACCATGACTATGGTGGACAGGAGGAAAATTGTGGAAGATAGTTCCCTGCAGAAAGTAAAACATATCATGAAAAAGACCCAATAAAATTATACAAAAGATATCAAGAAATCAAGATTTATGGGTCAATGTTGGTATTGCAACATATTTGGACATTGTGCATTAAATTATTGGTATAATACTCAAAATGTAAAATAAAAAAAGAAGCCTATCTCAACTAGTAGAAATCCTGAGAGGAAGAGGAAACATCCATAGGTATAAAAGCATTTGTATACTACAAACATATTTGGAATGCTTGATAACATCTATGATGTATGCAATGGAATTGGTCACAAGGTTGGTACATGCTCATCTAAACATGTATCCAAAGTTCATAAGAAAAGAAGATCCCAAAATCTAGCTAGGAATGAAGAAGAAACCTTGGGAAGAAATCAGAATAATACTATGAATAGAAATTATCCTAAGAATATTTAAAGTAAGAATAGTGAGAATACCTTAGATTCTAAATCCAATAAGTTTAAGGGTGGTGCATTGAAAATAACTACTAAGAGGGATGGCACTCATAAGAACCCATGTGGAAGATCCAAACTTGCTGCCACATTTCCTAATGACATGTTAGTTATTTGGTCTGAAGACTTGGAAATAATGAAGAAACTTGAAGACACACAAGCTAAGTATATTACAATAGGAAATGAAAATATTCCATATTATGAAGAAAAAGTTAATGATATGTTGAAAATAAAAGGCAACTCTTGCATTAAAGAAGTTTTATGTGATACATGCAAGAAATATGGTCACATTGCAAAAGGTTGTTTAACCTTATTACCATAATAAGTAGTCCTAAAAAGGAGTAATTATGTATCATCCATGAAGGTTGTTAAGAATAAAAATTCTCCACACAAATCAGAAGAGGATGTGAAGAGATACATGTTTCCTCAACATAAATCAGAACAGATGTTCAGAATTGCAAGCATGAAGATTGGAGAAAATGGAGAAACTTGGTTGAGAAGATCATCTCAACCTTACCATTCATATTAATGAAGCAAGGAGAATACACCATATTCCTTTAAATATTTATGTATTGTATTTGTTTTTATAATGCAGGGAATTTAAGGCGAATCAAGTTTTTAGGGAGAGAACCTGAGAAGTAGTGATTGCTGTTAATTCTTGATAGCAAAGCTAAATAAGTTACCATCCTTGAATTATTCCTCAATTTATATTTAAATACTAATATGATTTAGGATCATCCTTGATGAAGTTTAATAATGTCATGTCTTATTTTGGATATCTAGGATAAAGAAGATTCCATTTTGGTTTGATCTTATTTCTTGGTATTCTAAAGATCAAATGTTCTAGAAGATCATCCTTAGTGAAGTTGTGAAATTTGTCCAATATGGACTGTCACAAGTTGAAGAACCATTTTAATGTATTCTCCATATTGGAATTTCTTGTAATCTATTACTGATTAGATCAAACATTATGAAGATGATGAGAAGTGTTTCCCTTGAGGGTGAGACAAATGATGAAGCTTCTAGAATTATTATTTCAATTTGTATCAAATCTGATTATACTGGAAATTGCTTGAAGATTAGGTCACTGATAAAGGTATGTCTCTTAATATCTCATCCTTGGTCATTAAAAATAATTTTTTTTACAAAGTGGGAACAATTGAATTATTTAGTGACATAAGAATAATTGAAGTTCCATAAGGTCACTTATCTTGCCTATTTAACTTGAATATTTTTGATCCATTTGTTGAAGTAAGTGAATGAGTTTTAGGTTGATTCTTATTAAAAAGATTCATCTCACATTTAGTAATTTAATCTTGGATTGAAAGTGGATAATCCTTGAAGACAAGTATATGAGTTATTATTTCTTAAGTTATCATGATCAGTTGGTAATGGGAAAATTTATTGTCGAAATAAAATCCTCTTGTTTTTTACACCAAGCACAACTCAAATAGACTTAGAGTGAAATGATGGATGAAACATTGTTTAAGTATGAGCTGATACCTTTTTCTCATGAACTTTTTATTTCTTGATAATAAGGGGGATATAACGTGAAATGAATGTTTGAAAAGTAAAGGGGATGGAGAAGATAATAGTTCCATGTATTGACACATTCATTTGGAAATAACTTTGAAGATATTACCAACAAATACAAAGGGGGATATTGTTGAACCCACTTTGTGTATGGATTGTATTTGTTTTCAACTAATTTTCATTGGTTTTCAATGGCATTCAATGAGATAATAAGACCTCATTTCATTCAATATTATAAAGTCATTCCAAAGTTAATGGAGCTTTTATGAAGTCCTCAAGTATTTATATTCAAAGAAACATGTGAATGGTTTGTAGACTTTGAGTTTCAAGGTGATTCCTGGAGATTTGTTATGGATTCATTTAATGACAATGGATTTCATGGTTGAATAATTATAATGGTAAAATATGAATATGATTTATTGATTTTTATTTCTTAAATATCATAAGTTGTTTGGAGAAATTTTGATTCAAGCCTTATGAAGGAAATGAGGAGAAAAGGTGTTGCCAATCGTATTCAAGTTGATTGGAAAGATATATTTTTCTAGAAATCAGGGAAGTTAAATTACATTCCTTGGTAAATCTGATGATGCTAAAGATGATCTATCAAAGGTTAAAATCACAACATATAAGGTTCTTGATAAAATTATATGACCGCAATTCAGTATGGTATGTGTTGCCGAAGCAGATTTTTAAGGTGGCACTGTTTTCCAATGTTTGGAAAATTTTTGGGTCTCAAAATTGGGAGTTTATTATTGGAAAAGGAATGATTTTCACAAAGGAGATCATAGTCCATGGACCGCGAGGAACAGTTCTTGGACCATAGAGGAGTAATGCAGAACAATAAAGGAAAAATTAGCAAAGGTAGGATTTCTTCATAGCAGTGCTATATGAACTATGAAGAGCGGTACACAAACCATGTAGGGAAAAAGGTTCATGGGAGGATCACAGTTCATGAGAGGTTTGAAGTTTTTTGAAAGTCTATTGTTTTCGAATGAGAGTAAATGATTCTTTTGTAGAAGGTATTGGCCACCACTAGGAAATAAAGGTGTTATGCAGACTACAGAGGGAAAAACAGTTTGTAGTAGGAGAACAGTCCGTGGTGAAGGCTGTACCACATTAAAAATTTGGGTAAATTAGATTAGTAGTATTTTTGGATTTATTTCCTATATAAAGGACCCCTAATAAAATGATTAAAGAGAGTGAATTTTATTATAGAACATCTTCACTGCTGGAAGAATTCAGTGAAGTCCGAAGAGTTTGTGAGGGAGAATTTCGCGAAGGGGAAGAAGTTCATGGGAATAATTCTACAAAGAAGGAAGTAGTTTTCATAGGAAGATTCCGTGAAGGAGGAATTTTTTCACAAAAGATGATATAGTCTGAAAATAAAATAAAGTCCATGGAAGTAGGGACAATCCATGAAAAAGAAGGTAATCAGCAGAAGAAGAATCAGTCTGTGGAAGGAAAGCCGTCCCATGAAGCAAAGGTCATCCACAGAGCAGGGGTGTTCTGAAGAGCATTGATAGTACACAAAGCATTAGTCATCCAAGAAGAATAAATAGTTCGCATAAGGGAAGGTTTTCTATGAATCAATCGCACCACATAGAGTAAGGTAGTTTGTGGAGGATATATGATAGTCCAAAAAGGAGAAACATCACATAAAACCATGTGTGTATCTGGTTGATACAAAACGGACAAAGAATAACAAACACACACAATTTTTTTGTGTGAAGAAGAGATAGTCATGCACCTCAAATCATATTTTCACCAAGGAAGAAGAAAGGGATATCAAGGCACTGCTGCACTATTCCATATTATTGTGTGTCCAAGAAGAATAGAGTGTACCCATAAAAAATATTGATTATTATTTAGGGAATATTAATTCTGATGATTCCACGCTGAGATGATCTTCATTGATTTAATAACCACAAAGGAAGTTTTGTGATTCCATCAAGAAGAAGAGATCTTAGTGCAGTTGATTTGGCATTGAAAAAGAAGACCAAATATGATAAAAGGAAGTGACTGGCCATATTGATTTTAGTTGTTTTTTTATTTGGGTCAGGGAGAATTTTGTTCATCAGCCCACAACACATTCATATAATTGTTACTAATAGAAGAAGAAGAAGGTTTAATTATCAAGTTTTCTATTGGAAGAAGCAAGAAGAGTTACTTGCATGCTGCTAGGAAAGTAACAAGTGAAGAATGGAAGATCAAAGTAGTATTGTGACATCAGACATGACTCAACAGGTGAAGGACTTTCTTGGTATTAAAAATCCTTATCAACAAGGAGAATACTATCTTGGGTGGAAGTATAAAGATCCATCCAAGTGATGTAAAAAGGATTTTCTTGGGAGGCAGTATAAATATCCAACCAAGTGATGTAAAACATGTGCCATTGGATTGTTTTCATAAGTGACACACTAGTGTAAGGGTATATCGTACTCATTTTAACCACATAAAAATGATTTTTTTTCTAGAGGTTGTGTGGTTAGGATTATTTCTGACCATGCCAAAGACTAGATACTCTTATTGAATAGTGAACCTTGTAAAAATATCATGTGATTTCCTTTAATTCTTTAATATTCTTTCATGCAACATGGAGAAGAGAATATGATAATTGAGATCCTAAAAAGTCAAGGAGGTAAAGGGATAATAAGTTTCAATTGGTTTAAAAATCCACCAACACTAATTCACCCCTCATCTTAGTGGTAGACATATCCCAAAATGGTCCTTAAAATACCCCATTAACATTAAATTTCTTCCCCATTGAGATTATTATAAAGTATTCATAGATGGTTTTAGAGTAAATAAGAAAAATAAAATTAAAAAATATGGTCATCATCATTAATGATCTTTCGTGAGAGATGAAAACAAAGTTTTGAATTTTTTTATAAAATTGAAAATGTCAAATTTTTAAAAGATAGGTTTTCAATAAATATCATGATTAAAGAAAACAAACATTTTTCATTTGAAAATATATCCAAAGTAAAAAAAAATAAAACTTTGAAAAAATTATTTTTAAAAATATTAAAAGTAAAATAAACATTTGAAAAATTAATTGAGAAAAAGGTGTCTCTTTTAAGATCATTTCTATATTAACAAGATTTTCTCCTCCTAAAATAATTCATTAAGATAAATAAATGGATCATATCCATTAAAAAAATAAAAAAATAAATAAAAGTTCATAAAATATTTTAAAAATAATTCCATAATATAGGTTTAGAAAATATTATGTTAATAAAATATAGAAAATTCTTTGGGACTGTCAAACCAGGTGTGCAGTAGAGGCCCACAACTTGTGCCTAAGATGAAGATTAGATAAAAAATACAACCATCCCTTTTTAAGGTAATAACCTATAGGCACATCTTTTCTCGAACCATATTCAATTGTTTGTATCCAAACATGAATGTTTTTCTCAAATTATTACACTCACTTAAATCTCCCAAAATTATGAAAATCTTGAAAACATTTTGAAAAAAAAATTAATAAAAATTGAAAAAGTATCAATCTTTCCAAGATAAAGAAATAATCATCAAAAGATAATAATACCCAAGTCACCTTTAATAAAGTCAAAGTGATCAAGAGGAGTGAGTTTAGTGAAGATATCATCAAGTTGGAGATTAGTGCAAGCATATACAATAATGATATCACCTTTTTAAAAGAGATCTCATAGAAAATAGTGTCTCAGATCAATGTACTTATAAAGAGAGTGTTGGATATGATTTTTAGAGATACTAATAGAACTAGTGTTGTCACACTTGATAGGGAAGAGATAATTTGTTAGTCCAAAGTCTAAGATAGTATGTTTCGTCCATATAATTTGGGAAAAACAACTCCCTACACCTATTTATTCCACTTAATCCATAGAAAGATCAATTTTTTTTTGATTCTTACTACTCCATGAGATGAGGGTTTTTTCCTAATAGATGAAAAGTTCACCTAGTACATTTCCTATCTAGTTGGAATTCTCCAAAATTAGAATTTTAAAAACAATAAAGTTCAAAAGAGGATTCCTTAGGATAAAATAATACAAGGTTTTCAAATCCTTTTAAATATTAAAAAATTATTTTGAGTCCTTTTAATTGAGATTCATTTTTATTTGATTGAAAATCAGTAAAAATTATTACACTAAACATGATTTCCAACCTGGTCACAATGAGGTAAATTATATTTCCAATAATACTTCTATAAAGTTTTTGTCAATAGAATTTTTAGTTTCATCCAACGTTAGCTTACAAATTTTACTCATGGGTTTCTAACTTTCTTATCATGATCCATTCCAAACTTCTTTAAAAGTTTATCAGTGTATTTACTTTGGTTTAAAAAATTTTCATTATAATTTTAGGAAATTTGAAAACCAAGGAAGAATTTGAGTTCTCCCATAAAACTCATTTAAAACTATTTATTCATTAAATCACAAAATTCATTACAAAGAGTTTCTTTAGTTAAGTCAAAAATAATATCATTGGTATAAATTCAAATGATTAATAAAACATTTGATATAGTTTTTAGAAAAAAGTGGAATCAAATATTCCTATTTTGAAATCATTTGATAAAATAAATTTAGTTAACCACTCATAACAAGCCTGAGGGGATTGTTTTAAAATGTAAATAACTTTGGTTAACTTGAAAAAATGATTTTTAAATTTAGAATGTTCAAAACTTGGTGGTTGATCCACAAAAAAAATTTCATAAATAAAATCATTTAGAAAATCACTTTTGACATCTATTTGAAAAAGTTTAAAATTAAAATGAGCAGTGAATGCTAACATGATTCTAATGTATTCAAGCTATGAAACAAGTGAAAATGTTTAAACACAATCAATAACTTTTTCTTGATTATATCCTTTAAAAATAATTCGATCCTTGTTACAAATGATAATTCATTGATTGTCAAGTTTGTTTTGAAAAACCCACTTAGTTTTAATAATAGGATGATTATTGGGTCATTACATGAGAGAACATACATTGTTCCTTTGAAATTGGTTCAACTCTTCTTATATGAAAATAATAAAATTATCATAATTAATATCATCATCAAGGTAATTAGGTTCAAGGTTAGGGAGAAAGTATTTATGTTCAACCTCATTTTAGACTTACCTTCTAGTACGAGTTCTAGATTGTAATTCACTAACAACATTCTCAATGGTATGATATTTGGATTAAATAGATTCCTTCAGTAAAACTAGGATGGTCAACATCATCATAACTTTGGGGATGTGATATAGGAATATTATCATAAAATTTGATGCGATCTGAATATTTTAAGGTTTAAGTCCTCTTATTAAATATTCAAAAGGATTTACTTGAGTTTGAGTACCCAAGAAAGATACCTTCATCATATTCAGGGTCATAATTTTCTATATTATCCTTGGTATTAGGTATAAATCATTTATAACTGAAAACTTTAAAGAATACATATTTGAATGGCCCGAAGGCCTTCTTTTTTTATTGATTTTGATAACCCCCTTTCAAGGGATGAGGGGGAACCCTTACAAGGACCATAGGCTTATAAATTACATTTCATGTAGGCTTGGATACATTACAGAACCCATAGGTCTTAAGGAAATCATACAGACTATGACTACTTAAAACCACCCCTCCCTAGAATCTGCATCGTGATCATCTCTTCACATTTTTCATGGCTGTTCGGCTAGCATGTCCATATACAGGTGCACAGGCGTGGTACCGATGGAAAATGCCATACCCTCTCATTCTTCCTAAATTCGTTTAGCCTATGCTCTTGGTGAATGCACCTTGCTCTTGAATCCTCTTTTGGGGTGGTTCCTTGTAGAATCTGTATCTGCAACTGCATATTAGGTGGCCCTGAAGGCCTTGAGGTGGCCCGAAGACCATGAGGTGGCCCGAAAGCCTTACTGACCCGAAGGCCTTGGGTGGCCCGAAGGCCTTAAGGACTCCAAGCCCAAATCGGTGGCCCAACGTGAATAGTTTTGGCTACTACAATATCAAATAATGCCTTCTATAGTACCTACTACAGTACTACTATAATACCCTGGAATTATGCCTCTGCCTGGTTTTGAACCTAGGTCTCATGGATTCACTTAGAGAGACCTCACCAACTGGGCTGAGGCTCATGTGCAATAAAAATTTATGAATTTTTCCTTTCCAAAGTTCATAGGGTGTTTTTCCTAAGATGGGTCTTATGAGAACATGATTAAGGATAAAGAAAGAAGTATTGACCACCTCAGACCAAAATAATTGAGGAAATTTAAACTCATTAAAGACAATCCTAGACATTTCATGAAGGTACCTATTTCATCTTTCGACAACCCCATTTTTTTGAGCTATTATAGAAGAAGAGAAGGAGTGGTGATAACCTTGAGAAGCGCAAAACTCATCAAATTCCTTGTTATCAAATTCTCCACCATAGTCACTTATAAGGGAAAAGAGTTTGTAGCCTTTTTCATTTTCAATTTTCCTTGAAAATTTTATAAATACATTACATGCCTTATTTTTATGAGATAAGAAGAAATCCCATGTTAATCTAGTATAGTCATCGATAATTAAAAAGGTGTAAAATTTAAATATGATTCTATCAACATGATTTGGCCTAAAAAGTTCAAGGTGGACTAGTTATAAGGATTTAGAAGAGGAAATAATCTTTTTATATTTAAATAGGATTTGTGTTTCTTTCTAAGTTTTCAAGGTTCACAAACTAAGTTTTATTTGAAATAAAATTTTGGTAAATCTCATACTAGTCGGTTACGATTGATCCTGAAAAGAGAGTGAATATTAGAATGACCTGGGCACCAATTCAAAAAAAAAAGATTCATTATATTGTTCACTTAAACACTTAACATTTTGACTTATAAGATATTTTAAATATATAATATAAACATTTTTAAAATGAGATGTAGTAAATAAAATCTTTCTTTTAGAATTAAAAACTTTATAAAAATGATTTTTAAAAGTAATTTTGAAATCACCATCACATAATTGACTAATTTTTAGTAAATTAAGCTTTAATCCATTGAAAAATAAAACATCTTTAATTAGATAATATTTGGAGAAACCAATCATACATATACCATTAATTTTATATTTTGAGTCATATATAAATGTGACAGGTCCTCCATCAAAATATTCAACATGATTAAATTCAGAAGGATCACCACACATATGCCTTAACCATCCACTATCTATTCACAAAGTACATTATTAGGTTGTTATTATGATACCATTATATTATAAAATATTAATATACTAATGCTTTTGGTACTCATATCATGGGTCCACCTAAGTTAGGCAATAACTATTTTGGAATTCAAACATTATTGGAAAAATTTTTTCCATTAGAAATATGATATGAAAGAGGAATTCTCTTTGGTCTACCATATCTAGTATTTTTACAATTTCATTCATAAACAAGATGACTAAATTTCTTATAATAATTACAAAATTTATTTTGAGAAATTCCTTTTACAAAAGAATCCATTTAAGAATTTTTGAAAAGACTATATTGTTTTGAAAAACCAATCCCAAAATTATTTTTAAGAACACATTGAGATCCAAAAATTTTATTTAAGGTTTATTCTCCTTTGGTAAAATTATAAAGAGTATTTTTGATATCTTTAATTTGAAATTCCAAATTTTCAACATTTGGCTGTTCTTTTAATTTTAAAAACAAAATCATATTTTTCTTTTAAAATTTGATATTTTTATAAAACAAAAAGATTTTAATTATTTTTAATATGTTTAAATTTTGAAACAAGTACATAAAAATAATCTTGAAGTTGATATATGACATAAAAAAGATCTTTATAGCATAAATAATAGGTTAAAGAAGTAGAAGAGTAAGAACTAGAACATATATAATTTACTTTTTCAAATATATTGACATTGGCCATGAGGAACTTAAGACTTTTATCGCTTGATTCATATATTGAAATTATTTACTTCATGAGTTAATTCTAATATTTTCCAAATTTCATGAACTTTTTTTCATATAGAATTTTGATTAAATTTATTTTGATCTAAACTAAAATGAAAGGAATTCATAGATTTACCATCCAATTCAAAATAATAAATTAATATATATAATAAAATTAAAAATTAATGTTTTCCAATAACCAAATTTATTAACATAAAAAAAATAAGCATGACCCATAAAGTGTCCTTTGGGAGCACCATGGGTGTTTGAAAAATCCATTTTGAAAAAAGAATGTTTTTTGAAAAATTGGTTAAATATTTTGAAAATAAAATAACCTTTTAAATAATTTGAAATAAAATAAATAAATCAAATTCAAGACTCCTTTGATACCACATTAGGTTGGAGTAGGTTAAAATGGAAATATGGGGGGGGGGTGTGAATTTTCCTTTAAAAATAAAAAGATAAAAAACTAAAGTCTTAAAAACTAAAAACCACCTTTTATAAGATTGAAGATAATTAAAACCTTTTTAAAAGATAAAAAAATAATTTAAAGTTGAAAGTGAAATGATATAAATATATAGGGTTATAAGGGTGGAAGAATAAAATAAAGGGTGATTTGAAAACAAAGCGATTATGGGCATTGATGAATTATACAATTGATTAATTGAATAATCAAAAGAGATAAATAAATAAAAATGTGGAAAGTAAATAAGGAATTTTTTTTGGTAAGGATGCTAAAAAATAACCCAAGAAGATACCCTATGTATACCACATCAATCTTGTTTAGGATTTAATGTATTAATCCCTTAGATTTAACAGTTTTCAATATTCTAAAACTCCATTTCTTTTTAGGTTGTAGCAAGAAACTGAAATTAAAATCTACAATAGATTTTTAATAGGTGTAATTAAAAATCTCAAAGATAATAGTCCCTTGAATTTTAATGGTTATGGAAATAAAACCTGAGTCCCTCACTTTAATGGTAGTGATCACTGATAATAGAAGAAAGATGGAGAGAGAGAGGATTGCTTAGAAGCAATAACATTTTTATTGAAGTATTGATTCTCTCAAAAATAATATAAAGAATAACTAAGTAGGAATGAGAAAATTATGAGATCAAGAATATATTACAATAAGCACACACTCTATATTTTAGAATAGAGGATATAGAAAAGAGAGAAATTTGAGAGAGAATTGGTGATCATAGCACATTGTCATTAGAGAATGAATTAGAAAGTAATTTTTGTTTCATCTATCTTTTTATATAAAAATCTTATTGAGTAATAAAGAAGAACAATTTTACAAACTTATCATCTTTTCAATCTCATAAGTTTTTAACCTTATTAGGTTTTCAAACTTATCAGTTTTTCAACCTTATTGGTTTTCAACCATATCAGTTATTCAATCTTATCGGTTTTTCAACCTTATAGATTTTTCAAACTTAAAATTTTTTCAACCTTATTAGTTTTTCAAACTTATCATTTTTTCAATCTTAATAGTTTTTCAACCTTATCATTTTTTCAATATTTATGATTTATTATTTTTTATTTATATTTTCTATAAAATATTTACAATTTTTTCTAAACTTTTCATCAAACCATCCTCAAAAGAGGAATATGATCCATTTATTTTGGAATATAACTTTAGGGAGGTTTAATATTTTCAACCACGAATTTTACTGTTCCCTTTTTATTATTTTTTAACTTAAAGGGGAGATTTCAAAAATCATAATTATTTTAAAATACTTTTATAGGGAGAGTTTTTATTATTTCTAAAAAATATCACCTTTTCTTTTCCCATTAAGAGAAATTTAAAATTTATTTCTTAAAATAATCTACATAACACATGTTTTGGCCTTTCTTTTTTTCAAAAGTCTTTGAGATCCATACATACAACGAAGGAAAAAAAATGAAAAAATTTTGGATGATGGAAATCATAAATTTCTATATAAGGATTGAAATCTCAAGAATTTTTCACATTTAGTTTTTATATCTTTAATTTTCTATGCTAAAATTTTTCACATTAGAAGTATCATTACAAGAGTTTATCAGAAGAAGCTTAAAATTATATTTATGAAGATTAAATTCTTCCTTTACAAAGTATTAAGAGAATCAGATGTAGATAAAAAAATCTCTTTAATCATTGGTAAATAAAGTGAATTTAAGATTATGATAAAGAATAATCATTTATAAAATTATACATATATACCTAATAAGATCCTTAATAATGGTGGAGAAAATTAATTTCAACATGAAATCACTTTATAAGAAGATATTGTCAAATAAGAAAGCATGGTTGAAATGGGATTGATGTAGACAAATTCGATTACATAAACCATGATAAAAAGATTTTTTTCTTGAAGAGCTAAAGTGATGCATCCATTTCAGAAGCAACCAAAACTCATGATCTAACAATTATAAAAAAAATTAAATTTCTAATTTCTGATTGTATTTTTCTTTCTATATTTATTTTTGAGAATTAAAAAGAGGAAGAAATTTAATAAAAAAATTATTATCTATTTTTTACTTTGTATAATCACCCAAGATGACTCTATTTTTTTGATAAATCTTTTTAAAAGGTTGATTAAATTTTTTTTAATGAAGTTTGTTTAATTTTTGTTTCAAAACAAAGGAGAGGGGAGACATTCTTTATCATGAAAATTACATGGAGCATTATTTATAATTTAACTTATTATTTTCAAATTTTTTATATGTATTATGTTTTCTAAAATGGTGAGTTTGTTGAGTCAATGAATTACTTCATTTATTTATTTTGAAAATCAAACTACACTTTATATGATAATGATCTAACTTGAGTTTTTATTAGGTTGTTATGCTTGTGAAAAATGAACTCCAGGTAACTAAAATACTAGAGAACTAAAACTATTTTACAAAAATACAAAAATCTAAATTTTCATGCCAGATTATATCCATCAGATTTAGAAGAACTATAGTGGTACTAATTTAACTCATCTATAGATGAAGAAAAACTATGATTTCATTAGTAGATGAAGAAGATATTGTTGATGTAGATATAATTGACATCGTGTTTTATGAAATCTAACTGTTGGATTTTGTTACAATGATGCATATAAATAAATTCATTCCTAGATCATCAGAAGCACATTAATTAACATTAGTATTAATCATTCTAATTTTTTTATTCATTTTGAATATTTTCAATTTCTTGTTGTTGAGAGCTCTTTTAATCATTGTAATATTTTTATTTACAGTTTTATGGTTTGTATTATAAAGATCTTAACAAATTCTATTTTTATTGTTATTATTTCAATTATACATGATAAAGGGATTTCAGGGAAGAAATACATATAAATTTATGATCATTTGTATTGAGGGATTCCATGGATAGGAAGACAGAGCTCAAGTACTTTCAGTGTGTGTAAATGAGTTGCTACTGAAAAGTTTAGTCAAGGGATTATGAGGATAGTAAGACAAGCCTTACAATAGTTATAAAATTAGGGACACCTTATGATAGGATTAAATTCACGGATACCTTGGACCTAGTTAACAAATATACCATATAATTTGGTTTAAAAGTGTGGTTTTAATAATATCATTTTAAAGAAGTATTTGGTTTACTAACCAACACTCAATATTTTTTATTTGAATTTATATTGTATTAACTCTTTAATTGGTAATAGTTAAAATGATAGTCAATTTATTTCTTCTAGGATAATTGTATTTCATACAGTTTATAATTCTATTACTTTGTTTTTTGATTTTATCAATAATTCAAAAAACTGATCAACATAATAATTGTAGAGGATGAAAATTGTAAGTTTATTTTAAAACTACAATTCACCCTCTTTTATTTTATTTTCCATCATACCCTAGGAAAATAAAATGTTTCCATATAAAATTCGTATTCAAAATATAATTTATATAATTATTATAAAATTAATACAAAATTTAAATCACAAAACACCATGTGGAATAATACATAAAAGTGATAGAAGACACAAAACATGTTCTATGTTTAGAAAATAAATAACAACACATATGTAAATAATTTAAAAAAATCAAGATATTTATAATCACAAAACACCATGAAAAAATAGATAAAATATATAAAACACCTAAAATGCATTATAAACTATAAAACACTAACCATAGAACATGTTATATTCATATGCATATAATATAAACAAAAAATAGAAAAACAATTGTGTTGATCCAAAAACATTAGAAAAAAATCTATAAATATAATCATAGTGATAAATGGAACATAAAAAACTTTTATACCATAAATCACAAAATAAAAAGAAAGATAAAGAAAATTGTAACACAACACATTTATATAAGATGAATCCGCATATATTTTTTATAAAATGATCATAAAATATTTATTAAATAAATTTAAACATGAAATTTATATAAATAAATTTTCACAAAACATTTGATATAATTTATTCACACAGCATTTTGTTATATATTTATATATCAAATGTCTATACAACATATATTTATAAAATATTCATAGAACATAGATTTACATAACCCATAAAAATTTATTACATTGTTTTAATGAACAAATAAAATATGTGTTTATATGTTCACAAAACATATGTCATATGTGATCCTGCAATTTTGTATCTTGATTTTTAATGCTCACTGACATATTTTTCATTTTTTAGGTTTTATATTATATTTATTTTATACACCTATTTTATGATTTTGATTTATATTTTTTGTTTTATAGACTTTAAAAGTGGAGAATATAACATGTAACATGTTTTGTGTATTCTTTTTTATTTTTCATGAAATAATTATATTTTATATTTCTTCAGAATATTTAAATATTATGTGGTATAATTTAAATGTTTTTTGATATTGAATATGCTATTTTTTTTTGTTTTTATGGTTTATGTTTTATTTTTCCAAATATTTTGAGCATGGATACAAAACATCTTATATAAGATTGATTCATGTCTTGTATCATTTGTTTTGCATTTTTTGTATGCTTTTTTAATGTTTGGTAGAAATGAGCGACAATTTTAATGTGTAGAGGATTATCATATTTATAATTATAAACAAGTGAAATTTTTAAAAATTATTATTACTTAATAGTAAACAATATAAGTTTTCTTGAATTGTGAAATTGAGTTATAAAAATTAACAATAATATTGGATATTTCCCATGCATACATGATATATGATGATTTTTAATAATTTATTTTATTAACATATTTTACTATTTTTCTGTATACTGTATTTTATCATGTTTTTTTAATCACCAATGTGTTTTACTAATTACTAAAAATATAATATTTTACCATTTAAATATTTTTAATATTATAATTATAAAAATGAAATCCATTTTATTAAAATAAATCTCAAAATATTACAATTTTAATTACTAAATAAAAAAATCCAAGTACATTAAAATTTCATGTTCCATTATAAAAATTATTTTCTAAATATAATTATTCTATCATAAAATTCAATTATTATGTATAAATTATTAATATATAACCACTAAATTGTTTTTAATGACCAATAGATACTTTTGACCTTTATATTATGATTTATTATAGAAGTTACACAATGGTCATATAACAAATATACACCCAATAATCATATACCCCCAACCTTCCTATATATTCACTTAAATCCTTTAATTTAAATAATTCCCCTAAAATACATGATTAAAATTCAAATTATTATATTATAAAATGTTGAATTCATTTCTAATATTTTTTTAATTTCTTTAAACATTTATTCTCACAAACATGATATCCATGAGAGACTTAGAACTAAGAGATTTATAGCATAAAATCATAATTTTATTATCCATCAATTTAATAATTATTATGAATTTATACCTTTGATTTGTTTCATGATATGATAAAATAATATTTTAGATTTCATTGCATGTAGTGAATGTATACCTTTGATTTGTTTCACGATATGATCAAATAATATTTTAGATTTCATTTCATGTCATCACATAGAGTGATTTTATTTAATAATATAAGAAAACAACATTATGTTATAGTGAGTGGATGAATGAATTTACTATCCAAGTGAGGTAGGTTATTGTAGCTATTGAAAATCCATTACAACCCATTTTATAGCCCAATTCAAGTGTCTATTAAATTTTTACCCCAATCATCATCTTTTCCACCATATTAGTAACCATTTAAATCTAAACCTATTTTTATACTAAATACTTCTCATTAGTTAACTTATCCATCAATTAATGTGATATTTTCCAAGAAAATGGCCAATTTAAAAACTATTTTTTTATTATTTAAAACACTCCTTCTGTGTTATTTAATAATAAACAACACAATTATATTTATGCTATTTTTTTTTTATTTTCAATAACTAGACCAAATTTTTTGAAATTTTATCCAACCTATAAATGATCAGTTTACTAATAAATTTAATCTTAAGATGAAAAATAATTCTAAATCTTGGTATTAAAAAATATATTTGGTGTTGAGCATATGTTGATTCAATAATTTAATTAATTTATTATTGGTTTTGATGCTCACAAACACCCACATTTATGTTACTAATGAATTTACTTTAAGTGAATTTTAGGGAATTATTATTTGTCAGAATATTTATTCTAGAATTATATTAAAGACATTGATCTACTGAGAATATTTGTTAAATTATTCAGAAAATGTTTTTAACATATTATGGAAACACCATTCATACCCTACATGTGAAAGCATAATGTAAGGAATCATACCTATGTTTGAAACAACATATATGGATCATATACCCTACATTTTCAGAAAACTATGGATAAAGAACCATATGTTGGTATGAAACCCTATGTTTGAGGAAATAAACATATGGCAAGTCAACCCTAATTTTGTAATCAACCGTATATTATCAACCCTACATTTGATGTTTTATCATCACATAAAGTAACCCTATATTTAACTATTCAACGATGAAGTTTTAAATCCATGATATTAATCTGTGATTTCTACAATGGTCTCGATGAAAATAAATATTGATTCAAAGATATTTTATGACCAATTCAAAGACCCGTATTTAATATAGTAGATTGTTTCTATTCTTATGAGATGTTAAAATGCTCTTGATTGTTTTTGATTTCATATATTTATTATTATGTGATATTTCTGGAACTGGTTTAACCTGGATCTGTTCAACTTTCTATATAAATATTGGAACATTTTTCAATGGAATATATATATATATATATATAATATACATAGGAGATATACATAAAGAAAAACTATGTGTCATCGCCTTCAGAGCTACACTTTGGAGACATACATGTTCTTATCTATCTGATATACTTAATACTGTTGTTGCTATCATTTATATTGTATTTTATTGTTATATCTTTTTCTAAATGAATAAAAAATCATTTTTCAGAGATATACTTTGGAGACATACATGTTTATACATCTATCTGGCATTTTCTCTATCACTATTTGAAAAAAACTTGTGTGATGTTGAAGATCTATTTGCTGTTGTGTTTTATTTAAGATCTAAATAAATCTATCAATTGTTGCTGAAACTATAAAGTTTAACCTATTTTCTCAAAAGAATCAAACTCTATTGATTTATTGGAGTTTCAAGCACTCATACTCAATTATGGTTAAGTTTCATCTTCTTCCACTAAGCTATGGATTTACAGTTCCCTGTAAAAAAACCAAAAGGCATTGTAAAGTCTTATTGTAAGGTGTCAAATTCCTACACTCAGTTTTTGATTTGAAGGTATTAAGATAATAGGACCTACTAGTAAACTCATTAAGCTCGTGGAGTTGAGTGTTGGTTGAGTGTACTAAGGTATGTTTGTTCCCTGAACCACTATACACCATTGTATTCATTTTCTTTATTAATTTCTACTTCTAACTCATCTTCAAGATAAAAGTAAAGGTTTGATACATAAAAAGAGATGTGTTCTAAATCTATAAAAGTTTTTAAAACCACAATTAACCCCCTCTTATGTCTTTTTATTCGTTATAACTATCCCAACATTACAATTGATATCAAAGGCAATAATTTATTGGTATATTTTCTTCATTGAAAATTCTTTTTCCTATCTAATATTAAAAAGTGATATCTTAAGACTCTATTGAATATTTAATGTCACTAACAATCTTGAGTTAAATATTTTAAAAAATACATCTTGAAATAGCTAATCTTAGATAAGGCATGTCAATGATCCATGATCCTTATTTTAATGGTAACAATTATGGATTTTGGAAAGCCTGAATGATTATTTATTTGAAAAATCTTGGAATAAGGGTTTATTTGAAGGCTGTTAAACCTTATGAGATTCCTAAAGAGGATTTGGAAGATTGGAATAATGATAAAGAAAGAGGGTATGATATCAATTCAAAATATATGAATGATATTATGTGTGGCTTAAGAACTAATGAATTCAATTGAATATCTCAATTTTCTACTGTATATGAGACGTGGAAAACTATTGTTGTTTCCTAAAAAGGAACTAGAAATATTAGACAAATAAGGTACACTACTGTGACATTAAAGTTTGACACATTCAGAATGTATGAGTAAGAAACTATCACTCAAATGAATGAAAGATTGATAGAAATAATAAATAATATTACTACTTTAGGAGATAAAATTTCACAATCAGATCAAGCATTAAAATTACTAATAGTACTACCTTCTAAGTGGAATGGAATATCTACATCTATACGTCAATATACACTAGTGAAAAATTTAGTTATAAAGGAATTTATTAGGAATTTAATGATGTATGAAGTTGAGATACAGGATAAAACTGAAAATCATATAAAATGTGAAGTAGTTACTCTCAAAACTACTATGGAAGAATCATCTGATTCATGTTATCCAAATTTGGATAATAAATTATCTGATATTACTAAGAGGTTTTAAAATTTGTACAGAAAAAAGCATAAAGGGACTAGAGAAAATAAATGTTGTAATTGTAAGGAAATATTTCATACAAAGGAAAACCATCCTTTCCTCAAAGAATAAAGGAAAGATGATTACAAGAGAAAAGGAGAGAAAGTTATAAAGGATTTTTAGAGTAATATTTCTGGTTCACATGATGAATCTTCTACATATTCTAAGGCTTAGTATAAAAGAAAGATGGTATGTCTTATGACTCAT
Organism: Viscum album; assembly: GCA_963277665.1. Classification (NCBI taxonomy): domain Eukaryota; kingdom Viridiplantae; phylum Streptophyta; class Magnoliopsida; order Santalales; family Viscaceae; genus Viscum; species Viscum album. The sequence continues at coordinate 1,972,866,658 of OY728157.1, read as the reverse complement.
ATCGATCATGAGGTACAATCTTATTACTCTCAAAATTCTAGTTGTGAAAAACTATCTTATGATAAATTAAATAAATAATTCTTTATGATAAAATATAAATATGAATCCTTAAAGAAAGATCATAGAAAAATTATAAAATCATATGATATTGTTTTATTAAATAAAGAAATTTTTTCAAAACAAATTATCAATTAAAAGTCTAATGCTTTTATAATTTCCTATAATTTTCATGATATTAAGATTAAAGAATTATTGGATAAATTTAATGATTTAAAACAAGCCTCAAGTATGCTGATAAAAGGTGAAAAATATTTAAATCAAATTCTTGGAAAAAATAAGATTCAGATAGGAAAGCTTGAAATAGGAAGTAATGGTGAAAGACAAAAAATATATAAGAATAATTTTTCCCTAATTTAAATAGAAAAAGTATGTCTACTATTAAATGTTTTTATTGTGGTATTAACAGTCATTATGCAAATTATTTATACTTTAGGAATACTCAAATTTCTAGTTTTAAAAATGTTTATTAATAAAAAGAATTGGTTAGATTAAATAGTAGAGTTTATACTCAAATTAAACAAGTTTGGTTACCTAGAAATTTAATTGCTAACACTTATAGACCCAAAAGCATACGGGTACCAAAAAGAAATTGCATTTTATATTTTTTAAGATTACACCCCAAAGCTATATCGTTAAATCTTTAAGTGTTTGATTGATGGGAGTGAAAAACTCTAAAGTAGTTCATTATCAAAAATCTCAATACTAAAATCACTAATCCAGGAAGTATTTTATTTTATATATATATGATTATAGTGCATTAACTATTTATACGGGGGTAGAAATATATCTCTCAAAATTTGATATAAATAAAAACTGAATTTTCAAATACCTTTAAAACTTTATTTTAAATATTTTGGAAAATAAAATATTTGTTTGAATTATGAATAGTTTATATTTTCCATTTTTAAATTATTTTTAAATATTAATATTTTGAAGCTCTTAAAATTTCATTTGTTTACAAAACCTAAACATATTTCTTATGCAAACATGTCTTTTCAAAAATTAAAATCTGTAATGATTATTATGAGTTTTTCAGTAAAGAAATATGAAATATAGTCTGTATGGTGATAGAACCAATCATATCATATTATTCTTAAAACTTTTTATTTTATTAATATTCTTCTTTGAAATATCTTGTTCAAAAGATTTTGGGAAACTAGACACAACAAGATAAAGTAATCCAGTTCTATAAGCTTAGACAAAAATATTTTTCACAAAAAGAAAAAATGTATTCCTTTTGATTTTTTAAAATAACAGATAGTTTTTTATATTAAAGATTCATATGAAAAGTATTTTTAAAGAAATAAAAAAGTTCATAGTCATGAATAAATGGAATTTTTTTCATATCAAATGTCATATGAAAAGATTCTGGTCAAAGTCAGCACGTTAAATAAAGAAAAAGTGAAGCTACAAACTACTTTGGATGCGTCTAAAAATTCGTATGAATATTTACAGAAAGTATCAATATCAAATTTTTTTTTGGTTAATTAAAAAAGAATATCAGAATATGAAGGATAAATCAATCTCAAAAGAATAATTTGAAGTGTTCAAGATAGAAATTCTAATTCAAATGGAGTTTCTCAGAAGAGAAGCTTCTACCAATCTAAATCTTGACAAGATAAAACTATTTTTGGTTGAACAACGTTCTTCTTCTTCTTATCAAAGAACAAAATATATTCAAAATAGATTAGAAGAAATGTAAAAAGTTTTAGCTGATTTAAGTAAAAAAGTTCAAAGTTAGGAAAGTTCATAAAACCAGTCTACTCCTTTACCCTTCGATTTTTTAAATACACTATTTTTAGTAAAAATATGTGATATAATTTTATTTTTAATTTATTTTTGTTATTTATCTTATATAATCATGTACTTAATGTTTAAATACGTCATAAATAATTTTATTTCTAAAATTAATAATACCAGTTTTTATTACTTACGCAAAATTTTTGTTTTAAAATGTTTTAATTCATTTAATATTCTTTATTCTATGACATTGGGGAAATTTTTATCAAAATAATTGTTTTATTAATTAAATATTTTATTATACTCCTTGTGTTTAAGATTTTATATCTTTTTATGAAATAATTAATTTAATGGGAGATAATTTTATTGCTCTTATCCTTTTGAATTCACAAAAAATGGGAATATGTTTCTAGATGCTTATTAAAAGAGAATTTTCTAGTTTCTTATTAAAAGAGAAGTTTCTAGTTGCTTATTAAAAGAGAAGTCTCTAGTTGCTTATTAAAAGAGACATTTATAGTTTCTTATTAAAAGATAAGTTTCTAGTTGATTATTTTCCATTAAGGGGACAAGTTTAAATTATTTATTATCTTAGGAATAAATTGGAGAAGTTTCTTATTAATCTTTTTATTATACTCTTAACATGGGGGATAAGTTTTCTTTGTAAAAATTATGAAAAATAATACAAGAAATAAAGGGGGAAAAGTTTAAATTATTTTTAAATATTTATATATTTTTATGGGTTTTGTGATCATAAAAAGGGGGGAGATTATTGAGCATATGTTGGTTCAATAAATTTAGTAATTTCTTTTTGATTTTGATGCTAAAAAACACCAATATTTATGTTATTAATGAATTTAATTTAAGTGAATTTTACAAAATTATTATTCATTAGAATATTTATCCCAGAATTATATTCAAGATGTTGATCTATTGAGAATATTTGTTAAATTATTTGGAATGTGTTTTTAACATATTCTAGAAAAACTATTCATACTCTACGTGTGAAAGAACAACATAATGAATCAACCCTATGTTTGAAACAATGCGTATGGATCATATACCCTATGCTATTAGGAAATTATGGATAAAGAAACCTATGTTGGTATGAAACACTAAGTTTTAGGAAACAAACATATGGTACATCAACCCTATTTTTGTAATCAACCCTAGATTTTGTGTTTTGGCGTCACATGAAGAAACCCTACATTTGACTATTTAATGATGAAGTTTTAAATCCGCAATAATAATTCATGATTTCTTCAATAGTCTCGATATAAATAAAGATCAATTCAAAGTTATTTTATGACCGATTCAAAGGATCATATTTGATGAAGTAAATCATTTCTATTCTTATGGGGATTTACGATGCTCTTGATTTTTTTTGAATTCAAATATTTCTTATTGTGTGATATTTATGGAGCTGGTTTAACATGGATTGATTCAACCTACTATATAAGTATTGGGACGTTCTTCATCTAAAAATAAATATGTATAATATATAGAGGAGATGTACATAAGGAAAAATGTATGTCATCTCTTTCAGAACTACACTTTAGAGACATACATATTTTGATATATCTGATCAACTTATTACTGTTTTTGCTATCTTTACTACTACAATCTATTATTACATCTTCTTCTGAAAGAACAAAGAAGTATTTTTGAGAGATACACTTTAGAGAAATACATGTTTATACATCTATCTGGTGCTTTCTCTACCACTGTTTGAAAAAAATCCTATGTGACATTGAAGATATATATGCTGCTATTTTTTATTGAAGATCTAAATACATCTGTCAGTTGTTGCCGCAACTGTGAAGTTTAACCTATTTTCTCAATAGAATAAAACTATATTTATTTATTGGAGTTCTAACTACCCATACTTAGTAGTGGTTAAGTTTCATCTTCTTTTATTAAGTTGTGGATTTATGGTTCCCTTTAAAAGAACCAAAAGGCTTTGTAAAGTCTTATTGTAAGGTCTCATCTATCTGTACTTAGTTGCTGATTTGAAGGTCTTAGGATAAGAGGACCTACTAGTAAAATCATCAAGCTCATAAAGTTGAGCATTGGTGGAGTGGACTAAGGGATCTTTGTTCCCTGAACCACTATACATAGATATGTTCATTTCCATTATTCATTTCTACTGCTCACTTGTATTTAAGAGAAAATGAAAGGTTTTATACATAACAAGGGAGGTTTTCAGAATCTATCAATGTTTTTAAAACCATAATTCACCCCCTATTCTGTCTTTGTATTCTTTATAACTATCCCGACCTAACATTTAGCCGTAAAAACTAGTTTTTAATCATATCTAATGGTCTTTCCATCATTCATTTTTTAAATCCAAAATTTCCAATGTTTTAATTAGAATTATAATAAAAAAATTTCTTGAAATACAAACAAAAAATAAAACATAAATAAAAAAACAATTTAATAAATATTTTAGAAACCAATTTTATAGAAACAAAATTGATGAATTAAACTGAACTATCAGTCAACCAATTCCATTTTACAATAACCAACCTAACAATAGAAACTAAAAAAACTTTAACCAAAATAACATGAACTAAATAAACTTAAACTAAGGAATTATTAATTGTAATAATGAAGGTTCATCTTTAAAAAAACCCTAGTAAAGTGGAATTGAAGTGATATAAAACTCAAAAAATTATAATAAAATCACTATCAAAATTTTAAACCCCTCTAAAAAATCATTAGAATATATAATTAGAAAATTTTATTTATTTATTTATTGAATGATCTAATAGAATAATGGTTAAATACCTACAAAACCATTTTAAAAATTTAGTCAAATTTTTATTGATCATAGATATGATAATTTATTGGATGAATAATATAATATGAATAAAATTTATATAAATGATAAAATAAAATTATAATAGTTAAAAATGAAAAGGAATAAGATATATTTGAATAACACTATGAAAAAATTCCCATTTAGCAGCGGTTTAAACCATTACTATATGGTTCTATGATGGTTTCAAAAAAACGCCGCTAAAATTGGTGTCGACATTCAACATGTGATGGTTCCGTCAATTTAGTAGTAGTTTATGGAAAGTGTCATAGAAATAATATTTCATGGTGTTTTTTTAGTTTTAGTGGTGGTTTTAATTTAAAAAAATAACTAAGATCTAGCGGCGCTTTTTAACCACCGCTAAAGTCTGAACTTTTTACTGAAAAAACCGCCACTAATACGGATACAACTATCACTAAGTAATTTTTTTTTCATATTTAGTAGAGGTTTTAACCTCCACCCTAAAAAAATACCATAATATAGAGGTGGTTTAAACCGTAATGAAAAAAAACCTATATCTAGTGGTGGTTTAATCTGCCGTTATATCGTGAATTAAAAAAAAGCTGCAGGTTCTACAGCCCCAAAACCTTAATCTAGAACAACACTATAGTAACACTAAAAATTTTACCAGATCATCAAATATATCATCATCATACAAGGAAAACAACACATGTTAAAACTAAATAATCAACATTAGTTGATTCTCACCAAAACATAAATAATCGACATATTAACCAAGGAAAACAACATGTTGAAAGAAATAATACATTTCTCAATACATTGAAAGAATAAAACAAGAAAAAACACATTAAAAGAATAAATAATACATAAAAACATTGAAATAATCAATACATTAAAATAATTAATAACACATTTCTCAATACATTTCTCATTTAAAGTACATTGATTCTTTAAACTATTACACAACACATTTCCAAGGAAAACATATATTTAATACATTTAAAACTAGCTACAAGGAATCAACGTACTTCCATTAAAACGAGGCTTCACATGTTAAAACTAAATCCACCAAAATTACAAAAAAGATAAATTAATTTAATAATAAAGAAATAATTCTCAATATGAAACCACCCACCATGAATACCATTTTCATTAAAAGGGTCATTAATGATTCAAAACCAATAATAAATGCTTATCCAAAAGAGAAATCACCCTAAATATCCATAAATGATATAAACTTCCATAAGTGAGGATTAAAACTAACTTGGATTTATATAGTGAGTAAATACTTTATGAAATCGTAAGACTTCCAACACTGATCCCACCCCTTTATGAGATCATGAAAACAACATAGATGCCTCTATTTTCCTAGATTGACAAGAATCCAAATATTCTAAGTTACTTGATTACATCCCCATGACCTATCCAAAACCAACAAGACAGAGCTAAAAAATAGGGACCATGCACAAATAGAGCACAAAAATCTCCCAAAAGGGAGATCACCCAACACATTAAGATTGAGATCTAACCAAGAAGGTGTAAAAAATAGGATACTAATAGAATAGAGGGTTTGATAGATAGGGGTTATCCTATATGTTATAGGCTTAAGATATCATTATATGGATAAGTGATATAGGACCTTAGTTTGGTGAGAGATAACATAGAATGATCCTTGGTCAGTAGGACTGGATCATGATGTGAGATATGGAAAAGGGTATAAAATTTTCTACAATGGCTGGGGTTAGATAGAGATTACGGTCTTAGAGAAAAACATGGGGTTTTGTGTCATGAATTGACCTATAGGGACCCTAATTGGGACACTAGTAAGATGAGAGTGACACCACATTTTCACCCCCAATAATTGAAGGGCTAGCGATAAGCATAGAGTAAGAATATCACTGAAGTGGGAGGATTTATCCTATTGTACATGAACACACACACACTCACTCAACTCCATGAAATACTTCATAGGTAAAATAAAATAAAACCTCTCGGTGTAAAAAAATCACGTAGTAACCTCTAGGAAATACATCATAATGAGATAGATAAATATACAAGAAAGGAAAAGGGTAAAATACATGCCTAACCAAGAATAATGAAAGTAGGTCCCAATCTAGAAACAAATCAAAGAGAAAAGAAGAGGAGTTCCCAAATCAAGATCCCTAAGTCTGACCAAAAAACATGGTCAGTGCCTCCACTTACTTCTATGCTCTATAGATACTAGGTCCACTAAGGAAACCATCTACCAGTTTTCTATACAATAAAAAAATCATGCATGCAAAGCCCATGTAGGTGTGAGTGTAAAAATAATTAGTAAGGCACCATGGAAAAAAGTGGAAAAATAATATAATATAATATTCAGATCAAATTATATGTAAAATAGAGACAAGAAACTAAAAATCATATATAATCATATAGAAATTTCAATCTCTATAGCCAATTGAAACATAACATATAGACACATGGTTATACAACACATACATAGGGAACCCGTTGTCCCGATACCATCTAAAATATATGAAAAAGATAAAAAATACCCACATTAGACGTACTAATACATGAAAAAACCCTATCCACTAATCATTTCCCAATGATTAACTCTGCTCGTCACCCTCTCCATCTCTACTTCCTGCTACCGGTACCTGTAAGATAATTATATTGAAAATTAAAAAATGTTGTATATTTTTATTTAAACTAAAAATTAATAAAAGTTTGTGAACTAAATGATTTTGAAGTTGCGTGATTTACCTTATCACCATCATTCATCACTTTCAATCCTTTTTTTCCTGCTAAATATCTCAAATGGTAATAGTCCCAAACCCATCTTGCACACTCGACTAGGATGATCCTTGATAAGGACTTTACTAACCAGGTCATCCTGGGATATTGGGTAGGACTGTGTGGGATTGACATCCCATAGTTCTTTAATTTTTACCTATAAATCAAATATTAGTCATATTAGAAGAAATATATATTAATATAGTGACAACTAATAATAAGTTATTATAATGAAAAATAAATTCATACTCCAACTTCTTTGGCATGATCATTAAAAAAACTCCCATAAGGTTCTTTATGAACATTCAACCACACTTATGTTCTGGATGCTTGGTGGAATAAATTCTATGACTACATTAAACAAATATAAATCAATAATTTAATATATTAAATAGATAACATTTTCTAATAAATATTTAAACTAATGAAAATATTACCAAAGTCGATCGGATTCTAGAAAAACTCACTGACCCTAAAGTGTGAGTATAACGCTTCCTCCTTGGAATTTCTATCATTTAATAAAATAAAATTAAGTTCAGAACATATATTTTGAGAAATTCATGCAGAAAAAAAAATAGAAATGATCACAGATACATAGTACTAACAAACAAAATATACCTAACAATGATAAAAAATTACTGCACAAATGACATAAGTGGTTGATAAATGAATAGATAACTGCACATACAATCATTTTCTCCTTCAATCATGCCAGTTTCTTGATCCATAATTACTTCATCTACTTAATCCACTCTTTCAAGACTAATATTTTCAATATCATGATGGAAAAATAATTATACTTATTGCTGTTGATGGGATTCAATGTCAGAGGTCAAATATTTCACTTCATCACCCATATCATACAAGTCTCTTTTTTTATGTGAGAAACTACACTCCACCCTTCATCCATGAAATATTTCACATAATATACCATTTTTTGTTGTGATGATAAGATATACAGATCATGTAGTTCATGGTTACAAACATCCATCAAGAGAGAGAAGTTTATATAAGTAAATAACAAGGAATCTATTTTAACACCCATAATAATATCCACCCAATGCCATTTGAATAAAACAACTGAAAAATTTCTGTGGTAGTTTAATTCGATAATATCAGTCAACTTTACATAATATTCCACTTCAAAAAACGTAAATATAACACTATTCTATGTTTTCAAACCCTCTTCCTAATCAACTATATTGAATCTAAATCCATTCACATTGTAATCATTGAACTTTCTAGATTGTTTTAGAGGACCTCGAGCAAGAAACTTAAAATCTTTTGACAACTCTACTTGAGTATCAGTATTCATGATCTAAAAAAATTAATATAAATTATTATATTTATAAAATATATATCAACTTAATATCCATATTGATTCCAATATTTATTAACTTACACATCATGCAAACCATTCTAAAATATCGTTATTAACATCTTTTGTTACATCTTTCTCATTTCATGTTCATCCTCTTATTAATCTCTTTATATGTATCCTAAACTATTTAGTAAATGGATATAAAATTTCACTATTCAACATCACATATCTATGCACCTGTAATAATTCCATTTTTATTAGTGTAACATTTGAGCTCCTCCCAACTAATCGGACAATAACAGGATTTTTTTGATTTCCCATGTATTTCAGATTGATTTGATGTGTTTTCAACATGTCCAACTTGGTTGAATATTATCTCAATACCATCAAAGTATCTAGAACAAAAGGTAAGATACTCCTCTTCCAAATAGCCTTTAGAAATAGAGCCATCAGGTTGAGATTTATTTTACACATATGATTTCAAATACCCAAGATATCTATGAAATAAAATAAAAAAACATAATTATGTATTTAATTAAGTGCCAAGAATTTTTTTACTAAATCTAAAAACATATTAATAAAGTAACTCTCAATTAGATACATCCATCGATAATGTATGAGGCCTCCTAATTTAGCTTCCTCAACTAAATGAAAAATTAAATGCATCACGATAGAAAAAAGGGTAGAGGAAAGATCATATCCATTGAACAAAGTTTCAATACAAATCTATACTGAAGGTTGTCAAGTTGAAATGGATATAGAGTTTTCTCACATAGTAGTTTAAAAAATGTGTAGAATTGGAGTACAACAGCAGTAACCTTTTCAGGTAATAATGTAAGCAATGCCAATGGAAGTAACTACTGTAACAAAATATATGAATTTTGGATTTTAAATCAATAAAACCTATGACGATTTAAGTCAAAACACCTTGAGATGTTACTTTAATATCGATCATATACCTTCATATGTTTTAAAATTCAAAGGAATTCATCTTTATCCCTATTTTTCATTGAAAAAATTTCCAGAGCATACTTTCCATTCTCATCTATCCAAAGATCACGCTTTATGTTCATTTCTTGTAAGTATTTTATAGCTTTGAGATCATCCTTCAACTTTCCATGATCATTAAGCAATGTGAAGATAAAATTTTCACAAACATTTTTCTCAATATGCATCACATCAAGATTATTCCCTAATAAATTAAATTCCCAATACAGAATTTTGAATAATATACTTTTTTTTCTTCCATTGTTACATTTCGATTTCACTTGAGGATGCACTTAGAACTTTTTTCCCACTGTCATTCAAATTATTCACCAACCCCAATTCTATATCAACATTTCTAAGTTGTGCCAATATTTCAGAACCTTTTAATAACTTTGGAGGTGGTCTATGATCAATGAAACCATTAAATTTTGACTTGTTTAGTCAAAATCTATTAGATGCATCGAGAAATCTTTGATGACACAATAAACACCATTTTCTACTATGAGGTAACCATTCAGAATCAAAATAAAAGTTACAAATAGGAAAATACAAACCCATGTAAGTGTTATAACTAGATAAATTCCCAAGTCTATGGAAGTCACTAATGGTCTACATTAGAGTAGATTACATTTTAAACATTGTTCTAGAATATTCATCATATGTCTCAACACTGTTGCTTCATAAATCCTATAATTCTTCAATTAAAGGCTGCAAGTATAGATCAATATCATTTCTAGGAATTTTTTTCCAATATTAATCATCAAAATGATAAAATATGTTTATTTCATACACATCCATGGAGGGAGATTTTAAGGGATCAAAACAACCGACCAAATGCTTTAACTGTTACTCAGAGTCCCAAATGAGTTGAATACATCGACATCCAATCCCAATGGAACATTCCTAGGATCATATGATAAATCCGGATGTAATGAATCAAATGTATTCCATGATTTTGAATCTCTTGGATGTCGCATTAACGATCATTGTTATTATCTATAGAATTCTATTTCATGTGTTTGACGATTTTTGATGACATGAATAATATTTGCAATTGAGGATTTAAAGGAAAGTAACACAAAACATTTGTAGGTGTGTTCATTTTCTTCTTCTTCATGGTAGTATGTTGATTCAGACTTCCAATATCACCCATAGACTGCCATCTAGAATAAGAACATTTCTTTCAATCCTGTCTACTTGAATCCTCTCCCCAATAAAGAATGCAATCATTGGAAAACATATGAATTTTTGTATAATTCAAACCAATATTGTTAACAAATTTTTTCATATCATAAAAAGACTCAGGGATCTTTGCTTCAGGAAATGCATCACGCAATAATTCCAATATCATGGACATCGCCTTATTTGTAATTCCACATAGGCATTTGATATGATACAACTTCAGAAAAAAAAGAATGTTTTGAATATTTTAAACATCCACTATAAAAATATTGATCTTCATAGTCAACTAAACCATGAAACACATATATCTACTCATTGAAGTTTTCTTTTACACTAGTCTCCATAGAATCAAGAGGAGGATCCAATGATATGTTACAATCTTGATCTGGTTGTCCTACAGTCTCAAAAACATCACTTGTCATGTTGCTATTTGTATCACCCTCAACTGGTTGTTCTGATATGTTTTGATGTTTATGTTGGTGTCTTGCAATGCCGAATTCATAATTTATAAGGTTTTTCATTTTATTTTCCATTTTTGATAAAGTTGGGAGCTCATTCTGGGGATTGAAATCAATGCTCAACCTTTCTATAACGTTCAATTCTCTGTACCAAATCCAACACAAATATTGAGCAGATAATTACTTTAATATCAAGTTTTTATAAAATTCATATCTCTTCAACCATATTCTACACTTACATTTATGACATGGACATCTTATTCTCCCATCAACAGATCGATTGGAAATTGAAAAATCTAAAAAATAATCCAAACCCTTAGCATACTGAGGTGTGTTCCTCGATAATGTGATCTGGATTTTATCCATATATATCACAATGTTCCTACAAATTATTAAAATAAAATTAAAACACATAAATATTAATAAATAGAAAATATATTCATATATACTAGTTGAAAAAAATATGAATATGTTAAATAAGGTTTTCCTATATAAATACACAAGAAGAGATCTAGAATCAATTTTCATGACTTCGTGAGTTCAATCACCAAAATTATAAATAATTATATTTATGAAGGGATCAATCATGTAACATAAAATCCTTTAGGTTAAATACTTTTGAACTCTATATATGTTTTTTGACACTTTAAACAACTAAATCCCATTTTAAAATTCCAATTAAATTCATTCATGTATATGTCATGAAAGTAATATATACGAAATATGGTTCATGCACATGGGCCTCATTATTGTGATAGAGGAGATGAAAATTTAAAATAACAACTTCTGTAAGAACATTATATTCCATAAAAAACTCAATCATAGCAGAAAAATGAAATAACAACATTCCCACACCCATGGTAACTAGGAATTACCACTTAAAAGGTTTTCATGACTCAACTATATATGGTCTATCATAGGATTCAATAAAGTCCTCATATTCCCCTCTTCCATCCACCCAATTTATAAAATGAACTAAATGATCTGATGTCACATTGTAATTCTCCATTCTAGAATAATCATATGAGATGAGGTTTGAAATACCTCAAGCATTCCAACACATATGCAAGTGGCTGAAAACTTATTGCAAGGTACTAATCCATATTCTATGGTGGGAAAATACATCAAATTAGAGTATAATATAATGGAAAAATTACCAAGACATCTACCACATATCAATGCAAATAATAAAATAAAAAAAATTATATAATAAATCCCATTAATAATTCATATTATCATGAAAACACTAATCACCCAAGGGATGATAAAAAATATAAAATAAACCAAAAAACAAAACACTAAAAAATCTAGAACTAAATCCATCCTCAGGCCTCAACACACCCTATCTAAAAATATGCATCAAACTTTAAAAGACCTATCCAATGCATGTGATGTGATTAGATGAAGTATAAATATAAGGTATTTATGCACATAGGGGTGTCAGGGGGGTCAACGGGGTGGGGAGGGGGGTCGGGGGTGTTGGGGGAGGGGGAAAGTGTCTCATTTTTTAAAATTTTTAACTATTTAGCAGTAGTTTATATAAAAAAATTGCAAAATTATTTAAAAAAAATTAGTAGTGGTTTTGTAAACCACCACAAAAAACCCACCGCTAAATGCTCAGTTTGGTGTAGTGTATCGATTCCAACTAACTAGAAACACTAATAGTTTTAATGAAAATCTTGTTAAGTTTTTAGTATTTCATACTAACTGTAAAAATATTTTATGTTTCTATAGTGTTTATATCAATATTTTTTATAAACAAAAAATATTTTTATTTATGTCATAAGCTACTATGTACTATGAAAATGAAAGGGATAAGTACTTGTTATAGTAAAAACAGACAAAAAAAATACAAGAATGATTTATATTAAAATTTAATCTAGTAATTCAAAGAAATGTATGTGTGTCAGAAATAGGAAAAGTTTACTTCGTAACATACCTAAATAATTTTATATCCAAATCTTCACTTGTTGGGAACCCCAAAAATTTTCCCTTTTCATCATGGATATTTTAAAATTATTATGTCATTCTAAATGAAATTTGGCCAAACATTCATTCATACTAAATGAAATACAAATTCATATTACAAGGATGTAGTGAATTTATACACTCTTGGTTTTCTAAAGTCTACATCAAAATTTTATTTTGGTTTCTATGAAGCCTATCAATATATATTTATATAACATAGGGGTTTTACATTTATGACACACTCATATAGTGCAACTATCATATTAATTTTTCAAATCACACATGGTCCCTAGTTAACAAGTCCTCAAATTACAAATTATTAAATATTTGAATACTTTTATGGATTACATCTTCATGTATAGATAAATGGAACATTAAAATGAATCAAACATATGATGGGTGTTGTTATGCATTGAGAGTTAGTGAAATTACTATTAAATTGGAACACTTTCTATTAACAAGGTAAGCACATGGAAGATTTTATTTTAAATGTTTTCAATTTAACATGAGAAATTGAATTTAAGTAATAATTCTATAAAATGATAATTTATTGTGAATATTGGGATTCAATGATTTTAATTATTCATGTATACTTCAGTTCAAGGAATAAATTATAGAGAAAAATATTTGGTTGAGGGGATATATAGATTCATCCCTTGACATTTAGTATGTAAAAAGACCTGTAATACATGGTTTCTATGATTTATGTTGAATATAATTAAAAATATCATGTCTAATAATCCATAGTACAAATAAATTTGAAATAATAAATGATACCATCCAATTAATGATAATGAAAAATAAAATATAATAGGTATCATAGAGATGTTAATTCCAAATGATAATCTCAAAATCATACAAAACCATATCATTGAGAAATATATAATGAAAATCATAAAATAAAAAAATAGGAAGGACGCCTCTAAATGAAGCAGAGAGTGGACATACATGATAAACATATCTATAAATAGTGTGTTCTTAGCCTTAGTACCAACCATGATGGTTTAGTGACACATGATGTCAATAATAAATGCACACCCCCTATACTATCCTTATTTCTCAATATATTTAACTGAAATATGGATATGCTAATAGCCTAATAGAAATCATCCCATTGATAAAATTAAAATCTTCACATTTTCCTATTTCCTAAGTGATATACAGAGACACATGCATTCACATTTATTATGATAATAATATTTGGTCATTCAAGACTTTAAATGGAAATTAAAGAAGAATTAAAATCAGGAAAGTAGACAACTATCCCATGCATAATGTTTTATGCGATCATGAAATTTTCATAAGTCGCACCACCACCACCATCAAATGGGTCAGGTTCCAATGATTTTTTTTTCATCGAGTGATGATAAATCCATGATGTTATATTTTTTTGGCATCAACTGTATAAACCTAAAAGTGTTCATTATTCTATGTAATAATGAAATCATGGAATGTATTGAAATGGATCACTAAACAAGGTCCTCTATATTGATAATAGAGGGGGTAAGGAAGATATTTCCAAGTGTCCTCTAATGGGTCCTACACCTTGAAATCTGAGATAGGAAAAACACCATGAAAAACATTAAAACTCTGGGTATGCACTACCAAAAATATGGAAAAGGTAAGTGCTTGGGTTTTATCAACACTAATCAGAAAGTGCTGATAAAAGGGGGAATTTTATTAGTGCTAGAAAAAATCGCTGATAAATCTACCCTTTATCAGTGCTAATATTAGAGATGATAAAAAGGAGACTTTATTAGCACTAATAATAGCGCTGATAAAAGTTTTTAATAGAAAATATTATTAATTTATATAAAAATATTTTAATTATATTCAAAAATAATGTTTATATGTATACATTAAATAAAAAATGCACGAGCGACAACTCATCCCTCCTCTCCTACCTCCTCCTCCTCCCCGGCTACCAACTCCTCCACCCTCGCGAACCAAGATTCACCACATGGCTATCCTCCGCCGCACCTCTCCTCCACCGCACCTATCCTACACCACAAACAAACCTCTACTGTGTGATGAACCACACCTCTGTAGTTAGTTTTCTCCTCTTTCTCATTGGGTTCACTTATTATTTGATATTGATAGTGATGTTGTGAATTGTATAGGCTAAACGCTCCACTGAAAATCATGGCCGTTGGTGGTCCTTGTTTTCACACTAGTTATATTTGGTAAAATTAAATTTTCCTATACCATATTTTGAATTGGTTGATTTAAAAATCTTTAATGCAATGTGGTTTTTCATTATGGTTATTTCAAAAAATGGAAAATATTTTTCCATACATTCAAAAATAAATTTTTTATCATCCAATCATTTTTTTATTACTCTTATGTATTTTTCATGATTATATTATTAAATATTAATTTGAAAATTAAATGTCTTCAACGTGTTTCCACTGATTTTATAGAAAAAATTATGTATTTTTTATGTTTCTATTATAAAAATTATTTTTAAAAGTAAAAGTCTTCAAAGTATTTCAACTTCATTTACTAAAAAAGTTATACATTTCTCAAGTTTCCATTATCGATGAATGTTTTTAGAAA
The DNA here is from genome assembly GCA_963277665.1 of Viscum album. Classification (NCBI taxonomy): domain Eukaryota; kingdom Viridiplantae; phylum Streptophyta; class Magnoliopsida; order Santalales; family Viscaceae; genus Viscum; species Viscum album. The sequence continues at coordinate 1,972,850,832 of OY728157.1, read as the reverse complement.
TTGAAGTCTATGATCCTACTCCAAATATTCTTTGAGAACCTAAACTATAACACCCTGACCCCAGTTACCCAGAGTCAGTGCATTATTACATAACATTGTCATGATCACAAGGGATCAAAATCTCGAAAGACTGATCAGTTTAGTAGCCTTGGAAGTACTAGATACATTCATAAGTTTTACATTACATTATAAAATGAAAAACAAAAACACCATTGTCTCCATTGACCACATTCATCCCTTAGACTATCCTTGAAGGTCATTTATAATATACTTCTTAATATCCCAGGAAAAGTAAAACATATAAAGGGGTGAGGTTAGATGCTGAGTAAGGATAACAATATAGCGGAAACTTTCAAGAATAAGCATAAACATTTAAGGCAATGTATAAGACTAAAAAACAAGCCTTTTAAACTTAAACTTCATCATAATATGGAAAAGATAAATCAAATAATTCCATTTACTTATTCACATGGATATTCTACTAGTCTAATAATCACATGTAATATCAATAGCCAATTTCATAATGTTGGAATGCATAATGCCAGACTTCATAACCACATAGTCAAGGCCTTGTTCCAAGATTAAAAATAAGATTTTGTCAAGGCCTTGTGCCAAGACACAATTTTGTCTCATGAGACCTACCGATGCATCGAGGAGCTATAGTAGGCTCCACCTATCACTTACTAAGTCCAATGCATTCCTCATATGAAAAGGTTTAAACATAACATAAACATTCGTATTAAAAATATCATATGAAATGTCAATAATTTATCCATAAACTATTAATAATGTAAAAAATAACAAATCCACAGTCAAAAATATCACAAAAACTTCAATACAATATGGAAGATTTGTATCATAATAAATCAACTTCAAATAAGCTTAAAATCCATCAAAGGATGTTGACATAGATGAAATCAAAACTTTTTGTAGATAAATATATATTTCTATTTTGAAATCATTTAAAAGTAATATAATTATAAAAAAGAACATTTATTTTGAAAATATTATTATAAGATTGTATGGGAAGCTTCAATTATGTTATAATGGTGGAAAATAGCCGCACCTTCTGTATAAGTTAAAAAAAGAAATTCTTACCTTAATTTTGTCGAGAAGGTCATAAAGTACCTTGTTTGGAAAATGACTGAAAGATTCCTTTCAAAACATATGTGGTAAAATAAGGGTATAAATGAAATTAAACCATAGTATAGTAAATAGTAAAAATGGTTTGAATTACATTTTTAAGAAAACACTGATGTGTATGATAAAGAGGTCCCGGTAGATACTTACGTATTAACAACCTTGGATAAGTAAAGAGATTGTAGAATTAACCCTTACCTTGTACTTTTCCTTAGTCGATGGTATGTTAACCTCCTATATAATAGTTAAAAAATTGTTATTAAATTTTTAAAGAACTATATACATAAATATGATATCATATATGATCTTATAATCTTTCTTTGTTAATAATATTTCTTTGTTAATAATATTTCAGTAGTATCATCGTTTTGGGTGTTAACTGATTCATTTTCCTCTATATAATTATTTATGTAAGCCATGTTTGTTATTGATAGGATGTATTTAATTCATATAAAGAATTATATTATGTTCATAAACATTATTTTTAATCATAAAATGAAAATTATTCTTGAATGATTACGATGGGGAGTGAATCTCATCGCGTTCGTGGATACGGTAATCCGTACATACGCATGAGCGACAATATCATTATATTGATGGTGAAATCATATGTAATTTGATGGTATATCATATATAAATAATAATTAACTTGTTATATTTATTATTTAAATTAGTTATACTCATTATTATACCCATCCAAATAATGAAGTGTTTGAATAACAAACTACACCACGACGTGGAGACGGTAAGCCGTACATATGCACGTATGGTGACTTTGTAATTTATAGGATGGATAGAATAAAAAATATGGTTGTACCATATTTATAATAACATCAAATTATTTATAAGGTACTGGAGTTATTATTTTTGTATGGAAACAACAAAGAAATAGGAAGTGGAAGAAGAAAAGAACTTGAAAGAGGGTGGTGGAATTATTACCTCTTCTTCAGGTGTTTCTTTTTGAGTTGATAAAAAGGGATCCATAGGTTGGATTTATGATAAAATTAAGGCCTCTATATTGAAGGGGGGATATTTTAAAGGATATTAGGGTAGGGGTTCGTCGATCCAAATGGATTTGGAGGTGTGAAATTAAGAGAAGGGGAAACATCCTTTTATAAGAGAGGTGAGGGTCACTTTAGGAAAAGCTTGAAATATTATTTTATAATAAAATAATTTTCGGTTTATAATAGATGAAAAATGATTTATTTCTAGGATAAGATGTGTATGGGTCGAAAACATCTCAACCAATAGGTTTTAGACAGGTTTAGTTCACCATATTAACCTTAACTTTTATATTTAACTCTTAGTTAAATAGTTTGACATTTACCATGTCTCTTTGTATTTTTATATTATATGGTTAATAAACTTACTATAACAAGATAAGAGAACCCCGAGTGGTTCAGTATTAATATATATAACCTTATCTAAATACTTTTGTCGAACCTTATATTTTTAGGAATATTATATCAATTAATAATATAGTATTTGTTTTAAAAACTCAATTATGTCAATTTTGAAACTATTTAGTATTTGATTTTTTTGAAAGCCATGAAAAATTTATCACTTCAAATAAAATTTATTTAATCACCCCTAAAATGTCATATTAACCTATAAAATTAGTTTAATTCACCAGAAGTCTCAATTTACATTTATTTATATATTTATAATATCAATTATTTTAATATTTCATTATTAAGGTAATTACTGCATCATCATTGTGTCATAAATAAATTAAAGTATTTAATGAATAAAAATTATAAACGAAATACCATTATGTATGAAATATTTTTATATTTCTACTGAATATTTATAGTCAAATTTATATTGTGTGTAACCCTATATTAAAAATGGTTTAGTTATTAAACTTTGAATTTAACTCTTTTGACTCTTCTTTAAATAAAATAATAATAAATGTACTAATCTAATCCAAGTGGACCAAATAGGATCATATTTTATTCCTAAGGTTGTTTTTGGTCGAATTACACTTATTAAATAGAATTAGGACATGTGTTAGGGTAATTATAATATCATTTTTACCCTTAATTACCCTATTTACTTTTAACCGTGGTAAATAAAAGTCAAAAATTACTATTCAACAAAAATTATTTTCATATTATTGAACCAAATTTTACTTATTGATGTCAACCATGTCTCTAGGATTTTTGAAATTCAACCCACCAAAGCGGTAAAATTAAGTTTTATGCAGATTTGCAAATGCTCCTAGAAGGTGGGTAAAAGACGGTAAAAAGTCCAATAAAATTTTATATATCTAAACTTATTATAAAATGACTCCAATGAATTAAATTGAACATATATAGGTATTATGTATCTATTTTTACCTAAAATAAATTAAAATAAAATAACTAATTACTTAAATAGAAATTCAGTTTTAAACAATAACGTAGTGTTTTTTTTATTCATCAAAATTTGAAAGTTTTCAGAAAAATACCAAAAATTCACCCTAAGATAATTTTGATATTCTGAATTCAAAAATGAAGTACATTTTGAAAAATAAAATTTATAAAATTTTAAAAAGTGGGTATTACTATTCATAATGTCTAGTTTGATTGGTCATGGTGTGTTAAAACTCCAAGTTTTGTACAACGTATGCTACCACATTATTCAAAGGGAAACATACTGTGGAAGCTTGGGGTGTTACATTATTCCCTCCTTAAAATAATTTTGTCCTATAAATTTATAGAATATTACCAAATAAAAAGATTCGGATGGTTCTTCATCATAAGTTCCTCGGGTTCCCACATTGCCTCTTCCATCTTATGGTTTCTCTGTAGAACTTTTACCAGATGAGTCGTTCGTTTTATGAGCACTTGTTATCTGGTATCAAGAATCTTGAAAATATCTTCACAATAAGATAGATCATGTTTCAGTTCAATTTACTTATAGGTGATTACATGCGTTGGGTTAGGCATATATTTTCTCAACAGTGATATGTGGAACACATCATGAACTTTGGAGAGACTTGGAGGCATTTCCAAATGATAAGCCACAACTCCAATTCAATCTAGAATTTCTAAAGGTCTGATGTACCTGAGACTCAATTTACACTTATTACCAAATCGTATAACACCCTTCCATGGAGATACCTTCAAGAAAACATAATCTCCTACTTGAAATTCCAAATCCTTCCTCCGATTATCAGCATAGCTCTTTTGCCTACTTTGAGCTGCTTTGATGTGGCTTTGGATAATCTTCACCTTTTTCATTATTTCCTCAACAAGTTCTGGGCCTATAAGTTTTCTTTCACTAACATCATCCCAACAAGTTGGTTTGTGACATATCTTTCCATATAACACTTCATATGGTTCCATCTGAATACTCGAATGGAAGTTATTGTTATAGGAAAATTCTACCAGAGGTAAATATTGATCCTACATACCTTGAAAGTCAAGTGATAAAGATATCAACATGTGTTATAAGGTTTGAATAGTCCATTCTGATTGTCCATCAATTTCAGGGTGGTAGGCAGTGCTCAAACGAAGTTCATTATCCAAGGCCTTTTGAAGACTTTTCTAAAATCTTGATGTAAAATGGGGATCACGATAAAAAAAAATAGATAGGGGTACACCATAGAGTCTTACAACTTAATTAATATATAGTCTTGCTAGACGTTCAAGTGGTAAATCTTCTCTTATATCAAGAAAATGTGCTGACTTGGTAAGACGATCAATAATTACCCATATTGCATCATTCCTTCTAGGAGTCTTTGGTAGCCCCATGAAAAAGTCCATCATAATATTATCCCATTTCCACTCAGGTATGGGAAGAGGTTGCATGACTCCTATATGATGTTTCCTTCTAGCTTTCACTTGTTGAAAAACCATACATCTTGAAATAAAATCAGTAATCTACCTCTTCATGTTTTCCCACAAAAAATGTTCCTTCAAATCTATATACATCTTGGTGCTCCCAGGGTGTATAGAGAAATTGGAGCTATGATCATCATCCAAAAATTCCCCTTTTAGATCAGGTATATCAGGAACACAAATTCTCTTCCCAAATTTCAAAATTCCATCTTCATATATGAAGTCACTCAATCTCCCATCATTTACATCTTTAATCTTATTTTGAAACTCATCACCATTAGTCTGAGAACTTTTTATTCTTTCTAGTAAATATGGCTTGGAAACCATTTAAAAAAGCATTGATGTTTCACCTTCCATGGTTATTCCCATATCCATATTTACTATATCCATGAAAATAAGATCCCTTTCAACTCTCATATTGTTAAAAACTCCATGATCCTTTCTACTCAAAGCATCTTCCACCTTATTTGCCTTCCCTAGGTGGTAGTGTATTGTGAAATCATAATCCTTGAGTAGTTCAAGCCATCTCCTTTTCCTCACGTTGATTTATTTTTGTGAGAAAATATACTTCAAACTCTTGTGATCAGTATAAATCTCATATTTTCACCATAGAGATAGTGTCTCCATATCTTCATAGAAAATATTATAGCTGCTAACTCAAGATCATGAGTGGGATAGTTTTTCTCATGAATTTTTAGCTATCGTGATGCCTAGGAAATAACTCTATCATTTTTCATAAGGACACAACCAAGTCCATTCTTTGAAGCATCACTATAAATAACAAACCCATCGTTCCCTGATGGTAGAGTCAATATAGAAGTGTTGACTAATCTTCTCTTCAATTCTTTAAAACATTCATCACACTCTTCTATCCAAACAAATTTAACCCCTTTACGTGTGATCTTAGTTAATGGGTTAGCCAACTGTGCAAAATTCTGGATGAAACATCGACAATACCCTCATAAACCATAAAATTGCATACCTTAGTTATACTCATCGGTGCTGTCCATTCTTGGATTGCCTTGGTCTTTGAAGGATCAATATAGATTCCATCTTTAGAGATAATATGTCCAAGAAAATAAATATCTTGAATCCAGAATTCACAATTGCTAAACTTCCCATATAATTCATTTCTTCTCAGGGTTTTTAGAATAGTGCTCAAGTGATTTTCATGATATTTGTAGCTTTTTGAGTATTCCAAGATATCATCAATAAATACCACTAAAAAGTCATCAATATACTCCTTGAAAATTCTATTCATTAAATCCATGAAGATAGAGGGTGAATTAGTCAATCCATATTACTGTAAAATCGTAATGCCCATACCTGGTTCAAAATGTTGTTTTTGGAATGTATTCCTTCTTCACACATAACTGATGATATCTAGATCGAAGGTCAATCTTTGAAAAATATTGAGCTCCATGAAGTTGGTTGAATAAATCATCAATGCGAGGTAGGGGATACTTGTTCTTTATTGTTATAGCATTGATCTCCTTGTATTCAATGCACAACCTCATAGATCCGTCTTTCTTTAGTTCCATTCTATAAGGGGTCTTCGATATGGTCATTAAATCAGAAATTAAATCAATGGAAAACCCAATTTCTCATTCTGGAGGATGTCCAGGAAAATCTTATGGAAACACATCAACATATTCTTGCACAATAGGTACATCCTCTATTCAAACATTCTTTAATCACCCATAATTGTTTCATTCTCTTCCTCCTCAATAATTGAATTTAGTAGAGCTACTGGGGGTGGATCTAGAAAAGAATTAGGTGTTGATGTTTCTATTCTAAAGATAAGGTACTCTTTATCATCATTGAAAATTGTAACCTCCTTCTTCTTACAATAAATTTTTGCATCATGGTCTGAAAGACAATCCATTCTGAGGATTATATCAAATTAAATCATGGGTATGACGATGAGATCAGTAGATAAAGAACATTTATATGCCCTAATGGGAACTGATTCACAAAACTTTGTTGTGATGATACTTCCCTTAGGAGTTTTGACTGACAACTCCCTTGTTAAGTCAAATTGAAAATATCTAATTTCCTTAGCAAACTGGGAGGATATGAAACAATGCAATGATCTAGAATCAAATAAATAATTGGATAAACTTGAGGAAACCATTAAATTACCTGCCTCCACGTCTTTAGGAGCTTCAACCTTAGCAGTAGTGACCGCATAAGCTTGGCCTTGCTCCCTTGGACTTTTCTGAGGTAAGTTCCCTTGGTGCTTAGGACATTCATTTTCATAATGTCCCTTTTCTCTACAATTGTAGAATTCAACATTGACAGCCTCTTTTTTCCCCTTAAAATCACGAGCTTGGTGGCCTTTTTCTTGTAACAGACTCCCATTCCCTTCAGAAAAGTACCAGGGTGTTTCTTCCTACATTTACCATAGGATAGATATTCAACTTTTCCCTTATTCCCCTTATTTCCAATTCCAGAGTGATCGACATATCTCTTCTTCTCTTTCTTTTCTTTGAAATCCTTAGACTTAGAGAATTAATTTTCTATCTTGATAGTGCATAACAAAATATATTCATATGATGAGAAGGATTGTGAGACTAATGATTGATGGAGAAATGGTTTTAACCCATCAAATAATCAATCGATCTTACTCCTTGTGTTATGTATATAATCTATTGCATGCCTTTCTATCCTTGTAAAGTTAGCCTCATACTTTGCAACATTCTCATCCTCCTTTTTCCTCAGGCTCAGAAATTGTCTTTCTATATTCGCTCGATGGTCACGAGGAAAGTATTTTTCTAATAAAATATCTTTAAAGTCCCTCCATTCCATGTTCGATACTTCTTCATCTTCCTTTGTGTTTTGGATTAATAACCACCATTGATCTGCATCTCCCATGAGGCGATAAACTGCTATGAAAACTTTTTCCCTTTCGCTACTCCCTAAGGAATGAATTATTTTCTCTAAGTAACTTATCCATTGTTCAGATACTAATGGATTTGTACTCCCATTTAATGTTGGTGGTTTTTTTTCCTTATGAAGTGGTCTAACTTTGATCCTCCACGTTGTAGATCAGGGTGCTCTATATAGGTAAGGTTATTATTCATAACCTGAGTGGGTTATCCCAGTATGGTGATAATATGATCAAAACCAGTTGCATCACCCACTCCACTATAATTATCTTGAGTAGGAGGGTAATCCCTACATGTATTACATGTTTTGATATGGTTTCCATTCCTTCCACTAGGCGCAATTTCTAAATAATGGAATACACTAGATTAGTTTATGAATCGTAATACATAATTCCAAAATTGTAAAACACTTAACATAAATTGAACAATTTATGGATATAATCCATAATCATAAAAAAATATTCTCTTTGAGGAGGTATATACTCATAAATCCTTCATAATGGTTTGTAAAGAAAATGTGAATTATCTTAATCATATCCCCTAGGAGTGTCATAACCAAGAGTGCAGCAAGGCCCGTTGTCATGTACCAGGATACCACAGGTCAAGCCCGAAACTCCTTGTCAGAGTTTTCACTCCTAGGTACATCTGTGCCAGAGCCATCTCTACCTGATCATATCTAGACAAGGATGTATTTCTTGGAAAATACACAAAATCTATACATTAGCAATATTCTAGGAAGTTCTTCTATACCAATCATCAAATTCTATCTTAGGGTAATGTTCAATAATCAGAGTTTATCTAAATATAGTTTCAAAGGTTTGTACTAAATTTCCTCTAATACCAACTATAATTCTCTGACCCTAGTTACCTAGAGTTGGTGCATTATTAAATAACATTGGCATGATCACAAGGGATCAAAATCTTGAAAGACCGATCAATTTAGTAGCCTTGGAAGTACAAGATACATTCATAAGTTTTAAATTATATTATAAAAAGAAAAAACAACAACAAAATTGTCTCCATTTACCACATTCATCCCTTAGACTATCCCTATAGGTCAGTCATAATATACTTCTTTACATCCTGGAAAAAATAAAACATAGAAAGGGTTGAACTCAGATGCTCAGTAAAGATAACAATATAGCGGAAACTTTCAAGAATAAGCATAAACATTTAAGGAAATGTATAAGACTAAAACACAATCCTTTTAAACTTAAACTTCATCATAATATGGAAAATATAAATCAAATAATTCCATTCACTTATTTACATAGATATTCTACTAGTCGAATAATCACATGTAATATCAGTAGCCAATTTCATAATGTTGGAATGCATAATTCCTGACTTCATAACCACATAGTCAAGGCCCTGTGCCAAGAATACAAATAAGATTTTGTCAAGGCCTTGTTCCAAGACACTAGTTTGTCTCATGAGACCTAATAATGCATCGAGGAGCTATAGCGGGCTCCACCCGTCACTTACTAAGTCCAATGCATTCCTCACATGAAAATGTTTAAACATAACATAAACATTCGTATTAAAACTAACATATGAAATGTAAATACTTTATCCACAAACCATGAATGGTGTAAAAATAACACATCCACAGTAAAACATATCACAAAACCTTCAATAAAATATGGAATATTTGTATCATAATAAATCAATTTCAAACAAGCTTAAAATCCATCAAAGGATGTTGACATAGATGAAATCAAAACTTTTTTGTAGAGAAATATCTATTTCTATTTTGAAATAATTTAAAAGTCATATAATTATAAAAGAAAACATTTATTTTGAAAATATTCTTATAAGATTGTATGGGAAGCTTTGACGATGTTATAACGATGGAAAATAGCCACACCTTCCGTATAAGTTAAAACAAATTCTTACCTTAATTTTGTCAAGAAGGTCATAAAGTACCTTGTTTGGAAAACAACGGAAAAATTACATTCAAAAAATATGTGGTAAAATAAGGGTATAAATTAATTTAACCCATATTCTATTAAATAGTAAAAATGGTTTGAATTACATTTTTAAGAAATCACGGATGTGTATGATAAAGAGGTCCTAGTAGATACTTAAGTATTAACAACCTTGTATAAGTAAAGAGATTGTAGAATTAAACCTTACCTTGTACTTTTACTTAGTAGATGGTATTTTAAAATTATGTATGATAGTTAAAACATCATTATTAAATTATAAAATAACTATATAAATAAATATGATATCATATATGATCCTATAATATTTCTTTTTTAATAATATTTCAGTAGTATCATCGTTTCGGGTGTTAACTGATTCGTTTTCCTCTATATGATTGGTTACATAAGCCATGTTTGTTATGGATAGGATGTATTTGATTCATATATAGAATGATATTATGTTCATAAATATTATTTTTAATCATAAAATGAAAATTATTCTTGAATGATTACGATGGGGAATGAATCTCATCGCGTTCGTAGAGACGATAATCCGTACATACGGATGAGCAAAAATATCATTATATTGATGGTGAAATCGTATGTAATTGGATGGTATATCATATATAAAGAATAATTAAAATTTTATATTTATTATTTACATTAGTTATACTCATTATTATACCCATCCAAATAATGAAGTGTTTGAATAACAATCTACACCACGACGTGGAGACAGTAAGCCGTACGTACGCACGTATGGTGACTTTGTCATTTATAGGAGGGATAGAATAATGAATTTGGTTGTACCATATTTATAATAACATCATAGTATGTATAAGTTATTGGTCTTATTATTTTGTTATGGAAACAACAAATAAAGAGGAGGTGGAAGAAGAAAAGAACTTGAAAGAGGGTGGTGAAATTATTACCTCTTCTTCGGGTGTTTCCATTTGAGTTGATCAAAAGGGATCCTTAGGTTGGATTTATGATCAAATTAGGGACTCTAGGTTGAATGGGGGATAGTTTAAAAGATATTTGGGAAGGTTTAGCCGATCCAAATGGATTTGGAGGTGTGAAATTAAGAGAAGGAGAAGTACCCTTTTATAAGAGAGGTGAAGGTCACTTTAGGAAAAGCTTGAAATATTATTTTATAATAAAATAATTTTCAGTTTATAATGGATCCAAAATGATTTATTTCTAGGATAAGGTAGGTATGGGTCGAAAACCTCTCAACCAATAGGTTTTAGACAGGTTTAAGTCACCATATTAACCTTATCTTTTAGATTTAACTCTTAGTTAAATAGTTTGACATTTACCATGTCTCTTTGTATTTTTATATTATATGGTTAATAAACTTACTATAACAAGCCAAGAGAACCCCAAGTGGTTTTTTATTAATATATATAACCTTATCTAAGTCCTTTGGCCGAACCTTATATTTTTATGAATATTATATTAATTAATAATATAGTATTTGTTTTAAAAACTCAATTATGTCAATTTTGACACTATTTAGTATTTGATTTTTTTGAAAGCCATAAAAAATTTATCACTTCAAATAAAATATATTTAATCAACCCTGACATGTCATATTGACCTATAAAATCAGTTTAATTCATACTAAGTCTCAATTTACATTTATTTGGATATTTATAATATCAATTATTTTAATATTTTATTATTAAGGTAATTACTACATCATCATTGTGTCATAAATAAATTAAATTATTTAATGTCTAAAAATTATAAATAAAATAACATTATGTATGAAATATTTTTATCTTTCTAATGAATTTTTATAGTCAAATTTATATTGTGTGTAACTCTATATTAAAAATGGTTTAGTTATTAAACTTTGAATTTAACTCTTTTAACTCTTCTTTAAATAAAATAACAATAAATGTCCTAATCTAATCCAAGTGGACCAAAGAGAATCATATTTTATTCCTAAGGTTGTTTTTGGTCGAATTACACTTATCCAATAGAATTAGCATATGTGTTAGGGTAATTATAGTATCATTTTTACCCTTAATTACCCTATTTACTTTTAACCGTGGTAAATAAAAGTCAAAAGTTACTATTCACCAAGAATTATTTTCATCTTATTGAACTAAATTTTACTTACTGATGTCAACCTTGTCTCTCAGATTTTTGAAATTCAAATCACAGAAATGGTAAAATTAAGTTTTATGCAAATTTGCAAATGCTTCAAGAAGGTGAGTAAAAGACGGTAAAAAGTTCAATAAAATTTTATATATCTAAACTTATTATAAAATAACTCCAATGTATTAAATTGAACATATATAGGTATTATGTATATATTTTTAACTGAAATAAATTAAAATAAAACTACTAATTACTTAAATAAAAATTCGGTTTTAAACAATAACGCTTTTTTTTTCATTATTCATCAAAAATTGAAAGTTTTCAGAAAAATACCAAAAATTCACCCTAAGCTAATTTCGATATTCCAAATTCAAAAATTAATTCCATTTTGAAAAAAAAAATTTATAAAATTTTAAAAAGTGGGTATTACTATTCATAACGACTAGTTTGATTGGTCGTGGTGTGTTAAAACTCCAAGTTGCGTACACGGAAAGCTACCACATTATTCAAAGGAAAACGTACCGTGGAAGCTTGGGGTGTTACATAAACCACCAACTAGGTCTCTTTCCTTATCTAAAAACATCTAATTGATATGTACCAACTATAACACCACAAACTAAATCACCAGGACTGATCCGAAGTGTCATATGACCTTATGTATGTTTCCCTGTACAAAATATGTTTCTAACTAGTGGTGAGGGAATAAGTGGCATTGTGGGGATACTATCCCCTTGGTAAATAATAATAATTAGAGTACAAAATAGAAGAAATAATAATCAAAGTAAAAATTAGAACCTAAAAGGGAAAACAAGATCATAAAACAAAAACGTCAACCCATGCTATAAAAATATGACATATAATAACCAGCGCAACATGTCAAGAGGTCCCAATATGTGGTAGAACCATAAATAATAAACAAGGGAAAATAAATAAATAAAGAGGTATCTCTACAAGGATCTTGGAGTCTATCTTGATATCACCTTGATTAACTTACTCCTCCGGTATAATTTCCCTAAGCAGGGCCACTACCCACATTTGAAATCTATGTTAAAGAAGTCTGCACACAAACCCCAACCCTACTAGCTTCGACTCCATATCAGAAGAAAATCTATATCTGGTTTCCATGAATCTCATAATAGGCCATATGAATAATTTAAGTCTCACAATAGGTCATAATTACATCATGAATTAGGTTAATACATAAGTCCATCATGCCTCAATAATTATGTAATACCCCAAGCTTCCACGGTATGCTTCTCTTTGAATAATACAGTAGCGTGTGTTGTACGCAACTTCGAGTTCTAACACACACCACAACCAATAAAACTAGCCGTTATGAATAGTAATACCCAATTTTTAAATTTTTTAAAATTTTATCTTTCAAAATGAACTTCATTTTTGGATTCGGAATATCGAAATTATTATAGGGTGAATTTTTGGTATTTTTCTGAAAATTTTCAATTTTTGGTGAATAGTGAAAAAACACCGAGTTATAGTTTAAAATCGAATTTTTATTTAAATAATTATTTATTTTATTTAAATTTATTTTAGGCCAAAATAGATAAATAATACCTATATAAGTTCAATTTAATTCATTGGATTCAGTTTATAATAATTTTAGATATATAAAAATTTTATTGAACTTTTCACCGTCTTTTACCCATCTCCTAGGAGAATTTGGAAATTCACATAAAACTTAATTTTACCACTTATGTGAGTGGAATTTAGAAAATCCAAGAGACACGGTTAATATAAAGGAGTAATATGTGGTTCAATAAGATAAAAATAATTTTTGGTGAATAGTAACTTTTTACTTTTATTACCATGGTTAAACGTAAATAGGGTAATTAAGGGTAAAAATGATATTAATATTACCCTAAAACATGTCATAATTCTATTGGACAAGTGTATCTCGACCAAAAAATACCTTAGGAATAAAATATTATCATTTAGGTCCACTTGGATTAGATTAGGACATTTATTATTATTTAATTCAAAGAAGAGTTAAAAGAGTTAAAATCAAAGTTTAATAACTATTTTTTTTATATAGGGTTATACATAAGATAAATTCGATTATAAATATTAATTAGAAAGATATAAATATTTCATACATAGTGGTATTTTATTTATAATTTTTAGACATTAAATAATTTAATTTATTTATGACACAATGATGATGCAGTAATTACCGTATTAATGAAAGATTAAGATAATTGATATTATAAATACCCAAATAAATGTACTTTGAGAATTTTTATGAATTAAAATAATTTTATAGGTTAATATGACATATTAGGATTGGTTATATTATTTTTTTGAAGTAATAATGATTTTATGAATTTATCAAAAACAAAATACCCAATAGTGTCAAAATTGACATCAAAGAGTTTTTAAAACAAATATTATATTATTAAATGATATTATATTCTTAAAAATATAAATTTCGGAAAAAGGACTTATATAATGATAGGTTTATCATTAATGTAACACTTGAGGTCTCTTGGAAGTATATAGTAAGTTTATTAACTATATAATATAAAAATACAAAGAGACATGGTAAATGTCAAACTATTTAACTAAGAGTTAAATAAAAAAGATAAAGTTAATATAGTAACCCAAACCTATCTAAAACCTATTGGTTGAGTGGTTTTAGACCTATAACCACCTTAAACTTTAAATAATCTACTTTTTAGCCATTATAAATCGAATATGAATTTATTATAAAATAATATTTCTAGCTTTTCCAAAGGTGCCCCTCACCCTTCTTATAAAAGGGCACTCCCCCTTCTCTAAATTTAACAACTTCAAAGCCTTTTGACTCGAACAAAACCTTCCCAAATATTCTCTCAACTTCCCTCACTTCAACCTATAGGCATTAGTTTGATCATAAATCCAACCTAAGGAGCCATTTTGATCAAATCCAAAGGAAGAACCCGAAGAAGAGGTAATGTTTTCACCACCCTCTTTCAAGTTCCTTTCTTCTTCCACTTCTTCTTTATTTGTTATTTCCATTATAAAATAATAAATCCAGTATATTATATATACTATGATATTATTATAAATATTTTACAACCATATTCAGTATTCTATCCATCCCTTGAATGAAATGTCACCATACGTGCGTACGTACGGCTTACCGTCTCCACGTCGTGGTGTAATTGTTATTCAATAAATTATTATTTGGATGTGTATAATAATGATGTGTAATTCATGTAAATAATAAATATAACATGATAATGATTCTTTATATATTATACACCATCCAATTATATATTATTTTAATATCAAAAGAATGATATTTTCTCTCGTGCGTACGTACGGACTACCGTCTCCACGAACGCGATAAGATTCATTATCCATCATATCCATTCAAGAATAATTTTCATTTGATGATTAAAAATAAAGTTTAAGGACTTGATATCATTCTGGATATGAATAATATACAACCTATGGATAACAAATAGGACTTATGTAGAAAAACATATTAAAGAAAATGAGTAAGTGAACACCCAAAATGACGATAATACTAAAATATTATTAACAAAGCAATATTAAAAGGTCATATATGATATCATATTTATGTATATGATTATTTTATAATTTAATAACAATGATTTAAATATTATATAGTTGGTTAACCTACCCTCTACCAAGGAAAAGTACAAGGTAAGGGGTTTTCATCTCACTCCTTATTCCCGTGAGATTCATGCCAAATTGCCACTATTACATTTTGTGTGGTGTATGTACTGCCCATAATTCTTTAATTTATGTGTATTTACATATTCATTGTATGATAATTCTTTCATGGAGTGTATGTTTCGTAATTTACCAAATTGGTAAGGGTTTATTTCACAATATCTTCATTATCCGAAGTTGTTTATACATAATTATCTACTGGGACCTCTTTATCATCCACATCCATGTTTCTTAAAAATGTATTTCAAATCATTCTTAATATTTTATAGACTATGGGTTAAAGTAATTTATACCCTTGTTGACTTTTTATAAGATGTTTATAAAGTAATCTTTCCGTCACTTTCCAAATAAGGTCCTTTTTAACCTTTCCGACAAAATTAAGGTAAGAATGTCTTTTTTTAACTTATACGGCGGGTGAGGCTATTTTCCACCGTTATCGTCGAAGCTTACCTTACAAGATTATAGGAATATTTTCAGAGTAAATGTTTTCTTATATAATTATGTTACTTTTAAATGATTTCAAAAAAAAATATATATTTCTCTCAAATAGTTTAGATTTCATTTATGTCAACATCCTTTGATGGATTTTAAGCTTATTTGAAGTTGATTTATTATGATAGAAAACTTTCTTATAGTATTGAAGGTTTTGTGATATGTTTAACTATGGATGTGTTATTTTTATACCATTCATGGTTTATGGAGAAAGTATTGACATTTTGTATGCTAGTTTTAATACGAATGTTTATGTTATGTTTAAACATGTTCATATGAGGAATGCATTGGACTTAATAAGTGATGGGTGGAGCCCACTATAGATCCTCGATGCATCGGTAGGTCTCATGAGACAAACTAGTGTCTTGGCACAAGGCCTTGACAAAATCTTATTTGTAGTCTTGGCACAAGGCCTTGACTATGTGGTTATGACAGTCTGGCATTATGCATTCCATCATTATAAAAGTGGTTATTGATATTGCATGTGATTATTCTACTAGTAGAATATCCATGTGAATAAGTAAATGGAATTATTTCATTTTATTTTTTCCATATTATGATGAAGTTCAAGTTTAAAAGTCTTTTGTTTTAGTTATACATTGCCTTAAATATTTCTACTTATTTATGAAAGTTTCCACTATATTGTTATCCTTACTGAGCATCTGAGCTCACCCCTTTCTATGTTTTATTTTTCCTAGGATGTGAAGAAGTATTTTATGAATGACCTGCAGGGATAGTATGAAGGGATATGAGTTTACAGATAATATGTTGTTGTAGTTTTCACTTTATGATGTAATGCAAACTTTATTGATGTATCTAGTGATTCCAAGGCTACTAAACTAATCGTTCTTTTGAGACCTGATCTTTTTTGATCATGAAAATGTTATGTAATAATGCATCGACTCTGGGTAAATGGGATTGGGGCGTTACAATTGGTATCAAAAGAAGTTTAGTACAAACCTTGGAAGCTAGATTTAGATAAACTCTGATTAGTGCACATAGTCCTAAGATAAACTTTGAGGATTAGTATAGAAGAACTTACTAGAATTTTGGTATTGTAGAGATTTTGTGAGTTTTCTGAGAAATACATCCCTATCTGGATACGTGCAGGTAGATGAAGCTCTGTCACAGATGTACCTAGGGGTAAAACCCCAAAACACTGCTTTGAGCTAGACTCGAATGAGAACTGGTGCAGGACAACGGGCCTTGCTGCACTCTTGGTTACGATACTCCCGAGGGATATGCTTAGGATAATTCTCATTTTCTTTACAAACCATTATGAAGGGTTTATGAGTATATACTTTCTCAAATATTTTTTTTTATGATTATGGATTATATCCATAAACTGTTCAATTTATGTTAAGTGATTTAGAAGTTTGGAATTATGTATTTTGATTCATAAACTAATCTAGTTTATTCCATTGTTTATAAATGGAACCTAGTGGAAGAAATGGAAACCGTATCAATGCATTCACTCCATGTAAGGATTTCCCTCCTGCTCAAGATAATTATAGTGGAGCTGGTGATGCAATTGGTGCTGATCAGCTAATCACCATACTGGGACAACTCACTCAGGTTATGAATAATAACCTTACCCGTATGGATCACCCCGATCCACAATGTGGAGGATCAATGTTAGATCGCTTCATGAGGCAACAACCACCGACATTAAATGGGAGTAAAAATCCCTTAGTAGTTGAGCAATGGATAAATTCCTTAGAGAAAATATTCCATTCCTTGGGGAGTAGTGAAAGGGAAAAATTTATCATGGAAGTTTACCATCTCACTGGAGATGCTGATCAATGGTGGTCATTGATTTAAAATCCGAAGGAAGATGATGAAGTATAAAATATGGAATGGAGGGAGTTCAAAGATATTTTCTTAGAAAAATACTTTCCTCATGACCATCGAGCAGATATAAAAAGGCAATTTCTGAGTCTGAGGCAAAAGGAGGATGAGAATGTCACAAAGTATGAGGATAACTTTACAAGGTTAGTGAGGTATGCTGTAGATTATATACGTAACCCAATAAGTAATATTGATTTTTTATTTTATGAGTTAAAACCATTTATCCGTAGATTATTAGTCTCACAATCCTTCTCGTCATACGAAGATATTGTCTCGTGTGCTATCAAGACGGAAAAGGAATTCTATAAGTCTTACGATTTTAAAGCAAAGAAAGAGAAGAAGAGATCTGCTGACCACTCTGGAAATGGAAATGAGGGGAAGAAGGGAAAAGTTTAATATCCATCTTGTAGTAAATGTGGGAAGAAAAACCCTGGTACTTTCTTGAAAGGAATGGGAGTCTGTTACAAGTGTGGTGAAAAAGG
This sequence comes from Viscum album, assembly GCA_963277665.1. NCBI lineage: Eukaryota > Viridiplantae > Streptophyta > Magnoliopsida > Santalales > Viscaceae > Viscum > Viscum album. Next base: position 1,972,832,425 of record OY728157.1, on the reverse strand, counting down.
CCACCAAGCTCGTGATTGCAAGGGGAAGAAAGAAGCTATCGATGTTCAATGCTACAATTGCAGGGAGATGAAACATTATGCAAATTAATGTCCTAAGCGTCAGGGAAACTTACCTCATAAAAGGCCAAGGGATCAAGGCCAAGCTTATGTTATCACTACTGCTGAGGTAGAAGCTCTGAAAGATGTGGTGGCATGTTATTTAATGGTTTCCTCAAGTTTAGAAAATGATTTATTTGATCTTGGATCATCACATTGTTTCATATCTTCCCAGTTTTCTAATAAAATTAGATATTTCCAATTTGAATTAACAAGGGAGTTGTTAGTTAAAACTCATAAGGGAAGTATCATTGCTACAAAGTTCTTTGAATCATTTCCCATTAGGGAATATAAATGTTCTTTATCTGCTGATCTTATCGTCATACCCATGATTAAATTTGATATAATCCTCAGTATGGATTGGATTTCGGACCATGATGCTAAGATTTATTGTAATAATAAGGAGGTTAATATTTTTGATGATGATGATAAAGAACACCTTATCTTTAGAGCAGAATCGTCACCACCTAATTCTTATCTAGATCCACCTGCTGTAGCTCAAATAAATTCAATTATTGGGGAGGAAGAGAATAAAAAGACTGTGGGTGAGGAAAGTAATATTCAAATAGAGGATATACCTATTATAAGAGAATATGTTGATGTGTTTCAAGAATATTTAATTGGACATCCTCTTGAACAAGAAATTGAGTTTTCCATTGATTTAATTCCTAGTTCAAGGACTATATCGAAGACCCCTTATAGAATGGCCATTTTGGAATTAGTGGAACTAAAGAAACAAATAGAAGAATTGAGTAATAAGAGATTTATTCACAGTAGTGTTTCTACATGGGGATACCCTATTCTTTTTGTTAAAAATAAAGATGGATCTATGAGGTTGTGCATTGACTACAGGGAGATCAATGCTATAAAAATAAATAACAAGTATCCCCTACCTCGCATTGATGATTTATTCGACCAACTTCATGGAGCTCAATATTTTTCAAAGATTGACCTTCGATCTGGATATAATCAGTTGTGTGTGAAGAAGGAATACATTCCGAAAACAACATTTTGAACTAGGTACGGGCATTACAAGTTTACAGTAATGCCTTTTGAGTTGAATAATGCACCCTCTATTTTCATGGATCTAATGAATAGAGTTTTCAAGGAATATCTTGATGAATTTGTAATGGTATTTATTGATGATATCTTGGTCTAATCCAAAATCTACGAAGATCATGAAAATCACCTATGCATTATCCTGAAGACTCTGAGAAGACATGAATTATATGAGAAGTTTAGCAAGTGTGAATTTTGGATTCAGGAGATTTCTTTTCTTGGACATATTGTCTCTAAGGATAGAATCTCTGTTGATCCTTCTAAGACCAAGGCAATCCAAGAATGGCCAGCACCAATGAGTATAACCGAGGTACGCAGTTTTATTGGTTTAACAGGTTATTATCGACGTTTCATCCAGAATTTTGCCCAATTGGCTAACCCATTAACAAAGCTCACACGTAAAGGGGTTAAATTTGTTTGGAAAAAAGAGTGTGAAGAATGTTTTGAAGAAATGAATAGAATATTAGTCAATGCCCCTATATTGAATCTACCATCGGGGAATGATGGGTTCGTTATTTATAGTGATGCATAGAAGAAAGGACTTGGTTGTGTCCTTATGCAGAATGATAGGGTTATTGCCTATGCATCACAAAAGCTAAAAATTTATGAGAAAAACTATCCTACTCATGATCTTGAGTTAGTAGCTGTAATATTTTTTTGAAGATTTGGAGACACTATCTCTATGGTGAAAAATGTGAGATTTATACTGATCACAAGAGTTTGAAGTATATTTTCTCACAGAAAGAACTCAACATGAGGCAAAGGTGATGGCTTAAACTACTCAAGGATTATTATTGCACGATACACTACCACCTAAGGAAGGAAAATAAGGTAGCAGATGCTTTGAGTGGAAAAGATAATGGAGTTTTGAACAAGATTAGAGTTGAAAGGGATCCTATTTTCATGGATTTAGTAAAGATGGATATGTGAATAACCATGGAAGGTGAAACATCAATAATTTTTCAAATGGTTGCCAAAACATCTTTACTAGAAAGGATAAAGAGTTCTCAGGCCGATGATGAAGAGTTTAAAAAGAATATTAAAGCTGTGAATGATGGGAGATTGAGTGACTTTGTGTATGAAGATGGAATTTTGAAATTTGGGAGGAGACTTTGTGTTCCCGATATACCTGATCTAAAAAGGGAATTGTTGGACGATGCTCATAGTTCCAATTTCTCTATACACCCTAGGAGCACCAAAATGTATAGAGATTTGAAGGAATATTTTTGGTGGGACAACATGAAGAGGGAGATTGCTGATTTTGTGTTAATATGTATGGTTTGTCAACAAGTGAAAGATGGAAGGCAAAAACCTGGTGAAGTATTGCAACCTCTTCCCTTACCTGAGTGGAAATGGGATAATATCACGATGGACTTTTTCATGGGACTACCAAAGACTCCTAGAAGGAATGATGCAATATGGGTCATTATTGATCATCTTACCAAGTCAGCACATTTTCTTGCTATAAGGGAAGATTTACCACTTGAACGTCTAGCAAGACTATATATTAATGAAGTTGTGAGGCTTCATGGAGTACCCCTATCAATTGTTTCGGATCGTGATCCCCGTTTTACATCAAGAATCTGGAAAAGTCTTCAGAAATCCCTGGATACTGAACTTTTTTTGAGCACTGCTTACCACCCTCAAATAGATGGACAATCAGAACGGACTATTCAAACCTTAGAAGACATGTTGAGATCATCATCACTTGACTTTCAGGGTATGTGGGATCAATATTTACCTATAACAGAATTTTACTATAACAATAGATTCCATTCGAGTATTCAGATGGCACCATATGAAGCATTATATAGAAAGATATGTCGCACACCAACCTGTTGGGATGATGTTGGTGAAAGAAAACTCATAGGCCCAGAACTGGTGGAGGAAACGATGGAAAAGGTGAAGGTAATCTAAAACCACATCAAAGTAGCTCAAAGTAGGTAGAAGAGCTATGCTGATAACCGAAGGATTTGGAATTTCAGGTAGGAGATCATGTTTTCTTGAAGGTATCTCCATGGAAGGGAGTTATACATTTCGGTAAAAAGGGTAAATAAAGTCCCAGGTACATAGGAACTTTCAAAATTCTAGAACGAATTGGGGCTGTAGCTTATCGTTTGGCAATGCCACCAAATCTCTTCAAAGTTCACGATGTGTTCCACGTATCACTATTGAGAAAATACATGCCTGACCCAACACATGTACTCACCTATGAGGAATTAGAACTGGAACATGATCTGTCTTATTGCGAAGATCCCGTTAGTATTCTTGATATAAGAGAACAAGTGCTGAGAAACCGGACGAATCGTCTGGTGAAAGTTCTATGGAGAAACCATAAGATAGAAGAGGCAACGTGGGAACCCGAGGAACTTATGATGAAGAACCACCCGAGTCTTTTTATGCAGTAATATTCTAGAAATTTCAAGGATGAAATTATTTGAAGGAGGGGAGAATGTAACACCCCAAGCTTCCACAGTACGCTTCTCTTTGAATAATACAGTAGCGTGTGTTGTACGCAACTTCGAGTTCTAACACACACCACAACCAATCAAACTAGCCGTTATGAATAGTAATACCCAATTTTTAAATTTTTATAAATTTTATCTTTCAAAATTAACTTCATTTTTGGATTCGGAATATTGAAATTAGCCTAGGGTGATTTTTTGGTATTTTTCTGAAAACTTTCAATTTTTGATGAATAGTGAAAAAACACCAAGTTATAGTTTAAAACCGAATTTTTATTTAAATAATTATTTATTTTATTTAAATTTATTTTAGGTAAAAACAGATAAATAATACCTATATAAGTTCAATGTAATTTATTGGAGTCAGTTTATAATAATTTTAGATATATAAAAATTTTATTGAACTTTTCACCGTCTTTTACCCATCTCCTAGGAGAATTTGCAAATTCACATAAAACTTAATTTTACCGCTTCTATGAGTGGAATTTCAAAAATCTGAGAGAAACGGTTAAGAACAAGGAGTAAAATGTGGTTCAATAAGATAAAAATAATTTTTGGTGAATAGTAACGTTTTACTTTTATTACCACGGTTAAAAGTAAATAGGGCAATTAAGGGTAAAATTGATATTAATATTACCGTAACACATGTACTAATTCTATTGTACAAGTGTATCTCGACCAAAAACAACCTTAGGAATAAAATATTATCATTTAGGTCCACTTGGATTAGATTAGGAGATTTATTATTATTTAATTCAAAGAAGAGTTAAAAGAGTTAAAATCAAAGTTTAATAAATAAAATATTTTTAATATAGGGTTATAGATAAGATTAATTCAATTATAAATATTCATTAGAAAGATGAAAAGATTTAATACATAATGGTATTTTATTTATAAATTTTAGACATTAAATAATTTAATTTATTTATGACACAATGATGATGCAATAATTACCGTATTAATGAAAGATTAAGACAATTGATATTATAAATAGCCAAATAAATGTAATTTGAGACTTTTTATGAATTACAATAATTTTATAGGTCAATATGACATATTAGGATTGGTTATATGAATTATTTTCGAAGTAATAATGCTTTTATGAATTTATCAAAAACAAAATACCCAATAGTGTCAAAATTGACATAAAAGAGTTTTTAAAACAATTATTATATCATTAAATGATATTCTATTCCTAAAAATCTAAGGTTCATCAAAAAGACTTATATAATGATAGGTGTATCATTAATGGACCACTTGGGGTCTCTTGAAAGTATATAGTATGTTTATTAACTATATAATATAAAAATACAAAGAGACATGCTAAATGACAAACTATTTAACTAAGAGTTAAATAAAAAAGATAAAGTTAATACATAAACCAAAACCTATCTAAAACCTATTGGTTGAGTTCTTTTCGACCTATCCCCACCTTAACCTTTAAATAATCCACTTTGGAGCCATTATAAACCGAATATGAATTTATTATAAAATAATATTTCTAGCTTTTCCAAAGGTGCCCCTCACCCCTCTTATAAAAGGGCACTCCCCCTTCTCTCAATTTCACACCTTAAAAGACTTTTGGATCAGCCAAAACCTGACCAAATATTCTCTCAACTTCCTTCAATTCAACCTAGAGGCCTTATTTTGATCATAAATCCAAACTAAGGAGCCCTTTTGATCAAATCAAAAGGAAGAACCTGAAGAAGAGGTAATGTTTTCACCACCCTCTTTCAAGTTCCTTTCTTCTTCCACTTCTTCTTTCTTTGTTATTTCCATTATAAAATAATAACTCCAGTATATTCTATATAATTTGATGTTATTATAAATATGGTACACCCATATTAACTATTCTATCCATCCCTTGAATGACATGTCACCATACGTGCGTACGTACGACTTACCGTCTCCACGTCGTGGTGTAATTGTTATTCAATAAATTATTATTTAGATGGGTATAATAATGATGTGTAATTCATGTAAATAATAAATATAACAAGATAATTATTCTGTATATACGATACAATATCCAATTATATATTATTTTAATATCAAAAGAATGATATTGTCGCTCGTGCGTACGTACGGACTACCGTTTCCACGAACGCGATAAGATTCATTCCCCATCGTATCCATTCAAGAATAATTTTCATTTGATGATTAAAAATAATTTTTAAGGACTTGATATAATTTTGGATATGAATAAGATACAACCTATGGATAAAAAACATGACTTATGTAACAAAACATATAAAAGAAAATGAGTAAGTGAACACCCGAAACGACGATAATACTAAAATATTATTAACAAAGCAACATTAAAAGATCATATATGATATCATATTTCTGTATATGATTCTTTTATAATTTAATAAAAATGATTTAATTATTATACAGGAGTCTAACCTACCCTCGACCAAGGAAAAGTACAAGGTAAGGGGTTTTCATCTCACTCCTTATTCCCATGAGATTCATGCCAAATTGGCACTATTACCTTTTGTGTGGTGTATGTACTGCCCATAATTATATTCATTGTGTAATACACTTTAATTTATGTGTATTTACATATTCATTGTATGATACTTATTTAATAGAGTGTATGTTTCGTAAGTTACCAAATTGGTAAGGGTTTATTTCACAATCTCTTCATTATCTGAGGTTGTTTATACATAATTATCCACTGGGACCTCTTTATCATCCACATCCATGTTTCTTAAAAATGTATTTCAAATCATTATTACTATTTTATTGACTATGGGTTAAAGTAATTTATACCCTTGTTTACTTTTTATAAGATGTTTATAAAGTAATCTTTCCGTCTCTTTCCAAACAAGGTCCTTTTTAACCTTTTCGACAAAATTAAGGTAAGAATGTCTTTTTTTAAATTATACGGCGGGTGCGGCTATTTTCCACCGTTATAAAATCATCGAAGCTTACCTTAAAATATTATAATAATATTTTCAAATTAAATGTTTTGTTTTATAATTATGTGATATTTAAATTATTTCAAAAAAAGAGATATTTCTCTCAAATAGTTTTGATTCCATTTATGTCAACATCCTTTGATGGATTTTAAGCTTATTTGAAGTTGATTTATTATGATACAAAACTTTCATATAGTATTGAAGGTTTTGTGATATGTTTAACTGTGTATGTGTTATTTTTATTCCATTCATGGTTTATGGAGAAAGTATTGACATTTCGTATGCTAGTTTTAATACGAATGTTTATGTTATGTTTAAACCTGTTCATATGAGGAATGCATTGGACTTAATAAGTGATGGGTGGAGCCCGTTATAACTCCTCAATTCATCAATAGGTCTCATGAGACAAACTAGTGTCTTGGCACAAGGCCTTGAAAAAAATCTTATTTTTAGTCTTGGCCCAAGGCCTTGACTATGTGGTTATGATAGTCTGACATTGTGCATTCCATCATTATGAAAGTGGTTATTGATATTGCATGTGATTATTCGACTAGTATAATATCCATGTGAATAAGTAAATGGAATTATTTCATTTTATTTTTTCCATATTATGCTGAATTTCAAGTTTAAAAGGATTTTATTTTAGTTATACATTGCCTTAAATGTTTCTGCTTATTTATGAAAGTTTCCACTATATTGTTATCCTTACTGGGCATCTGAGCTCACCCCTTTCTATGTTTTATTTTTCCCAGGATGTGAAGTAGTATTTTATGAATGACCTGCAGGGATAGTATGAGGGGATATGAGTTTAGAGACAAGATTTTGTTGTAGTTTTCACTTTATGATGTAATGTAAACTTTATGAATGTATCTAGTGATTCCAAGGCTACTAAACTAATCGGTCTTTCGAGACTTGATCTTTTGTGATCATTCCAATGTTATGTAATAATGAACCGAATCTGGGTAACTGGGGTCAGGGTATTAAAAATTATCGCAGGTCAATACATAAATCCATAATGCCCCCACCAACTATCTCAGGTCAAGCAACAAGTCCATAATGCCTTAATTCTAGTATCAGGTCAAGCCATAAGGCTATCATGTCCCTCTATTTTTCATTCAATACCCCACCATAATCATCATGAATCACATTGCACATTATTACCCTATAAGGGATTAACCAAGCCATGAAGGGTCTATATGTCACCATGATACCAGATAACATATGTCCACATCTATACACATATATACAAGTACAATTCATAAAAAGGAAATTATTGAGATATACACATGAATAAAAATTTCAAAATTAAGAGAGGTATCATGGGTCACAAACACACAAAATCATTTCTTATTAAGAGAGGTATCTTGGGTCACACACACACACACAAGAAAGTATTAAAATAAGGAATAACACACCTAGAAAGTCTGAGTCCATTACAATATCCCCCTACAAGGACTTATCATCCCTGAGAAGTGTCTCTAGAGGTCTTGATTGACCATCTTGGGCCACTGAGGCTACACATCAGACACCCAATTCCAATATTCTTCTTGAATAAGACCACAATTAAAAAAACTCAAATGTTAGGCACCATTTTCCTTCTCAATACATTTTCAATCCAATCAATAATTCATAGTATATGTTTCTCAAACAATGAATTTACCTCCAAATCAAATTCTTCATCATCAATCACATATGAAGGATCCAACTCATAATTTATAAGTTGAGATACATGTAACACATTATGAAAACCTCAATGTCATGGAGGATGATCTAATTGGAAATACACTATCCTTATCTATTTCACTATCTTGAATGGTCCCACAAACCGTAGTTCCAACTTCCCCTACCTCCATAATCACCAATTCCCCAACCAATGTGATACCTAAAAGAAATATTAATCCTCTATAGAGAACTCTAAAGGTATTAATCATCAGTCTATATAATAACATTGTATGATATAAACATTAACCAACCACTATTTGATTAATTGCACCCACTCTGAGGTTTCATACACTAAACTCAACCTGATAACTGCTGACTCTACATACTAAGTTGTTTTTCATGTGAAGACCCATTTTTCACTTTAAAAAGTAAATGGTTTATTTCTCATGTGGCCCTCAATGATTTATCTTATACTTGTTTCACTAGTTATGGGTTATTGATTATTTATATGATGGATGTATGATGTGAAAAGGGGATGTTATATGTGATGGTGTTGGAGGTGAGGCGTGAGACATTTTTTTGGTAATTATCTTGATTTATTTATCAGCTTTATGGTAGTTTGTTTATGGTAAATTGGGTGTCTAGGTGGGAGATCTTGATTCATGCTACCTTAGTTGGTAAACACACTTCTATGTCCCCCATAGTTGTGTTTAAGACAAGTCTAGTGGGAAGGTTCCATTATGATGATTTAAGTATGGTTTAATTGGGTGGATCATGTTATTGTTGGATGAAACATATATCAGATGTTGGTCCATGTAGTTATAGTGATGTTTTGGATCATCAAACACTAGTACCTAGGGTATATCCCATAAAATTTCATTCCTTGATCGGTGGTTATATATAGAGGATTAAATTATTATATTGATTACATCCACCTTATTATTGTTTTATTAGTGTAACTATTAATATTTGTTTTCTTTACTATTATATTGTTCCATGATCACATGGTTCCCTTCTTCATTTTGAATTTATTTTATCCATTTGATATGGGTTCTTTATGAGATAATGAATGTTTGATTTTCAAGTGGAAAACAAATTTATGTATTATGAGATGGATAATACCTATATTTACCACCAATTCATTGGTTAAAATATTATATATCATGATATATAAATGTTATGTCAATAAGTTAGTAAGTATATAGGTTAAAAAAGGGTGAGTGTGATTGCGTTAAGCTCTACTCATAATAATACATGTGAATAAGTAAGAAAGTTTCTATGTTCATGGGTGAGTGTGATGGTGTTAATAACTAATCATAAATTTAAATGTGAATATGGTTTTGAGTATCTAGTGGGGGGTTGGAACACCAGAAAAGAAGTTCACCCACTAGTGATGTGTTGGCCAATCCATAAGGTTGATGGGAGGAACACTGAAAACTAGTGATCAGAGCTAGATAGGGGGTGTCATGAGACATATAATGTGTGCATCCATAAATTATTTGCATTGTCTATACATAGGGAAGTGAAAATGACATCTAGTGATTTTTTATGGGTTCACTTTTAAAATGATTCAAGTGTTTTGTAATGTTTCTTAAAAAAATATATGCATTCAACATACCCTTCTTTGGTTTTAAATTTATTTAAAATGGTTTTAAAAAAAGAATTAGGGTTTTAAGAAAGGATGTTTGGAACTAATTGGTTTATTTTAAAAAGGGTTTGTTATTTTAAATAGAAATTTGTGTAAATGGTTTATTTTTTTAACGGGATTTCAACTATGATTTTATAAATATTTTTCAAAAGATATTTAAATTCTATAACTTTTTTAGCCTTGGTTAATTTTTATATCAATGTTTTGTGTATTTATTTTGTTAAATATTAATATCACCGAATCAAATAGGATGGATATGAATAAAGAATGGATGGATGCCAATCATCTGATAAAAGAGTATGAAGATGGAGTGAAAGAGTTCATCAAGTTTGCAAAAGATTATGCATACAATTCTTCTCAAATCCTTTTACTGTGTTTATATTGTTGTTATTAAAGAAAAGTTAGTTCAGAGGAGTTATAAGAACACTTGATCTGTCATGGAATAGATTGAAGTTATAAATGTTGGAATAAACATGGAAAAAAATAAAATGTAGCTAGTGACTGGGATAACACTACGTTTTATGGATCATTTGATATGATTACAAGTGTGGAAAATGAAGAAGACTGTATCGAGGATGTGATTACAGATGTGCATGATGATGAAGATCGTATTAAGAAAATGACAAGGACAATTGAAGATGAACTTCATGACAGCCAAAAATTATTTGAGCAGTTAAAGATTTGTGCAAAGACACCACTGTATGATGGTTTCACTAAATATACAGCATTTCCAGCCATACAAAAGTTGTATAATTTGAAATCAGGTAATGGATGGAGTGACGCCAGTTTTATGGAATTACTTGCTCTCTTGAATGACATGCTCCCAAAAGATAATGATCTCCCAAGCCGAACATACGATGCCAAACGAATTCTACCACTACGGGAAAAAATGATTATTGCGATGGGGTATTTGCGACGGGCCTTATTCCCGTCGCAAATGGTCAGTTATTTGCGACGGAAATACAGGTCCCGTCACAATTGAAATGGCGCGGTTTGTGCGCCAAAACGCTGGAAGGCTATTTGCGATGGGTAGAAGGATACCCATCGCAAGTACCCGGCGGTGGTAAATAGTATTTGCGACGGGGAAATTGCAACGTCGCAAACAAATATTCACCCAAGATTATTTGCGACGGACCCCGTCGCCAATACCGGCCGCTGTAAAGCCTATTTGCGACGGTCACCTACAACCCGTCGCAAATACCCAGCGGTGGTAAATACGTTTTTGCGATGAGACTATTTACCCGTCGCAACAAAGAATCTAATGGGTGGTATGTGCAATGGGACCCATCGCAAATACCGGCGGTAGTAAATAGGAATTTGCGATGGGGATATCTGCCCGTCGTAAATACTGGCGGTGGTAAATAGCAATTTGCGACGGGGATATCTGCCCGTCGCTAATGGTGTGGAATTTGCGACGGGCCCGTCACAACAACCCTTTTACCCGCCGCCCGTAATTAATGCGGGCGAAGGTATTTGCGACGGGCCCCATCGCCAATACCAGCGGCGGTAAATAGAAATTTGCGACGGGGATATCCGCCCATTGGTAATGGTGGCTATTTGCGACGGGCCCGTCGCAAAAGTCCTTTTACCCGCTGCCTGTATTTAATGCGGGTGAAGGCATTTGCGATGGTATCCCATCGCAATACCTAGTATTTGCGACGGTCTCCCATCGCAAATATGACCGTCGCAAATAATCTAACCTATATATACACCCCATCTGTTTTTTCCATAACATTTAGATCTCTATTCTTCTCTCTCTCTCTAATTTTCAGTTCTGAGTAGATTTTTTTTGTTTTAATATTTTCTTTCGAGAAGAGGAAGGAAGGAGTTAGAAGGCGCATATTACTAAAGGTATTTATATTTTTTTTTAATTGTTAAATTATTTTTAATTGTTAATTTTATTTTTAATTGTTAATTTTATTTTTTTAATAGAATGTTTAGCTATATAGTATAATTAGTTTATGTGCTTGTACCAAATAATCCTTGTCTGGATACGAACAAGTAAAGGCGGCTCTGGCACAGATGTACCTAGAAGTGAAAACTATGATAAGGTGTTTCGAGCTTGACTCGGGGTAACCTCGTACACGACAACGGGCCTTGCTGCACTCTTGGTTCGACACTCCCAGGGGATATTTTGGTAATAATTAGAAATAAATATATAATTATCAAATAATTAAGAAATAATTAGATTTGATTAAAATAATTATCAAATAATTAGGAAATAATTAGATTTAATTGATTAGAAATAATTAGGAAATAATTAAAATAATTAGGAAACAATTAAAATAATTAGGAAACAATTACAATAATTAGGAAACAATTAGATTTAATTAGGAAACAATTAGATTTAATTAGGAAACAATTAGATTTAATTAGGAAAAAATTAGATTTAATTAGGAAAAAATTAGATTTAATTAGGAAACAATTAGATTTAATTAGGAAACAATTAGATTTAATTATGAAACAATTAGATTTAATTAGGAAACAATTATATTTAATTAGGAAACAATTAGATTTAATTAGGAAAAAATTACATTTAATTAGGAAACAATTAGGAAACAATTAGGAAAAACAATTAGGAAAAAATTAGGATAATTAGGAAACAATTAGGATAATTAGGAAACAATTAGGATAATTAGGAAACAATTAGGATAATTAGGAAACGTGATTGACCGCTCATCTACCTCAATTTTGTTTTCATTTGTGTGTTGAGGCTTGACAGGAAACTTCTACCTCCACATTTAATATCTGCTTTTACTGTCAAAATTATCAACCTCCTCTCCAATATAGAGGAGAGGAGGTTTATAATTTTGACAGTAAAAGCACATATTATATGTGGAGGTAGAAGTATCCTGTCAACCTCAACACACAAATGAAAAGAAAATTGACGTAAATGAGCAGTTAATTACGTTTGTTTTTCTATTTATTGATTGATTAACCACCCGACCTATATGCATATCTTCACATTTCTAATTAATAACATAATTAGTAACATAATTAGTTACATAATTAGTAATATAATTATTAACATAAATAGTAACATAATATAAAATATTATATTACTCTAATATTAATAGTTAAATAATACTTATAATATAATTATTTTATTATTATATGTTTAATATTTATAAAAAAATATTAATATTATTAAAATTATAAAAAATTTATAAAATATTACAATTATCAATATTTTCAAAAAGTTTTGCTTTATTCATAACAGTTCAAATCTTAAAGGGTCGCCAATTTTCAGGTCATGCCCAATAAAAAGTTTGCATCAACCGTGTCCAATGTAAACTCTATAATTGTTCTTGCTTGGTTGATCACCTCGCAAGTAGCATTGCAATAGGAGAACCCAAGTCATGTCTTTCTCATTACTTGTGTCGTCCTATTTCAACACTACTTGTGAGATGATCAACCATGTAAGGACAATTATAGAGTTTAAATTGGACAAGGTTGACGCAAACTTTTTATTGGGCATGACCTGAAAATTGACGACTCTTTAAGATTTGAACATGTTAAGAATAAAGAAAAATCTGTTGGAAATATTGAGATTTGTAATAATTAGTAATAATTACTAATAAAATTAATCAAAAATCAAATAAATTCAAGTACATGGTTATAAATTGGCACAATTTCCAGCAGATTGACAACTACCTTTTGTTCAACGTCTCATATCTTTGCTACTTTCTCCCAATGAAATCAGTATGAAAAATGTGCTCTAACGTATGTCAGAGTAAGTTTTTCATACTGATTTCAGTCGGGAGAAAGTTAAAAAGAGATGAGACATCGGACAAATCATAATAATTAATAATATAATCTTCACAACGATGATTACAAAATTTTATTTCATTATTCAAGCATATTTCATTTTTCCAAGTATTGATAAATTAATAATAATTAGTGGGGATGATTACAAAATAACTGTGTCACCTATAATTATTTGTAATTACTAATAAATAACTGTAATTATGTATCTTCTTTTTTTAGGATATTGTTTCTTATATCAAATTATTTAACAATAGTAATGGTTTTAAATTTTGTAGAAACATATATATGAATATGGAACAAGGAAATCGACATCAATCATTATTAGATGATCGTTCTTGGATAAATCAGCGCAGAAATCCAAACGGTTCTAGTTTAAATCCTGTACATGTTGATGGTGTTGAAGCTTTATTATCATTTGCATCATCAAAACCAGAATTTGTTTCAGAAGGGAAAATTAAGTGTCCATGTAAAAAATGTTCTCTGAGAATGTTTGAGACATTTGACATCATTGGGAAACATCTCTTACGTTATGGTTTTCAATCAGATTATATTTTTTGGTATCAACACGGTGAACGCAGTTCCAGAGAAGATACTAATAATTTGATTTCAGATCCATCATGGTTTCAGAATTTAGTACATGATGTTGCAGGGTCATCCGTTCAACAAACATAAATCGAGTATGATGTGGATTTACCTCCCGATTTGGAACCATATGAATTTGCTGAGTTGTTCAGGTCTGCTGAGGATGCATTATATCCTGGTTGAAAGATAAGCAAATTAGAAGCAGTTGCAAAATTTATGGCTATTAAATCAGATAATGGAATGTCAAATAACTGTTTTGATCAGATATTTTCTTTGGTTAAAGCACTGTTACCTAAAGGAAATGTGCTGCCTGCTAATTATTATGAGAGCAAAAGAATCGTTCGTAATCTAGGCCTTAGTTATCATAAGATCCATGCATGTTCAAACGATTGAATCTTATATTCTGGTGAAAATGAGTTATTGGATAGTTGTCCCACATGTGGACAATCGAGGTATAAAGAAGCTCAATCAGGGATGTCTGGATTGATTCCTGTAAAACTGTTGAGATATTTCCCGCTTACACCCAGGTTGCAGCGTTTATTTATGTCTCAGAACACAGCGACAATGATGTCATGGCACAAAACCAATATTTCAAATGGTAAAAGATTGATTCATCCATCTGATGGTGATTAACGGAAACATTTTGATCACGTGCATCCGTCTTTTGCTTTAGAATCCCAGAACGTGTGATTTGGTCTTTCTACTGATGGTTTTTGTCCATTTGGATCTTTTGGTAGTCAGTATTCCTGTTGGCCTGTATTTATAACTCCGTACAATTTGTCTCCATGGATGTTGATGAAATAGCCTTATATCTTTTTGACATTATTAATCCCAGGACATCCGAAAAAGAATATTGATATTTATTTGAAACCACTGATTGATGAGTTAAATTTATTATGGAGTCATGGTGTTGGTACATATGATGCTGCTGCGAAACAGAATTTTGTAATGAAAGCTGCTTTGATGTGGACAATTAGTGACTTCCCAGCATATGGTATGTTATCTGGCTAGAGTACACATGGTCCAAAATCATGTCCTTACTGTATGGGAGACAACAAAGCATTTATGCTCGTGAATGGAAAAAAACCTTGCTATTTTGACTATCATCACAGATTTCTTCCAATTGATCATCCTTTTCAGAGGAATAAATCTCATTTTAGAAAAGGCAGAATTGAAAGAGATGAACCTCCAAAAATGATCTCAGGTACAGAGTTACAATCAATTGTATTTTCATTACCTTCCATCACTTTTGGACCGATAATAAACCAACAGAAAATTCATGGTTTTGGGAAAGAACACAATTGGACAAAACGAAGCATTTTTTGGAATCTTCCATATTGGTCTGATTTGTTGGTCCGACACATGTTGGATGTCATGCATATTGAGAAGAACTGTTTTGATAATTTATTTCATAAAGTTTTGGATACACCGGGTAAAACCAAAGATAATGTAAAGGCACAATTAGATCTTTCCCAAATTTGCAGGTGACCAGAACTTGAATTGTTTGAAAATGTCAGATCACAGAGATTAATGAAGCCAAAAGTAGCTTATACACTGACCAAAGAGAGTCGCTTATTATTTTGTCAGTGGATTGCAGATTTGAGACTTCCAGATGGCTATGCTTCTAACTTGGGCAGATGTGTTAAAAATGGTCATATTACCGGATTAAAAATTCATGACTGTTATGTTATAATGGAAAGACTTATGACTATTGGATTAAGAGGTTTTTTGAATTCTAATATTTGGGATTCGATAACAGATATATCATATTTTTTCTGAGACATGTGTGCGGCGACAGCAGACTACGATACACTAAGAAAACTGGAAGAAGCTGTTGTTGTAATTATATGCAAATTGGAAAAAATCTTTCCACCGACTTTCTTTGAATCGATGGAACATTTGATATTATATTTGACACATGAAGAAAAATTTGTAGGTTCGGTTCAGTTTCGATGGATGTACCCATTTGAGAGATGCATGCAGAAATTGAAGAAAAAAGTCCGTAACAAAGCATCAGTTGAAGGCTCAATTGCTGAAGCTTATTTGCAAGAAGAAATTGCTTTATTCTGCTCTCATTATTTAGAATCTGAATATCCCTAAAAATTTAACCGCATGGGCCGGAACGAGGGGAATGTTGATGATGATATGAACAATCAATTATCAGTTTTCAATCAGCCCGAACTTGGATTTGGTGGAGTTCATGATAGATGGATTTCAGATGATGAACATCATAGAGCTCATACATATGTTCTACTCAACTGTGAAGAAATGTCACCAATTGTATAGTGAGTGCTCTTATCCCTTATTCTATAGATTCTGTTATAGTAAATTAGTCATATTGTATTTGTAGGTTATATGATGATCATATCAAGAAACAATTTCCACAAATTACAGCAGCTGTCTTAGAAGAACGTCGGCAAAAAAATTTTGCCTACTGGTTTCAAAAACTGGTAACACACATTCTTTTTTGGTTTTACATATAAAATCAATTTATTACTTGTAATAGTGATAAATATTTTACAAATTTTCAGGTATCTGTACATGCTGATAAGATTGATATTCGATTGCATATATTGAGTAGCCCGCCATCCAAAATGGTTAAATCTTATAATGCATATGTGGTGAATGGTTATCGCTTTCATACACGTGCATATGAGGAATCAAAGAAAATAATGAATAGTGGTGTTTGTTTGAAGGGATCACATCATAGAGATATTGAAGTTGACTTTTACGGCATGCTTGAAGAAATTATTGAACTGTGTTATTTGGGACAGAATTATGTAACAATGTTTAAATGTCGATGGCTGGATACTGAGAGAGGCTTGCATATTCATCCAACTCATAGAATTGTTGATATTAAACATAAAAGTCTTCTTGCAGTAAATGAACCATTTTTATTGGCTCATCAGGCACATCAAATTTATTATGCAAAATACTGTGCTACTGCAAAAGAGTTGGATGATTGGTGGAGTATAATAAAAGTTAAATCTCGATAAAATCAGTTTACTCAAACTGAATGTGGTTTCACTGAAGTGAAAGGAAATGAAATTTTTCAGGACACTCCTCAAAACACATATTTTTCACAAAGAGACATGAATATCGAGGATGACACCCCACAATTAAGGGTCGATGGTGACGATGTTGTCAATGATGTTACAACTGAATTTGAAATGACAAGAGATTATGACAATGAAACTAATATGGAAATTGATGATGTTGATGAGGAAGATGAAGACATTGACATTGAAAACTATGAAGATGATGATGAAGATGAACATTGACATAGTAAAATGCTGGTTAGAATCATAACAAATATATATCTATACATAATAGTTATTTTCAACTGTTTGCTAATAACAATCATTTCATGTTTCAGATGGACTCGGAAACGTTTCGTCAGTTGCTGGAGGCTGATCTACCTATGGATGATGAGGTTCTTGAGTCATCTGACCCTCAGGCTGTTGGCACTACAGGGAACACTCGGAGGGGGCGTGGTCTTTCCAGACTGATGATTCCCGATCCTATCCCGGAGTGACGTCCACCTCTGGGATTCGATGCGCACACGCGGTGGTATGGTAACCTGTGTATTTTAGTTATCTTTCATTATAATTTATTAATATTCTAATTGTTTGATTATTTTTTCTTTTTCCATAGTTTTATGCATATAGCTATTGGACAGGGGAGCGCTATCTTGCGCAATTATTTTTCTCAGCCCTGGCTCACATGGGATCAGATTCCCGCTGATGTGCAGGCCGCCATGTTCAATCATTGGATGGTACGTAATTAAATATTATTTATTTTGAAATTTAATTCATTAATAACTTTATATTAGAGTTTATGGTATCCCATCGACAAGAGCATGCGTGCCACTATCCACGCGACATGGGTGGTGTCTATGCGTGACCGTTTCCGTCAGTTTTTGCATAATTTGAGAAAGACGGCTGTGAAGAAAGCCGGAGTGATAGAATTTGATGAGTCTTGTAGAGCCCACCGACCAGAGTACATTTCATCTCACGTTTGGGATGGATTATGTACACACTGTTTGGGTGGTGGGTTTCAGAGGAGATCTGCATTGCGTCGATAGAATCGGGGGAGACAAGAGGTGACACATCGAGCCGGTAGTCGTAAATTCAGTGCGCATAGAGAGCGTCTGGTAAGTACTTTTTTTTAATATTTTATAAAACTTTAAATATAAAAAGTGTATTTTATATTCATATAGAAATCCAAGCAGCCTGGTATTTTGGCGTACGGCGTTTATCGGAGGATATACACTGACCCAGCTACTGGAGAAATTAGAGGTGACCGCCAGCGTCAGATTGTGGTCAGTATTATTTTCTTTTCAGTTTGAAAATTAAATGCATATAATATTTTCATTATTTTAATTTATAATTGAAATTTAAGGAGTCATATGAGGCTGCAACCTCTCAGACATAGGCTGAGAGTCAAGACGAGACGGGTGATCAGACTAGTGCCCACCATTTTGATGAGACGACATGGATGCAGGCGACCCAATATGGCTTCGAAAATGGCCGAGTAGTTGGTATCGGCTCTCATTTGACTCCTGAAGCTTATTATGGTACTGCTGCGATGTCGACGTCCAGTTCGAGAGGAGCTCGTGGAGAGAAATCATCTTCTGCCTCACAGTATCAGGAGCAACTGCGTGCTCATAGTTAGCTTATAGAGGATTTGCGTCAGGGGCAGGAGCAGATGCGTCAGCAGTACGATGAGGAGATGCGTCGATGGAAGGAGCAGATGCGTCAGCAGCAGGATGAGGAGAGACGTCGATATGAGGAGCAACATCAAGAGTATATAGAGTATATGCATCGTATGACTCATAGTTTAGGGATAGAGTTTCCTCCACCACCTCCTCCAGGTCCTCCAGGTCCTCCAGATTATCCACCCCCAGTGATTTTTTTAGATGTAATAAACATTTGAGTTTGTAGTTTATTATCATATTAACTATTTACAATTCATCTTTCATATTGGTACGAATATTACATGATTTAATTTGTTTTTAATTTTTTAATATATTATTACTTATTAGTATTATTTTTAATGTCTGCTTATTTTAGTAATATTACTTTTAATATTTTATATTTATTGTTAATATTGAGAAGTTTATAATTTTATAATTTTTTTAATATTAATAATATTAATATTATTTTTCATAAATATGTATGTTTATTTTAATAATAATATTATTATATTAATTTTTTATATTAATAATATTAGTACTATTATTATTATTTTTTGATATTAATATTTCATAATATATAATATTATATTATTTATATTCATATTATTATTATTTTTTGATATTAATATTTCATAATTATATTATATATATATTTTATTATTAATATTATAATAATATAATTTATTTATATTATTAATATTAATATTAATATTATATAGATAGTTTAATAATAATAATATTATATTAATTTTTTATATTATTAATATTAGTATTATTATATTATATTATATTATTTATATTCATATTATTATTATTATTTTATATTAATATTTCATAATTATATTTTATATATATTTTTATTTATATTATAATAATATAATTTTTTTATATTATTAATATTATTATTATTTTTATATAATATTATACAATTTGTAATAATTATTTTATTTTTTTTTATTTTTTTTAATATTTGTGACGGGAACATTTGCGACGGGAATTCCCGTCGTAAATGTTTTTTTACTGTACCATTTGCGACAGGACGAATACCTGTCGGGAAAACCTTTCTGCGACGGTCCGTCGCAAATACCTTCATCACAAGTATTTTTTTAAATTTCGCATTTGCGACGAGATTCTGGCCCATCGCAACTAATATATCTGCGACGACCCGTCGCAAATACCTTTTTTATATATAAACGAAAACTCATTTGAGACGGGGGAAAACTACTGTCGCAAATAATCTTTTTGCGATGGGACCGCCGCAAAAACACATATTTGCGACGCCGTTTTCGGCAACGGGTGATTTGCGACGGAGCCCCATCACAAAAGACCTTTTGCGACGGGATCCCGTCGCAAATCGCCCGTCGCAAATATTCATTTTTCCTGTAGTGTATGCTCAATGGATATGATCTATGAAAGAATACATTCCTACCTAAATGACTGTATACTGTTTCTTAAGGACCAAAAATCACTTAGAGAATGCCAAAAGTGTGGTGATTCTTGATACAAGAAAGATGAATCCAGTCCTGCAAAAGTTTCACGGTACTTTCCAATCATTCCAAGTTTTAGGATCCTATATAGAAGTGAAGAGACTATAGGGAAATTGACATGGCATATAGACAGAAGAAATAAATATTGAAAAATACGGCATTCAAAAGACTCTCCTCAGTGGAAGATAATTGATCATGAGTATCCTGACTTTGGAAACAAGGCGATAAACCTTCATCTTGCGTTATCTATAGATGGAGTGAATCCTTTTGGTTTTCAAAGTATCACTCACAGCACATGGATGATTATGTTGGTAAATTATAACTTTCCACCATGGTTATGCATGAAATAAAAACACATCTTGTTATCTATGCTTATATCAGGACCAAGACAACTGGGTAATGATATTGATGTTTATTTGGATCTATTGATTGAGGATTTGAAATTATTGTGGGATTCAGGTGTTACGATGTATGATGCTTACAGAAATAAAGATTTCACATTGAGAGCTATATTGTACGAGATGATAAATGAATTTCCTTCTTATGGAAATTTTTTAGGATATAACATTAAAGGAACTCTTGGGTGTCCCATATACGAACAAGGTACACAATCAATTAGGTTGAAACATTCATTAAAAACTATATTTCTAGGACATCACAAATTTCTACCTCGAGGACATAAGTACCAATCTTGTACAACATCATTTAGTGGAAGTTTAGAAGAATGTACACTACCATCTCTACTAAAATGTGATAAAATATTTGAGAAAGTTAAAGATGTGGACACTAATTTTGGTAAAATGTTTTAAAAAAACCCTATGAAAACAAGTTGGAAAAAGAAATCCATTTTTTTAAATTATCATAATGGAATTTTCTGTACGTCATACATTTTCTTGATGTTATGCATGTTGAAAAAATT
Source organism: Viscum album (assembly GCA_963277665.1). Lineage (NCBI taxonomy): Eukaryota > Viridiplantae > Streptophyta > Magnoliopsida > Santalales > Viscaceae > Viscum > Viscum album. Next base: position 1,972,811,119 of record OY728157.1, on the reverse strand, counting down.
GTATGTGATAGTGTCATCAGTATGTTTCTAAATGCACCTAGCAAAACAAAATATGGAATTAAGGCTAGGTTGGACATGGTTGACATGGGAATACGAGAAGAGTTGACACCAATGAAGGGTGAAAAAAGAACATTTCTTCCTCCTTCTGCTTACACTATTTCCAGGCAGGAGAGATATTAGTTTTTTAACTTCTTGAATGATGTAAAGGTTCTAGAGGGTTATTTATCAAATATCAATAACATCATGTCAATGAAAGATTTAAAGTTAAAAGGTATGAAATCACATGACTGCCATGTTTTAATGAAATATCTAATTCCTATATCTTTATGTTGATTTTTTCCAAGAATTTCCATCATACATTAATGAATCTCTGTTTATTCTTCAAAGATATATGTAGCAAAGTTATAGACCTAGTGAAATTGCTGACTATAGAAAGAGAAATTTTCATCATATTATGTGAATTGGAAATGTTTTTCCCACCGACATTCTTTGATATGATGGTTCATTTTATGGTTCACTTGGTGAGAGAGATTCAACTATGTGGTCCTATGCACTATAGATGGATGTACCCCATTGAATGGTATATAAATATTTTGAAAGGTTTTATAAAAAATCGAAGTCGTCAAGAGGGTTGTATTACAGAGCGATGTATTATTGAGGAAGCAGTTGAATTCTATACTGAATACCTATCCGGTGTGAAAATAATTTGTCTAATAAAATATCATCACACTGGGAGAATTTTAGGTGAAGTAATTTCTAGAAAGGAGGTCGTCACAATCAATATTACAGATTAGGAGTAGTACCACCTTTACGTTTTGCAAAATAGTTTGGACGTTGACCCATATGTTGAAACCCAAAAATAAATTATTAGGAATTCAAATACATCAAGGGATGAAAAATGGATATCAAATAAACATAATAAATAGTTTATAATATGGTTTCAGGACCATATTTTTAAGGAGTCCAATGAAAATCCAAACTCAATTTCAGAAGGACTTCGATGGCTAGTTGGAGGACCAAGTGTGTACTTGTTATCTTACAATTCTTATGTAATTAATGGTTATAAATTATATACTAATGAATATGATGAAGAAATTACCAAACATAATAGTGGAGTTACACTTGTGGTTGAAGTGATTCATGTTTTTGGTGCTAAGGATAAAAATCCAATTTATGTGAATATGTCATATTTTGGCATCATCAAAAAAATATGGGAGTTGGATTATATGAAATTTCGAGTGCTGATTTTTTAATGAAAATGGATTGATAACTGAAGTGATATTAAAATAGATGAGTTGGGATTTGTGAAATTTAATTTTAGTAAGGAAGGGTAAAAAGATGAAACATTTATAATGGCATCACACATAGTACAAGTATTTTATGTTCCAGATCCCGCAAACCAGAACTAATCAATTGTTCTATTATCGACCAAAACCACTAAAGAGTCAGATGAAAATTTAATGGAGGATAAACCTTTCATTAGGATTTCACAATCATTTCGCAGTGGTCCCAGTGTAGATAAAATTTTGTATGTTAGAGGAGACCACAATGAAGGGATTTGGATAGTTGATAGAGGGGTCAAATCCCTTCAACCTTTAAAAAAGAGAGAGTTCAATAATCAGGTTATATATTATTTATAATAAACATTATGTTACTTTCTGTTAATATCTATTTAATACTGCTTTTATCTTATCTAAATTAAATGTTAAACCACTTTTGTAGATAATGAATTCTGCACGTGATGATGCTCCCAATCCCCAGGCACAACTGGTTTCTCAACCTACTGCTGCTTGAAGTGCAGACGAACAACATGTTTCTCAACCTATTGCCTTTTGTTAATATCTGTTCATTGACGATTTTATGTTATCTAAATTAAATGTTAAACCAATTTTGTAGATAATGACTTCTACATGTGATGACGTTCCCAATCCCCAGGCACAACAGGTTTCTCAACCTGCTGTAGCTCTTAGTGCAGACAAATAATAGGTTTTCCAACCTCTTGCTACTCCCATGTAGAGGTACAACCACCATCTGCACATGCTGATACTATCCCTTTGGAACTGGAGAAACATATTGATGATGGTGGATCTGAGGAAATGAAAGGTGATGAAACAATGGCGACACAGAGAAAACATGAGCACCGTAGTTTGACAGTATTATAAAAAATCATTAAGGCTAAAGAGAAAGGAACCAAATATGATATTGAATAGAATAAGTGGGGCCAACATTTTAACCCCAACAAGGCCATGTTCAGTGGTTAAATTGGAATCGTCACTCGGAAACACGTGGAGATTTATGTAACTTCATGGAACCATGTTGTGGATGAGATTAAGACACTGATGTGGGGAGATATTATGGTAACATTATGATATAATTTTTTTTAATTTACTAAAAATTAAATAATGAAACATTGACTTACACTTCATCATATCTTCCAGAGTGCATTTATAGCATATGAATCGCACAAAGACTATGTCTTAAGGGTTTCTGGAAGGATTCACAGGGGTTTTCATATACTTTTAATGAAATATCATCTTAAATATGCTGAAGGGAAAATAAAACCACACCCACCTCTTATTTATACACACTTGATAACCCAAGCATCACGAGATGCATTTACTGGACATTGTGCAGAGCAGTATTTTCAGGTACATTGTGTTTGGTAATACGTTGTTTGACGGTACATGTATTCATCACTTTGATTGATAGTGTTTTATTTATGAAATAACAACTGAGTGCTGAAAATAAACAACATGCATCAAAACCAGCGTACCCCTACTTTAAAGTAAGGATGGGGTACTCATCACTTGAAAAAAATTGTTATGTATTTTAAAACTGCCATAATACTTTTATGTGACATAAAACAACACAATAACTATGTTATTTTGTTTATATACAGCTTGAAGAGTCTAAATACACAACCACTTCCATCCCATGCCCTGTACTATAGAATGAGGCTTATGTAACTAAAGATCGAAAACTAATAGATGAAAACACACAAAAAGTGTGGGAAACATGTGTAAGTATGACATAATAAAAATTAGTTTTTCTTTAAATCACTATTACATAACAATGATTAATTATTTTCCAATATTTTCTATCTGACATAGTCACAAGAATCAAAAACACACACACCGGATGTAGACATACTTTCAGTGGTCTTGAAGCAGCCAGAAAAGTATGGTCGCATCATAGGTGCTGGTTTTGGGGTGACACCCTGAACATATTTTTAGAAAAAAATAAGTGGAGGATCAAACTGAGGAAATGAAAAAGATAAGAGAAGCATTAGCTAAGTTTCAAGAAAAATTACAATACCAAAGAGAGATGATAGAAAGTTTGATGGGGGGGGGGGAGAGAAGAAAAAGTCAAGAACAACCCACTTGTGAAGATCCCGCCCCACCCCCACTAGTTTTGAGGCAATCCATTCCACTAAAAACAATTATTAATTGAGGTAGTCAATTTTCTAATAAATTTTTCTAAGAAATTTGAATCAGATAGACACTAGACAACAATACATTTATTGTATTGATATTCTACAGGGTGAAAATGACTCTGATTTATATCTATAAACACCCACCCATTGCCTTGTAGCGAGGGATACAATGTTCAATATCCAGAATGACATGCTACACAATAGACCACTTCTAATAGATCATGTCAGAGTTTCAATTACTGTATCCCTAGAGCTAAGTATCGAGATACTTGTTCTAATTGATGATCCAGATATTCATACAGTCGAACAAGCTCTTGGAACATTCATCTCATGGCCATCACATCTTGTAAAAAAACATGTCGACAATGAGGTATTAATTTCCAATTTAATTTTCAACCTAAACCTTAAACATTTAATGAACAAGGTTTGAAATGATGCATTATATTATAGACAGACAAAGTGAAGGGGTGAAATGAAAGACCGTTTCAAAACCATCTCAAGGATCAACCAACCGATCGAAACGATCTACCCATAGCACCTTAACTCCCCCGTTCTATACCCACATTTATTATCATTGAAGGATCATGTGGATACAAAGTAGAAAGATGGTGGTAATCACATAATTGATTTTAAAGCAAATATGTACAGAGGGTAAGATATAGACTTCATTGGTGTTGAGAGTGAAACTGAAATCCTCAACTATGATTGGTTAGGCAGATCAGTTGTAAATGTTTACATGAGGTATGTTTTCATGATTTTATTTTTCAAAAGATGATATACTATTATAATTATGAGTAAATACATTTCATATTTTTCAAAGGCGTATATATGAAAAACAATTGAAGGGATTTCCCCATGAACAGAAATTTGGACTCGTTAGTCCTCACGTCACCTCTACAGAACAAAAAGACATAACTTCCAAGAAAGAGGGTGAAATAGTGGAAGGACAACTCAAATCATTTAACATCAAAATTACAGATGACAGAATATTCTTAATACCAACAACGTAGGGGTAAAACTATACAATTTAATCTTATCAAATATATTTTAATTCATTTCATTAATTATTATTATTTTTGTTCTTAGGCAGCATTGGATGCTCATTGTGGTCAATTTGGATACTCTAAAGATTTATTTTCTGGATTCAATGCATGGATATCTAACAAACCGACCACACATGTTGGAATTTTTCAATTTTTAATACACTAAATCCAACATTTTAGAACTAAACATCCAGTTATATGATTTATATTATATTTTAATGAGGATTCTATTATGATAGGGCGGTGCGTGAATATCGTCTACATCATGGAATAAGGCCAGGGGAAAAGGAAAAGAAACCTGAAAAGTATTACGAATAGATAAGTATCATGGTATATATAATAATATTTCACTATCCAAACACATATAAAAAAATTACTTATTTTTCTCAAAGTTTCTGCAGTACCCAAAACAAAAAAATTGTAAAGACTATGGTTATTATGTTTGTAAATTTATGAAAGAGATCATATTCCATGAACAAACCAGTATCCTTGAAGAGGTATTTTTGAATATAATTGGTATTTAATTTAAAATAATTATTAATAATTTGTGTATTTATATTTTTTTAGTACTACCATGACCACTGAAAACAGTTATATTCACAAGAAGATATAAATATTCTTAGAAACAAATGGGAAACATACCTTATGGAATAATGTACAAATATAGAATGAAGATGGTAAACTTCTCAAATAATTTCGACTTTAATAATCTTTCATTCATTATCTTTCTCTTTGTTTGATGGTAATGTTGTGATTTATATGGGCTAAACACCCCACTAAAAATCATGGCCTATGGTGGTCCTTGTTTGCGCACTAAATGAATTTCATGTTGATTGGTTTTTTAAAATAAATTGGTGTTTCTAATTTATAGGGTATGTGGGTTGATGATAGACCACAAAAGATAACAAGTATCCATAAGGGGTTTCCCCATCCATTGAGTTTTTTGTGACGTCTTGAGACATAACGGGAACAAGATATTACTCCACTCTTCTCGTTTTCAACAAAGAGTAGTGTTTTTCTCCAAAAAACATCAATTCAATCTGCAACATTGGTAGTTCCCCTCTTTAGTCGACTCAATGAAGAACCAACTGTCATATATTCATTCGAAGGTCAGGAATATATGATAGTTGGTTATTCACCGGGCTGACTAAATCTATGCTACAGAAGGAGGATGTTATTACGTGTCAACCATATAGGGATCAAAGGTTTTTCCATAATCCTTCTAAACTGGGTAGATTGAGCATATTGATCATGTTATGTCTCTTTTTTAGGTTTCAGAGGCAATGGTGCATTCATTTTTAAGAATAAAAATCTAATTAATATTTATTCTAATACTTTAGGACAACGATCCATAAGTCATTTTTAAAATTTAGGAATCAACCACACCTCAATCCGACACAAAATGTCATCAGTATGACTCTAAATGTGTCTTTATTTAAAATTGAAATTATTTCAAGTAAAGAAACACAACTGAAATAATGAAAACTAAGGAAATGAATTCTGATTGCTTTTATACTTTAGGAAAACAATCTATCAATCATTTTTTATGTATAGGAATCAACCACACCTCAATCCGACACACAATGTCACTATTATGACTCCAAATGTGTCCTGTTATTTAAAATTGACATTAATTCAAGTAAAAAAACACAACTAACATACTAAAAAAATGAGAAAACATATTTAGATTGTTTTTATATTTTAGTAAAACGATCCATGAGTCAGTTGTGATGTATAGGAATCAACCCCACCTCAATCCGATGAATGGTGTGACTGGTATGACTAAAAGTGTCTGCTATCAGTTTAAAATTGACATTTTAACTCAAAACATATCACTCATTGAAAACTAAAAAACGCACTCTGATTGTTTTCCAAATTAAAGAAAACAATTCATAAGTCCTTTGTGATGTGTATGAAGCAATATCACATCAAAATGATGCATGATGTGACTGATATGACTCAAATTTCATGTTTTTGTTTTGAAATGTCATTTTAGTAAAAAAACACAAATGCAGTACTGAAAACTGAGGAAATGAATTCCAATTGTTTTGATACTTTAGGAAAACGATATATCAATCATTTTTGACATGTAGTAATCAACTGAACTATTGGAACCATGGCTATTCTATGCACGATTTGGAGCATGGTTTTTGTTTGTTGTCAATCCTCAGTGGAAGTTTAGAATGTGTGCCAATAAAGTGATCATATAGTTCAAGCAGATGATAGTTTTGAAGGTGGTGTCGTTTCCCAGTGTTTTCCAAATTTTTGGGCTTCAAAATCAGAAAATGAAGACATGGATTGTTGTTAAAATGAGGTGCGCACAAAGAGGAAGTGGTGCACAAAAAAGGTGGGCTGTGCGTGAAATATTTGAGTTGTGTGTGAAAAACAGTGTGGTGGGAGAAATAGTGGAGTGAGGTTTTTCGCACAAATAGCGTTTCGGAATCAGAACGTCAAAAAATGGAAAAGTCATGGGCTGCATGAAAAATCCATAGATGTGCGCGAAAAACAGTATCTGTGAAAAATATTACGCACCGAATGAGAGGTTTTTCGCACCATAGGGGGTTTTTGTGCATGGGGGTCTGAGATGCCTATAAATAAGAGGTGACCCCCCCTCATTTCGTATGGTGTAATAATTAGAGAATATCTGAGGTCTAATGCGCGTAAATAGTTCACGTAAAGAGACTTGTGCAAAAAATTACGTGCTGCTTGAAAAAGGTAGAGTTAAGCGTAAAAATTGAGGAGGCGCATAAAAGATTCAGTTGTATGAAAAGGGTGTTGTTGCACAAAATATTTTTCTGCACAAAAAGGAAATATTGCGCGCAATAGTAAGGTCTTGCACACAAAGGGTTGGTGTTGCACACAATTGTCAGTGAAACCTGTTTGCACATTCTGGTTATCCGGTTCAGTGGTTCAGTGTGTTCAAGTGCATCATTTTCGGACTTCGATGCAAGCAGAGTCTCGTGCTAAGCAGAGGGAAAGACTTCAATGCGAATCTATTGAAGATACCTTCATGTCTATAAACTGATTGGGACTTCACCAAAAGCAGTGAGCCAGGGGGAGTCATCGGGAGTGACCCGAGGGACCCAATGGGCTATCCCAGAACAGTTATAAAGGCAGTGAGCCTGGGAAAGAGTGACTGTTCCCAAAACATTGTAATCCATAACTAGTGAAGAATAGTGGAATTTGGTATGACCGAAAACCTATCGGCATATGCTCCTTGGACATGGCCCTTAGTGATGAACCAAGTAAAAAGTGCTATGTCATCTCTTTACATGTGAATGTTTGATTGCTTCTCATATCCATCATACAAGTTAAACTAGTTCCTACCAATGTGGGAACAAGATCCATCAGTTTAAAAGAAAAAGTTAACACCTTGATTCACCCCTACCCTCTTAGGGTGTCTTGGGGTCCTTCAAGTGGTATCATAGGGAGGTTGCTGGTGTTTGATCTATCTTATACTGCCATGGAAAATTCAGCCAGTGTTAGGGGAGTTCCCCTTTTGGATGGAAGTAATTTACAGATTTATAAGAACAGAATGAGATCTCATATAAGATCCCTTGGAATGGATGTTATTTTTTCCACTATGCAAGGTATACATGTTACTGATCCAATAGGGATGTCTATGACTGATGCAGATAGGAAAATTCTTTATGTAGATGCTAAAGCAAAGAATGCTCTCACCACAGCCCTTTCTGACCAGATCTATCTAAAAGTGATGAGTTGAACCTTAGAAAAGTCCATGTGGGATAAAATTGAAAATATTTACGAAGGAGATAGAAAAGTGAAGGAGGTGAAACTATAAGTCCTGCACAATAGGTTCGATGATCTGAAGATGCATCTTGATGAGAATGTAGACTCCTTCTTCAATCGAATTACTGAAGTGGTTGGAGAAATTCAGGGTCTAGGTGAAGAAATAAAAGATGTTGACATTGTGAAGAAAATATTGAGAAGACTTATAATCCTATACAAAGCAAAGGTGTCAGACCTTGAGGAAAGATATCTTTTCAAACTTTCTTTGGATGATCTACTGAGCAACCTAGTGGCATATGAAATGAGAGTCAAAACAGAAGATGCTATGACTCGAGTGAGCAAGTAAATGGCGTTCAAAGCCATTGAGAAACTGAAAATCTAAAAATATAGTAGTGGTGAAGATGATGATGAAAAATAAATTCTTTCTCTCATTGAAAAGAAGTTCTAGAATGGAAAAGGGAAATTCAAAGGGAAGTTACCTCTAGCTTGCTTTCGTTGTGGAAAAGTTGGTCACATTTCCTCTTAGTTCTTAAGAAAGATCAATGATGAGAATAGCGATTCTGAAAACATTGAGAAGCCTCAGGAAAGGTTTTTCAAAAGGGGATACTTCAAATCAATAAATAATGTACCAAAGAAGATTTTTGTATGTGAAGAGGAAAATGATGATAATGAATTCTGTGATGAAGAAAAACCAGAATTTAAAACTGGAAACCATGCTTCCATGATGTCCACTGTTGAAAAATCAAAAGATATTGGTGGAGAAAAATAGTTGACAACTAGTGCCAATACCGAGTTTCAACTTAAGGATGCTGTTAGTAAGCTTAAGATTAAATGTATGAGTTGAAATAAGTGGAATTCAATTGTAGAAGAATCAACTGAATATGTTGATGAACTTGAAGAAGAAATTGAATAAATGGAAGAATTTATTAAAGTAAAGTCTAAAATACTTTAAAGCAATGATGATGTAGTGGATCTGAAGCTGAGAATTGAATAACAGGCAAAGGTCATCAATGACCTCAACTCCAAACTAGAGGAAAATTCCAAGACTGCTGAGCATCTTGAGGAAGAATTTATTACTCTTAAGAGTAAACTTGAGGGAGATTAAATTTCAAAATAATCAAGGAAGAAAATACAGCTTGGAAGGTTCTCATATGTTGAGCTGTTGGAGAGAGAAAAACGTGGCTCTAATGGAGTTGAAAAGATTTTGAGTGATCAAAGACCCGCTTCCATGGGAAATAGTGGAATCGGTTGTGAGGCCGAATCGTCAAATGCAGCAAACAAAAGGGACAAAAATAAATGAAATCTAAAAGTGGGTCATGGAGAAAAGTTTCCTGAAGTGCTGAAAAAGAAACCTCCAATTCAATCTAAAAGAAGAGTTGAAGACTATGCACTTGCCTCCAAGAATAAGGGGAATTCAAAATATTATCCCACAATAGAAGGAATGAGGATAAACAAAAGTGAGAAGACATTTCCTCTCCTGAAGTGTAATTTATGTGGATATCTAGGCCATACCATGTCTTATTGAGAATAGGCAAGAATATATTTGAATGAAGAATATATGGGAGTTCAACAAAGGAGAAAAAATTTATATCCTAATTCTTTTAGAATAAACAATTTCTATGGATATTGTTATCATTGTTCTAACTTTATTCATAAGGCCATTGATTGCAGGCAAAAAAGGGACATGAAAACCTCATTCTGGAGTTTGATACAAGTCAAAGCTCGTGAACAAGATGTTGTTTCTCTTGCAAACATGTTTACTCCCCTAGAAGACGACTCCGACTATGAAGAACCCATGTACTCGGATAAGAGAATTGAAAGGCCATCGGTGTTCTACACTCAATCCAATGTCTCATGGAAAGAAAAGAAGAAAATTGAAAAATAAAACCTTATAGAGGTGGCCCTAAAAGCTACAAAAAGAATCAGCACCTGGATTCTAGACAGTGGTTGTTCATCTCATATGACAGGTAATGCAAACCTATTAACGAATATCAAGAAAAAGGTCGACGGAACAGTGCGGTTCGGTAACGATGGTGCGTTGAAAATAAAAGGTTGTGGAAGTACTGAACTAGATAATAGATAACTAAAGAAAACTGAAGTTTTTTATGTGGATGGTCTGCATCATAATCTTCTAAGTGTGAGTCAACTCTGTGACTTAGTACTTATAGTCACTTTCAATCAGAAAGGATGCTCTATAAAGGGAAAGATAGGGAATTCACTTATGAAAGGATGTAGAACAGAAGGAAACCTGTATCAGGTTGATAGTAAAGAAAACATCTGTTACATGACTGTTGAAGAAGAAAGAAACTTGTGGCATCGGAGACTATGGAACATAAATCAACAAGACATGGAGAAAATATCAAAACTAAATATTGTCATGGACATTCCAAACCTAAAGCGTGAATGTGAAAAGTCTTGTGATTCTTGCATTCGTGGGAAGTTGGTCTGTGGTTCATATCATCCAAAGAAGAAAAGGGCATCTCATATTCTTGATCTCATTCATATAGACGTATGTGGGCTGATAAATGTTGCCGGAACTCATGGAGAATGGTACTTTTTTCTTTTCATAGATGATTACAGTAGAATGGCATGTGCAATGGTTATACATAGGAAACGAAAAGTACTTGACTGCATGAAAACATATCGTCGAATTACTGAGAATGATACTGGGCGAACAATTAAAGTATTGTGATATGATAATGGAGGGGAATACAAATCCATTGAATTTGAAAACTATCTAGAGAAACATGGGATACAACATGAGGTAGCGGCAGTGAGAACTCCACAACAAAATGGATTTGTTGAACGCATGAATCGACAGGTGAACAACATGGAACGAACTACACTGATTGAGAGTCGTATTCCAAGACATTACTGGAAAGAGGCTGTTCAAGCTACAATGTATATTCAAAATCGTACAGGACTTTATATGGGTGAGACCAAGACACCATATGAATTGTGGCATGGAAGGAAGACCTCTTTGAAATATTTTCGTGTTTTTGTAAGTAAATGATTCATTAGGAACAAAGAAGTAAATCAAGGGAAGTATGGTGACAATGCAGATAAAGGAATTTTCCTTGGATACTCAATGAACAACAAAGCCTACAAGTGTTTCAACAAGCGATTATGAAGGATTATGGAAAACAGTGATGTTAAAATCATTGAAGAGAAAACCAAAAATACTTCAAGGATTTCATATGCTGATGTGATAGAAAGTGAGGAAGAAAGTGAACATCAAGAAAATAAAAATACAGAATTAGAGGAAGGTGTACAAAACACTCAGTAGTCACATCATGATGTAGACTTAGAAGAAGAATCTGAATAAGAAACCTTGGATGGAGAGAATGAAACTGAACCACACAGGAGAAATCGAAGAGCTGATATTGATCCATCTAATATAACTGGGGATAGGAGTGCACCCACACAAACAAGGAGGATGAGGAATAACACACAATCTGCATTTTTATCTATTGTGGAGCCATCCTCATTTGAATAAGAAGCAAAGGATTAATCTTGGGTGAAATCCATGAATGAAGAGTTAGATCAGATCAATAAGAACCAGACATGGGATCTTGTCCAGAGACCTGAAGGTCACAATGTTATTGGTAAAAATGGATCTTCAAGAACAATTTTTATGAGCATGGAAGTGTTATTAGAAACAAGGCACGATTGTTATGTAAAGGATACTCCTAGATTGAAGGTGTTGATGTTGAAGAAACCTTTTCTCTAGTGGCTATACTGGATTCAATCAGGATTTTTATTGCCATGAAACTCCAAAGAGGATATAAATTATATCAAATGGATGTCAAGACAACATTCTTGAATGGTGTACTCGAAGAAGAAGTCTACATTGAACAACCGGTGGGTTTTCTTCTTGGTACTAATGAAACAATGGTTTGAAAACTAAATAAGGATCTATATGGTTTGAATCAGGCTGCACGAGCATGGTATTCCTGGATGGAATCTTATGTCAAGAAGCTAGAATTCAAAAGAGGAGGATTAGATCATAATCTATATGTGAATAATTATCCAAAAGATTAGTTCATGGTTCTAGTCTACGTTGATGAAATTATATTTGGTGGCAGCAGGCAGAAATAAGTGGATGAATTTTCTAATCACATGGAATCAGAATTTGAAATGTCTATGATCGGGGAGCTCACATATTTCTTGGGGCTGCTGGTGATTCAAAATAAGGACTACACTTTCATTTGTCAGGAAAAGTATGCAGGAGAGCTGCTGAAGAAGTTTAATATGCATAACTCCAAACCGATGTCAAATCCTATTGTGGTTGGAACCAAACTTGAAAAGTATGAGGATGAGACCTCTGTAGATCCCACAATGTACAATAGGATTATTGGAAGCTTATTATACCTGACAAAAACATGGCCAGACATTGTCTTTGCAACATGCTTAGCTGCCTGCTTTCAGAGTAATCTAAAGGAACAACATATGGAAATAGTAAAAAGAATCATGAGGTATATTCAAGGTACTCAAAATTGTGGCTTATACTTTTCTGCAGGAAAGGATTGTGAATTATCAACATTTTATGATGCTGACTGGGCTAGAGATGTAGTTGACAGAAAGTCCACTAGTGGTGGATAATTCTATATTGGGCAGAAATGTGTTGGCTGGTTGAGAAAGAAACAAGAAATTACTTCTCTTAGTATGGATAAAGCTAAGTATATCTATGCTACAGAGGCATGTACTCAATTTCTATGGATGAAGCAACAACTGACAGATATTGGTGATGAAGTGAAACAACCAATGGTGGTTTACTGTGATAACAAGAGCATAATTGATCTTACGAAGAATCATGTTCATCATTCTCATACAAAACATATTGAAATCAGGTATCACTTTATCAAAGAAAAAGTTGATCAAGGCATGATTAGAATGGATCATGTGGGAACTGATGAGAAAGTGGCTAATATCCTGACCAAGCCACTGCCAGTGGATGTGTTTGAGAAGCATCGGTTTAACCTCGGTGTTCATCCACCTCCCAGTGCATAAGGATGTTAGGAAATACCCCTCTCCCCAGTAATGTTAACCGATTTTAATCTGTTTATGGATGTGATGCAGGTTTGTGGGGGAGACACTATCTAGGGAGAGTGTGTTTTGAGATGAACAATGAAAAATTACCAGTCTTTGGTTTTATTGTCAATGGGAGAGAAAGGAATAAATTCAGGCCTGTCATGGACATGTAATGCTTTTGTGAAATGATGAGAATTCATTGTTGGTGATAGGATGAGAAGGAATACATTGGACATGTAATTCTTATGTGAAACGATGAGAATTCAGATTTACTTGGGAGTCATTGAGAATTCCAAAACACGGGAACCCAATTCAAGATTCCTCTCTCGTTTTCTACACCGATCATTGCTCATGTAGACTTAGAGTGTTGGCTGAGTTGATTCTTGAATTTTTGGTTTGCATATGGATAGTGATCTATTGAATTTATTTAGTGATTTCCAACAAACCCAAAGGGGGAGATTGTTGGAAACATGGCTATTCTATGCATGAATTGGAGTATGGTTTTTGTTTGTTGTCAATCCTTAGTAGAAATTTAGAATGTGTTCCAGTAAAGTGATCATACAGTTCAAGAAGACAATAGTATTGAAGGTGGCACCGTTTCCCAGTGTTTGCCAAATTTTTGGGCCTTAAAATCGGAAAACGAAGACACAGATTGTTGGTAAAAGGAGGAGAACACAAAGAGTAAGTGGTGCACAATAAAGGTGGGCTGTGAACGAAATATTTGAGTTGTGCATGAAAAACAGCGTGGTGCGTGAAATAGTGGAGAGAGGATTTTCACGCAAATAGTGTTTCAGAATCAGAACATCGAAAAATGGCAAAGGCATGGGCTACACGAAAAATCCGGAGATATACGCGAAAAAAGGTACCTGTGTGAAATATTACCCACCGAATGAGAGGTTTTTCGCACCACAGGGGTTTTTTTCATGCAGGGGTCTGAGACGCCTATAAACAAGAGTAAACCCCCTCATTCTGTACAGTGGAAGACTTAGAGAAGATCCGAGGTCTGATGCGCGTAAATGGTTTGCGTAAAAAGAATTGCATGAAAAATTCCACACTGCACGAAATATTCTTGTTAGCGCGAAAAATCCAAGTTGCACAAAAAAATTCCGGGCTGCGCGAAAAAGGCAGTGCTGCATGTAAAAAATGAGGTGGCGCATAAAATATTCAGTTGTGTGAAAAGGGTTTTGTTGTGTGAAATATTTTTCCACACAAAAAGAAAATATTGTGCACAATAATAAGGACTCGCATGCAAAGGGTTGGTGTTACGCTCAATTGTCAGTGAAACCTTTTTGAACATTCTGGTTATCCGGTTCAGTGGTTCAGTGCGTTCAAGTGCATCATTTCTGGACTTCGATGCAAGAAGAGTCTCATGCTAAGCCAAGGTAAAGACTTCAATGCGAATCTATTGAAGATACCTTCACGTTTATAAACTGACTGAGACTTCACTAAAAGTAGTGAGCCAGGGGGAGTCAATGGGAGTGACCCGAGGGACGCAGTGGGATATCCCTGAACAGTTGTAAAGGCAGTGAGCCTGAGATAGAGTGACTATTCCCAAACCATTGTAATCCAAAACTAGTGAAGAATAGTGGAATTTTGTACGACCAAAAACCTGTCGGCGTATGCTCCTTGGACGTAGCCCTTAGTTGTGAACCAAGTAAAAAGTGTTGTGTCATCTCTTTGCATATGAATGTTTGATTGCTTCTCATATCCATCATACTGGTTAAACTAGTTTCTACCAACGTGGGAACAAGATCCATCAATTTAAAAGAAAAATTTGACACCTTGATTCACCCCTCCCCTCTCAGGGTGTCTTAGGGTCCTTCACAAACCTCAATATGATGCACGGTGTGACCAATATTATGACAACCCTGCTTTTTATTACAACTTAAGCATGCTTTATTACATAAAACTTCACTTGATACAACAAAGAAGATCGAGAGGTTTAGTGTGTTTGGGGCTTAGGATCATTACATAAAAACTTTAAAATTGAAATACAACATCTTTATTGAAAAATTCCTTTACATGACCACTACATTCCTTCGTACTTAGCATTGCATGGGATAACCTGAGGACATGCATAAGAAAATGGTGAGCTATAAAGCCCAGTAAGGGAGTAAACCATGAATAACATGAGGAGTGAAATACATGTTAGGCAATAGTCATATCAATAGAGCATAATAGAAACATGAACATAAAGGCATGATAAAGCATGATAATCATAACATGGAAATGTGGCAACAACACTTAACATTGAATTAGCATGAGCCAAGGCTCATTGCACATGGAGCATGAGTAAACCCTCATTGCACTTGAAGCACGAGTAAACCCTCGTTTCACTTGAATTAGCATGAGTCAACACTCATTTCACATGACGTATCATGATACTATACTTTACCCAATGCATTGGAGCGCTATAAAGGGCGCACCCTTCTTAAACATTTCATTTCATGCATAAGTGTGCCACATGGATCATAAAACATGGATTCATAAAACATAATCATTTCTTCCACGATAAAGGAAAGTGGAATTCATACATGAAACTTTATAATCAATATGTAAATGTGCATAAAGGTGAATACCCTTGATGGAGAAATGGGCATGGTATTCACTACACAAAGACATTGTCTTAGAAAATCGGTGCGATTTCGGCAGCGTAACGGCGTGACATAAGAATTCATAAAAAAGGTTGATGAGAGAGAAAGGGGTTCCTCATCATATTTACATGTAATGGAAAGTAAGGAGATCATATATATACATGTCCCAATAATAGAAATGGAATTTAGATTCATGATACAAAAGTATTGCTTGAATGTAAAAGAAGAGAGAGAAGTTCCTTTCGGAATTTCGGCATAGTAACGGGTGTACATGGGAGGAATTTAATGAGAGAGAAAGGGTTCTACCATCATTCAAACAATAAGAGGGCAGTATGGGGGAGGTGATAAACCATACCCCAACATTCATAATTGAAATAAAAAGGGAAATACAACTTAAATAAAATTGACAAAGAAATGAGAAAGGAAGAAAACCCCTTACTTGGAAGTGTGCTTCCAAAGGCTAGAGAGAGGCTTGTGAGAGGCTTCTTGGGAGCTTGGGGCACCTTGAGAGGATTCTAGAGAGAGTAGGACAGAGGTTGGACGAACTTAAAGGGCTTTGAGTGAGGAGGAAGTGGGAGATTGGGTGGGTTTATATAGGAAAGGTGAGAGAATTCTTTATTATTTAGGTTTGGGACCCCTTATATTAAAATAATCCAAACCACAAACCATCCCATGGTATTTTCCCATGGTTTCTGGAAAAGGAAAGAGGAAAACAATATTTTACAAGTCCAAGGTCCGAACTTATTAAAAAATTAGGGTTGCTTATGTGGAGGTGAGTCACACTCCCATGGAAATTAATTTAAAAAGGCAAAGTGTTGAATAAGTCTTGAGGGCTTCATTAATGCTTTGAAAAGTGAGTCAAACAAACCCAAAACCTCATTATTTTAATGATAAAACATATATTGGACGAAAATAAGGATTATGGTATTTTATTACATCACCATTGGGTCATTATGATGTCATAAAACACATTATATATTTAAATGGTATTTAATTTTTACCCAAAAATTTGACTGTCTCAGAAAATTATGAAAAATTCACCGTTGGATAATTTCGACGTCCTGATTCCAAAAATAATATTTATTTTATCTAAATAATTTTCTAAATATGTGAATTTTCACTTTTAAAATAAAAACCGACATTTATAAAAAAATTCACGGGTTTTGACAGAAATGGCTTTCAAACCTTAATAAAAATTTTAATTGCATTCATAAAATTATAAGATCATTTATATTTAATAAAAATTAATTTAATATTAATAATAATATTTTATTAAAATATTATTTAATTCAAAAATCCTTTAATTTAATAAAATATAATTCTTAATTAAATAATAACTAAAAACACCATTTGTACTTTAAAAACTAATTACAATGTATCAAAAATGACAAGAAATTATATTCATTATTATATACAAAAAAAAAATAATGTACATGAACATGGTGCTACTTATTTGTTACATAACCCCTTAAAATAGCCGAATAAGACCTAAGGGTAAGGTGTGCGATGGTGACAGACTCTTGGGGTTGCTCGGATAACATCGCTCGAGTGGTAATCTCTATCAACTTCCATTTTTCCCGTAGACGATCACGTTCAAGCTTGACTTGATGAAGCTCAGCTTGGGCTTGGTCAAGGGAAAACCCAAAGACGCCACCTCTTTTCCGAGCTCCGACAAATGGGCTTCGTAAGGGGCAATTCTACTGGATGAGGCCATCGCTTCCTTTGTCTGAGTAGAAAATTGGTTCGTTAAAGCCTTATATTTAAACTACCCAGATGATCACTATTCAACGACTATAAAAGTAACGGTCACAAATCTTAAAGTAAAACTAAAAAAAAGTTGATATCTTATAAAAACATTTTTCATAAAGAAACATTTAACTAGATCAAGAGGGATTTTCCATTAATGAAATTTTGGGTTGCTTATGTGGAGGTGAGTCACACTCCCATGGAAATTAATTTAAAAAGGCAAAGTGTTGAAGAAGTCTTGAGGGCTTCATTAATGCTTTGAAAATTGAGTCAAACAAACCCAAAACCTCATTATTTTACTGATAAAACATATATTGGCCGAACATAAGGATTATGGTATTTTATTACATCACCATTGGGTCATTATGATGTCATAAAACACATTATATATTTAAATGGTATTTAATTTTTACCCAAAAATTTGACTGTCTCAGAAAATTATGAAAAATTCACCGTTGGATAATTTCGACGTCCTGATTCCAAAAATAATATTTATTTTATCTAAATAATTTTATAAATATGTGAATTTTCACTTTTAAAATAAAAACCGACATTTATAAAAAAATTCACGGGTTTTGACAGAAATGGCTTTCAAACCTTAATAAAAATTTTAATTGCATTCATAAAATTATAAGATCATTTATATTTAATAAAAATTAATTTAATATTAATAATAATATTTTATTAAAATATTATTTAATTCAAAAATCCTTTAATTTAATAAAATATAATTCTTAATTAAATAATAACTAAAAACACCATTTGTACTTTAAAAACTAATTACAATGTATCAAAAATGACTAGAAATTATATTCATTATTATATAAAAAAAAGAAATAATATACATGAACATGGTGCTACTTATTTGTTACATAACCCCTTAAAATAGCCGCATAAGACCTAAGGGTAAGGTGTGCGATGGTGACAGACTCTTGGGGTTGCTCGGATAACATCGCTCGAGTGGTAATCTCTATCAACTTCCATTTTTCCCGTAGACGATCACGTTCGAGCTTGACTTGATGAAGCTCAGCTTGGGCTTGGTCAAGGGAAAAGCCCAAAGACGCCACCTCTTTTCCGAGCTCCGACAAATGGGCTTCGTAAGGGGCAATTCTACTGGATGAGGCCATCGCTTCCTTTGTCTGAGTAGAAAATTGGTTCGTTAAAGCCTTATATTTAAACTACCCATATGATCACTGTTCAACGGCTATAAAAGTAACGGTCACAAATCTTAAAGTAAAACTAAAAAAAAGTTGATATCTTATAAAAACATTTTTCATAAAGAAACATTTAACTGGATCAAGAGGGATTTTCCATTAATGAAATTTTGGGTCGTTACAAATATAACTCCAAATGTGTGTTGTTATTTAAAATTTACATTAATTCAAGTAAAAAAACACAACTGACATACAGAAAATCGAGAAAACGAATTTGGATTATTTTGATACTTTAGGGAAAAAATCCATGAGTCACTTGTGTTGTGTAGGAATCAAACCCACCTCAATCCAACACACCGTGTGATCAGTATGACTAAAAGTGTCCGTTACAAGTTTAAAATTGAAATTTTAGTTCAAAATATGTCACTCACTGAAAACAAGAAAACACACTCCAATTGTCTTCCAAATTAAGGACAATAATTCATAAATCCTTTTTGACATGTATCAAGAAGTATCACATCAAATCGACACATGATGCGACCTATATGATTCAAATTTCATGTTTTTGATTTGAAATGACATTTTAGTAAAAAACACAACTGACATACTAAAAACTAAGGAAATGAATTATGACTATTTTGATACATTCAAAAAATGATCTATCAGTCATTTTTGATGTGTAGGAATTAAACTTACCTCAATTCGATGCACGATGTCATCAGTATTACTCCAAATGTGTCTTGTTATTTAAAATTGACATTAATTCAAGTAAAAAACACAACTGACATACTCAAAACCAATCAAACACATTCGTATTATTTTTATATTTTAATAAAATGATCCATGATTCAGTTGTGATGTGTAGGAATCAATCCCACCTCAATCCGACGAACAATATGACTGGTATGGCCAAAAGTGTCCGCTATCAGTTTAAAATTGACATTTTAACTCAATTTGTTTCACTCACTAAAAACGAATCAAACACACTTTACTAATAGAAAAATAGGTTTTCACGCCTTTGGACATGGGCGACCTCCATAGGCGGTCACTAATTCTAAAATAAATTTAGCGGGCATTTTCCTGCCCCCATTGCTGTCTTCTTCATTTTCACTGCTGCAAACCGCCGCCCCACAACCACTGTCTTCCTCAAACCGCAGCAGCGTCGGTGTCGCCCCCCACCGCCACCCCTACCACACTCGTCCACCCACCTTGCCACCCCCAACTCCTCCTGTTGCCCCTCACCACTGAACCCATCAGTTACCCATCCCCACCCGCCAACCTAAACCCTCAACGTTACACCCAAACCTTTCTCCGGCCACCGCAGATCCGCCATGGCCGGCGACCATAGCTTCTGTCCTTCCTCATGTCAACCGCGGTTGTCCCCGTGTTCCCACCTTGTTTCTCGCATAGATGAAATGTGGTATTGTCAAAAGGACCTTTAGCGGCCGCCATTGGCGGTCGCTGTTGGTCTTTAGCGTTGGAGAAACAGCGACCGCCAAAAGAGGTCACAAGGCGGCCGTTGAAGACCATTAGCAACCGATTTTGGCGGTCGCTAAAAGTGTTAATTGTAGTAGTGATTCAATTGTCTTCCAAATTAAGTATAGTCATTCCTAAGTCCTTTTTGATGTTTATGAAGTAGTATCACATCAAAATTATGCACAATGAGACCGATATGATTCAAATTTCATGCTTTCGGTTTGAAATGACATTTTGGTAAAAAAAACACAACTTATATACTGAAAACTAAGGAAATAAATTCTGATTATTTTGATACTTTAGGAAAAAAATATATCAATCATTTGTGATGTATAGGAATAAATCGAACCTCAATCCGATGCACGATGTCATCGGTATGACTCCAAATGTGTCTTATTATTTAAAATTGACATTAATTAAAGTAAAAAAACACAATTGACACAGGCGTTTGATGCCCCAGATTCCATGGCGGCAGCGACGACCCCTCCCCATTAGGGGGAGGGGCTAGTTTCTTCTTCTGGGGATGCTGTTCTCAGGAGGCGCACTTTCTTCCCTGGAATTGAGGTTGATCCGAAGGTGCCTGGCGTCTGTAATGGTCATCCTGTTGTCCCGATTTCATCCAAGGAATTCTATGAAGCTTCGTCGCTTCTTTCCATAGCCTTGGTTGCAAAGTTCACTCGTCGTCGGCCTCCGGTTGAGGTTTTCGAGAGGTACATGAATCAGGATTGGGGTTTAGGCCGTCGTTCGGTTGTCGGTCTCCTCGGGCCGCGTCAAATCCTTGTTTGTCTCGCTGATGAAGACGACCTGGCGTTGGCCTGTTCTCGAGCTAGCAGGTCCTTTAGAGGGTTACCGTTCCATCTTAATCGCTGGATGTTCGATTTGAACATGAATCAGGACTCTTCCTCTTCGACGATATGGATTCAAATTCCGGGGTTGCCGCTTCTCTTTCAGAATCCATCCCTCCTCCATTCAATAGGTAACTCCTTGGGTCGCTTCCTCTGTACGGATTGGAAAACGGATGCAGTTGTGCACCCGATTGTTGCGAGAATCTGTGTGGAAGTGGAGCTCTCCCATCCTCCACACGACAAGGTTTGGATTGTGATCGAGGGGCAATACAGGTACGTACAAAGTGTGTTCTACGAATCTTGGTCTTCATTTTTCTCTTTCTTCCATAGACAGGGCCACCGTCTGGAGGAGTTCCACAAAAGGGCTTCGGCTGTGGTGGTTGATACTTCTGCGGTGGATAAGGGTGTCTCAGTGCATGTCGAGGGTGATGGGTTAGGCTCTGGCCATAGTTCTGAGCCTGCTGTGTACAACCTAAGGTCTATTGAGACACTTTAGGCGGATCAGGAGCAGGGGCCACCTTGTCAACCTGGGGTGGGGTTGCGCCGTGTTACCATTGATTCGACGGTGGATCCGTCTAGCTCAGGGAGGGTGAGGTATGCCGATTCTATATTGAAGGAGGCATCTAGGGTCTCAGAGCCTCAGGTGGAGGCTGTGTTTGATCATCTCAGGATGGACTTAGGTGTAGTCCAGGTGGCCAGTAGCATGGGGAAGGAGGGTCTAGACCATGCAGATGTGGCTTTGGCGAGGACCTCTCTGCCTCCAGGTGAATGCAGGGGTTGGGAGGATCAGAATCCCCATCCTCAGTATATGGGCAGGGGTTTCGATCAACCATCTTTTCAGGATGGGTTTGGGGTTGGGGAAGCTTGTGTCAGGGAGAAGGAAGGGGGAAATGGGGTTGGTCCTGCCTTGGGTAACACCCCTGGTCAACTGAATGGAATTGGGGTGGAGGTGCAGGCTCAGACCAACCTTGGAGACCCAGAGGGTTCGAGTTATGGCATCCTTCCAGAGCTTGTATCTCCAACCTGGAATCCAATTGTTTTGAGAAACAGGTTTGCAGAATTGGATGAGGTGGATTCTAGAGTTGAATCTTCTGCTCTGGTTTTGGATGATAAAGATAACAGGAGGAACACTGGTGGCCTCTTGTTGGAAGGTCAGATCAGGGGGCATGTTCTCCCAGAGTGTGATGATGGTGGGGGGGAAGCAGAACTTGATGTGATATGTAGAAGTTTTTCTGAAGCCGAACCCGAGTGAAGGAGTTACAGGAGTAAGAGGAGGAGGAGGGGTAGGAAGGATTACTCCTCCTTAACCCCCCCTATGAGGACCCGGTCAGCTAAGAAGCCAATGGTTGAGGTGTTGGACTGGGAGATCATGTGTCACCTTAACTCACCTGGACAGTATGAAATCTCCTCGGATTTGGTTTTAAGCTCGGAGGATGTGGTGACAGAACATGTGTTATATCTCAATGCCTCAGAAGAGGATGCAACCAAAATGATGGGCCGGAACCTTGAAGTGGAGCTGAATGAAGAGCAGTATGTTTGAGTTGAAAAGCAAGATACGATCGTGGTTGGAGGATTCAATAAGGGGTTGATCAGTCTTAAGGAGTACATGCAGGTTTGGAATAGACTGACCACTGCCTTCTAAGCCATGATAAGGGGGGATCCTCTTTTGCAAGTCTTTAACTTATCCTGGAAACTGTTTAGGGACACAGTATCTGGTAGAATTCAACTTTTTTTCAATGATTCTGTTTATACTCTCACTAACTAATGCTTTGTCAAGTTACCGCTCTTGTTGTGTGTGGAATGTTGGAGGGCCAGATCGGCTCGGATGGGCTAGAGCACGCTGCTCCATCCTTGGCAGGTCATTTGGGAGGTGGCTGATCGGAGGGATGGCTTTCCATCAGGAGGGACCATGCTTGCATGGGATCGCTGAGTGGTCCTCCCTCGGAGTGAGCAGTGCTGTTTTTGCTTGGATGAGGTGATTTATGGTTTTTGCTTATTGCTGTTTGGGTTTGTTGAAACTTTTGGTTTCTCACTTTTTCCTCAAAAGTGTCCTTATTAATAAAAAATAATTTTCAGTCAGTCAGTCAGTTGTGACTTTTAGGAATCAACTCCTCCTTAATCCAACGAACATTGTGACCGATATGACTAAAAGTGTTTGCTATCCATTTAAAATTGACATTTTAACTCAAAATGTGTCACTCACTGAAAACCAAGAAAATTCACTCTGATTGTATTACAAATTAAGGAAAATTATTTTATGTCCTTTGTGTTGGGCATGAAGTAGTATCACTTCAAACTGACACACAATGAGACCGGTATGACTCAAATTTCTTGTTTTCAGTTTGAAATGACATTTTAGTAAAAAAACAGAAATGACATACTGAAAACTGAGGAAATTCATTCTGATTTTTTTGATACTTTAGTAAAATGATCTATCAATCATTTGTGTTGTTTATTAATCAACCTAACCTCAATCCGATGCATGATGTCACCTGTATGACTCCAAATGTGTCTTGTTATTTAAAATCGACATTAATTCAAGTAAAAAAACACAACTGACATATTAAAAACCAATAAAATGCATTTAGATTGTTTTGATATTTTAGGAAAATGATCCATGAGTCATTTTTGATGTGTAGGAATCAACCCCACCTCAATCCCACGAATGGTGTGACTTGTATGACTAAAAGTGTCCACTATCAGTTTAAAATTGACATTTTAACTCAAAATGTGTTACTTACTAAAAACCAAATAAACATACTCTGATTGTATTCTAAATTAATGACAACAATTATTAAGTCTTTTATGATGTGTATGAAGTAGTATCATATCAAACCGATGCACAATGAAACTAGTTTGACTCAAATTGCATGTTTTTGGTTTGAAATGAAATTTTAGTAAAAAATACAACTAACATACTGAAAACCAAGGAAATGCATTCTGATTATTTTGATACTTTAGGAAAATGATCCCCCAATCATTTGTGACATTTGAAATCAACCTAACCTCAATACGATGCACGATATGACCAGTATAACTCCAAATGTGTCATTTTTATTAAAAATTGACATTTTTTAATGTATTCTTCACATTAATGTTTAATTTATTTATTTATTGTATTAATAACATAATATTTGTTTTCTTATATAGGTGGAACCTTTTTTTTCGAGTTGGGATGATTTCTTAGTGACTATTACCATCGGAAGGCATTTTTAGAGGGGACCACAGACATCAAAAGAGAAAACATTAATGTTTTTAACTGTTTGTTGGATAATTGTAAATGTAATTTTATAAAACATTATTCAAAATGCATATAGAAGTGTTTTTTTATTATATACCATGAGTGAATATTTTTGTATTAATGATGTCAATTAAATGTATATAGCATTGTTTTCCAAACCTTTGTGTGCACTGCTTGTTTTTTCATCATTTGTATCATGTATGTGGTTCTTTTGTATATGGGTGGTTATTTTTGAGTAGGTTTTTGCTGGTTTGTGTAGGTTATTTTTGTTGGTTTGGTGTTGTTTATTTTTTTTAGGTTAGCTGGTTGTGCTGTTATATAAACCACACACCCAGGAAGGGAAGCCTTTATTAGTGCTTCAAATAGAACTAATAAAGGAATACTTTATCTACGCTAATTGAAGTGTTGATAAATGGGGACTTTATTAGCACTATTTGTAGCACTATTAAATGGGGACTTTATCAGTGCTATTTAAAGCACTGATAAATGGGGACTTTATCAGTGCTTCAAATAACACTGATAAAGGGGAACCTTTATCCGTGCTTTTTGGAGCGTTGATAAATGACCCCCTTTATCAGTGATTTTTTAGCACTAATAAAGGGGACCCCCCTTTAATAGCATCTCTATTATCAGTGATTTTTAGCGCTAATAAAAGCCTTTTTTAGTGCTGATAAAAGCCTATTTTGTGGTAGTGAGGTTGGCATAAAAACCTTATACAGTTTCCTAATGGAACTAGGTATGGTTATATATTCACATCTCATCCCACTACATTATCTATAAAGGTAGGGTTCATCGATCTCATCTCACAATGTACCATGACACAAAAATCTCAAGTACAGGAGACCCAACACCATCATATCTTCTTTACTCAACAACAATATTCCACTATAGATTATACCAAAGTCTATACAATATTCTTGTAGTGGTAATTCATGCAAAAACAAGAATATTTTCATTAATTATAGGGACCACCAACCTCCATATTTACGTTAGATACTGGATCATACTCCAGCAGACCTCATCCAATCTCATCCATGCGGCATCCGAGTCTGTATCAACTCAAAAAATTTTCATCACCTCACATAACATTAATAACTACATATAAATAATTATAATTATATATTTAATTTTAAAAAATGGACATAAATGATAGAAAACACACCGGGCACTACTATCACAATGAACACATGTCCAACACCCCTTATATGTTCTATAGAGAACTATCGACACTATACTAGAAAAAAAACCCTATGATATAACACTCATTTATCCATCAATATAATCCAATTTTGGAAAAAACCAAAAATAAAATTATTCAGTGTCTTAATTTCCCTGAAACTACTTCCATGTGTGTGAAGTCATCAAATTGTGTCCTCCTATACCCATTATAGACAAAAAACCCATCACAATGGTGGAAAAATAACCATTATTAGATTAAATCATCACTAAAACCTATCCAAAATTGAGTAAATTAGTGTATAGAGAGATAATGACAATACAGAAGAAGATGAGGGAGAATATCACTTGAAATCACCACTCGACCATTGAGGGGCGATGAGGTTGGGGTCGGGATTGGCGGCGAGGCGCGGTGAGGGACGATGAGGTGAGGTGTGGTGAGGTATGAAGAGGAACAATGAGGCAAGGCACAGTGAGGTGCGATGAGTGGCAGTGATGGGTGGCGACGGGCGGCGACGAGGCTAGGGATTTGGGGAGTCGGTGGGGTGGGGTGGGGGGGTGGGGGGTGTTGGGGGGGGGGGGTGTTAGGGGAGGGGGAAAGTGTCGCATTTGTTAATTTTTTTAACCATTTAGCGATGGTTTATATAAATCTTCCGTGAAATTATATTAATAAAATAGCGGTGGTTTTGTAAACTGCCGCTAAAAAACAGCCGCTAAACCCTACGTTTGGTGTATTGTAATCAGTTTAAAAAATTGAGAAATTTTATTCTAAAATAACTTTGAAACCTTATAAATATTCACATGTAGTTCCTTTCCCTCAAGATATCATTAAACCCAAAAATCCAATAAACCATGAAATAATGTTTCATGACATTTTTATAAAATTTGAGTTCAATATTCAACTGTTATATGAATTAAAATAGATTTCAAAATATGATTTTTAGGAAAATTTATAAAAACATGAGAAATATGAAAATATTTGGAAAATTTTCTCATTATTATATTTTTATCATATATAAATATCATATTATTTCTATAGTTTTCATTTCAAATAATAAATTTTATAATTAAATAAGAACTTATACAGAAACTCCCATTATCAATGCTCAAAATGGGCTTTGCGAGCACTAAAAAAAGGATGACGTACTAAGTAATGATAAATACAACCACTTTTATTAGTGAAAAAATCATTGATAAAGTCCCCCTTTATCAGCGTTAAAAAATCATTTATAAAGTCCTCATTTATGAGAGTTTTTTAGTAATGATAAACACAACCTTTATCAGTGTTTTTCTAGCCCTAATAAAGGGGGTCTTTATCAGTGTTAAAAAAAAGAACTGATGAAACTAGAAAAATATATTTTTGAAAATTATTTAGGTACTTCTCTCATGCCCCCATGTCAATGCTCACACCTCTTTGTTATCTATGGTTCTCTAGCCCACCCTCATACTCACACATGATGACTACCCCCCTTTGCCAGCTCTTTTGCCCCCTTTTTTCAGGGTTTCATCACCTATATACTCAGCAACACATGCCTAGATTCAAACTTGATATCTCAATGTTCAAATAGAATCCCCTTTCCACTGTTCTATATTATTTTTTCACCACTATAGATCATGCTTTTATTAGCGTGCAAAAAAGGCTTTTATTAGCAGTAAAAAATCATCGACGTTGTAAGCTCCTTTAAAATTCAGTCTCTTTTATCAGTGATATAAAAATCACTGATAAATTCACCTTTCATTATTTCTAAAAAAATTGATAAATGGATCACTTTCAATGATTTTTTATCATCTATAAATTCACACTTTATCAATTTTAAAAAAGGAACCGATAAAACTAGGGTTTATCATTTCTAAATAAATATTTTTTCAACACTACCTCCTACCACCACCTTTATTAGTGCTTACCCCCCACTCACTTGTGATGTCCAATAGGGCTTTATCAGCACCCACCCACTCGCCTTCCCAGCCTACCTTTATAAATTCTCACACCAACCCCTTCTTAGCCACCCACACATTCCTTTGTTTGGATTCGAACCTAGGACCTTCACCCACACGTGCTCATGACCTTACCACTACTCTATATTTATTTCATTTATATTTTATAATATATATATTTATTATAAATATATATTTAGATACATATTTTTTATCCATATATTTATTCATATATTTATATATATTTATATAATTATTTTTAAATAAATTTAGAAAATATGTTTGTGTGTGTTTGTATATTTTTGTGTGTGTCAGTTTATATATATATATACACACACA
This sequence comes from Viscum album, assembly GCA_963277665.1. NCBI lineage: Eukaryota > Viridiplantae > Streptophyta > Magnoliopsida > Santalales > Viscaceae > Viscum > Viscum album. The sequence continues at coordinate 1,972,783,356 of OY728157.1, read as the reverse complement.
AACAAATATATATATATGTGTGTGTGTGTGTGTATTTAAATATATTATATATTAATATTATTTTATATATTATTATAATACATACATAAACATATATGTGTTTATTAATACAGATACACACATAGAAATATATTTATATATAAATAGGCATATTCATATTCATTTATTTTTATTTTAAATAAATGGATAATAATTATTTACATGTGGTTTATATATTTAAAAATATATTTTACATGTAAAAATAGTTAAATATTTATCTATATAATTAATTTTTTATATGTAAATACCTATAAATATGTATGTATATATATATGTGTGTGTGTGTGTGTGTATTTTAATGTATAAATAAAACTATAATATGAAAAAAATTAAAATTTCAACACCATAATATCCAAATTAATTTAATCCCTAAGAATAAATTTAGTCTCCACCGAAAAAAGATAAGAAGAACCTCTTAAATGAAGCTAAAATTCCATCGAATGTTCAAAAATTAGGGTATACCAACAAAAAACTCAATTTTGGAGGCCTTCCAAGATTTTTTTTGTATAAGATAAAATAGAGACTATATAATGACCAAATCCTTTTACCAATATTATTACATAATTTTTAATAAAACATTCAACAAACAAAACCCAAAGATCACGAGTCCTAGTGTCTTTGGAAGACTAGATTTATGATACATCAAAAAAACTAAAACACAACATCTTTATTTTATTATACATAATGAGATCCAAAATAATTTTGAGATCCTAAAACTACATAGGATAACCTGGAGAATACATAAAATAAACAAGTGAACTATAAATCCCAATAAGAGAATAAACATTGTAATAAAGCATAATATGTTATTCAAATGACATAACATAATATCAAAAAATAGAAGGCTCATAAATAATAATATGGGAGAATAACATAAAGAACACGGTATCATAAGATCATGAAAACATAGGAAAGTGGAATAAACATAAAACACTACATAAGAAAAAGTCAAGGGTAACTGCCAAGTCAATGTCACATAGTAGATAGAGTCCCATTGTGGATTAGGTTTACTCCATAATCCCATACATACCATCTCATGAGACAAAAAAAATTACCCAATGAATTGGAAAACTATATGATCAAACCCATCATAACATGTATATTAAAATATTTTACATAAAAGGAAATCAATCACAAGGAATAAACATAAGAATTACCCATAGAAAGAAATGGGTTGCACAATCTTTCCTCATATCATAATCAAAAGTGATTTCATAATGATTATAAATATAAGAAGGAAATAAATATTTTGGACCTTCATATTTGAGTACATAATCACAAGACTCAAAATATGGTGTTCATTTGAAAAAGACATCATGATAAAGGTTAGAGAATTGGGTATATAAATTAACTTTCAAAATGGTGTTTTAAGGAATTAGTTAAAGATTTTGGAGAAAGAGTATGCGATGAATTTTATTTGAAATATAGAGGTAGAAAATAATTATTATAACTAAAATATTAATTTATTTAATGAAATCATGAATAATAACAAATAATTTAAATGAGTATTACATAAAATGATTAATTGATAGAAAATTTCCCCTTAACTAGGTTTGATTTTAAAGAAGGCATTTGAGAAATGAACTTAAGGAATGTATTACCCCATCTAAGGAAGGGATAATAAGATTGGTATATGTGTAGAAGAAATATATACATAATATATAATAATTATATAATATAAAATAGAGATATAGAAAGTGAGTTAGAGAGAGAAATATCATAACTTAAATAAAAAGTGTGGTTTGGAGAGATCTCTTACCTTAGATTCCAGAATTAGTCTACACTTGCACTTAATGTCTTGAATAATAAAATAAAATTCATTAATTTCTTAACATAGAAAATTTTACACATATATTTTATTTATTATAATTTTATTATGTTCATTTATAACCATTTTAATGAGATATAAACTTTAATTTTGTTGTTCTAATAGCATTCATTTCAGGGTTCCAAGGTTGGATCACTTATGGATAATTATTAATGTTATTATAAAATAGGAATAAAACTAAAAAAGTGAAATGAAACGGTATTAAAATATTTACATAAATTGAAATGGTTTCAAATATCCTTTCATGTTTTGACATAGGGGTGATTCATTTAATAAAAACATTAATGTTATTCAGTTCTATCATTTAGGCAGTTTCACTGACCATCCCAAACTATTTTTGTTTTATTGAATATTATGTATATATATTATTTAAAGAACATTAAATAAGTTATAATATACTTATTATCATAATATTTAACCATAATAATATTTTTATGACCAACCTTGAAGGCAGTAATGGAAAATGAAAACTCATCATCTATCACTACTGGAAAATGTACCTATCCCCACGGTTTTCACCAAAACCGTGGGGATAGACCCCCCCTATACCCACGGTTTTGGAAAACCGTGGGTATAGGTGAATTTTCATGACCTATACCCACGGTTTGCCAAAACCGTGGGTATAGGGGGCTCTATCCCCACGGTTTTGGCAAACCGTGGGGATAGGTCCTGAAAAGTCACCTATACCCACGGTTTCCCAAAACCGTGGGTATAGGGGAGTAAATATGTTTTTTTTAAATATTATAATCATTAGTTTATTATTTTTTCTCAATAATACCAATTTTATTAATTATTATGAATATATATAGTAAATGGGGCATTTGAGATTGAAATAGTGTATTATTACATCAAAAATGACTTAAAAATTATTATATTTATCTTATAATGTTAAATACCATATTTTACAGTATTTCTCTATTCACCAAAAATTCAACTATTTTTTTATAAAAATAAAAAAAATCAACCCTAACCATTTTTTATGTTTATATTCCAAAAATAAAAATCCATTTTATGAAAATAATTTTCTAAATATGATAAATTTAATTTTTAGATTAAATCCTCATTTATTCAAAAAATACCAATTTTAATATTATGATCAATTTTCCGACCCTTCCAAAAATTAATTAAGACCTCATAAAATTATATTATCATTATAATAAAAAATATTATTAGTTTATAAACCCATTTTTAGAAAAATAAAATTTCTTTTAAATCATTTTTTTGTTATAAAAAAAATCAAAACACATATATTTTAAAAAAATATAAACACTAATTTTATATTTTTTAAAACATTTATTTACTTGTATCATGTTATAAATATGTCATATTATCATTTTATAAGACACATAAATATTATTTTACATTTCCATAGGTGAGGATACCATTCTAACATTTAGGTTACCATTCCTAATAACTAGATTACTATTCTAATGGTCTTGTTACTATTCTAACAACTAGATTACTATTCCAACAGTCACATTTTTAATGTTCATATGGATTCCATAATTTATATAAATATATCATATTTAATTAATTGTTAATTAAAGTATATTTACTCTCAAATTTATATAAATTTTTTCATTTTCAAAATGCATATTGCATTACTAACATTTTTCTTCATTTCTATAGTGTTGTTTATGAGTGCGATTATTATTGGGGATCGAGCATATCAAAATTTTCCTATTATTATTATATTATTTTTTATTTTTTTCCCACTATAATAATTTCAATTATTATGGTCATTTTTTTCCCTAAATTAAATTTTCAAATTAATATAATAAGATGTTTTTAGTTTCATCATGTGGTGCACATTCTTTATAAAAAAATACTAAATATGATATAATTATAAGAAGAGAAATTCCATTGATAAAATTATGAGTTGTTGCATTCTTACCCCTTAAGAAATTTTACCCTCAAAATTTCATTTTTGTATACTAAGGTGAAAATACATGAGGGTACGTTTGCTTCATGGATTTATATGGTTCCCATGTTTCCTCCTCATACTTATGGTTTCTTTATAGTAATTTGACTAGATGAGTTTTCTTGTTGCATATAAATTTATCTCTATATTCCATGGTCTTCATTGGATGCTTCTTATAAGTGATATCACTTTCTAGATGTACTGCCTCTAATTTTAGTACATGTGAGGGATCTTGTATGTACTTCCTTAAGAGGGATACATGGAATATATCACGTACTTGAGAAAGGCTTGGTGGCAGTTCTAGTTGATAGGCTACAACTCTGATACAATCAATAATATCAAAGGGTTTGATGTACCTGGGACTTATATTTGTCTTCTTTTGAAATCTCATGAATCTCTTCCATGGATATATATATAGGAACACTTTATCTCTAACCTAAAACTCTAGGTCTCATCAATGATTTTCAGTATAACTCTTATTTCAAATTTGAGAAGCTCTAATGTGCTACTGAATGGTCTTAACCCTTTCTAAAATTTCCTAAACCATTTTAGGTCCTACCATATTGTGTTCACCAACTTTATCCCAACACATAGGTGATCTATATATCTTCCAAAAAATGGCTTCATATAGATCCATTTAGATTATTAATTGTAAAATATTATAGTATGAGAACTCTACAAGGGGATATATTGATCTTATCATCCTTTGAAGTCCATTGAGAATGATCTCAACATGTATTCAAGTTTATGGATAGTACAATCATATTGTCCATCTATTTGGGGGAGATAAGGCACACTAAATTTCAATTCAGTGTTTAGAGCATGATGAATACTTTTCCAAAACTTAGAGGTAAATCTTAGATCTCATTCAGATACAATTGATAATGGTGTTCCATGAAGCCTCACCACTTCTTTAATGTATATCCTTGCAAGTTAATATAGTGAGAAGTCATCTACAATTTCCATTAAGTGACCAGTATTTTTAAGGAAATACACCATAATCTATATAACATTATTTCATTTATATATCTTTGGAAGACTAGTGACAAAGTCCACAATTTTTTTCCCATTTCTATGTAGGTATGGGTAATGGTTGCATCATTCACTTGGAATTTTTAATTTCAAACTTTACTTACTAACATAACTATCAATTTCATGTATATTCCATGATTTAATTATTTATATTGTCCCACCAATAGTACTCTTATAGATCTTGATACATCTTTTCACTCACTGGGTGGATTGAGAAGGCCAAGCTATGTGAATCATTCAACAACAACTTCTTTATCTTAATATTTTATAGTTCACATAACCATGAAATAAATCTTACAAATTATTCTTAATCAAATTTAAACTCTAAGGATTTACATTTTATTATATATTCTACCTTCTTCTATATTTCCATATCATCTCTTTAAGTATCCTTTATCTTCTCTAAAAAAGATGGTTGAGAAATCATTTGAGAAAGGAATGATGATGTTGCTTCCTTTATGATTTCTATGTCCATCCTATTCATGTATAATAAGTCTAGATCCTTCAAAATTTTCATCATTGATAAGGTCATAAGATCCTCTCTACTAATAGCATATTACACTTTATTTTCTTTCCCAGGATGGTAGTGGATTGAGAATCCATAATCCTTGAATATCTTTAACCATCTTATATGGTGCATATTAATAGCCTTCTACATGATTATATATTTTAGGCTCTTATGATCCATATATATCTCACACTTCTCCCCATATAGATACTAATTCCATATTATCAATGTGAAGATTACTATAGCCAACTCCAAATCATGCATTGGATAATTCTACTCATGAACATTCCACTACCTTGAGGCATAAGCTATCAATTTATCATTATGAATTAGTACACAACCCAAGCCCTTCTTTAAAGAATCATTGTATATCATGAAAAGTTACCCAATTGAGGGAAACATTAGGAATAGTGAAATGATAAGGCTACTTTTCAATTATTTTAAGCTCAATTCACATTCATCAGTTCAGAAAAACTTTACTCCCTTATGATCTATATTAGTTAGTTGGTTTCACAATCACTAGAAGTTTCTCATAAATCATCAGTAATACCCAGATAGTATAAGGAAATTTTGGACTTAGATTATAGATTTTATTATGGGACACACCTAAATTTCCTTTATCATATAAGGGTGTACATATAACTATTTTATGATGATAACATGCCCCAATATTGATACTTCCTCCATCCAGAACTCACATTGACTGCATCTTACATATATATGTCCCTTTTCAAATTATTTAGCATAGTATTAAAATGCTCATAATTATCCTCCTTTCTTTTAGAGTATATAATAATATCATCTATAAATACTAACATATATATTTTTTAGGTATTATCTAAATATAGTATTCATTAAGTCCATAAATATTATTATAGAATTAGTGAATCTGGAGGGCATCACTATGAACTAATAGTGTCCATATCTTGTTTGAAAGTAAGTATTGGGAATATCTTCATTATTCACCTTTAATTAGTGATATCTTGATTGAAGTTCCATCTTAGAGAAATAATCGACCCCATATAGTTTATCAAACAAGTCATATATCTATGGTAGGGGATACTTATTCTTTGTTGTGATTTGTTGAGATCATGATCATCAATGTAGAGGCACATTTACCCATATTTCTTCTTGACGAAGAGGACCACTGTACCCCAAAATGAATCACTCAGGTGTATAAAACCATTGTATATATTCTATTATATCCGATTCTTAAATTATTTTAAATCAATGGTAGATATTACGTAGGGAGTCTTGGATAAGTGTAGATATCATGGTATAATTTTGATTGAAAACTCAACCTCTCAGTCAAGAGGATGACTAGGAAACACTTCAGGGAATATATCTGTATAATAAATTGTAATGGGAATGTCTTTATAACGTGATTCTATCCTTTTTATTGATCATTTAAGCTATATATTCTTGCTCGTAAGTCAATAATATCCACACTTTACAATAATATTCCAAATGAGATTCATCCTACTCTTTAAACCTATACAGAATCAGAGGATGACTCAGGATGTGAAGAGTGATCTCCCTATACTGATAGTTGATATTGGTTTTATATAAAGATAACCAATTCATGAACAATATAGCATTAAATTCCACTGAAGGAATTATGATAAGATTTTTTGAGAGGTTCAGTCCATGAACATTGGTTGAGGAGTTATATACTTAGGAATCAATAATTTCTCTATTTTTTGTTCTCATAGATAACTCAACCCAAATGTTTTGATGTAATTTTTGAATAGTTATACTAAACTTGAAAGATATGAAATAATTCATATAAATAGAATAAAAAATTATATTCACTATTCTTGAATGAAAAAACAGGGAAACTATCATCACACTGTTGCTAGGATACACCTCAATAGCAGTGGTAGCATATTCCATTCCTTAATCTCCAATACTTTGTGGCTATTTTCATTGACTTCCCCCAAGAAACCTTGGATTAGGGAATTGGTTTACATAATGACCATTTTCTTGGAAATTTAAACACTATACCACATAACGAGTGCTGATCTAAACCTTCTTTTATTCTATAACATTAGTGGGTTTCTTTATCTATCTTTGGAATTGATTTGCCCAATGCCCCTATTTTCTACATTTGAAGCATCTCCATATTCCCTTGAGATAGTCTTATAGATACTTATTATCACATTTTTAACATGTGGGATGTTGTATTTTATTTCTTTCATGATATTTATCTATTGATACTCCCAAATAAAAATCTATTTTATGCCTTTTTATCTCCAAGCCCACAAGACCACTGAGAGTCACCAATATCCATCTCGACTTTAAGGTAATGATATAAAATTTATTCATATCTTTCAAAGTATCAAATTTATAAGGCTTTTTGTAGACTCATATTTAACCACCTAAATAAATAGACCACCTTAATTTTGTTGATGATGAAAAATCCAAAGTTATACCGTGCAAGCCTTGTTAAGTTTTCCTTACATGTCTTGATAAAATCATCTTTATTTTACTTCAATATGAGAAAAAACCCTATCTATTTTATGATGGATAGTTTGGGGAATATATTTATTGAAAAATATTTTCTTTAATCCTTTCCATTTCATGGAATCAATTTCATCTCTGGACTTCGTGTTCTTGATCAGTGTCCACTGCTGATTGACTTACCCTTCCAGATGATAGATAACCATTACAACTTTCTATTGTTATAATAATTAAAGAACATAGAATATATTTTCAATGGAGTTAATCCATTTTGATGTGATGATGGTATCATAAGATCAAATAAAGGTAGGAGGCCTTTTTTTATAAAGGTTTTGACCATGAATTTCTATTTTTTCAGAGAAGGAGGGTGTTCTACATGATTCAAGTTATTATTCATAACTTGATTCAGATGAGCTATTAATTCCATGAAGTTATCATCTCCCACTCCCATAAGGTTAAGAATATAATTAGTTAATCATAATATTTACTATAATGTTGGTTTTTGGTATTGTTACTCCTATTTCCTACTATTAACTAAATATAAAGTAAAAACCTAATGAGAATACTTTAACTAATAAACATATAAAATGGAAACTATGAACTTAGAAGGAATAAATTGTAAATTAAAAGTATATCCTAACTTATGATACTATAGGTTTTAAATTAGGTTATCCATGGTCATTTTATTATTATTTTTTCTAACCTAAAAATCCATTCAAGTACTTTATAATGGTTCATAAAGAGTTTTTGAGTTTTCCAAAGCATATCCTATGAGAGTTTCAAATGAAGTGTGAATCAATGTCATTTTTTCATGTACCATGTGTCAATTGAGTTAATACCCAATGTTATATTTTCAAGGTTATTAATCCTAAGTAAAACTATTCCATAGCCACATCAACTTGTAATATCCTGACATAGATGTAATTTATTGGGAAACACTTTCTATATACCTCACCAAGATTTTAGGATATTATAATTTACTTATAATTATCCCTAGGGTTCTCACTAAAGTATTATATTCCTAAACCCTAAAAAACAGACCTTTAAATATAACGACCCATGACTTTTACACAAGTTATCACATGTTTTTTAATATAAACATTCAATAAGCACACCTCAAAGATCGTGAGACCTAGTGTCTTTGTAAGACTAGGTTCATAGTAAATAAAAAGAAACTAAATAATAATATATTTGTTTTATTCTACATAATTATCTTCTAAATATATTTTTTCTCCTAAAATTAAATACAATAACCTAGATAATATATAAAATAAATGGGTGGTCAATAAATCCCAATAAGGTAATAAACATGGTAACAAAGCATAACATGTGAGTCAAATGGAACAACATGATATCATAAAAGACAAGGATCATGAATAATCACATGGGAGAATAATATAAAGCATATGGTATTATAAGATCATGGAAATATAGGAAATTGGCAGAAACATAAACCATAACATAAGAATAAGTTAAATCTAACCACTAAGACAACATTACATGGTAGACATAGTAATATCATGGATTATGAATAATCCCTAATCCCATAAATACTATTTCATGATACAAAGATATTAACCAATTAACTGTAACACTATCTTGGAGTATCCATAATAACATTTACATGCTTTTGTGTTCCACAAAAGTAAATCAATCATAAGGCATATACATAATAATTCCCCATGGAAAGAAATGAGTTTTATAATCTTTCCTCATATCATAATCAATGGATATTTCATAAAGATTACAAACAGAAGATGGAATTAAATATTTTTTATGTTCATATCTAGGTACATAATAATAGGTCTCAAAATATGGTGTTCATTTGAAAATAATATCATGATAAAGTGTATAAAATTAGGTATAGAAATGAAATTTAAAAATGGTGTTTTAAGGAATCAGTTAAAGAATTTTAGAGAAAGAGTAAGTATGGAATTTTATTTGAAAAACATAGGTAAAATAGAATTGTTGTTCCCAATATATTCATTTATTTAATGAAATAATGAATGGTAATAAATAATTTAAATGGGTTTTATATAAAAGGATTAAGGGATAGAAAATTTCCCCTTAATCGGGTTTGATTTTAAAGAAGGCATTTTATAAACGAACTTAAGGAATGTATTACCCCATAAAAGGAAGGGTGAATAATCTAGGTATATATTTAGGATATTTATATATACATAATTTATAAGAATTACATGACATAAAATACAGATAAATTGATTTAGATAGAAAAAGTACATAACCAAAATAAAAAGGGTGGTCCAGAGAGATCCCTTACCTTATGTTACAGAATCATTATTCACTTACACTTAATGTCATGAATAATCAAATCGAATTAATCAATTAATTAATTAAGAGAAGTTTCATATATATTTAATTTATTATAATTTTATTATGTTCATTTATAACCATTTCAATGAGATATAATTTTCAATTTTGTTGTTCCATGAGTGTTTGTTTCATGGTTCCAAGGTCAGATCACTTGTGGATAATTATTGATGTTCATGTAAAACATGAATATAAATCTATAAGAAAAATAAAATTGTATTCTTGTAATTATAGAAATATATATGGTTCCAAATATCCTTTTATGTTTCATCATATGTATGATTCATTTAGTAAATTTTTTAATGTTATATGGTCAGTTCATTTAGGTGGTTTCACCAACCACCCCAAACTAGTTTCATTTTATTTAATATTATATCTATATATTATTTAATAAAAATTAAATAAGTTATTATATACTTATTATTATATTATTTAACCATAATAATATTTTTATAACCAGTCTTACAGTAATGGAAAATGAAAACTCATTGTCCACAGAGGTGGTGAATCCACATAATATGGAAAATGGTTTAGTTTTTTGAATAAGAGGATAAGATAAGAGGATAGATGGTAGATATTACATCATAAATATAAAATTATAGTATATATATGATAATTTATTTTTCATGTAGTGTTGGGAGGATGGATGTGAGGAGATGGTAAAAGAAGAAAATAATTTAAAATAGGTAGTTTGATAATATTACCTCTTGAATATTGTCTCTTGAAATACACTACTTTGGTTTTTACCTTTGGTGATACCATCACAATGAAGACATGGGGAATAGGTATAGTAAGGTAATTGGATATAAATCAGGCAATCTCCAAGGCTTAGAGGGTGTGAGGAGGAGGGGTGGTATTTATAAGGGGAGGAGAGGAGTGTTTTTGAATATTATAATAATTACTTTATTATTTTTTTCTCAAGACTACCAATATTTTTGATTATTATGAATATATATAGTAAATGGTGTATTTTATTTTTAACTAGTGGGTTCTTACATCATTCATGACTCAAAAATTCATGTATTTAGCTTATAAAGTTGAATACCATATTTTATTGTATTTCATTATTCATGAAAAATTCAACTATTTTTAGAAAAATACCAAAAAATCAACCCAACCATTGTTTAATATATAGATTTAAAAAAATAAATCCATTTTATGTAAATAGTTTTCTAAATATGAGAAATTTAATTTTAAGTTAAAATCCTCATTTATTCAAAAAATACCAATTTTAATATTATGATCAATTTTACGACCCTTTGAAAAATCACTTAAGGTCTCATAAAATTATATTATCATTATAATAAAAAATAATATTAATTTATAAACCCATTTTGTGAAAATTAACCTTCTTTTAAATCATTATATTTTTTTTAATAAAAATGAAAATAAAACATATATGTTTTACAAAAATATGAACACTTATTTTATAATTTTTAAAACATTTATTTACTGGTATAATTATATAAATATGTCATATTCTAATTTTATAAGATAAATAAATATTATTTTACACTTCCAAAGGTGTGGATACTATTCTAATGGTTAGGTAACTATTCCTAATGATCATATTACTATTCCAATGACCAAGTTCCTATTCCAACTCCCATATTACTATTACAATGTTCAGACTTATAATAGTCATATTGGTTCTCTTCTATATACAAATACCTATTATTTCATTAATTATTCCTTAATTTATACTCTCTCTCAAATATATATATATATATATATATATTCATTTTAAAAATTCATATTTCATTACAAACATTCTTCTTTATTTCTATAATGTTGTTCATGGGTGTGATTATTTTGGGGGGATCGAGAAGATCCAAATTTTCCTATTATTGTTATCTTATATTCTATTTTCCCATTTTAATACTTTTATTTTTTTATGAAAATTTTTATTCTCTAAATGTAATGTTCAAATTAATATAATAAAATGTTATCAATTTCATTATGCGGTGCATGTTCTTTATACTACATTACTAACTATGACATAATTACAAGAAGATAAATTTCATTGAAAAAATTCTGGGTTATTATAGACTAGGGACCTCCCGAGTCCATATGGAATAGATCTCTTCACAAGATTTGATTTAACATATCATGAAACCCAAATAGACACCATGATAAAAAGTTATGGTTGTTTGAAGTTAAATTAATATTTTCAACTTATCTTAAGCGATTGATTATTTTACTAATTTTTTTAATATAAAATTGTTTTTAAGGAAAATGATCAATTAAATAGATTAATAATTATTCATTTCAATAGAACAAGGCCATATAAGAAAATCATAAAGTCATTCCTAAGTGTCTGATCAACTATATGACTTTCCAAATGATGAGAAACCCATTTCCCTTATTTTATAACAAAGGGGAAAATAATAGAGGAAAATTAATCCATCATAGATCTAATAATATTCATAATTAATACAAACACCTACAAACCTTCATCCTATTTAAAAATATAATCATTAATAACCTAGAAATATGACTCGAGAATAACTTACTTCTAACTATACTTAGAAGAAAAATCTAAACCCAATATAATAGAACGAGCATCAATAATTGAAGGACCCCAATTAGAGACAAAATATTTATGGAGGTTTGTAATAAATTATTAATGAATATTAATTTTTAATTATTCTATAAACCTTTTTCACTAAATATATTATATATTAAGTATAAATACATATTTAGTATTATATAAATCATATATAATAAAATATATTATATTTATATGAATATAAATGTATTTATATATTAAAAAACATTTTTTTTATAATATGTAATTTTTTATGAAGGGTAACCTTTATGAGATCTAAAAAAGAACTGATAAATATTCCCTTTATCCATGCTAAAGAATGTAACACCACACAAATCTAAAGTAGGAATATTATATTCAATAATGTGTATGAAACACAACACGAAGAACATAAGGGAATATAACATCCCAAAAATTTATAACATATTTTATATTTTAAATAAATTCAATATATTCTATATCTTACAATTCAAATGATACCAATTTAGCATGCGACATACATAACAATGAGTTTCTTCAATGCCTTACGTTACACACAAGACAAAGTTTTACCAAACAATAATATATTATTAAAATATTATTATTTAATATAATAATAAATAAAATGGATATTGTGAATAATATTAACTAAATTATGAAAATATATGGCTTACCCAAATATAATATGAACTCATTAGTTACAAATTAATTAGAAATGAATATAAGAACCAATTAAATATAAAAAGAATATTTATATAGAAAACAATGATCACAAAGCTATTTTATCGTAATAAATTAAATTAATTACAATTAGTGAGTAATATTATGTAATATATATATATATTTATATATTATATTAAATATAATATTTTTTATATTCATCCAATAGATTTTATAAGCATAAGATAAGAAAAAGACCCAATTTTACGCACAAAAACCTATATTTTTATTATGGTATTTTTACCGCATTTTAATAGAGAACCTATTTTAAATTAAATTTTTGGAAATTTTTTGTATTATATATATAAAAATAAACTTCATATTTGAGATAAAATCATAAAAATTGTGTTAGGGTGAATTTTTGGTATTTTTCTATGAAGTTTTATTTTTTAATGAATTGTGAAAAATTCTGAATTTTAGTTCAAAATTATTTTTTCATATGATTTATTTATATGTTTAAATCATATTTTAATTTGTTTAATTTGATCATATTTTTATCAATTAATCCAATTTATGTTATTGGAATCAATTTCACTTTGAAACAGACTATAAAAACATAGAAAACTTTTTAACCTTTTTACTTTAATAACCCGCATTGTCGTCCCGTTTATGGGATTAAATTTAAATTAATTTCTACCTATTATGTGATTAAAATTTGAAAAAATAGATTAAATATTTGTATTAATCATAATTTATAATTTCTAATAAGTTTAATATAGTTTTTGACCAAAAATATTAGTGAAAGTAATTAAAATTAATTACAATGATTAAGGTAAAATTAAACTTAATAAGGGACTAAACCTTAATATTAAGAGAAAAAATGACCTATAAACCTATAAAAGATCAATTTTATATAATATTTAGGAATTATACCCACTTTTATTGAAATTGGACCATTATGGGATCCACTAGCAATGTGAAAAACATGTATGAAATTCCTTTGTTAAAATTTTACAAGAGTGACACTCCTCCACTATAAAAGGCCTGCTCTCCTCCCACTTCCTCACACCTCTCAATCCACTTTGGATAAACAAATATATACCCAAATATCTCATAAAAATTTCTCTCCTAATCCTAGAATCCTCAACTTTATAATAAATCAATTCAATTAAACCCTTTGGTGCAAACCAAAAGAAGTTACCCGATTAAGAGGTAACATCTTTCCTTAAGCTCTTTAGTTTTATTTACATTATACACCCTTAAAATATTCTTATTACATTATTATATAAAAAAATAGTATAAAAAATATACTAGGATGTTTTTATGTTAAGGGTTTTACCTACACTTACACACACTCCCATCTAATGGATAATGAATATACTGTTTACGTGTACGGTGAACTACCGCCTCACGAAATGTTGATTGTTCATTCTTCATTTAATTCCTATAATGGTGGTAATTATGATAGATAATATGATATATATGATACTTATTATGTATTTATTCTTATTTAATTCTTTTATAACACATAGTTCTATACTTTCCATTTTGTGTAAATATGATAACATCGTTTGTGGAAGTGTGAACTACCACCAACTAAAAGCGACGTGATTCGATCACACAATACATTGAATGCATAAAGAATGATTATAATTAAAAACATGAGACATAAAAAACATATATATGATATTAATGACATAATTAAATTTCTGGAAAAATAATATATAAATATCATTTTCTTTATTACCCTTTCACACACTAAAAGTGATAATGCTAGTCGTGGACATGTGGACTACCACATCCTCGACACGATGTGATTCATTTTACATCACAAGAATTATATATATAAATATATATGATTAAATAACATGTTATTTATGATATAATTATCATTATTTAAAGATATTTTTTTACTTACCTATTTTCCATAATGATTATTGAAAAATGGGAACATTACTTATACATACATACGACCTACCGTCTCCATGATTATAACATTGATTCATTTTTCATAACCATATTTAATGATTGATTTTAAAATTATAATTGATGTATAAATATGATATTTATGTCATTATTATTATTATTCTATATATTTTTTATAATTTCCTCTTTGTCCATAATTGACCTACCAAATTTGTTTTTGACATATAAACCGAATTTGATCCAAACAACCAATGAAAACATAATTGTTTAATTTGTTGTATACAACATAGTAATAAGTGAAATAAAATTTATAATAAACACGAAAAATATTATAAATAAAGTAAATAATTAATATATGTTTGTTATTCAAGAATATAAATACACACGAGACAAGTCAAATTCATGGTAAGGTATTTTGTCTCTATTTACATCCCATTGAGCCTTATTTTTTGTTATTCACCTAATTTATTTTATACGGTGTATATATTTACCTTTGACATTTTATATCATGAAAATATTTATTCTCATGATATTTTAAGTTTTATTTAATGTTATTACTTCATGGTTATTATGATTCAAATGTTTCAAAGTGGTATGAGACACTTTGTAATGTTTAAAGATTATTATCCTTGAGAAAGTTTTTCATGATTATCTTTGAAATCTTACTTTTGTGATTTTTAACATTATCTTGAAACAATCACTTTATTGTTGTGCACCTAATTTATTATATATGGTGTACATACTTCCAATTTGGCATATAATATCTTTATTCATTTATTCTTCATGAAATTTTGAGTTTCTACTTGAATTATTTCATTTAAGGGGATTTGAGTTAAAAGTTACCAAGTGGAAAATAATTTCATAACCCAATTTATTTTCACTGGATTATATTAATTCTTCATTGTCATTAATATCCTATGATTATTTGTGTAATTTATTTGGATATCAATTGATTTATTTCCTCTCATATATGTGTATTACAATTGATACACATAATATACTCATTGATTGATTCTCACTCCATCATTATAACCTTTTCAAGGTTTTACTTTACAATCTTATTTTGTTCAAGATTGTTTACACTTGAATTTCCATCAAAAGAAATTATTTGATCACTGTATGATAAAACCTTTAATTTAATTCTCATATGGTTATTTATGACCTTTATTAAGTAATAGTACAATTTTCCCACTCTTTGGTACTCAAAATGTTTTAAAAAATGTTTTTAAAAAAACCCTACTTTATTTCTTTCTTTATTCAGAGAACTTGTTTTCTTCTAAAAACCTCATTTTCTAAATTGGTTTTCAAATTTTTTAACACGATTTAGTAAATGTATTTTTACCATTTTTTTCTTTTACCAATGTTTTCAACGGAATTTTCTC
Source organism: Viscum album (assembly GCA_963277665.1). NCBI lineage: Eukaryota > Viridiplantae > Streptophyta > Magnoliopsida > Santalales > Viscaceae > Viscum > Viscum album. The sequence goes on along the minus strand of OY728157.1, from coordinate 1,972,766,742 downwards.
ATCACTTTCTGAATAAGGCATTTTTTCTATCCTTTTTACTGCGCAAAAGGAATGTTCTTTTTTAACTAGTATGGAAAGTATAAATTTAATCACCGTCATTTCTTTGAGGTTTCCTTTGCATGTTTAAAATGTTACTTCTTAAATAAAATGTTTTCAAAAGTTATTTTCAAAGAAAAGGTTTTTCAAAATGTTTTAAAAAAAGTATATTTTCCTCAAGAATGTTTTTAAGATATATTTTTATTTCTATTTATCAATGACAACAACCATTTATTTTACTCTACTTGGGATATATTTTATTAATACCATCCTTATTCTTACTCTAGATGGTTTATGATTTATTTGGATAAGGTTAGCATTCACATTCACTTCCTTGGTTTATTTTTCAGTCCCCTTGAATTATTCAATCTTCGATGATCATTGAATATTGAATTTCCCCTAAATTATCCATTTCATTTATCATCGATATCCCTACTACCTAAACTATATACCATTTTACATACGGTGACTAATTTTATAGTTATTTGATTATTTATGGAAATATTGATAATTATGTATTCTTTATTCAGTATGGATATATAATAAGGCATATTATTTATTTCAACTATTCTATATGGTGAATGCTTTTGGCAGGAAATAAAAAGCGGATCTAGAATTTTTATATCCCCTAGATGCATTGACAGGTTCCTATGAGACAAATAAGCTGTGAAAATTAAACAGGTTTCTATATATAGTTTTAAACCATCTTATGAAATGTCTTGATGGTATAGATTTTCATGTGCCTCATACATGATGTACATTAAGAAATAATTTCCCTCATTTATTTTTAGTTATTGTTCATCCATGAGATTTTGTGTCGATATATCTATGGATACATTTAATTTTTAGTTTATTGAATAAATGTCATGTGTTTCAGTTTCTTACCTTTCAATATATATTTTTACTTATCTAGTTATTTTAATTGAATGTGTTTCTAGTTATTAACTTTTCATATTCATTATGCACTTCCTTATCAGTTTTTTGATTACATGGTATGTGTGTTCAGTTATTTACCATGACATAATTATTATTCTAATTAATTCATTATTGATTTCACTATACTTTACCCTTATTGATCATTTTATATCACCATTATTTTGTTTACTTTCCCCAAGAATATAATAAGTAAGAAATATATTAAAGGATATACTATATTGAATAAAGTTATCCTCAAAGTTATTTATTTAGAAAGAAAAAAATTATATTGTAAGTAGTGTATTCATTTGTAATACAATACTTATATATGTATCTAGTTTACCAAGACTACTAAAATATTTGGTTCTTTAGGATTTGATTCCTTGTAATCATTCCAATGTATTGATAACATACACCATCTTTGGGCTTTCTTGGGTTGGGTCACTATAGTTGGTATCAAAAGAAGTTTATTAGAAACCTTGGGAACTAGATTTAGAAAAATTTAGGTTAGAGAACATAAACATAAGATATAATTCGAGGATAGGTGTATAAAAAAATCCTAGAATTTTGGTTAGATAGATATTATATGGGTATTATAGAAATACATCCCCGTATGGTTACTAAAAGTGGGTGTGGTTCTGGAACAAATGTACCTAAAAGTAACAACTCTAAAAAGGTGTGTTGGTCCTGACTCAACGTAACCTAGTAAAAAACAACGTGCCTTATTGCACAATTGGTTTGACACTCCTAGGGGATATGCTTAGGATAATTCACACTTTATTTACCAACCATTATGAATTATTTTGACAATGAATAACCTAGGTTAAAACTAAGGCGTTTTAGATTTAAGATAACATGTCATGATTTAGAAATCCTATAAATGATATTATAGATAAACTATAGACCAAGGAAGGAACTATGTGGAAATAAATGGATGAATTATTTATGTATTAGGGTTTTATTTAAAACCCTTTTTAAAAGGATATTTAGTTATTAACTTTATTTCAAGGATTCCCATCATATTGTTTTTGGAAATTATATTAATATAGTTTTAAAAAAGGACAACCTATAAGCCGAGTGACAACCAATTAAATCTAGAAAGGTCATAGGACTTGAACCCATGACCAAAGGATGATAAGGGTTTCACGCCAACCACTGACCTATGAAATTTTTTAGTTAAGAAGTTATTTTTTTTAGTTGAATAGTTTGATGAATAAATATTAATTATGAATTGGTAATGTACCTTTTTAGATTTAGAGATTAATGTCCATACCATATTAGTTTTGGAGAATAGTTAGAGACTTATAGTTGGAATTTTCACTCTTTTATGGGCCTCAATATCACTTAAAAATGTATTTTAGTGCTCCAGGAATCAGTATTAATTTTTTAATGAATTTTAAAATTCATCAAATCACAACCAAATGTTGAAATTCTATTTATAGAAATATATCAAGTAAGTATACATAGGAAGTAAAATAATTCCTCAACATCAGGAAGAGTATCTTCAAACAAAATATTTGTCCTAATACCTTAATTTTTGTTTAACCTACGACCTTCTAAATCATCATAGATTTATGGATTTGAGGCCCTCAAATTTCCATTGGTAATTCACTTTTTTATAATTGATAACCTCAATAAATCCCTATAAATATTTATCCTTTTCCTCCAAGTACATATCTCTACATTCCACTAATGTTCTCCTACTTAGATACCTAGTCATATGTTAGTCCATGTGACCTTTTTACTTAACATTATCTCTTTTCTATAGAATGTTTTGCAAAACCTTATCACAATTTGGGATTTTAAACATTGGAAATATCAAACAATACATTACCAATATCGAGTTTAAATTGAAAGTAAGTAATTTAATTAAGGTGGGGAGAATGTAACACCTTGAAAATATAAAGTAGGAATATTTTATTCGATAGCGTGTATGACACACAATACCTAGAATATAAGGGAATATAATATCCCAATAATTTATAATATATTTATTATTTTAAATAAATTCAATATATTCTCTATCTTGTGATGAACATGATACTGAGTTAGCGTGTGACATACATAATATTTATGACCATATTTAGACCATATCCCCACTTTTCTTGAAATTGGACCATTATGGAATCCACTTACAACGTGAAAAACATGTATGGAATTCCTTTTTCAAAATATTACAAGAGTGCCACTCTTGCTCCATTATAAAAAGGCCTCCTCTCCTCCCACTTCCTCACATCTCTCAAGACACTTTGGATCAAAAAAGATTCATCCAAATAGATATTCAAGAGCCCTCCCCTCATCCTAGAGGTCTCACATTGGACATAAATAAATCCAAGAAATCCATTTGGTGCAAACCAAAAGGAGTTACTTGATTAATAGGTAACATCTTTCCTTAAGATATTTACTTTTATTTCCATTATTCACTCCCTAAACTATTAATATTCTATGATTATATAAAAACAAAGTGTCATAAATATACTAGGATTTTTTTATGTTAATTTTTTGACTTAAAATTATACACAATCCTATCTAATGGGTAACAAACATACTGTTTACATGTATAGTGAACTACCACCTCACGAAATGATGATGTTTGTTCTTCCTTTACCACCTCTCATAGTGGTCATTATGATGTAAACTATATTTATATATGATATATATTATATTTATTATGTATTTATTCTTTTTTAATTATTTTATAACACATACCTCTATACTTTCCATTTTGTGTAAATATGACAACAATATTTTTGGAAGTGTGGACTACCGCCTCCTAAAAACGTTGTGATTTGATCACACGATACATGAAATGTATAAAGTATGATTATAATTAAAAATATGAGACATAAAAAAAAATGATATTAATTACATAATTACCTTTTTGGAAATATAATATATATATATATATATTTATATATATTATTTTCTTTAATACCCTTTTAACCACTAAAAAGTGAAAATTTCGGACACGAACGTGTGGACTACCACCTCCTCAACATGATGTAATTACTTTTTCACCACAAGAATTATATATATAAAAACATATGATTAAATAAAATGGTATTTATTATATAATTTTCATCTTATAAATATACGGTGTTACTTACCTTCTTTCCATAGCGATCATTAAAAAATGGGAACATTACTCATGTGTACGTACGACCTACCATCTCCATGATTGTAACATTGATTAATTTTTCATAACTATATTTAAGGATTGATTTTAAAAGTATAATTTATGTACAAGTATAAAAATTATGTCATGATTATTATTATGTATATGTTATATAATTACCCCTTTATCCATAGTTGACCTACCAAAGTAGTTTTTTACACATAAACTAAATTTGGTCAAAAAAACTAACGTAAAAATAATTGTTTAAGTAGTTGTATACAACATAGTAATTAGTAAAATAAAATTTATGATAATAATGAAAAAGATTATAAAGAAATTAAACAATTAACATAAGTTTTTTATTCAAGAATATAAAGACACATGATACAAGTTAGATGCAATTTAATGGATTTCGTCTCAATTTACATTCTATTGATAATTATTTGTTGTTATGCACCTAGTTTATTTTATATGATGTATATATTTCTATTTGACATGTTATATAATGAAACTATTTATTATCATGATATTATAAGTTTCATTTAATGTTATTACTTCATGGATATTATGTTTCAAATGTTTCAAAGTGGTATGGGACACTTTGGAATGTTTACATATTATTCCTCAAGAACATTTTTAATGATTATCTTCGCAATCTCACTTACTTTTGTAATTGTTAACTTTATATTGAAACAATATATATTTTTGTGCACTTAATTTCTTATATATGGTGTAAATACTTACAATTTAATATATAATATCTTGATTCATTCATTATTCATGATATTTTGAGTTTCAACTTGAATTATTTCATTTAAGTAGATTTGAGTTAAAAGTTACCAAGTGGAAAATAATTTCATAACCCAATTTATTTTCATTAGGTTATATTACTTTATTGATGTTGTTAATATCCTATGATTATGTGAATAATGACTTTGAATATATATTTATGTATTTCATCTTCTATATGTGGATTATAGTTGATACACACAATCTACTCATTGATTGATTCTCACTCCAACATTATAATATTTTAAAGGGTTTACTTTACAATCTCATTTTGATTAGGATTATTTAAACTTGAATTTGAATTAGGGGAAATTATTTAATAATTTTACAAAAAACCCTTTAATTTTATTCTCCTATTTTTATTTAGGAACTTTATTAAGTAATTTTACCATTTTCCCACTCTTTGGTACTCAAAATATTTTATAAAATGTTTTTAAGAAAACCTGACATCATTTCTATATTTAGTCAGAGAACCTGTTTTCTTCTAAAAACATAATTTTCTAAAAATGTTTTAAAAAATGTTTTTAACATGATTTATTAGATATATTTTTACTCTTTTTGTATTTTAACAATGTTTTCAATGGAATATTATTGTTTCTTTTGGAATGAGGCATTTTTATAACCTTTTTACCGTGCAAAAGGAATATTCTTTTTACCTCATACAAAAAGTACATTTTTAATCACCTTTATTTCTTTTAAGTTTCCTTTTAATGTTTAACATGTTACATTTTAAAGATTTTTTTTAAATTGATGTTCAATGAAAAGTTATTTTAAAAGGTTTTTCAAAACAAAGAATATTTTCATCAATAATGATTTTAAGATATATTTTTATTTCTATTCATCAATGAGAAAAACCCTTTATTTTACTTAACTTGGGATATATTTTATTGATACCATCCTTATTATCCCTCTATATGGTTTATGATTTATTTTTCCAAGAATAGTATTCACATTCACTTCCTTGATTTATTTATTAGTCCCCTTGAAATATTTAATCTCTTATGATTATTGAACATTGAATTTCTTATAAATTATCCATTTAATTTATCATAGATATTATTATTACCTAAATTCTATACCATTTTACATATTATGTATACTTTGATAGTTATTTGATTATTTAGGGAAATATTACTAATTTAGTATTCTTTATTCAATATAGATATTTGATAAAGAATATTATCTATTTAGACTATTCGATATGTGGAATGATTTGGGAATAAAATGATAGGTGGGGCCAAAAAATTATATAGCCCCTAGATGCATCAATAGGTTCTCATTTGACAAATAAGTTATGTAAATTAAATGAGTTTATATCTGTAGTTTTAAACCATCTTGTAAAAGGTATTGACAGTATAAGTTTTCATGTGACTCAGACATGATATCCATTAAGATATCATTTCCCTAATTTAGTTTCAATTATTATTCATCCATGAGATTTAGCGTTGAAATATATATGGATACATTTAATTTTTAGTTCATTGAATAAATGACATGTGTTTCAATTTCTTACCATTCCATATTGATTTTGCCTTATCTAGTTATTTGAATGGAATGTGTTCCAGTTATTACCTTTCCATATTGATTATTCACTTACTTATCAATTTTTTTATTACATGGTATGTGTGTAGAATTATTTACCATGCCATAATTATTATTCTATTTGATTCATTATTACTTCTACTATACTTTACCGTTATTGAGAATTTAAGCTCACCCTTATTTTGTTTCATTTTGCGAGGAATCCAAGAAGTAAGAAAGATATAAAAGGATATACTAGATAGAATAAGGGAATCCTTGAATTTATTTATTTAGAAAGAAAAAAATTTATATTTTAATTAGTGTATTCATTTGTAATACAAGACTCATGTATGTATCTGGTTTACCCAGACTACTAGACTCTTTAGTCCTTTGGGATTTGTTTCCTAGTAATCATTCCATTGTATTGATAGAAGACACCAACTCCGAGCTTTCTAGGGCCAAGTCGATATAAAGAAAACATAGATAAAGGGTAACCTTTATCTACACTAAAAAAATGTTGATAAAGATTTCCTTTTGTGAATATTTTTTCAGCATATATAAAATCACTCTTTATTTTTAATTTTAGCTAGCATTGATAAAAGTACCCCCTTTATCAGTGCTTTTTAAGAAATGATAAAGGGTAACACTTAATAAGAATGATTTTGTAGTATTTCTTTTTATATTTTATGATATATATTTTTATTTATATATATCTATAAACATCATTTTTATCTATATATTTATATAATTAGTTTCAAATACATTTATAAAATATACGTTTGTGTGTGTATGTATATGTGTGTGTGTGTTTATATATATAAACATATATATGTGTGAATATATATATAATATATTTATATTTATTTAAATATATTAAATATTAATATTAATATACATATATTAGAATATATATATAAAATATATATATATTTATTAACACACACATATATTTATATATAAATAGTATACATACATTTGTGTAAATGTTTATATATATTCATAAGTTTTTATAAAGAAAATTAAATGGATAAATTATTACTTTAAATAAAATATATAATAAATTTTATATTCCATTTTACATGTAAAAATGTTTAAATATTTATTTATACAATTAAATCTGTATATGTTAATATATACAAATATGTATATATGTGTATATTTTAATTTATAAATAACACTATAATATGAAAAATGTTAAAATTTAAACACCATGATATAAATATGAATATATTTTCAGAGAATAAATCCAGTCTCTACCGAAAAAGACAAGAAGACCCTCTTAAACGCACCAAATGTTGAAAAATTAGGGTATCCTAACTAAAAACTTAGTTTTGGAGGCCTTACAAGAATTTTTAAACTAATATAAAATAATTAATAGGGAATTACCAGGTATAAACATCATATATGTCTTAATAATCTTTGATGTTAGATCTTGTGGAGCCCAAACAGACACCCAGATCAAATGTTATGGTTGTTTGAAGTTCAAACCTCTTTTTAAACTTTTTATAATATCTTAATTAACTTATCAATTGTTTCTATCAATAAATTATTTTTAAATGCCTATTAATCAATATTAATTATAA